>CM075764.1:54610036-55973536 GCA_037974665.1 Ehretia macrophylla
CACTGCGTAACTCCTTATGGATCAAAAGTTATGGGCAACGGAGCGACAGATACCTGGTCACAAGCCCCACGCCCTCGCTTTGTGGGCCCAGCCTCTACGTGAAGTGAAGTTGACTTGCCTAGTTTGCCATGGGATTCGATAATAAAAATGTGAAGGATTAGGTTGTCGTCCTTTTCGCGGCTCACGACGTATGATCCATGACGGAAAAACAGCGAAAAAGAAGAAAATTGTCCCGAAACTGATGAAAACATTCGATTTTGGGCTCCGAAAATAGGCGCAACTGTGAGGCCCGACCTCAATTTGCGTGCGATACCTCATTTCATGTGCTCTAATCTAGTTTTGCGTGCCTTGACCTAGGTTTGAGAATTGTGTTCATTTTGTGTGCCATGCATTGAATTACGTTCATTCATTTAGGGTTGCGTGCATTTATCTCGAAAACGTTCGTTCATCTCGTAGTTCGTGTCCAACCTCGTAGTGCGTGCCCTAGACCTAGAAAAATGTGCCCTCACGCTAATCAAGAAAGCATCTTACACAAAGCACTAGACTATTAAACAATCCTACAAAATCCACTATCAATATTATAATCCTAATTCAACTCACTAGAAGACAAAAAGTTCACTAAACTAGACATTCCTTATTCTTTATTCTTTGTTCTTTTTGCACTTTCAACACACAATTAAATAACACTCAAAAGATGACAAAAATTCAGAAATTATACATGCTATGGCCGGCCATACCAAGACATTTGAGCAAGGATTAAACAATTATTCATTCAAACATGCATGCTTAGACAAACTATGACAAACATTTAGCACAATGCATAAAAAATGCTCAAAACCACCTCAATCCTCTACCTTGCTCGACCAAACCACCTTTGCCCATGCTAAACATTTCAAAATTAAAGCATTTTGAAGACACAAAGCTGAAATTGAAAGCCCAAGGCCGAACATGCTCATCTAACTTCAAGGCTTTTGTTTCTTTTCATTCTCTCATTTTCCACTCATATTTCTCTCTCTCTCCCTCTCATTTTCTCTCTCTCTCTCGGCCTTGGCTGATTCTCTTCACTTCACAACTCATCTTCATCATCCTAAGGTCATTCAAGGCAAGCCCAAGCAAAGGAAAGTAAGTAGTTAGCTCAAAAGATACATGCAAGCACATAGAGTCTTCATTTCGGCCCTAGGTGAGTTTTTAAGCTTCCATTTCTTTTCTTCTTGTTCTAACCTCATGCATGTACTAAGAGCTTGGTCACTAAGCTAGGAAAAATAGAGAAAATCTAATTGGAATCTTGGCAAGGCAAAGGAGAAGAAGAAATTTGTGCTTCAACACGTTTTGTGCCTCTTCTTGGCTGATTGCTAAGGTGAGGCCTACGACTTTTTGAAAATCCTTCAAAAATTCACATGCATGCTCATAAATGTATGTCTTTGCTTCTGTACTTGAGTTATATGTTCGTTCATAAGCTTCTTCAACCATGCATGGCAAGATCTTGGCTTGAAAGTGGTGATAGGTGAAGTCGGATTATGAGACAGCTCTCTGA
Source organism: Ehretia macrophylla (assembly GCA_037974665.1). Taxonomy (NCBI): domain Eukaryota; kingdom Viridiplantae; phylum Streptophyta; class Magnoliopsida; order Boraginales; family Ehretiaceae; genus Ehretia; species Ehretia macrophylla. The sequence goes on from CM075764.1 coordinate 54,611,571, forward strand.
CCAGTTGTTTCGAGGTAAGTTTAGCTAGGCAAATGATGTTGAAAATGCATGAAAATTTGGTAGGTGACTATTTTTTCCAGTTTTCAATATTTTTCACAGAAATAGTCCGAAGCTAATTTTGACTCTAAGGTCCTCAAAATAGCAAATCTTTAAAATCTGTTCAAATCTGGAAATCTGGAAAAAAAAATGAAGCAGGTTTTGGCAGATGCACTGACCTTGTAGAACGAACCAGATTTGACTTAGTCAATGATGTCCAAAATGCATGAAATTTCGTGTGCTACTATAGTTTTCAGTTCTGGACATTTTTGTCACAAATGGGCTAAGGCTGAATCTGACCCTAAGGACCTCAAAAAATTCAATTATCGAAATGTGTACAAATCTGGACAGTTTTGTGCTATCCCACTGTTTCAGCTATAACTAATGATCCCGAACTCCAATTGATGCAAGGTTTGTTTTTTATTTTAGTTCACTTCTTAAGATTTAATTTGACATCTTATTCACTGGAATTGGAGATTTTTTTCTTATCTTAATGTTTGTGAGAAAACAGCCTATTGTAGTGAGGGTTTCACTTAGTTATATGCTTGGAAAAATTGTTGTAACCTCTCTTGTGGTATTAATTGCTTGGAATTGTGGTGTTGGGATGTTGTATGGACTGTTTTGAGTACTTGAGGATGTTTGAATTAAATGATGCATGACTTGAGATTGATTTTGAGTTGACTTAGGGTTTAATCACACGGGTAAGCACGAAATGGAAACCCTAATGACTAGGTAGGCTTGCTAAGTGTTGATCATTTGGATATTGTGTGGAATTATATGTTTAGTAGGCTGGCCGTAGTTGCCTTATAGCCTTAAATATGGTTTTGATCATTGCATGTTGAATAATCTTATCACTTGATTACGTGGACTGCGAAATGAGTTATATGGCTTGATTTACATGTGTTACATGACTGCCCGTTTAATGTTCATATAACTCTATATGCCTTTCAAGTGAAATTACCTGTTTTATCGTGCCCTGCTTGTTTACTTGTCAATGTACAATCTTATGACTGTCCGAAGGCAACTTACTTTGTTGTCCTCCTAATGTGATATTTTAAATGTCATAATTGTGCATTGCATACAAGGTTGCAACCTTTCCTGTCGGCATGGTAGCGATCATGCACACTGGGTGGCATCGGGCTTGCCGGTACACCCGTGACTACCATGGTTCCATTCCCTCTCTCGCTTGGGGGCTAGACTTCCTCGAAGAGTTGGGTCATAGGATTTCGGGGTACATTCGGAGTACACCCACCTAGCGTGTTTGGGGGATGATTTGAAGTCGGCCGCAACAACTGATTCTGAAACTGATTTGAGAGCAAAAGCTCACCGTATCCTTTTACTATGTGTATAAGTACTCTCACTTGGTTCCTAAAGAACCTCGGGGAGGAGAGACTGGTATTTCTGTTCCTTTACTTTATATTATTGTTATATTCATGCTTGCAAAGGATTTTCATAAGTTGAACCGGAAAATGTGTTTCAAAACCTATTTCTCGTTCTCCCTCACTGAGTTCATAAGGACTCACCCTATTTTATCATCTCAGGTGAAGAAGACCCAGAACAGGTACCCGAGGACGGTGTGCCTAACGATGAATCCTTGGAGTGATTGCCTATTTGTGTGCTTTGCGTGATTATGGCCACTTGTGGACTTTATGCTACTTGAAGACTATTTCTTTTTATGTTGCTCGATGTTGTGATGTAAAAGACCCCCGTTGTAATTTGAGGTCTAATTTTGGTTTGTACTGATATTGCTAGACAGACACTAGACACTACTATGATCGTTTTGCTATTATTACCGCTAGTATCTATCATAGGTTATGACGTATTAGTTAAAGACTTAGTAAATGAACCTATCCAATCTTAAACAGGTACTCGCTATTAAGCTAAGATCAACAGGTACTTTTGTAACGAGGATAAACAAACGAACGAGACATAGTATCATGCTAGGTTATTAATCAAGCGAGTCATCAAGACAACCAATAGGCATATCAACTGATGATAAATAGTAATCTTAGTGGGAAATAAATTTGGAATGGTAAATTTTAAGGCGTTTAGAGAATTAGGTCAAACCAAAGAGCCCATTTACAGCCGTTATGCTATCGGTTTTCCGAAAAAAACCTTGGAGTTTGGGCCAAAACATTAAGTGTTAAATCTTCATAAACGATTAAGTATGCGATATGACCTGAATGTTTAGATCACACCCTAGTCTAACCTTATAGGCCAGGTTGGGGCGTGACACCTTAGAACTAGAATAGTATCAGAGCTTAGATTGCTTAAGCCGAGTTTAACTCTCGGACCATGGGTAGAGCCTTAAGATAATTAGGATGACTTGTTATATGTTATTGTGTGATAATGTTAAATGTGCCTTCTATGTGTATGTGTTTAAGTGGTTAACATGCCTTAATTGTTTCTAGAATTGTATCTATATTATGTTGTATATCTTATGCATTAAATTCTTAATTGTCATATTTTAATAAATTGTGCATCGTAATCTGTGCCTATAGATGGTTGGCCCTAGCACCTGTACTACTAATAGGAGCGGTGAACCCCAAGAGACCGGAGATGCCTATCAAACTAATCCTAGTATAGCTATGTTTAATATGATGGCGAATGCCATGGATTGTGTATCAAGAGTGATGGAGCGTCAGGATGCACGTGAAGTCAACAACAACAACATGAATGAGGGTAACCACGGGAGACATAGCAGAATGAGGGAGTTCCTTGACTTTCACCCGTCTAAATTCCACGGGTAAGCTGATGATGAGAAAGCAGAGGCTTGGCTATCCGTGATCGAGAAGATTTTCAGGCCACTTGATTATACTAATGAAGAAAACATGGAGTTTGCGGTGTTTCTGTTGCACGGGGATACTGAACATTGGTGGCACACTGTGGAGGCACTGTGGGAAACTGATCAGACACCTCGCTTGTGGGGTAATTTCGTTAAGGCATTTAAGGAGAAATATGTACCTGCAGTCTCCAGGCAGAGGCAGATTGAGGAGTTCATGCACTTGACCTAGGGTAACATGACGGTGGCCCAGTACGAGGCTTGTTTTGACTGACTGTCCCGTTATGCTCAATATATGGTTAGTACTCCGGAGGCGAAGATGTGGAAATTTACTACTGGATTGAGGCCAGAGATTCAGGACCAGTTGGCTTCTCATGACTTCGATACCTATTCTGCTATGTTTGCTGCTGTCTCTCGAGTTGAGAAGAGGAAACTAGATGGAGCCGGTTCGAGTCAGCCGAACAAGAAACCATACCAACCTCCAGGTCAGCAGAGGAAATTTCAGAGTCAGAGTCGTAGTCAGGGCCAGAGCCAGAACAGACCAGTGAATAACCGTGGCCCGACGAAAGCGCCATCAGCCTTTTCCACCCGCAGACCCACAGGTAGTTCACCTGCTACTCAGTCTGTCAGTTGTTCTTATTGTGACAAGAAGGGGCATACCGAGGCCCAGTGTTGGAGGAAGTCAGGACGATGTATGAGATGTGGCTGTGATCAGCAACAGATCAAGGATTGCCCTAAACGGCAGGCAGGGCAGAATCAGGGTAAACTAGCTGCTAGAGGCAAGACTCTAGTTCCCAGAGTCCAGGCTCGAGCCTATGCTATTGAGTGCGAGGAGATTCCAGATGAGACCGCTGTTGTTGAAGGTACATTCTTCATACTGAATCAACCTGTTAGGGTGTTAATTGATTCGAGTGTTACTCATTCATTTATTACTCCCTTATGTGTGGAACATGTGAAATTGAAAGTTGTATGTTTGCCATACGAAGTAGAAGTTGGTACTTCAATGGGTTCTAAACTTGTAACTAACTCAGCTTGTAAAGCATGTAAAATCCAAATTAAGGATAGGGAATTCTCAGCCAATCTTATTGTATTACCTTTTCGAGATTATGAGGTCATTTTAGGGATGGACTGGCTGGCAAAACATCATGTCCAACTAGATTTCCGAGCGAAGATTATAACGTTCCGGGTGCCTAGTCAACCAATATTGGAGGTAATGGGTCGAAGAGATTTCACTGGAAGTTCTATCATTTCATCCACGAAAGTAGTGAAATCCTTGAGAAAAGGGTGTAGCGAATATTTAGCTTACCTCATCAACAAGCCGTCAGACAAAGCTAAGTTGGAGGAGATGCCTGTGATCAAAGACTATGCAGATGTGTTTCCAGAAGAATTACCCGGTTTACCCCCAAATCGGGAAATCGAGTTTGTTATAGAGTTACTGCCTGGCGCCCAGCCGATATCTAAAGCTCCCTATCGTATGGCACCGGCCGAGCTACAAGAATTGAAGGACCAATTGCAAGGATTGTTGAAGAAGGGGTTTGTTCAACCAAGTTCTTCACCGTGGGGTGCACCAGTTCTATTTGTAAAGAAGAAAAACAGAACGTTGAGGCTATGCATTGATTACCAAGGACTGAACCAAGTGACTGTCAAGAATAAATACCGACTTTCCCTGATCGACGAGTTATTTGATCAACTGCAAGGAGCCAAAGTGTATTCGAAACTCGACTTGAGGCAAGGGTATTATCAGTTGCGGATCAAAAAGGAAGATGTGCCTAAAACGGATTTCAGGACGAGATATGGGCATTATGAATATGTGGTGATGCCTTTTGGACTAACTAATGCCCCTGCAGCTTTTATGGATTTGATGCACAGGGTGTTTCAACACTACTTGGACCAATTTGTAGGGATCTTCATTGATGATATTTTGGTATACTCGAAATCTAAGGCAGAGCATAAGCAACATATACGGTTGGTACTGCAAAAACTTCGATTGCATCAATTATATGCAAAGTTTAGCAAGTGCGAATTTTGTTTTGAGCATATTGGATTTTTAAGGCATATCATATCCCAACAGGGAATAGCGGTGGTTCCAGCAAAGGTAGAAGTAGTGATATCTTGGAAAAAGCCAGAGAATGTTTTGGAGATTCGGAGTTTTCTTGGTCTAGCCGGCTATTATCGGAGATTCGTGAAAGATTTCTCTAAGATTGCAGGACCGCTTACAAAGCTCACTCAAAAGAAAACAAAGTTCGTGTGGGATGATAAGTGTGAGAACAGCTTCCAAGAATTGAAGAAAAGATTGACCACTGCACCTGTTCTTGCATTGCCTGAAAGAAGTCAAGGTTTTGTAATCTATAGCGATGCTTCAAAAGAAGGATTGGGTTGTGTGCTGATGCAAAATGGAAGAGTGATTGTGTATGCTTCTAGGAAACCAAAGCCGTATGAATTGAATTACCCGACGCATGATTTGGAGTTAGCGGCTATTGTGTTTGCACTCAAGAAATGGAGGCATTATCTGTGGGGTAACAAGTTTGAGGTATTTACTGATCATAAGAGCTTGAAATACTTGTTCTCTCAAAAAGAGTTGAATATGAGGCAAAGGCGGTGGATGGAGCTTTTGGATGATTATAACTGAACAATCAATTATGTGTCCGGTAAAGCTAATGTAGTTGCAGATGCCTTAAGTAGGAATGCAAGCATGGCGAAACTGGAAGTCAAGGTGCAGGAGTTGTTGGAGGAAGCACTTTTGTGGAAACCACAATTGACTCGGAAAGGGTTACTTTTTGCCACTACGCAAGTTCAATCGACCTTGTTGTCTGAGTTACGAGAGGCTCAACAGAAGGACCAACAATTTCAAAAGATTAAAGAAAGCAACGCGGATTTCAAGTTTCATGATGATGGTGTTTGGAGGTTTAGGAATCGGATTTGTGTTCCCAATGAGCCAGAGCTGAAAAAGAAGATTCTTGAAGAAGCCCATAATTTGAGGTATACTATTCATCCTGGTGGAACAAAGATGTACCGGGATTTGAAGCAACACTATTGGTGGAATAACATGAAAAGAGAAATTGCGGAGTTTGTGGCACGGTGTTTGACTTGCCAAAGAGTCAAAGCAGAACATCAATGACCTGCAGATTTACTTCAGCCGTTGGAGATTCCTCAATGGAAATGGAAACATATAACTATGGACTTTGTTATGGACCTTCCCAGATCGCAAAAGGGTCATGACGCTGTTTGGGTCATAGTGGATAGATTGACTAAGTCGGTGCACTTCTTACCGATGAACAAGGAGGATAGTCCTGAGAAATTGGGAGATATGTATGTGGCGGAGATCGTAAAATTGCACGGGATGCCTGTGAGTATTGTATCGGATAGGGATCCTTGTTTTACTTCCCGATTTTGGAAGAGATTGCAAGAAGCTTTGGGAACGAAGTTGAGTTTCAGCACGACTTATCACCCTCAGACTGATGGACAATCAAAGAGAACTATTCATATTCTGGAGGATATGCTGAGGGTGTGTGTTTTAGATTTTAGAAAAGGTTGGGAGAAATATCTATCTTTAGCGGAGTTCGCTTATAATAATAGTTATCAGTCCACTATCGAGATGGCCCCGTTTGAGGCGTTGTATGGACGTAAGTGCCGGTCCCCAATTTACTGGGATGAAATAGGTGAGACGAAGACTTTTGACCCGACCCTTTTACCTGAACTTATGAAGACTGTTGATAATATCTACCTCATCCAGAAACGGATACTTACCGCCCAAAGCAGGCAGAAGAGTTATGCAGACCGACGGAGACGGAGCCTAGAGTTTGAGGTTGGCGACAAGGTGTTCTTGAAGATATCACCTCGGAGGGGACTGATTAAACACGGCAAGGGTGGAAAGTTGAGCCCGAGGTTTGTAGGACCATTTGAGATAACTGAGAAAGTTGGCAAGTTGGCGTATTGCCTAGTACTACCCCAGAATCTCTCCAATATTCACGACGTCTTTCATGTTTCAATGCTTCGGAAGTATCATCCTGATCCGTCGCATATCTTGGAGCCAGAGCCGTTGCAGCTTCGGGAGAACTTGTCTTACGAGCAGAAGCCCATTCGGATCCTAGACCAACAAGATCGGGAGTTGCGCAACAAAACTATACCAATGGTGAAAGTGTTGTGGGATCATCACAGAGTTGAAGAAGCAACGTGGGAAAGGCAAGACCAGATGGAGTAGCAATATCCAGCTTTACTTCAAGGTAATGTTGAATTTCGGGACGAAATTCTTTTAAGGAGGGGAGGATGTGAGGCCCGACCTCGATTTGCGTGCAATACCTCGTTTCATGTGCTCCAATCTAATTTTGCGTGCCTTGACCTAGGTTTGAGAATTGTGTTCATTTTGTGTGCCATGCATTGAATTACGTGCATTCATTTAAGGTTGCGTGCATTTACCTCAAAAATGTGCGTTCATCTCGTAGTTCGTGTCTAACCTCGTAGTGCGTGCCCTAGACCTAGGAAAGCGTGCCCTCACGCTAATCAAGAAAGCATCTTACACAAAGCACTAGACTATTAGACAATCCTACAAAATTCACTATCAATATTATAATCCTAATTCAACTCACTAGAAGACAAAAAGTTCACTAAACACTAGACATTCCTTATTCTTTATCCTTTGTTCTTTTTGCACTTTCAACACACAATTAAATAACACTCAAAAGATGACAAAAATTCAGAAATTATACATGCTATGGCCGGCCATACCAAGACATTTGAGCAAGGATTAAACAATTATTCATTTAAACATGCATGCTTAGACAAACTATGACAAACACTTAGCACAATGCATAAAAAATGCTCAAAACCACCTCAATCCTCTACCTTGCTCAACCAAACCACCTTTGCCCATGCTAAACATTTCAAAATTAAAGCATTTTGAAGACACAAAGCTGAAATTGAAAGCCCCAAGGCCGAACATGCTCATCTAACTTCAAGGCTTTTGTTTCTTTTCATTCTCTCATTTTCCTCTCACTTTTCGCTCTGTCTCCCTCTCATTTTCTCTCTCTCTCTCGGCCTTGGCTGATTCTCTACAATTCACAACTCATCTTAATCATCCTAAGGTCATTCAAGGCAAGCCCAAGCAAAGGAAAGCAAGTAGTTAGCTCAAATGATGCATGCAAGCACATAGAGTCTTCATTTCGGCCCTAGGTGAGTTTTTAAGCTTCCATTTATTTTCTTCTTGTTCTAACCTCATGCATGTACTAAGAGCTTGGTCACTAACCTAGGAAAAATAGATAAAATCTAGTTGGAATCTTGGCTAGGCAAAGGAGAAGAAGAAAATTGTGCTTCAACAAGTTTTGTGCATCTTCTTGGTTGATTGCTAAGGTGAGAGCTAAGACCTTTTGAAAATCCTTCAAAAATTCACATGCATGCTCATAAATGTATGTCTTTGCTTCTGTAATTGAGTTATATGTTCGTTCATAAGCTTCTTCAACCATGCATGGCAAGATCTTGGCTTGAAAGTGATGATAGGTGAAGTTGGATTATGTGACAGCTCTCTTACCAGTTGTTTCGAGGTAAGTTTAGCTAGGAAAATGATGTTGAAAATGTATGAAAATTGGTAGGTGACTAGTTTTTCCATTTTTGAACATTTTTTGCAGAAATAGTCCGAAGCTAATTTTTACTCTAAGGTCCTCAAAATGGAAAATCATTAAAATGTGTCCAAATCTGGAAATCTGGAAAAATGAAGCAGGTTTTGGCAAATGCACTGACCTTGTAGAACGAACCAGATTTGACTTAGTAAATGATGTCCAAAATGCATGCAATTTGGTAGTTCTGGACATTTTTTTCAGAAATGGGCTAAGGCTAAATCTGACCCTAAGGACCTCAAAAACGTTAATTATTGAAATGTGTGCAAATCTGGACAGTTTTGTGCTATCCCACTGTTTCGGCCATAACTATTGATCCCGAACTCCAAATGATGCAAGGTTTGTTTCTGATTTTAGTTCACTTATTAAGATTTAATTTGGCATCTTATTCACTGGAATTGGAGATTGTTTGCTTATCTTAATGTTTGTGAGAAAACAGCCTATTGCAGTGAGGGTTTCACTTAGTTGTATGCTTGGAAAAATTGTTGTAACCTCTCTTGTGGTATTAATTGCTTGGAATTGTGGTGTTGGGATGTTGTATGGACTGTTTTGAGTACTTGAGGATGTTTGAATTAAATGATGCATGACTTGAGATTGATTTTGAGTTGACTTAGGGTTTAATCACATGGGTAAGCACGAAATGGAAACCCTAATGACTAGGTAGGCTTGCTAAGTGTTGATCATTTGGATATTGTGTGGAATTATATGTTTAGTAGGATGGCCATAGTTGCCTTATAGCCTTAAATGTGGTTTTGATCATTGCATGTTGAATAATCTTATCACTTGATTATGTGGACTTTGAAATGAGTTATATGGCTTGATTTACATGTGTTACATGGCTGCCCGTTTAATGTTCATATAACTCTATATGCCTTTCAAGTGAAATTACCTGTTTTATCGTGCCCTGCTTGTTTACTTGTCAATGTACAATCTTATGACTGTCCGGAGGCAACCTACTTTGTTGTCCTCCTAATGTGATATTTTAAATGTCATAATTGTGCATTGCATACAAGATTGCAACCTTTCCTGTCGGCATGGTAGCGATCATGCACACCGGGCGGCATCGGGCTTGCCGGTGCACCCGTGACTACCATGGTCCTATTCCTTATTTCGCTTGGGTGCTAGACTTCCTCGGAGAGTTGGGTCGTAGGATTTCGGGGTATATCCGGAGTACACCCACCTGGCGTGTTTGGGGGATGTTTTGAAGTCGGCCGCAACAACTGATTCTGGAACTGATCTGAGAGCAAAAGCTCACCGTATCCTTTTACTATGTGTATAAGTACTCTCGCTTGGTTCCTAGAGAACCTCGGGAAGGAAAGACTGGTATTTTTGTTCCTTTACTTTATATTATTGTTATATTCATGGTCGCAAAAAGATTTTCATAAGTTGAAACGGAAAATGAGTTTCTAAACCTATTTCTCGTTTCCCCTCACTGAGTTCATAAGGACTCACCCTCTTTTATCATCTCAAGTGAAGAAGATCCAGAACAGGTACCCGAGGACGGTATGCCTAACGATGAATCCTTGGAGTGATTGCCTGTTTGTGTGCTTTGCGTGATTATGGCCACTTGTGGACTTTATGCTACTTGAAGACTATTTCCTTTTATGTTGCTCGATGTTGTAATGTAAAAGACCTCCGTTGTAATTTGGGATCTAATTTTGGTTTGTACTGATATTGTTAGACAGATACTAGACACTACTATAATCGTTTTGCTATTATTACTGCTAGTATCTATCATAGGTTATGACATATTAGTTAAGGACTAAGTAAATGAACCTATCCAATCTTAAACAGGTACTCGCTATTAAGCTAAGATCAACAGGTACTTTTGTAACGAGGATAAACAAACGAACGAGACATAGTATCATACTAGGCTATTAATCAAGCTAGTCATCAAGACAACCAATAGGCATATCAACTGATGATAAATAGTAATCTTAGTGGGAAATGAATTTGGAATGATAAATTTTGAGGCGTTTAGAGAATTAGGTCAAACCAAAGAGCCCATTTACAGCCGTTATGCTGTCAGTTTTTCGGAAAAACCTTGGAGTTTAGGCCAAAACATTAAGTGTTAAATCTTCATAAACGATTAAGTATGCGATATGACCTGAATGTTTAGATCACACCCTAGTCTAACCTTAAAAGGCCGGGTTAGGGCGTGACAGCAACCGAGTAGGATTAATACCCCCATCGTAGAGCTCTCGGAGAGCTTTTCAATAGTTTGTTGTGCACCGCGTAACATCTTATAGATCAAAGTTATGGGCACCGGAACGACGGATACCTGGTTACATGCCCTACGACCTTGGTTTGCGGGCCCAGCCTCTACGTCAAGTGAAGTTGTCTTGCCCAGGGTACTGTGGGATTCGGTAATATAAATGTGATGGATTAGTTTGTCGTCCTTTTCGGGGCTGACGACGTACGATCCAGGATGAAAAAACAGCACAAAAGAAGAAAAGTGTCCCGAAACTAATGAAAACGTTCGATTTTGGGCTCCAAAAATAGGCGCAGCCAAGTAAACTTGCTGCCGCCATCGTAGAGCTCTCGGAGAGCTTTTCAACAATATGCTGTGCCCCGCATCACTCCTTACGGATCAAAAGTTATGGGCACCGGAGCGACAGATACCTGGTCACAAGCCCCACGTCCTCGGTTTGCGGGCTCAACCTCTACGTGAAGTGAAGTTGTCTTGTTCAGGGTACCGTGGGATTCAGTAATAGAAATGTGATGGATTAGGTTGTCGTCCTTTTCGCGGCTCACGACGTATGATCCGGGATGGAAAAACAGCGGAAAAGAAGAAAAGTGTCCCAAAACTGAAGAAAATGTTAGATTTTGTGCTCCGAAAATAGGCGCAGCAGAGCAAGCTTGTTTCCACAAAGCTTTCGGAGAGCTTTCCAACGATATGCTGTGCACCGCGTAACTCCTTACGGATCCAAAGTTATGGGCACCGGAGCGATGGATACCTGGCCACAAGCCCCACACCCTCGCTTTGCGGGCCCAGCCTCTACATGAAGTGAAGTTTTCTTGCCCAAGGTACGGTGGGATTCGGTAATAGAAATATGAAAGATTAGGTTGTCGTCCTTTTCGTGGCTCACGACGTACGATCTGGGACGAAAAAACAGCGCAAAAGAAGAAAAGTGTCCCAAAACTTATGAAAATATTAGATTTTGGGGTCAGAAAACAGGCGCAGCCGAGTATGCTAGGTGCCCCCGTCGTAGAGCTCTCAAAGAGCTTTCCAACGGTATGTTGTGCGCTGCGTAACTCCTTATGGATCAAAAGTTATGGGCACCGGAGCAACGGATACCTGGTCACAAGCTCCACGCCCTCGGTTTGCTGGCCCAGCCTCTGTGTGAAGTGAAATTGTCTTGCCCAAGGTGCCATGGGATTCGGTAATATAAGTGTGATGGATTAAGTTGTCGTCCTTTTCGCGACTCACAACGTACGATCCGGGATGAAAAAATAGCACAAAAGAAGAAAAGTGTCTCAAAACTGATGAAAATGTTCGATTTTGCGCTGCAAAAACAGGCGCAGCTGAGTAGGCTTGCTGCCCCAGTCGTAGAGCTCTCGGAGAGCTTTCCAACCATATGTTGTGCACCGTGTAACTCCTTACGGATCAAAAGTTATAGGCACCGGAGCGACGGATACCTAGTCACAAGCCCTATGCCCTCGGTTTGCCGGCCCAGCCTCTACGTGATGTGAAGTTGTCTTGCCCAAGGTGCCATGGGATTCAGTAACATAAATGTGATGGATTAGGTTGTCGTCTTTTTCACGGCTCATGACGTACGATCCGGGACAAAAAAATAGCGTAAAAGAAGAAAAGTGTTCCAAAACTAATGAAAACGTTCGATTTTGGGCTGCGAAAACAGGCACAGCCGAGCAGGTTTGCTACCCCCGCCTTAGAGCTCTTGGAGAGCTTCCCAACTGTATGTTTTGTACTGCGTAACTCCTTACGGATCAAAAGTAATGGGCACCGGAGCGACGGATACCTAGTCACAAGCCTCACGCCCTCGGTTTACGGGCCCATCCTCTACGTGAAGTGAAGTGTTCTTGCCCAAAGGGCCATTGGATTCGGTAATAGAAATGTGATGGATTAGGTTGTCGTCCTTTTCGCGGCTGAGGATGTGCAATCCGCGACGGAAAAACTACGTAAAAGAAGAAAAGTATCTCGAAACTGATGAAAATGTTCAATTTTGAACTCCGAAAATAGGCGCAGCCGAGTAGGCTTGCTTGTGAGGCCCGACCCCGATTTGCGTGCGATACCTCGTTTCGTGTATCCTAATCTAGATTTGCATGCCATGACCTAGGTTTAAGAATTGTGTTCATTATATGTGCCATGTATTGAATTACGTGCATTCATTTAGGGTTGCGTGCATTTATTTGAAAAAAGTGCGTTCGTCTCGTAGTTCGTGTCCTACCTCATACTGCGTCCCCTAGACCTAGGAAAGCGTGCCCTCACGCTAATCAAGAAAGCATCTTACACAAAGCACTAGACTATTAAACAATCCTACAAAATCCACTATCAATATTATAATCCTAATTCAACTCACTAGAAGATAAAATAACACAAAAAGCTAGATATTCTTTATTCATTATTCCTTATTCTTTTTGCAATTTCAAGACACAATTAAAATAATGCTCAAAGATGACAAAAATTCAGATTTGAGACTAGCTTTGGCCGACCACTATGCAGTTTCTTGCATGCATGTTTAATTCAAAATGATTCTAGACAAGTCATGACACAAAAACACTTATCAATGCTTAAAAAATTGCTCAAATTCTCCTCAATTTCTTCACCTTGCTCGACCAAAAGCTTCATGCCCATGCTAGCATTTTAAAATCCCACCTTGAAGACACAAAAATCTGATTCATCAAGCTCAAGGCCGAACATGCTCATCAAAAATTGCAAAGGCCTTCATTTTTTGTCATTTCTTCTTTCCTCTCACATTTCTCTCTCTCTCCCTCTCACTTTCCCTCTCTCTTTCTCGGCCTTGGCTGAGTTCTCACCATCCCTTGCTCATCTTCATCAATTCTTGGTGCATCAAGACAAGCAACCATCGAAGAAGCTCAAGCAAACTAGCTAGAGTGCGAAAATCATACATGCATGTCCTTTGAAGTTTATATTCGTCCATAGGTAAGTTTCTTGGCTTCCATTTCCTTTCTTCTTGTTCTAACCTCATGCATGCACTAAGAGATTGATCACTAGGCTAGGAAAAATAGAGAAAACCAAGTTGGAATCTTGGCTAAGTAAGAAGAAGAAGAGATTTGAGCTTCAACAAGTTTTTGTGCATCTTCTTGGTTGTTTGCTAAGGTGAGGGCTAAAACCTTTTGAAAATCCTTCAAAAATCCACATGCATGCTCATAAATGTATGTCTTCTGTACTTGAGTTATATGTTCGTTCATAAGCTTTTGCAACCATGCATGGCAAGATCTTGGCTTGAAAGTGATGATAGGTGAAGTCGGATTGTTGATAGCTCTCTGACCAGCTTGTTTTGAGGTAAGTTTAGCTAGGCAAATCATCTTTAAAATTCATGAAAATTGGTAGGAGACTATTTTTTCCAGTTTTGAACATTTTTTGCAGAAATAGGCCGAAGCTAATTTTGACTCTAAGGTCCTCAAAATAGCAAATCTTTAAAATGTGTCCAAATCTGGAAATCTGGAAAAAATGAAGCAGGTTTTTGGCAAATGCACTGACCTTGTAGAACGAACAATATTTGACTTAGTAAATGATGTAAAAAATGCATGAATTTGGTGTGCTACTAGATTTTTCAGTTCTGGACATTTTTATCAGAAATAGACTAAGTCTAAATCTGACCGTAAGGACCTCAAAAATGTCAATTATCGAAATGTGTACAAATCTAGACAGTTTTGTGCTATCCCACTGTTTCGGCTATATCTAATGATCCCGAACTCCAATTGATGCAAGGTTTGTTTTTTATTTTAGTTAACTTATTAAGCTTTAATTTGAAATCTTATTAACTGGATTTGGAGATTGTTTGCTTATCCTATTGATTGTGAGAAAACAGCCTTTTGCAGTAAGGGTTTCACTTAATGTTGTGCTTAGAAAAATTGTTGTGACTCCTCTTGTTGTATTAAATGCTTGGGATTGTAACTTTGGTATGTTGTGTGGACTGTTTTGAATGTTTGAGGATGTTGAATTAAATGATGCATGACTTGAGATTGACTTTGAGTTGACTTAGGGTTTAATCACACGGTTAAGCATGAAACGGAAACCCTAATGACTAGGTAGGCTTGCTAAGTGTTGATCATTTGGATATTGTGTGGAATTATATGCTTAGTAGGCTGCCCGTAAATGCCTTTATAGTCCTAAATGTGATTTTGATCATTGCATGTTGACAAATGGGCTTTTCTAGCATTCGAGCCCACGTAAATGTTGTTGCATGTTGAATAATTCTATCACCTGATTACGTGGACTTCGAAATGAGTTATATGGCTTGATTTACATGTGTTACATGGCTGCCCGTTTAATGTTCATATAACTCTATATGCCTTTCAAGTGAAATTACCTGTTTTATCGTGCCCTGCTTGTTCACTTGTCAATGTGCAATCTTATGATTGTCCGAAAGCAATCTACTTTGTCTCCTCCTAATGTGATATTTTAAATGTCATAAATGTGCACTGCATACAAGGTTGCAGCCTTTCCTGTCGGCATGGTAGCGATCACGTACACCGGGCGGCATCGGGCTTGCCGGTGCACCCATGACTACCATGGTCCCGTTCCCTCTCTCGTTTGGGGGCTAGACTTCCTCGGAGAGTTGGGTCGTAGGATTTCGGGGTACATCCGGAGTACACCCACCTGGCGCATTTGGGGGATGATTTGAAGTCGGCCGCAATAACTGATTCTAGAACTGATCTGAGAGCAAAAGCTCACTGTATCCTTTTTACTATTTGTATAAGTACTCTCGCTTGGTTCCTAGAGAACCTCGGGGAGGAAAGACCGGTATTTTTGTTTATGTACTTATATTATTATTATATTCATGCTTGAAAAAGGATTTCATAAGTTGAACCGGAAAATGAGTTTCAAAACTTATTTCTCGTTCCCCTCACTGAGTTCATAAGGACTCACCCTATTTTATCATCTCAGGTGAAGAAGATCCAGAACAGGTACCTGAGGACGGTGTGCCTAATGATGAATCCCTGGAGTGATTGCCTGTTTGTGTGCCTTGCGTGATTGTGGTTACTTGTGAACTCTATGCTACCTGAAGACTACTTCTTTTATGTTGCTTGCTATTTGTAATGTAAAAGACCCCCGTTGTAATTTGGGGTCTAATTTTGGTTTGTATTGATATTGCTAGACAGACACTAGACCTACCATGATCATTTTGCTATTTATCACTACTAGCATCTATCATAGGTTATGACGTATTAGTTAAGGACTAAGTAAATGAACTTATCCAATCTTAAACAGGTACTCGCTATTAAGCTAAGTTCAACATGTACTTTTATAATGAGGATAAACAAACAAACAAGACTTAGTATCATGCTAGGTTATAAATCAAATGAGACATCAAGATAACCAATAGGCGTTTCAATTGATGATAAATAGAAATCTTAGTTGGAAATGAATTTGAGATAGTAAATTTTGAGACGTTTAGAGAATTAGGTTAAACCAAAGAGGCCAATTACAACTGTTATGCTGCCGGTTTTCTGAAAATTTTTGAGGTTTAGGCCAAAAACATTAAGTGTGTAATCTTCATAAACGGTTAAGTACATGACATGTCCTGAATGTTTAGATCACACCCTAGTCTAAACTTATAGGACGGGTTGGGGCGTGACACCTTAGAACTAGAATGGTATCAGAGCTTAGATTACTTAAGCCAGGTTTAATTCTCGGACCGTGGGTAGAGTCTTAAGATAATTAGGATGACTTGCTTATATATTATTATTAAATGTGCCTTCTATGTTTTATGTGTTTAAGTGATTAACATGCCTTAGTTGTTTCTAGAAATATATCTATATTGCATATCTTATGCATTAAATTCTTAATTGTCATGTTTCAATAAATTGTGCATCGTAATCTATACCTATAGATGGCTGGCCCTAGTACCCGTACTACTAATAGGAGCGATGAACCCCAAGAGACCGGTGATGCCTACCAAACTAATCCTACTATATCTATGTTTAATATGATGGCAAATGCCATGGATCGTGTATCACGAGTGATGGAGCGGTAAGATGCACGTGAAGCCAACAACAACAACAACGTCAACAAAAGGAATGACGGTAACCATGGGAGGCATAGCAGAATGAGGGAGTTCCTTGACTTTCACCCGTCTAAATTCCACGGGAAAGCTGATGATGAGAAAGCAGAGGCTTGGCTGTCCGAGATCGAGAAGATTTTTAGGCCACTTGATTATATTGATGAAGAAAATGTGGAGTTTGCAGTGTTTCTGTTGCACAGGGATGCTGAACATTGGTGGCACACTGTGGAGGCATTGTGGGAAACTGATCAGACACCTCGCTTGTGGGGTAATTTTGTTAAGGCATTTAAGGAGAAATATATACATGCAGTCTCTAGGCAGAGGCGAGCTGAGGAGTTCATGCACTTGACCCAGGGTAACATGACGGTGGCCCAGTACGAGGCTCGTTTTGACCGACTGTCCCGTTATGCTCAATATATGGTTAGTACTCCGGAGGCGAAGATGTGAAAATTTACAATTGGATTGAGACCAGAGATTCAGGACCAGTTGGCTTCTCATGACTTCGATACCTATTCTGCTCTTTTTGCTGCTGCCTCTCGAGTTGAGAAGAGGAAACTAGATGGAACCGGTTCAAGTCAGCTGAACAAGAAACCATACCAGCCTCCAGGTCAGCAGAGGAAATTCCAGAGTCAGAGTCGGAATCAAGGCCCGAGCCAGAACAGGCCAGTGAATAACCGTGGCCCGACGAAAGCGCCATCAGCCTCTTCCGCCCGCAGGTCCACAGGTAGTTCACATGCTACTCAGTCCGTCAACTGTTCTTATTGTGACAGGAAGGGGCATACCGAGGCCCACTGTTGGAGGAAGTCTGGACGATGTATGAGATGTGGCAGTGATCAGCATCAGATCAAGGATTGCTCTAAACGGTAGGCAGGGCAGAATCAGGGTAAACCAGCTGGTAGAGGCAAGACTCCAGTTCCTAGAGTTCAGGCTCGAGCCTATGCTATCGAGTGCGAGGAGATTCCAAATGAGACCGCTGTTGTTGAAGGTACATTCTTCATACTGAATCAACCTGTTAGGGTATTAATTGATCCGAGTGCTACTCATTCATTTATTACTCCCTTATGTGTGGAAAGTGTGAAACTGAAAGTTGTATGTTTGCCATACGAAGTAGAAGTTGGTACTCCAATGGGTTATAAACTTGTAACTAGCTCAGCTTGTAAAGCATGTAAAATCCAAATTAAGGATAGAGAATTTTCAGCCAATCTTATTGTATTACCTTTTCGAGATTATGAGGTCATTTTAGGGATTGACTGGCTGGCAAAACATCATGTCCAACTAGATTGCCGGGCGAAGATTATAACATTCCGGGTACCTGATCAACCAGTATTGGAGATTATGGGTCGAAGAGATTTCACCAGGAGTTCCATCATTTCATCTACAAAAGCAGTAAAGTCCTTGAGGAAAGGGTGCAGCGGAGACTTGGCTTATCTTATCAACAAATCGTCAGACAAAGCTAAGTTGGAGGAGATGCTTGTGATCAAAGACTATGCGGATGTGTTTCCAGAAGAATTACGCGGTTTACCCCTAAATCGAGAAATCGAGTTTGTTATAGAGCTACTGCCTAGCGCCCAGCCGATATCTAAAGCTCCCTATCGTATGGCACCGGCCAAGCTACAAGAATTGAAGAACCAATTGCAAGGATTGTTGAAGAAAGGGTTTGTTCAACCGAGTTCTTCACCGTGGGGTGCACCAATTCTATTTGTAAAGAAGAAAGACGGAACATTGAGGCTTTGCATTGACTACCGAGGATTGAACCAAGTGACTGTCAAGAATAAATACCCACTTCCACTGATCGACGAGTTATTTGATCAACTGCAAGGAGCCAAAGTGTATTCGAAACTCGACTTGAGGCAAGGGTATTATCAGTTGCGGATCAAAAAGGAAGATGTGCCTAAAACGGCTTTTAGGACGAGATATGGGCATTATGAATATGTGGTGATGCCTTTTGGACTAACTAATGCCCCTGCAGCTTTTATGGATTTGATGCACAGGGTGTTTCAACCCTACTTGGACCAATTTGTGGTGATCTTCATTGATGATATTTTGGTATACTCGAAATCTGAGGCGGAGCATGAGCAACATCTGCGGTTGGTACTGCAGAAACTTCGAGAGCATCAATTGTATGCAAAGTTTAGCAAGTGTGAATTTTGGTTGCAACAGATTGCATTTTTGGGGCATATCATATCCCAAGAGGGAATAGCGGTGGATCCAGCAAAGATAGAAGCAGTAATGTCTTGGAAGAAGCCGGAAAATGTTACGGAGGTTCGGAGTTTTCTTGGATTAGCCGGCTATTATCGGAGATTCATGAAAGATTTCTCTAAGATTGCAGGACTACTTACAAAGCTCACTCAAAAGAAAACAAAGTTCGTGTGGGATGATAAGTGCGAGAACAGCTTCCAAGAATTGAAGAAAAGATTGACTACCGCATCTGTTCTTGCATTGCTTGAAAGGAGTCAAGGTTTTGTAATCTATAGCGATGCTTCGAAAGAAGGATTGGGTTGTGTGTTGATGCAAAATGGAAGAGTGATTGCATATGCTTCTAGGAAACCAAAGCCGTATGAGTTGAATTACCCGACGCATGATTTGGAGTTAGCGGCTATTGTGTTTGCACTCAAGAAATTGAGGCATTATCTGTGGGGTAACAAGTTTGAGGTATTTACTGATCATAAGAGCTTGAAATACTTGTTCTCTCAAAAGGAGTTGAATATGAGGCAAAGGCGGTGGATGGAGCTTTTGGATGATTATAACTGCTCAATCAATTATGTGCCCGGTAAAGCAAATGTAGTTGCAGATGCCTTAAGTAGAAAAGCAAGCATGGCGAAACTGGAAGTCAAGGTACAGGAGTTGTTGGAGGAAGCATTTTTGTGGAGACCACAATTGACTCAGAAAGGGTTACTTTTTGCCACTACGCAAGTTCAATCGACCTTGTTGTCTGAGTTACAAGAGGCTCAACAGAAGGACCAACAACTTCGAAAGATTAAAGAAAGCAACGCAGATTTCAAGTTTCATGATGATGGTATTTGGAGGTTTAGGAATCGGATTTGTGTTCCCAATGAACCAGAGCTGAAAAAGAAGATTCTTGGAGAAGCCCATAATTCAAGATATACTATTCACCCTGGCGGAACAAAGATGTACCGGGATTTGAAGCAACACCATTGGTGGAATAACATGAAAAGAGAAATTGCGGAGTTTGTGGCACGGTGTTTGACTTGCCAGAGAGTCAAAGCGGAACATCAACGACCCGCAGGTTTACTTCAGTCATTGGAGATTCCTCGATTGAAATGGGAACACATAACTATGGACTTTGTTATGGACCTGCCCAGATCGCAAAAGGGTCATGACGCCGTTTGGGTCATAGTGGATAGATTGACTAAGTCAGCACACTTTTACCGATGAACAAGGAGGATAGTCATGAGAAATTGGGAGATATGTATGTGACGGAGATCGTAAAATTGCACGGGATGCCTATGAGTATTGTATCTGATAGGGATCCTCATTTTACTTCCCGATTTTGAAAGAGATTGCAAGAAACTTTGGGAATGAAATTGAGTTTTAGCACGGCTTATCACCCTCAGACTGATGGACAATCGGAAAGGACTATTCAAATTCTGGAGGATATGCTGAGGGCGTGTGTTTTGGATTTCGGAAAAGGTTGGGAGAAATATCTGTCCTTAGCGGAGTTCGCTTATAACAATAGTTATCAGGCCATTATCGGGATGGCCCCATTTGAGGCGCTGTATGGACGTAAGTGTTGATCCCCGATTTACTGGGAAGAAGTAGGTGAGACGAAGACTTTTGACCCGACCCTTTTACCTAAACTTATGAAGATTGTTGATAATATCCACCTCATCCGGAAACGGATGCTTACCGCCCAGAGCAGGCAAAAGAGTTATGCAGACCGACGGAGACGGAGTCTCGAGTTTGAGGTTGACGACAAGGTGTTCTTGAAGATATCACCCCGGAGGGGACTGATTAGACATGGCAAAGGTGGAAAGTTGAGCCCGAGGTTTGTAGGACCATTTGAGATAGTTGAGAAGGTTGGCAAGTTGGCGTATCGCCTAGTACTACCCCAGAACCTCTCTAATATTCACGACGTCTTTCATGTTTCGATGCTGCGGAAGTATCATCCTGATCCGTCACACATCTTGGAGCTAGAGCTGTTGCAGCTTTGGGAGAACTTGTCTTACGAAGAGAAGCCCATTCGGATCCTAGACAAATAGGATCGGGAGTTGCGCAACAGAACTATACCGATGGTGAAAGTGCTGTGGGATCATCACGGAATTGAAGAAGCAACAAGGGAAAGGCGAGACCAGATGGAGCAGCAATATCCAGCTTTATTTCAAGGTAAAATTGAATTTCGGGACGAAATTCTTTTAAGGAGGGGAGGATGTGAGGCCCGACCCTGACTTGCATACGATACCTCATTTTGTGTGCCCTAATCTAGATTTGCGTGCCTAGATCTAGGTTTAAGAATTGTGTTCATTATATGTGCCATGCATTGAATTACGTGCATTCATTTAGGGTTGCGTGCATTTACTTGAAAAACATGCGTTCGTCTCGTAGTTCGTGTCCTACCTCGTAGTGTGTGCCCTAGACCTACAAAAGCGTGCTCCCACGCTAATCAAGAAAGCCCCTTCCCCAAAGCACTGGACTATTAAACAATCCCACAAAATCCACTATCAATATTATAATCCTAATTCAACTCACTAAAAGACAAAATAACACAAAAACTAGACATTCTTTATTCTTTATTCCTTATTCTTTTTGCAGTTTCCAGACACAATTAAAATAATGCTCATAGATGACAAAAATTCAGATTTGAGACTAGCTTTGGCCGACCACTATGTGGTTTCTTGCATGCATGTTTAATTCAAAATGATTCTAGACAAGTCATGACACAAAAACACTTATCAATGCTTAAAAAATTACTCAAATTCTCCTCAATTTCTTCACCTTGCTCGACCAAAAGCTTTATGCCCATGCTAGCATTTTAAAATCCCACCTTGAAGACACAAAAATCTGATTCATCAAGCTCAAGGCCGAACATGCTCATCAAAAATTCCAAAGGCCTTCATTTTTTTGTCATTTCTTCTTTCCTCTCACATTTCTCTCTCTTTCCCTCTCACTTTCCCTCTCTCTCTCTCGGCCTTGGCTGAGTTCTCACCATCCCTTGCTCATCTTCATCAATTCTTGGTGCATCAAGACAAGCAACCATCGAAGAAGCTCAAGCAAACTAGCTAGAGTGCGAAAATCATACATGCATGTCCTTTGAAGTTTCTATTCGGCCATAGGTAAGTTTCTTGGCTTCCATTTCCTTTCTTCTTGTTATAACCTCATGCATGTACTAAGAGATTGATAACTAGGCTAGGAAAAATAGAGAAAACCAAGTTGGAATCTCGGCTAAGCAAGAAGAAGAAGAGATTTGAGCTTCAACAAGTTTTTGTGCATCTTCTTCGTTGTTTGCTAAGGCGAGGGTTAAAACATTTTGAAAATCCTTCAAAAATCCACATGCATGCTCATAAAAGTATGTCTTTGCTTCTGTACTTGAGTTATATGTTCGTTCATAAGCTTTTGCAACCATGCATGGCAAGATCTTGGCTTGAAAGTGATGATAGGTGAAGTCGGATTGTTGACAGCTCTCTGACTAGCTTGTTTCGAGGTAATTTTAGCTAGGAAAATCATGTTGAAAATGCATGAAAATTGGTAGGTAACTAGTTTTTCCAGTTTTGAACATTTTTTGCAGAAATAGGCGGAAGCTAATTTTGAATCTAAGGTCCCAAAAATGGCAAATCTTTAAAATGTGTCCAAATCTGGAAATCTGGAAAAATGAAGCGGGTTTTTGGCAAATGCACTGACCTTGTAGAACGAACCATATTTTACTTAGTAAAAGATGTCCAAAATGCATGAAATTTGGTGTGCTGCTAGATTTTTCAGTTCTGGACATTATTGTCAGACACGGACTAAGGCTAAATCTGACCCTAAGGACCTCAAAAACGTCAATTATCGAAATGTGCGCAAATCTGGACAGTTTTGTGCTATCCCACTGTTTCGGCTATATCTAATGATCCCGAACTCCAATGGATGCAAGGTTTGTTTCTGACTTTAGTTAACTTATTAGTATTTAATTTGACATCTTATTAACTGGATTTGGAGATTTTTTGCTTATCCTATTGATTGTGATAAAACAGCCTTTTGC
This sequence comes from Ehretia macrophylla, assembly GCA_037974665.1. Taxonomy (NCBI): domain Eukaryota; kingdom Viridiplantae; phylum Streptophyta; class Magnoliopsida; order Boraginales; family Ehretiaceae; genus Ehretia; species Ehretia macrophylla. The sequence goes on from CM075764.1 coordinate 54,634,407, forward strand.
AGTAAAGGTTTCACTTAATGTTGTGCTTAGAAAAATTGTTATGACTCCTCTTGTTGAATTAAATGCTTGGGATTGTAACTTCGGGATGTTGTGTGGACTGTTTTTAATGTTTGAGGATGTTGAATTAAATGATGCATGACTTGAGATTGACCTTGAGTTGACTTAGGGTTTAATCACATGGTTAAGCATGAAACGGAAACCCTAATGACTAGGTAGGCTTGCTAATTGTTGATCATTTGGATATTGTGTGGAATTATATGATTAGTAGGCTGCCTGTAAATGCCTTTATAGTCCTAAATGTGATTTTGATCATTGCATGTTGACAAATGGGCTTTTCTAGCATTCGAGCCCACGTAAATGTTGTTGCATATTGAATAATTCTATCACCTGATTACGTGGACTTCGAAATGAGTTATATGGCTTGATTTACATGTGTTACATGGCTGCCCGTTTAATGTTCATATAACTCTATATGCCTTTCAAGTGAAATTACCTGTTTTATCGTGCCCTGCTTGTTCACTTGTCAATGTGCAATCTTATGACTGTCCGGAGGCAACCTACTTTGTTCTCCTCCTAATGTGATACATGAAATGTCATAAATGTGCACTGCATACAAGGTTGCAACCGTTTCTGTCGGCATGGTAGCGATCACGCCCACCGGGCGGCATCGGGCTTGCCGGTGCACCCGTGACTACAATGGCCCCATTCCCCCTGTCGCTTGGGGGCTAGACTTCCTCGGAGAGTTGGGTCGTAGGATTTCGGGGTACATCCGGAGTACATCCACCTGGCGTGTTTGGGGGATGATTTGAAGTAGGCCGCAACAACTGATCCTGGAACTGATCTGAGAGCAAAAGCTCACTGTATCCTTTTACTATGTGTATAAGTATTCTCGCTTGGTTCCTAGAGAACCTCGGGGAGGAAAGACCGGTATTTCTGTTTCTGTACTTATATTATTGTTATATTCATGCTTGCAAAAGGATTTTCATAAGTTGAACCGAAAAATGAGTTTCAAAACTTATTTCTCGTTTCCCATCGCTGAGTTTATAAGGACTCCCTCTCTTTTATCATCTCAGGTGAAGAAGATCTAGAACAGGTACCCGAGGACGGTGTGCCTAATGATGAATCCCTGGAGTGATTGCCTGTTTGTGTGCTTTGCGTGATTATGGATACTTGTGAACTCTATGCTACCTGAAGACTACTTCTTTTATGTTGCTTGCTATTTGTAATGTAAAAGACCCCCGTTGTAATTTGGGGTCTAATTTTGGTTTGTACTGATATTGCTAGACAGACACTAAACACTACCATGATCGTTTTGCTATTTATCACTACTAGTATCTATCATAGGTCATGACGTATTAGTTAAGGACTAAGTAAATGAACTTATCCAATTTTAAACAGGTACTCGCTATTAAGCTAAGATCAACAGGTACTTTTGTAACGAGGATAAACAAACAAACGAGACATAGTATCATGCTAGGTTATAAATCAAACGAGACATCAAGATAACCAATAGGCGTTTCAATTGATGATAAATAGCAATCTTAGTTGGAAATGAATTTGAGATAGTAAATTTTGAGGCGTTTAGAGAATGACGTTAAACCAAAGAGCCCAATTACAGCCGTTATGCTGCCGGTTTTCTAAAAAAAATTGGAGTTTAGGCCAAAAACATTAAGCGTGTAATCTTCATAAATGATTAAGTATGTGATATGTCCTGAATGTTTAGATGACACCCTAGTTTAACCTTATAGGCCGGGTTGGGGCGTGACATTGCTTCCCCCGTCGAAGAGCTATCGAAGATCTTTTCAACCGTTTGCTGTGCGCTACGTAACTCCTTATGGATCAAAAGTTATGGGCACCAGAGCGACGGATGCCTGGTCATAAGCCACATGCCCTCGATTTGCGGGCCCAGCTTCTATGTGAAGTGAAGTTGTCTTGCTCAAAGTACCATAAGATTCGGTAATAGAAATGTGATGAATTAGGTTGTTGTCCTTTTCACGACTCACGACGTACGATCCGGGATTAAAAAACAGCACAAAAGAAGAAAAGTGTCCCGAAACTGATGAAAACGTTTGATTTTGGATTCTGAAAACAGGTGCAACCGAGCAGACTTGGTACCCCAGTCGTAGAGGTCTTGGAGAGCTTTCCAACGGTATGCTATGCGCCGCGTAACTCCTTATGGATCAAAAGTTATGGGCACCGGAGCGACGGATACCTGGTCACAAGCCCTACACCCTCGGTTTGCGGCCCCAGCCTCTACGTGAAGTGAAGTTGTCTTGCCCAAGGTGCCGTGAGATTCGGTAACAAAAATGTGATGGATTAGGTTGTTGTCCTTTTCGCAGCTCACGACATACGATCCGGGATGAAAACACGGCGCAAAAGAAGAAAAGTGTCCCGAAACTAATGAAAACATTTGATTTTGGGCTCTGAAAACAGGCGCAGCCAAGTAGGCCAGTTATCCCCGTCGTAGGGCTCTTGGAGAGCTTTCCAACGGTATGTTGTGCACCGCGTAACTCCTTACGGATCAAAAGTTATGGGCACCAAAGCGGCGGATACCAGGTCACAAACCCTACGCCCTTGTTTTGCGGGCCCAACCTCTACGTGCAGTGAAGTTGTCTTGCCCAGGGTGCCATGGGATTTGGTAATAGAAATGTGAAGGATTAGGTTGTCATCCTTTTCGCAGCTCACGATGTACGATCCGCGACGGAAAAATAGCGGAAAGAAAGAAAAGTATCCCAAAATTGATAAAAATGTTCGATTTTGGGCTCCGAAAATAGACGCAGCCGAGCATGCTTTGTGCCCCCATCGTAGAGCTCTCAAAGAGCTTTCCAACAGCATGGTGTGCGCCGTGTAACTCCTTATGGATCAAAAGTTATGGGCACCAGAGCGACGGATACTTGGTCAAAAGCCCCACGCCCTCGGTTTGCGGGCCCAACCTCTACGTGAAGTGAATTTGTCTTGCCCAAGGTGCGGTGGGATTCGGTAATAGAAAAGTGATGGATTAGGTTGTCGTCATTTTCGCGGCTCACGACGTATGATCCCGGATTGAAAAACAGCGCAAAAAAAGAAAAGAGTCCCAAAACTGATGAAATATTTAATTTTGAGATCCGACAAAAGGAACAGCCGAGCAGGCTTGCTGCCCCAATTGTAGAGCTTTCAAAGAGCTTTCCAACCATATGTTGTGCGTCACGTAACTCCTTGCGGATCAAAAGTTATGGGCACCGGAGTGACGGATACCTGGTCATAAGCCCCACGCCCTCGGTTTGCGGGCATAGCCTCTACATGAAGTTAAGTTGTTTTGCCCAAGGTGCCATGGGATTCGATAATAGAAATTTTATGGATTAGGCTGTCGTCTTTTTTGTGGCTCACGACATACGTTCAGGGACAAAAAAACAGCGTAAAAGAAGAAAAGTGTCCCAAAACTGATGAAAACATTTGATTTTGGGCTTTGAAAATAGGCACATCGTAGTAGGCTTGGTGCCCCCGTCGTAGAGCTCTCGGAGAGCTTTTCAACGGTATGCTGTACGCCGCGTAACTCCTTACGGATCAAAAGTTATGGGCACCGGAGCGACGGATACCTGGTCACATGCCCCACGCCCTCGGTTTGTGGGCCCAGCCTCTACGTGAAGTGAAGTTGTCTTGCCCAAGATGCTGTGGGATTCGGTAATAGAAATGTGATGGATTAGGTTGTCGTCCTTTTCACGGGTCACAACGTACAATCCGGGACGAAAAAACAGCGCAAAAGAAGAAAAATGTCCCGAAACTGATGAAAAAGTTCAATTTTGAGCTCCGAAAATTGGTGCAGCTGAGTAGGCTCACTACCCCCGTCGTAGAGCTCTCGGAGAGCTTTCCAACGGTATGCTGTGCACCGCGTAACTCCTTACAGATCAAAAGTTATGGGCACTAGAGTGACGGATACTTGTTCACAAGCCCCACGCCCTCGCTTTGCGGGCCCAGCCTCTACGTTAAGTGAAGTTGTCTTGCCTAGGGTACCATGGGATTCGGTAATAGAAATGTTAAGGATTAGGTTGTCGTCCTTTTCGCGGCTCACGACGTACGATCCGCAATGGAAAAACAGCGGAAATGAAGAAAAGTGTCCTAAAACTGATGAAAACGTTAGATTTTGGGCTCCGAAAACAGGCGCAGCTGTCACACCCCAACCCGACCTATGGAGGCTAGACTAGGGTGTGACCTAAATCATTATCGTTATTTCACACAATTAGCCTTTTGTTATGATTTAATGCTTAACGTTGGCCTAAAACTCCAAAGGTTTTTCTGAAAAACCGACAGCATGACAGCTATATTTAGGACCTTTGGTTTGACCTAATTTTCTAAAACACCTCAAAACCTTTAATCATTGATTCAATTCCAACTAAAATTTTCTATTTCGTTATCAATAGATATGCCTACTAATTTATCTTGATAGTCTCGTTTGATTGACAAGCCTAGCATGATAACTATGTCCCGTTTATTTGCCAGTTCCTGTCTTGCAAGTACTTATCATCCCTTAGCTTACGCATAAACACCTAAGTGAGATTAGATAGAGTTTCATTATATGTTTCTTCACCCAGTGGTTTAAACACATATGATAACTACTAATCAAGATAATGAAAGCAAACAACCAATAAAGAGTTCGTCCGGTTATAATCAGTACAACCAAAATTAGACCCAAATTACAATGGGGTCATTTACATCAATAAAATGAACAGTTTGCAATCAAACACAACATCCATATAGCAACCACTTTCAGGCAAAGAACAAAAGCACGTAGTCACTCCAAAGAATCATCAACAACCACATTTACTTTGGGTACCTGTTGCAAATCTGTTGCACCTGTGACAAAAAGGAGGGTGAGTCCTTATGAACTCAGCGAGGGGGAACGAGAGATAACGTTTTGAAATCCTTTTCCGGTTAAACTTATGAAAACTCATTTGGAAACATGTCAATTAGAATAAATAAGTTCATAACATAACATAAATATAAATGAACACATTTACTCGTCTTTCCTCCCCGAGGTCCTCTAGGAACCAAGCAAGAGTACTTAAAACACATAGCAAAAGGATACGGTTTGATACGTACAGAACTCTAGAGGTGACTCATACGGGCTCAAGAGGTAGCTCCCACCACATTTAGGTGTAGCACTTTCCCCCGCATAGCACTTACTTCCTGCTGTTCAAGTTCATTTTCAATAACAGTTGTTGCGGCCGGCTTCAATCATCCACTTTTCATGCCAAATGGGTGTACTCCGGATGTACCCCGAAATCCTGTGACCCAACTCTCCGATGAAGTCTAGCCCTCAAGCGAGAGAGGGAATTGGACCATGGTAGTCACGGTAGCACCGACAAGCCCGATGCCACCCGGCGTGCGTGAAACGCTACCATGCCAAAATGAAAGGTTGCAACCTTGTATGCAATGCACATTTATGTCATTTAACATTTCATATTAGGAGGTCAACAAAGTAGGTTGCCTCCGAGCAAGTTTAAGGTCACATTTTGACATATTGGCATATAAGGCATTGTAAGAACATGTAATCATTTCATATATCAATTCAAAAGCAATTAAACTTTCACGGGCAGCCAAGTAACCATGTTCAAATAAGCCATAGCATGTCTTTTAACAATTCACATTAGGAGGTCAACAAAGTAGGTTGCCTCCGAACAATTATAAGATCACATATTGATAAGTAAACATACAAGGCATGCTTTGACATGTATATTCACTTGTAGTACACATTGAGTTATATGATCATTAAACAGGCAGCCAAGTATCACATTTAAACCAAGTCATATAACTCATTTCGAGGTTCACGTATCAAGCATTAACATTATACAAGAATGCAATGACATTTATACAAGACCGGATGCAAGAATAGCTTACTTAGCAACATGCAATCTTCGGAAATCACATTTAGAGCTATAAGGACAATTACGGGCAGCCTATTAATCACATAATTTAACACATTTAACCATAAGTTCATTCCTTAGCAAAAAGTCAATACCATTAGGGCCTCAATTCTGTGCTTAAACATGCGGTTAACCAAACCATTCATCAATTAACGATCCCAAGTCATACATCAATCAAATTAAGCAACCTCAACCAGCCACAACAGTCCACACAACATCTAAGTGCCACAATTCCAAGCATTCAATTCCTTAAGCAAGGTCTCAACATGATTCTAAGCATATCACTAAACAAAAACCCCACTGCAATGGTCTATTTTCCCACATTCATTTAGACAATCAAACAATCTCCAATTTCAGTGAAAAAAATATCAAATTAAATCTTAATGAGTGATTTAAATCCAGAAACAAACCTCACATCATTTGGAGTTCGGATTCAAGAGTTATAGCCAAAACCATGAGACTACGCAAAACTATCCAGATTTGTACACATTTAATTACTTGCCAATTTTGAGGGTCTTAGGGTCAGATTTAGCCTTAGTCTATTTCTGACAAAAATGTCCAGAACTGCAAAATATAGCAACCTACCAAATTTCATGCAATTTCACCAATATTTACTAGGTCAAAAACTCTTTGTTCTACATAGTCAGTAATCTGGCAGAAATCTATTTCATTTTTCCAATTCTTCCAAATTTAGACACCTCACGATGTTTGACCATTTTGGAGGCTTTAGAGTCAGAATTGGCCTTTGCCGACTTCTATGAAAAATGCTCAAAACTGGCAAAACGAGTGACCTACCAATTTTCACGCATTTTTGACATCATTTACTAGGCCAAATGCACTTCGCACTACCAAGTCAGAAATCTGCCAGCTACGCGATTTTTACTTATCTTCAAGTTCTAGCCAAAAATCTAGCCATGCTTGGTAATATAAGCTCATGTACACACATATACAACAACTACAGAGGTAAATATAGTCATATGAAGGCATGCATGTGATTTTTGAAAGCTTTTAAAATATTTTAACCCTCACCTTAGCAAGTTAATAGATGAAGATGCACAATGTTCTTGAAGATGCACCAATGGAGCTTCTTTCTTGCTTCTTGCTTGCTTGGGCTGCTATGGCTGAGCTTGGGAGAGATCTTGAGAGCATGCTTGAGGTCTTGGAAGGTCAAGAGGCAGCCATGGTCGAAATGGAGGGAGAATAAGAGCTTGAGAGGGTTTTTGAGAGGAAAAATGAAGTTTTATTGTGTGTGTGTGTGTGTGTTTGTGTGCTTGGTTTTGCAGAATTTTTGTGTGTCAAATGCCTTCTAAAGTTGCAGAATATTGTGCCTAGGAAATGTAGTGTGTAAGGAATAAGTGCATGAGCATGTTGGAGGCTTAGGAGTTAGCAAAAAGAGCATAGAACTTAGAAAAAATTATGACATGGTATAAGAGAATGTTGGGTAGAATAGAATATTTTATAGTTAGTGGGATTTGTAGAGAATTTGAATTAGAATATAATATTGGTTAGTGGATTGTGTAGGATTATTTTAGTGTCTTGTGCTTTATGCAAGAATCTTTATTGATTAGTGTGCAGACACGCATTCCTAGGTCTAGGGCACACACTACGAGGTAAGGCACGCACTACGAGGTAAATGCACAAATTTCTATGTAAATGCATGCAATTCTGGGTAAGTATACGCAAACCAATGCAAGGTACGTAATTCAATGTAATGCACATAAATCAAGGTATGGCGCTTAAACCTAGGTTAGGGCACACAATTCAAGGTTATGGCATATGAAATGAGGAAACACACACAAATCGAGGTCTCGCACGTAATTCTAGGTAAAGGCACGTATATCTAGGTATGGTATGCACGTACATCGAGGATTAGGGCACACAATTCTAGGTTAAGGCACGTATGATGAAGCATGCACGAAAACCAAGACAGGGCATACAATCCAAGATCAGTCATATAATTCTAGGTCCAAGGTACGCAAATCGAGGTAAGACACGTTATTCAGGGTCGGGCCTCACATCCTCCCCTCTTTAAAAGAATTTCGTCCCAAAATTCATTCTTACTTGTTGAGGTCATTTAGACGGATTCCGACCATTGTTATTTTCCAACTCAGGGTCATCTTTTGCTCTGTGATTTCTCTTACCACAACGAATTCACTTCCTAGCTTTCTCCAATCATTTAATTCGGTGTGACCCCTACATTTATAGTTCGTTCCTTTGAACGACTCTATTCATTCCATTTGATCTTAAGGTCAAGTTCATTAACTAAGGTTAGAATCTCCAAACATAATAATCAAGGCTGCATCGATATTCTAACAATACAACTATAACTTCAAAATCATGACTTATGTCGTGTCAATCTTGCATTCATACCTCAAACGGAATATCACAATAATTCCATGATCCTACGGTGACATACGCTAATTTCAAGATGATAGGTCTATATCCGATTTACATATCCTATCTACTAGCTTCAAAATTGTTAGCACGTAAGACATACACATGTTATGGTTTATTTCCACGATACGACCCTATTTTTAGGTTGAACTCACCAAACAAACTAATCCATCTCAAGTCGTCATCTATCGGTAGTATCATAGTTCTTATCTTGAAGGTACATTGGATTAGTAAATCTTCTAATGACTAGTCTCTCGGTTATAGGCTCCTATTCACTAACATTCTTTCCCAACTTCGTTAACCTTCACACTTGTAATCAAGAAGAAAGACCGTTGAGATTCGTTAAACTCAAACTCTAAGGTTTATTAGGTACCACCAACAAATTGCCACTGAAATTGCATGGGTAAACTAATCATGTTGCACTAGTTCAACTCTTACAAGTAAATTTCATCAGCTTGTGATCCACAATCTATTTCCTTATTCAAATCTCTATTTTCAAGTCTCGAGGCTTCAGAATTTCTTTTAATCTTATCTGAAACTCCTAAGACAAGTAGTTTCAACCTCAAATAAATTCCACTCACCTCAATCCAAGGTTACGTCATACTTAAGAAGACAATGGTCCTACTCACTTAGCGACCTAGTCATTCCTTCGAACACTTAATGCCCGCCAATATATCTTCAACATTAATGTTACTAAGCTGGGTTCATCGCCATGTAAGTGATATCAATGCTCTACTAGGTTACCGGCCGTATAACAACAATCCTAGGACTATAAATGGGTACCAAAATGATCGAGCTCATAAGACACTTACACGAGATAACTTCAAGGTTGTATCAACATAAGAATTATGACCACGTGGCATCCTTCAACATAACCTAATAGAACTTCAAAAGTAATCAACCACTCATTTAACTATCACTACAAGATTTACCCCTCTATTCAACGACCACAATTCGAAGTCTACCAATCGCTAGTTTCTAGACGTGAAACGGTGCACATAGATACGGTGGTCTAACAATAGTCTTTTGGGTCATTATGACTCTAATTCATCTCTATCTTAACTATATGAAATCTTACTCTTCTCATTTACATGTTCAACTAGCTAAAAGTATCAAGACTCATCGACCTTAGGTCCTAGGGTTCACCATGAATCATCATGCATACTCACTATTAGCTATTTAGGATTACTAATCATACCTTAACGACTCCACTTTGCAACCAGATGCTTAATATCATTTCCATGGTTTATATACCAGGTCCATCGGTATTACTTAGGGATATATGCTTCCTAACATCCTCTAAGGTATCCAAACAACGAGTGCATAGATTGACTTACTTGCATAATTACAACTAAATCCGAGAGGCAACAAATAAATACCATGATTCTAAATATCACCGATACCCAACTTAGGACCTTCAGCAACGTTAGTCATCTAATGCATAATTCAATTCCTTACACTTCTATTTGACCTAACATTTTAGGTATAGTTTTCCAAACACGAGTTCTAGCTACGTGAATTCCTCGATTCCAACATCCCTATATCTTGTTGTACTAAAGAATCATCAATCTTGTTAAACTCAATCTCCAAGGTTACCTCCATGTCTTGAGGTTCTCCATTGTTAAGTCACTCAAATACACTATCCATGTCTTAATAATCTAACCCCTAAAAATAAACTATTGTCAACTTCCACGAATTCACCTCTTAATTTCTAGGTCACGGTCTTACCATTTAGTGAACTTGAAACTCGCTAGTATACACCATATCGGATTCATCAATGCTTCATTCCAATCAAGTAAAGATTCAATCGTATAAATAGTCTATTACACCAATTTAAGATATAAGAATTTGATTCAAAAGCAACCCCTAAGTCAAACTTCCATTATAAGCATGTGAATATACAAATTCTACTTCACTTGTCCAATAGTATACTCTTATATCTTAAGAAAAGTTGTATGCCATTAACCTTTCTACTTGAACCACAATTAGAAGAACGATTTAACGGAATCAATAACTTCATAGCTATAAAATTGATAACTTAATCATAGGTATGGGTATTCCAAAGATAAGGGGATAACTTTACCTCAACATTTATACCTGTGCTACGCATTTTATATATGCATATCCAATAATACATATGATCCATCGAGTACCTGTGAAGATGCGAGAAATCTCTAACCGAGCCTTTTCGTTCATCTTGCACAAATTCACTTCCCTGAAAGTCCTAATCCTAACTATCTATGTGTATAAACAGTCATTCACGGTTATATAACATGCACATGTATCAAGGAATGAGTATAAAAACATGCATGCATTATTGAGGACGTATCGGTGTGCATGACACATAATACATATGGTCCACAAAGGCACATAATATTCGATGTTCAAAACAATTAAACCACATTAGCACACATTAACACATATAAACAAGACATCATAATTATCTTAGGGCTTCTACCTACGGTCCGAGAGTTGAACCTGACTAATGCCTAGTCAGTAAACTAAGCTCTGATACCATTCTAATATAGGGTGTCACGCCCCAACTCGACCTATGGAGGCTAGACTAGGGTGTGACCTAAATCATTATCGTTATTTCACACACTTAGACTTTTGTTATGATTTAATGCTTAACGTTGGCCTAAAACTCCAAAAGTTTTTTCGGAAAACCGGCAGCATGACGGCTATATTTAGGACCTTTGGTTTGACTTTATTTTCTAAAACACCTCAAAACCTTTAATCATTGATTCAATTCCAACTAAAATTTTCTATTTTGTTATCAATAGATATGCCAACTAATTTCTCTCTATAGTCTCGTTTGATTGACAAGCCTAGCATGATAACTATGTCCCATTTATTTGCCAGTTCTTGTCTTGCAAGTACTTATCATCCCTTAGCTTACACATAAGCACCTAAGTGAGATTAGATAGAGTTTCATTATATGCTTCTTCACCCAGTGGTTTAAACACCTATGATAACTACTAATCATGATAATGAAAGCAAACAACCAATAAAGAGTTTGTTCGGTTATAATCAGTACAGCCAAAATTAGATACAAATTACAACGGGGTCATTTACATCAATAAAATGAACAGTTTGCAATCAAACACAACATCCATATAGCAACCACTTTCAGGAAAAGAACAAAAGCACGTAGTCACTCCAATGAATCATCAACAAGCACATTTACTTCGGGTACCTGTTCCAAATCTGTTGCACCTATGACAAAAAAGAGGATGAGTCCTTATGAACTCAGCGAGGGGGAACAAGAGATAACGTTTTGAAATCCTTTTCCGGTTAAACTTATGAAAACTCATTTGGAAACATGTCAATTAGAATAAATAAGTTCATAACATAACATAAATATAAATGAACACATTTACCCGTATTTCCTCCCCGAGGTCCTCTAGGAACCAAGCGAGAGTACTTAAAATACATAGCAAAAGGATACGGTTTGATACGTACAGGACTCTAGAGGTGACTCATACGGGCTCAAGAGGTAGCTCCCACTACATTTAGGTTGTCACGCTCCCAAATTTCACCTAGGTGAATCTTAGGAACGAGACCGCCGCGAACTTAGAAAGAAGATCCCTCCTAAGTGTGCAAGGCTCTAAATCTCAAGAAATTAACTATAAGACTAAAACAATCTAAACGCAAGAAAATATCCTAAAACCCTTGCTAAGATATCCAACTACAAAGAAATATCCAAAGAGGCAAACAACCCTCATTATTAACAAATAATCTAAGAACTTTAAACGAAAAATCATTATCCAACGCCAACGTAGTCTGCTACCCATAATCTTGGGAAAAGACCTATTCTTCACATGTTTAAAATAAGGTTTATCGAAAAGAATGAGATAAAAATCTCAGTAAGTGTGAAGATCCCCCAAAAAATAACATGGGACCTTTACGATAATATATATATATATATATATATATATATATATATATATTTATGGATAATAATATAGTAATGTAATGGACGAAAAGAAATTCAATAATCATGCTATATAACTAAAACTAAACTAACAAAATGTACAGTCATGCCAAAAATCCAGAATTCATTCATTTTCTTTCTTTTCATAGTACAAAGACGTTGTGCCAAAATCCAGAACTCTAAAACTCGTCAAACCACTATACCAAAACTCAAATACGGTTGTGGCTACAACTGGTAGCACGGTCTAAAGATGGCTAGATACGCTCAACCATCACAAGCGAAAGGGGATCCCAACAAAAAGATTGTGCACAATCCCAAAACTCAGTGTATGTCAAACCCCACTGAGAAAGGGTTCAAATCTCGCTATACTTGTCAGCTAGGTCACAGCCCCAAAATATGGCAGAAGGGGTTCAAAGTAGTTCTTATCCAGTCTAAAAAAAAATGTTGAAACCTTCATGAATACACATACAAATACACATTAATTGGTCCCAAGTTTTCTTTTCTTTTGTTTTAAAAGCATAATAACACTTTGGTTTTGAAATAAAAGAAACTATTATTTGAAAATAAATAATTTGTTAAGTTTGAAAAAAGTAGAGTAAATAATTTTTTTTTTCAACATTGAACAACATATTCAGCAGGCCACTGACTAGTGACCTGCTTGGCCTTTTCGTGACCCACTGGTCATTGGAATGGATTTCCAATGACCTGTTGGTCACCAAAAGGTAAATAGTGACATAGTCACTATTCACTGCAGAATTTTTTTTTTTTAAGAATCATGTTATGCAGATAGATGGTATTAATAAAATATAACCATAATAATACTACAAGAAAAAGAGGCATAACTCTCATGTATTCAGTTTAAACTTCTCAAGAATCATAACAAATTACTGTTAACCAAAAATTCGATACATCCAAGGAAACAATAACTCAGTAACTTCATAAATCAAGATTATTTCCAATATCACAAATCATAACTCCAAAAATTAAAGGGAATTAGGTAATGAAAAAGAGGTCTTCCTGCTTATCTCTTGTCTAGTAATTAAACCTAACAAATTCTAACTTTGATGAACACGACCTTTCACAAGATTCTTCACCTTCAAAAACACATGAACATATTCTATTACAATCCTTCATCAACATAGGTCACGCACTCTAACGCATATTTTATTGTGAAAACCCTACAATAAACTATTAACAAAGATGTGACTTAGGTTCTTACCAATTAAACCTCAAGGTTTCTCTTCAAGTTGTTCTCCTCTATAGTACTCTGCACCCAAGTTTACTTCTTTTTGGGCGTCTGATATGAGGTTTAGAGAGAGAGTTAGGATTCTGCTAAAATGCTAAACGTATATTTTTTTTTTCAAAATGGGTCTTATGTTGTCTGATAACCCCTACTCATAGGATAAGCCCACTATTTTAGTCTGAGTGGGAAACATATCCTACTAAAATAGTACTGAACCAACTTATTTTACTTATTTATAATTATATTTATTCTTACAACAATTTTTTTTCCCCTGGTCATTACATCTTTTCCCCCAAAAGAAAAGATTCGTCCTCGAAACTACGTACCTTGATCCACGAACAGAAGGGGCTAATTCTCCCGAACCTTGGCCTCACGTGCCCAAGTAGCTTCTCTTTCAGTTTGCTTTTTCCATTGTACTTTCACATATGGGATGGTTATTTTCCTCAAGACTTGTTCTTTTTGATCTACTATTTTGATAGGCTCCTCGTTAAATGTCAAGTCCTTACTAATTCTCACGTCCTCATGACGGATTATGTGACTCGGATCAGGTACATACTTTCTCAATTGCGATACATGGAATACATTGTGAACCCCTGCCAAAGAGGGCGGTAAAGCCAAACGATAAGCTACGTCCCCAATCCGATTCAAAATCTCAAAAGGGCCAATGTAACGCGGGTTTAACTTCCCACGAGTACCAAATCTGACCACGCCTTTAGTTGGCGACACCCTCAAGAATACATGATCACCATCTTCAAACTTGAGCTCTTTTCTTTTCTGGTCAGCCCAACTTTTCTGTCTATCTTGGGACTTCTTAATTCAGGCCCTAATTTTTTTGATTTTCTCCTCGGTCTCTTCAATTAATTGAGGGCCTAGAAGTTTCTTCTCGCCCAACTCCCAGTAAAGAGGAGTACGACATTTCCTTCCATAAAGAGCTTCAAACGGAGACATTTTGATATTGGCTTGATGACTATTATTATAAGCGAATTCTACCAAGGTTAAATGATTGTCCCAATTCCCACCAAGGTCCATCACACAAGCTCAAAGCATATTTTCCATAGTCTGAATTATTCTTTCACTTTGCCCGTCCATTTGCGGATGATAAGTCGTACTCATTTTCAACTCGGCGCCCATATATTTCTGAAAACTTTTCTAGAAATTAGATGCAAATCTTGTGTCTCTATCAAAAACTATCTCATTTGGCACTCCGTGCAATTTAAATATTTCTTTCATATATAGTTCCACAAGTTTCTCTATTGTTGTTCCCAAACTAAAAGGCAGAAAATGAGCTGACTTAGTTAATCTATCCACAACAACCCAAATAGCATCAGATTTGTCCCTTGGTTTAGGTAAACCAGTCACAAAATCCATTGAAATGCACTCCCACTTCCATTCCGGTATATCAAGAGGTTGCAAAGGTCCTAACGGCTTTTGATGTTCTGCCTTTACTCGTTGACAAGTCAAACACTTTGCTACATACTCAGTGATATCATTCTTCATTTTAGGCCACCAAAAGTAATCCCTCAAATCTCGATACATCTTAGTCCCACCTGGGTGTATTGAGAAACACGAACCATGTGCATCATCAAAAATTTCCCTATTTATTTCCAAGTCATCTGGCACACATAATCTCCCTTGAAACCTCAAGGTGTCATCCACATGCAATTGTAAAATAGACCTTTGTCTACCTTCAATTTTTTTCCTTGCATTCATTAAGTGTAAATCTTGCTTTCGAGTTATTCTTATTCTTTCCATAAACGTGGACTGAACTGAAATATAGGCCAAAGTAGACCCTTTTGACTTCACAGACACCCCAATTCTCAGTTTCTCAAATTCTTCTATCAACACTCCCTGAGAGGTGATTAACGCAGCCATACTACCAATAGGTTTCCTGCTAACGGCATCTGCTACCTTGTTTGCCTTACCTAGATGGTAATTAATCCTCAAATCATAATCCTTGATCAGTTCCAACCATCTCCGTTGCCTCAAGTTCAACTCTTTCTGTGTAAAAATGTATTTTAAACTCTGATGGTCCGTATAGATCTCGCATGTAACCCCATATAAATAGTGTCGCCAAATCTTGAGTGCAAATACTACCGCTGCCAATTCAAGATCATGCGTAGGGTAGTTCTGCTCATAATTTTTCAACTGTCTGGAAGCATATGCAATCACCTTATCACCCTACATCAACACGCAACCTAAACCATTTCGGGAAGCATCACTATAGACTGCAAAACCCTCAGTACCAGCTGGCAAAGTAAGCACAGGCGCATATATTAGACGATGTTTCAATTCTTGGAAAGCCTTCTCACATTCATAATTCCATTCAAATTTTACTCCTTTGTGCATGAGTCGCGTCATAGGAGCAGCAATCCGAGAGAATCCTTCTATAAACTTTCGATAATAACCAGCAAGACCCAAGAAGCTCCGAACCTCAGACACCGTAGTAGGTTGTGGCCAACTAGCAATGGCTTCAACCTTTTGTGGATCGACTGCTATTCCACTTTCGGATATTATATGACCCAAGAATGCCACTTGATTCAGCCAAAACTCGCATTTTTTTAACTTAGCAAATAATTGATTCTCCCTCAAGACCGGTAACACCATTCTTAAGTGTAACTCGTGTTGTTCCAGGCTCTCTGAGTAAACCAAAATGTCATCTATAAATATCACAACAAAACGATCTAAGAAAGGCTTGAAAACTCTGTTCATCAGATCCATGAATGCGGCTGGCGCATTTGTCAACCCGAAAGGCATAACAACGAACTCATAGTGACCATATCTGGTTCTAAAAGCTGTCTTCGGTATATCCTCAGCCTTAATCCTCAACTGATGATACCCTGATCTTAAATCAATCTTTGAAAAAACTTTTACCCCTTGCAATTGGTCAAATAGATCATCAATCCTTGGTAAAGGATACCTATTTTTGACAGTGACTTTGTTCAATTCTCTATAGTCTACGCATAAACGTAAGGTACCATCTTTCTTTTTGACAAAAAGAATTGGTGCACCCCAAGGCGACACACTGGGACAGATAAACCCCTTATCCAGTAACTCTTGTAGTTGCACCTTCAGTTCCTTGAGTTCTGCTGGGGCCATACGATAGGGTGCTTTAGAAATAGGTCCAGTTCCCGGCACTAAGTCAATAGAGAAGTCAATCTCCCTTATAGGAGGTAGTCCAGGTATCTCATCAGGGAACACATCTAAAAATTCTCGCACAATGTGTATGTTCTCCAGCTTGATTTCACTGTCTTGTGCGGTCACCACACTGGCCAAATAAGCAACACAACCTTTTCGTACCATCTTTTGAGCCTTGATTGCAGATATAACTTGAGGAGTTTTCTGTGTCCTTCCTTGGAATACAAAATCTTTTTCACCAGGAACACTAAAGATTACTTTCTTGGCAAAACAGTCTATGTGACCATGGAAAGCTGCTAACCAATCCATTCCCAAAATCACATCGAAATCTTTCATCTCTAACTTTATAAGATTCGCAAGTAGTTCTCTATCCTTAATTTTAACGATGCAATTCTTGTACACAAAAGTAACTATTACTGACTTCCCTACGGGCGTTTCAACACATAAATTGCATTCTAGAGGCTCAAGAGACATATTACAGGATCCAGCAAATGCAGGTGTGACATACAAAAAGTTTGAACCAGAGTCTATAAGTATATAAGCAAAAGAATGCATAATCTGAATGATACCTGACACTACTGCATCGGAGGCCTGAGCATCTGCTTGAGTGAGTGTAAACAAACGGGCACGATTTTGCTTTTTGCCATCATCTTTTGATCCAAAAATTTTCACATTGTTATCAACCCTCGGGCAATCCTTAATGCGATGACCTAACTCCCTACAACGAAAACATGCACCAGAAGCCCAACAACACTCTTCCAAAGCATGATTCCCGTTACACCTTGAGCATTTCTGACCACTTTTGCCACTTCCAGATACTAGATATTGCTTTTTACCATTTCTCCCATAATTCCCTTCTTTACGTTGTGTAGGGCCAGTCTTTTTCTTTCCTTTGTTACTTTAAACCAAGATTGTTGTATCAAATTCACATCCCTTTCAACCACAGTAGCAGAATACACCACGTCATTATAAGTGCGGAAATAGTGTGAAGCTACAATAGCACGGATGTTCAGTCTTAAACCCAACTCAAATTTGCGTGCCTTCTCATAGTCATTAGGAATCAAGTGGGGTGCAAAATGAGCCAACTGAGTAAACTTCTTCACATATTCCTGCACTGAAAGATCACGTTGTTTCAAGTTAGCAAATTCCGCCACTTTTTGATTCTTATAGGCAGTTGGGTAAAATTCCATCTCAAACAAGTTCCTGAATTCCTGCCAACTTAAAAAATCCGAAAATTGCCCTTGTTTAGTTTTCCACCAGTCCTTGGCCATGCCACGAAGTAAAAGGGTGCTAAAACGTACTCGACGTTCATCATTAAACTCAAAGGAGTCAAAATACTCTTCCAACTCTTCTAATCAATCTTCAGCCTCTTGACGGTTATGTTCACCCGTAAATTTCGATGGGCTAAGCTGCATGAACTCTCTGAAGACAGAATGTTCCTCTTGACCACCCTTTTTGGGTGCTTGCTCACGACTTACGTTGGCAGTCATATGATCATAAATTGCATCAGCAACAATGTGCAAGTCCCTCACGCCTTCTCGCTTTTCCCTTTCAGAAGTCTTAGCTGCCTTATGGCGTTTTGTAGTCTCAGCTAAAAGTTCATCGTCACTTACATTTTCCGTGCGAGCAACGTTCTTTCTACGAGGTGCCATGTCCTATATCACAACAATAATTCAAAGCATAAGGAACAATTCCAAAACTAAAATATATTCTAGGCACAGTACAGATTAAGTTTCCCAAACCCGTCCTAAACCCAAGTTGATCATAACCTATTGCTCTGATACCACCCTGTCACGCTCCCAAATTTCACCTAGGTGAATCTTAGGAACGAGACCGCCACAAATTTAGAAAGAATATCCTTCCTAAGTGTGCAAGGCTCTAAATCTCAAGAAACTGACTATAAGACTAAAACCACAGGTGGAACAATAACTTGCAGAGCATCTAAACCAATATATAATATGTGCTAATCTCCAACATGAAACTTTGAATAAACTCTCCAATGACAATGAGATCATAAAAAAGACTATGGTAATAGCAATACAAAAACAATCTAAACACAAGAAAATATCCTAAAACCCTTGCTAAGATATCCAACTACAAAGAAATATCCAAAGAGGCAAACAACCCTCATTATTAACAAATAATCTAAGAACTTGAAACGAAAAATCACTATCCAACGCCAAGATAGTCTCCTACCCATAATCTTGCGAAAAGACCTATTATTCACCTGTTCAAAATAAGGTTTATCGAAAAGAATGAGATAAAAATCTCAGTAAGTGTGAAGATCCCCCAAAAAATAACATGGGACCTTTACGATAATAATATAGTAATGTAATGGACGAAAAAAAATTCAATAATCATGCAATATAACTAAAACTGAACTAACAAAATGTACAGTCATGCCAAAAATCCAGAATTCATTCATTTTCTTTCTTTTCATAGTACAAAGATGTTATGCGAAAATCCAGAACTCGAAAACTCATCAAACCACTACACTAAAACTCAAATATGGCTGTGGCTACAACTGGCAGCATAGTCTAAAGATGGCTTGATGCGCTCAACCATCACAAGCGAAAGGGGATCCCAACAAAAAGGCAGTGCACTATCCCAAAACTCAGTGTATGTCAAGCCCCACTGAGAAAGAGTTCAAATCTCGCTACACCTGCCAG
The DNA here is from genome assembly GCA_037974665.1 of Ehretia macrophylla. NCBI lineage: Eukaryota > Viridiplantae > Streptophyta > Magnoliopsida > Boraginales > Ehretiaceae > Ehretia > Ehretia macrophylla. Next base: position 54,653,682 of record CM075764.1, read on the forward strand.
CTAGGTCACAACCCCAAAATATGGCACAAGTGGTTCAAAGTAGTTCTTATCCTTCTAAAAAAAAATGTTGAAACCTTCATGAATACACATATAAATACACATTAATTGGTGCCAAGTTTTCTTTTCTTTTGTTTTAAAAGCAGAATAACACTTTGGTTTTGAAATAAAAGAAACTATTATTTGAAAATAAATAATTTGTTAAGTTTGAAGAAAGTAGTGTAAAGAAATTTTTTTTTTTAACGTTAAACAACATATTTAGCAGGTCACTAGTCAGTGACCTGCTTAGCCTTTTCGTGACCCATTGGTCACTGGAATGGATTTCCAGTGACCTGTTGGTCACCAAAAGGTAAATAGTGACCTAGTCACTATTCATGTGAATAGTGACTGGGTCACTATTTACGTGAATAGTATAGGTACTATTCACTGAAGAATTTTTTTTTTTAAGAATCATGTTATGCAGACAGATGGTATTAATAAAATATAACCATAATAATACTACAAGAAAAAGAGGCATAACTCTCATGTATTCAGTTTAAACTTCTCAAGAATCATAACAAATTACTGTTAACCAAAAATTCGATACATCCGAGGAAACAATAATTCAGTAACTTCATAAATCAAGATTATTTCCAATATCACAAATCATAACTCCAAAAATTAAAGGGAATTAGGTAATGAAAAAGAGGTCTTCCTACTTACCTCTTGTCTAGTAATTAAACCTAACAAATTCTAACTTTGATGAACACGACCTTTCACAAGATTCTTCACCTTCAAAAACACATGAACATATTCTATTACAATCCTTCATCAACATAGGTCACGCACTCTAACGCATATTTTATTGTGAAAACCCTACAATAAACTATTAACAAAGATGTGACTTAGGTTCTTACCAATTAAACCTCAAGGTTTCTCTTCAAGTTGTTCTCCTCTATAGTACTCTGCACCCAAGTTTACTTCTTTTTGGGCGTCTGATAAGAGGTTTAGAGAGAGAGCTAGGATTCAGCTAAAACACTAAACATATATTTTTTTTTCAATGTGGGTCTTATGTTGTAACAGATAACCCCCACTCATAGGATAAGTCCACTATTTTAGTCTGAGTGGGAAACATATCCCACTAAAATAGTACTGAACCAACTTATTTTACTTATTTATAATTATATTTATTCTTATAACAATTTTTTTCCCTGGTCGTTACATAGGTATAGCACTTTCCCCCACATAGCACTTACTTCCTGCCGTTCAAGTTCATTTTCAATAACAGTTGTTGCGGCCGGCTTCAATCATCCACTTTTCACGCCAAATGGGTGTACTCCGGATGTACCCCGAAATCCTACGACCCAACTCTCCGAGGAAGTCTAGCCCCCAAGCGAGAGAGGGAATTAGACCATGGTAGTCACGGTAGCACTAGCAAGCCCGATGCCACCAGGCGTGCGTGAAACGCTACCATGCCAAAATGAAAGGTTACAACCATGTATGCAATGCACATTTATGCCATTTAACATTTCATGTTAGGAGGTCAACAAAGTAGGTTGCCTCCGAGCAAGTATAAGGTCACATTTTGACATATTGGCATATAAGGCATTGTAAGAACATGTAATCATTTCATATATCAATTCGAAAGCAATTAAACTTTCACGGGCAGCCAAGTAACCATGTTCAAATAAGCCATAGCATGTCTTTTAACAATTCACATTAGGAGGTCAACAAAGTAGGTTGCCTCCGAGTAATTATAAGATCACATATCGATAAGTAAACATACAAGGCATGCTTTGACATGTATATTCACTTGTAGTACACATAGAGTTATATGATCATTAAACGGGCAACCAAGTATCACATTTAAACCAAGTCATATAACTCATTTTGGGGTTCACGTATCAAGCATTAACATTATCCAAGCATGCAATGACATTTATACGAGACCAGATGCAAGAATAGCTTACTTAGCAACATGCAATCTTCGAAAATCACATTTAGAGCTACAAGGACAATTACGGGCAGCCTATTAATCACATAATTTAACACATTTGACCATAAGTTCATTCCTTAGCAAAAAGTCAATAGCATTAGGGCCTCAATTCTGTGCTTAAACATGCGGTTAAGCAAACCATTCATCAATTAACGATCCAAGTCATACATCAATCAAATTAAGCAACCTCAACCAGCCACAACAGTACACACAACACATAAGTGCCACAATTCCAAGCATTCAATACCTTAAGCAAGGTCTCAACATGATTCTAAGCATATCACTAAACAAAAATCCCACTGCAATGGTCTGTTTTCCCACATTCATTTAGACAATCAAAAAATCTCCAATTTCAGTGAATAAAATATCAAATTAAAGCTTAATTAGTGATTTAAATCCAGAAACAAACATCGCATCATTTGGAGTTCGGATTCAAGAGTTATAGCCAAAACCGTGAGACTACACAAAACTGTCCAGATTTGTACACATCTAATTACTTGCCATTTTTTAGGGTCTTAGGGTCAGATTTAGCCTTAGTCTATTTCTGACAAAAATGTCCAGAATGGAAAAATATAGAAACCTACCAAATTTCATGTAATTTCACCAATATTTACTAGGTCAAAAACTCTTCGTTCTACATAGTCAGTAATCTGACAGAAATCTATTTCATTTTTCCAATTCTTCCAAATTTAGACACCTCACGATGTTTGACCATTTTGGAGGCCTTAGAGTCAGAATTGGCCTTTGATGATTTCTGTGAAAAATTCTCAAAACTGGTAAAACTAGTGACTTACCAATTTTCTCGCATTTTTGACATCATTTACTAGGCCAAATTCACTTCGCACTACCAAGTCAGAAATCTGCCAGCTACGCGATTTTTACTTATCTTCAAGTTCTAGCCAAAAATCTAGCCATGCATGGTCATATAAGCTCATGTACACACATATACAACAACTACAGAGGTAAATATAGTCATATGAAGGCATGCATGTGATTTTTGAAAGATTTTAAAAGATTTTAAACCTCACCTTAGCAAGTTAATAGATGAAGATGCACAATGTTCTTGAAGATGAACCAATGGAGCTTCTTTCTTGCTTCTTGCTTGCTTGGGCTGCTATGGCCGAGCTTGGGAGCGATCTTGAGAGTATGCTTGAGGTCTTGGAAGATCAAGAGGCAGCCATGGTCGAAATGGAGAGAATGAGAGCTTGAGAGGGTTTTTGAGAGGAAAAATGAAGTTTTAGTGTGTGTGTGTGTGTGTGTGTGCTCGATTTTGCAAAATTTTTGTGTGTCAAATGCCTTCTAAAGTTGCTGAATATTGTGCCTAGGAAATGTAGTGTGTAAGGAATAAGTGCATGAGCATGTTGGAGGCTTAGGAGTTAGCAAAAAGGGCATAGAACTTATGAAAAGTTATGACATGGTATAAGAGAATGTTGGGTAGAATAGAATATTTTATAGTTAGTGGGATTTGTAAAGAATTTGAATTAGGAATATAATAATGGTTAGTGGATTGTGTTGAATTATTTTAGTGTCTTGTGCTTTGTGCAGGAATCTTTATTGATTAGCGTACAGACACACATTCCTAGGTCTAGGGCACGCACTACGAGGTAAGGCACGTACTACGAGGTAAGTCACGTACTTCAAGATAAATGCACAGATTTTTATATAAATGCACATAATTCTGGGTAAGTGCACGTAAACCAATGCAAGGTACATAATTCAATGCATTGCACGTAAATCAAGGTATGATGTTTAAACCTAGGTTAGGGCACACAATTCAAGGTTATGGCATATGAAACGAGAAAACGCACACAAATCAAGGTCTCGCACATAATTCAAGGTCAGGGCATGTATATCTAGGTATGGTATGCACGTACATCGAGGATTAGGGTACACAATTCTATGTCAAGGCACGTATGACGAAGCATGCATGAAAAAGAAGACAGGGCATGCAATCGAAGATCAATCGTATAATTCTAGGTCCAAGGTACACAAATCGAGGTAAGACACGTTATTCAGGGTCGGGCCTCACAACAGCTTAGCAAGCTTGCTGCCCCATTCATAGAGCTCTCGAAGAGCTTTCCAACGATATGTTGTGCGCCGTGTAACTCCTTACGGATCCAAAGTTATGGGCACCGGAGTGACGGATACCTAGTCACAAGCCCCACGCCATTGCTCTGCGGGCCTAGCCTCTACGTGAAGTGAAGTTGTCTTGCCCAAGCTGCGATAGGATTCAGTAATAAAAATGTGATGGAATAGGTTCTCGTCCTTTTCGCGACTCAAGACGTACGATTCAGGACGGAAAAACAACGCAAAAGAAAAAAAGTGTCCCAAAACTTATGAAAATGTTCGATTTTGGGGTCCGAAAATAGGCGCAGCCGAGCATGCTAGGTACCCCCGTCGTAGACCTCTTAGAGAGCTTTCCAACGGTATGTTGTGCGCCGCGTAACTCCTCATGGATCAAGAGTTATGGGCACCGGAGCGACGGAGACCTAGTCCCAAGCCCCACGCCCTCGGTTTGTGAGCCCAGCCTCTACGTTAAGTGAAGTTGTCTTGCCCGAGGTGCCGTGGGATTCGATAATAGAAATGTGATGGATTAGGTTGTCATCCTTTTTGCGGCTCACGACATACGATCCGGGACAAAAAAATAGCGCAAAAGAATAAAAGTGTCCTAAAACTAATGAAAATGTTCGATTTTGGGCTCCAAAATGAGGCTCAGTCAAGCAGGCTTGCTACCCACGTCGTAGAGCTCTCGGAGAGATTTCAAACTGTATGTTGTGCACCGCGTAACTCCTTACGGATCAAAAATTATGGGCACCGGAGCACCGGATACTTGGTCACAAGCCCTACGCCCTTGGTTTGCTGGCCCAGCCTCTACGTGAAGTGAAGTTGTCTTGGCCAAGGTGCCGTGGGATTCGGTAATAGAAATGTGATGGATTAGGTTGTCATCCTTTTCGCGGCTCACGACGTACGATCCGGGACGAAAAAATAGTGCAAAAGAAGAAAAGTGTCCCGAAACTAATGAAAACGTTCAATTTTGGGCTGCAAATACAGGCACAACCGAGTAGGCTTGCTTCCCCCGTCATAGAGCTCTTGGAGAGCTTTCCAACAGTATGTTGTGCACCGCGTAAATCCTTACAGATCAAAAGTTATGGGCACCAGAGCGACGGATACTGGGTCACAAGCCCCACGCCCTCAGTTTTCGGGCCCAGCCTTTACGTGAAGTGAAGTTGTCTTGCCCAAGGTGCCTTGGGTTTCGGTAATAGAAATGTGATGGATTAGGTTGTCGTCCTTTTCGTGACCCACGACGTACGATCCGGGATGAAAAAAGCGCAAAAGAAGAAAAATGTCCAGAAATTGATGAAAATGTTCAATTTTGGGCTCTGAAAACAGGCGCAGCTGAGCAATCTTGGTGCACCCGTCGTAGAGATCTCAGAGAGCTTTCCAACGGTATGTTGTGCTCAACTCCTTACGGATCAAAAATTATGTGCATCGGAGCGACGGATACCTTGTCACAAGCCCTATGCTCTCGGTTTGCGGACCCAGCCTCTGCATGAAATGAAGTTACCTTGCCCATGGTGCCAGGGGATTCGGTAATAGAAATGTGATGGATTAGGTTGTCGTCCTTTTTGCGGCTCACAACATACGATCCGGGACGAAAAAATGGGGCAAAAGAAGAAAAGTGTATCAAAACTGATAAAAACGTTCAATTTTGTGCTCCAAAAATAGGCGGAGCCAAGTAGGCTTACTATCCCCGTCGTAGAGCTCTCAGAGAGCTTTCCAATGGTATGTTGTGCACCGCGTAACTCCTTACGGATCAAAAGTTATGGGCACCGGAACGATGGATACCTGGTCACAAGCCTCAAGCCCTCGATTTGCAGGCCCAGCCTCTACGTGAAGTGAAGTTGTCTTGTCCAGGGTGCCATGAGATTCGGTAATATAAATGTGAAGGATTAGGTTGTTGTCCTTTTCGCGACTCATGACGTACGATCGGCGACGGAAAAATAGAAGAAAACAAGAAAAGTATCCCAAAATTGATGAAAACGTTAGATTTTGGGCTCCAAAATTAGGCGCAGCCGAGAATGCTAGGTGCCTCCGTCGTAGAGCTCTCAAAGAGCTTTCCAACAGTATGTTGTATGCCGCGTAACTCCTTATGGATCAAAAGTTATGGGCACCAGAGCGACGGATAACTGGTCACAAGCCCCACGTCCTCGGTTTGCGGGCCCCACCTCTACGTGAAGTGAAGTTGTCTTGCCCAAGGTGCCGTGGGATTCGGTAATAGAAATGGGATGGATTAGGTTGTCTCCCTTTTCGCGTCTCACGACTTACGATTCGGGACGGAAAAACAGCGCAAAAGAAGAAAAGTGTCCCAAAACTTATGAAAATATTAAATTTTAGGGTTCGAAAATAGGCGCAGCCGAGAATGCTAGGTGCCCCCGTCGTAGAGCTCTCAAAGAGCTTTCCAACGATATGTTGTGCGCCGCGTAACTCCTTATGGATCAAAAGTTATGGGCACCGGAGCGACGGATACCTGGTAACAAGCCCCACGCCCTCGGTTTGCGGGACCAGCCTCTATGTCAAGTAAATTTGTCATGCCCAAGGTGCCGTGGGATTCGGTAATAGAATTGTAATGCATTAGGTTGTCGTACTTTTTGCGACTCACGACGTACGATCCGGGACGGAAAAATAGCGCAAAAGAAGAAAAGTATCCCGAAACTGATGAAATCGTTCGATTTTGGGCAAAGAAAATAGGCACAGCCGACTAGGCTTGCTACCCCCATCGTAGATCTCTCGAAGAGCTTTCCAACCGTATGTTGTACACCGCGTAACTCCTTACGGATCAAAAGTTATGGGCACCGGAGCGACGGATACCTGGTTATAAGCCCAACGCCATCGGTTTGCGGGCCCAGCCTCTACGTGAAGTAAAGTTGTATTGCCTAAGGTACCGTGGGATTCAGTAACAGAAATGTGATGGATTAAGTTGTCGTCCTTTTCGCGGGTTACGACGTACGATCCAGGACAGAAAAATAGACCAAAATAGGAAAAGTGTCCCAAAACAGATAAAAATGTTTGATTTTGGGCAGTGAATAGAGGCAAAGAAGAGCTGGCTTGCTGCCCCTATCGTAGAGCTCTCGGAGAGCTTTCCAACCGTATGTTGTGCCCCGCGTAACTCCATACGGATCAAAAGTTATGGGCAACGGAGTGACGGATACTTGGTCACAAGCCCTACGCCCTCGATTTGCGGGCCCTGCCTCTACGTGAAGTGAAGTTGTCTTGGCTAAGGTACCGTGGGATTCGGTAATAGAAATGTGATGGATTAGGTTGTTGTCCTTTTCGCGGCTCACAACGTACGATTCGGGATGGAAATATAGCGTAAAAGAATAAAAGTGTCCCGAAACTGATGAAAATGTTCAATTTTGGGCCTCGAAAATAGGCACAGTCAAGCAAGATGCATCCCCCGTTGTAGAGCTCTTGGAGAGCTTTCCAACGGTATGTTGTGCACCGCGTAACTCCTTACGGATCAAAAGTTATGGGCACCGGAGCGACGGATACCTGGTCACAAGCCCCACGCCCTCGGTTTGCAGGCCCAGCCTCTACGTGAAGTGAAGTTTTCCTGCCCAAGGTGCCATGGGATTCGGTAATAGAAATGTGGTAGATTAGGTTGTCATCCTTTTCACGGCTCACGACATACGATCCGGGACGGAAAAACAGAGCAAAAGAAGAAAAGTGTCCCGAAACTGATGAAAACGTTAGATTTTGGGCTCCGAAAATAGGTGCAACTGAGCATGCTAGGTGCCTTCGTCGTAGATCTCTCAAAGAGCTTCCCAACGGTATGCTGTGCGCAGCGCAACTCCTTATGGATCAAAAGTTATGGGCACAGGAGCGACAGATACCTAGTCATAGGCCCCACGCCCTCGGTTTGCGTGCCCATCCTCTACGTGAAGTGAAGTGATCTCGCCCAAGGTGTCATGGGATTCGGTAATAGAAATGTGATGGATTAGGTTGTCGTCCTTTTCGCGGCTCACGACGTACGATCCGGGACGAAAAAACAGAAGAAAAGAAGAAAAGTGTACCGAAACTGATGAAAACATTAGGTTTTGGGCTCCGAAAATAGGCGCAACCGCGCATGCTAGGTGCCTCCGTCGTAGAGCTCTCGGAGAGTTTTCGAACTGTATGTTGTGCACTGCGTAACTCCTTACAGATAAAAAGTTATGGGCACCAGAGCGACAGAGACCTGGTCACAAGCCCCATGCCCTCGGTTTGCGTGCCCAGCCTCTAAATGAAGTGAAGTGATCTTGCCAAGGTGCGATGGGATTCGGTAATAGAAATGTGATGGATTAGGTTGTCATCCTTTTCGTGGCTCACGACGTACGATCCAGGATGAAAAAACAACGAAAAAGAAGAAAAGTATCCCAAATCTTATGAAAATGTTCAATTTTGGGGTCCAAAAACATGCGCAGCTGAGCATGCAAGGTGCCCCCATCGTAGAGCTCTCGGAGAGCTTTCCAATGGTATGCTGTGCGCCGCATAACTCCTTGTGGATCAAAAGTTATGGGCACCAGAGCGACAGATACCTGGTCACAAGCCCCATGCCCTCGGTTTGTGGGCCCAGCCTCTACGTGAACTGAAGTTATCTTGCCCAAGGTGCCATGGGATTCGGTAATAGAAATGTGACGGATTAGGTTGTCGACCTTTTCGCGGCTCACGACGTACGATCCGGGACGGAAAAACGGCGCAAAAGAAGAAAAGTGTCCAAAACTGATGAAAATGTTCGATTTTGGGATGCGAAAATAGGCGCAGCCGAGCACGCTTGTTGCCCCCGTCGTAGAGCTCTCGGAGAGATTTCCAACGGTAGGCTGTGCGCCGCGTACCTCCTTAGGGTCAAAAGTTATGGGCACCGGAGCGACGGATACCTGGTCACAAGCCCTATGCCCTCGGTTTGCGGGCCCAGCCTCTAAGTGAAGTAAAGTTGTCATGGGCAAGGTGTCGTGGGATTTGGTAATAGAAATGTGATGGATTAGGTTGTCGTCCTTTTTGCGGTTCACGACTTACGATCCGGGATGGAAAAATAGCATAAAAGAAGAAAAGTGTCCCAAAACTGATAAAAATATTCAATTTTGGGTCTCGAAAATAGGCACAGCCGAGCAAGCTTGCTTCCCTCGTCGTAGAGCTCTCGGAGAGCTTTCCAACGGTATGTTGTGCATTGCGTAACTCCTTACGGATCAAAAGTTATGGCCACCGAAGCGACGGATACCTGGTCACAAGCTCCACGCCCTCGGTTTGCGGTCCCAGCCTCTACATGCAGTAAAGATGTCTTGCCCAAGGTGCCTTGGGATTCGGTAATAAAAAGTTGATGGATTAGGTTGTCGTCCTTTTCGCGGCTCACATCATACGATCCGGGACAGAAAAATCGTGCAAAAGAAGAAAAGTGACTCAAAACTGACGAAAACGTTCTATTTTGGGCTTGGAAAACTGACACAACCGAGCAGGCTTGTTACCCCCGTCGTAGAGCTCTAGGAGAGCTTTCCAATGGTATGTTGTGCGCCGCGTAACTCCTTACGGATCAAAAGTTATGGGCACCGGAGCGACGGATACCTGGTCACAAGCCCCACGCCCTTGGTTTGTGGGCCCAGCCTCTACATGAAGTGAAGTTGTATTGCCCAAGGTACTGTGGGATTCGGTAATAGAAATGTGATGGATTAGGTTGTCATCCTTTTCGCGGCTCACGACTTACGATCCGGGACGAAAAAATAGCGCAAAAGAAAAAAAGTGTCCCAAAACTGAAGAAAACGTTCGATTTTGGACTGGAAAAATAGGTGCAGCTGAGCAGGCTTGTTGTCCCCGTCGTAGAGCTCTCAGAGAGTTTTCCAACCGTATGTTGTGCACTGCGTAACTCCTTACGGATCAAAAGTTATGGGCACCGGTGCGACGGATACCTGGTCACAAGCCCTATGCCCTCGGTTTGCGGGCCCAGCCTCTAAGTGAAGTAAAGTTGTCATGGGCAAGGTATCGTGGGATTCGGTAATAGAAATGTGATGGATTAGGTTATCGTCCTTTTCGCGGTTCACGACGAACGATTCGGGACGGAAAAATAGCGTAAAAGAAGAAAAGTGTCTCGAAACTGATGAAAACCTTCAATTTTGGGCAACGAAAATAGGCACAGCCGAGCTAGCTTGCTACCCCCGTCGTAGAGCTCTCGGAGAGCTTTCCAACTGTATGTTGTCCACTGCATAACTCCATACGAATCAAAAGTTATAAGCACCGGAGCGACGGAGACCTGGTCCCAAGCCCCAAGCCCTCGGTTTGCTGGCCCAACCTCTACGTGAATCGAAATTGTCTTTCCCAAGGTGCTGTGGGATTCGATAATAGAAATGTGATGGATTAGGTTGTCGTCCTTTTCAAGGCTCACGACGTACGATCCAAGAGGAAAAAATAGCGCAAAAGAAGAAAAGTGTCCCGAAACTATTGAAAATGTTCAATTTTGGGCTCCAAAAATAGGCACAGCCGAGCAGGCTTGCTGCCCCCATCGTAGAGCTCTCGGAAAGCTTTCCAACGGTATGTTGTACACCGCGTAACTCCTTACGGATAAAAAGTTATAGACACCGAAGCGACGGATACCTGGTCACAAGCCCCACGCCCTCGGTTTGTGGGCACATCCTTTACGTGAAGTGAAGTTGTCTTGCCCAAGGTGCCGTGAGATTTGGTAATAGAAATGTGATAGATTAGGTTGTCGTCCATTTCATGGCTCACGACGTACGATCCGGGACGGAAAAACAGCGCAACATAATAAAAGTGTCCCAAAATTTATGGAAATGTTCGATTTTGGACTGGAAAAATAGGTGCAGCTGAGCAGGCTTGTTGTCCCCGTCGTAGAGCTCTCAGAGAGTTTTCCAACCGTATGTTGTGCACTGCGTAACTCCTTACGGATCAAAAGTTATGGGCACCGGTGCGACGGATACCTGGTCACAAGCCCTATGCCCTCGGTTTGCGGGCCATTCCTCTACGTGAAGTGAAGTTGTCTTGGGCAAGGTGTCATGGGATTCGGTAATAGAAATGTGATGGATTAGGTTGTCGTCCTTTTCGCGGCTCACGACTTACGATCTGGGACGAAAAATAGCGCAAAAGAAGAAAAGTGTCTCGAAACTGATAAAAATGTTGAATTTTGGACTGCGAAAACAGGCACAGCCAAGCAAGTTTGCTTCCCTCGTCGTAGATCTCTCAAAGAGCTTTCTAACCGTATGTTGTGCACCGCGTAACTCCTTACGAATCAAAAGTTATGGGCACCGGAGCGACAGATACCTAGTCACAAGCCCCACGCCCTCGGTTTGCGGGCCCAGCCTCAACACGAAGGGAAGTTGTCTTACCCAAGGTGACGTGGGGTTCAGTAATAGGAATGTGATGGATTAGGTTGTCTTTCTTTTCGTGACTCACGACGTAAGATCCAGGATGAAAAAACAACGCAAAAAATGAAAAGTGTCCCAAAACTGATGAAAACGTTCGATTTTAGGCTCTGAAAACAGGTGCCGCCGAGTACTCTTGGTGCCCCCGTCGTAGAGCTCTCGGAGAGCTTTCCAACAGTATGCTGTGTGTAACTCCTTACTGATCAAAAGTTATGGGCACTGCAGCGACGGATACTTGGTCACAAGCCCTACGCCGTCGGTTTGCGGGCCCAACCACTGCGTGAAGTGAGGTTGTCTTGCTCGAGGTGCAGTGGGATTCAGTAATAGAAATGTGATGGATTAGGTTTTCGTCCTTTTCGCAGATCACGACGTACGATCCGGGATGAAAAAACTGGCCAAAAGATGAAAAGTATCCCAAAACTGATGAAAATATTCGATTTTGGGCTCCGAAACAAGGCGCAGTAGAGTAGGCTTACTATCCCCGTCGTAGAGCTCTTGGATAGCTTTCAAACGGTATGTTGTGCACTGTGTAACTCCTTACGGATCAAAAGTTATGGGCACCGGAGCGATAGATACCTGGTCACAAGCCCCACGTCCTTTTCGCTGCTTACGACGTACGATCCGCGACGGTAAAACAATGGAAAAGAAGAAAAGTGTTCGGAAACTGATAAAAATGTTATATTTTGGGCTCCGAAAATAGGCACAACCGAGCATGCTAGATCTCTCAAAGAGATTTCCAACGGTATGCTGTGCACCGCGTAACTCCTTATGGATCAAAAGTTATGGGCACCGGAGCGACGTATACCTGGTCACAAGCCCCACGCCCTCGGTTTGCAGGCCCAACCTCTATGTGAAGTGCAGTGTTCTTGCTCAAGGTGCCGTGGGATTCGGTAATAGAAATGTGATGGATTAGGTTGTCGTCCTTTTCGCGGCTCACGACATGCAACCTGGGACAAAAAAATAGTGCAAAAGAAGGAAAGTGTCTCAAAACTGAGGAAAACGTTCGATATTGGGCTCTAAAAATAGGCACAGCCGAGCAAGCTTGCAGCCCTCGTCGTAGAGCTCTAGGAGAGATGTCCAACGGTATGCTGGGCGCTGCGTAACTCACTCCCTACGAATCAAAATTTAAGGGCACCGGAGCGACAGATACCTGGTTATAAGCCCTACGCCCTCAGTTTGCGGGCCCAACCTCTACGTGAATGAAGTTCTCTTGACCATGGTGCCGTGGGATTCGGTAATAGAAATGTGATGGTTTAGGTTGTTGTCATTTTTGCGGCTCACGAAGTACGATCCTGGATGGAAAAACGGCGCAAAAGAAGAAAAGTGTACCAAAACTGATGAAAATGTTCGATTTTGGGCTCCAAAAATAGTTGCAGCCGAGGAGGCTTGCTGTCCCCATCGTAGGGCTTTCGGAGAGCTTTCCAATCGCATGTTGTGCACTGCGCAACTCCTTACCGATCAAAAGTTATGGGCACCAGAGCTACGGATACCTGGTCACAAGCCCTATGCCCTCGCTTTGCGGTCCTAGCCTCTACGTGAAGTGAAGTTGTCTTGCCTAGGGTACCATGGGATTCGGTAATAGAAATGTGAAGGATTAGGTTGTCATCCTTTTCACGGCTCACGACGTACGATCCGCGACGTAAAAATAGCAAAAAAGAAGAAAAGTGTCCTGAAACTGATGAAAACGCTAGATTTTGGCCTCCGAAAATGGCGCAGCAAAGCAGGCTTGCTGCCCCTGTTGTAGAGCTCTCGGAGAGCTTTCCAACCGTATACTGTGCACCGCGTTACTCCTTACGGATCCAAAGTTATTGACACCAGAGCGACGGATACATGGTCACAAGCCACATGCCCTCGCTTTGCGAGCCTAGCCGCTACGTGAAGTAAAGTTGTCTTGCCCAAGGTGTGGTGGGATTCGGAAATAGAACTGTGATGGATTAGGTAGTCGTCCTTTTCACAGCTCACGACGTACGATACGGGATGAAAAAACAGCGAAAAAGAAGAAAAGTGTCCCAAAACTTATGAAAATGTTTGATTTTGGGGTTCGAAAACAGGCGCAGCCGAGCATGCTAGGTGTCCCCGTCATAGATCTGTCAGAGGGCTTTCCAACGGTATATTGTGTGCCGCGTCACTCCTTATGGATCAAAAGTTATAGGCACCGGAGCGACGGATACCCTGTCATAAGCCCCACACCCTCGGTTTGCAGGCCCAACAACTACGTGAAGTGAAGTTGTCTTGCCCAAGGTGTAGTGGGATTCGGTAATAGCAATGTGATGGATTAGGTTGTCGTCCTTTTCGTGGCTCACGACGTACGATCCAGGACGAAAAAATTTTGCAAAAGAAGAAAAGTGTCCCGAAATTGATGAAAACGTTCAATTTTGGACTGCAAAAATAGGCGCAACCGAGATGGCTTACTGCCCCCATCGTAGAGCTCTCTGAGAGCTTTCCAACCGCATGTTGTGCACTGCATCACTCTTTACGGATCAAAAGTTATTGGCACTGGAGAGACGGATACCTGGTCACAAGCCCCACGCCCTCGGTTTGCGGGCCCAGCTCACGATGCACGATCCGGGACCAAAAAATAATGCAAAAGAAGAAAAGTGTCCCAAAACTTATGAAAATGTAGGATTTTGGGCTCTGAATATAGGCGCAGCCGAGCATGGTAGGTGCCCCCGTCATAGAGCTCTCAAAGAGCTTTCCAATGGTATGCTGTGCGCCGCATAACTCCCTATGGATCAAAATTTATGGGCACCGGAGCGACGGAGACCTGGCCATAGGCCCTATGCCCTCGGTTTGCGTTCCTAGTCTCTACGTGAAGTGAAGTTGTCTTGCCCAAGGTGCCATGGGATTCGGTAATAAAAATTTGATGGATTAGGTTGTCGTCCTTTTCGCGGCTCACGACGTACGATACGAGGCGGAAAAACAGCGAAAAATAAGAAAAGTGTCCCGAAACTGGTGAAAACGTTAGATTTTGGGCTCCAAAAACTTTCGCAGCGATGCAGGCTCGCTACCCCAATCATAGAGCTCTCGAAGAGCTTTCCAACGGTATGTTGTGCATCGCGTAACGCCTTACTGATCAAAAGTTATGGACACCAAAGCGACGGATACGTGGTCACAAGCCCCACGCCCTCGGTTTGTGGGCCCAGCCTCTACGTGCAGCGAAGATGTCTTGCCCAAGGTGCCGTGGGATTCGGTAATAGAAATGTGATGGATTAGGTTGTCGTCCTTTTCGCGGCTCAGGACGTACAATCCGGGAAGAAAAAACACCGCAAAAGAAGAAAAGTGTCCCAGAAGTGATGATAACGTTCAATTTGTGGCTCTGAAAATAGGCGTAGATGAGTGGGCTTGTTTCCCACGTCATAGAGCTCTCGGAGAGCCTAGCAACAGTATATTGTGCGCCGTGTAACTCCTTACAAATCAAAAGTTATGGGCATTGGAGCGACGGATACCTGGTCACAAGCCCCACGCCCTCGCTTTGCGGGCCTAGCCTCTACATGAAGTGAAGTTGTCTTGGCCAAGGTGCCGTGGGATTTAGTAATAGAAAAATGATGGATTAGGTTGTTGTCCTTTTTGCGGCTCACGGTGTACGATCCGGGACGAAAAAATAGTGCAAAAGAAGAAAAGTGTCCCAAAACTGATGAAAACGTTCGATTTTGGGCTCTGAAAATAGGCGCAGCCATGCAGGCTTGGTGCCCCAGTCGTAGAGCTCTTAGAGAGCTTTCCAACGGTATGCTGTGCGCCGTGTAACACCTTACGGAGTAAAAGTTATGGGCACCAGAGCGACGGATACCTGGTCACAAGCCCTACGCCCTCAGTTTGCGGACTCAGTCTCTACGTGAAGTGAAGTTTTCTTGCCTAAGGTGCTGTGGGATTCGGTAATAAAAATGTGATGGATTAGGTTGTCGTCCTTTTCGCGTGTTACGACGTACGATATTGGACGGAAATACAGCGTAAAAGAAGAAAAGAGCCCTGAAACTGATTAAAATGTTCGATTTTGGGCTTTGAAAACAGTCATAGCCCGGCAGGCTTGGTGCACCCGTCGTAGAGACCTTTCCAACGGTAAGCTATGCACCGAGTAACTCGTTACGGATGAAAAGTTATGGTTACCGGAGCGACGGATACCTGGTCACAAGCCACACGCCCTCGATTTGCGGGCCCAACCTCTACGTGAAGTGAAGTTGTCTTGCGCAAGGTGCCGCGGGATTCGGTAATAGAAATGTGATGAATTAGGTTGTCGTCCTTTTTGCGGCTCACGACGTATGATCCGGGACGAAAAAACAGTGCAAAAGAAGAAAAGTTTCCCGAAAGTGATGAAAACGTTCAATTTTGAGCTTCGAAAATAGGTACAGATGAGTAGGCTTGCTTCCCCCGTCGTAGAACTCTCAGAGAGCTTTGCAACGGTATGTTGTGCGCCGCGTAACTCCTTATGGATGAAAAGTTATGGGCCCTAGAGCGACGGATACCTTGTCACAAGCCCCACGCCCTCGGTTTGCGGGCCTAGCCTCTACGTGAAGTGAAGTGGTCTTGCCCAAGGTGCCACGGGATTCGGTAATATAAATGTGATGGATTAGGTTGTCGTCCTTTTCGCGGCTCACGACGTACGATCTGAGACGGAAAAAACAATGCAAAAGAAGAAAAGTTTCCCGAAAGTGATGAAAACGTTCAATTTTGGGCTCCAAAAACAGGCGCAGATGAGTAGGTTTGCTTCCCCCGTCGTAGAGTTCTTGGAGAGCTTTCCAAGGGTATGCTGTACGCCTCGTAACTCCTTACGGATCAAAAGTTATGGGCACTAGAGCGACGGATACCTGGTCACAAGCCCGACACCCTCGCTTTCCGGTCCCAGCCTCTACGTGAAGTGAAGGTGCGTTGGCCAAGGTGGCGTGGGATTTGGTAAAAGAAATGTGATGGATTAGGTTGTCGCCCTTTTCGCGGCTCACGGCGTACGATCTAGGACAGAAAAACAGCGTAAAAGAAGAAAAGTATCCCGAAACTAATTAAAACGTTCGAATTTGGGATTCAGCACAGGAGCTACTGAGCAGGCTTGTTACCCCCATCGTAGAGCTCTCAGAGAGCTTTCCAACGGTATGCTGTGCGCTGCGTAACTCCTTACGGATCAAAAGTTATGGGCACTGGAGAGACGGATACCTGGTCACAAGCCCCACGCCCTCGGATTGCGGGCACAGCTTCTACGTGAAGTGAAGTTGTGTTGCCCAAGGTGCCATGGGTTTCGGTAATAGAAATATGATGGACCAGGTTGTCATCCTTTTCGCGGCTCACAACGTACGATCCGGGAAGGAAAAACAGCGCAAAAGAAGAAAAGTTTCCCAAAACTTATGAAAATGTTCGATTTTAGGATCCGAGAACAGGCGTGGCTGAGCATGCTAGGTGCCCCCGTCGTAGAGCTCTTAGAGAGCTTTCTAACGGTATGCTGTGCGCCGCGTAATTTCATATGGATCAAAAGTTATGGGCACCAGAGCGACGGATACCTGGTCATAAGCCCCACGCACTCGGTTTGCGGGCCCAGCCTCTACGTAAAGTGAAGTTGTCTTGCCCAAGGTACCATGGGATGTGGTAATAGAAATGTGATGGATTAGGTTATTGTCCTTTTCGCGAATCACGACGTACGACCCGAGACAAAAAAAAAGCGAAAAAGAAGAAAAGTTTCCCACAACTGATGAAAACGTTCAATTTTGGGCTACGAAAACAGGCGTAGCCGAGCAGGCTTACTGCCCCCGTTGTAACTCCTTACGAATCAAAAGTTAAGGGCATTGGAGCGACAGATACCTGGTCATAAGCCCCACTCCTTCTGTTTCCAGGCCCAGCCTCTACGGAAGTACGTTTTCCAAGTAAATGCACTCAACCCCAAATGAATGCACGTCATTCAATGTAAGGCGCACAAAATGAAACACAAATCTTAAACCTAGTTCAAGGCACGCAAATCTAGGTTAGGGCACACGAAATAAGATATCGTACACAAAACGAGGTCGGGCCTCACACTACGCCCTCAGTTTGCAGGCCCAGCCTCTACATGAAGTGAAGTTGTCTTGCCCAAGGTGCCGTGGGATTCGGTAATGGAAATGTGATGGATTAGATGGTCGTCATTTTTGCGGCTCACGACGTACGATATGGGATAAAAAAACAGCACAAAAGAAGAAAAGTGTCCCGAAACTGATGAAAACGTTCGATTTTGGGCTCCGAAATAGGTGCAGTCGAGCAGGTTTGTTGCCCTTATTGTAGAGCTCTCAAAGAGCTTTCCAACGGTATGCTGTGCGCCGCGTAGCGCCTTACGGATCAAAAGTTATGGGTACCGAAGCGACGGATACCTGGTCACAAGCCCTACGCCCTCGGTTTGCGGGCTCAGCCTCTACGTGAAGTGAGGTTGTCTTGCCCAAGGTGCCATGGGTTTCGATAATAGAAATGTGATGGATTAGGTTGTCGTCCATTTTGCGGATCATGACGTACGATCCAGGTTAAAAAAAATAGCGTAAGACAAGAAAAGTGTCCTAAAACTAATGAAAACATTCAATTTTGGGATTTGAAAACAGGCACAGCTGAGCAGGCTTGGTGCCCCCATCGTAGAGCTCTCGGAGAGCTTTTCTAACGGTATGCTGTGAAGCACATAACTCCTTACGGATCAAAAGTTATGGGCACCGGAGCGATGGATACCTGATCACAAGCCCCACGCCCTCGATTTGCGAGCCCAGCATCTACGTGAAGTGAAGTTGTCTTACCCATGTTGCCGAGGGATTCGGTAATAGAAATGTGATGGATTAGGTTATCGTCCTTTTTATGGCTCACGACGTACGATCCGGGATGAAAAAATAGCACAAAAGAAGAAAAGTATCCATAAACTGATGAAAACCTTCGATTTTGGGATCCGAAAATAGGCGCAGCTGAGTAGGATTGCTTCCCCGGTCGTAGAGTTCTCAGAGAGCTTTCCAAGGGTTTGCTGTGCGCCGTGTAACTCCTTACGAATCAAAACTTAAGGGCACCGGAGCTACGGATACCTGGTCACAAGCCCTACGCCCTCTCTTTGAGGGCCCAGCCTCTACGTGAAGTGAAGTTGCCTTGGCCAAGGTGCCGTGGGATTCAATAATAGAAATATGATGGATTAGGTTGTCATCTTTTTTGCGGCTCACGACGTACGATCCGGGACGGAAAAACAGCATAAAAAAAGAAAAGTATCCCAGAATTGATGAAAACGTTCGATTTTGTACTCTGAAAATAGGTGCAGCTGAGTAGGATTGGTGCCCCTATCGTAGAGCTCTCGGAGAGCTTTCTAACGATGTGATGTGTGCTGCGTAACTCTTTACAGATCAAAAGTTATGGGCACCGGCGCAACGGATACCTGGTCCTAAGCCCCACACCCTCGGTGTAAGCACCCAGCCTCTACGTGAAGTGAAGTTGTTTTGCCAAAGTTTCTATGGGATTCGGTAATAGAAATGTGATTGATTAGGTTGTCGTCCTTTTCGCTGCTCACGATGTACGATCCGGGACAGAAAAACAGCGCAAAAGAAGAAAAGTATCGCAAAACTTATGAAAATATTCGATTTTGGGCCCCAAAAATAGGCGCAGCAGAGCATGCTAGGTGCCCCCGTCGTAGAGCTCTCGGAGAGCTTTCCAACGGTATGCTGTGCGCCGCGGTTTGCGAGCCTAGCCTATTCGTGAAGTGAAGTTTTCTTGCCCACGGTGCCGTGGGATTCGGTAATAGAAATGTGATGGATTAGGTTGTCATCCTTTTCGCGGAGCACGATGTACGATCTGGGACGGAAAAATAGCGTAAAAGAAGAAAAGTGTCCCGAAATTGATGAAAACGCCCGATTTTGGGCATTGAAAATAGGCGCAATCGAACAGGCTTTGTATCCCCGTCGTAGAGCTCTCGGAGAGCTTTCCAACGGTATGCTGGGCAGTGCGAAACTCCTTACGGATCAAAAGTTATGGGCACCGGAGCAACAGATACTTGGTCACATGCCCCACGCCCTCGGTTTGCGTGCCCAGCCTCTACGTGAAGTGAAGTTATCTTGCCCAAGGTGTCGTGGGATTCGATAATAAAAATGTGATGGATTAGGTTGTCATCCTTTTTGTGGCTCCCGATGTACGATCCGGGACGGAAAAACAGCGCAAAAGAAGAAAAGTATCCTGAAACTAATTAAAATGTTCGATTTTAGGCTCCGAAAATAGGTAAATCCGGGTAGGCTTGCTTCCCCTGTCGTAGAGCTCTTGGAGAGCTTTCCAACGGTATGCTGTGCGCCGCGTAACTCCTTACGGATCAAAAGTTATGGTCACCGGTGCGACAGATACATGGTTACAAACCCCACACCCTCGGTTTGTGGGCCCAGCCTCTGCGTGAAGCGAAGTTGTCTTGCCCAAGGTGCCGTGGGATTCGATAATAGAAATGTGATGGATTAGGTTGTCGTCCTTTTTGCGGCTCACGACGTACGATTCGGGATAAAAAAATAGCACAAAAGAAGAAAAGTGTCCTGAAACTGATGAAAATGTTCGATTTTGGGATCCAAAAAAAGGCACAGCCGAGTAGGCTTGCTGCCCCCATCGTAGATCTCTCGTAGAGCTTTCCAACGGTATGCTTTGTGCCGCATAACTCTCTACGAATCAAAAGTTATGGGCACCAGAGCGACGGATACCTGGTCACAAGCCCCACGCCCTCGCTTTGCGGTCCCAGCCTCTACGTGAAGTGAAGTTTTCTTGTCCAAGGTGCCACGGGATTCGATAATTGAAATATGATGGATTAGGTTGTCGTCCTTTTTGTGGCTCACGACGTACGATTCGGGATGAAAAAATAGCGTAAAAGAAGAAAAGTGACCCGAAACTGATGAAAACGTTCGATTTTGGGCTCTGAAAATAGGCACAGCCAAGCAGGCTTGTGCCTCCATCGTAGAGCTCTCAGAGTGCTTTCCAACGGTATGCTGTGCGCCGTGTAACCCCTTACGGATCAAAAGTTATGGGCACCGGAGCGACGGATACCTGGTCACAAGCCCCACACCCTCGCTTTGCGGGCCCAGCCTCTACGTGAAGTGAAGTTGTCTTGGCAAAGGTGCCATGGGATTCGGTAATATAAATGTAATGGATTTGGTTGTCATCTTTTTCGCTGCTCACGACGTATGATCCGAGATGAAAAAACAGCGAAAAAGAAGAAAAGTGTCCCAAAATTGATGAAAATGTTCGATTTTATGCTATGAAAACAGGCGCAGCGGAGCAGGATTGGTGCCCCCGTCGTAGAGCTCTTGGAGAGCTTTTCAACGGTGTGTTGTACGCTGTGTAACCCTTTACAGATCAAAAGTTATGAGCAACAGAGCAACAGATACCTGGTCATAAGCCCCACGCCCTCGATTTGCGGGCTCAGCCTCTGCGTGAAGTGAAGTTGTCTTGCCCAAGGTGCCGAGGGTTTCGGTAATAGAAATATGATGGATTAGGTTGTCGTACTTTTCGCGGCTCACAACGTACGATCAGGGACGGAAAAACAGTGCAAAAGAAGAAAAGTGTCCCAAAACTTATAAAAATGTTCAATTTTTTGCTATGAAAATAGGTGCAGCCGAGCATGCTATGTGAGGCCTGACACCGAATAACGTGTGTAACCTAGATTTGCGTGCCTTGACCTAGGTTTAAGAATTGTGTTTCGTTTTGTGTGCCTTGCATTGAATTACATGCATTCATTTAGGGTTGCGTGCATTTACTTGGAAAACGTGCATTCGTCTCGTAGTTCGTGCCCTACTTCGTAGTGCGTGCCCTAGACCTAGGAAAACGTGCCCTCACTCTAATCAAGAAAGCATCTTACACAAAGCACTAGGTCATTAATTAATCCTACAAATTCCACTAACTAATATTAAATTACTAATTCAACCCACTAGAAGACAAAATCTCACAAAAAGCTAGACATTCCTTACTCTTTATTCCTTATTCTTTTTGCACTTTCAACACACAATTAAATAATGCTCAAAAGGTGACCAAAAACCAGATTTTTATATGCCTTGGCCGACCACCATATGGGCTTTTATGCTTGCTTGCTCAATTCAAAATTAATTCTAGACAATGCTATGACAAGTTATGACACAAATGCATAAAAAATTAGCTCAAAGACCCCCCAAAAGCATCCAAAACTCGACAAAACCCCTTGCCCCAGCCAGGTGAATCAAAAATCAAGCTTCTTGAAGACACAAACCTGATTTTTTTTATATGACCAATGCCGAACATGCTTCATCAATTGCAAGGCCTTCATTCTTTGTCATTTTCTCTCATTCTCCTCACATTTCTCTCTCTCCCTCTCATTCTTCTCTCTCTCTCTCGGCCTTGGCTGAGTTCCATCTTACCATAGCTCATCTTCATCATTCCATGGTGCATCAAGGCAAGCAAGAAGGTAGAGAACTCGACCAAGCTAGCTAAGTTGCAAGAATCACACATGCAAGCTTTTTGAACAACCATTTCGGCCTTGGTGAGTTTGCTAGCTTCCATTTCTTTTCTTCTTGTTCTAACCACATGCACCTACTAAGAACTTGGTCACTAAGCTAGGAAAAATAGAGAGAAATCGGGTGGTGTCTCGGCTAAGCAAGGAAGAAGACCAAATTTGTGCTTCATCAAAGTTTTGTGCATCTTCTTGTTGTTTTGCTAAGGTGAGGGCTAAAACTTCTTGAAAATCTTTCAAAAATCCACATGCATGCTCTTAAATGTATGTCCTTGCTTCTGTACTTGAGTTATATGTGTGTTCATAAGCTTTTACAACCATGCATGTCAAGATTTTGGCTTGAAGGTGATGATAGATGAAATCGGGTTTTGTGACAGCTCTCTGTCTTGTTGTTTCGAGGTGTGTTTGGCTAGGCAAATGATATTGAAAATTCATGAAAATTGGTAGGTAA
This sequence comes from Ehretia macrophylla, assembly GCA_037974665.1. Taxonomy (NCBI): domain Eukaryota; kingdom Viridiplantae; phylum Streptophyta; class Magnoliopsida; order Boraginales; family Ehretiaceae; genus Ehretia; species Ehretia macrophylla. The sequence goes on from CM075764.1 coordinate 54,675,917, forward strand.
CTAGTTTTGTCAGTTTTGAACATTTTTCATAGAAATAGGCCAAAGCTACTTTTGATTCTAAGGTCCTCAAAATGGCTAATCATTAAAATGTATCCAAATCTGGAAGTCTGGAAAGAATGAAGCAGGTTTTGGCAGATGCACTGACCTTGTAGAACGAACCCGTTTTGACTTAGCAAATAATATCCAAAATGCATGAAATTTGGTGTGCTGCTAGTTTTTTCAGCTCTGGATATTTGTGTCAGAAATGGAATAAGGCTAAATCTGACCCTAAGGACCTCAAAAACGACAAGTATTGAAATGTGTGCAAATCTGGACAGTTTTGTGCAATCTCACTGTTTTGGCTATAATGATTGGACCCGAACTCTAAATGATGTAAGTTTTGTTTCTGATTTTAGTTCATTTCTTAAGCTTTAATTTGAAATCTTATTCACTGGAATTGGAGATTGTTTTCTTGTCTTAATGATTGTGAGAAAACAGCCTATTGCAGTGAGGGTTGGGTTTCATTTAGTTATATACTTAGAAAATTTGTTGTAACTTCTCTTGTGGTATTAAATGCTTGGGATTGTGGCATTGGGATGTTGGGTGGACTGTTTTGAATACTTGAGGATGTTTGAATTAACTGATGCATGGCTTGAGATTGATTTTGAGTTGACTTGGGGCTTAATCGCACGGGTAAGCACAAAATGGAAACCCTAGTGACTAGGTAAACTTGCTAAGTGTTGATCCTTTGGATATTGTGTGTAATTATATGTTTAGTAGGCTGCCCATAGTTGCCCTTATTGCCCTAAGTGTGATTTTGATCATTGCATGTTGACAAATAGGCCTTTCTTGCATCCGAACCCACGTAGATGTTGTTGCATGTTGAATAATCTTATTATCTGATTACGTGAACGTTGAAATGAGTTATATGACTTGATTTACGTGCGTTACATGGCTGCCCGTTTAATTTTCGTATAACTCCATATGCCTTTCAAGTGAAATTACTTGTCTTATCGTGTCTCGCTTGTTTACTTGTCAATGTGTAATCTTATGATTGTCCAGAGGCAACCTACTTTGTTGTCCTCCTAATCTGATATATTAAATGTCATAAATGTGCATTGCATATAAGGTTGCAACCTTTCATTCTGGCGTGGTAGCGTTCACGCACATCGGGCGGCATCGGGCTTGCCGGTGCAACCGTGACTACCATTGTCCAATTCCCTCTCTCGCTTAGGGGCTAGACTTCCTCGGAGAGTTGGGTCGTAGGATTTCGGGGTACATCCGGAGTACACCCATTTGGCATGAAAAGTGGATGATTGAAGCTGGCCGCAACGACTGTTACTGAAAATGAACTTGAACGGCAGGAAGTAAGTGCTATGCAGGGGAAAGTGCTACACCTAAATATAGTGGGAGCTACCTCTTAAGCCCGTATGAGCTACCTCTAGAGTCCTGTACGTATCAAACCGTATCCTTTTTACTATGTGTTTAAGTATTCTCGCTTGGTTCCTAGAGGACCTCCGGGGCGAAAGACAGGTAAATGTGTTCAGTTATATATATATATATATATATATATATGCTATATTATGAGCTTACTTATTCTGTTTGACATGTTTTCAAAGGAGTTTTCATAAAGTTTAACCGGAAAAGGATTTCAAAACGTTATCTCTCGTTCCCCCTCGCTGAGTTCATAAGGACTCACCCTCTTTTATCATCTCAGGTGAAGAAGATCAAGAACAGGTACCCGAGGACGACGTGCCTAACGATGATTCCTTGGAGTGATTGCCTGTCCTATGTGCTTTGCGTGATTATGGCTATTTGTGAACACTATGCTACTTGAAGACTATTTCTTTTCATGTTGCTTAATGTTAGACTATTTCTTTTCATGTTGCTTAATGTTTGTGATGTAAAAGACCCCCATTGTAATTTGGGGTCTAATTTTGGGTTGTACTGATAATAACTAGACAGACACTACTATGGTCGTTTTGCTATTGTCATTAGCTAGTATCTATTATAGGATGATGAAGTATCAGGTAAGAATTAAGTAAAATGAACCTATCCAATCTTAAGTAGATACTCACTATTAAGCTAAGATCAACAGGTACTTTTGCAATGAGGATTAACAAACCAACGAGACATAGCATCATGCTAGGTTATTAATAAAATGAGACTTCAAGATAATTGGTAGGCGTGTCAATTGATGATAAATAGTAATCTTAGTTGGAAATGAAGCTAAGATTGTAAATTTTGAGGCGTTTAGAGAATTAGGTCAAACCAAATAGCCTAATTACAGCTGTTATGCTGCCGGTTTTCTGGAGAATTTGTGGAGTTTAGGTTAAAACGTTAAGTGTTAAAATTTTAGGAACGATTACGTACGAGACATGACTTTAATGTTTAGATCACACCCTAGTCTAACCTAAAAGGCCGGGTTAGGACGTGACATGCTAGGTGCCCCTGTCGTAGCCCCTGTCATAGAGCTCTCAGAGAGCTTTCCAACGGTATGCTGTACGCCGCGTAACTCCTTATGGATCAAAAGTTATGGGCACCGAAGCGTCGGATACCTGGTCACATGCCACACGCCCTCAGTTTGCGGTCCTAGCCTCTACGTGAAGTGAAGTTGTCTTGCCCAAGGAGCCATGGGATTCGGTAATAGAAATCTGATGGATTAGATTGTCGTCCTTTTCGCAGCTCACGACGTATGATCCAGGATGAAAATACAGCAAAAATGAAGAAAAGTGGCCCGAAACTGATGAAAAACTTCAATTTTGGGCTCCTAAAACAGGCGCAGATGAGTAGGCTTGCTGCCCCATCGTAGAGCTCTCGAAGTTCTTTCCAACGGTATGTTGTGCACCGCGTAACTCTTTACGGATCAAAAGTGATGGCCACAGAAGCGACAGATACCTGGTCACAAGCCCATGCCCTCGGTTTGTGGGCCCAACCTCTACGTGAAGTGAAGTTGTCTTTCCCAAGGTGCCATGGGATTCGGTAATAGAAATGTGATGGATTAGGATGTCGTCCTTTTTGCGGCTCCCAACGTACAATCCGGGATGAAAAAATAGCAAAAGAAAAGAAAAGTATCCTGAAACTAATGAAAATGTTCGATTTTGGGCTCTGAAAATAGGCGCAGCGTGGCTGGTTTCCTGCCCCCGTCGTAGAGCTCTCGGAGAGCTTTCCAACGGTATGTTGTGCGCCGCGTAACTCCTTACGGATCAAAAGTTATGGTCACCGGAGCGACGGATACCTGGTCACAAGCCCCACGCCCTCGTTTTGTGGGCCCAGCCTCTACGTGAAGTGAAGTTGTCTTGCCCAAGGTGTCGTGGGTTTCAGTAATAGATATGTGATAGATTAGGTTGTCGTCCTTTTCGCGGCTCACGACATACGATCCGGGACGAAAAAACAATGTAAAAGAAGAAAAGTGTCCCAAAACTGATGAAAATGTTCAATTTTGGGCTTTGAAAATAGGCGCAGCCGAGCAGGTTTGGTGCCCCCATCGTAGAGCTCTCGGAGAGCTTTCCAACGGTATGTTGTGCACCGCGTAACTCCTTACGGATCAAAAGTTATGGGCACCGGAGCGACGGATACCTGTTCACAAGCCCCACACCTTCGATTTGCAGGCCCAGCCTCTACATGAAGTTATATTGTCTTGCCCAAGGTGCCATGGGATTCGGTAATAGAAATATGATGGATTAAGTTGTCGTCCTTTTCGCCGCTCACGACGTACGATACGGGACAGAAAAACAGCGTAAAAGAAGAAAAGTATCCCAAAACTGATGAAAATGTTTGATTTTGGGCTCTGAAATTGGCGCAGCCAAGCAGGCTTGGTGCCCCCGTCATAGAGCTCTCGGAGATCTTTCCAACGGTATGCTGTGCGCCGCTTAACTCCTTACAGATCAAAAGTTGTGCGCACCGGAGGGACGGATACCTGGTCACAAGCCCCATGCCCTTGCTTTGCGGCCCCAGCCTCTACGTGAAGTAAAGTTGTCTTGGCTAAGGTGCCGTGGGATTCAGTAATATAAATGTAATGGATTTGGTTGTCTTCCTTTTCGCGGCTCAAGACGTATGATCCGGGACAGAAAAATAGCGAAAAAGAAGAAAAGTGTCCCAAAACTGATAAAAATGTTCGATTTTGGGCTCCGAAAACTGGCGCAACCTAGTAGAATTGTTGTCCCCATCGTAGAGCTCTCAGGGAGCTTTCCAACGGTATGCTGTACGCCACGTAACTCCTTACGGATCAAAAGTTATGGGCACCAGAGCAACGGATACTTGGTCACATGCCCCACGCCCTCGGTTTGCAGGCCCAGCCTCTACGTGAAGTGAAGTTGTCTTGCCCAATGTGCCATGGGATTCGGTAATAAAAATATGATGGATTAGATTGTCATCGTTTTCGCTACTCATGACGTACGATCCGGGATGAAAAAACAGCGAAAAAGAAGAAAAGTGTCCCGAAATTGATGAAAACGTTTGATTTTATGCTCTGAAAATAGGCGCAGCTGAGCAGGATTGGTGCCCCCGTCTTAGAGCTCTCGGAGAGCTTTCCAACGGTGTGTTATGCGAAGCGTAACTCATTACAGATCAAAAGTTATGAGCACCGGAGCGATAGATACCTGGTCATAAGCCCCACGCCCTCAGTTTGTGGGCCCATCCTCTACGTGAAGTGAAGTTGTCTTGCCCAAGGTGCCATGGGATTCGGTAATAGAAATGTGATAGATTAGGTTGTCGTCTTTTTTGCCGCTCACGACGTACGATCCGGAATGAAAAAATAGCGCAAAAGAAGAAAAGTATCCCAAAACTTATGAAACTGTTCAATTTTGGGGTCCGAAAATAGGCGCAGCCGAGCATGCTAGGTGCCCCCGTCGTAGAACTCTCAGAGAGCTTTCCAACGGTATGCTGTGCATCGCCTAACTCCTTACGGATCAAAAGTTATGGGCACCAAAGCGATGGATACCTGGTCACATGCCCCACGCCCTCGGTTTGCGTGCCCAGCCTCTACGTGAAGTGAAGTTGTCTTGCTCGAGGTGCCATGGGATTCGGTAATAGAAATGTGATGGATTAGGTTGTCATCCTTTTTGCGGCTCATGACGTACGATCAGGACCAGAAAAATATAGAAAAAGAAGAAAAGTATCCCGAAACTGATGAAAACGTTCAATTTTGGGCTCTGAAAATAGGTGCAGCTAAGTAGGCGTGCTGCCTCCATCGTAGAGCTCTCTGAGAGCTTTCCAAAGGTATGCTATGCGCCGCGTAACTCCTTACGGATAAAACGTTATGGGTACTGAAGCGATGGATACCTGGTCACAAGCCCCACGCCCTCGGTTTGCGGGCCCAGCCTCTACGTGAAGTGAAGTTGTCTTGCCCAAGGTGCCGTGGGATTTGGTAATAGAAAGGTAATGGATTAGGTTATCGTCCTTTTCGCGGCTCCTAACGTACGATCCAGGACGAAAAAACAACTAAAAAGAAGAAACGTATCCTAAAACTAATGAAAACGTTTGATTTTGTGCTCCGAAAATAGGCGTAACCGAGCAAGCCTATTGCCCCCGTCGTAGAGCTCTCGGAGAGCTTTCCAACGGTATGTTGTGCATCTCGTAACTCCTTACGGATCAAAAGTTATGGGCACCAGAGCGACGGATACCTGGTCATAAGCTTTAGGCCCTCGATTTGCAGGCCCAACCTCTACGTGAAGTTAAGTTGTCTTGCCCAAGGTGCCATGGGATTCGGCAATAGAAATTTGATGGATTAAGTTGTCGTCTTTTTCGCAGCTCACGACGTACTATACGGGACGAAAAAACCGCGTAAAAGAAGAAAAGTGTCCCAAAATTGATAAAAATGTTCAATTTTGGGCTCTGAAAACAAGCGCAGTCGAGGAGGCTTGGTGCCCCCGTCGTAGAGCTCTCAGAGAGCTTTACTACGGTATGCTGTGTGTCACGCCCCAACCCGGCCTATAAAGGTTAGACTAGGGTGTGATCTAAACATTCAAGTCATGTCTCGTACTTAATTGTTCATGAAAGTTTAAAGCTTAACGTTTAGCCTAGACTCCACAATTTTTTTGGAAAACCGGCAGCATAACAGCTGTAATTGGGCTCTTTAGTTTGACCTAGTTCTCTAAGCGCCTCAAATTTCATTTCCAACTAAGATTACTATTTACCATCAATTGAAACGCCTACTAGTTATCTCGATGTCTCGTTTGATTAAAAACCTAGTATAATACTATGTCTCGTTTGTTTGTTAATCCTCGTTACAAAAGTACCTGTTGATCTTAGATTAACAATGGGTACCTGCTTAAGATTGGATAGGTTCATTTTACTTAGGCCTTACCTGAAACTTCATAATCCTATGATAGATACTAACTAGTAACGATAGCAAAATAACCATAGTAGTGTCTGTCTAGTTATTATCAGTACAAGCCAAAATTAGATCCCAAATTACAACGGGGGTCTTTTACATTACAAACATCAAGCAACATGAAAAGAAATAGTCTTCAAGCAGCATAGTGTTCACAATGGCCATAATCAAGCAAAGCACATAGGACAGGCAATCATTCCAAGGAATCATCGTTAGACACGTCGTCCTCGGGTACCTGTTCTTAATCTTCTTCACCTGAGATGATAAAAGAGGGTGAGTTCTTATAAACTCAGCAAGGGAAAACGAGAAATAGGTTTTGAAACTCATTTTCTGGTTCAACTTATGAAAACCCTTTTTTGCAAGCATGAATATATCACAAGTAAGTACATAACATGATATAAAAGTAAAGGAACACAATTACCTGTCTTTCCTCCCCGAGGTCCTCTAGGAACCAAGCGAGAGTACTTATACACATAGTGAAAAGGATACGGTGAGCTTTTGCTCTAAGTTCATGTCAGTATCAGTTGTTGCGGCCGACTTCAAATCATCCCCTTATCATGCCAAATGGGTGTACTCCAGATGTACCCCGAAAGCCTATGACCCAACTCTCCGAGGAAGTCTAGCTCCCAAGCGAGAGAGGGAATTGGACAATGGTAGTCATGGTTGCACAGGCAAGCCCGATGCCGCCCGGTGTGCGTGAACGCTACCACGCCAGAATGAAAGGTTGTAACCTTGTATGCAATGCACATTTATGACATTTAATATATCACATTAGGAGGACAACAAAGTAGGTTGCCTCCGAGCAGTCATAAGATTGCACATTGACAAGTAAACAAGCGAGGCACGATAAGACAAGTAATTTCACTTGAAAGGCACATGGAGTTATATGAACATTAAACGGGAAGCCATGTAACGTACGTAAATCAAGTCATATAACTCATTTCAAAGTTCACGTAATCAAATAATAAGATTATTCATCATGCAACGGCATCTACGTGGGACCGGGTGCAAGAAAAGCCTACTTATCAACATGAAATCATCAAAATCATATTTAGAGCTACAAGGGAAACTACGGGCAGCCTACTAAACACATAATCCAGCACAACATCCAAAGGATCAACACTTAGCAAATTCACCTAGTTACTAGGGTTCCAATTCGTGCTTACCCGTGTGATTAAGCCCCAAGTCATCTCGAAATCAAACTCAAGCCACGCATTGATTAGTTCATACACCCTCAAGTATTCAAAACAGTCCACACAACATCTCAATGCCACAATCCCAAGCATTTAATACAACGAGAGAAGCTACAATAATTTTTCTAAGCATATCACTAAGTGAAACCCTCACTGCAATGGACTGTTTTCTCACAATCATTAAGACAGGAAAAAAATCTCCAATTCCAGTGAATAAGATGTCAAATTAAATCTTAGGAAGTGAACTAAATTCAGAAACAAACCTCGCATCATTTGGAGTTCGGGTTCAATAGTTATAGCCAAAACAGTGACACTACACAAAACTGTCCCGATTTGCACACATTTCAATACTTGTCGTTTTTGAGGTCCTTAGGGTCAGATTTAGCCTTAGTCCATTTCTGACAAAAATGTCCAGAACTGAAAAATATAGCTGAAAACCAAATTTAATGCATTTTGGATATCATTTACTAAGTCAAAAATGGTTCGTTCTACAAGGTCAGTGAATCTGCCAAAACCTGCTTCATTTTTCCAGACTTTCCAAATTTGGACACATTTTAATAATTAGCCATTTTGAGGACCTTAGAGTCAAAATTAGCTTTGGTCTATTTCTTCGAAAAGTGTTCATAACTGGAAAAAATAGTTACCTACCAATTTTCACACATTTTAAACATCGTTTACCTAGACAAAATCATCTCGCACCAACAAGACAGAAAGCTGTCACATGCACGATTTCATCTATCATCACATTCTAGCCCAAAAGCTTGCCATGCATGGTTATAAAAGCTTATGAACACACATATATCTCAAGTACAGAAGTAAAGATAGACATTTAAGGGCATGCATGTGGTTTTTTGAAAGATTTTCAAGAAGTTTCAGCCCTCACCTTAGCAAAACAACAAGAAGATGCACAAGACTCTTGGTGAAGCACAAAGTTGACCTTTTTCCTTGCTTAGCCGAGACACCACTCGATTTTTCTCAAAGTTCCTAGCTTAGTAACCAAGTTCTTAGTAGGTGCATGTGGTTAGAACAAGAAGAAAAGAAATGGAAGCTAGCAAACTCACCTAAGCCGAAATGGAGATTCAAAGAGCTTGCATGTGTGTTTCTTGCAACCTAGCTTGCTTAGTCGAGCTCCCTAGCTTCTTGCATGCCTTGATGAACCATGGAGTGATGAAGATAAGCTATGGGGTGTAGAAACTCAGCCAAGTCCGAGAGAGAGAGAGAAGGATGAGAGGGAGAGAAGAATGAGAGGAAATGAGAGAAATGAAAGAAAAATAAAAGCTTTTGCAAGGTTTGAAGCATGTGTCGGTCTTGAGCTTTGCAATTTTAGATTTTTGTGTCTTCAAGGAGTATAATTTGAAGTATTTAGGATGGGCAAGGAGCTTATGTCGAGATTGGTGGAGCTTGGTAGAGTTTTTTAGCTATTTTTTTATTGCTTTGTGTCATTAGTTGTCATAGAATTGTCTAGGTTCAATTTGAATTATGCAAAGCAAGCACAAAGCACACAAGGTGGTCGGCCAAAAAGGTGTTCAAATCTGAATTTTTTTGTCTTGTTCAAGGCTTATTTTATTGTGTGTTTGGGATATGCAAAGAATAAAGAATAAAGAACAAATAATGTCTAGCTTTTGGTGCAATTTCGTCTTCTAGTGCATTAACTTAGCATTTTAATATTAGTTAATGGGATTTGTAGGATTAATTATTAATCTAGTGTTTCGTGTAAGATGTTTTCTTGATTAGCGTGAGGGCACGCTTTCCTAGGTCTAGGAAACGCACTACGAGGTAGGGAATGCACTACGAGACGCATGCACATTTTCCATATAAATACACGCAACCCTAAATGAATGCACGTAATTTAATGCAAGGCACATAAAATGAAACATGATTCTTAAATCTAGGTCAAGGCACGCAAATCTAGGTTAAGGCACACGAAATGAGGTATCGCACATAAATCGAGGTCGGGCCTCACATCCTCCCCTCCTTAAAAGAATGTCGTCCCGAAATTCAATATTACCTTTGAAATAAAGCTGGATACTGTTGCTCCATCTGGTCTCACCTTTCCCACGTTGCTTCTTCAACTCCATGATGATCCCACAACACTTTCACCATCGGTATAGATTTGTTGCGCAACTCCCGATCTTGCTGGTCTGGGATCCGAATGGGCTTCTCTTCATAAGACAAGTTCTCCCGAAGCTACAACGGCTCTGGCTCCAAGATATGCGATAAGTCAGGGTGATACTTCCGCAGCATCGAAACATGAAAGACGTCGTGAATATTGGAGAGGTTTTGGGGTAGTGCCAGGCAATACGCCAATTTGCCAACCTTCCCAATTATCTCAAATGGTCCTACAAATCTCGGGCTCAACTTTCCACCCTTACCGTGTTTAATCATTCCCCTCCGGGGTGATATCTTCAAGAACACCTTGTCGCCAACCTCAAACTTTAGGCTCCGTCTCCATCGGTCTGCATAACTTTTCTGCCTGCTTTGGGCGGTAAACATCCGTTTCTGGATGAGGTGAATATTATCCACAGTCTTCATAAGTTCAGGTAGAAGGGTCGGGTCAAAAGTCTTTGTTTCACCTACCTCATCCTAGTAAATTGGGGATCGACACTTACGTCCATACAACGCCTCCAATGGGGCCATCCCGATAGTGGCCTGATAACTATTATTATAAGCGAACTCCGCTAGAGACAGATATTTCTCTCAACCTTTCCCGAAGTCTAAAACACACGCCCTCAGCATATCCTCCAAAATCTGAATAGTTCTCTCTGATTGTCCATCAGTCTGAGGGTGATAGGCCGTGCTGAAACTCAACTTCGTTCCCAAAGCTTCTTGCAATCTCTTCCAAAATCGGGAAGTAAAACGAGGATCCCTATCTGATACAATACTCACAGGCATCCCGTGCAATCTTACAATCTCCGCCACATATCTCCCAATTTCTTAGGACTATCCTCCTTGTTCATCGGCAAGAAATGCGCTGACTTGGTCTGTCACGCCCCAACCCAGCCTATAAAGGTTAGACTAGGGTGTGACCTAAACATTCAAGTCCTTTCAAGTACTTAATCGTTCAAGAAGGTTTAGCACTTAACATTTTATCCTAGACTCCAAAATTTTTTGGAAAACCGACAGCATAACGGCTGTAATTGGGCCCTTTGGTTTGGCCTAATTCTCTAAACGGCTCAATTATTCCAATAATTAATCCAAATCCATTAAGGACTCCTATTTGTCACCAACCGATTTGCCTACTAGTTTATCTTGAAAGTCTCGTTTGGTTAATAAGCCTAACATGATAACTATGTCCTGTTTATTTGTCAATTTCCTATCATGCAAGTACCTATTATCCTTTAGTTTGTAAATGAGCACCTAAGTGAAATTAGATAGAATTAACTTAGTTGATTTTTCATCTAGTGGTTTGACTGCCTACGATAACTACTAATTAAGAAAACGAAAGCAAACAACCAAATAAAAGTTCGTCCGGTTATAGATAGTACAATCTCAGAATTAGACCCAAATTACAACGGGGTCATTTACATCAATAAACAACGAGCAACATAAAAGAAATAGTCTTCAAGTGGCATAGTTCACAAATAACCATAATTATGCAAAGCACACAAGACAGGCAATCACTCCAAGGAATCATCGTTAGGCACATCGTCCTCGGGTACCTGTTCTTGATCTTCTTCACTTGAGATAATAAAAGAGGGTGAGTCCTTATGAACTCAGCGAGGGGGAATGAGAAATAAGTTTTGAAACTCATTTTCCGGTTCAATTATGAAACTCTTTTTGAAAACATGTCACGTATTACAAATAATAAGGTACACAAATATATGAAACAAATCGAGTAACAGATACATTTACCAATCATTTCAAGGATACGGTGAGCATTTGCTCTCAATATCAATTTTGATTCATTTGGTGCGGCCGACTTCAATAATCCACTTATCGCTCCCAATTGGGTGTACTCCGGATGTACCCCGAAACCTACGACCCAACTCTCCGAGGGTGGAATGCCAAGCGAGAGAGGGAATTGGACCATGGTAGTCACGGGAGCACCGGCAAGCCCTATGCCACCCGGCGTTCGTGAAACGCTACCATGCCACAATGAAAGGTTGCAACCTCGTATGCAATGCACATTTATAACATTTAACATATCACATTAGGAGGACAACAAAGTAGGTTGCCTCCGAGCAAGTATATGATCACATTTTGACATATTGGCATATAAGGCGTTGTAAGAACATATAATCATTTCATATATCCATTTGAAAGCAATTAAACTTTAACGGGCAGCCAAGTAATCATGTTCAAATAAACCATTGAATATCTTTTAACAATTCACATTAGGAGGACAACAAAGTAGGTTGCCTCCGAGCAATTTCAAGATCACATATTGCCAAGTAAACGAACGAGGCATGCTTGACATGAAATTTCACTTTGTAGAACACATAGAGTCATATGAACATTAAACGGGCAGCCATGTAACACATGCAAGTCAAGCCATATAACTCATTTTGAAGTCCACGTAATCAAGTGATACGATTATTCAACATGCAACAACATCTACGTGGGTTCGGATGCAAGAAAAGCCTATTTGTCAACATGCAATGATCAAAATTACATTTAAGCTTATAAGACATTTACGGGCAGCCCACTAAGCATATAATTTCCACACAATATCCAAATGATCAACACTTAGCAAGACTACCTAGTCATTAGGGTTTCCGTTTCATGCTTAACCATGTGATTAAACCCTAAGTCAACTCAAGTTCATTCACAAGTCATGCATCATTCAATTCAAACATCCTCAAGTACTTAAACAGTCCACACAACATCCCAACTCCACAATTCCAAGCAATTAGCACCACAAGAGAGGTTACAACAATTTTCCAAGCATATAGCTAAGTGAAACCTTTACTGCAATAGGCTGTTTTCTCACAATCAATAGGATAATCAAACAATATCCAAATTCAGTGAATAAGATGTCAAATTAAATTTGAAGAAGTTAACTAAAATCAGAAATAAACCTTGCATCAATTGGAGTTCGGGATCATTAGATATAGCCAAAACAGTGGAATAGCACAAAACTGTCCAGATTTGCACACATTTAGATAATTGACGTTTTTGAGGTCCTTAGGGTCAGTGTTAGCCTTGGTCCATTTCTGACAAAAATGTCCATAACTGAATAATCTAGCAGCACACCAATTTTATTGCATTTTGGACATAATTAACTAAGTCAAGTCTGGTTCTTTCTACAAGGTCAGTGCATCTGCTAAAACCTGCTTCATTTTTCCAGATTTCCAGATTTGGTCACATTTTAAGGATTTGCCATTTTTAGGACTTTAGAGTCAAAATTAGCTTCGGCCTATTTCTGGGAAAAATGTTCAAAACTGTCCAAACTAGTCACCTACCAATTTTAAAGAATTTTCAACATCATTTTCCTAGCTAAACATACCTCGAACAGACTTGTCAGAGAGCTGTCAACAATTTTGACTTCACCTAGCATCATTTTCAAGCCAAGATCTTGCCATGCATGGTTGTTTAAGCTTATGAACGACCATATAGCTCAAGTACAGAAGCAAATACACACATCTATGAGCATGCATGTGAATTTTTGAAGAGTCTTCAAAAGGTTTTAACCCTCACCTTAGCAATCAACCACAAGTTGCTCAAAAACCATTGTTGAAGCACAACTTTCTCCCTCTCCTTGCTTAGGCGACAACCCAACTAGCTTTTCTCTATTTTTCCTAGCTTAGTGATCAATCTCTTAGCACATGCATGAGGTTATAACATGAAGAAAAGAAATGGATGCCAAGAAGCTCGCCTAGGCCGAATAGAAGTCTTCAAAGCACATGCATGAGTGATTTTTGCATCCTAGCTTGTTCAGTTGAGGTCCTTTGCTTGTGGCTTGCTTGGTTTAGCTATGGTGTGAAGAAGAGAAGCTATGGAGGTAGAGAACTCAGCCAAAACCGAAATGGAGAGAGAAAATGAGAGGGGGGAGGGAAAGATTGAGAAGGAAATGAAGAAACGACAAGAATAAAACTCCTTTGCATTCATCCAAGCATTGGTTGGCCTTGGGCTTCCAAATCTGACTTTTTTTGTGTCTTCAAGGTGGAATTTTGAAATGTTAGCATGGGCATAGGTGGTTTGGTCGAAAATGGTGGAGATTTGAGGAGGTTTTGGTCATTTTTTTATGCATTTGTGTCATAGTTTGTCTAAATGTGTCTAGGAATTAAATTATATTGAATAAGCATGCACAAATGCCACCTAGTGCTCGGCCAAACATGTAGAAAATTCTGAAATTTTTTCTTGATTGAGGTTATTTTATTGCATGTGTTTGGAAGGGAAAAAGAAAAGGAATAAAGAATGAAGAATGTTTAGTGTTTGGTGCATTTTTTGTCTTCTAGTGAATTGAATTAGGATTATTATATTGTTAGTGGTTTTTGTAGGATTGTTTAATAGTCTAGTGCTTCGTGAAAGATGCTTTCTTGATTAGCGTGAAGGCACGCTTTTCTAGGTCTAGGGCACGCACTACGAGGTAAAACACGAAGTTCAAGACTAATGCACGTACTTCAAGACTAATGCATAGATTCCAATGCAAATGCATGCAACCCTAGATAAGTGTATGTAAACCAATACAAGGCACATAATTCAAGACACGACTCTTAAACCTAGGTTAAAGCACGCAGTTCAAGGTTAATGCACACAAAATGAAGAGACACTCGCAAATCGAGGTCTCGCACGTAAATTAAGGTCATGGCATGTTTGTCTAGGTATCGCACGTATATCGAGGATTAGGGCACACAATTCTAGGTTAAGGCACGTATAATGAGTCATTCACGAAAACCAAGACAGGGCACGTAATCCAAGGTCGGTCATACAGTTCTAGGTCTAAGGCACGTAAATCGAGGTAAAGCACGTTATTCGGGGTCGAGCCTTACATGGTCAATCTATCCACTATGACCCAAACGGCGTCATGACCCTTTTGTGACCTGGGCAGGTCCATAACAAAGTCCATAGTTATATGTTCCCATTTCCATTGAGGAATATCCAACGGCTGAAGTAAACCTGCTGGTCGTTAATGTTTCGCTTTGACTCTCTGGCAAGTCAAACACCGTGCCACAAACTCTGCAATCTCTCTCTTCATGTTATTCCACCAATAGTGTTGTTTCAAATCCTGGTACATCTTTGTTCCGCCGGGGTGAATGGTGTATCTAGAATTATGGGCTTCTTCAAGAATCTTCTTTTTTAGCTCTAGTTCATTAGGAACACAAATTCGATTCCTAAACCTCCAAACACCATCATCATGAAACTTGAAATCGGTGTTGCTTTCTTTAATCTTCTGAAATTTTTGGTCCTTCTGTTGAGCCTCTCGTAACTCAGACAACAAGGTTGATTGAACTTGTGTAGTGGCAAAAAGTAACCCTTTCCGAGTCAATTGTGGTTTCCAAAAAAATGCTTCCTCCAACAACTCCTGCACCTTGACTTCCAGTTTTGCCATGCTCGATTTCCTACTTAAGGCATCTGCAACTACATTTACTTTACCGGGCACATAATTGATTGTGTAGTTATAATCATCCAAAAGCTCTATCCACTACCTTTGCCTCATATTCAACTCTGTTTGTTAGAACAAGTATTTCAAGCTCTTGTGATCAGTAAACACTTCGAACTTGTTACCCCACAGATAGTGCCTCCATTTCTTGAGCGCAAACACAATAGCCGCTAACTCCAAATCATGTGTCGGGTAGTTCAATTCATACGGCTTTGGTTTCCTAGAAGCATACGCAATCACTCTACCATTTTGCATCAGCACACCACCCAAACCTAAAAATGTGATGGATTAGGTTGTCGTCCTTTTCACTGCTCACGACATACGATCCGGGATGGAAAAATAATGCAAAAGAAGAAAAGTGTCCCAAAATTGATGAAAACGTTCAATTTTGTGCTCCGAAATAGACGCAGCCAAGCAGGCTTGTTACCCCCGTCGTAGAGCTCTTAGAGAGCTTTCCAACGGTATACTATGCGCCGCGTAACTCCTTATGGATCAAAAGTTATGGGCACCAGAATGACAGATACCTGGTCACAAGTGCCACGTCCTCGATTTGTGGGCCCAGCGTCTTCGTGAAGTGAAGTTGTCTTCCCAAGGTGCCATGGGTTTCGGTAATAGAAATGTGATGGATTAGGCTGTCGTCCTTTTTGCGGCTCACGACGTACGATCCAGGACGAAAAAATAGCTTAAAAGAAGAAAAGTGTCCAAAAATTGATGAAAATGTTCGATTTTGGGCTTTGAAAATAGGCGCAGCCGATCAGGCTTGGTGCCTCCATCGTAGAGCTCTCGGAGAGGTTTCCAACGGTATGTTGTGCACCGTGTAACTCCTTACGGATCAAAAGTTATGGGCACTGGAGCGACGGATACCTTGTCACAAGCCCCACGCCCTCGATTTGTGGGCCCAGCCTCTATGTGAAGTGAAGTTGTCTTGCCCAAGGTGCCGTGGAATTCGGTAATAGAAATGTGATGGATTAGGTTGTCTTTCTTTTCGCGGCAAACGACGTACGATCCTGGACGAAAAAACAGCGCAAAAGAAGAAAAGTGTCCGAAAACTGACAAAAACATTCGATTTTGTGCTCCGTAAACAGACGTAGCCGAGTAGGGTTGCTTTCCCCGTCGTAGCGCTCTCGGAGAGCTTTCCAACAGTATGCTGTGCGCCACGTAACTCCTAACGGATCCAAAGTTATGGGCACTAAAGCGACGGATACCTGGTCACAAGCCCCATGCCCTCGGTTTGTGGGTCCAGCCTCTACGTGAAGTGAAGTTGTCTCGTCCAAGGTTCCGTGCGATTCGATAATAGAAATGTGATAGATTAGGTTGTCGTCCTTTTCGCGGCTCACGACGTACGATCCGGGATAGAAAAACAGCGAAAAAGAATAGAAGTGTCCTGAAACTAATGAAAACGTTCGATTTTGGGCTCCGAAAATAGGCGCAGCCGAGTAGGCTTGTTGCCCCCGACGTAGAGCTCTCAGAGAGCTTTTCAACGGTATGCTATGCGCAGCATAATGATCGCTACTTGTTGTGTGTTATAAAATGTGCAAAATAACCAAGTTTTAATAACCCGCAAGTTCACGGATCTTGTAGTGTAGTGTGCAAAGAGTGCGAAATCGTATCCACAGGGAAGCTCGCTAGTTAGTTAGTGTAATGTGTGAAAGTGTAAAGCGGTAAGTGACAATTTGAAATGACGTTTGAGTAATGGGTAAAAAGGTAAACTAAAAGCTAAGGTTTTGATTTAGCTAAGTACGGAAGAATATCTAGGGATCAAATATGCAAATATGCAAATAAGGCAATTAATGTAGGCTCGGCATCCGGATTCTTAAATTCTATACAAGAGGTTAAGCTACAAGCATTAACCTAGTCAATTAACTTAGTCTATTAAAATCTCAATTACTAACTCTGATGTAGGTGCCGTTCCATATATGAGCGTATAACCATAGTATGGATCTGTACTTGCAACCTGGTGTAAAAGGTTTGTTTCAACATAAGTAATCAACATCTCCTTACTAGTCTATAAACTATGGTCTACTTAAAAGCATTACCTATAATTTCTTGGAATCTTTAAGGTTGTCAAGCTATTGATTCACTATTAAAACATGGATATATGACACGAAAATAAAGCAATGATATCATCTACTTAAAAGCATTATGTATGAAAGACAATACTTAATTAATACAAGCCATATATTGCATTAAAACAAAATTATCTGAATCCGAGACCATATATTAAAAGACCATTATTTACAATATTCCGCCCTAGATAAGAATTCTACTCAGACATAATAAATACGAGTTTGTACAAATAAAAGAAAGTCAAGAAAGACTCTCCCGTATTGACGAACGCATATTTCTAAACTCCAGGTCTGAACAGAAATTCTATAGCTATTCGGGCAGAACTTCCCCCCGAATAAGAGCTATTTTTGAGCAAAGGATCAAAAATAAACGTTAGGATGTTCGCTGTACAGTAGCTATTCAGGCAGAATGCCCTTGAATAAAAGCCACTAGACAGGACTTCCTCCGTATATAGCTATTTAGGCAAAATCCTAAATAAGAACTATAAAAATAACTTGACAAAAATTGAAAATATTGGAAAAATATTCCAAAGCTCTCAAAATTTGTGTGAAAATATGAAGAGGGGTTATGTCTATTTATTGGAAAACTTAGCTACTATTCACGTAGCTACTATTCACGCAGTTACTATTTACGTGGTTACTATTCACGTGACTACTGTTCACATATTCTGCACGCAGTTTTACTGTTCACGCATTGACCATCACTATTCATGCGTTGATCGATACTATTCACGCATTTATCGAAAATCTGACCAATGCTATTCCGAGGTTATTCGGTGTTCTGAGTCCGTTTCTGTACTCCATTTGGCCAAATTCTTCCTCTACAGGCTTCAATTCTTGGTCAACACTTGAGTTGGTCTTTAACTTTGACCGATTCGTTGACCGCAGCATCTTCAAGCGTTTTTCACTATTTTGACCCTCCAAACGATGGAATTTGGCTAAAATCACGCCACGCCTAGGACTAAAGTCCTATGTTTTGCTCAGAAGGCTGTTTTTACCTAAAAAACGAATACGATTTGCCAAAAACGGACATGGTCACTATTTGAGATCATCTAGGTCAATGTTCTGAGTCCGATTTCGTACTAGTTTCAACCAAATTTCTTCTCTATGAGCTTCATTCTTCAACCGCTTCTCATGCTTCCGCATTCTTGACTTCTTGAGTTGTAATTTGAATCATTTTGGGTCTAATTTTCCACTTTTCTGTGTCATCCTATATTGCATCGAAAATATCAAAGTATTGCAATAATTCCTAAATTAATATGCAAATATATTACAAATACCAAGGTTGCAGTGCTGCAAATACAGTCACATCAACATCCCCAAACCTAAACCTTGCTTGCCCTCAGGCAATACTGTCTTTAAAATAGATGTGAAAGTAGATTTTGTAGAATGTTTACAAGTCAAAAAACAGATGAAGTAATCTATCATATCTTTTTGTCAAACACTTTCCAAATCTGAAACATGAGAAATGCAATCTACTATCTTAAACATATTCAGCAATTAATGACAAACATGATAAGAGAACTTTGTACATAGTTTTCACAAATAGGTACTCTTATTGGAAATCGACTGTTGATTGCTTCGAAGTATATATTTAGAAGTAAACTAAGTAAATTAAGTTCATTCAATTCCCAACTTTCAAGTTATGCAAACAGATTGGACCTTGATATTCTTACCTACATTTGTAATCAAACTCTTGATCATGCCTTAACCCTTTAACATTTGCCAGAAATATAAAAAATACAACTAATAATACCTCTATATAATGTTCAGTTTCCTTTGCTTTCTGAATATCCCATGTAGTGGGCTTTAAGGCCAACAATCCCCCGCCATTATGACTGAGGTTGCCAGGTTTTAAAGGGACCCCTACGTGCCTTAATCACCTGAGATATCTAGGCTCGAAACTTTACACTATAGTACATATCCCAAATTACAATGTCTAGGATAGTGTTGCTTAGAGATTTATAACATATTTACACCAAAAATTTATTCAACAGTAAAGGTATGTACAACTCTTTTTCATTTTTCTATTTTTTTCATTGTTTTCTTTGTTTTTTTTTTTTGAGTGTACATACAGACAGAGTAACATAATATATTGTACAGACATGGCATAAGGGTTCAGATTTCAATCACAAGAAGTTATCATAACAAACGGTAATCCTATCTCAGTCCTTTCATATTCACAAACCTATCAATTGAAGAATAGAAGAACAACTAGGTTTACTCATGAATACAGTACTCCAAAGTTTTTTTTACAGAGTTCCCTAAGAGTTTTTCACAATACATAGCTAACAATACAGGTTCTCAAATCATTTAAATCATTCCTTTAAACAAGTAAGATAGCAAAATACTCTTCTCATAAACAAAAATAGTGTATTTTTTGCATATTTTGAAAAAAAAATTCATGAAATGTACGCACCCCTACACCGAAACTTTGTTTGTCCTCAAGCAAATAGCAATGTAAGACAGTGAGAGTGTAATATGCAAGTAATGACATAATGACAAATGCTACATCCCCAAGCCTATGGTTTGCTTACTCATTAGCGCATGTTGATCAGATATAAAGGGAAATGTAGTAAGGAAAGATATCACCTGATGTGAAACATTTCTATGTTGATGTCAAAGCTTTTCTACTAACTTTTACCAAAAGATGTATCATTCTGCAATTAAAGATTAGTACAAAAAGCATTTTACATATTATCATCAACACAACAAAAATAGTTAGCTATACTAAATAAACAAAACAAATATATAGGGGAGAAACCAAAACGAAATATGGTCACGGAAAATAACTAATACATAAAGCAAATAAATAAACTACCCAGACCATTTAGACTCTTTTCTGGGGTTCTAGAGTTTGATACTACTGAACAGACTAGCTCTTCCAGAGGTTCCTGAGCTCAAGACATCTAGTGCTTTCCTTCGGCACACTTAAGGCCAAAGCCAGTTCCACAGGGTCAAGGCTAGAACAGTGGGGTTTTACGTTACAGACGTTACGTCAGGTGTATGCTCACACTCCTAACTACCTTATCAAGTAATACCCAACAAACCCAAACTACATAAAGCTGGTGGAGTAGCTCACACTATAAGACAGAGTTGCACAATTAAGCCAACCGCACACAGAAACGTACAGTGACAACTAGTAAAACAACACTGGTACCTCTATGAATGTTTCTCGGGGCTTAAAACCCAAACTAATTAAAGTTGGAGAAAGATTCAAAGAGTACATGTAAACGATAGAAATTACATAAATATTAACACAAAAGAATACTAGGTTGCCTCCTAGTAGCGCTAAGTTTAACGTCTTCAGCCAGGAGGTTGTACCGAGTTTAATGCTATCAGCTAGGCAAATTCCATTTTATGGAAGGTATTCAGGATCCAGAAGTTCAACGGATTCAACTTCATGAGAGACCACCTGAGGATCGAAAGCATGTTTCAATCGTTGCCTATTGACTGTGAGAATACGCCCATCTGTGGGATGTTTAATTAAGATAACTCCGGACGGATATGCTTTAAGCACTTCATAAGGACCATCCCACTTTGTTCTCAATTTGCCTGGGAAGAACTTCAGCCTAGAATTAAACAGCCATACTTTATCAGAAGGAGAGAAAGTCTTTCTTAGAATAGATCTATCATGAATCTTCTTCATTCTCTCTTTGTAGAGTTTGGCATTCTCATAAGCTTCGAAGCGAAGCTCTTCCAATTTACTCAACGCCAACTTCCTACCTTCATCCGCCTGTTGCAAGTCAAAGTTCAGGGCCTTAATAGCCCAATAGGCTTTATGCTCTAGTTCAACAGGGAGGTGGCAAGCTTTACCGTATACTAATCTATACGGGGACATGCCGATGGGAGTTTTCAAAGCAGTACGGTAGGCCCATAATGCGTCATGCAGACGACTTGACCAATCTTTACGATCGGGCCTAACCGTTTTATGAAGAATTGACTTGATTTCCCTATTCGACACCTCCACTTGACCACTTGTTTGTGGGTGGTAAGGTGTTGCTATCTTGTGGTGGACTGAGGATTTTCTTAGAAGGGCTTCTAGTGTCCTGCGACAAAAATGCTATCCTCCGTCACTTATAACTACACATGGCACCCCGAGTCGAGAAAAGATGTTCTCTTTAATGAACTTGACCATGACTTTGTGGTCATTGGTTCGAGTTGCTACTGCCTCTACCCACTTGGACACATAGTCCACACCAACAAGAATATAAGTATAACCTGAGGAAGGAGGAAAAGGACCCATGAAGTCTATACCCCATACATTGAATATTTCGCATATGAGAATAGGCGTAAGAGGCATCATGTCCCTTCTTGAGATAGAGCCAGCTTGTTGACATTGGGGACAATTTTTACAAACTTCCTGGGCATCTTTGAAAAGAGTGGGCCAGAAGAACCCACTTTGAAGGACTTTGGCAGCTGTCCTCTTTCTTCCAAAATGGCCACCACATGCTTTAGAGTGGCAAAATTGGAGTATACTTGTGAATTCGTCTTCGGGTATACATCGTCTGATTACTTGATCAGCACATATCTTGAAAAGGTAAGGGTCTTCCCAAAAGAAATACCTTACTTGGGCTATGAATCGATCTTTCTCTCTTTTTCCCCAATGTGGAGGCAGTTGCTTAGCTGCTAAAAAATTGACAATGTTGGCATACCACGGAGTTCGTTGAGAGATGGAAAATAGTTGTTCATTAGGAAACACATCTCGAAATGGAAGAGGATTTATTGGTGATTGAGACATAAGTCGTGAAAGATGATCAGCCACAGAATTGTCACTACCTCGTTTATCTTTGATTTCAATGTTAAACTCCTGAAGTAGGAGTATCCAACGGATTAAGCGAGGTTTTGAATCCTTCTTGGTGAGCAAATATTTCAAGGCAGCATGATCAGTAAAAACTACCACTTTTGATCCCAAGACATAAGTCCTAAACTTGTCAAGTGCAAAAACCACCGCTAACAATTCTTTCTCAGTGGTTGTGTAGTTCTTTTGTGTATCATCCAAAGTTTTACTAGCATAGTATATTACGTATGGCAACTTGCCTCTGCGTTGTCCTAGAACTACTCCAACAGCATAGTCGGAGGCATCACACATGATTTCAAATGACAGATTGTAGTCAGGAGTTTGAATGATGGGTGCAGATGATAGCAAAGACTTAAGCTTCTCAAAGGCCTTAATACATTCATCATCAACTTTAAAGGGAACATTATGTACTAAGAGCCTTGTAAGAGGTCTGGCAATTTGACTGAAGTCTTTGATGAAACGCCTATAAAAACCAGCGTACCCTAAGAAATATCTAACATCCCTCACAGTTTTAGGAATAGGGAGCTTTTCTATTATCTCCACCTTAGCTGGATCAACATGGATCCTATCTCTAGAAACTATATGACCAAGAACTATCCCTTGTTGAACCATGAAATGGCTCTTTTCCCAACTTAAGACCAGATTCATTTGTACACATCGATCTAAGACGAAAGAAAGGTAATTAAGGCACTCATTAAAGTCTGCTCCAAAAACTGAGAAATCATCCATAAAGACTTCCAGGAATTTCTCAATCATATCAAAAAATATGGCCATCATACACCATTGAAATGTCATTAGCGCATTACATAACCCAAAAGGCATGCGGTGGTAAGCGAATATTCCGTAAGGACAAGTGAAAGTGGTCTTTTCTTGATCTCTTGGAAACATAGGAATTTGATTGTAACCAGAGTATCCATCTAAGAAACAATAGTACCCCCGTCCAGCTACTCTGTCTAGGATTTGATCAAGGAAGGGCAAAGGAAAGTGGTCTTTCCTTGTCTTGGAGTTGAGCTTTCTGTAATCAATGCATACACGCCACCCAGTGGTAGTGCGTGTAGGAATGAGCTCGCCTTTATCATTTGAGATCACAATAATCCTAGATTTCTTTGGTACAACTTGTACCAGACTCACCCAAGGGCTATCAGAGATTGGGTAGATCATACCAGCATCAAGTAACTTGATTATCTCTTTATGGACAACATCACCAATTTTTGGGTTCAGTCTCCTTTGAAATTCTCGAGAAGGAGTAACTCCTTCTTCGAGGTGAATCTTATGCATGCACACAGAGGGATCAATTCCTCTTAAATCAGTGATTGTCCATCCTATCGCCTTCTTATGAGTACCTAGGACTTCTAAGAGTTTACCTTCTTGCTCGATGGTTAAATCCGAAGCAATGATGACTGGAAGGGTCTCATCAGGGCCTAAGTAGGCATACTTAAGGTGCTCGGGCAATGTTTTGAGTTCCAAAGCTGGTGGAGACTCAATTGTTGGACTATCAGAAGCTGCAGAGAGAGGGTTTGTTATTAGATCAGTCTCTCCCGAATCATTCACAAGTGACGTGGAGGCGACTATTTCTGGTGAAATATCGCAATCATACAAGAGTCGTTCAAGCTCTGCTATTTCCTCATCAGGGGTCAAAAGTGCGTGGGCATATTCATCTATACAAGAACTAATGGTTTCTAAATGAAAGCATTATTCCTCCTTATCCTTGTTCATCTTATTGGCTGCATCAGCAACCCTCAATTTTGTTCTCATGTTCCCAAAAGTCAGTTCAATCATACCCGTTCTATAATAGATAACAACATCAGTTATTGCTAGAAATGGTCTGCCTAGTAGAACGGGACAAGTATTCTTGTTATCATGACCTAAGTCCATGTCTAACACAATGAAGTCAACTGGGAACAGAAATTCTCATACTCTGACTAGGACATCCTCTACAATACCTCGAGGTCTCCTCTCAGATCTATTTTCCAACTGGAGGGTTACATTTGTTGGGGTCAACTCTCCAAGACCTAGCCTTTGGTAAACTGTGTGAGGAATAAGGTTAACACTAGACCCTAAATCAAGCAAGGCGCTTTCTATACGTTGGTCCTGAATGAAACATGGAATAGTGAAAGCTCCTGGGTTACTGCACTTTTGAGGCAATCCTCTAGTGCAGATACTACTGACCTTTTCAGTAAGACGGACTGTCTTAGGAATGGAGTTGGTCCGTCTCTTTTTTACACACAAATCCTTCAGAAATTTGGCATAAGCAGGGATTTGTTGGATTACCTCTACTAGAGGCAGATTGATCTTAATATCTTTCAGATGCTCTAAGACCTTGAGCTGTGTAGGATCAACACTTGGCTTCGGACGAGACAGAGCTGTTGGGAAAAATACTTTGGATGAAGGTTCAAATAAAGGCTCTACCGTTGGGTTTTCATTCCTACGAGAGTTATCTACATCGTTGCTTAAAACCTCGATCGCAGGTTCTTCTATCTCCTCAGGAACATCCCTATCATTTTTTCTAACCTCCTTGTCTATCCATTTCCCACTCCTAAGGGTAGTTACGGCCTTAGCCTGTTCATGGGCGGTCTCAGTTTGGACATTACTACATTGGCGTTGTAGATTTTCCACGTTTTGAGAGGGGAGTTTTGCTTCATCTCTCCTGCTTATATTTTGGGCCAGCTGCCCAATTTGTCCTTCAAGCTTAACAATGGACTGTTGCTGAACTTGGACTAATTGTAAGAGTTTATCAAACTTGTCATCAGATGATGACTGTATAGGAGGAAGAGGGGGAAAGTTGTTCCGTTGTGTTCGGAACGGATCTTTTTGGACTTGGTAAAAACCAGGAGGGTTAGAATTTTGAGGCCTTTGATATTGTTGCTGAGGGAAACGAGGCTCAAAATTTCCTTGTTGTTTCTGATATTGTTGTTGAGGAAACTGAGTCTCATGATTCCCTTGTCGCCATGAAAATGCGGGATTGTCTCACCAGCCAGGATTATACATGTTAGAATACGGATTGTAATTCCTTGTATATCCTTGGGCGGTGCAGACTTGTTCTTGCATGAATTCAGGAAATTGTGAATCGATTGGACAGTCCAGAGTAGAGTGATCTACTGCAGAACATACAGTACTAACTTCCGTGATCTGAGGAACTGAAGAAGAAGAAGACCCTAGAGAGATAAAATTTTCCAATTGTTGTGCTAGGGCATCTACTTTGTTACTCAATTGGGAATTGGAGCTAGAGTTAACTTCAAACAATACCCTCTTTTCGGGATTATGGGTGCTCTTACTCTCTCTGTCATCAGCAGTATTTTGGAGAAAGTCTTAAGTAATATTCTCTATTCTTTTCCAAGCTTCATCCGCTGTGAGGTTATAAAAACCTCCATTGCTCATTGCATTAACTATCATCTTATTATGAGGGGTAAGACCTTTGAAGAAATAATGCAAGAGTTTGGGACGATCAAACCCATGATGAGGACATAGATTCTTAAGATCGTTAAACTTTTCCCATGATTCATGAAACGACTCTAAGTCTGACTGTGTAAATGTCATGATGTCTGTTCGCAAAGTAGTAGTCTTAGCCATTGGGAAGAACCTATGTAAGAATTTCTGAATAAGTTCTCCCCAAGAAGTGATCACCCTTGCATCTAGATGATTTAGCCACTATTTGGCTTTATCTTTCAATGAAAAGGGAAACAGACGCAGGTGAATATTTTCACGGCTCACATTAGGAATGTGAAGCGTCGTGCATGCTTCAACGAATTGCACGATGTGAGCGTGAGTATTTTCATTGCTTTTTCCATAGAAGGAAGGAAGCATTGAAATAGTCCATGTTTTGAGCTCAAAATTTATATTACCAAGAGCCGGTGGGGCTATGGCAAATTCAGGGTCAAAATCACCCGGTGAAAAATGTTGATGTAAAGTCATCGGTTGGTTCACAGGTTGATTAACAGGCTGAGCTATAGGAGGAGGCGGGATATTTCCTTCTTGTTCTGCCATCGGGACTTGGACTCTCCTTTGCGGAGTTTTTTGGGGCTCGGGATCAAAATGGGCAAGTTCTGGATTTAAGGAACGACGCCCGTGCATGCAAAATAAACTAAAGCTAATTGCAATAAGTAACTACATAAAATAAACTGAGTACTTAAAATAAAGCCAAAAAATAAGCTAAGTATATGTGCAAGCTATTTTAACAAAGTATAATAAAAATAGTTTATGTGCAAATATAATACAAACAATATGCAAAATTTATAAACTTTAATACGAAATGAAACTATATGCAATATATTTCTAATATACTTTACAAGTAGCAAAAAAATTTATACAATTTAAAATGAATATAAACAATATAAACAATAATTACAACACTTAAAACAAGTTTACAAATAATTCAAAAACTAAACTAGGCCGTGCTTCCCCGGCAACGGCGCCAAAAACTTGATCGCTACTTGGTGTGTGTTATAAAATGTGCAAAATAACCAAGTTTTAATAACCAGCAAGTGCACGGATCTTGTAGTGTAGTGTGCAAAGAGTGCGGAATCGTATCCACAGGGAAGCTCGTTAGTTAGTTAGTGTAATGTGTGAAAGTGTTTAAAGCGGTAAGTGACAGTTTGAAATGACGTTTGAGTAACGGGTAAAAATGTAAACTAAAAGCTAAGGTTTTGGTTTAGCTAAGTATGGAAGAATATCTAGGGATCAAATATGCAAATAAGGCAATTAATGTAGGCTCGGCATCCGGATTCTTAAATTCTATACAAGAGGTTAAGCTACAAGCATTAACCTAGTCAATTAACTTAGTCTATTAAAATCCTGATTACTAACTCTGATGTAGGTGTTGTTCCATCTACGAACGTATAGTCATAGTATGGATCTGTCCTTGCAACCTAGTGTAAAAGGTCTGTTTCAACATAAGTAATCAACATCTCCTTACTAGTCTAAAAATTATGGTCAACTTAAAAGCATTACCTATAATTTCTTGGAATCTTTAAGGTTGTCAAGCTATTGATTCACTATTAAAGCATGGATATATAACACAAAAATAAAGCAATTATATCATCTACTTAAAAGCATTATATATGAAAGACAATACTTAATTAATACAAGCCATATATTGCATTAAAATTAAATTATCTGAATCCGAGACCATATATTAAAAGACCATTATTTACAATATCCTACCCTAGATAAGAATTCTACTCAGACATAATAAATACGAGTTTATACAAATAAAAGAGAGTCAAGAAAGGTTCCCCCGTATTGATGAACGCGTATTTCTGAACTCCAGGTCTGAACAAAAATTCTATAGCTATTCGGGTAGAACTTCCCCCCAAATAAGAGCTATTTTTGAGCAAAGGCTCAAAAATGAACGTTAGGATGTCCGCTGTATAGTAGCTATTCAGGCAGAATGTCCCTGAATAAGAGCCACTAGACAGGACTTCCTCCGTATATAACTATTTAGGCAAAATCCTAAATAAGAACTATAAAAATAACTTGACAAAAATTGAAAATATTGGAAAAATATTCCAAAGCACTCAAAAATTGTGTGAAAATATGAAGAGGGGTGATGTCTATTTATAGGAAAACTTAGCTACTATTCACGTAGTTACTATTCATGTAGTTACTATTCATGCAACTACTATTCACGTATTCAGTTTTACTGTTCACGCGTTGACTATCACTATTCACGCGTCGATCGATACTATTCACGCATTGACTGAAAAGTTGACCAATGCTATTCCAAGGTTATTTGGAGTCCTGAGTCCGTTTCTGCACTCCATTTGGCCAAATTCTTCCTCTACAGGCTTCAATTCTTGGTCAACACTTGAGTTTGTCTTTGACTTTGACCGATTCGTTGACCGTAGCATTTTCAGGCGTTTTTCACTATTTTGACCCTCCAAACGATAGAATTTGGCTAAAATCATGCCACCCACAGGACTCAGTCTTGTGTTTCGCTCAGAATGTTGTTTTTACCCAAAAAACGGATATGATTTGCCAAAAAGGGACATGGGTCACTATTTGAGATCATCTGGGTCAATGTTCCGAGTCCGATTTCGTGCTAGTTTCAACCAAATTTCTTCTCTATGAGCTTCATTCTTCAACCGCTTCTCGTGCTTCCCCATTCTTGACATCTTGACTTGTAATTTGAATCATTTTGGGTCTGATTTTCCACTTTTCTGTGTCATCCTATATTGCATCGAAAATATCAAAGTATTGCAATAATTCCCAAATTAAGATGCAAATATAGTACAAATACCAAGGTTTGAGTGCTGCAAATACAGTCACATCACGTAACTCCATACAGATCAAAAGTTAAGGGAACTAGAGCGACGGGATACATGGTAACAAGCCCCACGCCCTCTGTTTGCGGGCCTAGCCTCTACGTGAAGTGAAGTTTTCTTGCCCAAGGTGCCGTGGGATTCGATAATAAAATGTGATGGATTAGGTTGTCATCCTTTTCGCGGCTTATGACGTATGATCCGGGATGAAAAAATAGCGCAAAAGAAGAAAAGTGTCCCAAAACTTATGAAAATGTTCGATTTTGCGATCCGAAAACAAGGGCAACCGAGCATGCTAGGACCCCCCCATCGTAGAGCTCTTAGAGTGCTTTCTAACGGTATGATGTGCGTCACATAACTCCTTATGGATCAAAAGTTATGGGCACCGGAGCGACGGATACCTTATCATAAGCCCCACGCCCTCGGTTTGCGGGCCCAGCCTCTGCGTTAAGTTAAGTTGTCTTGGCCAAGGTGCCGTGGAATTCAGTAATAGAAATATGATGGATTAGGTTGTCGTCTTTTTCGCGGCTCACGACGTATGATCCGGGACGAAAAAACAGCGGAAAAGAAGAAAAGTATCCTGAAACTATTGAAAACGTTCGATTTTGGGCTCCCAAAACAGGTACAGCCGAGCAAACTTGTTGCCCCTATCGTAGACCCCTCAGAGAGCTTTTCCAACGGTATGCTGTTCGTCGCGTAACTCCTTACAGATCAATAGTTAAGGGAATCGGAGTGACGGATACTTGGTCATAAGCCCCACGCCCTTTGTTTGCGGGCCCAGCCTCTACGTGAAGTGAAGTTTTTTTGCCCAAGGTGCCATGGGATTCGGTAATAGAAATGTGATGGATTAGGTTGTCGTCCTTTTTGCAGCTCATAACGTACGATCCGGGATGAAAAAACAGCGTAAAAGAAGAAAAATTATCCCAAAACTGATGAAAACGTTCGATTTTGGGCTTTGAAAATAGGCGCAGCCGAGCAGGCTTGGTACCCCCATCATAGAGCTCTCGTAGAGCTTTCCAACGTTATGCGGTGCACTGCGTAACTTCTTACAGATCAAAAGTTATGGGCACCGTAGCGATGGAGACCTGGTCCCAAGCCCCACGCCCTGGGTTTATGGGCCCAGCCTCTACGTGAAGTGAAGTTGTCTTGCCCAAGGTGCCATGGGATTTAGTAATAGAAATGTGAGGGATTAGGTTGTCGTCCTTTTCGCTGCTCAGGACGTGCGATCCGGGATGGAAAAATAGCGCAAAAGAAGAAAAATGTCTCAAAACTGATGAAAACTTTCGATTTTGGACTCCAAAAACAGGCGCAGCCCAGAAGGCTTGCTTCCACAGTCGTAGAGCTCTCAGAGAGCTTTACAACGGTATGTTGTCTGCCGCGTAACTCTTTACGGATCAAAAGTTATGGGCACCAGAGCAACAGATACCTGGTCACAAGCGCCACGCCCTCGCTTTGCGGGCCCAGCCTCTACGTGAAGTGAAGTTGTCTAGGCCAAGGTGCCTGGGATTCAGTAATAGAAAAATGATGGATTAGGTTATCGTCTTTTTCACGGCTCACGACGTACGATCCGGGATAAAAAAATAGCGTAAAAGAAGAAAAGTGTCCTAAAACTGATGAAAACGTTCGATTTTGTGCTCTGAAAACAGGCGCAGCTGAGCAGGATTGGTGCTCCCGTCGTAGAGCTCTTGGAGAGCTTTCCAACAGTGTACTGTGCGCCGCGTAACTTCTTACAAATCAAAAGTTATGGGCACCGGAGCAACGGATATCAGGTCAGAAGCCCCAAGCCCTAGGTTTGTGGGCCCAGCCTCTACATGAAGTGAAGTTGTCTTGCCAAAGTTACCGTGGGATTTGGTAATAGAAATGTGATGGATTAGGTTGTCATCCTTTTCCCGGCTCACGATGTACGATCCGGGACGGAAAAACAGCGCAAAAGAAGAAAAGTTTTGCAAAACTTATGAAAATGTTCGATTTTTGGCCCTGAAAACAGGCGCAGCCGAGCATGCTAGGTGCCCCCGCCATAGAGCTCTCAGAGAACTTTCCAGCGGTGTGCTGTGCGCTGTGTAACTTCTTATGGATCAAAAGTTATGGCACCGGAGCGACAGATACCAGGTCACATGCCCCACGCCCTTGGTTTGCAGACCCAGCCTCTACGTGAAGTGAAGTTTTCTTGCCCAAGGTGCTGAGGGATTCAGAAATAGAAACGTGATGGATTAGGTTGTCGTCCTTTTCGCGGATCACGACGTACGATCCGGGACGGAAAAACAGTGTAAGAGAATAAAAGTGTCCCAAAACTGATGAAAATGTTCAATTTTGGGCTTTGAAAACAGGTACAGCTTAGGAGTCTTGGTGCTCCAAACGTAGAGCTCTCGGAGAGCTTTCCAACGGTATGCTGTGCTCCTCGTAACTCCTTACGGATCAAAAGTTATGGGCATCGGAGCGACAGATACTTGGTCACATACCCCACGCCCTCGGTTTGCGGGCCCAGCCTCTACGTGAAGTGAAGTTGTCTTGCCCAAGGTGCCGTAGGATTCGGTAATAGAAATGTGATGGCTTAGATTGTCATCCTTTTTGCGGCTCCCGACGTACGATCAGGGATAAAAACACAACACAAAAAAGAAAAGTATCACAAAACTAATGAAAACATTCAATTTTGGGCTCCGAAAATAGGCGCAACCTTGTAGGCTTGCTTCCACCGTCGTGGAGCTCTCGGAGAACTTTCCAACGGTATGCTGTGCAACGCGTAACTCCTTACGGATCAAAAGTTATGGGCATCGGAGCGATGGATACCTGGTCATAAGCCCCACGCCCTCACTTTATAGGCTCAGCCTCTACGTGAAGTGAAGTTGTCTTGGCCAAGGTGCCGTGGGATTCGATAATAGAAATGTGATGGATTAGGTTGTCGTCCTTTTTGCTATTCACGACGTACGATTCGGGACGAAAAAAAAGCGCAAAAGAAGAAAAATGTCCAGAAACTGATGAAAACGTTTGATTTTGGGCTCTAAAAACAGGCGCAGACGAGTAGTTTGGTTCCCCTCGTCGTAGAGCTCTCGGAGAGCTTTCCAATGGTATGCTGTGCGCCGCTTAACTCCTTACGGGTCAAAAGTTATGGGCACCGGAGCGACGGATACCTCGTAACAATCCCCACGCTCTCGCTTTGCGGGCCCAACCTATACGTGAAGTGAAGTTGTCTTGCCCAAGGTGCCATGGGATTCAGTAATAGAAATTTGATGGATTTGGTTGTCGTCCTTTTCGTGGCTCACGACATACGATACGGAACAAAAAAACAACGCAAAAGAAGAAAAGTGTCCCAAAACTGAAGAAAACATTCAATTTTGGGATCCAAAAATAGGCGCAGCCGAGTAGAATTGCTACCCCCATTGTAGAGCTCTCGGAGAGCTTTCC
Source organism: Ehretia macrophylla (assembly GCA_037974665.1). NCBI lineage: Eukaryota > Viridiplantae > Streptophyta > Magnoliopsida > Boraginales > Ehretiaceae > Ehretia > Ehretia macrophylla. The sequence continues at coordinate 54,707,492 of CM075764.1, forward strand.
AACGGTATGCTGTGCGCCACGTAACTCGATACGGATCAAAAGTTATGGGCACCGGAGTGATGGATACCCGGTCACAAGCCCCACGCCTTCGCTTTGCGGGCCCAGCCTCTACGTGAAGTGAAGCTCTCTTGCCCAAGATGCCGTGGGATTCGGTAATAGAAATGTGATGGATTAGGTTGTCGGCTTTGTCACGGCTCACGACGTACGATCCGGGATAGAAAAACAGCGAAAAAGAAGAAAAATGTCCCAAAACTTATGAATTTTTTTGATTTTGGGCTCTGATAATAGGCACAGCAGAGCATGCTAGGTGCCCCCATCATAGAGCTCTCAGAGAGCTTTCCAACGGTATGTTGTGTGCCGCGTAACTCCTTATAAATCAAAAGTTATGGCACCGGAGCAACGGATACCAGGTCACATGCTCCACGCCCTCGAGTTGCGGGCCCAGCCTCTAAGTGAAGTGAAGTTTTCTTGTTCGAGGTGCCGTGGGATTTGGTAATAGAAATATGATGGATTAGGTTGTCGTCCTTATCACAGCTCACGACGTACGATCCGGGATGAAAAAAATAGCGTAAAAGAATAAATGTGTCCCGAAACAATTGAAAATGTTCAATTTTGGGCTTTGAAAACAGGCGCATACGAGCAAGCTCGGTGCCCCCATCGTAGAACTATCGGAGACCTTTTCAACGGTATGCTGTGCACCGCGTAACTCCTTACGGATCAAAAGTTACGGGCACTGGAGCGACGAATTCCTGGTCACATGCCCTACGCCCTCGGTTTACGGGCCCACTTTCTACGTGAAGTGAAGTTGTCTAGCCCAATATGCCGTGGGATTCGGTAATAGAAATGTGATGGATTAGGTTGTCGTCCTTCTCAAGGCCCACGACGTACGATCCTGGACGGAAAAACAGCGCAAAAGAATAAAAGTGTCCAGAAACTGATGAAAACGTTTGATTTTGGTCTCCGACAATAGGCGCAGCTGAGTAGGCTTGCTTCCCCTGTTGTGGAGCTCTCAGAGAGCTTCCAAACGGTATGTTGTGCGCCCCGTAACTCCTTATTGTATAAAAATTTATGGGCACCGAAGCAACGGATACCTGGTCATACGCCCCACGCCCTCGGTTTACGGGCCCAGCCTCTACGTTAAGTGAAGTTGTGTTGACCAAGGTGTCGTGGGATTCGGTAATAGAAATGTGATGGATTAGGTTGTGGTCCTTTTTGCGGCTCACGACGTATGATCCGGGACGAAAAAATAGCACAAATGAAGAAAAGTATCATGAAACTGATGAAAACATTCAATTTTGGGCTCTGAAAATAGGCGCAACCGAGTAGGCTTGCTGCCCCCATCGTAGAGCTCTCGGAGACCTTTCCAATTACATGCTGTGCACCGCGTAACTCCTTACGGATCAAAAGTTATGGGCACCGGAGCGACGGATACTTGGTCAGAAGCCCCATGCCCTCGCTTTGCGGGCCCAGCCTCTATTTGAAGCGAAGTTGTCTTGTCCAAGGTGCCGTGGGATTCGATAATAGAATTGTGATGGATTAGGTTGTCGTCCTTTTCGCGGCTCACGACGTGCGATCCGGGACGGAAAAACAGCGCAAAAGAAAAAAAGTGTCCCGAAATTGATGAAAACGTTCGATTTTGGGCACCGAAAACTAGCGTGGCCTAGTAGGATTGCTACCCCCGTCGTAGAGCTCACGGAGAGCTTTCCAACGACATGCTGTGCGCCATGTAACTCCATACGGATCAAAAGTTATGGGCACCAGAGCGACGGATGCCTGGTCACAAGCCCCACGCCCTTGCTTTGCGTGCTCAACCTCTACGTGAAGTGAAGTTGTCTTGCTCAAAGTACCATGGGATTCGGTAATAGAAATGTGATGGATTAGGTTGTCATCCTCTTTACGACTCACGACGTACGATCCGGGACAGAAAAACAGCGTAAAAGAAGAAAAGTGTCCCGAAACTGATGAAAATATTCGATTTTGGGCTCCGAAAATAGGCGGAGCTGAGTAGGCTTGTTGCCCCAGTCGTAGAGCTCTAGGGGAGTTTTCTAACGGTATGTTGTGCGCCGCGTAACTCCATACAGATCAATAGTTATGGGCACCGGAGTGACGAATACCTGGTCACAAGCCCCACGCCCTCGCTTTGCGGGCCCAGCCTTTACGTGAAGTGAAGTTGTCTTGGCCAAGGTGCCGTTGGCTTCTATAATAGAAATGTGATAGATAAGGTTGTCGTGCTTTTCGCGGCTCACGACGTACGATCCAGGATGGAAAAACAGCATAAAAGAAGAAAAGTATCCCGAAACTGATGAAAGTGTTCAATTTTGGGCTCTGAAAACAGGCAAAGCCAAGCAGGCTTCGTTCCCTCGTCGTAGAGCTCTCTGAGAGCTTTCCAACGGTATGCTGTGCGCCGCGTAACTCCTTACGAATCAAAAGTTATGGGCACCGGAGCAACAGATACCTGGTCATAAGCCCCACGCCCTCAGTTTGCGGGCCCAGCCTGTACGTGTAGTGAAGCTGTCTTGCCCAAGGTACCATGGGATGTGGTAATAGAAATGTGATGGATTAGGTTATTGTCCTTTTCGCGAATCACGACGTACGATCCGGGACAAAAAAATAGCGAAAAAGAAGAAAAGTGTCCCACAACTGATGAAAACGTTCGATTTTGGGCTACGAAAACAGGCATAGCCGAGCAGGCTTGCTACCCCTGTCGTAGAGTTCTCAGAGAGCTTTCCAACGGTATGTTGTGCGCCGCGTAACTCCTTACCGATCAAAAGTTATGGGCACGACGGATTCCTGGTCATAAGCCCCACGCCCTCGCTTTGCGGGCCCAGCCTTTACGTGAAGTGAAGTTGTCTTGGCCAAGGTGTCGTTGGATTCGGTAATAGAAATGTGATGGATAAGGTTGTCATTCTTTTCGCGGCTCATGACGTTCGATCCGTGATGGAAAAACAGCATAAAAGAAGAAAAGTGTCCCACAACTGATGAAAACGTTCGATTTTGGGCTACGAAAACAGGCATAGCCGAGCAGGCTTGCTACCCCTGTCGTAGAGTTCTCAGAGAGCTTTCCAACGGTATATTGTGCGCCGAGTAACTCCTTACGGATCAAAAGTTAAGGGCATTGGAGCGACAGATACCTGGTCATAAGCCCCACTCCTTCTGTTTCAGGGCCCAGCCTCTACGTGAAGTGAAGTTGTCTTGCCCAAGGAGCCGTAGGATTCGGTAATAGAAATATGATGGATTATATTGCTGTCATTTTCGCGACTCACGAAGTACAATCCAGGATGGAAAAACAGTGCAAAAGAAGAAAAGTATCCCAAAACTTATTAAAATGTTCAATTTTGGGCTCTGAAAATAGGTGCAACCGAGCAAGCTAGGTGCCCCCATCATAGAACTCTCGGAGAACTTTCCAATGGTATGTTGTGCGTAGCGTAACTCCTTACCGATCAAAAGTTATGCGCACGATGGATTCTTGGTGACATGCCCCACGCCCTCGCTTTACGCGCCCATCCTTTACGTGAAGGGAAGGTGTCTTGGCCAAGGTCCTATGGGATTCGGTAATAGAAATTTGATGGCTTAGGTTGTCGTCCTTTTCGCGGTTCACGACGTACCATCCGGGATGAAAAAATAGCAAAAAAAAAGAAAAGTATCCCGAAACTAATGAAAATGTTCAATTTTGGGCTCTAAAAATAGGAGCAGCCTAGCAGGCTTGGTACCCACGTCGTAGAGCTCTCGTAGAGCTTTCCAACGGTATGCTGTGCGTCGCGTAACTCCTTACAAATCAAAAGTTATAGGCATCGGAGCGACGAATACCTGGTCACATACCCCATGCCCTCGGTTTGCGGGCCCAGCATCTACGTGAAGTAAAGTTGTCTTACCCAAGGAGCCATGGGATTCGGTAATAGAAATGTGATGGATTAGGCTGTCATCCTTTTCGCGAATCACGTCATACGATCCGGGACAGAAAAACACCGGAAAAGACGAAAAGTGTCCCACAACTGATGAAAATGTTCGATTTTAGGCTCCGAAAACAAGCATAGCCAAGCAGGATTGCTGCCTTCATCGTAGAGCTCTCAGAGAGCATTCCAACGGTATGTTGTGCGCCGCATAACTCCATACGGATCAAAAGTTATGGGCACCGGAGCGACGGATACTTGGTCATAAGACCCACGCCTTCGGTTTGCTGGCCCAGCCTCTACATGAAGTGAAGTTGTCTTGCCCAAGGTGCCGTGGGATTCGGTAATAGAAATGTGATGGATTAGGTTGTCATTCTTTTCGAGGCTCACGACGTACGATCCGGGATAGAAAAACAGCGCAAAAGAATAAAAGTGTCCCTAAACTTATTAAAATGTTCAATTTTGGGCTAAGAAAATAGGTGTAGCCGAGCATGCTAGGTGCCCCCATCGTAGAACTCTCAGAGAGCTTTCCAACGGTATGCTGTGCACCGCGCAACTCCTTACGGATCAAAAGTTATGGGCATTGGAGCGACGGACACCTGGTCACATGCCCCATGCCCTCGGTTTGCGGGCCTAGCCTCTACGTGAAGTGAAGTTGTCTTGCCCAAGGTGCAGTGGGATTCGGTAATAGAAAAGTGATGGATTAGGTTGTCATCCTTTTTGCGGCTCACGACGTACGATCCGGGCCGAAAAAACATAGCAAAAGAAGAAAAATGTCTAGAAACTGATGATAACGTTGGATTTTGGTCTCTGAAAATAGGCGCAGCTGAGTAGGCTTGCTTCCCTCGTCGTAGAGCTCTCGAAGAGCTTTCTAACGGTATGTTGTACGTCGCATAACTCCTTACGGATCAAAAGTTATGGGCACCGGAGCGACGGATACCTGGGCCCAAGCCCTACGCCTTCGGTTTGCGGGCCCACCTTCTACCTGAAGGGAAGGTGTGTTGGCGATGGTGCCATGGGATTCGGGAATAGAAATGTGGTGGATTAGGTTGTCATACATTTCGCGGCTCACCACGTACAATCCGAGACAGAAAAATAGCGTAAAAGAATAAATGTGTCTCGAAACTAATGAAAACGTTCGATTTTGGGCTCTAAAAATAGGCGCAGCTGAGCAAAATTGGTGCCTCTATCGTAGAGCTCTTAGAGAGCTTTCCAACGGTATGTTGTACGTCGAGTAACTCCTTACGAATCAAAAGTTAAGAGCATCGGAGCGACGGATACCTGGTCCTAAGCCCCATGCCTGCTGTTTGTGGGACCAGCCTCTACGTGAAATGAAGTTGTCTTGCCCAAGGTGCTGTGGGATTCGGTAATAGAAATGTGATGGATTAGGTTGTCATCCTTTTCGCGGCTTACGACGTACGGTCCGGGACGGAAAAACAACGCAAAAGAAGAAACGTGTCTCAAAACTTATTAAAATGTTCAATTTTGGGCTCTAAAAATAGGCGTAGCCGAGCATGCTAGGTGCCCCCATCGTAGAACTCTCGGAGAGCTTTTCAACGGTATGCTGTGCACCACGCAACTCCTTACGGATCAAAATTTATGGGCACTGGAGCGACGGACACCTGGTCACATGCCCCACGCCCTCTGTTTGCGGGGCCAGCCTCTATGTGAAGTGAAGTTGTCTTGCCCAAGATGCCGTGGGATTCGGTAATAGAAATGCGATGGATTAGGTTGTCGTCCTTTTCGAAACTCACGACGTACGATCCGGGATAGAAAAATAGAGCAAAGCAAGAAAAGTGTCCAGAAACTGATGAAAATGTTAGATTTTGGGCACTGGAAAGAGGTGCAACAGGGTAGGATTGATGCCCCCGTCGTACAGCTCTTGGAGAGCTTTCCAACAGTATACTGTGCGCCACGTAACTCCATACGGATCAAAAGTTATGAGCACCGGAGCGACGGATACTTGGTCACAAGCCCCACACCCTCGCTTTGCGGGCCCAGCCTCTATGTGAAGTGAAGTTGTCTTGCCCAAGGGACCATGGGATTCGGTAATAGAAATGTGATGGATTAGGTTGTCATCCTTTTCGCGGCTCACGACGTACGATATGGGACAGAGAAACAGCGCAAAAGAAGAAAAGTATCCTGAAACTGATGAAAATGTTCGATTTTAGGCTCCGAAAATTGGCGGAGCCAAGTAGGCTTGCTGCCCCCATTCATAAAGCTCTTGGGGAGCTTTTCAACGATATGCTGTGCGCCGCGTAACTGCATACGAATCAAAAGTTATGGGCACCGGAGTGACGGATACCTGGTCACAATCCCCACGCCCTCGCTTTGCGGGACTAGTCTTTACGTGAAGTGAAGTTGTCTTGGCCAAGGTGCCATTGGATTCGGTAATAGAAATGTGATGGATTAGGTTGTCGTCCTTTTCGCAGCTCACGACGTACGATCCGGGATAGAAAAACAGTATAAAAGAAGAAAAGTGTCCTGAAACTGATGAAAACAATCAATTTTAGGTTCTGAAAACAGGCAAAGCCGAGTAGGCTTGATGCCCCCATCATAGAGCTCTCGGAAAGCTTTCCAACGGTATGCTATGCGTCGCATAACTCCTTACAGATCAAAAGTTATGGGCACCGGATCGACGGATACTTGGTCACAAGCCCCATGCCCTTCTACTACGTGAAGTGAAGTTGTCTTGCCCAAGGTACCATGGGATTCGGTAATAGAAATGTGATGGATTAGGTTGTCGTCCTTTTCGCGAATCAAGAGGTACGATCCGGGACTGAAAAACAGCAGAAAGAAGAAAAGTATCCCGAAACTTATGAAAAAGTTTGATTTTGGGCTCCGAAAACAAGCGCAACAGAGCAGGCTTGCTACCCCCGTCGCAGAACTATCGGAGACCTTTCCAACGGTATGCTGTACGCTAAGTAACTCCTTACGGATAAAAAGTTAAAGGCATCGGAGCGACGGATACCTGGTCACAAGCCCTACGCCTTCTATTTGCGGGCCCAGCCGCTATATGAAGTGAAGTTTTCTTGTCCAAGGTGCCGTGGGATTCAGTAATGAAAATGTGATAGATTAGGTTGTCATCCTTTTCACAGCTCACGACGTATGATTCGGGATGGAAAAACAGCATAAAAGAAGAAAAGTGTCCTGAAACTGATGAAAACGTTCGATTTTGGGCTCTGAAAACAGGCAGAGCAAAGCAGGCTTTGTGCCCCATTGTATAGCTCTCGGAGAGCTTTCCAACAATATGCTGTACGCCGCGTAAATCCTTACGGATCAAAATTTATGGGCACCGAAGCGGCGAATACCTGGTCACAAGCCCCACGCCCTCGCTTTGCGGTCCCATCCTCTATGTGAAGTGAAGTTGTCTTGCCCAAGGTGCCATGGGATTCGGTAATAGAAATGTGATGGATTAGGTTGTCGTCCTTTTCACGGCTCACGACGTACGATCCGCGACGAAAAAATAACAGAAAAGAAGAAAAGTATCCCGAAACTGATGAAAACGTTTAATTTTCGGCTTCGAAAACATGCACAGCCAAGCAGGCTTGCTGCCACCATCGTAGAGCTCTCAGAGAGCTTTCCAACGGTATGCTGTGCGCCGCGTAACTCCTTACGGATCAAAAGTTAAGGGCATCGGAGCGACGGATACCTGGTCACAAGCCCCACGTCTTCTGTTTGCGGGCCCAGCCTCTACGTGAAGTGAAGTTGTCTTGTCCAAGGTGCCGTGGGATTCGGTAATAGAAATGTAATGGATTAGGTTGTTGTCCTTTTCATGGCTCACGACGTACGATCCGGGATGGAAAAACAGCACAAAAGAAAAAAAATGTCCCAAAACTTATTAAAATGTTCAATTTTGGGCTCTGAAAATAGGCGCAGCCGAGCATGCTAGGTGTCCCCATCGTAGAGCTCTCAGAGAGATTTCCAACGCTATGCTGTGTGTCACGTAACTCCTTATGGATCAAAAGTTATGGGCACCAGAACGACGGATACCTGGTCAGAAGCCTCACGCCCTCGGTTTACGGGCCCAGCCTTTATGTGATGTGAAGTTGTCTAGCCCAAGGTACCATAGGATTCGGTAATATAAATGTGATGGATTAGGTTGTCATCTTTTTCGCGGCTCACGACGTACAATTCGGGACGGAAAAACAACGCAAAAGAAGAAAAGTATCCCAAAAATTATGAAAATGTTCAATTTTGGGCTCCGAAAACATGCGCAGCCGAGCATGCTCGGTGCCCCCATTGTAGAGCTCTCATAGAGCTTTCCAACGGTATGCTATGCACCTCGTAACTCCTTACGGATCCAAAATTATGGGCACCAGAGCGACAATTACCTGGTCACAAGCCCCACGCCCTCGATTTGTGGGCCCAGCCTCTATGTGAAGCGAAGTTGTGTTGCCCAAGGTGCCATGGGATTCGGTTATAAAAATGTGTTGGATTAGGTTGTCGTCATTTTCGCGGCTTACGACGTACGATTCGCGACGAAAAAACTACGAAAAAGAAGAAAAGTGACCCAAAATTGATAAAAACATTTGAATTTGGGCTCCGAAAATAGGCGTAGCCAAGCAGGCTTGCCGCCCCCGTCGTAGAGCTCTAGGAGCGCTTTCCAACGGTATGCTGTGCGCCGCGTAACTCCGTACGAATGAAAAGTTATGGGCACCGGAGTGACAGATACCGGGTCGCAAGGCCCACACCCTCGATTTACGGGGCCAGCCTCTATGTGAAGTGAAATTGTCTTGCCCAAGGTGCCATGGGATTCGGTAATAGAAATGTGATGGATTAGCTTGTCATCCTTTTCGTGGCTCACGACGTACGATTCGCGATTGAAAAACTGTGGAAAAGAAGAAAAGTGTTCCGAAATTGATAAAAACGTTCGATTTTGGTCTCCCAAAATAGGCACAGCCGAGCAGGCTTTGTGCCTCTAACGTAGAGCTCTCAGAGAGCTTTCCAACAGAATGTTATGCGCCGTGTAAATCCTTACGAATCAAAAGTTACGAGCACCAGAGTGACAGATACCTGGTCACAAGCCCCACACCCTCTGTTTGAGGGCCCTGCCTCTACGTGAAGTGAGGTTGTCTTGCCCAAGGTGCTGTGGGATTCGGTAATAGAAATGTGATGGATTAGGTTGTCGTCCTTTTCATGGCTCACGATGTACGATGTGGGACGAAAAAATAGCGCAAAAGAAGAAAAGTATCCCGAAAATTATGAAAATGTTCGATTTTGGGCTCTGAAAATAGGTGTAGCCAAGCATGTTAGGTGCCCCCGTTGTAGAGCTCTCGGAGAGCTTTCTAACTGTATGTTGTGCGCTGCGTAACTCCTTATGGATCAAAAGTTATGGGCACCGGAGCGACGGAGACCTGGTCCCATGCCCTACACCCTCGGTTTGCGGGCCCAGCCACTACGTGAGAAGTGAAGTTTTCTTGCCCAAGGTATCATTGGATTCGGTAATAGAAATGAGATAGATTAGCTTGTCGTCATTTTCGTTGCTCACGACGTATGATCCGGGACCGAAAAACAACGCAAAAGAAGAAAAGTGTACCAAAACTTTTGAAAATGTTCGATTTTGCTCTCCGAAAACAGGCGCTGCCGACCATGCTAAGTGCCCCCGTCGTAGAGCTCTCAGAGCTTTCCAACGGTATGCTGTGCCCCGCGTAACTCCTTACGGATCAAAAGTTATGGGCACCGGAGCGAATAACAAAGGTTCGAATCTGTCTAAATAACCTCAATAGGCAAGAATGAATTTCGGGATGAAATTCTTTTAAGGAGGGGAGGATGTGAGGCCTAACCCCGAATAACGTGTCATACCTTGATTTACGTGCCATAGACCCCTAATTATATGATCGACCTTGGATTACGTGCCCTGACTTGGTTTTCGTGCATGCCTCGTTTTGTGTGCCCTGACCTTGAATTGTGTGTCCTAACCTAGGCTTAAGAGTCATACCTCAATTTACGTGCATTGCATTGGAATCCGTGCATTTATCTTGAAGTATGTGTATTAGTCTTGAAGTTCGTGTCTTACCTCGTAGTTCGTGTCTACCTCGTAATTCGTGCCCTAGATCTAGGAATCCGTGCCACCACGTTAATCAAAAAAGAATCCTACACAAAGCACTAGACACTAAAATAATCCTACACAATCCACCAACCAATATTATATTCCTAATTCAAATTCTCTACAAACTCCACTAACAATAAAATAATACTAAACTATTCCTACATTTCCCACTATCTATTATTCTATTCATAATTCAACTCATCAACAAACATTTCTATATTTTGTTCTACCTAGATTTCTTAATTTCCCAACATTCCTATGACAATTCTAAAGACACAAATGCATAAAAAATTTGTCCTAGACAAACTATGCCACACACACACAAGACACTTGACATAAAATAGCTCCAAAACCCTACCCAATGCCCACCATTTTCGACCAAGTGCTCCTTGCCCATGCTAGGAATTTCAAAATGCCTATTGAAGACATAAAAATCAGAATTGCTAAGCTCAAGGCTGAACACATGCATCAACTTTTGCAAAAAGCCTCATTTTTCTTTCATTTCACTCATTCTCCTCACATTTCTCTCTCTCCATCTCGGTTTTGGGCTGAGTTTCTTCATCCCTTAGCTCATCTTCATCATCCTATGGTGCATCCAGACAAACAACAAGCAAAGAAACTCGCCCAAGCAAGCTAGGATGCAAGAAACACACATGCAAGCATTTTGAGTCACCATTTTCGGCCTTGGTGAGTTTCCTAGCTTCCATTTCTTTTCTTCTTGTTCTAACCACATGCATGTACTAAGAACTTGGCCACTAAGCTAGGAAAAATCGAGAGAAATCGGGTGGAGTCTTGGCTAAGCAAGGAAGAAGAAGAAATTTGTGCTTCAACAAGTTTTTGTGCATCTTTTGGGTTGATTGCTGAGGTGAGGGCTAAAACCTTTTGAAATTCCTTCAAAAATTCACATGCATGCTCATAAATGTATGTCTTTGCTTCTGTACTTGAGTTATATGTTCGTTCATGAGCTTAAACAACCATGCATGGCAAGATTTTGGCTTGAAAGTGGTGATAGGTGAAGTCGTTTTGTTGACAGCTCTCTGACCAGCTTGTTTTGAGGTAAGTTTAGCCAGGAAAATGATGTTTAAAATGCATAAAAATTGGTAGGTAACTTGTTTGGCCAGTTTCAAACATTTTTTGGCAGAAATAGGCCAAAGCTAATTTTGACTATAAGGTTCTCAAAATGGCAAATCTTTAAAATGTGTCCAAATCTGGAAATCTGGAAAAATGAAGCAGGTTTTGGCAGATGCACTGACCTTGTAGAACGAACCAGAAATTACTTAGTAAATGATGTGCAAAATGGATGAAATTTGGTATGCTGATAGATTTTTCAGTTATGGACAATTTTGTCAGAAATGGACCAAGGCTAAATCTGACCCTAAGGACCTCAAAAACGTCAATTACTGACAAGTGTGCAAATCTGGACAGTTTTGTGCTATCCCACTGTTTCGGCTATATCTAATGATCCCGAACTCCAATTGATACAAGGTTTGTTCCTAATTTTAGTTCACTTTTTAAGCTTTAATTTGACATCTTATTCACTAGAATTGGAGATTTTTTTCTTGTCTTAATGTTTGTGAGAAAACAGCCTATTGCAGTGAGGGTTTCACTTAGTTATATGCTTGGAAAATTGTTGTAACCTCTCTTGTGGTACTAATTGCTTGGAATTGTGGTGTTGGGATGTTGTGTGGACCGTTTTGGGTACTTGAGGATGTTTGAATTGAATGATGCATGACTTGAAAATGATTTTGAGTTGACTTAGGGTTTAATCATGCGGTTAAACATGAAACGGAAACCCTAACGACTAGGTAGTCTTGCTAAGTGTTGATCATTTGGATATTGTGTGGAAATTATATGCTTAGTGGGCTGCCCGTAAATGTCTTATGACTTCAAATGTGATTTTGACCATTGCATGTTGAGAAATAAGCTTTTCTTGCATCCGAACCCATGTTGATGTCATTGCATGTTGAATAATCTTATCACTTGATCACGTGGGCTTCGTAATGAGTTATATGGCCTGTTTTACATGTGTTACATGGCTGCCTGTTTAATTTTCATATAACTCTATATACCTTTCAAGTGAAATTTCCTGTCTTATCGTGCCCTGCTTGTTTACCTGTCAATGTGCAATCTTATGACTGTCCGGAGGCAACCTACTTTGTTGTCATCCTCCTGTGATATATTACCTGTCATGAATGTGCATTGCATACAAGGTTGCAACCTTTCCTGTCGGCGTGGTAGCGATCACGCACACCGGGCGGCATTGGGCTTGCCGGTGCACCCGTGACTACCACTGTTCCATTCCCTCTCTCGCTTGGGGGCTAGACTTCCTCGGAGAGTTGGGTCGTAGGATTTCGGGGTACATCCAGAGTACACCCACCTGGCGTGTTTTGGGGTTATTTGAAGTCGGCCGCAACTTCTAATTTTGAAACTGATCTAAGAGCAAAAGCTCATTGTATCCTTTTACTATGTGTATAAGTACTCTCACTTGGTTCCTAGTGAACCTCGGGGAGGAAAGACTGGTATTTCTGTTTCTGTACTTGTATTATTGTTATATTCATGCTTGCAAAAGGATTTCATAAGTTGAACTGGAAAATGAGTTTCAAAACATATTTCTTGTTCCCCCTCGCTGAGTTCATAAGGACTCACCCTCTTTTATCATCTCAGGTGAAGAAGATCCAAAACAGGTACCCGAGGACGGTATGCCTAACGATGATTCCTTGGAGTGATAGCATGTTTGTGTGCTTTGTGGGATTATGGCTACTTGAAGACTATTTCCTTTTATGTTGGTCGATGTTGTAATGTAAAGACCCCCGTTGTAATTTGGGGTCTAATTTTGGTTTGTACTGATATTGATAGACAGACACTAGACACTACTGATAGTTTTGCTATTATTACCGCTAGTACCTATCATAGGTTATGACGTATTAGCTAAGGATTAAGTAAATGAACCTATCCAATATTAAATAGGTACTTTTGTAACGAGGATAAACAAACAAACGAGACATAGTATCATGCTAGGTTATAAATCAAACGAGACATCGAGATAACCAATAGGCATTTCAATTGATGTTAAATAGTAATCCTAGTTGGAAATGAAACTTGAGATTAGAAAATTTTGAGGCGTTTAGATAATTAAGCCAAACCAAAGGGTCCAATTACAGCCGTTATGCTGCCGGTTTTTTGAAAAACTTCAGAGTTTGGACTAAAACGATAAGTGTTAAATCTTCATAAACGGTTAAGTACGTGACTTGTCCTGAACGTTTAGATCATACCCTAGTCTAACCTTATAGGCCGGGTTGGGGTGTGACACCTTATAAGTAGAATGGTATCAGAGCTTAGTTTACTAACTAGGCATTAGTCGGGTTCAACTCTCGGACCATGTGTAGAAGCCCTAAGGTAATTATGATGTCTTGTTTATATGTGTGAGTGTGTGCTAATGTGCTTTAACTGCTTTGAATATTATGTGCCTTTGTGGACCATATGTATTATGTGTCATGCACACCGACTCGTTAGTGACCTCGATAATGCATGCATGCTTTTATACTCCTTCCTTGATACATATGCATGTTATATAACCGTGAATGACTGTTTATACACATAGATAGTTAGGATTAGGACTTTCAGGGAAGTAAATTTGTGCAGGACGAACGAAAGGCTCGGTTAGAGATTTCTCGCATCTTCACAGGTACTCGATGGATCGTATGTATTATTGGATATGCATGTATATAAAATGTGTAGCACAGGTATAATTGTTGAGGTAAAATTATCTCCTTATCTTTGGAATACCCATACCTATGATTAAGTTATCAATTTTATGGCTATGAAGTTTTGATTCCGTTAAACCGTTTTTCTAATTGTGGTTCAAGTATAAAGGTTAAAGACATACTACTTCCTTAGTTATAAGGGTATACTATTAAATATGTAGAGTAATATATATTCTCATGTGCTGATAGTGAAAAGTTGACTTGGAGGTTTGTTTGAATCTATTTCTCACATCTTAAAATTGGCTTAATAGACTACCTAAGAAGTTAGTAATATACTCGTACGATTGAAGCCTTACTTGATTGGAATTAAGCATTGATGAATCTGATATGGTGTATACTAGCGAGTTTCAAGTTCACTCAATGATAAGATCGTGACCTAGAAATTAAAAGATGAATTCGTGGAAGTTGACGATAGTTACTTTTAGGGGTTAGATTATTGGGACATGGATAGTGTATTTGAGTGACTTAACAATGGATAACCTCAAGACATGTAGGCAACTTTGGAGACCGAATTTAACAAGGTTGATGATTCTTTAATATAACAAGATATAAGGATGCTAGAATCTAGAAATTCACGTAACTAGAACTCGTGTTCGGAAGACTATACCTAAATGTTAGATCGAATGGAAGTGTAAGGTATTGAATTATGCATTAGATGACTAACGTTGCTAAGGTCCTAAATTGGATATTTGTGATATTAAGAAACACGGTATTAGTTTGGTGTCCCTCGAACATAGCTGTAAATATGCAAATAAGTCAATCTATACACTTGTTATTTGGATACCCTAAAGGATATTAGGGAGCATATAATATGTCCCTAAATATTACCGATGGACCTAATATATAAACCATAGATATGAGATTAAAGCATTCGGTTACAAGTGGAGTCGTTAGGGTATGATTATAAATCCTAAATAGCTAATAGTGAGTATGCATGATGATTCATGGTGAACCCTAGGACCTAAGGTCATTGAGACTTGATGCTCTTAGCTAGTTGAACATGTAAATGAAGAGAGTAAGATTCCATATAGTTAAGATAGAGATGAATTAGAGTCATGATGACCCAAGAGATTGTTGTTAGACCACCGTATCTATGTGCACCATTTCACATCTAAAAACTAGCGATCGGTAGACTTCGAATTGTGGTCGTTGAATAAGAGGGGTGAATCTTGTAGTAATAGTTAAATAAGTAGTTGATTACTTTTGAAGTTCTATTAGGTTATGTAGAAGGATGCCTCATGGTCATAATTCTTATATTGATACAACCTTAAAGTTATCTCGTGTAAGTATTTTATGAGCTCGGTCATTTCGGTACCCATTTATAGTCCTAGGATTGTTGTTGTACGACCGGTAACCTAGTAGAGCATTGATATCACTTACATGGCGATGAACCCAACTTAGTAACATTAGTGTTGAAGGTATATTGGCGGGCATTAAGTGTTTGAAGGAATGACTAGGTCACTAAGTGAGTAGGACCATTGTCTTCTTAAGTATGACGTAACCTTGGATTGAGGTGAGTGAAATTTATTTGAGGTTGAAACTATTCGCCTTAGGAGTTTTGGATAAGATTAAAAGAAAATTCTGAAGCCTTGTGACTTGAAATTAGAGACTTGAATAAGGAAATAAATTGTGGATCACAAGCTGATGAAGCTTACTTGAAAAGTTGAACTAGTGCTACATGATTAGTTTACTCATGCAATTTCGATGGCAATTTTTTGGTGATACTTAATAAACCTTAGAATTCGAGTTTAATGAATCTCAACGGTCTTTCTCATTGATAACGAGCGTAAAGGTTAACGAAGCTGGGAAAGGATGTTAGTGAATAGGAGCTTATAACCGGAAGACTAGTCATTAGAAGATTTACTAATCCAATGTACCTTCAAGATAAGAACTGTGATACTACTGATAGATGACGACTTGAGATGGATTAGTTTGTTTGGTGAGTTCAACCTAAAAATAGGGTCGTATCGTGGAAATGATCCGTAACTTGTGTATGACCTATGTGATAATAGTTTTGAAGCTAGTAGATAGGATATGTAAATCGGATATAGATCCATCATCTTGAAATTAGCGTATGTCACCCTAGGATCATTGAATTATTGTGATATTCCTTTTGAGGTATGAATGCGAGATTGACATAACATGAGTCATGATTTTGGAGTTATAGTTCTATTGTTAGAATACCGATGCAACTTTGATGACTATGTTTGAAGACTCTAACCTTAGTTAATGAACTTGACCTTAAGATCAAATGGAGAATAGAGTCGTTCAAAGAAAAGAACTATAAATGTAGAGGTCACACCGAACTAAATGATTGGAGAAACATAGGAAGTGAATTGGTTGTGGCAAGAGATCACCAAACACGGGACGAACCAGAGTAGGAAGAATAACAAGGGTTAGAATCCATCTAAATAACCTCAATAGGAAAGAATGAATTTCGGGACGAAATTCTTTTAAGGAGGGGAGGATGTGAGGCCCGATCCCAAATAACATGTGTTACCTTGATTTGTGTGCCATAGACCAAGAATGATATGACGGACCTTGGATTACGTGCCCTATCTTGGTTGTCGTGCATACCTCGTTTTATGTGCCCTGACCTTGAATTACGTGTCCTAACCTAGGTTTAAGAGTCGTACCTCGATTTACGTGTATTGCATTGGAATCTGTGCATTTATCTTGAAGTACGTGCATTAGTCTTGAAGTTCGTGTCTTACCTCATAGTTCATGTCTACCTCGTAATTCGTGCCCTAGATCTAGGAATCCGTGCCACCACGTTAATCAAGAAAGAATCCTACACAAAGCACTAGACACTAAAATAATCCTACACAATCCACTAACCAATATTATATTCCTAATTCAAATTCTCTACAAACTCCACTAACAATAAAATAATACTAAACTATTCCTACATTTCCCACTATCTATTATTCTATTCATAATTCAACTCATCAACAAACATTTCTATATTTTATTCTACCTAGATTCCCTAATTTCCCAACATTCCTATGACAATTCTAATGACACAAATGCATAAAAAATTAGTCCTAGACAAACTATGACACACACACAAGACACTAGGCATAAAATAGCCCCAAAACCCTACCCAATGCACACCATTTTCGACCAAGTGCTCCTTGCCCATGCTAGGAATTTCAAAATGCCTTTGAAGACATAAAAATCAGAATTGTTAAGCTCAAGGCTGAACCCATGCATCAACTTTTGCAAAAAGCCTCATTTTTCTTTCATTTCTCTCATTCTCCTCACATTTCTCTCTCTCCCTCTCATTCTTCTCTCTCCATCTCGGTTTTGGGCTGAGTTTCTTCATCCCTTAGCTTATCTTCATCATCCTATGGTGCATCAAGACAAAAAACAAGCAAAGAAACTCACCCAAGCAAGCTAGGATGCAAGAAACACACACAAGCATTTTGAGTCACCATTTTCGGCCTTGGTGAGTTTCCTAGCTTCCATTTCTTTTCTTCTTGTTCTAACCACATGCATGTAATAAGAACTTGGCCACTAAGCTAGGAAAAATAGAGAGAAATCGGGTGGAGTCTTGGCTAAGCAAGGAAGAAGAAGAAATTTGTGCTTCAACAAGTTTTTGTGCATCTTTTGGGTTGATTGCTAAGGTGAGGGCTAAAACCTTTTGAAATTCCTTCAAAAATTCACATGCATGCTCATAAATGTATGTCTTTGCTTCTGTACTTGAGTTATGTGTTCGTTCATGAGCTTAAACAACCATGCATGGCAAGATCTTGGCTCGAAAGTGGTGATAGGTGAAGTCGGATTGTTGACAGCTCTCTGACCAGCTTGTTTTGAGGTAAGTTTAGCTAGTAAAATGATGTTTAAAATGCATGAAAATTGGTAGGTGACTATTTTCGACAGTTTTGAACACTTTTTGCAGAAATAGGCCAAAGCTAATTTTGACTCTAAGGTCCTAAAAATGGCAAATCTTTAAAATGTGTCCAAATCTGGAAATCTGGAAAAATGAAGCAGGTTTTTGGCAGATGCACTGACCTTGTAGAACGAACCAGATTTTACTTAGTAAATGATAACTAAAATGTATGAAATTTGGTATGCGGTTATATTTTTCAGTTCTAGAGATTTTTGTCAGAAATGGACCAAGGTTAAATCTGACCCTAAGGACCTCAAAAACGTCAATTACTGAAAAGTGTGCAAATCTGGACAGTTTTGTGCTATCCCACTGTTTCGGCTATATCTAATGATCCCGAACTCCAATTTATACAAGGTTTGTTCCTGATTTTAGTTCACTTCTTAAGCTTTAATTTGACATCTTATTCACTAGAATTGGAGATTTTTTGCTTGTCTTAATGTTTGTGAGAAAACAGCCTATTGCAGTGAGGGTTTCACTTAGTTATATGCTTGGAAAATTGTTGTAACCTCTCTTGTGGTACTAATTGCTTGGAATTATGGTGTTGGGATGTTGTGTGGACCGTTTTGAGTACTTGAGGATGTTGAATTAAATGATGCATGACTTGAGAATGATTTTGAGTTGACTTAGGGTTTAATCACACGGTTAAGCATGAAACGGAAACCCTAATGACTAGGTAGCCTTGCTAAGTGTTGATCATTTGGATATTGTGTGGAAATTATATGCTTAGTGGGCTGCCCGTAAATGTCTTATAACTTCAAATGTGATTTTGACCATTGCATGTTGACAAATAAGCTTTTCTTGCACCCGAACCCATGTTGATGTCATTGCATGTTGAATAATCTTATCACTTGATCACATGGGCTTCGTAATGAGTTATATGGCCTGTTTTACATGTGTTACATGGCTGCCTATTTAATTTTCATATAACTCTATATGCCTTTCAATTGAAATTACATGTCTTATCGTGCCCTGCTTGTTTACCTGTCAATGTGCAATCTTATGACTGTCCGGAGGCAACCTACTTTGTTGTCCTCCTACTGTGATATATTACCTGTCATAAATGTGCATTGCATACAAGGTTGAAACCTTTCCTGTCGGCATGGTAGCGATCACGCACACCGAGCGGCATCGGGCTTGCCGGTGCACCCGTGACTACCACGGTTCCATTCCCTCTCTCGCTTGGGGGCTAGACTTCCTCGGAGAGTTGGGTCATAGGATTTCGGGGTACATCCCGAGTACACCCACCTGGCCTGTTTTGGGGTTATTTGAAGTCAGCCGTAACTTTTGATTCAGAAACTGATATGAGAGCAAAATCTCACTGTATCCTTTTTACTCTGTATATAAGTACTCTCACTTTGTTCCTAGAGAACCTCGGGGAGGAAAGACTGGTATCTCTATTTCTGTACTTGTATTATTGTTATATTCATGCTCGCAAAAGGATTTCATAAGTTGAACCGGAAAATGAGTTTCAAAACCTATTTCTCGTTCCCCTTCGCTGAGTTCATAAGGACTCACCCTCTTTTATCATCTCAGGTGAAGAAGATCCAGAACAGGTACCCGAGGACGGTGTGCCTAACGATGAATCCTTGGAGTAATTGCCTGTTTGTGTGCTTTGCGTGATTATGGCTACTTGAAGACTATTTCTTTTATGTTGCTCGATGTTGTAATGTAAAGACCCTCGTTGTAATTTGGGGTCTAATTTTGGTTTGTACTGATATTGCTAGACAGAACTAGACACTACTGATCGTTTTGCTATTATTACCGCTAGTACCTATCATAGGTTATGACATATTAGCTAAGGACTAAGTAAATGAACCTATCCAATCTTAAACATGTACTTTTGTAACGAGGATAAACAAACAAACGAGACATAGTATCATGCTAGGTTATAAATCAAACGAGACATCGAGATAACCAATAGGCATTTCAATTGATGTTAAATAGTAATCCTAGTTGGAAATGAAACTTGAGATTAGAAAATTTTGAGGCGTATAGATAATTAGGCCAAACCAAAGAGTTCAATTACAGTCGTTATGCTGCCGGTTTTCTGGAAAACTTTGGAGTTTAGACTAAAACGATAAGTGTTAAATCTTCATAAACGGTTAAGTACGTGACTTGTCCTGAACGTTTAGATCACACCCTAGTCTAACGTTATAGGCCGGGTTGGGGCGTGACACCTAGCCTAGCATGCTAGGTACCCCCATCGTAGAGCTCTCAGAGAGCTTTCCAACGGCATGCTGTGCGTCGCGTAACTCCTTACAGATCAAAAATTATGGGCACCGGAGCGACAGATACTTGGTCACAAGCCCCACGCCCTTGATTTGCAGGCCCAGCCTCTATGGGAAGTGAAGTTGTCTAGCCCAAAGTGCCCTGGGATTCGGACATAGAAATGTGATGGATTAGGTTGTCGTCCTTTTCCCGGCTCACCACGTACGATTCGCGACGAAAAAACTGCGAAAAAGAAGAAAAGTATCCCGAAACTGATAAAAACGTTCGATTTTGGGCTCCGAAAACATGCTCAGCTGTCACGCCCCAACCCGACCTATGAAGGGTAGACTAGGGTGTGATCTAACATTCAAGTCGTGTCACGTACCTAATCATTCAAGAAGGTTTAACACTTAACGTTTTAGCCTAAACTCCACAAATTCTTCGGAAAACCGGTAGCATAAGGGCTGTAATTGGGCTCTTTAGTTTGACCTAATTCTCTAAACGCCTCAAAATTTCTCAATTTCATTTATAACTAAGATTACTATTTATAACTAATCGAAACGCCTACCAGTTATCTCGAAGTCCCGTTTGATTAATAACTTAGTATAATACTATGTCTCGTTTGTTTGTTAATCCTTGTTACAAAAGTACATGTTGATCTTAGCTTATCAATGAGTACCTGTTTAAAATTGGATAGATTCATTTTACTTAATCCTTACCTGATACTTCATAATCCTATGATAGGTACTTAGCCAATAACGATAGCAAAACAACCATAGTAGTGTCTATCTAGTTAGGATCAGTACAAGCTAAAATTAGACCCCAAATTACAACGGGAGTCTTTTACATTACAACAAGCAACATAAAAGAAATAGTCTTCAAACAACATATTGTTCACAAAATGGCCATGGTCACGTAAGGCACGTAGGGCAAGCAATCATTCCAAGGAATCATCGTTAGGCACGTTATCCTCTGGTACCTGTTCCTGGTCTTCTTCACCTGAGATGATAAAAGAGGGTGAGTCCTTATGAACTCAGCGAGGGGAATGAGAAATAAGTTTTGAAACTCATTTTTCGGTTCAACTTATGAAAACCCTTTTGCAAACATGATATATATCACAAGTAAGTACATAATGTAATGTAAAAGTAAAAGAACACAATTACCCGTCTTTCCTTCCCGAGATCCTCTAGGAACCAAGCGAGAGTACTTATACACATAGTGAAAGGGATACGGTGAGCTTTTGCTCTTAGTTCATTTCCAGTATCAGTTGTTGCGGCCGGCTTCAAATCATCCCCTTATCATGCCAAATGGGTGTACTCTGGATGTATCCCGAAATCCTACGACCCAACTCTCCGAGAAAGTCTAGCCCCCAAGCGAGAGAGGGAATTGGACAATGGTAGTCACGGTTGCACCGGCAAGCCCGATGCTGCCCGGTGTGCATGAATGCTACCACGCCAGAATGAAAGGTTGCAACCTTGTATGCAATGCACATTTATGACATTTAATATAACACATTAGGAGGACAACAAAGTAGGTTGCCTCCGAGCAGTCATAAGATTGCACATTGACAAGTAAACACGCGAGGCACTATATGACAAGGAATTTTTTGAAAAGCACATGGAGTTATATGAATATTAAACGGGCAGCCATGTAACGCATGTAAATCAATTCATATAACTCATTTCGAAGTTCACATAATCAAATAATAAGATTATTCAACATGCAACGACATCTACGTGGGACCGGGTGCAAGAAAAGCCTACTTGTCAACATGTAATTGTCGGAATCATATTCAGGGCTATAAGGGCAACTACGGGCAGCCTACTAATTACATAATTAAACACGATATCCATAGGATCAACACTTAGTAAGTTTACGTAGTCATTAGGGTTTTATTTCATGCTCACCCGTGCGATTAAGCCCTAAGTTGTCACGTGATTAAACTCAAGCCATGCATTGATTAATTCAAACACCCTCAAACATTCAAAACAGTCCACACAACATCCCAATACCACAATCCCAATAATTTGATACAACAAAAGAAGCTACAATAATTTTTCTAAGCATATCACTAGGTGAAACCCTCACTGCAATGGGCTGTTTTCTCACAATCATTGAGACAAGAAAACAATCTCCAATTCCAGTGAAAAATATTTCAAATTAAAGCTTAAGGAGGTAACTAAATTCAGAAACAAACCTCGCATCATTTGGAGTTCGGGTTCAATAGTTATAGCCAAAACAGTGAGACTACACAAAACTGTCCAGATTTGTACACATTTCAATACTTGTCCTTTTTGAGGGCCTTAGGGTCAGATTTAGCCTTAATCCATTTCTGAAAAAAATGTCCAGAACTGCAAAATCTAGCAGTAAACCAATTTTCATGCATTTTGGATATCATTTACTAAGTCAAAAATGGTTCGTTCTACATGGTCAGTGAATCTGCCAAAACCTGCTTCATTTTTCCAGACTTTCCAGATTTGGACACATTTTAATATTTTGCCATTTTGAGGACCTTAGAGTCAAAATTAGCTTTGGCCTATTTCTGAGAAAAGTGTTCAGAACTGGAAAAACTAGTTACCTACCAATTTTCACGCATTTTCAACATCATTTAGCTGGTAAAAATCACCTCGTACCAACAAGGCAGAAGGCTGTCACATACCCGATTTCATCTATCATCACATTCTAGCCAAATATCTTGCCATGCATGTTTACAAAAGCTCATGAACACACATATATCACAAGTACAGAAGTAAAGATAGACATTTAAAGGCATGCATGTGATTTTTGAAAACGTTTAAAAGAGTTTAACCCTCACCTTAGCAACTTGATGGATGAAAATGCACAAATGCTCTTGAAATCGCACAAATGGACCTTTTTCCTTGCTTTGGCCGAGAGGTATCTTGATTTCCTTTAAATCCTAGCTTAGTTAGCTTGTGTAGGAAGTGTGCATGTGTTTAGAACAAAAAGAAATGGAAGAAAACCATCAAAACTTTACCTAGGCCGAAAATGATGAGTTATGAGCTTGTATGAGACTTTCTTGCGTGTTTGCTTGCTATGGCTTGCTATGGTCGAGCTTGGGAGAGTCTTAGAGAGTCCTTGAGAGCTTGTGAGGAGTCTTGGATGCTCAAGAGAGAGCTAGGGTCGAAAATGATGAGAGAGGGAGAGAGAGTTGAGAGAAAAATGAGGTTTTGAGTGTTTTTGAGCTATGTGTGCTTAGGTGAAGTGTCAATTTCGTGTATGGCATGATGATTTCAGCCAAAGGCATTCAAATTATGCTAATTATTCTGCCTAGGGAGTGCAAGGTGTAAGGGATAAGTGTGGGCATGCTTGGGAGTTAGAAAAAAGAGCATAGGGTTTAGGAAAAGTGTGTAGGAGTATGTTTTGTTATCTTGAGCATTTGAATTTTGATTATGTGTTGGGTGGGTGTGTATTTTCAGATTTGAGAGGATGAGAAAGAGTGTAGAGATTTAGTGTGTGTGTGTGTGTGTGTATTTTCATGAGTCTTGTGTTTAGTGTTTGTGTAAGAAAATGTTGGCTTAGGTGTTTGTGTAGCTTTGAAGTTAGAATAGAATATAGGGTATGTTTAGAGGTTTGTGAGATTTTGTCTTGTAGTGGGTTTAAAATATAATATTTAGGTGTTAGTGGATTTTGTAGAAAAAGGTAATTAGGTATATTATATTGGGGATGGTTTGGATGATGATAGAGTTTTGTCTTGTAGTGAATTTGAATTAGGATTAAAATAATGTTAGTGGAATGTTTAGGAATAATTTAATGTTATTTTATAGTTAGTGGAATTTGTAGGATTTGAATTAGGAATATAATAATAGTTAGTGGATTGTGTAGGATTATTTTATTATCTTGTGCTTTGTGCTAGAATCTTTATTGATTAGCGTGTAGGCACGTATTCCTAGGTTTAGGGCACGCACTACAAGATAAACACGAACTACGAGGTAAGGCACATAATTCAAGACTAATACACGGATTCCAAAGTAAATGCACGCAATCCTAAATGATTGCACGCAAACTAATGCAAAGCATGAAATTTGATACAATGCACGTAAATCAAGGTATGACACTTAAACCTAGGTTAAGACACGTAATTCATGGTTGGGGCACACAAAACGAGGTAATGCACCTAAATTGAGGTTAGGACACGTATATCTAGGTATCGCATGTAAGTCGAGGATTAGGGCACCCAATTCTAGATCAAGGCACGTATGACGAGGCAGACACGAAAGCCAAGACAAGGCACGTAATCCAAGGTCAGTCATATAATTCTGGGTCTAAGGCACAGAAATCGAGGTAAGACACGCTATTCGGAGTCGGGCCTCACATCCTCCCCTCCTTAAGAGAATTTCATCCCGAAATTCATTCTTACTTGTTGGGGTCATTTAGATGGGTTTTGGCTTTTGATATTTTTCCCACTCTGGTTCATCCTGTGTTTTGTGATCTCTCTTACACCAACCAATTCGCTTCATACGTTTCTCCAATCCTTTATTTCGGTGTGGCCCCTACATTTACAGTTCGTTTCTTTGAACGACTCTATTCTCCATTTGATCTTAAGGTCAAGTTCATTAATTAAGGTTAGAATCTCCAAACATAGTAATCAAAGCTGCATCGGTATTCTAACAATATAACTATGACTCCAAGATTATGACTTATGTTGTATCAATCTCGCATCCATACCTCAAAAGGAATATCACAATAATTCCACGATCCTATGGTGACATACACTAATTTCAAGATGATAGGTCTATATCCAATTTACATATCCTATCTACTAGCTTCAAAATTGTTAGCACGTAAGACATACACATGTTATGGATTATTTCCACGATACAACCCTATTTTCATGAAGAACTCACCAAACAAACTAATCCATCTCAAATCGTCATCTATCGATAGTATCATAGTCCTTATCTCGTAGGTACATTAGATTAACAAATCTTCTAATGACTAGTCTCCTGGTTACAGGCTCCTATACACTAACATTCTTCCCCAGTTTCGTTAACCTTTATGCTCGTAATCAAGGAGAAAGACCGTTGAGATTCATGAAACTCAAACTCTAAGGTTTATTAAGTACCACAACAAATTGCCATCGAAATTGCATAGGTAAACTAATCATGTTACACTAGTTCAACTATTACAAGTAAATTTCATCAGCTTGTGATCCACAATTTATTTCCTTATTCAAATCTCTATTTTTAAGTCACAAGGCTTCAAAATTTTCTTTTAATCTTATCCAAAACTCCTAAGACAAATAGTTTCAACCTCAAATAAATTATACTAATCTCAATCCAAGGTTACCTCAATGGTTCTCCATTTTGGGCTCCGAAAATAAGCACAGCCGAGCAGGCTTGCTGCCCCCGTCATATAGCTCTCAAAGAGCTTTCCAACGGTATGCTGTGTGCCAAGTAACTCCTTACGGATCAAAAGTTAAGGGCACCGGAGCGACGGATACCTGCTTACAAGCCCCACAGCCTCTGTTTGCGGGCCCTGCCTCTACGTGAAGTGAAGTTGTCTAGCCCAAGGTGCTATGGGATTCGGTAATAGAAATGTGATGGATTAGATTGTCATCCTTTTCACGGCTCACGACGTACGATCCGGGATGGAAAAGCAGCGCAAAAGAAGAAAAGTGTCTCAAAACTTATGAAAATGTTTGATTTTGGGCTCTGAAAATAGGCGCAGCCAAGCATGCTAGGTGCCCTCGTCGTAGGGCTCTCTAAGAGCTTTCAAACGGTATGTTGTACGCCGCGTAACTCCTTACGGATCAAAAGTTACGGGCTCCGGAGCGACGGATTCCTGGTTACAATCCCCACGCCCTCTGTTTGCAGGCCTAGCCTCTACATGAAGTGAATTTGTCTTGCCCAAGGTGCAGTGGGATTTGGTAATAGAAATGTGATGGATTAGGTTGTCATCCTTTTCGCGGCTAATGACATACGTTCCAAGACGGAAAAACTGCGCAAAAAAAGAAAAGTGTCCCGAAACTGATTAAAACGATCGATTTTGGGCCCCGAAAACAGGCGCAGCCGACCAAACTTGTAGGCTCTGTCGTAGAGCTCTCAGAGAGCTTTCCAACAGTATGCTGTGTGCCGTGTAACTCCTTACAGATCAAAAGCTAAGGCAACCGGAACGACGGATGTAAGGCCCAACCTCGATTTACGTGCGATATCTCGTTTCGTGTGTCTAACCTAGATTTGCCTGCCTTGACCTAGGTTTAAGAATCGTATTTCGTTTTGTGTGCCATGCATTGAATTACGTGCAATTATTTAGGGTTGCGCGTATTTACTTGAGAAACGTGCATTCGTCTCGTAGTTCGTGTCCTACCTCGTAGTACGTGCCCAAAACCTAGGAAAGCATGCCCTCACGCTAATCAAGAAAGTATCTTACACGAAGCACTAGGTCATTAATTAATCCTACAAATCCCACTAACTAATATTAAATTACTAATTCAACCCACTAGAAGACAAAAATCTCACAAAAAGCTAGACATTCTTTATTCTTTATTCTTTATTCTTTGCATATCCCAAACACACAATTAATTATTGCTCAACCAAGACAAAAAATTCAGATTCTATCACACCCTTGGCCGACCACTAGGAGCTTTGAGCATGCAATCCAATTTCAAAATTTATTCCTCAAACATTCTATGACAATTTAATGACACAATGCATAAAAAAAATGGCTCAAAAACTCTCCCCAATGCACCATTCTCGACCCACTCAATTGCCCATGCTAAGGATTCAAAAATGCTCCTTGAAGACACAAAAATCTGAAATTGCAAGGCCCTAGGCCGATATATGCATCATTCTCTTCAAAGCCTTTCATTTTTTCTTTCATTCTTTCTTTCTTTCTCACATTTCTCTCTCTCCCTCTCATTCTTCTCTCTCTCTCTCTCGGCCCTAGCTGAATATTGTAGACTCCATAGCTAAGTTCTTCATCCTAAGGCTCTTCAAGACTTCCAAGCAACCAAGGAACTCGACCAAGCAAAGCTAGAGTGCAAAAGACACACATGCAAGCTCTTTGAACCTCCATTTCGGCTTAGGTGAGTTTGCTAGCTTCCATTTCTTTTCTTCTTGTTCTAACCACATGCACCTACTAAGAACTTGGTTACTAAGCTAGGAAATTAGAGAAAATCGAGTGGTGTCTCGGCTAAGCAAGGAAAAGAGTCAATCTTGTGCAACCATCAAGAGTCTTGTGCATCTTCTTGTTGTTTTGCTAAGGTGAGGGCTAAAACTTCTTGAAAATCTTTCAAAAAACCACATGCATGCCCTTAAATGTATATCTTTACTTCTGTACTTGAGATATATGTGTGTTCATGAGCTTTTATAAACATGCATGGCAAGATTTTTTGCTAGAATGTGATGATAGATGAAATCGTGTATGTGACAGCCTTCTGTCTTGTTGGTGCGAGGTGATTTTGGCTAGGAAAATGATGTTGAAAATGTGTGAAAATTGGTAGGTAACTATTTTTGCCAGTTTTGAACATTTTTCGCAGAAATAGGACAAAGCTAATTTTGACTCTAAGGTCCTAAAAATGGAAAATCATTAAAATGTGTCCAAATCTGGAAAGTCTGGAAAAATGAAGCAGGTTTTGTCAGATTCACTGTTCTTGTAGAACGAACTAGTTTTGACTTAGTAAATGATATTCAGAATTCAGGAAATTTGGTGTGATGCTAGATTTTTCGGTTCTGGACATTTGTGTCAGAAATGGACTAAGGCTAAATATGACCCTAAGGCCCTCAAAAATGACAAGTATTGAAATGTGTGCAAATCTGGACAGTTTTGTGTAGTCTCACTGTTTTGGCTATAACTCTTGAACCCGAACTCCAAATGATGCGAGGAATTGGAGATTGTTTGCTTGTCTTAATGATTGTGAGAAAACAGTCCATTGCAGTGAGGGTTTCACTTAGTGAAATGCTTAGAAAAATTATTGTAGCTTCTCTTGTTGTATTAAATGCTTGGAATTGTGGCATTTGGATGTTGTGTGGACTTTTTTGAATGCTTGAGGGTGTTTGAATTAATCAATGCATGGCTTGAGCTTAATTACGAGATGACTTGGGGCTTAATCGCACGGGTAAACACAAATTGAAACCCTAGTAACTAGGTAAACTCGCTGAGTGTTGATCCTATGGATATTGTGTTTGATTATATGTTTAGTAGGCTACCCGTAGTTGCCCTTGTAGCCCTAAATATGATTTCGATGATTACATGTTGATAAGTAGGCTTTTCTTGCACCCGGTCCCACGTAGATGTCATTGCATGATGAATAATCTTATTATTTGATTACGTGAACGTCGAAATGAGTTATATGACTTGATTTACGTGCGTTACATGGGTGCCCATTTAATGTTCATATAACTCCATGTGATTTTCAAGTGAATTTACTTGTCATATCGTGCCTCGCTTGTTTACTTGTCAATGTGCAATCTTATGACTGTTCGGAGGCAACCTACTTTGTTGACCTCCAAATGTGATATATTAAATGTCATAAATGTGCATTGCATACAAGGTTGCAACCTTTCATTCTGGCATGGTAGCGTTCACGCATAACGGGCGGCATCGGGCTTGTCGGTGCAACCGTGACTACCATTGTCCAATTCCCTCTCTCGCTTGGGGGCTAGACTTCCTCAGAGAGTTGGGTCGTAGGATTTCGGGGTACATCCGGAGTATACCCATTTGGCGTGATAAGGGGATGATTTGAAGTCGGCCGCAACAACTGATACTGGAAACGAACCGAGAGCAAAAGCTCATCGTATCCTTTTCACTATGTGTATAAGTACTCTCGCTTGGTTCTTAGAGGACCTCGGGGAGGAAAGACGGGTAATTGTGTTCCTTTACTTTTACATTACGTTATGTACTTACTTGTGATATATTTATGCTTGCAAAAAAGGTTTTCATAAGTTGAACTGGAAAATGAGTTTCAAAACCTATTTCTCGTTCCCCCTCACTGAGTTCATAAGGACTCACCCTCTTTTATCATCTCAAGTGAAGAAGATTAGGAACAGGTACTCGAGGACAACGTGCCTAACGATGATTCCTTGGAATGATTACTTGCCCTACATGCCTTATGTGACCATGGTCATTTTGTGAACAATATGTTGTTTGAAGACTATTTCTTTTATGTTGCTTATTGTTGTAATGTAAAAGACCCCCGTTGTAATTTGGAGTCTAATTTTGGCTTGTACTAATAATAACTAGATAGGCATTACTATGGTCATTTTGCTATCGTTATTGGCTAGTATCTATCATAGGATTATGAAGTATCAGGTAAGGATTAAGTAAAATGAACCTATCCAATCTTAAACAGGTACTCATTTTTAATCTAAGATCAACAGGTACTTTTGTAACGAGGATTAACAAACAAACGAGACATAGTATCATGCTAGGTTATTAATCAAACGAGACTTTGAGATAACTAGTAGGCGTTTCGATTGATGGTAAATAGTAATCTTAGTTAGAAATGAAATTTGAGGCATTTAGGGAACTAGGTCAAACTAAAGAGCCCAATTACAGCCGTTATGCTGTCGGTTTTCTGGAAAAATTGTGGAGTCTAGGTTAAACGTTAAGTGTTAAACTTTCATGAACGATTGAGTACGAGACATAACTTGAATGTTTAGATCACACCCTAGTCTAACCTTTATAGGCCGGGTTGGGGCGTGACACCTTATAGAAGAAATGGTATCAGAGCTTAGATTGCTTAAATTGGGTTTAACTCTCGGACCATGGGTAGAAGCTCTAAGATTATTAGGATGATTTGTCTATATGTTATTGTGTGATAATGTTAATTGTGCCTTCTATGTTCTATGTGCTTATGTGAATAACTTGTCTTAACTGTTTCTAGAACTATGTGTTTATGTAAAATTATATGTTGCATATCTTATGCATTAAATTCTTGTCCTGTTGTATTTTAATAAATTGTGCATCGTAATCTGTGCCTATAGATGGCTGGCCCTAGTACCCGCACTACTAATAGGAGTAGTGAGCCCTAAGAGACCGGAGATGCTTATCAAACTAATCCCAGCATAGCTATGTTTAACATGATGGTAAATGCCATGGATCGCGTGTTATGAGTGATGGAACGTCAAGATGCACGTGAAGCGAACAACAATCCCAAGGTGCCATGGGAATCGGTAATAGAAATATGTTGGACTAGGTTGTTGTCCTTGTTGCGGCTCACGACGTACGATCCGGGATGAAAAAACACCGTTAAAAAAGAAAAGTGTCCCGAAATTGATGAAAATGTTTGATTTTGGGCTTTGAAAACAGGCGCAGCCGAGTAGGCTAGGTGCCCGTATCGTAGAGCTTTCTAACGGTATGCTGTGCACCGCGTAACTCCTTACGGATCAAAAGTTATAGGCACCGGAGCGACGGATACCCGGTCACAAGCCCCACGGCCTTGGTTTGCAGGCCCAACCTCTACGTGAAGTGAAGTTGTCTTGCCCAAGGTTCCGTGGGATTCAGTAATAGAAATGTGATGGATTAGGTTGTCATCCTTTTCGCGGCACAGACGTACGATCCGACACAGAAAAACAGCGCAGAAGAAGAATAATATCCCAAAACTTATGAAAACATTAGATTTTGGGCTTTGAAATAAGGCGCAGCCAACCATGCTAGGTACCCCCGTCGTAGAGCTCCCAGAGAGCTTTCCAACGGTATGCTGTGCGCCACGTAACTCCTTACAGATCAAAAGTTATAGGCACCGGAGCGACGGATACCTAGTCACAATACCCATGCCCTCAATTTGCGGGCCCAGCCTCTACGTGAAGTGAAGTTGTCTTGCCTAAGGTGCCATAGGATTCGGTAATAGAAATGTGATGGATTAGGTTGTCATCCTTTTCGCGTCTCACGACGTACTATACGGGACAAAAAATAGCGAAAAAGAAGAAAAATGTCCCGAAACTCATGAAAACGTTCGATTTTGGGTTCTGAAAATAGGCGCAGCCTAGAAAGCTTGCTCCCACCGTCGTAGAGCTCTCGGAGAGCTTTCCAACGGAATGCTGTGTACCGCGTAACTTCTTACGGATCGAAAGTTATGGGCACCGGAGCGACGGATACCTGGTTACTAACCCCACGCCCTCGGTTTGCGGCCCCAGCTTCTACGTGAAGTGAAGTTGTCTTGCCCGACGTGTCATGGGATTCGATAATAGAAATGTGATGGATTAGGTTGTCATCCTTTTCGCGGCTCACGACATACGATCTGGGACGGAAAAACAGCGTAAAAGAAAAAAAGTATCCCGAAACTGATGAAAACGTTCGATTTTGGGCTTTGAAAATAGGCGCAACTGAGCAGGCTTTATGTCCCCGTTGTAGTGCTCTTGGAGACCTTTCCAACAGTATGATGTGCGCCGCGTAACTCCTTACGGATCAAAAGTTATGGGCAACGGAGCGACGGATACCTGGTCACAAGCCCATGCCCCTGGTTTGCGGGCCCAACCTCTACGTGAAGTGAAGTTGTCTTGCCCAAGGTACCGTGGGATTCAGTATTAGAAATATGATGGATTAGGTTGTCATCCTTTTCGCGGCTCACGACGTACGATCCAAGATGGAAAAACAGCGCAAAAGAAGAAAAGTGTCCAAAAACTCATGAAAATGTTCAATTTTGGTCTCCGAAAATAGGCACAGCCGACCAGGATTGCAACCCCGGTCGTAGAGCTCTTGGAGAGCTTTCCAATGGTATGTTGTGCGTCGCGTAACTCCTTACGGATCAAAAGTTATGGGCACCGAAGCGACGAAGACCTGGTCCAAAGCCCCACTCCCTCAGTTTTTGGGCCCAGCCTCTACGTGAAGTGAAGTTGTCTTGCCCAAGGTCCCGTGGGATTCGATAATAGAAATGTGATGGATTAGGTTGTCATCCTTTTCGCAGCTCATGACTTATGATCCGGGATGGAAAAACAGCGTAAAAAAGGGAAAGTGTCCCAAAATTGATGAAAATGTTCAATTTAGGTATTTGAAAATAGACACAGATGACCAGGCTTTGCAATTGATGATAAATAGTAATCTTAGTTGGAAATGAATTTGAGATTGTAAATTTTGAGGCATTTAGAGAATTAGGTCAAACTAAATAGCCCAATTACAGCCGTTATGCTGCCGATTTTTCGGAGAATTTTTGGAGTTTAGGCCAAAATATTAAGTGTTAAACCTTCATAAACGGTTAAGTATGTGATATGACTTGAATGTTTAGATCACACCCTAGTCTAACCTTTATAGGCCGGGTTGGGGCGTGACATGTCATGCCCAAGGTGCCGTGGGATTCGGTAATAGAAAAGTGATGGATTAGGTTGTCGTCCTTTTCGCGGCTGACGATGTACGATCCGGGATGGAAAAACAGCGCAAAAGAAGAAAAGTGTCCCGAAACTGATGAAAACGTTCAATTTTGGGCTCCAAAAATAAGAGCAGCCGATCATGCTTGGTGCCCCCGTTGTACAGCTCTTGGAGAGCTTTCCAACGGTATACTGTGCACCACGTAACTACTTACAGATCAAAAGTCATGGGCACCAGAGCGACGGATACTTGGTCAAAAGCCCTATGCCCTCGGTTTACGGGCCCAGCCTCAACGTGAAGTGAGGTTGTCTTGCCCAAGGTACCGTGGGATTCAGTAATTGAAATGTGATGGATTAGGTTGTCATCTTTTTCACGGCTCACGACGTACGATACGGAATGGAAAAACAGCATAAAAAAGAAAAGTGTCCAGAAATCGATGAAAACATTCAATTTAGGGATTTGAAAATGGACACAGCCAACCAGGCTTTGTGCCCCCGTTGTAGAGCTCTCGGAGAGCTTTCCAACAGTATGTCGTGCACCGCGTAAATCCTTACGGATCAAAAGTTATGGGCACCGGAGCGACGGATACCTAGTCACAAGCCCCACGCCCTCAATTTGTGGGCCCAGCCTCTACGTGAAGTAAAGTTGTCTTGCCCAAGGAGCCATGGGAATCGGTAATAGAAATGAGATGGATTAGATTGTCGTCCTTTTCACTGCTCACGACGTACGATCCGGGACAAAAAAATAGCGTTAAAAAAGAAAAGTGTCCCGAAACTGATGAAAATGTTCGATTTTGGGATTTGAAAATAGGTGCAACCGAGTAGGCTTTTTGCCCCGTCATAGAGCTCTCGGAGAGCTTTCCAACGGTATGCTTTGCGCCACGTAACTCTTTACGGATCAAAAGTTATGGGCACCAGAGCGACGGATACCTGGTCACAAGCCTCACGCTCTCGATTTGCCGGCCCAGCCTCTACCTGAAGTTAAGTTGTCTTGCCCAAGGTGTCGTGGGATTCGGTAATAGAAATGTGATGGATTAGGTTGTCGTTCATTTCCCAGCTCACGATGTACGATCCGCGACGGAAAAGCAGTGCAAAAGAAGAAAAATGTCCCAAAACTTATAAAAGCATTCGATTTTGGGCTTCGAAAACAGGCGCAGCCAACCATGCTAGGTGCCCCCGACGTAGAGCTCTCAGATAGCTTTCCAACGGTATGTTGTGCGCCGCGTAACTCCTTACGGAACAAAAGTTATGGGCACCGGAGCGATGGATACCTGGTCACAAACCCCACGCCCTCAGTTTGCGTGCCCAGCCTCTACGTGAAGTGAAGTTGTCTTGACTAAGGTGCCATGGGATTCAGTAATAGAAATTTACCGGATTTGGTTGTCCTCCTTTTCGCGGCTCACGACGTACGATCCGGGACGAAAAAAAAAGCACAAAAGTAGAAAAGTGTCCCAAAACTGATGAAAACATTCAATTTTGGGCTCTAAAAACAGGCGTAGTTGATTAGGCTTGCTACCCTCGTCGTAGAGCTCTTAGAGAGCTTTCCAACTGTATGCTGTGTGCCGCGTAACTCCCTACAGATCAAAAGTTATGGGCACCGGAGCGACGGACACCTGGTCCCAAGCCCCAAGCCCTTGGTTTGTGGGCCAAGCCTCTACGTGAAGTGAAGTTGTCTTGCCTAACGTGCCGTGGGATTCGATAATAGAAATGTGATGGATTAGGTTGTCGTCCTTTTCGTGGCTGATGACTTACGAACCAGGATGGAAAAATAGCGCAAAAGATGAAAAGTGTCCCAAAACTGATGAAAATGTTCGATTTTTGGATTTGAAAACGGGCGCAACTGTGCTGGCTTTGTGCCCTCGTCATAGAGCTCTCGGAGAGCTTTCCAACGTTATGCTGTGGGCCGCATAACTCCTTACAGATCAAAAGTTATGGGCACCGGAGCGACGGATACCTGGTCACAAGCCCCATGCCCCCAGTTTGCCAGCCCAGCCTCTACGTGAACCGAAGTTGTTTTGCCCAAGGCGTCATGGGATTCAGTAATAGAAATGTGATGGATTAGCTTGTCAACCTTTTCGAGGCTCACGACGTACGATTCGGGACGAAAAAACAGCGTAAAAGAAGAAAAGTATCCTGAAACTGATAAAAATGTTCAAATTTGGGCTCCAAAAATAGGCGCAGCTGATCAAGATTGCTGCCCCCGTCGTAGACCTCTTGGAGAGCTTTCGAACGGTATGTTGTGCACTGCATGACTTCTTATGGATCAAAAGTCATGGGCACCGGAGCGACGGATACTTGGTCACAAGCCCCATGCCCTCAGTTTACGGGCCCAACCTCTATGTGAAGTGAAGTTGTCTTGCCCAAGGTGCCATGGGATTCGGTAACTGAAATGTGATGGAATAGGTTGTCATCCTTTTCGCGGCTCACGACGTACGATCTGGGATGAAAAAACAACGTAAAAAAAGAAAACTGTCCCGAAATCGATGAAAATGTTCGATTTAGGGATTTAAAAATGGGCGCAGCCGACCAGGCTTTGCGCCCCAGTCGTAGAGCTCTCGGAGTGCTTTCCAACAGTATGTTGTGCGCCGCGTAAATCCTTACAGATCAAAAGTTATAGGCACTAGAGCGACGGATACCTGGTCACAAGCCCCACGCCCTCGATTTGCGGGCCCTGCCACTACGTGAAGTAAAGTTGTCTTGCCCAAGGTGCCATGGGAATAGGTAATAGAAATGTGATGGATTAGGTTGTCGTCCTTTTCACGGCTCACGACGTACGATCCGGGATGAAAAAACAGCGTTAAAAAAGAAAAGTGTCCTGAAACTGATGAAAACCTTTGATTTTGGGCTTTGAAAATAGGCGTAGCCAAGTAGGCTTTTTACCCTTGTCGTAGAGCTCTCAGAGAGCTTTCCAACGGTATGCTGTGCGCCGCGTAACTACTAAAGGATCAAAAGTTATGGGCACCAGAGCGACGGATACCTGGTCACAAGCCCCACGCCCTCTATTTGCGAGCCCAGCCTCTACATGAAGTAAAGTTGTCTTGCCCAAGGAGCCATGGGAATCGGTAATAGAAATGAGATGGATTAGGTTGTCGTCCTTTTCGCTGGTCACGACGTACGATCCGGGATGAAAAAACAGCGTTAAAAAAGAAAAGTGTCCCGAAACTGATAAAAATGTTCGATTTTGGGCATTGAAAACAGGCGCAGCTGAGTAGGCTTTTTGCCCCCGTCTTAGAGCTCGCGGAGTACTTTCCAACGGTATGTTGTGCGCCATGTAACTCCTTACGGATCAAAAGTTATGGGCACTAGAGCTATGGATACTTGGTCACAAGCCCCACGCCCTCGATTTACGGGCCCAACCTCTACGTGAAGTGAAGTTGTCTTGCCCAAGGTGTCGTGGGATTCGGTAATAGAAATGTGATGGATTAGGTTGTCGTCTTTTTTTCGAATCACGATGTACGATCCGAAAAGAAAAAACAACGCAAAAGAAGAAAAGTGTCCCAAAACTTATAAAAGCATTCGATTTTGGGCTTCGAAAACAGACGCAGCCAACCATGCTAAGTGCCCCCGTCGTAGAGCTCTCGGATAGCTTTCCAACGGTATGTTGTACGCCGTGTAACACTTTACCGATCAAAAGTTATGGGCACTGACGCGTCGGACACCTGGTCTCAAGCCCCATGCCCTCGGTTTGCGGGCCCAACCTCTACTTGAAGTGAAGTTGTCTTGCCCAAGGTGCCGTGGGATTCGATAATAGAAATGTGATGGATTAGGTTGTCATCCTTTTTTAGGCTCAAGACGTAAGATCCGGGACGGAAAAATAGCGCAAAAGCATAAAAGTGTCCCAAAACTAATGAAAACATTCAATTTTGTTCTCTAAAAATAGGTGAGTCGAGCAGGCTTGCTTCCCCCGTCGTAGAGCTCTCGGAGAACTTTCCAACGGTATGCTGTGCGCAGCGTAACTCCTTACGGATCAAAAGTAATGAGCACTGGAGCGACGAATACCTGGTCACAATACCCACGCTCTCGGTTTGCGAGCCCAGCCTCTACGTGAAGTGAAGTTGTCTTGCCCAAGGTACCATGGGATTCGGTAATAGAAATGTTATGGATTATGTTGTCGTCCTTTTCACAGCTCACGACGTTCGATCCATGATGAAAAAATAGCTGAAAAGAAGAAAAGTGTCCCGAAATTAATGAAAACGTTCGATCCGTGATGAAAAACCAGGCGTAGCCAAGCAAGCTTGCTGTCTTTATAGTAGAGCTCTCGGAGAGCTTTTCAACGGTATGTTGTGCGCCGCGTAACTCCATATGGATCAAAAGTTCTGGGCACCAAAGCGACGGATACCTAGTCACTAACCCCACGCCCTCGGTTTGCGGGCCCAGCCTTTACGTGAAGTGAAGTTGTCTTGCCCGAGGTGCCGTGGGATTCGGTAATAGAAATGTAATGGATTAGGTTGTCATCATTTTTGCAGTTCACAACGTACAATCTGGGACAAAAAAACAGCGTAAAAGAAGAAAAGTGTCCTGAAACTGATGTAAACGTTCGATATTAGGCTTCGAAAACAGGCGCAGTCGAGTAGGATTTTTACCCCCGTCGTAGAGCTCTCAGAGGGCTTTCCAACGGTATGCTATGCACCGCGTAACTACTTACGGATCAAAAGTTATGGGCACCGGAGCAACGGATACCTGGTCACAAGCCCCACACCCTCGATTTGTTGGCCCAGCCTCTACGTGAAGTGAAGTTGTCTTGCCTGAGGTACAATGGGATACGATAATAGAAATGTAATGGATTAGATTGTCGTCCTTTTCGCGGCTCACGACGTACTATCCGGGACCGAAAAACAGTGAAAAAGAAAAAAAATGTCCCAAAACTGATGAAAACGTTCGATTTTGGGCTCTGAAAACAAGCGCAGGCAAGCAGGCTTTGATGCCCCCGTCGTAGAGACCTCAGAGAGCTTTCCAACGGTATGCTGTACGACGCGTAACTCCTTACGGATCAAAAGTTATGGGCACCGGAGCAACGGATACCTGGTCACAATACCCACGCCATCGATTTGCTGGCCCAGCCTCTACGTTAAGTGAAGTTGTCTTGCCCAAGGTACCATGGGATTCGGAAATAGAAATCTGATGGATTAGGTTGTCGTCCTTTTCACGGCTCACGATGTACGATGCGGGACAAAAAATAGCGAAAAATGAGAAAAGTGTCCCGAAACTAATGAAAATGTTGGATTTTGGGCTCCGAAAACAAGCGCAGACGAGCAAGCTTGCTGTCGTCGTCGTAGAGCTCTCGGAGAGCTTTTCAACGGTATGCTGTGCACCGCATAACACCTTACGGATCAAAACTTATGGGCACCGGAGCGACGGATACCTGGACACTAACCCCACACCCTCGGTTTGCGGGCCCAGCCTCTATGTGAAGTGAAGTTGTCTTGCCCGAGATGCCGTGGGATTCGGTAATAGAAATGTGATGGATTAGGTTGTCATCCTTTTCGCGGCTCACGACGTACGCTCCGGGATGAAAAAATAGCGGAAAAGAATAAAAGTGTCCCAAAACTAATGAAAACATTCAATTTTGGGCTCTGAAAATAGGTGCAGTTGATTAGACTTGCTGCCCCCGTTGTAGAGCTCTCAAAGAGCTTTCCAACGATATGTTGTGCACCGCGTAACACCTTACGGATCAAACGTTATGAGCATTGGAGCGACGAAAAACTGGTCTCTAGCCCCATGCCCTCGGTTTGCAGGCCCAGCCTCAACGAGAAGCGAAGTTGTCTTGCCGAAGGTGCCGTGGGATTCGGTAATAGAAATGTGAAGGATTAGGTTGTCGTCCTTTTTGCGGATCACGACGTACGATATGAGATAAAAAACAGCTAAAAAGAAGAAAAGTATCCCGAAATTAATGAAAATGTTGGATTTTGAGCTCTAAAAACAGGTGCAGCCGAGCAAGCTTGCTGTCCCCGTCGTAGAACTCTCGGAGAGCTTTCCAACGTTATGTTGTGCGCCGCGTAACTACTTACGGAACAAAAGTTATGGGCACCGGAGCGACGGATACCTGGTCACTAACCCCACGCCCTCGGTTTGCGGCCCCAGCCTCTACGTGAAGTGAAGTTGTCTTGCCCGACGTGCCAGGGGATTCGGTAATAGAAATGTGATGGATTAGGTTGTCGTCCTTTTCGCGGCTCACGACATACGATCCGGGATGGAAAAACAGCGTAAAAGAAAAAAAGTGTCCTGAAACTGATGTAAACGTTCGATATTAGGCTTCGTAAACAGGCGCAGTCGAGTAGGATTTTTGCCCCCGTCGTAGAGCTCTCAGAGGGCTTTCCAACGGTATGCTATGCACCGCGTAACTACTTACGGATCAAAAGTTATGGGCACCGGAGCGACGGATACCTAGTCACAGGCCCCACGCCCTCGATTTGTTGGCCCAGCCTCTACGTGACGTGAAGTTGTCTTGCCCGAGGTACAATGGGATTCGATAATAGAAATGTAATGGATTAGATTGTCGTCCTTTTCGCGGCTCACGACGTACTATCCGGGACGGAAAAATAGTGAAAAAGAAGAAAAATGTCCCAAAACTGATGAAAACATTCAATTTTGGGCTTTGAAAACAAGCGCAGGCAATCCGGCTTGGTGCCCCCGTTGTAGAGCCCTCAGAGAGCTTTTCAACGGTATGTTGTGCGCCGCGTAACTCATTACGGATCAAAAGTTATGGGCACCGGAGCAACGGATACCTGGTCACAATACCCACGCCATCGATTTGCTGGCCCAGCCTCTACGTTAAGTGAAGTTGTCTTGCCCAAGGTACCATGGGATTCGGAAATAGAAATATGATGGATTAGGTTGTCGTCCTTTTCACGGCTCACGATGTACGATGCGGGACAAAAAACAGCGAAAAATGAGAAAAGTGTCCCGAAACTAATGAAAATGTTAGATTTTGGGCTCCGAAAACAAGCGCAGACGAGCAAGCTTGCTGTCGCCGTCGTAGAGCTCTCGGAGAGCTTTTCAACGGTATGCTGTGCACCGCATAACACCTTACGGATCAAACGTTATGGGCACCGGAGCGACGGATACTTGGACACTAACCCCACACCCTCGGTTTGCGGGCCCAGCCTCTATGTGAAGTGAAGTTGTCTTGCCCGAGATGCCGTGGGATTCGGTAATAGAAATGTGATAGATTAGGTGTCGTCCTTTTCGCGGTTCACGACGTACGATCTAGGACGAAAAAACAGCGCAAAAGAAGAAAAGTGTCCTGAAACTGATGAAAACGTTTGATTTTAGGATTTGAAAACAGGCACAACTAAGCTCGCTTTGTGCCCTCATCGTAGAGCTCTTGGAGAGCTTTCCAGCAGTATACTGTGCGCCGCGTAACTCCTTACGGATCAAAAGTTGTGGGCATCGGAACGACGGATACCTGGTCACATGTCCCACGCCCTCTGTTTGCGGGCCCAGCCTCTACGTGAAGTGAAGTTGTCTTACCCAAGTTGCCATGGGATTCGGTAATAGAAATGTGATAGATTAGGTTGTCGTCCTTTTCGCGGCTCACGACGTACTATCCATGATGGAAAAACAGCGGAAAAGAAGAAAACTGTCCCAAAAATGATGAAAACGTTCAATTTTGGGATCCGAAAATAGGCGCAACCGATCAAGATTGCTGCCCCCGTCGTAGAGCTCTTGGAGAACTTTCCAACTGTATGCTGTGCACAGCGTAACTTCTTACGGATCAAAAGTCATGGGCACCGGAGCGACGGATACCTGGTCACAAGCCCCATGCCCTCGATTTACGGGCCTAGCCTCTACATGAAGTGAAGTTGTCTTGCCCAAGGTGCCATGGGATTCGGTAACTGAAATGTGATGGAATAGGTTGTCATCCTTTTCGCGGCTCACGACGTACGATCCAGGATGGAAAAACAACGTAAAAAAAAGAAAAGTGTCCCAAAATCGATGAAAATGTTTGATTTAGGGATTTGAAAATGGGCGCAGCTGACTAGGATTTGCACCCCAGTCGTAGAGCTCTCAGAGTGCTTTCCAATAGTATGTTGTGCGCTGCGTAAATCCTGACGGATCAAAAGTTATGGGCACTTGAGCGACGGATACATGGTCACAAGCCGCACACCCTCGATATGCGGGCCCTGCCTCTACGTGAAGTAAAGTTGTCTTGCCCAAAGTGCCATGGGAATAGGTAATAGAAATGTGATGGATTAGGTTGTCGTCCTTTTTAAAGCTCACAACGTACGATCCGGGATGAAATAATAGCGATAAAAAATAAAAGTGTCCCAAAACTGATGAAAACCTTTGATTTTGGGCTTTGAAAATAGGCGCAGCCAAGTAGGCTTTTTGTACTCGTCGTAGAGCTCTCGGAGAGCTTTCCAACAGTATGCTGTGCGCCGCGTAACAGCTAAAGGATCAAAAGTTATAGGCACTGGAGTGACGGATACCTGGTCACAAGCCCCACGCCATCGATTTGCTGGCCCAGCCTCTACGTGAAGTGAAGTTGTCTTGCCCAAGGTGCCATGGGATTCGGTAATAGAAATGCAATGGATTAGGTTGTCGTTCTTTTCGCGGCTCACGACGTACGATTTGCGACAAAAAACAGCGTAAAAAAAAGAAAAGTGTCCTGAAATTGATGAAAATGTTCGATTTAGGGATTTGAAAACAGGCGCAGCTGACCAGGCTTTGTGCCCCCGTCGTAGAGCTCTTGGAAAGCTTTCCAACTGTATATTGTGCATCGCGTAACTACTTACGGATGAAAAGTTATGGGCACCGAAACGACGGATACCTGGTCACAAGCCCCACACCCTCGATTTGCTGGCCCAGCCTCTACGTGAAGTGAAGTTGTCTTGCCTGAGGTGCCGTGGGATTCGGTAATAGAAATGTGATGGATTAGGTTGTCGTTCTTTTCACAGCTCATGACGTACGATCCGGCACGAAAAAACAGCATAAAAGAAGAAAAGTGTCCCAAAACTTATGAAAACATTCGATTTTGGGCTTTGAAAATAGGGGCAGCCAACCTTGCTAGGTGCCCCTGCCGTAGGGCTCTCGAAGAGCTTTCCAACTGTATGTTGTGCGCCGCGTAACTACTAAGGGATCAAAAGTTATGGGCACCGGAGCAATGGATACTTGGTCACAAGCCCCATGCCCTCAGTTTGCAGGCTCAACCTCTACGTGAAGTGAAGTTGTCTTGCCCAAAGTGCCATGGGATTCGGTAACAGAAATGTGATAGATTAGGTCTCGTCATTTTCGCGGCTCACGACGTACGATCCGGGATGGAAAAACAGTGCAAAAAAAAGTGTCCCAAAACTTATAAAAATGTTCAATTTTTGGCTACGAAAACAGGCGCAGCCGATTAGGCTGGCTGCCCCTGTCGTAGAGCTCTCGAAGAGCTTTCCAACGGTATGCTTTGCACTACGTAACTTCTTACGGATCAAAAATTATGGGCACCGGAGCAACGGATACCTAATCACAAACCCCACGCCCTCGGTTTGTGGGCCCAGCCTCTACGTGAAGTGAAGTTGTCTTGCCTGAGGTGCCGTGGGATTTGGTAATAGAAATTTGATGGATTAGGTTGTCATCCTTTGCGAGGCTCAGGACGTGCGATCCGGAACGGAAAAATAGCGTGAAAGAAGAAAAATGTCCCAAAATTGATGAAAACGTTTGATTTTGGGCTTTGAAAAGAGGTGCAATCGAGCAGGCTTTGTGCCCCCTTCGTAGAGCTCTCAGAGAGCTTTCCAACAGTATGTTGTGCTCTGCATAACTCCTTACGGATCAAAATTTATGGGCACCGGAGCGACGAATACCTAGTCACAAGCCCCACGCCCTCGGTTTGCGAGCCCAACCTCTACATGAAGTGAATTTGTCTTGCCCAAGCTGCTGTGGGATTCGGTAATAGAAATGTGATGGATGAGGTTGTCGTCCTTTTCATGGCTCACGACATACGATTCGGAACCGAAAAACAGCGCAAAAGGAGAAAAGTGTCCCAAAACTGATGAAAATGTTCAATTTTGGGATCCGAAAATAGGCGCAGTCGAGCAAATTTGCTGCCACCGTCGTAGAGCTCTCAGAGAGCTTTCCAACGGTATGAGGTGCGCCGCGTAACTCCTTACGCATCAAAAGTTATGGGCACCGGAGCGACGGATACCTGGTCACAAACCCCACGCCCTCGGTTTGCGGGCCCAGCCTTTACGTGAAGTGAATTTGTCTTTCCTAAGGTGCCGTGGGATTCTGTAATAGAAATGTGAGGGATTAGGATGTCGTCCTTTTCGCGGCTCACGACATACGATCCGGGACGAAAAAATAGCGTAAAAGAAGAAAAGTATCTCGAAACTGATGAAAACATACGATTTTGGACTTTGAAAACAGGTGCAACCGAGCAGGGTTTGTGCCCTCGTCGTAGAGTTCTCGGAAAGCTTTCCAACAGTATGTTGTGCTCCGCGTAACTCCTTACGGATCAAAAGTTATGGGCACCGGAGTGACGGATACCTGGTCACATGCCCTACGCCCTCTGTTTGCGGGCCCAGCCTCTATGTGAAGTGAAGTTGTCTTGCCCAAGGTGCCATGGGATTTGGTAATAGAAATGTGATGGATTAGGTTGTCGTCCTTTTCGCGGCTCATGACATACGATCCGAGACGGAAAAACAAAGAAAAACTAGAAAAGTGTCCCAAAACTGATGAAAACGTTCTATTTTGGGCTGCAAAAATAGGCATAGCCAAGCAAGCTTTCTACCACCATCGTAGAGCTCTCGGAGAGCTTTCTAACGGTATGAGGTGCGCTGCGTAACTCCTTACGGATCAAAAGTTATGGGCACCATAGCGACGGATACCTAGTCACAAACCCCTCGCCCTCGGTTTGCAGGCCCAACCTCTACGTGAAGTGAAGTGTTCTTGTTTGAGTTGCCGTGGGATTCGGTAATAGAAATGTGATGGATTAGGTTGTCGTCCTTTCCGCGGCTCACGACGTACGATCCGGGACTAAAAAATAGCGTAAAAGAAGAAAAGTGTCCCGAAACTGATGAAAACGTACGATTTTGGAGTTTGAAAATAGGCGCTGCTGAGTAGGGTGTGTGTCCCCGTCGTAGAGCTCTAGGAGAGCTTTCCAATAGTATACTGTGTGCCGCGTAACTCCTTACGGATCAAAAGTTATGGGCACCGGAGCGGCGGATACCTACTCATAAGCCCCATGCCCTCGGTTTGCGGGGCCAGCCTCTACGTGAAGTGAAGTTGTCTTGCCCGAGGTACCGTGGGATTCGGTAATAAAAATGTGATGGATTAGGTTGTCGTCCTTTACGCGGCTCACGACGTACGATACGGGATGGAAAAACAGAGCAAAAGAAGAAAAGTGTCTCGAAACTGATAAAAACGTCCGATTTTGGGTTCTGAAAACAAACGCAGCCAACCAAGCTAGGTGCCCCCGTCGTATAGCTCTGAGATACCTTTCCAATGGTATGCTATACGGCGCGTAACTCCTTACGGATCAAAAGTTATGGGCACCGGAGCGACGGATACCTAGTCACAAGCCCCACGCACTAGATTTGCGGGCCCAGCCTTTACATGAAATGAAGTTGTCTTGCCTAAGGTGCCGAGGGATTTAGTAATAGGAATGTGATGGATTAGGTTGTCGTCCTTTTTGCAGCTCGTGACATACGAGCCGGTATAGAAAAACATCGCAAAAGAAGAAAAGTATCCCAAAACTTTTGAAAACATTCAACTTTTAGCTTTGGAAATAGGCATAGCCAACCATGCTAGATGCCCCTGTCGTAGAGCTCTCAAAGAGCTTTCCAACGGTATATTGTGTGCCGCGTAACTCCTTAGGGATCAAAAGTTATGGGCATCGAAGTGACGGATACCTGGTCACAAGCCCCATGCCCTCGATTTGCGGTCCCAGCCTCTACGTGAAGTGAAGTGTCTTGCCCAAGGTGCCATGGGATTCGAAATAGAAATGTGACGGATTAGGTTGTCATCCTTTTTGCGTCTCACGATGTACAATCTAGGACGAAAAAAAAGCGCAAAAGAAGAAAAGTGTCCCAAAACTTATGAAAATATTTGATTTTGGGCTCCGAATACATATGTAGCCAAGCATGCTAGGTGCCCCCGCCGTAGAGCTCTGAGAGA
This sequence comes from Ehretia macrophylla, assembly GCA_037974665.1. Lineage (NCBI taxonomy): Eukaryota > Viridiplantae > Streptophyta > Magnoliopsida > Boraginales > Ehretiaceae > Ehretia > Ehretia macrophylla. Next base: position 54,751,660 of record CM075764.1, read on the forward strand.
GCTTTCCAACGGTATGCTGTGCGTCGCGTAACTCCTTACGGATCAAAATTTATGGGCACCGGAGCGACGGATACCTGGTCACACTCCCCACGCCCTCGGTTTGCTGGCCCATCCTCTACATGAAGTGAAGTTGTCTTGCCCAAGGTGCCGTGGGATTCGGTAATAGAAATGTGATGGATTAGGTTGTCGTCGTTTTTGCGGCTCAAGACGTACGATCCGCGATGAAAAAACAGCGAAAAGGAAGAAAAGTGTCCCGAAACTGATGAAAACGTTTGATTTTGGGCTTTGAAAATAGGCACATCCGAGCAAGTTTGCTGCCACCGTCATAGAGGTTTCGGAGAGCTTTCCAACTGTATGAGGTGCGCAGCGTAACTCCTTACGGATCAAAAGTTATTGGTACCTTAGCGACGGATACTTGGTCACAAACCCCTCGCCCTCGATTTGCGGGCCCAGCCTCTACATGAAGTGAAGTTGTCTTGCCTGAGGTGCCGTGGGATTCGGTAATATAAATGTGATGGATTAGGTTGTCGTCTTTTCCGCGGCTCACAACGTACGATCCGAGAAGGAAAAACAGCGCAAAAGAAGAAAAGTGTCCCGAAACTGATGAAAATGTTCAATTTTTGGCTATGAAAATAGGCGCAGCCGAGAAGGCTTTTAGCGTCCGTCGTAGAGCTCTCGGAGAGCTTTCTAACAGTATGTTGTGCACTGCGTAACTCCTTACGGATCAAAAGTTATGGGCACCGAAGCAACGGATACCTGGTCACAAGCCCCACACCCGCGGTTTGCGGGCCCAGCCTCTACGTGAAGTGAAGTTGTCTTGCCCAATGTGCCATGGGATTCGACAATATAAATGTGATAGATTAGGTTGTCGTCCTTTTCGTGGCTCACGACGTACGATCCGGGATGAGAAAACAGCGTAGAAGAAGAAAAGTATCCCAAAACTATTGAAAATGTTCAATTTTGGGCTCCAAAAATAGGTGCAGCAAACCAGGCTTATTGTCTCCGTCATAGAGTTCTCAGAGAGCATTCCAACGGTAAGCTGTGCGCCGCGTAACTCCTTATGCATCCAAAGTTATGGGCATCGGAGCAACGGATACCTAGTCACAAGCTCTACGCCCTCGGTTTGTGGGCCCAGCCCCTACGTGAAGTGCAGTTGTCTTGCCCAAGGTGCCGTGGGATTCATTAATAGAAATGTGATGGATTAGGTTGTCGTCCTTTTTGCGGATCACGACGTACGATCCGGGACGGAAAAACAGTGCAAATGAAGAAAAGTATCCCGAAATTGATGAAAACATTTGATTTTGGGCTCTGAGAACAGGAGCAGCAGAGCAGGCTTGCTGCCCTCATCGTAGAGCTCTCAGAGAGCTTCCCAACGATATGCAGTGCACCACGCAATTCCTTACTGATCAAAAGTTATAGGCACCGGAGCGACGGATACCTGGTTACAAGCCCCACGCCCTCAGTTTGCGAGCCCAGCCTCTACATGAAGTGAAGTTATCTTGCCCAAGGTGCTGTGGGATTCGGTAATAGAAATGTGATAGATTAGGTTGTCGTCCTTTTCGAGGCTCACACGTACGATCTGGGACTGAAAAACAGCGTTAAAAAAGAAAAGTGTCCCGAAATTGATGAAAACATTCAATTTTGGGCTTTGAAAACTTCATGTAGAGGCTCGGTGCCCCCGTCATAGAGCTCTCGGGGAGCTTTCCAACGGTGTGCTGTGCGTCACGTAACTACTTACGGATTAAAAGTTATGCAAACCGGAGCAACGGATCCCTGGCCACAAGCCCCACGCCCTCGATTTACGGGCCCAGCCTCTATGTGAAGTGAAGTTGTCTTGCCCAAGGTACCGTGGGATTCGGTAATAGAAATGTGATGGATTAGGTTGTCGTCCTTTTCGTGGCTCAAGACGCACGATCCGGTACGGAAAAACACCGCGAAAGAAGAAAAGTGTACCAAAACTTATTTAAAAGTTCGATTTTGGGCTTTAAAAACAGGCGCAGCCAACCATGCTAGGTGCCCCCGACTTATAGCTCTCAGAGACCTTTCAAACGGTATGCTGTGCGCCGCGTAACTCCTTACGGATCAAAAGTTATAGGCACCGGAACGACAGATACCTGGTCACAAGCCCCACGCACTTGATTTTCGGGGCCAGCCTCTTCGTGAAGTGAAGTTGTTTTGCCCAAGGTGCCGTGGGATTCAGTAATAGAAATGTGATGGATTAGGTTATCGTCATTTTCGCGGCTCACGACATACGATGCGGAACAAAAAAAAGCACAAAAGAAGAAAAGTGTCCCGAAACTAATGAAAACGTTTGATTTTCGGCTCTGAAAACACTCGCAGCCGTGTGGGCTTCCTGCCTTCGTCGTAGAGGTTTTGGAGAGCTTTCCAACGGTATGCTGTGCGTCGCGTAACTCCTTACGGATCAAAAGTTATGGATACCGGAGCGACAGATACCTTGTCACTAACCCCACGCCCTCGGTTTGTAGGCCTAGCCTCTACTTGAATTGAAGTTGTCTTGCCCAAGGTGCCGTAGGATTCGGTAATAGAAATGTGATGGATTAGGTTGTCGTCCTTTTCGCAGCTCACGACGTACGATCCGAGATGGAAAACTAGGGTAAAAGAAGAAAAATGTCCCGAAACTGATGAAAACGTTTGATTTTGGAATTTGAAAACAAGCGCAGCTATGCTGGCTTTGTGCCCTCGTCGTAGAGCTCTTGGAGTGCTTTATAACAGTATGTTGTGCGCCGCGTAACTCTTTACGGATCAAAAGTTATGGGCACCGGAGTGACGGATACCTGGTCAAAAGCCCTATGCCCCCATCGTAGAGCCCTCGGAGAGCTTTTCAACTGTATGTTGTGCGCCGCGTAACTACTAAATGATCAAAAGTTATGGGTACCGAAGCGACGGATACCTTGTCACAAGCCCCATGCCCTCGGTTCGCGGGCCCAACCTCTAAGTGAAGTGAAGTTGTCTTGGCCAAGGTGCCGTGGGATTCGGTAATAGAAATGTGATGGATTAGGTTGTCGTCCTTTTTGCGGTGAAGACGTACGATCCGGGATGAAAAAATAGCGCAAAAAAAAAATGTCCCAAAACTTAAGAAAATGTTCAATTTTGGGCTCCGAAAACAGGCGCAGCTGATCAGGCTTGCTGCCCCTGTCGTACACCTCTCAGAGAGCTTTCCAACGGTATGTTGTGCACCGCATAACTCCTTACGGATCAAAAGTTATGGGTACTGGAGCCACGGATACTTGGTCACAAACCCCACGCCCTCGGTTTGCGAGCCCAGCCTCTACTTGAAGTGAAGTTGTCTTGCCTAAGGTGCCGTGGGATTTGGTAATAGAAATGTGATGGATTAGGTTGTCATCCTTTTCGTGGATCACGACGTGCGATTCGGGACGGAAAAGCAGCGTAACAGAAGAAAAGTGTCCCGAAACTGATGAAAACGTTTGATTTTGGGCTTTGAAAATAGGCGCATCCGACCAAGTTTGCTGCCACCATCGTAGAGCTCCAGGAGAGCTTTCCAACGATATGAGGTGCGCCGCGTAACTCCTTAAGGGTCAAAAGTTATGGGCACCACAGCGACGGATACCTGGAAACAAGCCCCACGCCCTCTGTTTGCGGGCCCACTCTCTAAGTGAAGTGAATTTGTCTTGCCCAAGGTGCCGTGGGATATGGTAATAGAAATTTGATGGATTAGGTTGTCATACTTTTCGCGGCTCACGAGATACGATTCGGGACGGAAAAATAGTGGAAAAGTAGAAAAGTGTCCCAAAACTGATAAAAACGATCAATTTTCGGCTCCGAAAATAGTCACATCAGAGCAAGTTTGCTGCCACCGTTGTAGAGCTCTCGGAGAGCTTTCCAATGGCATAAGGTCCGCCGCGTAACTCCTTAAGGATCAAAAGTTATGGGCACCATAGCGACGGATACCTGGTCACAAACCCCTCGCCCTCGGTTTGTGGGCCCAGCCTCTACGTGAAGTGAAGTTGTCTTGCCTGAGGTGCCGTGGGATTCGGTAATAGAAATGTGATGGATTAGGTTGTCGTCCTTTCCGCGGCTCACGACGTACGATCCGGGACTAAAAAACAGCGTAAATGAAGAAAAGTGTCCCGAAACTAATGAAAACGTCCGATTTTGGGCTTTGAAAACAGGCGCTGCTGAGTAGACTTTGTGCCCCCGTCGTAGAGCTCTAGGAGAGCTTTCCAACAGTATTATGTGCACTGTGTAACTTCTTACGGATCAAAATTTATGGGCACCGGAGTGACGGATACCTAGTCACAAGCCCCACGACCTCGGTTTGCGGGCCCAGCCTCTACGTGAAGTGAAGTTGTCCTACCCAAGGTGCCGTGGGATTCGATAATAGAAATGTGATGGATTAGGTTGTCGTCTTTTTTGCAGCTCACGACGTACGATCCGGGAGAGAAAAACAGCGCAAAAGAAGAAAAGTGTTCCAAAACTTATGAAAATGTTTGATTTTGGGCTTTGAAAACAAACACAGCCAACCAAGCTAGGTGCCCTCGTCGTATAGCTCTCAGAGATCTTTCCAACGGTATGCTGTGCGCCGCGTAACTCCTTACGGATCAAAAGTTATGGGCACCGGAGCGACGGATACCTGGTCACAAGCCCCACGCACTCGATTTCAGGGCCCTTAAGTGAAGTTGTCTTGCCCAAGGTGCCGAGGGATTCGGTAATAGGAATGTGATGGATTAGGTTGTCGTCCTTATCGCGGCTCGTGAAGTACAATCTGGTATGAAAAAATAGCGCAAAAGAAGAAAAGTGTCCCAAAACTTATGAAAACATTCAATTTCTAGCTTTGGAAATAGGCGCAGGCAACTATGCTAGATGCCCCCGTCGTGGAGCTCTCAGAGAGCTTTCCAACGGTATGCTATGCATCGCGTAACTATTTTTGAATCAAAAGTTATGGGCACCGGAGCGACGGATACCAGGTCACAATCCCCACGCCACGATTTACGGGCCAGGCCTCTACATGAAGTGAAGTTGTCTTACCCAAGGTGCCATGGAATTAGGTAATAGAAATGTGATAGATTAGGTTGTCATACTTTTCGCGGCTCACGACGTACGATCCGCGATGAAAAAATAACGGCAAGGCAGAAAGTGTCCCAAAACTGATGAAAATGTTCAATTTTGGGCTCCAAAAATAGGCGCAGCCGAGCAAGCTTGCTGCCATCGTCGTAGAGCTCTCCAAGAGCTTTCCAACAGTATGCTGTGTGATGCGTAACTCCTTCCGGATCAAAAGTTATGGGCACTAGAGCGACGGATACCTGGTCACAAACCTTACGACCTCGGTTTGCGGGCCCAGCCTCTATGTGAAATGAAGTTGCCTTGCCTAAGGTTGCGTGGTATTCGGTAAGAGAGATGTGATGGATTAGATTGTCGTCCTTTTCGCAGCTCAGGACGTACGATCCGCGACGGAAAAATAACGTAAAAGAAGAAAAGTGTTTCGAAACTAATGAAAACGTTTGATTTTGGGCTTTGAAAACAGGCGCAGCTGAGCAGGCTTTGTGCCCCCGTCGTAGAGCTCTCGGAGAGCTTTCCAACAGTATGTTGTGCGCCGCGTAACTCTTTACGGATCAAAAGTTATGGGCACCGAAGCGACGGATACCTGGTCACAAGCCCCACGCCCTCGGTTTGCGGGCCCAGCCTCTACGTGAAGTGAAGTTGTCTTGCCCAAGGTGCTGTGGGATTCGGTAATAGAAATGTGATGGATTAGGTTGTCGTCCTTTTCGCGGCTCACGACATACGATCCAGGATGAAAAAACAGCACAAAAGAAGAAAAGTATCTCGAAACTGATGAAAACGTTCAATTTTGGGCTTTGAAAATAGGTGCAGCCAACCAGGCTTGTTGCCTTCGTCGTAGTGCTCTCAGAGAGCTTTCCAACGGTATGCTGTGCGCCGCGTAACTCCTTATGCATCCAAAGTTATGGGCATCGGAGCAACGGATATCCGGTCACAAGCATTACGCCCTCGGTTTGCGGGCCCAGACTCTACATTAAGTAAAGTTGTCTTGCCCAAGTGCCGTGGGATTCGGTAATAAAAATGTGATGGATTAGGTTGTCGTCCTTCTCACATCTCACGACGTGCGATCTGGGACGGAAAAATAGTAGAAATGAAGAAAAGTGTCCCAAAACTGATGAAAATGTTCAATTTTGGGCTCTGAAAACTGACGCAGCCGATCAGGGTTGCTGCCCTCGTAGTAGAGCTCTCGCAGAGCTTTACAATGGTATGATGTGCACCACGCAATTCCTTGCGGATCAAAATTTATGGGCACCGCAGCGACGGATACTTGGTCACAAGCCCCACGCCCTCGGTTTGCGGGCCCAGCCTCTACGTGAAATGAAGTTGTATTACCCAAGGGGCCATGCGAATCAGTAATAGAAATGTGATAGATTAGGTTGTTGTCCTTTTTGTGGCTCACGACATACGATCCGATACGGAAAAACAGCGCAAAAGAAGAAAAGTGTCCCAAAACTTATGAAAACATTCGATTTTGGGCTTTGAAAACAGGCGTAGCTTTGCATGCTTGGTGCCCCTGTCGTAAAGCTCTCGGAGAGCTTTCCAACGGTATACTGTACACCGCGTAACTCCTTACGGATCAAAAGTTATGGGCACCGGAGCGACGGATACCTGGTCACAAGCCCCACGTCTTCGGTTTGCGGGCCCAGCCTCTACGTGAAGTGAAGTTGTCATGCCCAAGGTGCCGTGGGATTCGACAATAGAAATATCCCAAAACTTATTTAAAAGTTCGATTTTGGGCTTTAAAAACAGGCGCAGCCAACCATGCTAGGTGCCCACATCTTATAGCTCTCACAGACATTTCCAACGGTATGCTGTGCGCCGTCTAACTCTTTACCGATCAAAAGTTATAGGCACCGGAACGACAGATACCTGGTCACAAGCCCCACGCACTCGATTTTTGGGCCCAGCCTCTAGGTGAAGTGAAGTTGTTTTGCCCAAGCTGCAGTGGGATTCAGTAATAGAAATGTGATGGATTAGGTTGTCGTCCTTTTCGCAGCTCACGACGTACGATCAAGGACGAAAAAATAGTGCAAAAGAATAAAAGTGTCCCAAAACTTATGAAAACATTTGATTTTGGGCTTTGAAAACAGGATCAGCCAACCATGCTAGGTGCCCCCGTTGTAGAGCACTCAGAGAGCCTTCGAACGTATGCTGTACGCCACGTAACTCATTACGGATCAAAAGTTATGGGCAATGAAGCGACGGATACCTGGTCACAAGCCCCACGCCCTCGGTTTGCGGGCCCAGCCTCTACGTAAAGTGAAGTTGTCTTGCCCAAAGTGCCGTGGGATTCAGTAATAGAAATATGATTGATTAGGTTGTCGTCCTTTTCGCGGCTCACGATGTACGATCCGGGACGGAAAAACAGCAGAAAAGTAGAAAAGTGTCCCAAAACAGATAAAAATGTTCAATTTTGGGCTCCGAAAATAGGCGCAACCGAGCAAGCATGCTACCACCGTCGTAGAGCTCTCGGAGAACTTTCCAACGGTATGAGGTGCGTCACGTAACTTCTTACGGATCAAAAGTTATGATCACCAGAGCGACGGATACCTGGTCATAAACCCCACGCCCTAGATTTGAGGGCCTAACCTCTACGTGAACTGAAGTTGTCTTGCCAGAGGTGCCGTGGTATTCGGTAATAGAAATGTGATGGATTAGGTTGTCGTCCTTTTCGCGGCTCGCGACGTACGATCCCGGACGGAAAAACAGCGTAAAAAAATAAAAGTGTCCCGAAACTGATGAAAACGTTCGATTTTGGGGTTTGAAAACAAGTGCAGCCGAGCAGGCTTTGTGCTCTCGTCGTAGAGCTCTCGGAGAGCTTTCCAACAGTATGTTGTGCGCCGCGTAACTCCTTACGGATCAAAAGTTATGGGCACCGGAGCGACGGAAACCTGGTCACAAGCCCCACGCTCTCGGCTTGCGGGCCCAGCCTCTACGTGAAGTGAAGTTGTCTTGCCCAAGGTGTCGTGGGATTCGGTAATAGAAATGTGATGAATTAGGTTGTCGGCCTTTACGCGGCTCATGACGTACGACCCGGTACGGAAAAACAGAGCTAAAGAAGAAAGGCGTCCCAAAACTTATGAAAATGTTTGATTTTGGGCTCTGAAAACAGACGCAGCCAAGCATGCTAAGTGCCCCCAACGTAGAGCTCACAAAGAGTTTTCCAACGGTATGCTGTGCACCGCGTAACTCTTTATGGATCAAAAGTTATAGGCACCAGTGCGACGGAGACCTGGTCACAAGCCCCATGCCCTCGGTTTGTGGGCCCAGCCTCTACGTGAAGTGAAGTTTTCTTGTCCAAGGTGTAGTGGAATTCGGTAACAGAAATGTGATGGATTAGGTTGTCACCTTTTCGCGGCTCACGACGTACGATCCGGGATGAAAAAACAGCAGAAAAGCAAAAAAGTGTCCCAAAACTGATAAAAATGTTCGATTTTGGGCTCCGAAAATAGGCGCAGCCAAGCAAGCTTGCTGCCACCATCGTAGAGCTCTCCGAGAGCTTTCCAACTGTATGAGGTACTCCGCGTAACTCCTTACGGATCAAAAGTTATGGGCACCAAAGCGACAGATACCTGGTCACAAACCTCACGCCCTCGGTTTACGGGCCCAGCCTCTACGTGAAGCGAAGTTGTCTTGCCTGAGGTGTCGTGGGATTCGGTAATAGAAATATGATGGACTAGGTTGTCGTCCTTTTCGCAACTCATGACGTACGATCCGGGACGAAAAAATAGCGTAAAAGAAGAAAAGTGTTTCGAAACTGAAGAAAACGTTTGATTTTGGGCGTTGAAAACAGGCCCAGCTGAGTAGGCTTTGTGCCCCCGTCTTAGAGCTCTCGGAGAGCATTCCAACAGTATATTGTGCACCGCGTAACTCCTTACGGATCAAAAGTTATGGGCACCGAAGCGACGGATACCTGGTCACAAGCCCCACGCCCTCGGTTTGCGGGCCCAGCCTCTACGTGAAGTTAAGTTGTCTTGCCCAAGGTGCCATGTGATTCGGTAATAGAAATATGATGGATTAGGTTGTCGTCCTTTTCGCGGCTCACGACATTCGATCCGGGATGAAAAAATAACGTAAAAGAAGAAAAGTGTCCCGAAACTGATGAAAACGTTCAATTTTGGGGTTTGAAAATAGGTGCAGCTGACCAGGCTTGTTGCCTCCATCATAGAGCTCTCAGAGAACTTTCCAACAGTATGCTATGCGCCGCGTAACTCCTTGTGGATCCAAAGTTATGGGCATCGGAGCAACGGATACCTGGTCACAAACTCCACGCCCTCGGTTTGCAAGCCCAGACTCTACATGAAGTGAAGTTTTCTTGCCCAAGGTACCGGGTGATTCGATAATAGAAATGTGATGGATTAGGTTATCGTCCTTTTCGCATCTCACGACGTGCGATCCGGGACGGAAAAATAGTGAAAAAGAAGAAAAGTGTCCCAAAACTGATGAAAATATTCAATTTCGGTCTCTAAAAACAGGAGCAGCCGATCAGGCTTGTTGCCCTCGTCGTAGAGCTCTCGGAGAGCTTTAAAACTGTATGCTGTGCAATGCGTAACTCCTTACGGATCAAAAGTTATGGGAACAGGAGTGACGGATACCTAGTCACAAGCCCTACGCCCTCGGTTTGCGGGCCCAACCTCAACGTGAAGTGAAGTTGTCTTGCCCAAGGTGCCATCGGTAATAGAAATGTGATAGATTAGGTTGTCGTACTTTTTGCGGCTCACAAGATACGATCTAGGACTGAAAAACAGCGTTAAAAAAGAAAAGTGTCCCGAAATTGATGAAAACATTCAATTTTGGGCTTTGAAAACAGGCGCAACTGTGCAGGCTTGATGCCCCCGTCGTAGAACTCTCGGAGAGTTTTCCAACGGTATGCTGTGCGTCGTGCAACTACTTACGGATCAAAAGTTATGCGCACTGGAACAACGGATACCTGGTGGCAAACCCCACGCCCTCGATTTGCGGGCCCAGCCTCTACATGAAGTGAAGTTGTCTTGCCTGAGGTGTTGTGGGATTCGGTAATAGAAATGTGATGGATTAGGTTGTCGTCCTTTTCGGGGCTCACGACGTACGATCCTGTACGGAAAAACAGCGCAAAAGAAGAAAAGTGTCCCAAAACTTATTTAAAAGTTCAATTTTGGGCTTTAAAAACAGGCGCAGCCTACCATGCTAGGTGCACCCGTCGTATAGCTCTCAGAGACCTTTCCAACAGTATGCTGTGCGCTGCGTAACTCCTTACGGATCAAAAGTTATGGGCACCGGAGCGACAGATACCGGGTCACAAGCACCACGCACTCGATTTTCTTGCCCAGCCTCTAAGTGAAGTGAAGTTGTCTTGCCCAAAGTGTCGTGGGATTCGGTAATAGAAATGTGATGGATTAGGTTGTCATCCTTTTCGCGGCTCACGACGTACGATCCGGTACGGAAAAACAGTGCAAAAGAAGAAAAGTGTCCCAAAACTTATGTAAACATTCGATTTTGGGGTTTGAAAAGAATCACAGCCAACCATGCTAGGTACCCCCGTCGTAGAGCTCTCAGAGAGCATTCCAACGGTATGCTATGCGCCGCGTAACTCCTTACGGATCAAAAGTCACATGCCCCACACCCTCGATTTGTGAGCCCAGCCACTACGTGAAGTGAAGTTGTCTTACACAAGGTGCCGTGGGATTCGTTAATAGAAATATGATGGATTAGGTTGTCGTCCTTTTTGCGGCTCACAACGTCCGATCCGGGATGGAAAAACAGCGGAAAAGAAGTAAAGTTTCCCAAAATTGATGAAAACATTCGATTTTGGGCTCCAAAAATAGGCGCAGCCGAGCAAGCTTGTTGCCACCGTCGTAGAGCTCTCGGAGAGCTTTCCAACGGTATGAGTTGCGCTGTGTAACTCCTTACGGATCAAAAGTTATGTGCACCGGAGCGACGGATACCTGGTCACAAACCCCACGCCCTCGGTTTGAGGGCCCAGCCCCTACGTGAAGTAAAGTTTTCTTGCATGAGGTGCCGTGGGATTCGGTAATAGAAAAGTGATGGATTAGGTTGTCGTCCTTTTCGCGGCACACGACATACGATTCGGAATGGAAAAATAGCGTAAAAGAATAAAATTGTCCCAAAACTGATGAAAACGTTCGATTTTGGGCTTTGAAAATAGGCATAGCCGAGCAGGCTTTGTGCCCTCGTCGTAGAGCTCTCAAAGAGCTTTCCAACAGTATGTTATGCACCGCGTAACTCCTTACAGATCAAAAGTTGTGGGCACCCGAGCGACGGAAACCTGGTCACAAGCCCCACGACCTCCGTTTGCGGGCCCAGCCTCTACGTGAAGTGAAGTTGTATTGCCCAAGGTGCCATGGGATTCGGTAATAAAAATGTGATGGATTAGGTTGTCGTCCTTTTCACGTCTCACGATGTGCGATCCGGGACGGAAAAACAGTGAAAAAGAAGAAAAGTGTCCCAAAATTGATGAAGACGTTCAATTTTGGACTCTGAAAATAGGGACAGCCGATCAGGCTTACTGCCCCCGTCGTAGAGCTCTCAGAGAGCTTTACAATAGTGTTATGTGCACCGAGTAATTCCGTACGGATCAAAAGTTATGGGCACCGGAGCGACGGATACCTTGTAACAAGCCCCACGCCCTCGGTTTGCAGGCCCAGCCTCTACGTGAAGTGAAGTTGTCTTACCCAAAGTGCCATGGGAATCGGTAATAGAAATGTGATGGATTAGGTTGTCGTCCCTTTCGCGGCTCACGACATACATTCGGGATAGAAAAACAGCGTAAAAGAAGAAAAGTGTCCCAAAACTGATGAAAACATTCGATTTTGGGCTTTAAAAACAGGCGCAACTGAGCAAGCTTGTGCCCCCGCCGTAGAGCTCTCGGAGAGCTTTTCAACGATATGCTGTGCGCCGCGTAACTACTTACGGATCAAAAGTAGTGTGTACCGAAGCAACGGATACCTGGTCACAAACCCCACGGCCTCAGTTTGCGGGCCCAGCCTCAACATGAAGTGAAGTTGTCTTGCCCAAGGTGCCATGGGATTCAGTAATAAAAATGCGATGGATTTGGTTGTCGTCCTTTTCGCGTCTCACGACGTATTATCCGGGATGAAAAAAAAGCGTAAAAGAAGAAAAATGTCCCGAAACTGATGAAAACATTCAATTTTGGGCTTTAAAAACAGGCGCAGCCGAGCAGGCTTGGTTCACCCGTCGTAGAGCTCTCGGAGAGCTTTCCAACGGTATGCTGTGCACCGCGTAACTTCTTACAGATCAAAAGTCATGGGCACCGGAGCGACGGATATCTGGTCACAAACACCACGCCCTCGGTTTGCGGGCCCAGCCACTACGTGAAGTGAAGTTGTCTTGCCCAAGGTGCCATGGGATTCGGCAATAGAAATGTGATGGATTAGGTTGTCATCCGTTTCATTGCTCACGACCTACGATCTCGTATGGAAAAACAACGCAAAAAAATAAAAGTGTCCCAGAACTTATGAAAATGTTCGATTTTGAGCTCCGAAAACAGGCGCAGCCAACCATGCTAGGTGCCCCCATCGTAGAACTCTCGGAGAACTTTCCAACAGTATGCTGTGCGCCGCGTAACCCTTTGCGAATCAAAAGTTATGGGCACCGGAGCGACGGATACCTGGTCACATGCCCCACGCCCTCGGTTTGTAGGCCCAGCCTCTACGTGAATCGAAGTTGTCTTGCCCAAGGTGCCATGGGATTCGGTAATAGAAATGTGATGGATTAGGTTGTCGTCCTTTTCGTGGCTCACGACGTACGATTCGGGACGAAAAAATAGCACAAAAGAAGGAAAGTGTCCCGAAACTAATGAAAACATTTGATTTTGGGTTCTGAAAATAGACGCAACTGAGCAGGCTTTGTGCCCACGTCGTAGAGCTCTCGGACAGCTTTCCAATAGTATGCTGTGCACCGTATAACTCCTTATGGATCAAAAGTGATAGACACCAGAACGACGGATACTTGGTCACAAGCCCCACGCCCTCAGTTTGCGGGCCAAGCCTCTACGTGAAGTGAAGTTGTCTTGCCAAAGGTATCGTGGTATTGGTAATAAAAATATGATGGATTAGGTTGTCCACCTTTTTGCGGCTCATGACGTACGATCCGCGATGGAAAAATAGCGCAAAAGAATAAAAGAGTCCCGAAACTAATGAAAACGATCGATTTTGGGCATTGAAAAAAGGCACAGCCGAGAAAGCTTGCTGCCACCGTCGTAGAGGTCTCGAAGAGCTTTCCAACGGTATGCTGTGCGACACGTAACTCCTTACGGATCAAAAGTTATAGGCACCGAAGCGACGAATACATGGTCACAAATCCTACGCCCTCGGCATGCGGGCCCAGCCTCTACGTGAAGTGAAGTTTTCTTGCCCAAGGTCCCATGGGATTGAATAATAGAAATATGATGGATTAGGTTGTCGGTCTTTTCGCTGCTCACGACGCACGATCCGGGATAGAAAAACAGCGTAAAAGAAGAAAATGGTCCCGAAACTGATGAAAATGTTCAATTTTGGGCTCCAAAAATAGGCGTAGCCAAGCAGGGCCACTACCCCATCGTAGAGCTCTCGGTGAGCTTTCCAACAGTATGTTGTGCGCCACATAACTCCTTACGGATCAAAAGTTATGGGCATCGAAGGGACGGATACCTGGTCACAAACCCCATGCCCTTGGTTTGCGGGCCCAACCTCTACGTGAAGTGAAGTTGTCTTGCCCAAGGTGCCACGGGATTCAGTAATAGAAATGTGATGGATTAGGTTGTTGTCCTTTTCGCAGCTCACGACGTACGATCCGGAACGAAAAAATAGCGCAAAAAAAGAAAAGTGTCTCGAAACTGATTAAAACGTTTGATTTTGGGCATTGAAAATAGGCGCAGCTAGGCAGGATTTGTACCCCCGTCGTAGAGCTCTCGGAGAACTTTCCAACAATATGTTGTGCGCTGCGTAACTCCTTACGGATCAAAAGTTATGGGCACCGAAGCGACGGCTACTTGGTCACAAGCCCCAAGCCCTCGATTTGCAGGCCCAGCCTCTACGTGAAGTGAACTTGTCTTGCCCAAGGTGCCGTGGGATTCGGTAATAGAAATGTGATGGATTAGGTTGTCGTCCTTTTCGCGGCTCACAATGTACGATCCGGGACGGAAAAACAGCGTAAAAGAAGAAAAGTGTCCCGAAACAGATGAAATCGATTGATTTTGGGCTCCTAAAATAGGCGCAACCGAGCAAGCTTGCTGCCACTATCGTAGAGCTCTCAGAGAGCTTTCCAACGGTATGTTGTGCGCCGCGTTACTCCTTACGGATCAAAAGTTATGGGCACCGGAGCGACAGATACCAGGTAACAAGTCCTACACTCTCGGTTTGCGATCCCAGCCTCTACATGAGGCGAAGTTGTCTTGCCCAAGGTGCTATGGGATTCGGTAATAGAAATGTGATGGATTAGGAAGTCGTCATTTTCGCGGCTCATGACGTACAATTCAGGACGGAAAAACAGCTCAAAAGAGGAAAAATAACCCAAAATTGATGAAAACGTTTGATTCTGGGCTCCGAAAATAGGCACAGCCGAGCAGGTTTTGTGACCCCGTCGTAGAGCTCTTAGAGAGCTTTCTAACAGTATGTTGTGCACCGCGTAACTCCTTACGGATCAAAAGTTATTGGCACCGGAGCGATGGGTACTTAGTCACAAGTCCCACGCCCTCGATTTGCTGGCCCATCCTCTACATGAAATGAAATTGTTTTGGCCAAGGTGCTGTGGGATTCGGTAATAGAAATATGATGGATTAGGTAGTCGTCCTTTTCGCAACTCACGACGTACGATCCGGAATGGAAAAATAGCATAAAAGAAGAAAAGTGTCTCGAAACTGATGAAAACGTTCGATTTTAGGCTGTGAAAATAGGCGCAGCTGAGCAGGCTTGGTGACCCCATCGTAGGGCTTTCGGAGTGCTTTCTAACGGTATGCTGTGAGATATGTAACTTCTTACAGATCAAAAGTTATGGGCACCGAAGCGACGGATACCTGGTCACAAGCCCTACACCCTTGGTTAGCGGGCCCAACCTCTACATGAAGTGAAGTTGTCTTGCCTAAGGTGCCGTGGGATTCAGTAAAAGAAATGTGATCGATTAGGTTGTCGACCTTTTTGCGGTTCACGACGTACGATTCGGTACGGAAAAATAGCGTAAAAAAAGAAAAGTGTCCTAAAACTTAAGAAAATGTTCGATTTTGGGCTCCGAAAATAGGCGCAGCCAACCATGCTAGGTGCCACGTCGTAGAGCTCTCAGAGAGCTTTCCAACGGTATACTGTACACCGCGTAACTCCTTACGAATCAAAAGTTATGGGCACCGAAGCGACAAATACCTGTTCACAAGCCCTATGCCCCTGATTTGCGGGTCCAGCCAGTACGTGAAGTGAAGTAGTCTTGCCCAAGGTGTCATGGGATTCTGTAATAGAAATGTGATGTATTAGGTTGTCGTCCTTTTCGCGGCTAACGACGTACAATCCTATGCGAAAAAACAGCGCAAAAGAAGAAACGTGACCCAAAACTTATGAAAACGTTCAATTTTGGGCTTTGAAAATAGGCGCAGCCAACCATGCTATGTGCCCCCGTCATAGAGCTCTCAGAGAGCTTTCCAACGGTACGCAATGTGCCGCGTAACTCCTTACGGATCAAAAGTTATGGGCACCGGAGCGACGGATACCTTGTCACAAGCCCCACGCCCTCGATTTATGGGCCCAGCCTCTACGTGAAGTGAAGTCATCTTGCCCAAGGTGCCATGGGATTCGGTAATAAAAATGTGAAGGATTAGGTTGTCGTCCTTTTCGCGGCTCACGACGTACGATCCGGAACAAAAAAACTGCGCAAAAAAAGATAAGTGTCCCAAAACTGATGAAAACATTCGATTTTGGGCTCCGAAAATAGGCGCAGTCGAGCAAGCTTGGTGCCCCCGTCGTAGAAATCTCAGAGAGCTTTCCAACCGTATCCTGTACGCCGCGTAACTCCTTACGGATCAAAAGTTATGGGCACTAGAGCGACGGATATCTTGTCACAAGCCTACGCCCTCTATTTGCGGGCCCAACCTCTACGTGAAGTGAAGTTGTCTTGCCCAAGGTGCCTTGTGATTCGGTAATAGAAATGTGATGGATTAGGTTGTTGTCCTTTTCGCGGCTCACGACGTACGATCCGGGACGGAAAAACAGAGCAAAAGAAGAAAAGTGTCCTAAAACTTATGAAAATGTTCAATTTTGGGCTCCAAAAATAGGCGCAGCCGAGCATGCTAGGTGCCACGTCGTAGAGCTCTCAGAGAGCTTTCCAACGGTATACTGTACACCGCGTAACTCCTTACGAATCAAAAGTTATGGGCACCGAAGCGACAAATACCTGTTCACAAGCCCTATGCCCCTGATTTGCGGGTCCAGCCAGTACGTGAAGTGAAGTTGTCTTGCCCAAGGTGTCGTGGGATTAGGTAATAGAAATGTGATGGATTAGGTTGTCGTGCTTTTCGCGGCTCACGACGTACGATTCGGTGCGGAAAAACAGTGCAAAAAACGAAATGTGTCCCAAAACTTATGAAAACGTTCAATTTTGGGCTTTGAAAATAGGCGTAGCCTACCATGCTATGTGCCTCCGTCGTAGAGCTCTCAGAGAGCTTTCGAACGGTACGCAATGTGCCGCGTAACTCCTTAAGGATCAAAAGGTATAGGCACGGGAGCGACGGATACCTGGTCACAAGCCCCACGCCCTCAATTTGCTGGCCCAGCCTCTATGTGAAATGAGGTTGTCTTGCCCAAGGTGCCATGGGATTCAATAATAGAAATGTGATGGATTAGGTTATCGTCATTTTCGCGGCTCACGACGTACGATTCGGGACGGAAAAACAGCGAAAAAGAAGAAAAGTGTCCCAAAACTTATGAAATTTTTTGATTTTGGGTTCCAAAAATAGATGTAGCCGAGCATGCTAGGTGCCCCCATCATAGATCTCTCAGAGAGCTTTCCAACGGTATGTTGTATGTCGCGTAACTCCTTATGGATCAAAAGTTATGGGCACCAGAGCGACGGATACCTGGTCACAAGCCCCACGCCCTCGGTCTGCAGGCCCAGCTTCTACGTGAAGTGAAGTTGTCTTGCCCAAGGTGCCGAGGTATTCAGTAATAAAAATGTGATGGATTAGGTTGTCGTCATTTTCGCGGCTCACAGCATACGATCCTGGACGGAAAAACAGCGTAAAAGTAGAAAAGTATCCAAAAACTGATAAAAATGTTCGATTTTGAGTTCCGAAAATAGGCGCAGCCGAGCAAGCCTGTTGCTACCATTGTAGAGCTCTCAGAGAGCTCTCCAACGGTATGCTGTACGCCACGTAACTCCTTACGGATCAAAAGTTATGGGCACCAGAGCGACGGAGACTTGGTCACAAGCACTACGCCCTCGGTTTGCGGGCCCAACCTCTACGTGAAATGAAGTTGTCTTTCCCAAGGTGCCGTGGGATTCGGTAATAGAATTGTGATGGATTAGGTTGTCGTCCTTTTCGCGGCTCACGACGTACGATCCTGGACGGAAAAACAGCGTAAAAGTAGAAAAGTGTCCAAAAACTGATAAAAATGTTCGATTTTGAGCTCCGAAAATAGGCGCAGCCGAGCAAGCCGGTTGCTACCGTTGTAGAGCTCTCCAACAGTATGATGTACGCCACGTAACTCCTTACGGATCAAAAGTTATGGGCACCGGAGCGACGGAGACTTGGTCACAAGCACTACGCACTCGGTTTGCGGGCCCAACCTCTACGTGAAGTGAAGTGGTCTTGCCTAAGGTTCCGTGGGATTCGGTAATAGAAATGTGATAGATTAGGTTGTCGTCCTTTTCGCGGCTCACGACGCATGATCCGAGACAAAAAAATAGTGCAAAAGAAGAAAATTATCCAAAAACTGATGAAAAAGTTCGATTTTGGGCTTTGAAAACAGGCGCAGCCGAGCAGGCTTTGTTCCCCCGTTGTAGAACTCTTAGAGAGCTTTCCAACAGTATGCTCTGCTCCGCGTAACTCCTTGCGGATCAAAAGTTATGGGCACCGGAGCGACGGAGACCTAGTCCCAAGCCCGACGTCCTCAGTTTGCGGGCCTAGCCTCTACGTGATGTGAAGTTGTCTTGCCCAAGATGCCGTGGGATTCAGTAATAAAAATGTGATGGATTAGGTTGTCGTCCTTTTCGCGGCTCACAACATACGATCCGGGATGAAAAAACAGCGTAAAAGAAGAAAAGTGTCTCGAAACTGATGAAAATGTTCGATTTTGGGCTTTAAAAATCAGCGCAGCCAACCGGGCTTGTTGCCTCCGTCGTAGAGCTCTCAGAGAGCTTTCCAACGGTATGCTGTGTACCGCGTAACTCCTTACGGATCAAAGGTTATAGGCACCGGAGCGACGGATACCTGGTTACAAGCCCCATGCCCTCGGTTTGCGGGCCCAGCCTCTTCATGAAGCGAAGTTTTCTTGCCTGAGGTGGCATGGGATTCGATAATAGAAATGTGATGGATTAGGTTGTCGCCCTTTTCGTGGCTCACGACGTACGATCCAGGACAGAAAAATAGTGCAAAAGAAGAAAAGTATCCCGAAACTGATGAAAACATTCAATTTTGGGATCCAAAAATTGGTGCAGCCGAGCAGGCTTGCTGCACCCGTCGTAGAGCTCTCTGAGAGCTTTCCAACGGTATGCTGTGCACCGCGTAACCCCTTATAGATCAAAAGTTATGGGCACCGGAGCAACGGATACCTGGTCACAAGCCCCACGCCCTTTGTTTGCGGGCCCAGCCTCTACGTGAAGTGAAGTTGTCTTGCCCACGGTGCCATGTGATTCGGTAATACAAATGTGACGGATTAGGTTGTCGTCCTTTTCGGGGCTCACGACGTACGATCCGTGATGGAAAAATAGCGTAAAAGAAGAAAAGTGTTTCGAAACTGAAGAAAACGTTTGATTTTGGGATTTAAAAATGGGCGCAGCTGTCACGCCCCCAACTAGACCTATAGAGGTTAGACTAGGGTATGACCTAAGCATTCACGTTGTTTTATGACTCTAACTGATTAACGAAGAATACGTTTATCCGTTAGCCTAGAACTTCAAAAATTCTTCAGAAAATCGGCAGCATCACGACTGTAATTGGCTCTTTAGTTTGACCTAATTTCTAAATGCCTCAAAACTTTCAATCTCAAATTCGATTCCAACTATGATTACTATTTATCCTCAATTGAAATGCCTACTAGTTCTCTCGAAGTCTCATTTGATTAACAACCTAGCATGATAACTATGTCTCGTTTGTTTGTCAATCCTTGTTACAAAAGTACATGTTGATCTTAGCTTACCAATGAGTACCTGCTTAAGATTGGATAATTTCATTTTACTTAACCCTTTACCTAATACTTCATAAGCCTGTGATAGATACTAAACCAAAGTAGCAATAGCAAAACGACCAGAAGAGTGTCTATCTAGTTATAATAAGTACAAACCAAAATTTGACCCCAAATTACAACGAGAGTCATTTATTATAGCATTGACAAACAACAAAATAGATGATCTTCAAACAATATATCGTTCACAAAATAGCCACAACCACGTAAGGCACGTAGGGCATGCAATCACTCCAAGTAGTCATCAATAGGCACGTTATCCTCAAGTACCTGTTCCTGATCTTCTTCACCTGAGATGATAAAAGAGGGTGAGTCCTTATGAACTCAGTGAAGGGGAACGAGAAATAAGTTTTGAAACTCTTTTTCTGGTTCAACTTATGAAAAACCCTTTTTAAAAGCATGACATATAACACAAGTAAATTCATAATGTAATATAAAAGTAAAGGAACACAATTACCCGTTTTTCCTCCCCGAGGTCCTCTACGAACCAAGCGAGAGTACTTATACACATAGTGAAAAGGATACGGTGAGCTTTTGCTCTCAATTCATTTCTAGTTTTAGTTGTTGCGGCCGACTTCAAATCATCCACTTATCACGCCAAATGGGTGTACTCCAAATGTACCCCGAAATCCTACGACCCAACTCTCCGAGGAAGTCTAGCCCCCAAGCGAGAGAGGGAATTAGACAATGGTAGTCACGGTTGCACCGGCAAGCCCGATGTCGCCTGGTGTGCGTGAAACGCTACCATGCCAGAATGAAAGGTTGCAACCTTGAATGCAATGCACATTTATAACATTTAACATATCACATTAGGAGGACAACAAAGTAGGTTGCCTCCGAGCAGTTATAAGATCGCACGTTGGAAAGTAAACACACGAGGCATGCTTTGATATTTAATTTCACTTGTAATAAACATGGATTTATACGAATATTAAACGGGCAGCCATGTAACACATGTAAATCAAGTCATATAACTCATTTCGGGGTTCACGTAATCAAGTAATAAGTTTATGCAAGCATGTAACGATGTCTACATAGGACCGGGTGCAAGAAAAGTCTTCTTATCAACATGTAATCATTGGGAATCACATTTCAAGCATACTTAACATTTATTAGGCAGCCCACTAATCACACAATTAGACACAATAACCATAGGATCAACACTTAGCCATTTTTCATGGTCAATAGGGTTTCAATTCATGCTTACACATGCGATTAAGCCACAAGTTGTCACGTAATTAAACCCAAGCCATGCATCGATTAATTAAAACATCCTCAATCATCCAAAACAGTCCACACAACATCCAAGTGCCACAATCCCAAGCATTCAATACCACAAGAGAAGTTACAATAATTTTCAACATATCACTAGATAAAAACCTCACTGCAATGGTTTGTTTTCCCACAATCGTTTAGACAAGCAAAAAATGTCCAATTCCAGTGAAAAAAATGTCAAATTAAATCTTAATAAGTGATCTAAATCCAGAAACAAACCTTGCATCATTTGGAGTTCGACCTCAAGATTTATAGCTAAAACCGTGAGACTACGCAAAACTGTCCAGATTCGTACATATTTCAATATTTGCCATTTTTGAGGGTCTTAGGGTCAGATTTAGCTTTAGTCTATTTCTGAAAAAAATGTCCATAACTGAAAAATCTAGCAATCTACGAAATTTCATGCATTTTAGATATCTTTTACTAGGTCAAAATTGTCTCGTTCTACAAGGACAGTGAACTGCCAAAAACCTGCTCCATTTTCCCAGATTTTCCAGATTTAGACACCTTTCTATGTTTTGCCATTTTGGAGACCATAGAGTCAAAATTGGCCTTGGCCTATTTCTATGAAAAATGCTCAGAACTTGAAAAAATAGTCGCCTACCAATTTTCATGTATTTTCAACATCATTTACCATGCTAAATTCACTTCGCTCTAACAAATCAGAAACCTGCCATTTTCGTGATTTTATCTATCTCCAAGTTCTAGCTAAATATCTTGCCATGCATGGTTACAAAAGCTCATGTACACACATATACCACAAGTACAGAGGTAAAAATAGACATATGAAGGCATGCATGTGGTTTTTGGAAGCTTTTAAATAGGATTAACCCTCACCTTAGCCTATTGACAACAAATGATGCTCAAAACTCTTGAAGATGCACAAATGGTATTCTCTACTCATTTGGCCGAGAGATATTGCTTGATTTCCTTAATTCCTAGCTGAGTTACCATGTCCTTAGTATGTGCATGTGGTTAGAACAAAAGGGAGATGAAAGAAAAGCTATCAAACATACCTAGGGCCGAAATGAGTATTCTATTAGCTTGCATGCAAATCTCCTTGCTTCTTGCTAGCTTGGTCGAGTTCCTTAGAGTCTTGAATGTCTAGGAGAGTCTTTGAATGAGAGTTCAAGCTATGGAGACTAAGGTTGCAGCCAAGGCCAAGAGAGAGAGAGTGTAAATGAGAAAATGAGAAGTTTGAAAAGAATGAAGTGTTGGTGTAAGCATGTGTCGGCCTTGAGCTTCTAAAATTTCTGATTTTGTGTCATCCACAGCATGTTTTGAATTGTCCTAGCATGGGCATTGAGTGGGTAGAGAATGTGGAACATGGTGGTGGATAAAATAATGCTTGGTTTTCATTTTTTTTTTTTTTTTTTGCATTGTATCGTAGAATGTCTAAACTTGATTTTTGAAATTGCAAAGCATGTCAAAAGCTCTTCACATAGTCGGCCAAGGCAAAGCTCAAATCTGAATTTTTGTCTTGTTTTGAGCTTATTTTATTGTGTGCTTGGGATATGCAAAAGAATAAAGAATAAAGAATAAGAATGTTTAGCTTTTGGTTAAATTTTGTCTCCTAGTGCATTGACTTAGCATTTTAATATTAGTTAGCGGAGTTTGTAGGATTAATTAATAATCTAGTGCTTCGTGTAAGATGCTTTCTTGATTAGCGTGCAGGCACGCTTTCCTAGGTTTAGGGCATGCACTATGAGGTAAAGCACGAACTACGAGATGAATGCACGTTTTCCAAATAAATGCACGCAACTCTAAATGAATGCACGTAATTCGATGCAATGCATATAAAATGAGACCCGACTCTTGAACCTAGGTTAAGGCACGCAATTCTAGGTTAGGGCACACAAAATGACATATCGCACGAAAATCGAGGTCGGGCCTCACATCCTCCCCTCCTTAAAAGAATTTCATCCCGAAATTCAATTTTACCTTTGAAATAATGTCGATGCTGTTGCTCCATCTGGTCTCATCTTTCCCACGTTGCTTCTTCCACCCCATGGTGATCCCACAACACTTTCACCATCGGTATCGACTTGTTGCATAGTTCCCCATCTTGCTCGTCCAGGATCCGAATAGGCTTTTCTTCATAAGACAAGTTCTCCCGAAGCTGCAACGGCTCTGGCTCCAAGATATGCGATGGATCAGGGTGATACTTCTGTAGCATTGAAACATAAACGACATCATGAATATTGGAGAGGTTTTGGGGTAGTTCTAGACGATACGCCAATTGGCCAAGCTTCTCAATTATCCCAAATGGTCCTACAAACCTCGGGCTCAACTTTTCACCCTTGCCGTGTTTAATCAGTCCCCTCTGAGGTGATAACCTCAAGAACAACTTGTCGCCGACCTCAAACTCTAGACTCCGTCTCTGTCGGTCTGCATAACTTTTCTACCTTCTTTGGGCGGCAAGCATCCGTTTTTGGATGAGGTGGACATTATCAACAGTCTTCATAAGTTCAGGTAGAAGGGTCGGGTCGAAAGTCTTCGTCTCACATACTTCATCCCAAAAAATTGGGGATCGACACTTACGTCTATACAATGCCCCAAATGGGGCCATCTCGATAGTGGCCTGATAGCTGTTATTATAAGTGAACTCCGCTAGGGGCAGATATTTCTCCCAACCTTTTCCGAAGTCTAGAACACATGCCCTCAGCATATCCTCCAGAATCTGAATAGTTCTCTCAGATTGTCCATCAGTCTGAGGATGATAAGTTGTACTAAAACTCAACTTCGTTCCCAAAGCTTCTTGCAATCTCTTCCAAAATCGGGAAGTAAAACGAGGATCCCTATCCGACACAATACTCACAGGCATCCCGTGCAACCTTACAATATCCGCCACATACATATCTCCCAGTTTCTCAAGGCTATCCTCCTTGTTCATCGGTAGGAAGTGAGCTGACTTGGTCAATCTATCCACTATGACCCAAACGGCGTCATGACCCTTTTGTGACCTGGGCAGGTCCATGACAAAGTCCATAGTTATATGTTCCCATTTCCATCGGAAAATTTCCAACGGTTGAAGCAAACCTACCGGTCGTTGATGTTCTGCTTTGACTCTCTGGCAAGTTAAACATCGTGCCACAAACTCCGCGATCTCCCTCTTCATGTTATTCCACCAATAGTGTTGCTTCAAATCCCGGTACATCTTTGTTCCGCCGGGGTGAATAGTGTATCTCGAATTATAGGCTTCTTCAAGAATCTTCTTTTTCAACTCTGGGTTATTAGGAACACAAATTCGACTCCTGAATCTCCAAATACCATCATCATGAAACTTGAAATCTGTGTTACTTTCTTTAATCTTCTGAAACTGTTGGTCCTTCTGTTGAGCCTCTCGTAATTCAGACAACAAGGTCGACTGAACTTGTGTAGTGGCAAAAAGTAACCCTTTTTGAGTCAATTGTGGATTCCACAAAAATGCTTCCTCTAACAACTCCTGCACCTTAACTTCTAGTTTCGCCATGCTCGCTTTCCGACTTAAGGCATCTGCAACTACATTTGCTTTACCGGGCATATAATTGATTGTGCAGTTATAATCATCCAAGAGCTCTATCCATCGTCTTTGCCTCATGTTCAACTCTTTTTGTGAAAACAAGTACTTCAAGCTCTTGTAATCAGTAAACACCTCAAACTTGTTACCCCACAGATAATGCCTCTATTTCTTGAGTGCAAACACAATAGCCGCTAACTCCAAATCATACGTCGGGTAGTTCAATTCATACGGCTTGGGCTTCCTAGAGGCATACACAATCACTCTACCATTCTGCATCAACACACACCCCAGTCCTTCTTTGGAAGCATCGCTATAGATTACAAAGCCTTGACTCCCTTCAGGCAATGCAAGAACAGGTGCGGTAGTCAATCTTTTCTTCAATTCTTGAAAGTTGTTCTCACACTTGTCATCCCACACGAACTTTGTTTTCTTTTGAGTGAGCTTTGTAAGTGGTCCTGCAATCTTTGAGAAATCATTCATGAACCTTCGATAATAGCCGGCTAAACCGAGAAAACTCCGAACCTCCGTAACATTTTTCGGCTTCTTCCAAGACATCACCACTTCTATCTTTGCTGGGTCCACCGTTATTCCCTCTTGGGATATGATGTGCCCCAAGAATGCAATCTGCCGCAACCAAAATTTGCATTTGCTAAACTTTGCATACAATTGATACTCTCGAAGTTTCTGCAACACCAATCACATATGTTGTTCATGCTCAGCCTCAGATTTCGAGTATACCAAAATATCATCAATAAAGATCACCACAAATTGATCCAAGTAGGGTTGAAAAACCATGTGCATCAAGTCCATAAAAGTTACAGGGGCATTAGTTAGCCCAAATGGCATCACCACAAATTCATAATGCCCATATCTCGTCCTAAAAGCCGTTTTAGGCACATCTTCCTTTTTGATTCACAACTGGTAGTACCCTTGCCTCAAGTCGAGCTTTGAATACACTTTAGCTCCTTGAAGTTGATCAAACAACTCGTCAATCAGTGGAAATGGGTATTATTCTTGACGGTCACTTGGTTCAATCCTCGGTAATCGATGCATAGCCTCAACGTTCCATCTTTCTTCTTTACAAATAGGACTAGTGCGCCCCACGGAGAAGTACTTGGTTGAACAAACCCCTTCTTCAACAATCCTTGCAATTGGTCCTTCAATTCTTGTAGCTCAGGTGGTGCCATACGATAGGGAGCTTTAGATATCGGCTGGGTGCCAGGCAATACCTCTATTACAAACTCAATTTCCCGATCCGGGGGTAAACCGAGTAATTCTTTTGGAAACACGTCAGCATAATCTTTAATCACTGGCATCTCCTCCAACTTAGCTTTGTCTGACGACTTGTTGATGAGGTAAGCTAAGTATCTACTACACCCTTTTCTCAAGGACTTCACTGCTTTCGTAGATGAAATGATGGAACTCCCGTTGAAGTCTCTTCGACCCATTACCTCCAATGTTGGTTGACCAGGTATCTGGAATGTTACAATCTTTGTTCGGCAATCTAGTTGGGCATGATGCTTTGCCAACCAGTCCATCCCTAAGATGACTTCATAGTCTCGAAAGGGTAATACTATAAGATTGGCTGAGAATTCCCTATCCTTAATTTGGATTTTACATGTTTTACAAGCTGAGCTAGTAACAAGTTTAGAACCCATCGAAGTACCAACTTCTACTTTGTAAGACAAACATACAACTCGTAATTTCACACGTTGCACACATAAGGGAGTAATAAACGAATGAGTAGCACCTGGATCAATTAGCACCCTAACAGGTTGATTCAATATCAAGAATGTACGTTCAACAACAGCAGTCTCATCAGGAAGCTCCTCGCACTCAATAGCATAAGCTCGGGCCTGAACTCTAGGAACTGGAGTCTTGCCTCTACCAGCTGGTTTAATCTGATTTTGTCCCCCTTGCCATTTAGGGCAATCCTTGATCTGATGTTGATCACTACCACACCGTACGCATCGTCCTAACTTCTTCCAGCACTGGTCCTCGGTGTGACCCTTCTTGTCACAGTAAGAACAGTTGATAGACTAAGTAGCAGGTGAACTACCTGTGGATCCACGGGTGGAAGAGGCTAATGGTGCTTTAGTCGGGCCACGGTTATTGACTGGTCTATTCTGGCTCTGGCCCTGACTGTGACTCTAAGTCTGGAATTTCCTCTGTTGTCTTGGAGGCTGATATGGTTTCTTGTTCGGCTGACTTGAATCGGCTCTGTCAAGTTTCATCTTCTCAACTCGGGATGCAGCAGCAAGGAGAGTAGAATAAGTAGTAAAGTCATGCGAAGCCAACTGATCTTGAATTTCTGGCCTCAACCCATTCGTAAATTTTCACATTTTCGCCTCAGGGGTACTGACCATGTATTGAGCATAACAGGATAGTCTGTCAAAGCGAGTCTCATACTGAGCCACTGTCATGTTACCCTGGTTCAAGTGCATGAATTCTTCAATTCGCCTCTGCCTGGAGACTGCAGGTACGTATTTTTCCTTGAATGCCTTAACGAAATTATCCCATAAGCGAGGTATATGACCAGTTTCCCAAAGTGCTTCCACAGTGTGCCACCAATGCTCAACATCCACGTGCAACAGAAACATAGCGAACTCAATCTTTTCCTCATCAGTATAGTCAAGTGGCCTGAAAATCCTTTCAATCTTAGATAGCCAAGCCTCTGCCTTTTCATCATCAGCTTTCCCGTAGAATTTGGACGGGCAAAAGTCAAGGAACTCCCGCATTCTGCTATTTCTCCCATTGTTACCATCATTCCTATTGTTGTTGTTGTTTGCTTCACGTGCATCTTGACGTTCCATCACTCGCGACATGCGATCCATAGCATTCGCCATCATGTTAAACATGGCCATGCTGGGATTAGTTTGATGAGCATCTTCGGCTCCTTGAGGCTCATCGCTCCTATTGGTATTGCGGGTACTAGGGCCAGCCATCTATAGGCACAGATTATGATGCACAATTTATTGGAATACGACAAGACAAGAATTTAACGTATAAGGTATGCAACATATAATTTTACATAGACATACAATTCTTGAAACAATTAACACATGTTAATCACATAAGCACATAGAAACAGAGAAGGCACAACTGATATTGTCACACATTAACACACATAAACAAGTCATCCCAATAAGCTTAGGGCTTCTACCCATGGTCCGAGAGTTAAACCTGACTTAAGCAATCTAAGCTCTGATACCATTAATATAAGGTGTCACGCCCCCAACCAGACCTATAGAGGTTAGACTAGGGTGTGATATAAACATTCACGTTCTTTTATGACTATAACTGATTAACGAAGAATAAGCTTATCCATTAGACTAGAACTCCAACAATTCTTCGGAAAACCGGCTACATAATGGCTGTAATTGGCTCTTTAGTTTGACCTAATTTTCTAAACGCCTCAAAACTTTCAATCTCAAATTCAATTCCAACTAAGCTTACTATTTATCACCAATTTAAATGCCTACTAGATATCTTGAAGTCTCGTTTGATTAACAACCTAGCATGATAACTATGTCTCGTTTGTTTGTCAATCCTTGTTACAAAAGTACATGTTGATCTTAGCTTACCAATGAGTACCTACTTAAGATTGGATAGATTCATTTTACTTAACCCTTTACCTAATACTTCATAAGCCTGTGATAGATATTAAACCAAAGTAGCGATAGCAAAACGACCAGAAGAGTGTCTATCTAGTTATGATCAGTACAAACCAAAATTTGACCCCAATTTACAACGGGGGTCATTTACAATAGCAATGACAAACAACAAAAGAGATGATCTTCAAACAACATATCGTTCACAAAACAGCCACAACCACGTAAGGCACATAGGGCATGCAATCACTCCAAGGAGTCATCAATAGGCACGTTATCCTCAGGTACCTATTCCTGATCTTCTTCACCTGAGATGATAAAAGAGGGTGAGTCCTTATGAACTCAGCGAGAGGGAACGAGAAATAAGTTTTGAAACTCTTTTTTCGGTTCAACTTATGAAAAACCTTTTTTGAAAGCATGACATATAACACAAGTAAGTTCATAAGGAAATATAAAAGTAAAGGAACATAATTACCCGTCTTTCCTCCCCGAGGTCCTCTAGGAACTAAGCGAGAGTACTTATACACATAGTGAAAAGGATACGGTGAGCTTTTGTTCTCAGTTTATTTCCAGTTTCAGTTGTTGCGGCCAACTTCAAATCATCTACTTCTCACGCCAAATGTGTGTACTCTAAATGTACCCCGAAACCCTACCACCCAACACTCTGAGGAAGTCTAGCCCCCAAGCGAGAAACGGAATTGGACAATGGTAGTCACGGTTGCACCGGTAAGCCCGATGTCGCCCGGTGTGCGTGAAACGCTACCACGCCAGAATGAAAGGTTGCAACTTTGAATGCAATGCACATTTATAACATTTAACATATCATATTTGGAGGACAACAAATTAGGTTGCCTCCGAGCAGCTATAAGATCGCACGTTGACAAGTAAACACACGAGGCATGCTTTGATATTTAATTTCACTTGTAATACACATGGAGTTAAATGAATATTAAACGGGCAGCTATGTAACACATGTAAATGAAGTCATATAACTCATTTCGGGGTTCACGTAATCAAGTAATAAGTTTATGCAATCATGTAACGACGTCTACATAGGACCGGGTGCAAGAAAAGTCTTCTTATCAACATGTAATCATTGGGAATCACATTTCAAGCATACTTAGCATTTATTAGGCAGCCCACTAATCACACAATTAGACACAATAACCAAAGGATCAACACTTAGCGAGTTTTCATAGTCAATAGGGTTTCAATTCATACTTATACTTGCGATTAAGCCACAAGTTGTCATGTAATTAAACCCAAGCCATGCATCGATTAATTAAAACATCCTCAATCATCCAAAACAGTCCATACAACATCCAAGTGCCACAATCCCAAGCATTCAATACCACAAGAGAAGTTACAATAATTTTCAAAGCATACCTCTAGATAAAAACCTCACTGCAATGGTCTGTTTTCCCACAATCATTTAGACAAGAAAAAAATCTCCAATTCCAGTGAATAAAATGTCAAATTAAATCTTATTGAGTGAACTAAATCCAGAAACAAACCTCACATCATTTGGAGTTCGGATTCAAGAGTTATAGCTAAAACCGTGAGACTACGCAAAACAGTCCAAATTCGTACATATTTCAATACTTGCCATTTTTTAGGGTTTTACGGTCAGATTTAGCTTTAGTCTATTTCTGACAAAAATGTCCAAAACTGAAAAATATAGCAACCTACCAAATTTCATGCATTTTACATATCTTTTACTAAGTCAAAATTGTTTCATTCTACAAGGATAGTGAACTGCCAAAAACCTGCTCCATTTTCCCAGATTTTCCAGATTTAGACACCCTTCGATGTTTTGCCATTTTGGAGACCTTAGAGTCAAAATTTTCCTTGTCCTATTTCGACTAAAAATTATCAGAACTGGAAAAACTAGTCTCCTACCAATTTTCATGCATTTTTAACATCATTTACCAGGCTAAATTCACTTCGCTCTAACAAGTCAGAAATCTGCCATTTTCGCGATTTTACCTATCTCCAAGTTCTAGCTAAATATCTTGCCATGCATGGTTACAAAAGCTCATGTACACACACGTACCACAAGTACAGAGGTAAAAATAGACATATGAAGGCATGCATGTGGTTTTTGAAAGCTTTTAAAAAAGGATTAACTCTCACCTTAGCTTATTGACAACAAATGATGCTCAAAACTCTTGAAGATGCACAAATGGTCTTCTTTCCTCATTTGGCCGAGAGATATTGCTTGATTTCCTTAATTCCTAGCTGAGTTACCATGTCCTTAGTATGTGCATGTGGTTAGAACAAAAGGGAGATGAATGAAAAGCTATCAAACATACCTAGGGCTGAAATGAGTGTT
Organism: Ehretia macrophylla; assembly: GCA_037974665.1. Classification (NCBI taxonomy): domain Eukaryota; kingdom Viridiplantae; phylum Streptophyta; class Magnoliopsida; order Boraginales; family Ehretiaceae; genus Ehretia; species Ehretia macrophylla. The sequence continues at coordinate 54,781,798 of CM075764.1, forward strand.
CTATGACCTTTCATGCAAATCTCCTTGCTTCTTGCTAGCTTTTTTGAGTTCCTTAGAGCCTTGAATGTCTAGGAGAGTCCTTAGAGCCTTGAATGTCTAGGAGTGTAAATGAGAAAATGAGAGGTTTGAAAAGAATGAAGTGTTGGTGTGACCATGTGTCGGCCTTGAGCTTCTAAATTTTTTTATTTTGTGTCATCTAAAGCATGTTTTGAATTGTCTTAGCATGGGCATTGAGTGGGTCGAGAATGTGGAGCATGGTGGTGGATAAAATAATGCTTGGTTTTCATTTTTTTTTGCATTGTGTCATAAAATGTCTAAACTTGATTTTTGAAACTGCAAAGCATGTCAAAAGCTCTTCACATGGTCGGCCAAGGCAAAGCTCAAATCTGAATTTTTGTCTTGTTTTGAGCTTATTTTATTGTGTGCTTGGGATATGCAAAAGAATAAAGAATAAAGAATAAGAATGTTTAGCTTTTGGTGAAATTTTGCCTTCTAGTGCATTGACTTAGCATTTTAATATTAGTTAGTGGAGTTTGTAGGATTAATTAATAATCTAGTGCTTCGTGTAAGATGCTTTCTTGATTAACGTGCGGGCACGCTTTCCTAGGTTTAGGGCACACACTACGAGATAAAGCACGAACTATGAGATGAATGCATGTTTCCCAACTAAATGCACACAACTCTAAATAAATGCACGTAATTCAATGCAAGGCGCATAAAACGAGACACGACTCTTGAACCTAGGTCAAGGCACGCAATTCTAGGTTAGGGCATATGAAATGACATATCGCACACAAATCGAGGTCGGGCCCCACAGCAGCAGACCAGGCTTGTTACCTCCGTCGTAGAGCTCTCAGAGAGCTTTCCAACAGTATACTGTTCGCCGCGTAACTCCTTATGGATCAAAAGTTATGGGCACCGGAGCGACGGATACCTGGTTACAAGTCCCACGCCCTCGGTTTGCCGGCCCAGCTTCTACATTAAGTGAAGTTGTCTTGCCAAGGTGCCATGGGATTCAGTAATAGAAATGTGATAGATTATGTTGTCGTCCTTTTCGCGGCTCACGACGTACAATCCAAGACGAAAAAACAGCGAAAAAGAAGAAAAGTATCCCAAAACTGATGAAAACATTTGATTTTGGTCTCCGAAAATAGGCGCAGCCAAGCAAGCTTGCTGCCCCCGTCATAGAGCTCTTGGAGAGCTTTCCAACGGTATGTTGTGCGCCACGTAACTCGTTACGGATCAAAAGTTATGGGCACCAGAGCGACGGAGACCTGGTCTCAAGCCCGACACCCTTGGTTTGCGGGCCCAGCCTCTACATGAAGTGAAGTTGACTTGCCCAAGGTGCCATGCGATTCGGTAATAGAAATATAATGGATTAGGTTGTGGTCCTTTTCACGGCTCACGACGTACAATCCAAGACCGAAAAACAGCGAAAATGAAGAAAAGTGTCCCAAAACTGATGAAAATATTTGATTTTGGGCTTCGAAAATAAGTACGGCCAAGTAATATCGCTGCCCCCGTTGTAGAGCTTTTGTAGAGCTTTCCAACGGTATGCTGTGCGATGCGTAACTCCTTACGAATCAAAAGTTATGGGCACTAGAGCGACGGAGATCTGGTCCTAAGCCCCACGCCGTCAGTTTGTGGGCCCAGCCTCTACATGAAGTGAAGTTGTCTTGCCCAAGGAGCCATGGGATTTGGTAATAGAAATGTGATTGATTAGGTTGTCGTTCTTTTTGCGGCTCACGACGTACGATCCGGGACGAAAAAACAGCGCAAAAGAAGAAAAGTGTCCCCAAACTGATGAAAATGTTGGATTTTGGGCTTTGAAAACAGGTGCAGCCGAGCAGGCTTTGTGCCCCCGTTGTAAAGCTCTTGGAGAGCTTTCCAACAGTATGTTGTGCGCTGCGTAACTCTTTACAGATCAAAAGTTATGGGCCCCGGAGCGACGGATACCTAGTCACAAGCCCCACACCCTCGACTTGCTGGCCCAGCCTCTATGTGCAGTGAAGTTTTCTTGCCCAAGGTGCTGTGGGATTCGGTAATAAAAATGTGATGAATTAGGTTGTCGTCTTTTTCGCGGCTCACGACATACGATCCAGGACGAAAAAACAGCGTAAAAGAAGAAAAGTGTCCCGAAACTGATGAAAACGTTCGATTTTGGTCTTTGAAAATAGGTGCAGCCAACCAGGCTTGTTGCATCCGTCGTAGAGCTCTCAGAGTGCTTTCCAACGGTATGCTGTGCGCCGCGTAACTTCTTATGGATCAAACGTTATGGGCACCTGAGCGACGGATACTTGGTCACAAGCCCCATGCCCTCGGTTTGCGGGCCCAGCCTCTACATGAAGTGAAGTTGTTTTGCCCAAGGTGCCTTGTGATTCGGTACTAGAAATGTGATGGATTAGGTTGTCGTCCTTTTCGCGGCTCATGACGTACGATCCGGGACGAAAAAATAGCACAAAAATAGAAAAGTGTCCCAAAACTGATGAAAATGTTTGATTTTTGGCTTCGAAAACAGGCGCAGCTGAGAACGCCTGCTTCCCCCGTCGTAGAACTCTCAGAGAGCTTTCCAACGGTATACTATGCACCGCGTAACTCTTTACGAATCAAAAGTTAGGGGCACCGGAGCAACGGATACCTAGTCTAAAGCCCCACGCCCCCGTTTTGCAGGCCCAGCCTCTACGTGAAGTGAAGTTGTCTTGCCCAAGGTGCCGTGGAATTCGGTAATAGAAATGTGATGGATTAGGCTGTCGTCCTTTTCGCGGCTCACAACGTACGATTCGGGACGAAAAAACAGCATAAAAGAAGAAAAGTGTCCCGAAACTGATGAAAATGGTCAATTTTGGGCTTTCAAAATAGTCGCAGCTGAGCGGGGTTACTATCCCAATCGTAGAGCTCTCCGAGAGCTCTCCAACTGTATGCTGTGCACTGCCTAACTCTTTACGGATTAAAAGTTATGGGCACCGGGGCGACGGATACCTGGTTACAAGCCCCACGCCCTCGGTTTGCGGTCCAGCATCTACGTGAAGTGAAGTTGTCTTCCCTAAGGTGCCATAGGATTCGGTAATAGAAATGTGATGGATTAGGTTGTCGTTCTTTTCGTGGCTCACGACGTACGATCCAGGACGAAAAAGCAGCGTAAAAGAAGAAAAGTGTCCTGAAATTGATGAAAACAATCGATTTTGGGCTTTGAAAACAGGCGCAACTGAGCAAGCTTAGTGCCCCCGTCGTTGAGCTCTCGGAGAGCTTTCCAACATTATGCTGTGCGCCGCGTAACTCCTTACGGATCAAAAGTTATGGGCACCGGAGCGACGGATACCTGGTCACAAGCCCCACGCCCTCGATTTGCTGGCCCAACCTCTACGTGAAGTGAAGTTGTCTTGCCCAAGGTGCCATGGAATTCGGTAATAGAAATGTGATGGATTAGGTTATCATCCTTTTCGCGGCTCACGACATACGTTCCGGAACGAAAAAACAGCGTAAAAGAAGAAAAGTGTCCTGAAACTGATTAAAATGTTCAATTTTGGGCTTTGAAAATAGGTGCAGCCGACCAGGCTTGTTGCCTCTGTCGTAGAGCTCTCAGAGAGGTTTCCAACGGTATGCTGTACGCCGCGTAACTCCTTATGGATCAAAAGTTATGGGCACCGGAGCGACGGATACCTGGTCACAAGCCCCATGCCCGCGGTTTGCGGGCCCAGCCTCTACATGAAGTGAAGTTGTCTTGCCCAAGGTGTCGTGGGATTCGATAATAGAAATGTGATGGATTAGGTTGTCATCCTTTTTGCGGCTCACGACGTACAATCCAGGATAGAAAAACAGCGGAAAAGCAGAAAAGTGTCCCAAAATTGATGAAAAAGTTCGATTTTAGGCTCTGAAAATAGACGCAGCAAAGCAGGCCTATTTCCTCTGTCGTAGAGCTCTCGGAGAGCTTTTCAACTGTAACATCCCCATCCCTCTCGAGACCGGGAGTTCTATCAATCAATCTATTCACAACCCAATTCCAAACCCGGGCAAAATTTTGGTTAGGGCACACGAAACGAGGTATTGCACGCAAATCGAGGTCGGGCCTCATAGTATCTGTCGCTCCGGTGCCCATAACTTTAGATCCGTAAGAAGTTACGCGGCGCAGAGCATACCGTTGGAAAGCTCTCTGAAAGCTCTACGATGGGGGCACCAAGCATTCTCTACTGCGCCTGTTTTCGGATCCCAAAATCGAACATTTTTATAAGTTTTGGGACACTTTTCTTCTTTTGCGCTATTTTACCATCCCGGATCGTACGTCGTGACCGCGAAAAGGATGACAAGCTAATCCATCACATTTCTATTACCGAATCCCACAGCCCCATGGGCAATACAACTTCACTTCACGAAGAGACTGGGCCCGCGAATCGAGGGTGTGGGGCTTGTAACCAAGTATCCGTCGCTCCGATGCCCTTAACTTTTGATCCGTAAGGAGTTACGCGGCGCACAGCATACCGTTGGAAAGCTCTCTGATAGCTCTACGACGGAGGCAACAAGCCTGGTCGGCTGCGCCCATTTTCAAAGCCTAAAATCTAATGTTTTCATCAGTTTCGGGACGCTTTTCTTCTTTTACATTGTTTTTCCGTCCCGGATCGTACGTCGTGAGCCGCAAAAAGGGTGACAACCTAATCTATCACATTTCTATTACCGAATCCCATGGTACCTTAGGCAAGACAACTTCACTTCATGTAGAGGCTGGGCTCGCAAACCGAGGGCATGGGGCTTGTGACCAGGTATCCGTCGCTCCGGTGCCCATAAATTTTGATCCGTAAGGAGTTGCGCGGCGCACAGCATATCGTTGGTAATCTCTCTGATAGCTCTACGATGGGGGCACCTACCATGCTCGGCTGCGTCTGTTTTCGGAGCCCAAAATCAAACATTTTCATCAGTTTCAGGACACTTTTCTTATTTTGTGCTGATTTTCCGTCACGGGTCGTCCGTCGTGAGCCACAAAAAGGACGACAAACTAATCCACCCTATTTCTATTATCGAATCCCATGGCACCTTGGGCAAGACAACTTCACATCATGTAGAGGTTGGGCCCGCAAACAGAGGGCGTGGGGCTTGTGACCAGGTATCTGTCCCTCCAGTGCCCATAATTTTTTATCCGTAAAGAGTTCCACGGCGCACAACATACCGTTGGAAAGCTCTTTGACAGCTCTATGACGGGCGTACCTAGCATGGTCGGCTGCGCCTATTTTCGAAGGCCAAAATCAAAAAATTTCATAAGTTTTGGGACACTTTTCTTTTTTATGCTGTTTTTTCGTCCCAGATCGTACGTCGTGACCTGCGAAAAGGACGACAACCTAATCCATCACATTTCAATTACCGAATCCCACGGCACAATGGGCAAGACAACTTCATTTCACGTAGAGGTTGGGCCCGCAAACCGAGGGTGTGGGGCTTGTGATCAGGTATCCATCGCTCCGGTGCCCATTACTTTTGATCCGTAAGGAATTACGCGGCACACAACATACCGTTGGAAAGCTCACCGAGAGCTCTATGACTGGGGCTCCAAGCCTGCTCGGCTGCGACTCTTTTCAAATAACAAAATCGAACGTTTTTATCAGTTTCGGGACACTTTTCTTCTTTAACGCAGTTTTTCTGTCCCGGATCGTACGTTGTGAGCTGCGAAAAGGACGACAACCTAATCCATTACATTTCTATTACCGAATCCCACGACACCTTGGGCAAAACAACTTCGCTTCACGTAGAGGTTGGGGCCGCAAATCGTGGGCATAGGGCTTGTGACCAGGTATCCGTCGCTCCGGTGCCCATAACTTTTTATCCGTAAGGAGTTACGCGGCGTACAGCATATGGCTGGAAAGCTATCTGAGAGCTCTACGATGGGGGCACCAAGCATTCTCCACTGCACCTGTTTTCGGATTCCAAAATCGAACATTTTCATAAGTTTTGGGACACTTTTCTTCTTTTGCGCTATTTTACCATCCCGGATCGTACGTCGTGAGCCGCGAAAAGGACGACAACCTAATCCATCACATTTCTATTACCGAATCCCACAGCCCCATGGGCAATACAACTTCACTTCACGTAGAGGCTGGGCCCACGAATCGAGGGCATGGGGCATGTAACCAAGTATCCGTCGCTCCGATGCCCTTAACTTTTGATCCGTAAGGAGTTACGCAGTGCACAACATACTGTTGGAAAGCTCTCTGAGAGCTCTACGACGGAGGCAACAAGCCTGGACGGTTGCACCCATTTTCAAAGCCTAAAATTGAATGTTTTCATCAGTTTTGGGACACTTTTCTTCTTTTGCTCTATTTTTTCGTCCTTGATCGTACGTCTTGAGCCGCGAAAAGAAAGACAACTTAATCCATCACATTTCTATTACCGAATCCCACGGCACCATGGGCAAGAGAACTTCACTTCACGTAGAGGCTGGGCCCGCAAACCATGGGGGTGAGGCTTGTGACTAGGTCTCCATCGCTCCGATGCCCATAACTTTTGATCCGTAAGGAGTTACGCGGCTCACAGTATACCGTTAGAAAGCTCTCTGAGAGCTCTACGACGGGGGCACCTACCATGCTCGACTGCATCTATTTTCGGAGACTAAAATCAAACATTTTCGTAAGTTTTGGGACACTTTTCTTCTTTTGCGCTGTTTTTCTGTCCTGGATCGTACGTCGTGAGCCGCGAAAAGGACGGCAACCTAATCCATCACATTTCTATTATCAAATCCCAGGGTACCTTGGGCAAGAAAACTTCACTTCATGTAGAGGCTGGGCCTACAAATCGAGGGCATGAGGCTTGTGACCAGGTATCCATCGCTCCGGTGCCTATAACTTTTGATCCGTAAGGAGTTACACGGCGCACAACATATCATTGGAAAGCTCTCTGAGAGCTCTATGACAGGTATACCTAGCATGGTTGGCTGCGCCTATTTTCGGAGCCCAAAATTGAACATATTCATTAGTTTCAGGACACTTTTCTTCTTTTGCGTAGTTTTTTTGTCCCGGATCATACGTCGTGAGCCGCGAGAAGAACGGCAACCAAATCTATCAAATTTATATTACCGAATCCCACGGCACCTTGGGCAAGACAACTTCGCTTCATGTAGAGGCAGGGGCCGCAAATCATGGGCGTGGGGCTTGTGACCAGGTATTCGTCGCTCTGGTGCCCATAACATTTGATCCATAAGGAGTTACGCGGCGCACAGCATACCGTTGGAAAGCTCTCCGAGAGTTTTACGACGGGGGCAGCAAGCCTGCTCGGCTACGCCTGCTTGCGGAGCCCAAAATTGAACGTTTTCATCAGTTTCAGGACACTTTTATTCTTTTCCGTTGTTTTTCTGTCACGGATCGTATGTCGTGAGCCGCGAAAAGGATGACAACCCAATCCATCACATTTCTATTACCGAATCCCACGGCACCTTGGGCAAGACAACTTCTCCTCATGTAGAGGCTGGGCCCGCAAACCGAGGGCGTGGTGCTTGGGACTAGGTTTCTGTCGCTCCGGTGCCCATAACTTTTTATCCATTAGGAGTTACGCGGCGCACAGCATACTGTTGGAAAGCTATCCGAAAGCTCTACGATAGGGGCACCTAGCATGCTCAGCTGCGACTGTTTTCAGACCCCAAAATCAAACATTTTCATAAGTTTTGGGACACTTTTCTTCTTTTGCGCTGTTATTCTGTCCTGGATCGTAAGTCGTGAGCCATGAAAAGGACGACAACCTATTCCATTACATTTCTATTACCAAATCCCATGGCACCTTGGGCAAGACAACTTCAATTCATGTAGAGGCTGGGCTCGCAAATCGGGGGCATGGGGCTTGTGACAATGTATCCGTCGCTCCAGTGCCCATAACTTTTGATCCGTAAGGAGTTACGCGGCGCACAACATACCGTTGGAAAGCTCTCTTAGAGCTCTACGATGGGGGCACCAAGCGTTCTCTACTGTGCCTATTTTCGGATCCCAAAATCGAACAATTTCATAAGTTTTGGGACACTTTTCTTCTTTTGCGCTATTTTACCGTCCCGGATCGTACGTCGTGTACCGCGAAAAGGACGACAACCTAATCTATCATATTTCTATTACCGAATCCCACGGCCCCATGGGCAAGACAACTTCACTTCACGTAGAGGCTGGGCTCGCGAATCGAGGGCGTGGTGCTTGTAACCAGGTATCCATCGCTCCGGTGCCCTTAACTTTTGATCTGTAAAGAGTTACGCGACGTACAGCATTTCATTGGAAAGCTCTCCGAGAGCTCTACGACGGGGGCACCTAGCATAAATGGCTACGACTGTTTTTGGAGCCTAAAATCAAACATTTTCATAAGTTTTGGGACAGTTTTCTTCTTTTGCGCTATTTTTTCGTCTCGGATCGTACGTCGTTAGGTGCGAAAAGAACGACAACCTAATCCATTACATTTCTATTACCGAATCCCATGGCACCTTGGGTAAAACAACTTCCCTTCACGTAGGGGTTGGGCCCGCAAATTGAGGGCGTGGGGCTTGTGACTAGGTATCCGTCGCTCCGATGCCCATAACTTTTGATCCGTAAGGAGTTACACGGCGCATAGCATACAGTTGGAAAGCTCTCCAAGGGCTCCACGGCAGGGCAGCAAGCCTGCTTGGCTTCACCCGTTTGCAGAGCTCAAAATCGAACGTTTTCATCAGTTTTTGGACACTTTTCTTATTTTCTGCTATTTTTTCATCCCGGAACGTATGTCTTGAGCCGCGAAAAGGACGACAACCTAATCCATCACAATTCTATTACCGAATCCCACGGCATCTTAGGCAAGACAACTTCACTTCATGTAGAGGCTGGGCCTGCAAACCGAGGGCGTGGTACTTGTGACCAGGTTTTCGTCGTTATGGTGCCATAACTTTTGTTCCATCAAGAGTTACGCGGCGCACAACATACCGTTGGAAAGCTCTCTGAGAGCTCTACGACGGGGGCACCTAGCATGCTCAGCTGCAACTGTTTTCGGAGCCCAAAATCAAATATTTTCATATGTTTTGGGACACTTTTCTTCTTTTGCGTTGTTTTTCCATCTCGGATTGTACGTCGTGAGCCGCGAAAGGGACGACAACCTAATCCATTACATTTCTATTATCGAAGCCCACAGCACCTTGGGCACGACAACTTCACTTCACGTAGAGGCTTGTCCCACAAATCGAGGGCGTGGGGCATGTGACCATGTATCGGTTGCTCCGGTGCCCATAACTTTTGATCCGTAAGGAGTTACACGGCGCACAGCATACTGTTGAAAAGCTCTCTGGGAGTCGCGAAAAGGATGACAACCTAATCTATAACATTTCTATTACCGAATCCCACGGGACCTTGGGCAAGACAACTTCACTTCATGTAGATGCTGGCCCGCAAATCGGGGGCCTGGGGCTGGTGACCAGGTATCCGTCGCTCCGGTGCCCTTAACTTTTGATCCATAAGGAGTTACGCGGCGCACAGCATTCCGTTGGAAAGCTCTCTGAGAGCTCTACGACAGAGGCACCAAGCTTGGTCGGCTGCGCTCATTTTTAAATCCTAAAATTGAACGTTTCCATCAGTTTCGGGACACTTTTCTTCTTTTACGCTATTTTTTATTCCCGGATTGTACGTCGTGAGCCGCGAAAAGGACGACAACCTAATCCATAACATTTCTATTACCGAATCCCACAGCACCTTGGGCAAGACAACTTCACTTCATGTAGAGGCTGGGCCCGCAAATCGAGGGTGTTGGGCTTGTGACCAGGTATCCGTCGCTCCGGTGCCCATAACTTTTGATTCGTAAGGAGTTATGCGGTGCACAACATACCGTTAGAATGCTCTCCAAGAGCTCTACGATAGGGGGAAGCCGGCCTGCTCAACTGCTCTTGTTTTCGGAGCCCAAAGTCGAACGTTTTAATAAGTTTTTGGATACTTTTCTTCTTTTCTGCTATTTTTCTATCCCAGATCGTACGTTGTGAGTCACGAAAAGGTCAACAACCTAATCCATCACATTTCTATTACCGAATCCCACGACACCTTGGACAAGACAACTTCACTTCGTGTAGAGGCTGTGCCCGCAAACCGAGGGCCTGGGGCTTGTAACCAGGTATCCGTCGCTCCGGTGCTCATAACTTTTGATCCATATGGAGTTACGCATTGCACAGCATACCGTTGGAAAGCTCTCCGAGAGCCCTACGACGAAGGCCACAAGCCTGGTTGGCTGCACCTATTTTCAAAGCCCTAAATCGAACATTTTCATCAGTTTCAGGCCATTTTTCTTCTTTTACGCTGTTTTTTCGTCCCGGATCGTATGTCGTGAGCCGCGAAAAGGTCGACAACCTAATCCATCACATTTCTATTAGCGAATCCCATGGCACATTGGGCAAGACAACTTCACTTCACGTAGAGGCTGGGCCCATAAATCGAGGGCGTGGGGCTTATGACCAGGTATCCATCGCTCCGGTGCCCATAACTTTTGATCCGTAAGGAGTTATGAGAAGCACAGCATACTGTTGGAAAGCTATCAGAGAGGTCTACGATGGGGGCACAAAGCCTGCTCAGCTGCACCTATTTTCTACGCCCAAAATTGAACGTTTTTATCAGTTTCGGGACACTTTTCTTCTTTCACGCTATATTTCAGTCCCGGATCGTACGTCGTGAGCCGCAAAAAGGACAACAACCTAATCCACCATATTTCTATTACCGAATCCCACGGTACCTTGGGCAAGACAACTTCACTTCACGTAAAGGCTGGGCCTGCAAACCGAGGGCGTGGGACTTGTGACCAGGTATTCGTCGCTCCGGTGCTCATAACTTTTGATCCGTAAGGAGTTACGCGGTGCACAACATACCGTTGGAAAGCTCTCCGAGAGCTCTACGACATGGGCAACAGGCCTGCTTTGCTGCGCCTATTTTCAAGGCCTAAAATCAAACGTTTTCATCAATTTTTGGACACATTTCTTGTTTTTCGCTGTTTTCTGTCCCGGATCGTACGTCATGAGCCACAAAAAGAACGACAACCAAATCCATAGAATTTCTATTACCGAATCCCATGACACGTAGCGCAAGACAACTTCACTTCATGTAGAGGCTGGGCCCGTAAACCGAGGGCGTGGGGCTTGTGACCAAGTATCCATCGCTCCGGTGCCCATAACTTTTGATCCATAAGGAGTTACGCAGCGCACAACATACCGTTGCAAAGCTTTCTGAGAGCTCTACGGCAAAGGCAATACGCGTGGTCAGCTGCACCTATTTTCAAAGCCCAAAATTGAACGTTTTAATCATTTTTGGGACACTTTTCTTCTTTTACGCTGCTTTTTCGTCCCATATCATATGTCGTGAGCCGCGAAAAGGACGACAACCTAATCCATCACATTTCTATTACCGAATCCCATGGCACCTTGGGCAAGACAACTTCACTTCACGTAGAGGCTGGGCCAGCAAATCGAGGGCGTGGGGCTTGTGGCCAGGTATCCGTCGCTCCGGTGCCCACAACTTTTGATCCGTAAGGAGTTACGCGGCGCATACATACTATTGGAAAGCTCTCCGAGAGCTATACGACGGGGGAACTAAGCCTGCAAGGCTGCGCCTGTTTTCAAAGCCCAAAATCGAACGTTTTCATCAATTTCGGGACACATTTTTTCTTTTACGCTATTTTTCTGTCCCGGATCAAACGTCGTGAGCCGCAAAAAGGACGACAACCTAATCCATCACATTTCTATTACCGAATCTCATGGCACCTTGGGCAAGACAACTTCACTTCACGTAGAGGCTGGGCCAGCAAACTGAGGGCGTGGGGATTGTGACCAGGTATCCGTCGCCACGGTGCCCATAACTTTTGATCCGTAAAGAGTTACGCGGTGCACAGTATACCGTTGGAAAGCTCTCCGAGAGCTCTACGACAAGGGTAGCAAATTTGCTCTGCTGCGTCTATTTTCGGAGCCCAAAATCGAACATTTTCATCAGTTTTGGGACACTTTTCTTCTTTTCTGCTATTTTTTCATCCCGGATCGTACGTCGTTACCGCGAAAAGGACGACAACCTAATCCATCCCGTTTCTATTACTGAATCTCACGGCACCTTGGGCAAGACAACTTCACTTCATGTAGAGGCTGGGCCCGCAAACCGAGGGCATTGGGCTTGTGACCAGGTATCCGTCGCTCCGGTGCCCATAACTTTTGATTCGTAAGGAGTTAAGCGGTGCACAGCATACCGTTGGAAAGCTCTCCAAGAGCACTACGACGAGTGTAGTTGGCCTGCTCGACTGCGCCTGTTTTTGGAGCCCAAAATCAAACGTTTTCATCTGTTTTTGGACACTTTTCTTCTTTTTCGCTGTTTTTCCGTCCCCGATGGTATGTGGTGAGTTGCGAAAAGGACGACAACCTAATCCATCAGATTTCTATTACCGAATCCCACGACACCTTGGGCAAGATAACTTCACTTCATGTATAGGCTGGGCCCACAAACTGAGGGCCTGGGGCTTGTGACCAGGTATCCGTCGCTCCGGTGCTCATAACTTTTGATCCACATGGAGTTACGTGGTGCACAACATACCATTAGAAAGCTCTTTGAGAGCCCTACGATGAAGGCAACAAGCCTGGTGAGCTGCACCTATTTTCAAAGCCCAAAATTGAACATTTTTATCAATTTCGGGACACTTTTCTTCTTTTATGCTATTTTTTCGTCCCGGAACGTATGTCGTGAGCAGGAAAAAGGTCGACAACCTAATCCATCACATTTCTATTAGCGAATCCCACTGCACGTTAGGCAAAAAAACTTCACCTCACGTAGAGGCTGGGCCCGCAAATCGAGGGCGTGGGGCTTGTGGCCAGGTATCCCTCGCTCCGGTGCCCATAACTTTTGATCCGTAAGGAGTTACGCGCTGCATACATACTGTTGGAAAGCTCTCCGAGAGCTATACGACGGGGGCACTAAGCCTGCTCGGCTGCGCCTGTTTTCAAAGCCCAAAATCGAACATTTTCATCAATTTCGGGACACATTTTTTCTTTTACGCTGTTTTTCCGTCCCGGATCGAACGTCGTGAGCCGCAAAAAGGACGACAACCTAATCCATCACATTTCTATTACCGAATCCCACGGCACCTTGGGCAATACAACTTCACTTCACGTAGAGGCTGGGCCAGCAAACCGAGGGCGTGGGGATTGTAACCATGTATCCGTCGCGCCGGTGCCCATAACTTTTGATCCGTAAAGAGTTACGCGGTGCACAACATACCGTTGGAAAGCTCTCCGAGAGCTATACGACGGGGCAGCAAATTTGCTCAGCTGTGCCTATTTTCGGAGCCCAAAATTGAACATTTTCATCAGTTTCAGGATATTTTTCTTTTTTTCTGCTGTTTTTTCATCCCGGATCGTACGTCGTGAGCCGCGAAAAGGACGACAACCTAATCCATCACATTTCTATTACCGAATCCCACTGCACTTTGGGCAAGACAACTTTACTTCATGTAGAGGCTGGGCCCGCAAATTGAGGGCGTTGGGCTTATGACCAGGTATCCGTCGCTCCGGTGCTCATAACTTTTGATTCGTAAGGATTTAAGCTGTGCACAGCAAACCGTTGGAAAGCTCTCCAAGAGCTCTGCGACGAGGGTAGCCGGCCTGCTCGACTGCGCCTGTTTTCGGAGCCCCAAATCAACGTTTTCATCAGTTTCGGGACACTTTTCTTCTTTTCCGCTATTTTTCCGTCCCTGATCGCACGTCGTGAGCCACGAAAAGGTCAACAACCTAATCCATTACATTTCTATTACCGAATCCTACGACACCTTGGACAAGACAACTTCACTTCGTGTAGAGGCTGTGCCCGCAAACTGAGGGCCTGGGGCTTGTAACCAGGTATCCGTCGCTCCGGTGCTCATAACTTTTGATCCATATGGAGTTACGCATTGCACAGCATACCGTTGGAAAGCTCTCCGAGAGCCCTACGACGAAGGCCACAAGCCTGGTCGGCTGCACCTATTTTCAAAGCCCTAAATCGAACATTTTCATCAATTTCAGGACACTTTTCTTCTTTTACGCTGTTTTTTCGTCCCGGATCGTATGTCGTGAGCCGCGAAAAGGTCGACAACCTAATCCATCACATTTCTATTAGCGAATCCCCTGGCACATTGGGCAAGACAACTTCACTTCACGTAGAGGCTGGGCCCGCAAATCGAGGGTGTGGGACTTATGACCAGGTATCCATCGCTCCAGTGCTCATAACTTTTGATCCGTAAGGAGTTACGAGAAGCACAACATACTGTTGGAAAGCTCTCAGAGAGGTCTACGATGGGGGCACAAAGCCTGCTCAGCTGCACCTATTTTCTACGCCCAAAATCGAACGTTTTTATCAGTTTCGGGACACTTTTCTTCTTTCACTCTATATTTCAGTCCCGGATCGTACGTCGTGAGCCGCAAAAAGGACGACAACCTAATCCACCACATTTCTATTACCGAATCCCACGGCACCTTGGGCAAGACAACTTCACTTCACGTAAAGGCTGGGCCTGCAAACCGAGGGCGTGGGACTTGTGACTAGGTATCCGTCACTCCGGTGCCCATAACTTTTGATCCGTAAGGAGTTACGCGGTGCACAACATACCGTTGGAAAGCTCTCCAAGAGCTCTACGACAGGTATGGCAGGCCTGCTTTGCTGAGCCTAATTTCGGAGCCTAAAATCGAACATTTTCATCAGTTTTGGGACACTTTTCTTCTTTTTCGCTATTTTTCAGTCCCGGATCGTACGTCGTGAGCCGCAAAAAGGACGACAACCTAATCCATCACATTTCTATTACCGAATCCCACGACAACTTGTGCAAGACAACTTCACCTCATGTAGAGGCTGGGCCCGCAAACTGAGGCCGTGGGGCTTGTGACCAGATATCTGTCGCTCAAGTGCCCATAACTTTTGATCCATAAGGAGTTACGTGGCGTACAGTATACCGTTGGAAAGCTCTCTGAGAGCTCTACGACGGAGGCAACAAGCCTAGTTCACTGCACCTATTTTCAAAGCCCAAAATCGAACGTTTTAATCAGTTTTGGGACACTTTTCTTTTTTTACGCTGTTTTTTCGTCCCGGATCGTATGTCGTGACCAGCGAAAAGGACGACAACCTAATCCATCACATTTCTATTACCGATTCCTATGGCACCTTGGGCAAGACAACTTCACTTCACGTAGAGGCTGGGCCCGCAAATCGAGGGCGTAGGGCTTGTGACTAGGTATCCGTCGCTCAAGTGCCCATAACTTTTGATCCGTAAGGTGTTACGCGGCGCACAACATACCGTTGGAAAGCTCTCTGAGAGCTCTACGACGAAGACAACAAGCCTAGTCGGCTGCACCTATTTTCAAATCCCAAAATTGAACATTTTAATCAGTTTTCGGACACTTTTCTTCTTTTACGCTATTTTTTCGTCCCGGATCGTATGTCGTGAGCCGCGAAAAGGACGAGAACCTAATCCATCACATTTCTATTACCGAATCCCATGACACCTCGGGCAAGACAACTTCACTTCACGTAGAGGTTGGGCCCGCAAATTGAAGGCGTAGGGCTTGTGACCAGGAATCCGTCTCTTCGGTGCCCATAACTTTTGATCTGTAAGGAGTTACGCGGTGCACAGCATACCATTAGAAAGCTCTCTGAGAGCCCTACGACGAAGGTAACAAGCCTGGTCAGCTGCACCTGTTTTCAAAGCCCAAAATCGAACGTTTTCATTTATTTCGGGATACTTTTCATCTTTTACGCTGTTTTTTCATCCTGGATCGTACGTCGTGAGCCGCAAAAAGAACGACAACCTAATCCATCACATTTCTATTACCGAATCCCACAGCACCTTAGGCAAGACAACTTCACTTCACCTAGAGGCTGGGCCCGCAAAACGAGGGCGTGGGGCTTGTGACCAGGTATCCGTCGCTACGGTGCCCATAACTTTTGATCCGTAAGGAGTTACGTGGCGCATAGCATACCGTTGGAAAGCTCTCCAAGAGCGCTACAATAGGGGCATTAAGCCTGCTTGGCTGCGCCTTTTTTCGGAGCCCAAAATCAAACGTATTCATCAGTTTTGGGACACTTTTCTACATTTTCGCTATTTTTCCGTCCCGGATCATACGTCGTGAGTCGCAAAAAAGATGACAACCTAATCCATCACAGTTCTATTACAAAATCCAATGGGACCTTAGGAAAGACAACTTCACTTCATGTAGATGCTGGGCCCGCAAACCGAGGGCATGGGGCTTGTGACCTGGTATCCGTCGCTCTGGTGTCCTTAACTTTTGATCCATAAGGAGTTACGCTGTACACAGCATACCGTTGGAAAGCTCTCTGAGAGCTCTACGACAGAGGCAACAACCTTGGTCGGCTGCACCGATTTTTAAATCCCAAAATCGAACGTTTCCATCAATTTTGGGACACTTTTCTTCTTTTACGCTGTTTTTCCGTCCTGGATTGTACGTCGTGAGCCACGAAAAGGACAACAACCTAATCCATTACATTTCTATTACCGAATTCCACAGCACCATGGGCAAGACAACTTCAGTTCATGTAGAGGTTGGGCCCGCAAACCGAGGGCGTTAGGCTTGTGACCAGGTATCCGTCGCTCCGGTGCCCATAACTTTTGATTTGTAAGGAGTTACACGGTGCACAGCATACAGTTGAAAAGATCTCCAAGAGCTCTACGACGGGGACAATCGGCCTGCTCGACTGCGCCTATTTTTAGAGCCCAAAATCGATCATTTTCATCAGTTTTTGGACACTTTTCTTCTTTTCCGCTATTTTTTCATCCCGGATCGTACGTCGTGATACGCAAAAAGGACAACAACCTAATCCATCACATTTCTATTACCGAATCCCAAGACACCTTGGGCAAGATAACTTCACTTTGTGTAAAGGCTGGGCTCGCAAACCGAGGGCCTAGGCTTGTGACCAGGTATCCGTCGCTTCTGTGCTCATAACTGTTGATCCATAAGGAGTTACGCGGTACACAGCATACCATTGGAAAGCTCTCTGAGAGCCCTACAACGAAGGCAACAAGCCTGATCGGCTGTTGTGAGGCTCGACCTCGAATAACGTGTGTTACCTTGATTTACGTGCCATAGACCAAGAATGATATGACTGACCTTGGATTACATGCTCTGTCTTGATTTTTGTGCATGCCTCGTCATTCGTGCCTTGACCTAGAATTATGTGCCCTAATCCTCGACTTACGTGCCCCGACTTCGAATTGCGTGCATTATCTCGTTTTGTGTGCACTGACCTTGAATTACGTGTCCTAACCTAGTTTTAAGAGTCATACCTCGATTTATGTGCATTGCATTGAATTACGTGCCTTGTATTGGTTTACGTGCATTTACCTAGGGTTGTGTGCATTTGCATTGGAATCCGTGCATTTATCTTGAAGTACGTGCCTTACCTCGTAGTTCGTGTCTACCCCGTGATTCGTGCCCCGTATTGATTTCGGTGCGTGCCTCGTAGTACGTACCCTAAACCTTGAACTATGTGCCTACACGCTAACCAATAAAAAATCCTACACAAAGCACTAGACTATTAAATAATCCTACACAATCCACTAACTAATATTATATTCCTAATTCAAATCTCTACAAAACCCACTAACTATAAAATATTCTATTCTACCCAACATTCTCTTACACCATGTCATGCTTTTCCTTGCACCTATGCACTATTTTACTAACACCCAAGCTCACTTTCTTGTCCCTCTCAACCCACATGTTAAAACAATTCAAAAGATGCTCCAAAAGATGACACAAAATCAGATTTTTCAAAGCTCAAGGCCGACACATAAGCCAATGCTCACAAACAACTCTTAAAACATTCATATTTCTCTCAAAACTCTCCCATTCTCTATCATTCTCTCTCATTTTCGACCATGGCTGCTCCTTGAGCATTCAAGACTCCTAACAACTCTCTAAGACTCTCCCAAGCTCGGCCATAGCAAGCACAAGCAAGCAACATAGCAAGAAAACTCACACAAAGCTCAAAAACAAGGATTTTGTGCTCATTTGCTAGATCTTCAAAGAGGTGAGGGCTAAAACTTCTTGAAAAGCTTTCAAAATCCACATGCATGCCTTTAAATGTCTATCTTTACTTCTGTACTTGTGATATATGTGTGTTCATGAGCTTTTGTAAACATGCATGGCTAGATATTTGGCTAGAATGTGATGTTAGATGAAATCGTGTATGGGACAGCCTTCTGTCTTGTTGTTGCGAGGTGATTTTGACCAGGTAAATAATGTTGAAAATGCTTGAAAATTTGTAGGTAACTAGTTTTTCCAGTTCTGAACACTTTTCACAGAAATAGGCCAAAGCTAATTTTGAATCTAATGTCCACAAAATGGAAAAATATTAAAATGTGTCCAAATCTGAAAAATCTGGGAAAATGAAGCAGGTTTTGGCAGATTCACTGTTCTTGTAGAACAAACCAGTTTTGACTTAGTAAATGATATCCAAAATGTATGAAATTTGGTATGCTGATATATTTTTCAGTTATGGACATTTGTGTCAGAAATGGACTAAGGCTAAATCTGACCCTAAGGCCCTAAAAATGACAAGTATTGAAATGTGTGCAAATCTGGACAGTTTTGTGTAGTCTCACGGTTTTGGCTATAACTCTTGAACCCGAACTCCAAATGATGCGAGGTTTGTTTCTGAATTTAGTTCACTCCTTAAGCTTTAATTTGAAATCTTGTTCACTAGAATTGGAGATTTTTTTCTTGTCTCAATGATTGTGAGAAAACAGTCCATTGCAGTGAGGATTTCACTTAGTGATATGCTTAGAAAAATTATTGTAGCTTCTCTTGTGGTATTAAATGCTTGGGATTGTGGCATTTGGATGTTGTGTGGACTGTTTTGAATACTTGAGGGTGTTTGAATTAATCAATGCATAGCTTGAGTTTAATTACGAGATAACTTGGGGCTTAATCGCACGGGTAAACACGAATTGAAACCCTAGTGATTAGGTAAATTCGCTACGTGTTGATCCTATGAATATCGTGTTTAATTATGTGATTATTAGGCTGCCCGTAGTTGCCCTTGTAGCCCTAAATGTGATTTCGATGATTACATGTTGACAAGTAGGCCTTTCTTGCACCCGGTCCCACGTAGATGTTGTTGCATGTTGAATAATCTTGTTATTTGATTACGTGAACTTCAAAATGAATTATATGACCTGATTTACATGCGTTACATGGCTGCCCGTTTAATATTCATATAATTCCATGTGCTTTTCAAGTGAAATTACTTGTCATATCGTGCCTCGCGTGTTTACTTGTCAATGTGCAATCTTATGACTGCTCGGAGGCAACCTACTTTGTTGTCCTCCTAATGTGATATATTAAATGTCATAAATATGCATTGCATACAAGGTTGCAACCTTTCATTCTGGCGTGGTAGCGTTCACGCACACCGGGCGGCATCGGACTTGCCGGTGCAACCGTGACTACCATTGTCCAATTCTCTCTCTCACTTCGGGGCTAGACTTCCTCGGAGAGTTGGGTCGTAGGATTTCGGGGTACATCTGGAGTACACCCATTTGGCGTGATAAAGGGATGATTTGAAGTCAGCCGCAACAACTGATACTGGAAATGAACTGAGAGCAAAAGCTCGCCGTATCCTTTTTACTATGTGTATAAGTACTCTCGCTTGGTTCCTGGAGGACCTCAGGGAGGAAAGAAAGGTAATTGTATTCTTTTACTTTTATATTACATTATGTATTTACTTGTGATATATGTCATTCTTGCAAAAAGGGTTTTCATAAGTTGAATTGGAAAAAGAGTTTTAAAACTTATTTCTCGTTCCCCCTCGCTGAGTTCATAAGGACTCACCCTCTTTTATCATCTCAGGTGAAGAAGACGAGGAATAGGTATCTGAGGACAACGTGCCTTTTGATGATTCCTTGAAATGATTGTTTGCCCTACGTGTCTTTCTTGACAGTGGCTGTTTTGTGAACGTTGTGTTTGCTTTGAAGAATATTTATTTTGTTGATGTAAATGACCCCGTTGTAATTTGGGTCTAATTTTGGATTGTACTATCTGTAACCGGACGAAATCCTTATTTGGTTATTGTTTTATTGTCTTGATTAGTAGCTATCATAGGGGTTTAAACCACTAGGTGAATAATCAACAAAGTTAACTCTATCCAACTCCACTTAGGTACTAATTCGTAAGCTAAAGGATAATAGTTACGTGCATGATAGGGGTAAATTGAAAAATAAACAGGACATAGTTATCATGCTAGGTTATTAGTCAAACGAGGCTTCGAGATAATTAGTAGGCATATCTATTGATAACAAAATAGGAAATTTTAGTTGGAATTGAATCGATGATTAAAGGTTTTGAGGCGTTTTAGAAAATAGGTCAAACCAAAGGTCTAAAATATAGCCGTCATACTGCCGGATTTCCGAAAAATCTTTTGGAATTCTAAGTCAACGTTAAGTATTAATCGTAAGAAATGACCAAGTCGTACAAATAGCATAGAAGAATTAGGTCATTCTGTGAGGCCCGACCCTGAATAACGTGTGTTACCTTGATTTGCGTGCCATAAACCCCTCATTATATGACCGACCTTGGATTACGTGTCCTGTCTTTATTTTCGTGCATACCTCGTCATACGTGCCTTGACCTAGAATAGTGTGCCCTAATCCCCGACTCACGTGCGGTACCTAGAAATACGTACCCTGACCTCGATGTACGTGCGTTACCTTGTTTCGTGTGCCCTAACCTTGAACTACGTACCTTAACCTAGGTTTAAGAGTCGTACCTCGATTTGCATGCATTAGTCTTGAAGTCCATGTCTTACCTCGTAGTTCGTGTCTACCTCGTGATTTGTGCCCTGTATTGATTTCTGTGTGTGTCTCGTAGTGCGTGCCCTAGACTTAAGAAAGCGTGCCCGCACGCTAATCAATAAAGAATCCTACACAAAGCACTAGACTATAAAATAATCCTACAAACACCACTAACTATTATTATAATCCTAATTCAAATCTCTACAAAATCCACTAACACCTAAATATTATATTTTAAACTCACTACAAGACAAAATCTCACAAACCTCTAAACATATCCTATATTCTATTCTACCTAAAATCCCTAAATACCCAACATTCTCTTACACACATGTTAAAACAATTCAAAAGATGACACAAATCTGAATTTTTTCATGCCCAAGGCCAACATATGCATCAACTTTTGCAAAAGCCTCATTTTTCTCTCATTTCTCTCACTTTCCTCACATTTTCTCTCTCTCCCTCTCACTCTCTCTCTCCATTTCGGTTTTGGCTGAGTTCTCTCCATCTCTTAGCTCATCTTCATCATCCTATGGTGCATCAAGACAAACCACAAGCCAAGAAACTCACCCAAGCAAGCTAGGATGCAAGAAACACACATGCAAGCATTTTGAGTCACCATTTTCGGCCATGGTGAGTTTTTAAGCTTCCATTTATTTTCTTCTTGTTCTAACCTCATGCATGTGCTAAGAGATTGATCACTAAGCTAGGAAAAATAGAGAAAAGCTATTTGGAATCTCGGCTAAGCAAGAAGAAGAAGAGATTTGAGCTTCAACAAGGTTTTGAGCATTTTTTGGGTTGATTGCAAAGGTGAGGGTTAAAACCTTTTGAAAACTCTTCAAAAATTCACATGCATGCTCATAGATGTGTGTATTTGCTTCTGTACTTGAGCTATATGGCCGTTCATAAGCTTAAACAACCATGCATGGCAAGATCTTGGCTTGAAAATGATGCTAGGTGAAGTCGAAATTGTTGACAGCTCTCTGACCAGTCTGTTCTAGGTATGTTTAGCAAGGAAAATGACGTTGAAAATTCATGAAAATTGGTAGGTGACCAGTTTGGACAGTTTTGAACATTTTTCCCAGAAATAGGCCGAAGCTAATTTTGACTCTAAGGTCCTCAAAATGGCAAATCTTTAAAATGTGACCAAATCTGGAAATCTGGAAAGATGAAGCAGGTTTTGGCAGATGCACTGACCTTGTGGAACGAATCATATTTGACTTAGTAAATGATATCCAAAATGCATGAAATTTGGTGTGATACTAGATTTTTCAGTTCTGGACAATTTTGTCAGAAATGGACCAAGGCTAAAACTGACACTAAGGATCTAAAAAACGTCAATTTCTGGAAAGTGTGCAAATCTGGACAGTTTTGTGCTATTCCACTGTTTCGGCTATATCTAACGATCCTGAACTCCAATTGATGCAAGGTTTGTTTCTGATTTTAGTTAACTTCTTAAGATTTAATTTGACATCTTATTCATGGAATTTGGAGATTGTTTGCTTATCCGATTGATTGTGATAAGACAGCCTATTGCAGTAAGGGTTTCACTTAATGTTGTGCTTAGAAAAATTGTTGTGACTCCTCTTGTTGAATTAAATGCTTGGGATTGTAGCTACGGGATGTTGTGTGGACTGTTTTGAATGTTTGAGGATGTTGAATTAAATGATGCATGGTTTGAGATTGACTTTGAGTTGGGTTGAGGCTCAAATTGCACGAATACACATGAAATGGAAACCCTAATGACTAGGTAGTTCTGCTAAGTATTGATCATTTGGATATTGTGTGGGAATTTTATGCTTAGTGGGCTGCCCGTAAATGTTTTATAACTTCAAATGTGAATTTGACCATGGCATGTTGTCAAATAAGCTTTTCTTGCTACCGAACCCATGTTAATTTCATTGCATGTTGAATAATCTTATCACTTGATCACGTGGACTTCTTAATGAGTTATATGGCCTGTTTTACATGTGTTACATGGCTGCCCGTTTAATTTTCATATAACTCTATATGCCTTTCAAGTGAAATTTCCTGTCTTATCATGCCCTGCTTGTTTACCTGTCAATGTGCAATCTTATGACTGTCCGGAGGCAACCTACTTTGTTGTCCTCCGACTGTGATATATTACATGTCATAAATGTGCATTGCATACAAGGTTGCAACCTTTCCTGTTATCATGGTAGCGATCACGCACACCGGGCGGTGTCGGGCTTGCCGGTGCACCCGTGACTACCATGGTCCCATTCCCTCTCTCGCTTGGGGGCTAGACTTCCTCGGAGAGTTGGGTCGTAGGATTTTGGGGTACATCCGGAGTACACCCACCTGGCATGTTTGGGGGATAATTTGAAGTCGGCCGCAACTTCTGATTCTGGAACTGATCTGAGAGCAGAAGCTCACTGTATCCTTTTTATTATGTGTATAAGTACTCTCGCTTTGTTCCTAGAGAACCTCGGGGAGGAAAGACCGGCATTTCTGTTCCTGTACTTATCTTACTGTTATATTCATGTTTGCAAAAGAATTTTCATAAGTTGAACCGGAAAATGAGTTTCAAAACCTATTTCTCGTTCCCCCTCGCTGAGTTCATAAGGACTCACCCTCTTTTTTGTCACAGGTGCAGCAGATTTGGAACAAGTACCCGAAGTAAATGTGCTTGTTGATGATTCCTGGGAGTGACTACGTGCTTTTGTGCTTTGCCTGAAAGGGGTTGCTATATGGATATTGTGTTTGATTGCAAATGTTCATTTTATTTATGTAAATAACCCCGTTGTAATTTGGGTCTAATTCTGGGATTGTACTATCTATAACCGGACGAACTTTTATTTGGTTGTTTACTTTCATTTTCTTGATTAGTAGTTGTCGTAGGCAGTCAAACCACTAGATGAACAATCAACTAAGTTAATTATATCTAATTTCACCTAGGTGCTCATTTGCAAACTAAAGGATAATAGGCATTTGTATAGGAAATTGACAAATAAATAGGACATAGTTATCATGTTAGGCTTATTAATCAAACGAGACTTTCAAGATAAACTAGTAGGCAAATTGGTTGGTGACAAATAGGAGTCCCTAATGGAATTGGATTAATAATTGGAATAATTGAGGCGTTTAGAGAATTAGGTCAAACCAAAGAGCCCAATTACAGCCGTTATGCTGCCGGTTTTCCGGAAAAACTTGGAGTTTAGACTAAAACGATAAGTGTTAAATCTTCATGAACGGTTAAGTACGTGACATGTCCTGAACGTTTAGATCACACCCTAGTCTAACCTTATAGGCCGGGTTGGGGCGTGACACATTCCCTAGTCTAGTCTCCATAGGTCGGGTTGGGGCGTGACAGCTGTACCTATTTTCAAATCCCAAAATCGAACATTTTCATTATTTTTGGGACACTTTTCTTCTTTTAAGCTGTTTTTTCATTCTGGATCGTATGTCGTGAGCCGCGAAAAGGTCAACAACCTAATCCGTCACATTTCTATTAGCGAATCCCACGGCACCTTGGGCAAGACAACTTCACTTCACGTAGAGGCTGGGCCCGCAAATCGAGGGCGTGGGGCTTGTGACCAGGTATCCATCGCTTCGGTGCCCATAACTTTTGATCCGTAAGGAGTTACGCAGAGTACAACATACTGTTGGAAAGCTCTCTGAGAGCTCTACGGCTGGGGCACAAAGCTTGCTCGGCTGCGCCTATTTTCAAAGCCCAAAATGGAACATTTTCATCAGTTTTAGGACACTTTTCTTCTTTTACGCTATTTTTCCGTCCCGGATCGTATGTCATGAGCCGCAAAAAGGACGACAACCTAATCCATCACATTTCTATTACCGAATCCCACGACACCTTTGTGAGGCCCGACCTCAATTTGCGTGCGATACCTCGTTTCGTGTGCCTTAACATAGATTTGTGTGCCTTGACCTAAGTTTAAGAATTGTGTTTCATTTTGTGTGCCTTGCATCGAATTACGTGCATACATTTAGGGTTGCATGCATTTACTTGGGAAATGTGCATTCGTCTCGTAGTTCGTGCCTTACCTCATAGTACGTGCCCTAAACCTAGAAAAGCGTGCCTTCACGCTAATCAAGAAAGCATCTTACACGAAGCACTAGGTCATTAATTAATCCTACAAATCCCACTAACTAATATTAAAATACTAATTCAACCCACTAGAAGACAAAATCTCACAAAAAGCTAGACATTCTTTATTCTTTATTCTATGCATATCCCAAACACAATTAAATATTGCTTAACCAAGACAAAAATTCAGATTTTGCACAAGCCTTGGCCGACCACTAGGAGCTTTGTGCATGCAATCCAATTTCAAAATTTATTCCCCAAACATTCTATGACAATTTAATGACACAATGCATAAAAAATTTAACCCAAAACCCTACCCAATGCACCCATATTCTCGACCCATCTTCTTTCCATACTAGACAATTCAAAAATGTTCCTTGAAGACACAAAAATATGAATTTGCAAGGCCCGAGGCCGACATATGCATCAATCTCTTCAAGGCTTTTCATTTTTCTTTCAATCTTCTTTCTTTCCCTCATTTCTTCTCTCTCTCCCTCTCATTTCTTCTCTCTCTCGGCCTTGGCTGAGTTTCTACACTCCATAGCTTAACTTTATCACTCAATGGTTCATCAAGACATGCAAGAAGCTTAGGATCTCGACCAAGCAAAACTAGGAGCAAAGAAGCACACATGCAAGCCTTTAGCACATCCATTTCGGCTTAGGTGAGTTTGTTAGCTCCCATTTCATTTTCTTCTTGCTCTAACCACATGCACCTACTAAGAACATGGTAACTTAGCTAGGAAATTAGAGAAATCCCAAGTGGTCTCTAGGCTAAGCAAGGAAAAAGATCAACTTTGTGCTTCACCAAGAGTTTGAGCATCTTCTTTGTTTTCTTGATAAGGTGAGGGATAAAACTTCTTGAAAAGCTTTCAAAATCCACATGCATGTCCTTAAATGTCTATATTTACTTCTGTACTTGTGATATATGTGTGTTCATGAGCTTTTGTAAACATGCATGGCAAGATATTTGGCTAGAATGTGATGATAGATGAAATCGGGTATGTAACAGCCTTCTGCCTTGTTGGTGCGAGGTGATTTTGACCAGGTAAAAGATGTTCAAAATGTGTGCACATTGGTAGGTAACTAGTTTTTCCAGTTCTGAACACCTTTCACAGAAATAGGCCAAAGCTAAGTTTGACTCTAAGGTCCTCAAAATGGCTAATTATCAAAATGTGTCCAAATCTAGAAAGTCTGGAAAAAATGAAGCAGGTTTTGGCAGATTCACTGACCTTGTAGAACAAACCAGTTTTGACTTAGTCAGTGATATCCAAAATGCATGAAATTTGGTGTGAAGCTATATTTTTGCAGTTCTGGACATTTTTGTCAGAAATGGACTAAGGCTAAATCTGACCCTAAGGCCCTAAAAAATGACAAGTATTGAAATGTGTGCAAATCTGGACAGTTTTGTGTAGTCTCACTGTTTTGGCTATAACTCTTGAACCCGAACTCCAAATGATGCGAGGTTTATTTCTGAATTTAGTTCACTCCTTAAGCTTTAATTTGAAATCTTGTTCACTAGAATTGGAGATTGTTTGCTTGTCTTAATGATCGTGAGAAAACAGTCCATTGCAGTGAGGGTTTCACCTATTGATATGCTTAGAAAATTAATGTAGCTTCCCTTGTTGTATTAAATGCTTGGGATTGCGGCATTTGGATGTTGTGTGGACTGTTTTGAATGCTTGAGGGTGTTTGAATTAATCAATGCATGGCTTGAGCTTAATTACGAGATGACTTGGGGTTTAATCGCACGGGTAAGCACGAATTGAAACCCTAGTAACTAGGTAAACTCGCTAAGTGTTGATCCTTTGGATATTGTGTTTGATTATGTGTTTAGTAGGCTGCCCGTAGTTGCCCTTGTAGCCCTAAATACGATTTCGATGATTACATGTTGATAAGTAGGCCTTTCTTGCACCCGGTCCCACGTAGATGTCGTTGCATGATGAATAATCTTATTATTTGATTACGTGAACTTTGAAATGAGTTATATGATTTGATTTACATGCGTTACATGGCTGCCCGTTTAATATTCATATAACTCCATGTGCTTTTCAAGTGAATTTACTTGTCATATCGTGCCTCGCGTGTCTAACTGTCAATGTGCAATCTTATGACTGTTCGGAGGCAACCTACTTTGTTGTCCTCCTAATGTGATATATTACATGTCATAAATGTGCATTGCATACAAGGTTGCAACCTTTCATTCTGGCGTGGTAGCGTTCACGCACACCGGGCGGCATCGGGCTTGCCGGTGCAACCGTGACTACCACTGTCCAATTCCCTCTCTCGCTTGGGGGCTAGACTTCCTTGGAGAGTTGGGTCGTAGGATTCCGGGGTACATCCGGAGTACACCCATTTGGCGTGATAAGGGGATGATTTGAAATCAGCCGCAACAACTGATACTGGAAATGAACTGAGAGCAAAAGCTCACCGTATCCTTTTCACTATGTGTATAAGTACTCTCGCTTGGTTCCTAGAGGACCTCGAGGAGGAAAGACGGGTAATTGTGTTCCTTTACTTTTACATTACGTTATGTACTTACTTGTGATATATTCATGCTTGCAAAAAGGATTTTTCATAAGTTGAACCGGAAAATGAGTTTCAAAACTTATTTCTCGTTCCCCCTCGCTGAGTTCATAAGGACTTACCCTCTTTTATCATCTCAGGTGAAGAAGACCAGGAACAGGTACCCGAGGACAACGTGCCTAATGATGATTCCTTGGAATGATTGCTTGCCCTACGTGCCTTACGTGACTATGGCCATTTTATGAACAATATGTTGCTTGAAGACTATTTCATTTCTTATTATGCTTGTTGTTGTAATGTAAAAGACCCCCGTTGTAATTTGAAGTCTAATTTTAGCCTGTATTGATAATAACTAGATAGACACTACTATGGTCGTTTTTGCAATCATTATTGGCTAGTATCTATCATAGGATTATGAAGTATCAGGTAAGGACTGAGTAAAATGAACCTATCCAATCTTAAGCAGGTACTCATTGTTAAGCTAAGATCAACAGGTACTTTTGTAACGAGGACAAACAAACAAACGAGACACAGTATCATGCTAGGTTATTAATCAAACGAGACTTCGAGATAACTAGTAAGCATTTCAATTGATGGTAAATAGTAATCTTAGTTGGAAATGAAATTGAGATTGAAAATTTTGAGACGTTTAGAGAATTAGGTCAAACTAAAGAGCCAAATTGTGGCCGTTATGCTGCCGGTTTTCCTGAAAATTGTGGAGTTTAGGCTAAAACGTTAAGTGCCAAACTTTCATGAACGATTAAGTACGAGATATGACTTGAATGTTTAGATCAGACCCTAGTCTAACCTTTATAGGCCGGGTTGGGTCGTGACAACCTTGGGCAAGACAACTTCACTTCACATAGAGGCTGGGCCCGCAAACCGAGGGCATGGGGCTTGTGACCAAGTATCCGTCGCTCCGGTGCCCATAACTTTTGATCCGTAAGGAGTTACGCGGTGCACAGCATACCGTTGGAAAGCTTTCCGAGAGCTCTACGACAGGGGAAACATGCCTGCTTTGCTGTGCCTATTTTCAGAGCCTAAAATCGAACTTTTTCATCAGTTTTGGGACACTTTTATGCTTTTTCGCTGTTTTTCCATCTTGGATTGTACGTCGTGAGCCGCAAAAAGGACGACAACCTAATCCATCACATTTCTATTACCGAATCCCACGACACCTTAGGCAAGACAACTTCACTTCATGTAGAGGCTGGGCACGCAAACCGAGGGCGTGGGATTTGTGACCAAGTATCCGTTGCTCCGGTGCCCATAACTTTTGATCCATAAGGAGTTACGCGGCGCACAGCATACCGTTGGAAAGCTCTCTGAGAGCTCTACGACGGAGGCAACAAGCCTGGTCGGCTGCACCTATTTTCAAAGCCCAAAATCTAACATTTTAATTAGTTTCGGGACACTTTTCTTCTTTTACGCTATTTTTTCATTCCGGAACGTATGTCGTGAGCCGCGAAAAGGACGACAACCTAATCCATCACATTTCTATTACCGAATCCCATGGAACCTTGGGCAAGACAACTTCACTTCACGTAGAGGCTGGGCCAACAAATCGAGGGCGTGGGCTTGTGACCAAGTATCCGTCGCTCCGAAGCCCATAACTTTTGATCCGTAAGGGGTTACGGGGCGCACAACATAATGTTGGAAAGCTCTCCGAGAGCTCAACGACGGGGGCACTAAGCTTGCTCAGCTGCGCCTGTTTTCAAAGCCCCAAATCGAATGTTTTCATCAATTTCGGGACACTTTTCTTCTTTTACGCTGTTTTTCTGTCCCGGATCGTACGTCGTGAGCCGCGAAAAGGATGACAACCTAATCCATCACATTTCTATTACCGAATCCCACGGCACCTTAGGCAAGACAACTTCACTTCACGTAGAGGCTGGGCCCGCAAACCGAGGGCGTGGGGCTTGTGACCAGGCATCCGTCGCCCCGGTGCCCATAACTTTTGATCCGTAAAGAGTTACGCGGTGCACAGCATACAGTTGGAAAGCTCTCCGAGGGCTCTACGACGAGGGTAGAAAATTTGCTCGGTTGCACCTGTTTTCGGAGCCCAAAATTGAACGTTTTCATCAGTTTTGGGAAACTTTTCTTCTTTTTCGCTGTTTTTTCATCCCGGATCGTACGTCGTGAGCCGCAAAAAGGACGACAACCTAATCCATCACATTTCTATTACCGAATCCCACGGCACCTTGGGCAAGACAACTTCACTTCACGTAGAGGCTGGGCCTACAAACCGAGGGCGTGGGGCTTGTGACCAGGTATCCGTTGCTCTTGTGCCCATAACTTTTGATCCGTAAGGAGTTACGCGGTGCATAGTATACCGTTGGAAAGCTCTTCGAGAGCTCTACAACGGGGGAAGAAGGCCTTCTCAGCTGCGCCTATTTTCGGAGCCCAAAATCGAATATTTTCATCAGTTTTGGGACACTTTTCTACTTTTTTGTTGTTTTTTCGTCCCGGATCGTACATCGTGAGCCGCAAAAAGGACGACAACCTAATCTATCACATTTCTAGTACCAAATCCCAAGGCACCTTGGGCAAGACAACTTCACTTCATGTAGAGGCTGGGCCCGCAAACCGAGGGCGTGGGGCTTATGACCAGGTATCCGTTACTCCGGTGCCCATAACTTTTGATCCATAAGAAGTTACGCTGCGCACAGCATACCGTTGGAAAGCACTCTGAGAGCTCTACGACAGATGCAACAAGCCTGGTCGGTTGCACCTATTTTCAAAGCCCAAAATCGAACGTTTTCATCAGTTTTAGGACACTTTTCTTCTTTTACGCTAATTTTTCGTCTCGGATCGTATGTCGTGAGCCGCGAAAAGGACAACAACCTAATCCATCACATTTCTATTACCAAATCCCATGGTACCTTGGGCAAGACAACTTCACTTCACGTAGAGGCTGGGCCAGCAAATCGAGGGCGTGGGGCTTGTGACTAGGTATCCATCGCTCCGGTTCCCATAACTTTTGATCCGTAAAGAGTTACGCGGCGCACAGCATACTGTTGGAAAGCTCTCCGAGAGCTTTACGATTGGGGCACAAAGCCTGCTCGGCTGCACCTGTTTTCAAAGCCCAAAATCCAACATTTTCATCAATTTCGGGACACTTTTCTTCTTTTACGCTGTTTTTCCATCTTGGATCATACGTCGTGAGCCGCGAAAAGGACGACAACCTAATCCATTATATTTCTATTACCGAATCCCACGGTACCTTGGGCAAGACAACTTCACTTTATGTAGAGGCTGGACCCGCAAACCGAGGGCGTGGGGCTTGTGACCAGGTATCCGTCGCTCCAGTGCCCATAACTTTTGATCCGTAAGGAGTTACGCGGCGCACAGCATACCGTTGAAAAGCACTTCGAGAGCTCTATGACGAGGGCAGTAAGCTTGCTTGGTTGCGCCTATTTTCGGAGCCCAAAATCAAACATTTTCATCAGTTTTGGGATACATTTCTTCGTTTTCGCTGTTTTTCCGTCTTCGATTGTACGTCGTGAGCCGCGAAAAGGATGACAACCTAATCCATCACATTTCTATTACTGAATCCCACGACACATTGGCAAGACAACTTCACTTAATGTAGAGGCTGGGCCCGCAAACCGAGGGCGTGGGGCTTGTGACCAAGTATCCGTTGCTCCGGTGCCCATAACTTTTGATCCATAAGGAGTTATGCAGCGCACAGCATACCGTTGGAAAGCTCTCTGAGAGCTCTACGATTGAAGCAACAAGCCTGGTCGGTTGCTGTGAGGCCCGACCTCGATTTGCGCACGATATGTCATTTCTTGTGCCCTAACCTAGAATTGCGTGCCTTGACCTAGGTTCAAGAGTCGTGTCTCGTTTTATGTGCCTTGCATTGAATTTACTTGCATTCATTTAGAGTTGTGTGCATTTACTTGGGAAACATGCATTTATCTCATAGTTCGTGCTTTACCTCATAGTGTGTGCCCTAAACCTAGGAAAGCGTGTCCGCACGTTAATCAAGAAAGCATCTTACACGAAACACTAGATTATTAATTAATTCTACAAACTCTACTAACTAATATTAAAATGCTAAGTCAATGCACTACAAGACAAAATTTCACTAAAAGCTAAACATTCTTATTCTTTATTCTTTATTCTTTTGCATATCCCAAGCACACAATAAAATAAGCTCAAAACAAGACAAAAATTCAGATTTGAGCTTTGCCTTGGCCGACCATGTGAAGAGCTTTTGAAATGCTTTGCAATTTCAAAAATCAAGTTTAGACATTTTATGACACAATGCAAAAAAAAAAAAGAAAACCAAGCATTATTTTATCCACCACCATGCTCTACATTCTCGACCCACTCAATGCCCATGCTAAGACAATTCAAAACATGCTTTAGATGACACAAAATCAGAAATTTTAGAAGCTCAAGGCCAATACATGGTCACACCAACACTTCATTCTTTTCAAACCTCTCATTTTCTCATTTACACACTCTCTCTCTCGGCCTTGGCTGCAACCTTAGTCTCCATAGCTTGAATTCTCATTCTAAGACTCTCCTAGACATTCAAGGCTCTAAGGAACTGAACCAAGCTAGCAAGAAGCAAGGAGATTTGCATGCAAGGTCATAGAACACTCATTTCGGCCCTAAGTATGTTTGATAGCTTTTCTTTCATCTCCCTTTTGTTCTAACCACATGCATATACTAAGTACATGGTAACTCAGCTAGGAATTAAGGAAATCAAGCAATATCTCTCGGCCAAACGAGAAGAGAATACCATTTGTGCATCTTCAAGAGTTTTGAGCATCATTTGTTGTCAATAGGCTAAGGTGAGGGTTAATCCTATTTAAAAGCTTTCAAAAACCACATGCATACCTTCATATGTCTATTTTTACCTCTGTACTTGTGGTATATGTGTGTACATGAGCTTTTGTAACCATGCATGGCAAGATATTTAGCTAGAACTTGGAGATAGGTAAAATCGTGAAAATGGCAGATTTCTGACTTGTTAGAGCGAAGTGAATTTAGCTTGGTAAATGATGTTGAAAATGCATGCAAATTGGTCGGAGACTAGTTTTTCCAGTTTTGAGAATTTTTCATAGAAATAGGCCAAGGCCAATTTTGATTCTAAGGTCTCTACAATGGCAAAACATCGAAAGGTGTCTAAATCTGAAAAATCTGGGAAAATGGAGCAGGTTTTTGGCAGTTCACTGTCCTTGTAGAACAAAACAATTTTTACCTAGTAAACGATATCTAAAATTCATGAAATTTGGTAGGTTGCTATATTTTTCGATTCTGGACATTTTTGTCAGAAATAGACTAAAGCTAAATCTGACCCTAAGACCCTAAAAAATGACAAGTATTGAAATATGTATGAATCTGGACAGTTTTGCGTAGTCTCACGGATTTAGCTATAACTCTTGAATCCGAACTCCAAATGATGCGAGGTTTGTTTCTGGATTTAGATCACTCATTAAGATTTAATTTGGAATTTTGTTCACTAGAATTGGAGATTTTTTGCTTGTCTAAATGATTGTGGGAAAACAAACCATTGCAGTGAGGTTTTTATCTAGTGGTATGCTTTGAAAATTATTGTAACTTCTCTTGTGGTATTGAATGCATGGGATTGTGGCACTTGGATGTTGTGTGGACTGTTTTGGATGATTGAGGATGTTTTAATTAATCGATGCATGGCTTGGGTTAAATTACATGACAACTTGTGGCTTAATCGCACGTGTAAGCATGAATTGAAACCCTATTGACTATGAAAACTCACTAAGTGTTGATCCTATGGTTATTGTGTCTAATTGTGTGATTAGTGGGCTGCCTAATAAATGCTAAGCATGCTTGAAATGTGATTCCCAATGATTACATGTTGATAAGAAGACTTTTCTTGCACCCGGTCCTATGTAGACGTCGTTACATGCTTGCATAAACTTATTACTTGATTACATGAACCCCGAAATGAGTTATATGACTTGATTTACATGTGTTACATGGCTGCCCATTTAATATTCGTATAACTCCATGTGTATTATAAGTGAAATTAAATATCAAAGTATGCCTCGTGTGTTTACTTGCCAACGTGCGATCTTATAACTGCTCGGAGGCAACCTACTTTGTTGTCCTCCTAATATGATATGTTAAATGTTATAAATGTGCATTGCATTCAAGGTTGCAACCTTTCATTCTGGCGTGGTAGCGTTTCACGCACACCGGGCAGCATCGGGCTTACCGGTGCAACCGTGACTACCATTGTCCAATTCCCTCTCTCGCTTGGGGGCTAGACTTCCTCAGAGAGTTGGGTCATACGATTTCGGGGTACATTCGGAGTACACCCATTTGGCGTGAGAAGTTGATGATTTGAAGTTGGCCGCAACAACTGAAACTGGAAATGAATTGAGAGCAAAAACTCACCGTATCCTTTTCACTATGTGTATAAGTACACTCGCTTGGTTCCTAGAGGACCTCGGGGAGGAAAGACAGGTAATTGTGTTCCTTTACTTTTATATTATATTATGAACTTACTTGTGTTATATGTCATGCTTTCAAAAAGGGGTTTTCATAAGTTGAACCGGAAAAAGAGTTTCAAAACTTATTTCTCGTTCCCCCTCGCTGAGTTCATAAGGACTCACCCTCTTTTATCATCTCAGGTGAAGAAGATCAGGAATAGATACCTGAGGATAACGTGCCTATTGATGACTCCTTGGAGTGATTGCATGCCCTACGTGCCTTACGTGGTTGTGGCTGTTTTGTGAACGATATGTTGTTTGAAGATCATCTCTTTTGTTGTTTGTCATTGCTATTGTAAATGACCCCCGTTGTAGTTTGGGGTCAAATTTTGATTTGTACTGATCATAACTAAATAGACACTCTTCTGGCCGTTTTGCTATCGCTACTTTGGTTTAGTATCTATCACAGGCTTATGAAGTATTAGGTAAAGGGTTAAGTAAAATGAATCTATCCAATCTTAAGCAGGTACTCATTGGTAAGCTAAGATCAACAGGTACTTTTGTAACAAGGATTGACAAACAAACGAGACATAGTTATCATGCTAGGTTGTTAATCAAACGAGACTTCGAGATAACTAGTAGGCATTTCAATTGGTAATAAATAGTAATCATAGTTGGAATCGAATTTGAGATTGAAAGTTTTGAGGCGTTTAGAAAATTAGGTCAAACTAAAGAGCAATTACAGCCATTATGTTGCCGGTTTTTCGAAGAATTTTAAGAGTTCTAGTCTAACGGATAAGCTTATTCTTCGTTAATCAGTTATAGTCATAAAAGAACGTGAATGCTTAGATCATACCCTAGTCTAACCTCTATAGGTTTGGTTGGGGGCGTGACACCTTATATTAATGGTATCAGAGCTTAGATTGCTTAAGTTAGGTTTAACTCTCGGACCATGGGTAGAAGCCCTAAGCTTATTGGGATGACTTGTTTATGTGTGTTAATGTGTGACAATATCAGTTGTGCCTTCTCTGTTTCTATGTACTTATGTGATTAACATATCTTAATTGTTTCGAGAATTGTATGTCTATGTAAAATTATATGTTGCATAGCTTATACGTTAAATTCTTGTCTTGTCGTATTCCAATAAATTGTGCATCATAATCTGTGCCTATAGATGGCTGGCCCTAGTACCTGCAATACCAATAGGAGCGATGAGCCTCAAGGAGCCGGAGATGCTCATCAAACTAATCCCGGCATGGCCATGTTTAACATGATGGCGAATGCTATGGATTGCGTGTCGCGAGTGATGGAACTTCAAGATGCACGTGAAGCAAACAACAACAACAACAGGAATGATGGTAACAATGGGAAAAATAGCAGAATGCGGGAGTTCCTTGACTTCCGCCCGTCCAAATTCTACGGGAAAGCTGATGATGAAAAGGCAGAGGCTTGGCTGTTTGAGATTGAAAGGATTTTCAGGCCACTTGACTATACTGATAAGGAAAAGATTGAGTTCGATGTGTTTCTGTTGCACGTGGATGTTGAGCATTGGTGGCACACTGTGGAAGCACTTTGGGAAACTGGTCATACACCTCGCTTGTGGGATAATTTCGTTAAGGCATTCAAGGAGATATACGTACCTGTAGTCTCCAGGCAGAGGCGAATTAAAGAATTCATGCACTTGAACCAGGGTAACATGACGGTGGCTCAGTATGAGGCTTGCTTTGACAGACTATCCCGTTATGCTCAATACATGGTCAGTACCCCTGAGGCGAAAATGTGGAAATTTACGAATGGGTTGAGGCCAGAAATTCAGGATCAGTTGGCTTCGCATGACTTTACTACCTATTCTGCTCTCCTTGCTGCTGCCTCCCGAGTTGAGAAGAGGAAACTTGATAGAGCCGGTTCAAGCCAGCCGAACAAGAAACCATATCAGCCTCCAGGACAACAGAGGAAATTCCAGACTCAGAGTCACAGTCAGGGCCAGAGCCAGAACAGACCAGTCAATAACCGTGGCCCGACTAAAGCACCATCAGCCTCTTCCACCGGTGGATCCACAGGTAGTTCACCTGCTACTCAGTCTATCAACTGTTCTTACTGTGACAAGAAAGGTCACACCGAGGCCCAGTGCTGGAAGAAGTCAGGACGATGCGTGCGGTGTGGCAGTGATCAGCATCAGATCAAGGATTGCCCTAAATGGCAAGGGGGACAAAATCAGATTAAACCAGCTGGTAGAGGCAAGACTCCAGTTCCTAGAGTTCAGGCCCGAGCTTATGCTATTGAGTGCGAGGAGCTTCCTGAGGAGACTGCTGTTGTTGAAGGTACATTCTTGATATTGAATCAACCTGTTAGGGTACTAATTGATCCAGGTGCTACTCATTCGTTTATTACTCCCTTATGTGTGCAACATGTAAAATTACGAGTTGTATGTTTGCCTTACAAAGTAGAAGTTGGTACTTCGATGGGTTCTAAACTTGTTACTAGCTCATCTTGTAAAACATGTAAAATCCAAATTAAGGATAGGGAATTCTCAGCCAATCTTATAGTGTTACCCTTTTGAGACTATGAAGTCATCTTAGGGATGGACTGGTTGGCAAAGCATCATGCCCAACTAGATTGCCGAATAAAGATTGTAACATTCCAGATACCTGGTCAACCAACATTGGAGGTAATGGGTTGAAGAGACTTCACTGGGAGTTCCATCATTTCATCTACGAAAGCAGTGAAGTCCTTGAGAAAAGGGTGTAGTGGATACTTAGCTTACCTCATCAACAAGCCGTCGGACAAAGCTAAGTTGGAGGAAATGCCAGTGATTAAAGATTATGCTGACGTGTTTCCAGAAGAATTGCTCGGTTTACCCCCGGATCGGGAAATTGAGTTTATAATAGAAGTATTGCCTGGCACCCAGCCGATATCTAAAGCTCCCTATCATATGGCACCAGCCGAGCTACAAGAATTGAAGGACCAATTGCAAGGATTGTTGAAGAAGGGGTTTGTTCAACCAAGTTCTTCTCCGTGGGGCGCACCAGTCTTATTTGTAAAGAAGAAAGACGGAATGTTGAGGCTATGCATCGATTACCGAGGATTGAACCAAGTGACCGTCAAGAATAATACCCACTTCCACTGATCGACGAGTTGTTTGATCAACTTCAAGGAGCTAAAGTGTATTCGAAGCTCGACTTTAGGCAAGGGTACTATCAGTTGCGAATCAAAAAGGAGGATGTGCCTAAAACGGCTTTTAGGACGAGATATAGGCATTATGAATTTGTGGTGATGCCATTTGGGCTAACTAATGCCCCTGCAGCTTTTATGGACTTGATGCACAGGGTGTTTCAACCCTACTTGGATCAATTTGTGGTGATCTTTATTGATGATATTTTGGTATACTCGAAATCCAAAGCTGAGCATGAACAACATATGCGATTGGTATTACAGAAACTTTGAGAGCATCAATTGTATGCGAAGTTTAGCAAATGCGAATTTTGGTTGTGGCAGATTGCATTCTTGGGGCACATCATATCCCAAGAAGGAATAACAGTGGACCCAACAAAGATAGAAGCAGTGATGTCTTGGAAGAAGCCGAAAAATGTTACGGAGGTTCGGAGTTTTCTTGGTTTAGCCGGCTATTATCGGAGGTTCATGAAGGATTTCTCAAAGATTACAGGACCGCTTACAAAGCTCACTCAAAAGAAAACAAAGTTCGTGTGGGATGACAAGTGTGAGAACAACTTTCAAGAATTAAAGAAAAGATTGACTACCGCACCTATTCTTGCATTGCCTGAAGGGAGTCAAGGCTTTGTAATCTATAGCGATGCTTCCAAAGAAGGACTGGGGTGTGTGTTGATGCAGAATGGTAGAGTGATTGTGTATGCCTTTAGGAAGCCCAAGCCGTATGAATTTAACTACCCGACGCACGATTTGGAGTTAGCGGCTATTGTGTTTGCACTCAAGAAATGGAGGCATTATCTGTGGGGTAACGAGTTTGAGGTGTTTACTGATCACAAGAGCTTGAAGTACTTGTTCTCACAAAAAGAGTTGAACATGAGGCAAAGACAGTGGATGGAGCTCTTGGATGATTATAACTGCACAATCAATTATGTGCCCGGTAAAGCAAATGTAGTTGCAGATGCCTTAAGTCGGAAAGCGAGCATGGCAAAACTAGAAGTTAAGGTGCAGGAGTTGTTAGAGGAAGCATTTTTGTGGAATCCACAATTGACTCAAAAAGGGTTACTTTTTGCCACTACACAAGTTCAGTCGACCTGGTTGTCTGAATTACGAGAGGCTCAACAGAAGGACCAACAGTTTCAGAAGATTAAAGAAAGCAACATAGATTTCAAGGTTCATGATGATGGTATTTGGAGATTCAGGAGTCGAATTTGTGTTCCTAATATCCCAGAATTGAAAAAAAAAGATTCTTGAAGAAGCCCATAATTCGAGATATACTATTCACCCCGGCGGAACAAAGATGTACCAGGATTTGAAGCAACACTATTGTTGGAATAACATGAAGAGGGAGATCGCGGAGTTTGTGGCACAATGTTTAACTTGCCAGAGAGTCAAAGCAGAACATCAACGACCGGTAGGTTTGCTTCAACCGTTGGAAATTCCCCGATGAAAATGGGAACATATAACTATGGACTTTGTCATGGACCTGCCCAGGTCACAAAAAGGTCATGACGCCGTTTGGGTCATAGTGGATAGATTGACCAAGTCAGCTCACTTCCTATCGATGAACAAGGAGGATAGCCCTGAGAAACTGGGAGATATGTATGTGCCGGATATTGTAAGGTTGCACGGGATGCCTGTGAGTATTGTGTCGGATAGGGATCCTCGTTTTACTTCCCGATTTTGTAAGAGATTACAAGAAGCTTTGGGAACGTAGTTGAGTTTTAGTACAACTTATCATCCTCAGACTGATGGACAATCTGAGAGAACTATTCAGATTCTAGAGGATATGCTGAGGGCATGTGTTCTAGACTTCGGAAAAGGTTGGGAGAAATAGCTGCCCCTAGCGGAGTTCACTTATAATAACAGCTATCAGGCCACTATCGGGATGGCCCCATTTGAGGCATTGTATGGACGTAAGTGTCGATCCCCAATTTACTGGGATGAAGTAGGTGAGACGAAGACTTTCGACCTGACCCTTCTACCTGAACTTATGAAGACTGTTGATAATGTCCACCTCATCCGGAAACGGATGCTTACCGCCTAAAGCAGGTAGAAAAGTTATGCAGACCGACAGAGACGGAGTCTAGAGTTTGAGGTCGGCGACAAGGTGTTCTTGAGGTTATCACCTCGGAAGGGACTGATTAAACACGGCAAGGGTGAAAAGTTGAGCCCGAGGTTTGTAGGACCATTTGGGATAATTGAGAAGGTTGGCAAATTGGCGTATTGTCTAGAACTATCCCAAAACCTCTCCAATATTCATGATGTCTTTCATGTTTCATTGCTACAGAAGTATCACCCTGATCCATCGCATATCTTGGAGTCAGAGCCGTTGCAGCTTCGGGAGAACTTGTCTTATGAAGAAAAGCCTATTCGGATCCTGGACGAGCAAGATGGGGAACTATGCAACAAGTCGATACCGATGGTGAAAGTGTTGTGGGATCACCATGGGGTTGAAGAAGCAACGTGGGAAAGACAATACCAGATGGAGCAACAGTATCCGACATTATTTCAAAGGTAAAATTGAATTTCGGGATGAAATTCTTTTAAGGAGGGGAGGATGTGAGGCCCGACCTCGATTTGCGTGCGATATGTCGTTTCGTGTTCCCTAACCTAGAATTACGTGCCTTGACCTAGGTTCAAGAGTCGTGTCTCATTTTATGTGTCTTGCATCGAATTACGTGCATTCATTTAGAGTTGCGTGCATTTACTTGAAAAACGTGCATTCGTCTCGTAGTTTGTGCTTTATCTCGTAGTGCGTGTCCTAAACCTAGGAAAGCGTGCCCGCACGCTAATCAAGAAAGCATCTTACATGAAGCACTAGATTATTAATTAATCCTACAAACTCCACTAACTAATATTAAAATGCTAAGTCAATGCACTAGAAGACAAAATTTCACCAAAAGCTAAAAATTCTTATTCTTTATTCTTTATTCTTTTGCATATCCCAAGCACACAATAAAATAAGCTCAAAACAAGACAAAAATTCAGATTTGAGCTTTGCCTTGGCCGACCATGTGAAGAGCTTTTGACATGCTTTGCAATTTCAAAAATCAAGTTTAGACATTTTATGACACAATGCAAAAAAAAAAAAAAAAATGAAAACCAAGCATTATTTTATCCACCACCATGCTCCACATTCTCGACCCACTCAATGCCCATGCTAAGACAATTCAAAACATGCTTTGGATGACACAAAATCAGAAATTTTAGAAGCTCAAGGCCGACACATGCTCACACCAACACTTCATTCTTTTCAAACTTCTCATTTTCTCATTTACACTCTCTCTCTCTCTCGGCCTTGGCTGCAACCTTAGTCTCCATAGCTTGAACTCTCATTCTAAGACTCTCCTAGACATTCAAGACTCTAAGGAAATCGACCAAGCTAGCAAGAAGCAAGGAGATTTGCATGCAAGCTCATAGAATACTCATTTCGGCCCTAGGTATGTTTGATAGCTTTTCTTTCATCTCCCTTTTGTTCTAACCACATGCACATACTAAGGACATGGTAACTCAGCTAGGAATTAAGGAAATCAAGCAATATCTCTCGGCCAAATGAGGAGAGAATACCATTTGTGCATCTTCAAGAGTTTTGAGCATCATTTGTTGTCAATAGGCTAAGGTGAGGGTTAATCCTATTTAAAAGCTTCCAAAAACCGCATGCATGCCTTCATATGTATATTTTTACCTCTGTTCTTGTGGTATATGTGTGTACATGAGCTTTTGTAACCATGCATGGCAAGATATTTAGCTAGAACTTGGAGATAGGTAAAATCGAGAAAATGGCAGATTTTTGACTTGTTAGAGCGAAGTGAATTTAGCATGGTAAATGATGTTCAAAATACATGAAAATTGGT
The DNA here is from genome assembly GCA_037974665.1 of Ehretia macrophylla. Lineage (NCBI taxonomy): Eukaryota > Viridiplantae > Streptophyta > Magnoliopsida > Boraginales > Ehretiaceae > Ehretia > Ehretia macrophylla. Next base: position 54,822,600 of record CM075764.1, read on the forward strand.
AGGAGACTATTTTTTCAAGTTCTGAGCATTTTCTGTAGAAATAGGACAAGGCCAATTTTGACTCTATGGTCTCCAAAATGGCAAAACATAAAAAGGTGTCTAAATCTGGAAAATCTGGAAAAATGGAGCAGGTTTTTGGCAGTTCACTATCCTTGTAGAACGAAACAATTTTGACCTAGTAAAAGATATCTAAAATGCATGAAATTTCTTAGGTTTCTAGATTTTTCGGTTCTGGACATTTTTGTCAGAAATAGACTAAAGCTAAATCTGACCCTAAGACCCTAAAAAATGGCAAGTATTGAAATATGTACGAATCTGGACAGTTTTGCGTAGTCTCACGGTTTTAGCTATAACTCTTGAATCCGAACTCCAAATGATGCAAGGTTTGTTTCTAGATTTAGATCACTCATTAAGCTTTAATTTGACATTTTGTTCACTGGAATTGGAGATTGTTTGATTGTATAAATGATTGTGGGAAAATAGACCATTGCAGTGAGGTTTTTATCTAGTGGAATGCTTTGAAAATTATTGTAACTTCTCTTGTGGTATTGAATGCTTGGGATTGTGGCACTTGGATGTTGTGTGGACTGCTTTGGATGATTGAGGATGTTTTGATTAATCGATGCATGGCTTGGGTTTAATTACGTGACAACTTGTGGCTTAATCGCACGTGTAAGCATGAATTGAAACCCTATTGACTATGAAAACTCGCTAAGTGTTGATCCTATGGTTATTGTGTCTAATTGTGTGATTAGTGGGATGCCTAATAAATGCTAAGTATGCTTTAAATGTGATTCCCAATTATTACATGTTGATAAGAAGACTTTTCTTGCACCCGGTCCTATGTAGATGTCGTTGTATGCTTGCATAAACTTATTACTTGATTACGTGAACCCCGAAATGAGTTATATGACTTGATTTACATGTGTTACATGGCTGCCCGTTTAATATTCGTATAACTCCATGTGTATTATAAGTGAAATTAAATATCAAAGCATGCCTCGTGTGTTTACTTGCCAACGTGCGATCTTATATCTGCTCGGAGGCAACCTACTTTGTTGTCCTCCTAATGTGATATGTTAAATGTTATAAATGTGCATTGCATTCAAGGTTGCAAACTTTCATTCTGGCGTGGTAGCGTTTCACGCACACCGGGTGGCATCAGGCTTGCCAGTGCAACCGTGACTACCATTGTCCAATTCCCTCTCTCGCTTGGGGGCTAGACTTCCTCGGAGAGTTGGGTCGTAGGATTTCGGGGTACATCCGGAGTACACCCATTTGGCGTGATAAGTGGATGATTTGAAGTCGGCCGCAACAACTGAAACTAGAAATGAATTGAGAGCAAAAGCTCACCGTATCCTTTTCACTATGTGTATAAGTACTCTCGCTTGGTTTCTAGAGGACCTCGGGGAGGAAAGATAGGTAATTGTGTTCCTTTACTTTTATATTATATTATGAACATACTTGTGTTATATGTCATGCTTTCAAAAAGGGTTTTTCATAAGTTGAACCAGAAAAAGAGTTTCAAAACTTATTTCTCGTTCCCCCTCACTGAGTTCATAAGGACTCACCCTCTTTTATCATCTCAGGTGAAGAAGATCAGGAACAGGTACCTGAGGATAACGTGCCTATTGATGACTACTTGGAGTGATTGCATGCCCTACGTGCCTTACGTGGTTGTGGCTGTTTTGTGAACGATATATTGTTTGAAGATCATCTCTTTTGTTGTTTGGCAATGCTATTGTAAATGACCCCCGTTGTAATTTGGGGTCAAATTTTGGTTTGTACTGATTATAACTAGATATACACTCTTCTGGTCGTTTTGCTATCGCTACTTTGGTTTAGTATCTATCACAGGCTTAGGAAGTATTAGGTAAAGGGTTAAGTAAAATGAATCTATCCAATCTTAAGCAGGTACTCATTGGTAAGCTAAGATCAACATGTACTTTTGTAACAAGGATTGATAAACAAACGAGACATAGTTATCATGCTAGGTTGTTAATCAAACGAGACTTCGAGAGAACAAGTAGGCATTTCAATTGGTGATAAATAGTAATCATAGTTGGAATCGAATTTGAGATTGAAAGTTTTGAGGAATTTAGAAAATTAGGTCAAACTAAAGAGCCAATTACAGCAGTTATGCTGCTGGTTTTTCGAAGAATTTTTGAAGTTTTAGTCTAACGGATAAGTGTATTCTTTGTTAATCAGTTAGAGTCATAAAACAACGTGAATGCTTATATCACACCCTAGTCTAACCTCTATAGGTCTAGTTGGGGGCGTGACAGCTGCGCCCATTTTTAAATCCCAAAATCGAACATTTTCATCAGTTTCGGGACACTTTTCTTCTTTTACGCTGTTTTTCCGTCCCAGATCGTACGTCGTGAGCCGCGAAAAGGACGACAACCTAATCCATCACATTTCTATTACCGAATCCCACGGCACCTTGGGCAAGACAACTTCACTTCATGTAGAGGTTGGGCCCGCAAACCGAGGGCGTGGGGCTTGTGACCAGGTATCCGTTGCTCCGGTGCCCATAACTTTTGATCTATAAGGAGTTACGCGGTGCATAACATACCGTTGGAAAGCTCTTCGAGAGCTCTACGATGGGGTCAGCCAGTGTGCTCGGCTCCGCCTATTTTCGAAGCCCAAAATCGAACGTTTTCATCAGTTCTGGGACACTTTTCTTCTTTTCCTCTGTTTTTCCGTCCCGGATTGTACGTCATGAGCCGCGAAAAGGACGACAACCTAATCCATCACATTTCTATTACTGAATCCCATGGCACCTTGGGCAAGAAAACATCACTTCATGTAGAGGCTGGGCTCGCAAACCGAGGGCATAGGGCTTGTACTAGGTATCCGTCGCTCCGGTGTCTATAACTTTTGATCCATAAGGAGGTACGCGGAGCACAGCATACCGTTGGAAAGCTCTCTGAGAGCTCTACAATGGGGGCACCTAACATGCTCAGCTGCGCCTATTTTCGGAGCCCAAAATCAAAAAATTTCATAAGTTTTGGGACACTTTTCTTCTTTTTCGCTATTTTTCCGTCCCGAATCGTACGTCGCGAGCCGCGAAAAGGACGACAACCTAATCCATCACATTTCTATTACCGAATCCCACGGTACCTTGGGCAAGACAACTTCACTTCACGTAGAGGCTGGGCTTTGCAAACCGAGGGTGTGGGGCTTGTGACCAGGTTTCCGTCGCTCCGGTGCCCATAACCTTTGATTTGTAAGGCGTCACACGGTGCACAACATACTGTTTGAAAGCTCTTTGAGAGCTCTATGACGGGGGCACCTAGCATGGTTGGCTGCGCCTGTTTTTTGAGCCCAAAATGGAACATTTTCATAAGTTTTGGGACACTTTTATTTTTTTGCAGTGTTTTTCCATCCCAGATCGTGCGTCGTGAGCCGCGAAACGGACGACAACCTAATCCATCACATTTCTATTACTGAATCCCACGGCACCTTGGGCAAGACAACTTCACTTCACGTAGAGGCTGGGCCTGCAAACCGAGGGCGTGAGGTTTGTGACCAGGTATCCGTCGCTCCGGTGCCCATGACTTTTTATCCGTAAGAAGTTACGCGGTGCACAGCATACCGTTGGAAAGTACTCTGAGAGCTCTACGACGCGGGCACCTAGCATGCTCGGCTGTGTCTGTTTTTGGAGCCCAAAATCAAAAAATTTCATAAGTTTTGGGACACTCTTCTTCTTTTGTGCTATTTTTTCGTCCCGGATCGTACGTCGTGAGTCGCGAAAAGGACGACATCCTAATCCATCACATTTTTATTACCGAATCCCACGGCACCTTGGGCGAGACAACTTCAGTTCACGTGGAGGCTGGGCCCGTAAATCGAGGGTGTGGGACTTTTGACCAGGTATCCATCGCTCCGGTGCGCATAACTTTTGATCTGTTAGTAGTTACGCGACACACAGTATATCGTTGGAAAGCTCTCTGAGAGCTCCACGACGGGGGCACCAAGCCTGCTCAGTTGCGCCTATTTTCAAAGCCCAAAATCGAATGTTTTCATCAGTTTCGACACACTTTTCTTTTTTAACGTTGTTTTTCTATCCCGGATCGTACGTCTTGAGCCGCAAAAAGGACGACAACCTAATCCATCACATTTCTATTACCGATTCCCATGGTACCTTGGGCAAGACAACTTCACTTCACGTAGAGGCTGGGCCCGCAAACCGAGGGCGTAGGGCTTATGACCAGGTATCTATCGCTCCGGTGCCCATAACTTTTGATCCGTACGGAATTACTCGGTGCACAGAACACTGTTGTAAAGCTCTCCGAGAGCTCTACGACGGGGGCAGCAAGCCTGATCGGCTGACCCTATTTTCAGAGCCCAAAATTGAACGTTTTCATCAGTTTTGGGACACTTTTCTTCTTTTTCGCTATTTTTCCATCCCAGATCGTGCGTCGTGAGTCGCGAATAGTACGACATCCTAATCCATCACATTTCTATTACCGAATCCCACGGCACCTTTGGCAAGACAACTTCACTTCACGTAGAGGCTGGACCCACAAACCGAGGGCGTAGGGCTTGTGACCAAGTATCCGTCGCTCTGGTGCCCATAACTTTTGATCCATAAAGAGTTACGCGGTGCACAGCATACCGTTGGAAAGCACTCTGAGAGCTCTACGACGGGGGCACCTAGCATGCTCGACTGTGTCTGTTTTTGGAGCCCAAAATAAAAAAATTTCATAAGTTTTGGGACATTTTTCTTCTTTTGTGCTGTTTTTTCGTCCCGGATCGTACGTCGTGAGTCGCGAAAAGGACGACAACCTAATCCATCACATTTCTATTACCGAATCCCACGGCACCTTGGGCAAGACAACTTCACTTCACGTGGAGGCTGGGCCCGTAAATCGAGGGTGTGGGACTTTTGAGCAGGTATCCATCGCTCTGGTGCGCATAACTTTTGATCCGTTAGTAGTTACGCGACACACAGTATATCGTTGGAAAGCTCTCCGAGAGCTCCACGACGGGGGCACCAAGCCTGCTCAGTTGCGCCTATTTTCAAAGCCCAAAATCGAATGTTTTCATCAGTTTCGACACACTTTTCATTTTTAACGCTGTTTTTCTGTCCCGGATCGTACGTCGTGAGCCGCAAAAAGGACGACAACCTAATCCATCACATTTCTATTACCGATTCCCATGGTACCTTGGGCAAGACAACTTCACTTCACGTAGAGGCTGGGCCCGCAAACCGAGGGCGTAGGGCTTATGACCAAGTATCTATCGCTCCGGTGCCCATAACTTTTGATCCGTACGGAATTACTCGGTGCACAGAACACTGTTATAAAGCTCTCCGAGAGCTCTACGACGGGGGCAGCAAGCCTGATCGGCTAACCCTATTTTCAGAGCCCAAAATTGAACGTTTTCATCAGTTTTGGGACACTTTTCTTCTTTTTCACTATTTTTCCATCCTGGATCACACGTTGTGAGACGTAAAAAGGACGACAACCTAATCCATCACATTTCTATTACCGAATCCCACGGCACCTTGGGCAAGACAACTTCACTTCACGTAGAGGCTGGGCCCGCAAACGGAGGGCGTGGGGCTTCTAACCAGGTTTCCGTCGCTCGGGTGCCCATAACTTTTGATCTGTAAGGAGTTACGCGGTGCACAACATACTGTTGGAAAGCTCTTTGAGAGCTCTACGACGAGGGCACAAGGCCTGCTTGGCTGCGCCTATTTTAAAAGCCCAAAATCAAACATTTTCATCAGTTTCGGGACACTTTTCTTCTTTTACGCTATTTTTCTTTTTCAGATCGTACGTCGTGAGCCGCGAAAAGGACGACAACCTAATCCATCACTTTTCTATTACTGAATCCCATGGCACCTCATGTAAGACAACTTCACTTCACGTAGGGGCTGGGCCCTCAAACCGAGGGCGTGGGGTTTGTGACCAGGTATCCGTCGCTCCGGTGCCCATAACTTTTGATCCGTAAGGAGTTACGCGGCGTACCTCATACCGTTGGAAAGCTCTCCGAGAGCTCTACGATGATGGAAACAAGCTTGCTCGGCTGCGCCTATTTATGGAGCCCAAAATTGAACGTTTTCATCAGTTTTGGGACACTTTTCTTCTTTTTCGCTATTTTTTCGTCGCGGATCGTACGTCGTGAGCCGTGAAAAGGACGACAACCTAATCCATCATATTTCTGTTAACGAATCCCACGGCACCTTGTGTAAGACAACTTCACTTCACGTAGAGGCTGGGCTCACAAATCTAGGGTATGGGGCATGTGACCAGGTATCCGTCGCTTCGTTGCCCATAGCTTTTGATCCGTGAGGAGTTACGCGGCGCACAACATACCGTTGGAATGAGCTCTACGACGGGGGCACCTAGCACGGTTGGCTGCGCCTGTTTTCAAAGCCCAAAATCGAATGTTTTCATAAGTTTTGGGACATTTTTCTTCTTTTGCGCTATTTTTCCGTACCGGATTGTACGTTGCGAGCTGCGAAAAGGACGACAACCTAATCCATCACATTTCTATTACCGAATCCCAAGGCACTTTGGGCAAGACAACTTCACTTCACGTAGAGGCTGGGCAAGAAAATCGAGTGCGTGGGGCTTGTGACCAGGTATCCGTCGCTCCGGTGCCTATAACTTCTGATCCGTAAGGAGTTATGCGGCGCACAACATACCGTTGGAAAGGTCTTTAAGAGCTATACGACGGGTGCACCTAGCATGGTTGGCTGCGCCTGTTTTTAAAGCCCAAAATTGAACTTTTAAATAAGTTTTGGGACACTTTTCTTCTTTTGCGTTATTTTTCTGTACAGGATCGTGCGTCGTGAGCCACGAAAAGGAAGACAACCTAATCCATCACATTTCTATTACCGAATCCCATGGCACCTTGGGCAAGACAGTTCACTTCACGTAGAGGCTGGGCCCGCAAATTGAGGGCGTGGGGCTTGTGACCACGTATCCGTCGCTTCGTTGCCCATAACTTTTGATCCCTAAGGAGTTACACGGCGCACAACATACCGTTGGAAAGCTCTCTGAGAGCTCCATGACGGGGGCATCTAGCATGGTCGGTTGCGCCTATTTCCAAAGCTAAAAATTGAATGTTTTCATAAGTTTTGGGACACTTTTCTTCTTTTGCACTGTTTTTCTGTACCGGATCGTACGTCACGAGCCACGAAAAGGAAGACCACCTAATCCATCACATTCCTATTACCGAATCCCTCGGCACCTTGGGCAAGACAACTTCACTTAACGTAAAGGATGGGCCCGAAAATCGAGTGCGTGGGGCTTGTGACCAGGTATCTGTCGCTCTGGTGCCCTTAACTTTTGATCCGTAAGGAGTTATGCGGCGCACAACATACCGTTGGAAAGGTCTCTGAGAGCTATACGACGGGTGCACCTAGCATGGTTGGCTGCGCCTGTTTTTAAAGCCCAAAATTGAACTTTTAAATAAGTTTTGGGACACTTTTCTTCTTTTGCGTTGTTTTTTCGTACAGGATCGTACGTCGTGAGCCGCGAAAAGGAAGACAACCTAATCCATCACATTTCTATTACCGAATCCCATGGCACCTTGGGCAAGACACTTCACTTCACGTAGAGGCTGGGCCCGCAAATTGAGGGCGTGGGGCTTGTGACCAGGTATCCGTCGCTTCGTTGCCCATAACTTTTTTTTTTTTGGGTAGAAGGAGGGGGACTTCCCTCCGAGTTTTTATTAAATGCCCAAAAAAAAATACAAAAGTGGAGGGGGGCATAAAACCGTACCTCCACAAGCGAATGAAGGACTTACCTGCCTCATCGGCCAAGCTACTCTAAAGGAGATACAAACCATCTCCAATTACAAAATGAGCCTAACCAAAAGAGCAAAGCACAAAAAATTCGAAGAAAGCCAAGTGGGGCCAGAAGCAGCTCTACCAAGTCAAATCCTAAGAGAACCTGAATTGAGGAAGATCGAGCTTATCAATACGCAGTAGTCCTCTAAGTTTTGAAAGATGTCTAGCAGATTCGAAGGTTTGAGGGCCATCAGCATTAACTCCCAAATTTGCAAGTAAGTCAGCAGACTGATTTCCTTCTCTATAGATATGAGAGATTGAAGCACAACAATCTTTTAACAGGGATCTAGCAGTTTCAATTTCATAACAAATGTTCCAAGATCCACTAATACCTTTTTGTATCATCTGAACCACACTTAAGGCATCCATTTCCACCCACACATTTCTAATGCCTCTATCTTTACACAGTTGCAGACCATGTATAAGAGCCAAGATTTCAGTTTTTATAGGTGTTTGCCTCCCCAAAGGAAGGAGAAACTCGACCATCAACTCACCCTTCCAGTTGCGTAGAACACCACCTCCACCTGCCCCTTCAAATTCATGAACACTTCCATCAATATTCAATTTGAAATAGCCTTCGGTTGGTTTTTTCCATAGCACCAATTTTGGGGCTATGGAAAGAGGCTTCTCATAGAAGCAGAAAAAGTTTTTTGCAAGGTTTGAATCTCCTTTCCACTACCATCTCTTTAAAAGTTTGGTTTGATATAGTTGCATGATCTGTTTTTTAACTTTCCAAATCACCATAGCTGAGGAGAAGTCCGTCGACCCGTATTTAGCGTTATTTCTTTCCACCCAAAGGAACCAAAAGATAAAGAAGGGGATAAGAGTTCTAATATGTCCTTTCTTAACAAAATCACCAGAAAAGATCCAGGCTGCCATCCAATGATTAAAAGAACCAGAAATAGGGAGATTAACTCCAAAGTAATGGCCAAACTCTTTCCAAACTCTGAGAGCAGCATTGCTAGAAAGAAAGCAGTGATCAAAGGACTCAATAGCTTTGCAGCATTGACAGCGCGAGACAATACAAATTCCCTTATTTTGCATTCTAGTATCAACGGGTATCCAATTAAAGAACATTCTCCACAAGAAAAATGAAACTTTTAAAGGAATAGAATTATGCCATAGAAGGCTAGGAATGAGATATTTTCTCCTTTTTTGTCTAATATCTTGCCAAGTACTAAGGAAAGAGAAGTTACCATCACCAGAGAGGGCCCAGATCGCGGAATCTCTTTGTTCGGTTCTGATAGGTATATTAATAATTTCTTCAACCACTTCTTCAGGGAGCAGAGAAATAAGTCTGTTCTTGTTCCAAACACCATTTTCAAAAAAAAGGTTGACGCGAAAAGAAGATAAGGTGACATCTTGATTAAAAGCGAAGAGAGGGCTGTTCCCAATCCAAATATCATGCCAGAAAAAAAGATTTACTTCTCCTAACTTCCACCTGATAAGTTTCTCAGCTTGATTCTCAGCTCTCTTCATTCTCTTCCAAAGGGGGGAATCGTGGAATTTAACTTTGACAAGGGAAGGATGTTGTCCATTACAGTACCTTTGATTCATAAAAGATGACCAAATGCTGTAGGTTGTTCGAAATCTCCACCAGATTTTAGAATTCATAGCTTCCACCATGTCTTCCAATTTTCTCATGCCTAATCCTCCTTCCTCAAAAGGATAACAGGTATTTTCCCAAGTGGTCCAGTGCAGCTTTTTAGCATCACTTTTATCACCCCATAGGAATCTATTGAATAGCCTTTGAAGCCTAGCTAACACATGTTTAGTTGGGGGAAGGACTTGCATAGTATACAAAGGCATGGTTGAGAGAGTGCTTTTAATAAGAGAAATTCTGCCTCCAGGGGAAAGAGATTTGTTTTCCCAACCTGCCAATTTGTTTGCAATTTTTTGGAACAGTTCATCATAGAGAAATTTTTTTTTGGCTCCTTTAAAGATAGGAACTCCAAGGTACTTCATAGGCATTTGGTGCCGTTTAAATCCAGTTGTTTCAATGATAATAGAGGATCTCGTTGCCCATAACTTTTGATCCCTAAGGAGTTACGCGGCGCACAACATATCGTTGGAAAGCTCTCTGAGAGCTCCACGACCGGGGCATCTAGCATGGTCAGTTGCACCTATTTCCAAAGCTAAAAATTGAATGTTTTCATAAGTTTTGGGACACTTTTCTTCTTTTGCACTGTTTTTTCGTACCGGATCGTACGTCACGAGCCGCGAAAAGGACGACAACCTAATCCATCACATTCCTATTACTGAATCCCTCGGCACCTTGGGCAAGACAACTTCACTTAACGTAAAGGCTGGGCCCGGAAATCGAGTGCGTGGGGCTTGTGACCAGGTATCCGTCGCTCCGATGCCCATAACTTTTGATCCGTAAGGAGTTACGCAGCCCACAACATACCGTTGGAAAGGTCTCTGAGAGCTATACGACGGGGGCACCTAGCTTGGTTGGCTGCGTTTGTTTTCAAAGCCCAAAATTGAACGTTTTCATAAATTTTGGGACACTTTTCTTCTTTTGCGTTGTTTTTCCGTATCGGATCGTACGTCGTGAGCCGCGAAAAAGACGACAACCTAATCCATCACATTTCTATTACCGAATCCCACGGCACCTTGGGTAAGACAACTTCACTTCACGTAGAGGCTGGGCCTGCAAACCGAGGGCGTGGGGCTTGTGACCAAGTATTCGTCGCTCCGGTGCCCATAAATTTTGATCCGTAAGGAGTTACGTGGCGCACAACATACTGTTGGAAAGCTCTCCTAGAGCTCTACGACGGGGGCACAAAGCCTACATAGCAGCGCCTATTTTCAAAGCCCAAAATCGTACGTTTTCATCAGTTTCGGGACACTTTTCTTCTTTTACGCTATTTTTCTGTCCCGGATCGTACGTCGTGAGCCGCAAAAAGGACGACAACCTAATCCATCACATTTCTATTACCGAATCCCAAGGCACCTCAGGCAAGACAACTTCACTTCACGTAGAGGCTGGGCCCACAAACTGAGGGCGAGGGGTTTGTGACCAGGTATCCGTCGCTCTGGTGCCCATAACTTTTGATTCGTAAGGAGTTATGCGACGCACCTCATACCGTTGGAAAGCTCTACGAGAGCTCTACGACGGTGGTAGCAAAATTGCTAGGATGCGCCTATTTTCGTAGCCCAAAATCGAACGTTTTGATCAGTTTTGGGACACTTTTCAACTTTTTTACTATTTTTTCGTCTCGGATCGTATGTCGTGAGCCGCGAAAAGGACGACAACCTAATCCATCACATTTCTATTACCAAATCTCACGGCACCTTGGGCAAGACAACTTCACTTCACATAGAGGCTGGACCCGCAAACAGAGGGCATGGGGCTTGTGTCCAGGTATCCGTCGCTCCGGTGCCCATAACTTTTGATCCGTAAGGACTTACGCGGCGCGCCTCATACCGTTGGAAAGCTCTCCGAGAGCTCTACGACGATGGCAGCAAACTTGCTCGGATGCGCCTATTTTCAAAGCCCAAAATCAAACGTTTTCATCAGTTTCGGGACACTTTTATACTTTTATGCAGCTTTTCCTTCCCGGATCGCACGTCTTGAGCCTCGAAAAGGACGACAACCTAATCCATCACATTTCTATTACCAAATCCCACGGAACCTCAGGCAAGACAACTTCACTTCACGTAGAGGCTGGGCCCGCAAACCGATGCTGTGGGGTTTGTGATTAGGTATCCGTCGCTCCGGTGCCCATAACTTTTGATCCGTAAGGAGTTACGCTGTACACAGCATACCATTGGAAAGCTCTCCGAGAGCTCTACGACAGGGGCGGCCAGCCTGATCGGTTGCGCCTGTTTTCGGTGTCCAAAATTGAACGTTTTCATAAGTTTTGGGACACTTTTTTTTTGCGCTGTTTTTCTATCCCGGATCGTACGTCGTGAGCCGCGAAAATGACGACAACTTAATCCATCACATTTCTGTTACCGAATCCCACGGCACCTTGGGCAAGACAACTTCACTTCACGTAGAGGTTGGGCCAGCAAATCGAGGCCGTGGAGCTTGTGACTAGGTATCCGTCGCTCCAGTGCGCATAACTTTTAATCTGTAAGTAGTTACGCGACGCACTGCGTACAATTGGAAAGCTCTCCGAGATCTCTATGACGGGGGCACCAAGCTTGCATAGGTGCACCTATTTTCAAAGCCCAAAATCTAATATTTTCATCATTTTCGGGACACTTTTCCTTTTTAACGTTGTTTATCCATCCCGGATCGTACGTCGTGAGCCACGAAAAGGACAACAACCTAATCTATCACATTTCTATTACCGATTCCTATGGCACCTTTGGCAAGCAAACTTCACTTCACGTAGAGGCTGGGCCCGCAAACCGACGGCGTGGGGTATGTGACCAGGTATCCGTCGCTCCGGTGCCCATAACTTTTGATCCGTAAGGAATTGCGCGGTGCGCAGCATACCGTTGTAAAGCTCTCTGAGAGCTCTACTATGAGGGCAGCATCCCTGATTTGCTGCGTCTGTTTTCAGAGCCCAAAATTGAACGTTTTCATCAGTTTTGGGACACTTTTCTTCATTTCCACTATTTTTCCGTCCCGGATCGCATGTCGTGAGATGCGAAAAGGACGACAACCTAATCCATCACATTTTTATTACCGAATCCCATGGTACCTTGGGCAAGACAACTTCACTTAATGTAGAGTCTGGGCCCGCAAACCGAGGGCGTAGAGCTTGTGACCAGATATCCGTTGCTACGATGCCCATAACTTTGGATGCAGAAGGAGTTACGCAGCGCACAACATACCGTTGGAAAGCTCTCTGAGAGCTCTACAATAGAGGAAACAAGCCTGGTCAGCTGCACCTATTTTCAAAGCCCAAAATTGAACATTTTCATCAGTTTCGGGACATTTTTCATCTTTTACGCTATTTTTTCATCCCGGATCGTCTGTCGTGAGCCGCGAAAAGGACGACAACCTAATCCATCACATTTCTATTACCGAATCCCACTGCACCTTTGGCAAGACAACTTCACTTCACGTAGAGGCTGGGCCCGCAAACCGAGGGCGTGGGGCTTGTAACCAGGTATCCGTCGCTTCGGTACCTATAACTTTTGATCCGTAAAGAGTTACGCGGCACACAACATACTGTTGGAAAGCTCTCCGAGAGCTCTACGACGAGGGCACAAAGCCTGCTCGGCTGCGCCTGTTTTCAAAGACCAAAATCGAACGTTTTCATTAGTTTCAAAACACTTTTCTTCTTTTATGTTGTTTTTCCGTCCCAGATCGTACGTCGTGAGTCACGAAAAGGACGACAACCTAATCCATCACATTTCTATTACCGAATCACACGACACCTCAGGCAAGAAAACTTCACATCACGTAGAGGCTGGGCCCGCAAACCGAGGGCGTGGGGTTTATGACCAGGAATCCGTCGCTCTGGTGCCCATAACTTTTGATCCGTAAGGAGTTACACGGTGCACCTCACACAGTTGGAAAGCTCTCCGAGAGCTCTACGACGGTGGCAGCAAGCTTGCTTGGCTGCGCCTGTTTTTGGAGCCCAAAATTGAACGTTTTCATCAATTTTGGGACACATTTCTGCCTTTTCGCTATTTTTTCGTCGCGGATCGTACGTCGTGAGCCGCGAAAAGGACGACAACCTAATCCATAACATTTCTATTACCAAATTCCACAGTACCTTGGGCAAGACAACTTCACTTCACGTAGAGGATGGGCCCGTAAATCGAGGGCGTGGGGATTGTGACCAGGTATCCGTCGCTCCGGTGCCCATAACTTTTGATTCATAAATAGTTACGCGGTGCACAGTATACCGTTGGAAAGCTCTCTGTGAGCTCTACGACGGGGGCACCTAGCATGCTCAGCTGCGTCTGTTTTCGGAGCCCAAAATCAAACATTTTCATAAGTTTTGGGACACTTTTCTTCTTTTGCACTTTTTTTTCATCCCAGATTGTACGTCGTGAGCCGCGAAAAGGAAGACAACCTAATCCATCACATTTCTATTATTGAATCCCATGCCACCTTGGGCAAGACACTTCACGTAAAGGCTGGGCACGCAAATCGAGGACGTGGGGCTTATGAGCAGGTATTCGTCGCTTCATTGCCCATGACTTTTGATCCCTAAGGAGTTACGCGGCGCACAACATATCGTTGGAAAGCTCTCTGAGAGCTCCACGACGGGGGCATCTAGCATGGTCGGCTGCCCCTATTTCCAAAGCTAAAAATTGAATGTTTTCATAAGTTTTGGAACACTTTTCTTCTTTTGCGCTGTTTTTCCGTACCGGATCGTACGTCACGAGCTGCGAAAAGGACGACAACCTAATCCATCACATTCCTATTACCGAATCCCTCGGCACCTTGGGCAAGACAACTTCACTTAACGTAAAGGCTGGGCCCGAAAATCGAGTGCGTGGGGTTTGTGACCAAGTATCCGTCACTGCGGTGCCCATAACTTTTGATCTGTAAGGAGTTACGCGGCGCACAGCATACCGTTGGAAAGGTCTTTGAGAGCTATACGACGGGGGCACCTAGCTTGGTTGGCTGCGTTTGTTTTCAAAGCCCAAAATCGAACGTTTTCATCAGTTTCGGGACATTTTTCTTCTTTTACGCTGTTTTTCCATCCCGGATCGTACGTCGTGAGCCGCGAAAAGGACGACAACCTAATCCATCACATTTCCATTACCGAATCCCACGGCACCTCGAGCAAGACAACTTCACTTCACGTAAAGGCTGGGCCTGCAAACCGAGGGCGTGGGGCTTGTGACCAGGTATCTGTCGCTCCGGTGCCCACAACGTTTGATCTATAAAGAATTACGCGGCGCACAACATACCGTTGGAAAGCTCTCTGGGAGCTCTACGACGGGGGCACCTAGCATGCTTGGCTATGTCTATTTTCGTAGCCCAAAATCGAACGTTTTCATCAGTTTCGTGACACTTTTCTTCTTTTACGCTATTTTTTCGTCCTGGATCGTATGTCGTTAAATGTGAAAAGGGCGACAATCTAATCCATTACATTTCTATTACCGAATCCCATGGCACCTTGGGAAAGACAACTACACTTCACGTTGACGCTAGGCCAGCAAACCGAGGGCGTGGGGCTTGTGACCAGGTATCCGTCGCACCGGTGCCCATAATTTTTGATCCGTAAGGAGTTACGCGGTGCACAGCATACCGTTGGAAAACACTCTGAGAGCTCTACGATAGGGGCACCTAGCATGGTTTGCTGCACCCGATTTCAAAGCCCAAAATTGAACATTTTCATAAGTTTTGGGACACTTTTCTTCTTTTGCGCTATTTTTTCGTACCGGATCGTACGTCGTGAGCCGTGAAAAGGATGACGACCCAATCCTTCACATTTCTATTACCGAATCCGACGGCACCTTGGGCAAGACAACTTCACTTCACGTAGAGGGTGGGTCTGCAAACCGAGGGAGTGGGGCTTGTGACCAGGTATCCGTCGCTCCGGTGCCCATAACTGTTGATCCATAAAAAGTTATGAGGCGCACAACATACCGTTGGAAAGCTCTCTAAGAGCTCTATGAAGGGGGCACGTAGCATGGTTGGCTGCGACTATTTTCAAAGCACAAAATCGATTGTTTTCATAAGTTTTGGGACACTTTTTTCTTTTGCGCTGTTTTCCATACCGGATCGCACGTCGTGAGCAGCAAAAAAGACGACAACCTAATCCATCACATTTCTATTACTGAATCCCATGGCACCTTAGGCAAGACAACTTCACTTCACGTAGAGGCTGGGCCCTCAAATCGAGGACGTGGGGATTGTGACCCGGTATCCGTCACTGCGGCGCCCATAACTTTTGATCCGTAAGGAGTTACGCAGCACATAGCATAACGTTGGAAAGTTCTCTAAGAGCTCTACTACGGGGGCACCTAGTATGCTTGGCTGCGCTTGTTTTCAAAGCACAAAATTGAATGTTTTCATAAGTTTTAGGACACTTTTCTTCTTTTGCATTGTTTTTCCTTACAGGATCTTGCATCGTGAGCCGCGAAAAGGACAACAACCTAATCCTTCATATTTCTATTACCGAATCCGACGGCACCTTGGGCAAGACAACTTCACTTCACGTAGTGCCTGGGCCCGCAAATTGAGGGAGTGGGGCTTGTGACCAGGTATCCGTCGCTCCGGTGCCCATAACTTTTGATCCATTAAGAGTTACGCGGCGCACAACATACCGTTGAAAAGCTCTCTGAGAGCTCTACGACGGGGGCACCTAGCATGCTCGGTTTTGTCTGTTTTCGGAGCCCAAAATCAAATGTTTTCATCAATTTCGTGATACTTTTCTTCTTTTACGCTATTTTTTCGTCCTGGATCGTATGTCGTGAGCTGCAAAAAGGACGACAATCTAATCCATCACATTTTTATTATCGAATCCCATGGCACCTTGAGCAAAACAACTTCACTTCACGTTGACGCTAGGCCCACAAACCGAGGATGTGGGGCTTGTGACCAGGTATCCATCGCTCCGGTGCCCTTAACTTTTGATCCGTAAGGAGTTACGTGCCGTACAGTATACCGTTGGAAAGTTCTCCGAAAGCTCTGCGACGGGGGCACCATGCCGGCTAAGCTGCGCCTGTTTTCAAATCCCAAAATCGAGCATTTTAGTAAGTTTTGGGACACTTTTCTTCTATTACGCTGTTTATCCGTCCCGGATCGTACGTCGTGAGCCGTGAAAAGGACGACAACCTAATCCATCATATTTCTCTTACTGAATCTCATGGCACCTTGGGCAAGACAACTTCACTTCACGTAGTAGCTGGGCCTGCAAATAGAGGGCGTAAGGATTATGACCAGGTATCCGTCGCTCCGGTGCCCATAACTTTTGATCCGTAAGGAGTTACGCGGCGCACAGCATACCGTTGGAAAGCTCTCTGAGTACTCTAAAACAGGGGCACCTTGCATGGTTTGCTGCACCTGTTTTCAAAGCCCAAAATCGAAAGTTTTCATAAGTTTTGGGACACTTTTCTTCTTTTGCGCTGTTTTGTCGTACCAGATCGTACGTCGTGAGCCGCGAAAAGGACGACAACCTAATCCTTCACATTTCTATTACCGAATCCGACAGCACCTTGGGCAAGACAACTAAACTTCACGTAGAGGATGGGCCCGCAAACCAAGAGAGTGGGGCTTGTGACTAGCTATCCGTCGCTCCGGTGCCCATAACTTTTGGTCCATAAAGAGTTACGCGGCGCACAGCTTACCGTTGGAAAGCTCTCTGAGAGCTCCACGACGGGGGTACCTAGCACGCTTGGCAATGTCTGTTTTCGGAGCCCAAAATCGAACGTTTTCGTTAGTTTCGTGATACTTTTCTTATTTTATGCTATTTTTTCGTCCTGGATCGTATGTCGTGAGTTGCGAAAAGGACGACAATCTAATCCATCACATTTCTATTACCGAATCCCATGGCACCTTGGGCAAGACAACTTCACTTCACATTGAGGCTGGGCCTACGAACCGAGGGCGAAGGGCTTGTGACCAGGTATCCGTCGCTTTGGTGCCATTAAGTTTTCTTCTTTTGCGCTGTTTTTCCGTACCGGATCGTACGTCGTGAGCAGCCAAAAGGAAGACAACCTAATCCTTCACATTTCTATTACCAAATCCGATGGCACCTTGGGCAAGACAACTTCACTTCACGTAGAGGCTGGGCCCGCAAACCACGGGAGTTGGGCTTGTGACCAAATATCCGTCGCTCCGGTGCCCATAACTTTTGATCTATAAAGAGTTACGCGGCGCACAGCATACCGTTGGAAAGCCCTCTGAGAGCTCTACGACGGGGGCACCTAGCACTCTCGGCTGTGTCTGTTTTCGGTGCCCAAAATTGAATGTTTTCATCAGTTTCGTGACACTTTTCTTCTTTTACGCTATTTTTTCTTCCTGGATTGTATGTCGTGAGATGCAAAAAGGATGACAATCTAATCCATCACATTTCTATTGCCGAATCCACGGCATCTCGGGCAAGACAACTTCACTTCACGTAGAGGCTGGGCCCGCAAACTGAAGGCGTGGGGTTTGTGACCAAGTATCTGTCCTTCCGGTGCCCATAACTATTGATTCGTAAAGAGTTACGCGGTGCACAGCATACCGTTGGAAAGCTCTCCGAGAGCTCTACGACGGGGGCACCTTGCATGCCCGGCTAAGTCTGTTTTTGGAGCCCAAAATAAAAAAATTTCACCAGTTTTGTGTCACTTTTCTTCTTTTGTGCTGTTTTTTTAATCCTGGATCGTACATCGTGAGCCGCGAAAAGGACGACAACCTAATCAATCATATTTCTATTACCGAATCCAACGGCACATTGGGCAAGACAACTTTACTTCACATAGAGGCTGGGCCCGCAAACCGAGGGCATGGGGCTTGTGACCAGATATCCGTCGCTCTGGTGCCCATAACTTTTGATCCATAAGGAGGTGGCGCACAACATACCATTGGAAAGCTCTCTGAGAGCTCTACGACAAGCCTGGTCAGCTGCGCCTATTTTTAAATCCCAAAATCGAACGTTGTCATCAGTTTCATGACACTTTTCTTCTTTTACTCTAATTTTTTAATCCCGGATCGTATGTCGTGAGTTTCGAAAAGGACGACAATCTAATCCATCACATTTCTATTACCGAATCTCACGACACCTTGGCAAGACAACTTCACTTCACGTAGAGGCTGGGCCTGTAAACCGAGGGCGTGGGGCTTGTGACCAGGTATCCGTCGCTCCGGTGCCCTTAACTTTTGATCCGTAAGGAGTTACGCGGTGCACAACATACCGTTGGAAAGTTCTCTGAGAGCTCTGCGACAGGGGCACCAACCCTACTAAGTTGCGCCTGTTTTCAAAACCCAAAATCGAACGTTTTCGTAAGTATTGGGACACTTTTCTTCTTTTATGCTTTTTTTTTGTCCCGGATCGTACGTCGTGAGCCGCGAAAAGGATGACGACCTAATCCATCACATTTCTATTACCGAATCCCATGGCACCTTGGGCCAGACAACTTCACTTCACGTAGTGGCTGGGCCCGCAAATCAAGGGTGTGGGGATTGTGACCTGGTATCCGTTGCTCCGGTGCCCATAACTTTTAATCCGTAAGGAGTTACGCGGTACACAGCATACCGTTGGAAAGCTCTCTGAGAGCTCTACGACAAGGGCACCTAGCATGGTTTGCTGCCGCTGTTTTCAAAGCCCAAAATCGAACGTTTTCATAAGTTTTGGGATACTTTTCTTCTTTTGCGCTGTTTTTCCGTATCGGATCGTACATCGTGAGCAGCGAAAAGGAAGACAACCTAATCCTTCACATTTCTATTACCGAATCCGATGGCACCTTGGGCAAGGCAACTTCACTTCAAGTAGAGGTTGGGCCCGCAAACCGCGGGAGTAGGGCTTGTGACCAAATATCCGTCGCTCCGGTGCCCATAACTTTTGATCCATAAAGAGTTACACGGCGCACAACATACCGTTGGAAAGCTCTCTGAGAGCTCTATGACCGGGACACCTAGCACGCTCGGCTGTGTCTGTTTTCGGTGCCCAAAATTGAATGTTTTTATCAGTTTCGTGATACTTTTCTTCTTTTACGCTGTTTTTTCTTCTTGGATCGTATGTCGTGAGCTGCGAAAAGGACGACAATCTAATCCATCACATTTCTATTACCGAATCTCACGGCATCTTGCGCAAGACAACTTCACTTCACGTAGAGGCTGGGCCCGCAAACCGAGGGCGTGGGGTTTGTGACTAAGTATCTGTCGTTTCAGTGCCCATAACTTTTGATTCGTAAGGAGTTACGCGGCATACAGCATACCGTTGGAAAGCTCTCCGAGAGCTCTACGACGGGGGCACCTTGCATGACTAGCTGCATATGTTTTCGGAGCCCAAAATCAAAAATTTTCACCAGTTTTGTGACACTTTTCTTCTTTTGCGCTGTTTTTCAATTCCGGATCGTACGTCGTGAGCAGCGAAAAGGACGACAACCTAATTTGTCACATTTCTATTACCGAATCCCACGGCACCTTGGGCAAGACAACTTCACTTCATGTAGAGGCTGGATCATCAAACCGAGGGCGTGGGGCTTATGACCAGGTATCCGTCACTCTGGTGCCCATAACTTTTGATCTATAAGGAGTTACGCAGTGCACAGCATACCGTTGAAAAGCTCTCTGAGAGCTCTAAGACGGAAGCAACAAGCCTGGTCGGCTGTACCTATTTTCAAAGCACAAAATAGAACGTTTCCATCAATTTTAGGACACTTTTCTTCTTTTACGCTGTTTTTTCATCCCGGATCTTATGTCGTGAGCAGCGAAAGGGACAACAACCTAATCCATGACATTTCTATTACCGAATCCCACGGCACCTTGGGCAAGACAACTTCACTTCACGTAGAGGCTGGGCCAGCAAATCGAGGACGTGGGGCTGGTGACCAGGTATCCGTTGCTCCGGTGCCCATAACTTTTGATCCGTAAGGAGTTATGCAGCGCACAGTATACTATTGGAAAGCTCTCCGAGAGCTCTGCGACGGGGGCAGCATGCTTGCTCGGCGGAGCCTATTTTTAGAGCCGAAAATTGAATGTTTGCATCAGTTTCGGGACACTTTTCTTCTTTTGCGCTGTTTTTCGGTCCCGGATCGTATATCGTGAGCCGCGAAAAGAACGACTACTTAATCCATCAAATTTCTATTACCGAATCCCACGGCACCTTGTGCAAGACAACTTCACTTCACGTAGAGGTTGGGCTTGCAAACCAAGGGCGTGGGGCTTGTGACCATGTATTTGTCGCTCTGGTGCCCATAACTTTTGATCCGTAAGGAGTTACGTGGCGCACAGCATACCGTTGGAAAGCTCTCCGAGACCTCTATGACAGGGGCACCAAGCCTGCTTGGCTGCACCTATTTACAAAGCCCAAAATCGAACGTTTTCATCAGTTTCGGGACACTTTTTTTTTAACGCTGTTTTTCCGTCCTGGATCGTACGTCGTGAGCTGGGAAAAAGACAACAACCTAATTCATCACATTTCTATTACCGATTCACATGGCACCTTGGGCAAGCAACTTCACTTGAGGTAGAGGCTGGGTCCGCAAATCGAGGGCGTGGGGCTTGTGACCAGGTATCCGTCGCTCCAGTGCCCATAACTTTTGATCCATAAGGAGTTACACGGCGCACAGCATACCATTGGAAAGCTCTCTGAGAGCTCTACGACAAGCCTGGTCGGCTGAACCTATTTTTAAATCCCAAAATCGAACGTTTTCATCAGTTTTGTGACACTTTTCTTCTTTTACGCTATTTTTTTAGTCCTGGATCGTATGTCATGAGTTGCAAAAAGGACGACAATCTAATCCATCACATTTCTATTACCAAATCCCACAGCACCTTGGCAAGAAAACTTCACTTCACGTAATGGCTGGGCCCGTAAACCGAGGGCGTGGGGCTTATGACCAGGTATCTGTCGCTCCGGTGCCCATAACTTTTGATCTGTAAGGAGTTACGCGGCGCACAACATACCATTGGAAAGTTCTCTGAGAGCTCTGTGACGGGGGCACCAAGCCTGCTAAGCTGCGCCTGTTTTCAAAACCCAAAATCGAACGTTTTCGTAAGTATTGGGACACTTTTCTTCTTTTACGCTATTTTTTCTTCTTGGATCGTATGTCGTGAGCTGCGAAAAGGACGACAATCTAATCCATCACATTTCTATTAACGAATCCCACGGCATCTTGGGCAAGATAACTTCACTTCACGTAGAGGTTGGGCCCGCAAACCGAGGGCGTGGGGTTTGTGACTAAGTATCTGTCGTTTCGGTGCCCATAACTTTTGATTCGTAAGGAGTTACGTGGCGTACAGCATACCGTTGGAAAGCTCTCCGAGAGCTCTATGACGGGGGCACCTTGCATGGCTAGCTACATCTGTTTTCAGAGCCCAAAATCAAAAAATTTCACCAGTTTTGTGACACTTTTCTTCTTTTGCGCTGTTTTTCAATCCCGGATCGTACGTCGTGAGCAGCGAAAAGGACGACAACCTAATCTGTCACATTTCTTTTACCGAATCCCACGGCACCTTGGGCAAGACAACTTCACTTCATGTAGAGGCTGGACCCTCAAACCGAGGGCGTGGGGCTTATGACCAGGTATCCGTCGCTCTGGTGCCCATAACTTTTGATCTATAAGGAGTTACGCGGTGCACAGCATACCGTTGGAAAGCTCTCTGAGAGCTCTAAGACGGAAGCAACAAGCCTGGTTGGATGTACCTATTTTCAAAGCACAAAATAGAACGTTTCCATCAATTTTAGGACACTTTTCTTCTTTTACGCTGTTTTTTCGTCCCGGATCGTATGTCGTGAGCAGCGAAATGGACGACAACCTAATCCATGACATTTCTATTACCGAATCCCACGGCACCTTGGGCAGGACAACTTCACTTCACGTAGAGGTTGGGCCAGCAAATCGAGGACGTGGGGCTGGTGACCAGGTATCCGTCGCTCCGGTGCCCATAACTTTTGATCTGTAAGGAGTTACGCGGCGCACAGCATACTATTGGAAAGCTCTCCGAGAGCTCTGCGACGGGGGCAGCATGCTTGCTCGGCGGAGCCTATTTTTAGAGCCAAACATTGAATGTTTTCATCAGTTTTGGGACACTTTTCTTATTTTGCGCTGTTTTTCAGTCCCGGATCGTACATCGTGAGCCGTGAAAAGGACGACAACTTAATCCATCACATTTCTATTACCGAATCCCACGGCACCTTGGGCAAGACAACTTCATTTCACGTAGAGGTTGGGCTTGCAAACCAAGGCCGTGGGGCTTGTGACCATGTATTTATCGCTCCGGTGCCCATAACTTTTGATCCGTAAGGAGTTACGCGGCTCACAGCATACCGTTGGAAAGCTCTCCGAGACCTCTATGACAGGGGCACCAAGCTTGCTTGGCTGCGCATGTTTTCAAAGCCCAAAATCGAACGTTTTCATCAGTTTCGGGACACTTTTTTTTTAACGCTGTTTTTTCGTCCTGGATCGTACGTCGTGAGCTGGGAAAAAGACAACAACCTAATTCATCACATTTCTATTACCGATTTACATGGCACCTTGGGCAAGCAACTTCACTTGACGTAGAGGCTGGGTTCGCAAATCGAGGGCGTGGGGCTTGTGACCAGGTATCCGTCGCTCCAGTGCCCATAACTTTTCATCCATAAGGAGTTACACGGCGCACAGCATACCGTTGGAAAGCTCTCTGGGAGCTCTACGACAAGCCTGGTCAGCTGCACCTATTTTTAAATCCCAAAATTGAACGTTTTCATCAGTTTTGTGACACTTTTCTTCTTTTACGCTATTTTTTTAGTCCCGGATCGTATGTCATGAGTTGCAAAAAGACGACAATCTAATCCATCACATTTCTATTACCGAATCCCACGGCAGCTTGGCAAGACAACTTCACTTCACGTAATGGCTGGGCCCGTAAACCGAGGGCGTGGGGCTTGTGACCAGGTATCTGTCGCTCTGGTGCCCCTAACTTTTGATCTGTAAGGAGTTACGCGGCGCACAACATACCATTGGAAAGTTCTCTGAGAGCTCTGCGACGGGGGCACCAAGCCTGCTAAGCTGCGCCTGTTTTCAAAACCCAAAATCGAACATTTTCATAAGTATTGGGACACTTTTCTTCTTTTACGCTTTTTTTTTGGTCCCGAATCGTACATCGTGAGCCGCGAAAAGGACGACAACCTAATCCATCACATTTCTATTACCGAATCCCATGGCACCTTGGGCCAGACAACTTCACTTCACGTAGTGGTTGGGCCCGCAAATCAAGGGTTTGGGGATTGTGACCCGGTATCCGTCTCTCCAGTGCCCATAACTTTTAATCCGTAAGGAATTACGCGACGCACAGCATACCGTTGTAAAGCTCTCTGAGAGCTCTACGACAGGGGCACCTAGCATGGTTTGCTGCCGCTATTTTCAAAGCCCAAAATCGAACGTTTTCATAAGTTTTGGGATACTTTTCTTCTTTTGAGCTATTTTTCCGTACCGGATCGTACGTAGTGAGCAGCATAAAGGAAGACAACCTAATCCTTCACATTTCTATTACCGAATCCGATGGCACCTTGGGCAAGACAACTTCACTTCACGTAGAGGCTGGGCTCGCAAACCGCGGGAGTAGGGCTTGTGACCAAATATCCGTCGCTCCGGTGCCCATAACTTTTGATCTATAAAGAGTTACAAGGCGCACAGCATACCGTTGGAAAGCTCTCTGAGAGCTCTACGACGGGGGCACCTAGCACGCTTGGCTGTGTCTATTTTTGGTGCCCAAAATTGAATATTTTCATCAGTTTCGTGATACTTTTCTTCTTTTACGCTGTTTTTTCTTCCTGGATCGTATGTCGTGAGCTGCGAAAAGGACGGCAATCTAATCCATCACATTTCTATTACCGAATCCCACGGCATCTCGGGCAAGACAACTTCACTTCACGTAGAGGCTGGGCCCTCAAACTGAGAGCGTGGGGTTTGTGACCAAGTATCTGTCGTTCCGGTGCCAATAACTTTTGATTTGTAAGGAGTTACGCGGTGCACAGCATACCATTAGAAAGCTCTCCGAGAGCTCTACGACGGGGGCACTTTGCATGTCAGGTTGCATCTGTTTTCGGAGCCCAAAATCAAAAAATTTTACCAGTTTTGTGACACTTTTCTTCTTTTGCGCTATTTTTCAATCCCGGATCGTACGTCGTGAGCCGCGAAAAGGACGACAACCTAATCCATCACATTTCTATTACCGAATCCCACGGCACCTTAGGCAAGACAACTTCACTTCATGTAGAGGCTGGACCCGCAAACCGAGGGCGTGGGGCTTATGACCAGGTATCCGTCGCTCTGGTGCCCATAACTTTTGATCTATAAGGAGTTACGTGGTGCACAGCATACCGTTGGAAAGCTCTCTGAGAGCTCTACGACAGAGGCAACAAGCCTGGTTGGCTGTACCTATTTTCAAAGCACAAAATCAAACGTTTCCATCAGTTTCAGGACCCTTTTCTTCTTTTACGCTGTTTTTTCGTCCTGGATCGTATGTCGTGAGACGCGAAAGGGACGACAACCTAATCCATCACATTTCTATTACCGAATCCCATGGCACCTTGGGCAGGACAACTTCACTTCACGCAGAAGCTGGGCCAGCAAATCGAGGACGTGGGGCTGGTAACCAGGTATACGTCGCTCCGGTGCCCATAACTTTTGATCCGTAAGGAGTTACGTGGCGCACCGCATACTGTTGGAAAGCTCTTCGAGAGCTCTGCGACGGGGGCATCATGCCTGCTCGGCGGAGCCTATTTTCAGAGCCAAAAATTGAATGTTTTCATCAGTTTCGGGACACTTTTCTTCTTTTGCGCTGTTTTTTCGTCCCGGATCGTACGTCGTGAGCCGCGAAAAGAACGACAACTTAATCCATCACATTTCTATTATCGAATCCCATGGCACCTTGGGCAAGACAACTTCACTTCAAGTAGAGGCTGGGCCTGCAAACCAAGGGCGTGGGGCTTGTGACCATGTATTCGTCGCTCCGGTGCCCATTACTTTTGATCCGTAAGGAGTTACACGGCGCACAGCATACCGTTGGAAAGCTCTCCAAGACCTCTATGACGGGGGCACCAAGCCTGCTTGGCTGCGTGTGAGGCCCGACCCTGAATAACGTGTCCTACCTCAATTTGCGCACCTTAGACCTAAAATTATATGACCGACCTTGGATTACGTGCCCTATCTTGGTTTTCGTGCATGCCTCGTTGTACGTACCTTAACCTAGAATTGTGTGCCCTAATCCTCGATATACGTACGATACCTAGATAAACATGCCATGACCTTAATTTACGTGCGAGACCTTGATTTGCGTGTGTCTCTTCGTTTCATGTGCATTAACCTTGAACTGCGTGCTTTAACCTAGGTTTAAGAGTCGTGTCTTGAATTACGTGCATTGCATTGAATTACGTGCCTTATTTTGATATACGTTCATTCACCTAGGGTTGCGTGTGTTTGCATTAGAATCCGTGCACTTATCTTGAAGTATATGCCTTAGTCTTGAAATACATGCTGTACCTCGTAGTTCGTGTCTACCTCGTAATTCGTGCCCTAGATCTAGGAATCCGTGCCACCACGTTAATCAAGAAATAATCCTACACAAAGCACTAAACACTAAAATAATCCTACACAATCCACTAACCAATATTATATTCCTAATTCAAATTCTTTACAAACTCCACTAACAATAAAATAATACTAAACTATTCCTACATTTCCCACTATCTATTATTCTATTCATAATTCAACTCATCAACAAACATTCCTATGTTTTATTCTACCTAGATTCCCTAATTTCCCAACATTCCTATGACAATTCTAATGACACAAATGCATAAAAAATTAGTCCTAGACAAACTATGACACACACACAAGACACTAGGCAT
The DNA here is from genome assembly GCA_037974665.1 of Ehretia macrophylla. NCBI lineage: Eukaryota > Viridiplantae > Streptophyta > Magnoliopsida > Boraginales > Ehretiaceae > Ehretia > Ehretia macrophylla. The sequence continues at coordinate 54,848,817 of CM075764.1, forward strand.
AAAATAGCCCCAAAACCCTACCCAATGCACACCATTTTCGACCAAGTGCTCCATGCCCATGCTAGCCATTTCAAAATACTCCTTGAAGACACAAAAAGACTGAAAATGGGCTGCCCAAGGCCGACCATATGCTTAGAACAATGCAAAACATCACTCTTTGTCATTCTTTGTCATATTCTTTCATTTCTCTTTCATTTCTCCTTCTTTTCTCTCACTTCCCTCTCATTTTCTCTCTCCATTTCGGTTTTTGCTGAGTTCTCTCCACCTCCTAGCTCATCTTCTTCATCATATGGTGCAACAAGACAAGCAACCATCAAAGAAACTCAAGCAAACAAGCTAGGATGCGAAAACTACACATGCATGTCCTTTGAAGCCTTCATTTCGGCCCTAGGTGAGTTTTAAGCTTCCATTTCTTTTCTTCTTGTTCTAACCTCATGAATGTACTAAGATATTGATCACTAGGCTAGGAAAAATAGAGAAAACCAAGTTGGAATCTCGGCTAAGCAAGAAGAAGAAGAGATTTGAGCTTCAAGAAGTTTTTGTGCATCTTCTTGGTGGTTTGCTAAGGTGAGGGCTAAAACCTTTTGAAAACTCTTCAAAAATTCACATGCATGATCATAAATGTATGTATTTGATTCTGTACTTGAGTTATATGGTCGTTCATAAGCTTAAACAACCATGCATGACAAGATCTTGGCTTGAAAGTGATGCTAGGTGAAGTCGGATTGTTGACAGCTCTCTGACCATTCTGTTTCGAGGTAAGTTTAGCTCCGAAAATGATATTTAAAATGCTTGAAAATTGGTAGGTGACTATTTTGGACAGTTTTGAACATTTTTCCCAGAAATAGGCCGAAGCTAATTTTGACTCTAAGGTCCTCAAAATGGCAAATCTTTAAACTGTGTCCAAATCTGGAAATCTGGAAAAATGAAGCAGGTTTTGGCAGATGCACTGACCTTGTGGAACGAACCATATTTGACTTAGTAAATGATTTCCAAAATGCATGAAATTTGGTGTGATGCTAGATTTTTCAGTTCTGGACAATTTTTTCAGAAATGGACCAAGGCTAAAACTGACCCTAAGGACCTCAAAAACGTCAATTTCTCAAAAGTGTGCAAATCTGGACAGTTTTGTGCTATTCCACTATTTCGGCTATATCTAATGATCCAGAACCCCAATTGATGCAAGGTTTGTTTCTGATTTTAGTTAACTTCTTAAGATTTAATTTGAAATCTTATTCACTAGATTTTGAGATTGTTTGATTATCCTATTGATTGTGATAAAACAGCCTATTGCAGTAAAGGTTTCACTTAGCTATATGCTTGGAAAATTGATGTAACCTCTCTTGTGGTACTAATTGCTTGGAATTGTGGTGTTGGAATGTTGTGTGGACTGTTTTGGGTACTTGAGGATGTTTGAATTGAATGATGCATGACTTGAGAATGATTTTGAGTTGACTTAGGTTTTAATCACACGGTTAAGCATGAAACGGAAACCCTAATGACTAGGTAGTCTTGCTAAGTGTTGATCATTTGGATATTGTGTGGAAATTATATGCTTAGTGGGCTGCCCGTAAATGTCTTATAACTTCAAATGTGATTTTGACCATTGCATGTTGACAAATAAGCTTTTCTGGCACCCGAACCCATGTTGATGTCATTGCATGTTGAATAATCTTATCACTTGATCACGTGGGCTTCGTAATGAGTTATATGGCTTGTTTTACATGTGTTACATGGCTGCCTGTTTAATTTTCATATAACTCTATATGCCTTTCAAGTGAAATTACTTGTCTTATCGTGCCTCGTTTGATTACTTGACAACGTGCGATCTTATAACTGCTCGGAGGCGACCTACTTTGTTGTCCTCCTAATGTGATATGTTAAATGTTATAAATGTGCATTGCATACGAGGTTGCAACCTTTCAGTGTGGCATGGTAGTGTTTCACGCATGCCGGGCGGCATCGGGCTTGCCGGTGTTACCGTGACTACCATGGTCCAATTCTCTCTCTCACTTGGCATTTCACCCTCGGAGAGTTGGGTCGTAGGTTTCGGGATACATCCGGAGTACACCCAATTGGGAGCGATAAATGGATTATTGAAGTCGACCGCAACAATTGTATCGAAATTGAAATTGAGAGCAACTGCTCACCGTATCCTTGAAATGATTGGTAAATGTATCTGTTACTCGATTTGTTTCATATATTTACGTACCTTATTATTTGTAATACGTGACATGTTCTCAAAAAGAGTTTTCATAGATTGAACCGAAAAATGAGTTTCAAAACGTATTTCTCGTTCCCCCTCGCTGGGTTCATAAAGACTCACCCTCTTTTTCATCACAAGTGAAGAAGAACAGGTACAGGTACCCGAGGACGGTGTGCCTAACGATGAACCCCTGGAGTGATTGCCTGTCATTGTTTGCTTTGCTTGAATGTGGCTACTTGTGAACTCTGTGCTACTTGAAGACTATCTATTTTTATGTTGCTTGTTATTTCTAATGTAAAAGACCCCCGTTGTAATTTGGGGTCTAATTTTGGTTTGTACTTATATTAAGTAGACTGATGCTAGACATTACTATTTAACGTTTTTGCTTTTATTACCGCTAGTATTTATCATAGGTTATGACGCATTAGTTAAGGACTAAGTAAATGAACTTATCCAATCCTAACAGGTACTCGCTATTAAGCTAAGATCAACATGTATATTTTGTAACGAGGACAAACAAACAAACGAGACATAGTATCATGCTAGGTTATAAATCAAACGAGACATCAAGATAACCAATAGGCATTTCAACTGACGATAAATAGCAAACTTAGTTGGAAATGAACTTGAGATAGTAAATTTTGAGGCGTTTAGAGAATTAAGTTAAACCAAAGAGCCCAATTACAGCCGTTATGCTGCCGGTTTTCCCGAAAAACTTTGGAGTTTAGACTAAATCATTAAGTGTTAAATCTTCATAAATAGCTAAGCACGTGATATTACTTGAATGTTTACTTCACACCCTAGTCTAACCTTATAGGCCGGGTTGGGGCGTGACACTGCGCCTGTTTTCAAAGCCCAAAATCGAACGTTTTCATCAGTTTCGGGACACTTTTTTTTTAACGCTGTTTTTCCGTCCCGGATCGTACGTCGTGAGCTGGGAAAAAGACAACAACCTAATCCATCACATTTCTATTACCGATTCACATGGCACCTTGGGCAAGCAACTTCACTTGACATAGAGGCTGGGTCCGCAAATCGAGGGCGTGGGGCTTGTGACCAGGTATCCGTATCTCCAATGCCCATAACTTTTGATCCATAAGGAGTTACGCGGCGCACAACATACCGTTGGAAAGCTCTCTGAGAGCTCTATGACAAGCTTGGTCGGCTGTGCCTATTTTTAAATCCCAAAATCGAACGTTTTCATCAGTTTTGTGACACTTTTCTTCTTTTACGCTATTTTTTTAGTCTCGGATCGTATGTCATGAGTTGCGAAAAGGACGACAATCTAATCCATCACATTTCTATTACCGAATCCCATGGCACCTTGGCAAGACAACTTCACTTCACGTAGAGGCTGGGCCCGTAAACCGAGGGCGTGGGGCTTGTGACCAAGTATCCGTCGCTCCGGTGCCCTTAACTTTTGATCCGTAAGGAGTTACGCAGCGCACAACTTACCGTTGGAAAGTTCTCTGAGAGCTCTGCGACGGGGGCACCAAGCCTGCTAAGCTGCGCCTGTTTCCAAAACCCAAAATCGAACGTTTTCATAAGTATTGGGACACTTTTCTTCTTTTACGCTTTTTTTCCATCCCGGATCGTACGTCGTGAGCCACGAAAAGGACGACAACCTAATCCATCACATTTCTATTACCGAATCCCATGGCACCTTGGGCCAGACAACTTCACTTCACGTAGTGGCTGGGCCCGCAAATCAAGGGTGTAGGAATTGTGACCCGGTATCCGTCGCTCCGGTGCCCATAACTTTTAATCCGCAAGGAGTTACGCGGCGCACAGCATACCGTTGGAAAGCTCTCTAAGAGCTCTACGACAGGGGCACCTAGCATGGTTTGTGGCCACTGTTTTCAAAGCCCAAAATCAAACGTTTTCATAAGTTTTGGGATACTTTTCTTCTTTTGCGCTGTTTTTTCGTACCGGATCGTACGTCGTGAGCAGCGAAAAGGAAGACAACCTAATCCTTCACATTTCTATTACCGAATTCGATGGCACCTTGGGCAAGACAACTTCACTTCACGTAGAGGCTGGGCCCGCAAACCGCGGGAGTAGGGCTTATGACCAAATATCTGTCGCTCCGGTGCCCATAACTTTTGATCAATAAAGAGTTACACGGCACACAGCATACCGTTGGAAAGCTCTCTGAGAGCTCTACGACGAGAGCACCTAGCACGCTCGGCTGTGTCTGTTTTTGGTGCCTAAAATCGAATGTTTTCATCAGTTTCGTGATACTTTTCTTCTTTTACGTTGTTTTTTCTTCCTGGATCGTATGTCGTGAGCTGCGAAAAGGACGACAATCTAATCCATCACATTTCTATTATCGAATCCCACGGCATCTCGGGCAAGACAACTTCACTTCACGTGAGGCTGGGCCCGCAAACTGAGGGCGTGCGGTTTGTGACCAAGTATCTGTCGTTCCGGTGCCCATAACTTTTGATTCGTAAGGAGTTACGCGGCGTACAGCATACCGTTGGACAGCTCTCCGAGAGCTCTACGACGGGGGCACCTTGCATGCTTGGCTGCATCTGTTTTCACAGCCCAAAATCAAAAATTTTCACCAGTTTTGTGACACTTTTCTTCTTTTGCGCTGTTTTTCAATCTCGGATCGTACATCGTGAGCCGCGAAAAGGATGACAACCTAATCCGTCACATTTCTATTACTGAATCCCACAGCACCTTGGGCAAGACAACTTCACTTCATGTAGAGGCTGGACCCGCAAACCGAGGGCATGGGGCTTATGACCAGGTATCCGTCGCTCTGGTGCCCATAACTTTTGATCTATAAGGAGTTATGCGGTGCACAGCATACCGTTGGAAAGCTCTCTGAGAGCTCTACGACGGAGACAACAAGCTTGGTTGGCTGTACCTATTTTCAAAGCACAAAATCAAACGTTTCCATCAGTTTCGGGACACTTTTATTCTTTTACGCTATTTTTTTCGTCCCGGATCGTATGTCGTGAGCCGCAAAAGGGACGACAACCTAATCCATCACATTTCTATTACCGAATCCCACGGCACCTTGGGCAGGACAACTTCACTTCACGTAGAGGCTGGGCCAGCAAATCGAGGACGTGGGACTGGTGACCAAGTATCCGTCGCTCTGGTGCCCATAACTTTTGATCCGTAAGGAGTAACGCGGCGCACAGCATACTGTTGGAAAGCTCTTCGAGAGCTCTGCGACGAGGGTAGCATGCCTGATAGGCGGAACCTATTTTCAGAGCCGAAAATTGAATGTTTTCATCAGTTTCGGGACACTTTTTTTCTTTTACGCTGTTTTTCCGTCCCGGATCGTACGTCGTGAGCCACAAAAAGGACGACAACTTAATCCATCACATTTCTACTACTGAATCCCACAGCACCTTGGGCAAGACAACTTCACTTCACGTAGAGGCTGGGCCTGCAAACCAAGGGCGTGGGGCTTGTGACCATGTATTCGTCGCTACGGTGCCCATAACTTTTGATCCGTAAGGAGTTACGTAGCGCACAGCATACCGTTGGAAAGCTCTCCGAGACCTCTATGATGAGGGCACCAAGCTTGCTTGGATGTGCCTGTTTTCAAAGCCCAAAATCGAACGTTTTCATCAGTTGCGGGACACTTTTTTTTTAACTCTGTTTGTCCGTCCCGGATCGTACGTCGTGAGCTGGGAAAAAGACAACAACCTAATCTATCACATTTCTATTACCGATTCACAAGGCACCTTGGGCAAGCAACTTCACTTGACGTAGAGGCTGGGTCCGCAAATCGAGGGCGTGGGGCTTGTGACCAGGTATCCGTCGCTCTAGTGCCCATAACTTTTGATCCATAAGGAGTTACGCGGCGCACAGCATACCGTTGAAAAGCTCTCTGAGAGCTCTACGACAAGCCTGGTCGGCTGTGCTTATTTTTAAATTCCAAAATCGAACGTTTTCATCAGTTTTGTGACACTTTTCTTCTTTAACGCTACTTTTTTAGTCCCGGATCGTATGTCAGGAGTTACGAAAAGGACGACAATCTAATCCATCACATTTCTATTACCGAATCCCATGGCACGTTGGCAAGACAACTTCACTTCACGTAAAGGCTGGGCCTGTAAACCGAGGGCGTGGGGCTTGTGACCAGGTATCCGTCGCTCCGGTGCCCATAACTTTTGATCCGTAAGGAGTTACGCGGTGCACAATATACCGTTGGAAAGCTCTCCAAGAGCTCTACGACGGGAGCAGCAAGCCTGCTCGGCTGCGCCTATTTTTGGTGCCCAAAATTGAACGTTTTCATCAGTTTTGGGACACTTACCTTCTTTTCCGCTGTTTTTTCGTCCCGAATCGTACGTCGTGACCCGCAAAAAGGACGACAACCTAATCCATCACATTTTTATTACCGAATCCCAAGGCACCTTGGGCAAGACAACTTCACTTCATGTAGTAGCTGGGCCCACAAACTAAGCGCGTGGGTCTTGTGACCAGGTATCTGTCGTTCCGGTACCCATAACTTTTGATCCATAAGGAGTTACGCGGCGCACAACATACCGTTTGAAAGATCTCTGAAAGCTCTACGACAGAGGTAACAAGCCAGGTCGGCTGCACCTATTTTCAAAGCCCAAAATTGAACATTTTCATCAGTTTCGGGACACTTTTCTTCTTTTGTGCTGTTTTTTCATCCCGGATCGTATGTCGTGAGCTGCGAAAAAGATGACAACCTAATCCATCACATTTATATTACCGAATCCCGTGGCACCTTGGGCAAGGCAACTTCACTTCACATAGAGGCTGAGCCTGCAAATCGAGGGCGTGTGGCTTGTGACCAGGTAACCGTCGCTCTGGTGTCCATAACTTTTGACCCGTAAGGAGTTACACAGCGCACATCATACTGTTGGAAAGCTCTCCGGGACCTCTACGATGGGGGCACAAAGCCTGCTCAGCTGTATCTATTTTCAAAGCCCAAAATCAAACGTTTTCATCAGTTTTGAGACACTTTTCTTCTTTTATGCTGATTTTCCATCTCGGATCGTACGTTGTGAGCCGCGAAAAGGACGACAACCTAATCCATCACATTTCTATTACCGAATCCCACAACACCTTGGGCAAGATAACTTTACTTCATGTAGAGGCTGGGCCCGCAAATCGAGGGCGTGGGACTTGTGACCAGGTATCCGTCACTCCGGTGCCCATAACTTTTGATCCATAAGGAGTTACGTGGCGCACAATATGAGGCCCGACCTTGATTTACGTGCGATACCTCGTTTCGTGTGCCCTAACCTAGATTTGCGTGCCTTGACCTAGGTTTAAGAATTGTGTTTCGTTTTGTGTGCCTTGCATTGAATTACGTGCATTCATTTGGGGTTGCGTGCATTTACTTGGGAAACATGCATTCATCTCGTAGTTCGTGCCTTATCTCGTAGTACGTGTCCTAAACCTCAGAAAGCGTGCCCACACGTTAATCAAAAAAGTATCTTACACGAAGCACTAGATCATTAATTAATCATACAAATCCCACTAACTAATATTAAATTGCTAATTCAATCCACTAGAAGACAAAATCTCACAAAAAGCTAGACATTCTTTATTCTTTATTCTTTATTCTTTGCATATCCCAAACACACAATAAAATAAGCCTTGAACAAGACAAAAAAATTCAGATTTAAAACCACCCTTGGCCGACCACTAGGAGCCTTTGTGCATGCATTTTAATTTCAAATTCTATTCCTAGACATCCTATGACAATCTATGACACAATGCATAAAAAATTTAGCTCAAAACTCCACCCAAAGGCTCCATATTCTCGATAGAAGCTCCTTGCCCATGCTAGACACTTCAAATAATGCTTCTTGAAGACACAAAATCAGATTTTTGCAAGGCCCTAGGCCGACACAAGCTTCAAACATTGCAAGGCTTTTATTTTTCTTTCATTTTCTCTCATTTCCTCTCATTCTTCTCTAATTTCTTCTCTCTCTCTCTCGGCCCTAGCTGAAAATATACTCTCCATAGCTAAGTTCTTCATCCTAAGGCTCTTCAAGACTTCCAAGCTCCCAAGGAACTCGACCAAGCAAAGCTAGAGTGCAAAAGACACACATGCAAGCTCTTTGAACCTTCATTTCGGCTTAGGTGAGTTGTTAGCTTCCATTTCGTTTTCTTCTTGTTCTAACCACATGCACCTACTAAGAACATGGTAACTTAGCTAGGAAATTAGAGAAATCCCAAGTTGTCTCTCGGCTAAGCAAGGAGAAGAGTCATCATTGTGCTTCATCAAGAGTTTGTGCATCCTCTTTGTTGTCTTGCTAAGGTGAGGGCTAAAACTTCTTGAAAATCTTTCAAAAACCACATGCATGCCCTTAAATGCCTATTTTTACTTCTGTACTTCTGATATATGTGTGTTCATGAGCTTTTGTAAACATGCATGGCAAGATTTTTGGCTAGAATGTGATGATAAATGAAATCGGGTATGTGACAGCCTTCTGACTTGTTGGTGCGAGGTGAGTTTGACCAAGTAAATGAGGTTGTAAATGAGTGAAAATTGGTAGGTGACTAGTTTTGCCAGTTCTGAGCATTTTCGTAGAAATAGGCCAAACTAATTTTGACGCTAAGGTCCTCAAAATGGAAAAATATCAAAATGTGTCCAAATCTGGAAAGTTTGGAAAAATGAAGCAGGTTTTGGCAAATTCACTGACTTTGTAGAACGCACCAGTTTTGACTTAGTAAATGATATCCAAAATGTGTGTAATTTGGTGTGCAGCTAGATTTTTCAGTTCTCGACATTTTTGTCAGAAATATACTAAGGCTAAATCTAACCCTAAGGCGCTCAAAAATGACAAGTATTGAAATGTATGCAAATCTGGACAGTTTTGTGTAGTCTCACTGTTTTGGCTATAACTCTTGAACCCGAACTCCAAATGATACGAGGTTTGTTTCTAAATTTAGTTTACTACTTAAGATTTAATTTGAAATCTTGTTCACTGGAATTGGATATTGTTTGCTTATCTCAATGAATGTGAGAAAACAGTCCATTGCAGTGAGGGTTTCACCTAGTGATATGCTTAGAAAAATGATTGTAGCTTCTCTTTGTTGTATTAAATGCTTGGGATTGTGGCATTTGGATGTTTGTGGACTGTTTTGAATGCTTGAGGGTGTTTTAATTAATCAATGCATGGCTTGAGTTTAATTACGAGATGACTTAGGCTTAATCGCACGGGTAAGCACGAATTGAAACCCTAGTGACTAGGTAAATTTGCTAAGTGTTGATCCTATGAATATCGTGTTTAATTATGTAATTAGTAGGCTGCCCGTAATTTCCCTCATAGCCCTAAACATGATTTCGATGATTACATGTTGACAAGTAGGCTTTTCTTGCACCCAGTCCCACGTAGATGTTGTTGCATGTTGAATAATCTTATTATTTGATTACGTGAACTTCGAAATGAGTTATATGATTTGATTTACATGAGTTACATGGCTGCCCGTTTAATATTCATATAACTCCATGTGCTTTTCAAGTGAAATTGCCTGTCATATCGTGCCTCGCTTGTTTACTTGTCAATGTGCAATCTTATGACTGTTCGGAGGCAACCTACTTTGTTGACCTCCAAATGTGATATATAAAATATCATAAATGTGCATTGCATACAAGGTTGCAACCTTTCATTCTGGTGTGGTAGCATTCACGCACACCGGGCGGCATCGGGCTTGCCGGTGCAACCGTGACTACCATTGTCCAATTCTCTCTCTCGCTTGGGGGCTAGACTTCCTCGGATAGTTGGGTTGTAGGATTTCGGGGTACATTCGGAGTACACCCATTTGGCATGATAAGGGGATGATTTGAAGTCGGCCGCAACAACTGATACTGGAAATGAACTTAGAGCAAAAGCTCACCGTATCCTTTTCACTATGTGTATAAGTACTCTCGCTTGGTTCCTAGAGGACCTCGTGGAGAAAAGACGGGTAATTGTGTTCCTTTACTTTTACATTACGTTATGTACTTACTTGTGATATATTCATGCTTGCAAAAAGGGTTTTCATAAGTTGAACCAGAAAATGGGTTTCAAAACTTATTTCTCGTTCCCCTTCGCTGAGTTCATAAGGATTCACCCTCTTTTATCATCTCAGGTGAAGAAGACCAGGAACAGGTACCCGAGGACAACGTGCTTAATGATGATTCCTTGGAATGATTGCTTGCCCTACATGCCTTACTTGACTATGGCCATTTTCGTGAACGATATGTTGTTTGAAGACTGTTTCCTTTTATGTTGCTTGTTGTTATAATGTAAAAGACCCCCGTTGTAATTTGGGGTCTAATTTTGGCTTATACTGATCATAACTAGATAGACACTACTATGGTCGTTTTGCTATCGTTATTGGCTAGTACCTATCATAGGATTATGAAGTATCATGTAAGGATTAAGTAAAATGAATCCATCCAATTTTAAGCAGGTACTCATCGTTAAGCTAAGATCAACAGGTACTTTTGTAACAAGGATTAACAAACAAACGAGACATAATATCATGCTAGGTTATTAATCAAACGAGACTTCGAGATAACTAGTAAGCGTTTCAATTGATGATAAATAATAATCTTAGTTGGAAATGAAATTGAGATTGAAAATTTTGAGGCGTTTAGAGAATTAGGTCAAACTAAAGAGCCCAATTACAGCCGTTATATTGCCGGTTTTCTGGAAAATTGTGGAGTTTAGGCTAAAACGTTAAGTGCTAAACTTTCATGAACGAGATATGACTTGAATGTTTAGATCACACCCTAGTCTAACCTTTATAGGCCGGGTTGGGGCGTGACACACAACATACCATTGGAAAGATCTCTGAGAACTCTACGATGAAGACAACAAGCCTTAGTTAGCTGCGCATATTTTTAAAACACAAAATCGAACGTTTTCATCAGTTTCGTGACACTTTTCTTCTTTTACGATGTTTTTCCATCCCGGATCGTATGTCGTGAGCTGCGAAAAGGATGACAATCTAATCCATCACATTTCTATTACCGAATCCCACGGCACCTTGGGCAAGACAACTTCACTTCACGTTGAGGCTGGGCCCGCAAACTGAGGGTGTGGGGCTTATGACCAGGTATCCGTCACTCCGGTGCCCTTAACTTTTGATATGTAAGGAGTTACGCGGCGCACAGCACACCGTTGAAAGTTCTCTGAGAGCTCTGCGATGGGGGCAGCAAGCTTGCTCGGCTGAACCTATTTTCAGAGCCCAAAATCGAACGTTTTCATCAGTTTCGTGACACTTTTCTTCTTTTACGCTATTTTTTAGTCCTGGATCGTATATCGTGAGCTGCGAAAAGGACGACAATCTAATCCATCACATTTCTATTACCGAATCCCATGGCACCTTGGGCAAGACAACTCCACTTCACGTTGAGGCTGGGCCCGCAAACCGAGGGGTGGGGCTTCTTACCAGGTATCCGTCGCTCCAGTGCCCTTAACTTTTGATCCGTAAGGAGTTACGCGGCGCATAGCATACCGTTGGAAAGTTCTCTGAGAGCTCTGCGATGGGGGTAGCAAGCCTGCTTGGCTGAGCCTATTTTCATAGCCGAAAATTGAAGCTTTTCATTAGTTTCGGAACACTTTTCTTCTTTTACGCTGTTTTTTCGTCTCGGATCGTACGTCGTGAGCCGCGAAAAGGACGATAACCTAATCTATCACATTTCTATTACTAAATCCCACGGCACCTTGGGCAAGACAACTTCACTTCACGTAGAGGCTGGGCCTGCAAACTGAGGGCGTGGGGCTTGTGACCAGGTATCCGTCGCTCTAGTGCCCATAACTTTTGATCCATAAAGAGTTACGCGACGCATAGCATACCGTTGGAAAGCTCTCCGAGAGCTCTAAGACGGGCACCAAGCTTGCTCGGTTGTGCCTATTTTCAAAGCCCAAAATCGAACATTTTCATCAGTTTCGGGATACTTTTCTTTTTTAACGCTGTTTTTCCGTTCCGGATCATACGTCGTGAGCTGCAAAAAAGACGACAACTTAATCGATCACATTTCTATTACCGATTCCCATGGCACCTTGGACAAGACAACTGCACTTCACGTAGAGGCTGGGCTCGCAAATCGAGGGCGTGGGGCTTGTGACCAGGTATCCGTCACTCCGGTGGCCATAACTTTTGATCCGTAAGGAGTTACGTGGCGCACAACAAACTATTGGAAAGTTCTCCAAGAGCTCTACGACGGGGGCACAAAGACTGGTCTGCTGCGCCCATTTTCAAATCCCAAAATCGAATGTTTTCATTAGTTTTGGGACACTTTTCTTCTTTTTCGATATTTTTCGGTCCTTGATCGTACGTCGTGAGCCGCGAAAAGGACGACAACCTAATCAATCACATTTCTATTACCGAATCCAACGGTACCTTGGGCAAGACAACTTTACTTCACATAGAGGCTGGGCCCGCAAACCGAGGGCGTGGGGCTTGTGACCAGGTCTCCGTCGCTCCGGTGCCCATAACTTTTGATCCGTAAGGAGCTACGGGCGCACAGCATACCGTTGGAAAGCTCTCCGAGTGCTCTACGACGAGGGCAGCAAGCCTGCTTGGCTGCGCCTATTTTCGGAGCCCAAAATCAAACGTTTTCATCATTTTCGCGACACTTTTCTTCTTTTATGCTGTTTTTTGTCCAAGATCGTACGTCGTGAGCCGCAAAAAGGACGGCAACCTAATCCATCACATTTCTATTACCGAATCCCACGGCCTCTTGGGCAAGTCAACTTCACTTCACGTAGTGGCTGGGCCTACTAACATAGGTCGTGGGGCTTTTGACCAGGTATCCGTCGCTCCGGTGCTCTTAACTTTTGATCGGTAAGGAGTTACGTGGCGCACAGCATACCGTTGGAAAGCTCTCTGAGAGATCTACGACGAGGACAACAAGTCTGCTTGGCTGCGCCTGCCTATTTTCGGAGCACAAAATCGTACGTTTTCATCAGTTTTGGGACAGTTTTCTTCTTTTACGTTATTTTTCCGTCGCGGATCGTACGTGGTGAGTCGCGAAAAGGACGACAGCCTAATCAATGACATTTCTATTACCGAATCCCATGGCACCTTGGACAAGATAACTTCACTTCACATAGACGCTGGGCTCGCAAAGCGAGGGCGTGGGGCTTGTGACCAGGTATCCGTCGCTCCGGTACCCTTAACTTTTGATCCGTAAGAAGTTACGCGGTGCACAGCATACCGTTGGAAAGCTTTCTGAGAGCTCTACGACGAGGGAAAAAAGCCTACTCAGCTGCACCTATTTTCAAAGCCTAATATCGATCATTTTCAACAATTTTGGGACACTTTTCTTCTTTTCTGCAGATTTTCCGCCCCTGATCGTACGTCGTGAGCCGCGAAAAGGTCGACAATCTAATCCATCACATTTCTATTACCGAGTCCCACGGCACCTTGGGCAAGACAACTTCACTTCACGTAAAGGTTGGGCCCGCAAACTGAGGCCGTGGGGCTTCTGACCAAGTCTCCGTTGCTCCGATGCCCTTAACTTTTGATCCGTAAGGAGTTACGCGGCACACAACATGCAGTTGGAAAGCTCTACGAGAGTTCTACGACTGGGGCAACAAGCCTGCTCAGCTGCGCCTATTTTCGGAGCTCAAAATCAAACGTTGTCATCAGTTTTGTGACACTTTTCTTATTTTCTGCTGATTTTTCGTCCCGGATCGTACGTCGTGAGCCGTGAAAAGGACGATAACCTATTCCATCATATTTCTATTACCGAATCCCACGACACCTTAGGCAAGCCAACTTCACTTCACGTAGAGACTGGGCCCGCAAACCGAGGGCGTGGGGCTTGTGACCAGGTCTCCGTCGCTCCGGTGCCCTTAACTTTTGATCCGTAAGAAGTTACGCGGCGCACAGCATACCGTTGGAAAGCTCTCCAAGAGCTCTGCGACGAGGCAGAAAGCCTGCTTGGCTGCTCCTGTTTTCGGAGCCCAAAATCGAGCATTTTCTTCAATTTCGGGACACTTTTCTTGTTTTTCGCTGTTTTTACGTTCCGGATCGTACGTCGTGAGCCTCAAAAAGGACGACAACCTAATCCATCACATTTCTATTACCGAATCCCACAGACACTTGGGCAAGACAACTTCACTTCACGTAGAGGCTGGGCCTGCAAACATAGGGCGTGGGGCTTGTGACCAGGTATCCGTCGCTCCGGTGCCCTTATCTTTTGATCCGTAAGGAGTTACGTGGCGCACAGTATACCGTTGGAAAGCTTTCTGAGAGCTCTACGACGGAGGCAACTAGCCTGTTCGACTGCTCCTGTTTTCAGAGACCAAAATCGATCATTTTCATCAGTTTCGGGACACTTTTCTTTTTTTTTTTTCTGCTGTTTTTTCGTCACGGATCGTACGTGGTGAGCCGCGAAAAGGACGACAAGCTAATTCATCACATTTCTATTACCAAATCCCAAGACACCTTGGGTTAGACAACTTCACTTCACGTAGAGGCTGGGCACGTAAACCGAGGGCGTGGGGCTTGCGACCAGGTATCCGTCGCTCAGGTGCCCATAACTTTTGATCCAAAAGGAGTTACGCGGCGCACAACATACCATTGGAAAGCTCTCTGAGAGCTCTACGACGGGGTCACCCAGCATGCTCGGCTGTATTTTGGGCTCCGAAACTAGCATACTATTGGAAAGCTCTCTAAGAGCTCTACGACGGGGTCACCTAGTATGCTCGGCTGTGCCTATTTTCGGAGCCCAAAATCGAACATTTTCATAAGTTTTGGTACACTTTTGTTCTTTGGCGCTGTTTTTTTGTCTCGAATAGTACGTCGTGAGTCGCGAAAAGGACGACAACCTAATCCATCACATTTCTATTACCGAATCCCATGGCACCTTGGGCAAGACAACTTCACTTCATGTAGAGGCTAGGCCCACAAATTGAGGGCGTGGGGCTTGTGACTAGGTATCCGTTGCTCCGGTGCCCATAACTTTTGATCCGTAAGGATTTACGCGGCATACAACATACCCTTGGAAAGCTCTCCGAGAGCTCTACGATGGGGGCACCAAGCCTGCTCGGCTGCGCCTTTTTTCAAAGCCCAAAATCGAACGTTTTCATCAATTTTGGGATATTTTTCTTCTTTTACGCTATTATTTCATCCCAGACTGTACGTCGTGAACCGCAAAATGGACGACAACCTAATCCATCACATTTATATTACCGAATCCCACGACATCTTGGGCAAGAAAACTTCACTTCACGAAGAGGCTGGGCCCGCAAACAGAGGGCGTGGGGCTTGTGACCAGGTATTCGTCGCTCCGGTGCCCTTAACTTTTAATCCGTAAGGAGTTACGCGGCGGACAACATGCAGTTCGGAAGCTCTCCAAGAGCTCTATGACGGGGGCAACAAGCCTGCTAGGTAGCGCCTGTTTTCGAAGCTCAAAATCGAACGTTTTCAAGAGTTTCGGGATGCTTTTCTTCTTTTCTGCTATTTTTCGTCCCAGATCATACGTTGTGAGCCACGAAAAGGACGACAACCTAATCTATCCCATTTTTACTACCGAATCCCACGGTACCTTAGGCAAGGCAACTTCACTTTACGGAGAGGCTGGGCCCACAAACCGAGAGCGTGGGGCTTGTGACCAGGTCTCCGTCGCTCCGGTGCCCATAGCTTTTGATCCGTTAGGAGTTACGCGGTGAACAACATACCGTTGGAAAGCTCTCCGAGAGCTCTACGATGAGGGCAGAAATCCTGCTAGGCTGCCCCATTTTTGGAACCCAAAATCGAATGTTTTCATTAGTTTTGAGACACTTTTCTTCTTTTTCGCTGATTTTACGTCCCGGATCGTACGTCGTGAGTCGCGAAAAGGACGACAACCTAATCCATCACATTTCTATTACCAAATCCCACGGCCCCTTGGGCAAGACAACTTCACTTCACGTAGAGGTTGGGCCCGTAAACCGAGGGCGTGGGGCTTGTGACAAGGTCTCCGTCGCTCCGGTGCCCATAACTTTTGATCTGTAAGGAGTTACGCAGGGCACAACATATCGTTGGAAAGCTCTCCGAGAGCTTTACGACGAGGGCAGCAAGCTTGCTTGGCTGCAACGATTTTCGTAGCCCAAAATCAAACGTTTTCAACAATTTCGGGATAATTTTCTTATTTTTCGCTGTTTTTTCATCTCGGATCGTACGTCGTGAGCCGCGAAAAGGACGACAACCTAATCCATCACATTTCTATTACCGAATCCCATGGCCTCTTGGGTAAGATAACTTCACTTCACGTAGAGGCTGGGCCTGCAAACATAGGGCGTGGGGCTTGTGACCAGGTATCCGTCTTTCTGGTGCCCTTAAGTTTTTATCCGTAAGGAGTTACGCGGCGCACAGCATACCGTTGGAAAGCTCTCTAAGAGCTCTACGGCAGAGCAACAAGCCTACTCGGCTGCGCCTATTTTCAAAGCCCAAAAATCAAACATTTTCATCAGTTTTGGGAGACTTTTCATCTTTTAGGATGTTTTTCCGTCGCGGATCGTACGTGGTGAGCTGTGAAAAGGACGACAACTTAATTCATCACATTTCTATTACTGAATCCCATGGCACCTTGGGCAAGACAACTTTACTTCACGTAGAGGCTGGCCCCGCAAAGCGAAGGCGTGGGGCTTGTGATCGAGTATCCGTCGCTCTGGTGCATATTACTTTTGATTCGTAAGGAGTTACGCGGCGCATAGCATACCGTTGGAAAGCTCTCTGGGAGGTCTACGACAGGGGCAACTAGCCTACTCGGCTGTGCCTATTTTCAGAGCCCAAAATCGAATGTTTTCATTAGTTTCAGGACACTTTTCTTCTTTTTCGCTGATTTTCCGTCCCGGATCATACGTCGTGAGACGCGAAAAGGACGACAACCTAATCCCTCACATTTCTATTACCGAATCCCACGGCACCATGGGCAAGACAACTTCACTTCACGTAGAGGCTGGGTGTAAGGCCCGACCTCGATTTGCATGCGATACCTCGTTTCGTGTGCCCTAATCTAGATTTGCATGCCTTGACCTAGGTTTAAGAATTGTGTTTCGTTTTGTGCGCCTTGCATTGAATTACGTGCATACATTTAGGGTTACGTGCATTTATTTAGGAAACGTGCCTTAGTCTCGTAGTTCGTGCCTTGTCTCGTAGTGCGTGTCCAAAACCTAAGAAAGCGTGCTCGCACGCTAATCAAGAAAGCATCTTACACGAAGCACTAGATCATTAATTAATCCTACAAATTCCACTAACTAATATTAAATTGCTAATTCAACTCACTAGAAGACGAAATTGCACCAAAAGCTAGACATTCTTATTCTTTATTCCTTATTCTTTTGCACTTCCCAAACGCACAATTAAATAATGCTCAACCAAGACAAAAAATTTAGATTTGAACACAAGCTTGGCCGACCACATGGAGCTTTTGTGCATGCATTTCAATTTCAAAATCTACACCTAGACATTCTATGACAATTTTATGACACAAGCATAAAAAAAAAATTGGCTCAAAACTCTACCCAAAGCTCCATATTCTCGACATACTCCAATTGCCCATGCTAGACACTTCAAATTATGCTTCTTGAAGACACAATTCTGAATTTTGCAAGGCCCTAGGCCGACACAAGCATCATATTCCTCAAAGCTTTCTTTTTTCTTTCATTCTTTCATTCTTTCTCACATTTTCTCTCACTCTCTCGGCCCTAGATGAAATTATAGACTCCATAGCTAAGTTCTTCATCCTAAGGCTCTTCAAGACCTCCAAGCTACTTAGGAGCTGGACCTGGCAAAGCTAGGAGCAAAGAAACGCACATGCAAGCTCATAGCACATTCATTTCGGCTTAGGTAAGTTTGTTAGCTTCCATTTATTTTTCTTCTTGTTCTAACCACATGCACCTACTAAGAACATGGTAACTTAGCTAGGAAATTAGAGAAATCTGAAGTTGTCTCTCGGCTAAGCAAGGAGAAGAGTCGACATTGTGCTTCATCAAGAGTTTGTGCATCTTCTTTGTTGTCTTGTTAAGGTGAGGGCTAAAACTTCTTGAAAAGCTTTCAAAAACCACATGCATGCCTTTAAATGTCTATTTTTACTTCTGTACTTGCGATATATGTGTGTTCATGAGCTTTTGTAAACATGCATGGCAAGATATTTGGCTAGAATGTGATGATAGATGAAATCGCGTATGGGACAGTCTTCTGCCTTGTTGGTGCGAGGTGATTTTTACCCGGTAAATGATGTTGAAAATGCATGAAAATTGGTAGGTGACTATTTTTTTCAGTTCTGAACATTTTTCATAGAAATAGGCCAAAGCTAATTTTGAATCTAAGGTCCCCAAAATGGAAAAACATCGAAATGTGTCCAAATCTGGAAAATCTGGGAAAATGAAGCAGGTTTTGGCAGATTCACTGTCCTTGTAGAACGAACCAGTTTTGACTTAGTAAATGATATCCAAAATGCATGAAATTTGGTGTGCTGCTATATTTTTCAGTTCTGGACATTTTTGTCAGAATTGGACTAAGGCTAAATCTGACCCTAAGGCCCTCAAAAACGACAAGTATTGAAATATGTGCAAATCTGGACAGTTTTGCGTAGTCTCACGGTTTTGGCTATAACTCTTGAACCCGAACTCCAAATGATGCAAGGTTTCTTTCTGAATTTAGTTCCCTCCTTAAGCTTTAATTTGACATTTTGTTCACTGGAATTGGAGATTGTTTGCTTGTCTCAATGTTTGTGAGAAAACAGACCATTGCAGTGAGGTTTTCATCTAGTGATATGCTTAGAAAAATTATTGTAGCTTCTCTTGTTGTATTAAATGCTTGGGATTGTGGCATTTGGATGTTGTGTAGACTGTTTTGAATGCTTGAGGGTGTTTGAATTAATCAATGCATGGCTTGAGTTTAATTACGTGACAACTTAGGGCTTAATCGCACGGGTGAGCGTGAATTGAAACCCTAGTGACTAGGTAAACTCGCTAAGTGTTGACCCTATGAATATCGTGTTTAATTATGTGATTAGTAGGCTGCCCGTAGTTGCCCTTATAGCCCTAAATATGATTCCGATGATTACATGTTGACAAGTAGGCCATTCTTGCACCGGGTCTCACGTAAACGTTGTTGCATGTTGTATAACCTTATTATTTGATTACGTGAACTTCGAAATGAGTTATATGACTTGATCTACATGCGTTACATGGCTGCCCGTTTAATATTCATATAACTCCATGTGCTTTACAAGTGAAATTACCTGTTATATCATGCCTTGTGTGTTTGCTTGTCAATGTGCAATCTTATGACTGCTCGGAGGCAACCTACTTTGTTGTCCTCCTAATGTGATATTTTAAATGTCATAAATGTGCATTGCATACAAGGTTGCAACCTTTCATTCTGGCGTGGTAGCGTTCAAGCACACCGGGCGGCATCGGGCTTGTCGGTGCAACCGTGACTACCATTGTCCAATTCCCTCTCTCGCTTGGGGGCTAGACTTTCTCGGAGAGTTGGGTCGTAGGATTTCGGGGTACATCCGGAGTACACCCATTTGGCGTGATAAGGGGATGATTTGAAGTTGGCCGCAACAACTGATACTGGAAATGAACTGAGAGCAAAGGCTCACCGTATCCTTTTCACTATGTGTATAAGTACTCTCGCTTGGTTCCTAGAGGACCTCGGGGAGGAAAGACGGGTAACTGTGTTCTTTTACTTTTATATTACATTATGAACTTACTTGCGGTATATGTGATGCTTGCAAAGGGTTTTCATAAGTTGAACCGGAAAATGAGTTTCAAAACTTATTTCTCGTTCCCCATCGCTGAGTTCATAAGGACTCACCCTCTTTTATCATCTCAGGTGAAGAAGACCAGGAATAGGTACCCGAGGACAACGTGCCTAATATGATTCCTTGGAATGATTGCTTGCCCTACGTGCCTTACTTGACTATGGCCATTTTGTGAACGATATGTTGCTTGAAGACTATTTTATTTCTTATGTTGCTTGTTATTATATTGTAAACGACCCCCGTTGTAATTTGGGGTCTAATTTTGGCTTGTACTGATCATAATTAGATAGTCAGTACTATGGTCATTTTTGCTATCATTATTGACTAGTATCTATCATAGGATTATGAAGTATCAGGTAAGGATTAAGTAAAATGAATCTATCCAATCTTAAGCAGGTACTTATTGTTAAGCTAAGATCAACAGGTACTTTTGTAATGAGGATTAACAAACAAACGAGACATAGTATCATGCTAGGTTATTAATCAAACGAGACTTCGAGATAACTAGTAGGCGTTTCAATTGATGACAAATAGTAATCTTAGTTGGAAATGAATTTGAGATTGGAAGTTTTGAGGCCTTTAGAAAATTAGGTCAAACTAAAGAGCCTAATTACAGCCGTTATGCTACCGGTTTTTCAGAGAATTTGTGGAGTTTAGGCTAAAACGTTAAGTTTTAAACCTTCATGAACGATTAGGTGCGTGAAATGACTTGAATGTTTAGATCACACCCTAGTCTAACCTCTATAGGTCAGGTTGGGGCAGGCCCGCAAACCGAGAGCGTAGGGCTTGTGACCAGGTCTCTGTCACTCCGGTGCCCATAACTTTTGATCCTTAAGGAGTTACGCGGTGCACAGCATACCGTTGGAAAGCTCTCCGAGAGCTCTACGACGAGGGTAGCAAGCCTGCTCGGATGCTTCTGTTCTCAGAGCCCAAAATCGAACGTTTGCATCAATTTCAGGACACCTTTCTTCTTTTCCTCAGTTTTTTTGTCTCGGATCATACGTCGTGAGCCGCGAAAAGGATGACAACCTAATCCATCACATTTCTATTACCGAATCCTATGGCCCCTTGGGTAACACAACTTCACTTCACATAGAGGCTGGGCCTGCAAACGCGTGGGGCTTGTGACCAGGTATCCGTCACTCCGGTGCCCTTAACTTTTAATCCGTAAAGAGTTACGCGGCGCATAGCATACCATTGGAAAGCTCTCTGAGAGCTCTACGATGGGGGCAATAAGCCTGCTCGGATGTACCTATTTTCGAAGCCCAAAATCAAACATTTTCATCAGTTTCGACACATTTTTCTTCTTTTACGCTATTTTTTCGTCACAGATCGTACGTGGTGAGCCGCAAAAAGGATGACTACCTAATCTATCTCATTTCTATTACCGAATCCCATGGCACCTTGGGCAAGACAACTTCACTTCACGTAGAGGCTGGGCCCGCAAATCGAGGGCGTAGGGGTTGTGACAAGGTATCCGTCGCTCCGGTGCCCATAACTTTTGATCTGTAAAGAGTTACACGGTGCACAGCATACCATTGGAAAGCTCTACGAGAGCTCTACTACGGGGGTAGCAAGCCTACTCGGCTACGCCTATTTTTGAGCCCAAAATTGAACATTTTCATCAGTTTCGGGGCACTTTTCTTCTTTTGCGCTGTTTTTCATCCCAGATCGTACGTCATGAGCCGCTAAAAGGACGACAACCTAATCCATCACATTTCCATTGCCAAATCCCACGGCAACTTTGGCAAGACAACTTCACTTCACGTAGAGGATGGGCCTGCAAACCGAAGGCGTGGCGCTTGTGACCAAGTATCCGTTGCTCCGGAGCCCATAACTTTTGATTCGTAAGGAGTTACGTGGCGCACAGCATACCATTGGAAAGCTCTCCGAGAGTTCTACGACGGGGGCAGCAAGCCTACTCGATTGCCCCAGTTTTAGGGGCCCAAAATCGAACGTTTTCATCAATTTCGGGACACTTTTCTTCTTTTGTGTTATTTTTCCGTCCCGAATCGTACGTCGTGAGCCGCGAAAAGGACGACAATCTAATCCATCACATTTCTATTACTGAATCCCATGGCACCTTGGGTAAGACAACTTCATTTCACGAACAGGCTGGGCCCGAAAACCGAGGACGTGGTGCTTATGACTAGGTATCCGTCGCTCCGATGCCCATAGCTTTTGATCCGTAAGGAGTTACGCGGCGCACAGCATATCGTTGGAAAGCCCTCCGAGAGCTCTACGACGGGGGCACCCAGCCTGCTCGGTTGCGCCTGTTTTCAGAGCCCAAAATCGATTGTTTTCATCAATTTTGGGATACTTTTCTACTTTTACACTATTTTTCCGTCCCGGATCGTACATTGTGAGCCGCGAAAAGGACGACAACCTAATCCATCATATTTCTATTACCAAATCCCACTGCACCTTTGGCAAGCCAACTTCACTTCACATAGAGGCTGGGCCTGCAAATATAGGGTGTGGGGCTTGTGACCAGGTATCCGTCGTTTCGGTGCCCTTAACTTTTGATCCGTAAGGAGTTACGCGGCGCATAACATACCGTTGGAAACCTCTCCGAGAGCTCTATGACGAGGCAAAAAGACTGCTCGACTGCTCCTATTTTCGGAGCCCAAAATCGTGCATTTTCATCAATTTCGGGACACTTTTCTTGGTTTTCGCTGTTTTTACGTCCAGGATCGTACGTCGTGAGCCGCAAAAAGGACGACAACCTAATCCATCAGGTTTCTATTACCGAATCCCACGGTCCCTTGGGCAAGACAACTTCACTTCACATAGAGGCTGGGCCTGCAAATATAGGGCGTGGGGCTTATGACCAGGTATCCGTCGTTTCGGTGCCCTTAACTTTTGATCCGTAAGGAGTTACGCGGCGCACAACATACCGTTAGAAAGCTTTCTGAGAGCTCTACGACGGGGAAAACTAGCCTGCTCAGATGCGCTTGTTTTCGGAGACCAAAATCTATCGTTTTCATTAGTTTCGAGACACTTTTCTCCTTTTTCGCTGATTTTTCGTTCAGGATCGTACGCCGTGAGCCGCGAAAAGGACGACAACCTAATCCATCACATTTCTATTACCGAATCCCACAGCACCTTAGGCAAGACAACTTCAATACACATAGAGGCTGGGCCCAAAAACCGAGGGCGTGGGGCTTGTGACTAGGTCTCCGTCGCTCCGGTGCCCATAACTTTTGATCCGTAAAGAGTTACGCGGCGCACAGTATACCGTTGTAAGCTCGCTGAGAGCTCTACGATGAAGCCAGCAATCCTGCTCAGCTGCGCTTGATTTTAGAGCCCAAAATCGAACGTTTTCATCAGTTTCTGGTAACTTTTCTTCTTTTCTGCTATTTTTTCGTCCCGGATCATACGTCGTGAGCTGCAAAAAGGATGGCAACCTAATCCATCACATTTCTATTACCGAATTCCACGGCACCTTTGGTAAGACAACTTCACTTCACGTAGAGGCTGAGCCCGCAAACCGAGGGCGTGGGGCTTGTGACGAGGTATCCGTCGCTCCGGTGCCTATAACATTTGATCCATAAGGAGTTACGCGGCGCACAGCATACCGTTGGAAAGCTGTCTGAGAGTTCTACGACGAGGACACGTAGCATGCTAGGCTGCGCTAGTTTTCGGAGCCCACAAACATTTTTATAAGTTTTGGGACATTTTTCTTCTTTTGCGCTGTTTTTCCGTCCCGGATCGTACGTCGTGAGCCGCGAAAAGGATGACAACCTAATCCATCACATTTCTATTATCAAATCCCATGGCACCTTGGGAAAGACAACTTCACTTCATGTAAAGGCTGGGACAGCAAATCGAGTGCGTAGGGCTTGTGACCAGGTATCCGTGGCTCCGGTGCCCATAACTTTTGATCCGTAAGGATTTATGCGACACACAGCATACCGTTGGAAAGCTCCCTGAGAGCTCTACGACGGGGGTACTAAGCCTATTCAACTGCGCCTTTTTTCAAACTCCAAAATCAAACGTTTTCACCAATTTCAGGACACTTTTCTTCTTTTACGCTGTTTTTCCATCCAGGATCGTTCGTCGTGAGCCGAGAAAATGACGACAACCTAATCCATCACATTTCTATTACCGAATCCCACGGTACCTTGTGCAAGACAACTTCATTTCACGAAGAGGCTGGGCCCGCAAACAGAGGGCGTGGGGCTTGTGACCAGGTATCCGTCGCTCTGGTGCCCTTAACTTTTGATCCTTAAAGAGTTACGCGGCGCACAGCAAACCATTGGAAAGCTCTCTAAGAGCTCTACGATGGGGGCAACAAGCCTGCTTGGCTGCTCCTGTTTTTGGAGCCCAAAATTGAATGCTTTCATCAATTTTGGGACACGTTTCTTCTTTTCCACTGATTTTCTGTCCTGGATCGTACGTCATGAGCCGCGAAAAGGACGACAACCTAATCCATCACATTTCTATTACCGAATCCCACGACACCTTGGGCAAGACAACTTCACTTCAAGTAGAGGCTGGGCCCGCAAACCGAGGGCGTGGGACTTGTGACCAGGTCTTCGTCGCTCCGATGCCCATAACTTTTGATCTGTAAGGAGTTACGCAGGGCGTAGCATATCGTTGGAAAGCTCTCTGAGAGCTCTACGACGAGGGCAGCAAGCCTGCTCGGCTGCGCCGGTTTTCATATCTTAAAATCAAACATTTTCGTTAGTTTTGGGATAATTTTCTTATTTTCCTCTGTTTTTCCGTCTCGCATCGTATGTCGTGAGCCGCAAAAAGTACGATAACCTAATCCATCACATTTCTATTACCTAATCCCATGGGCTCTTGGGCAAGACAACTTCACTTCACGTAGAGGCTGGGCCTGCAAACATAGGGCGTGGGGCTTGTGACCGGGTATCCATCACTCCGGTGCCCTTAAGTTTTGATCCGTAAGGAGTTACGCGGCGCACAGCATAACGTTGGAAAGCTCTCTAAGAGCTCTACGATGGCGGGAACAAGCCTGCTTGGCTGTGCCTATTTTCGGAGCACAAAATCGAACGTTTTCATCAATTTTGGGAGACTTTTCATCTTTTACAATGTTTTTCCGTCGCGGATCGTACGTGGTGAGCCGCGAAAAGGACGACAACCTAATTCATCACGTTTCTATTACCGAATCCCATGGCACCCTCGGCAAGACAACTTTACATCACGTAGAGGCTGGGCCCGCAAAGCGAGGGCGTGGGGCTTGTGACCGGGTATCGATCACTCTAGAGCCCATTACTTTTGATTTGTAAGGAGTTACGCTGCGCACAGCATACCGTTGGAAAGCTCTCTGGGAGGTCTACGGAGGAGGAAACAAGCCTGCTCGGTTGCGCCTATTTTCGAAGCCCAAAATCGAACGTTTGCATCAATTTTGGGAAACCTTTCTTTTTTTCCTCAGTTTTTCCGTCTCAGATCGTACGTCGTGAGCCGCGAAAAGGATGACAACCTAATCCATCACATTTCTATTACCGAATCCCACGGCCCCTTGGGCAAGACAACTTCATTTCACGTAGAGGCTGGACTTGCAAACATAGGGCGTGGGGCTTGTGACCAGGTATCCGTCGTTCCAGAGCCCTTAACTTTTGATCCGTAAGGAGCTACGCGGAGCACAGCATACCGTTGGAAAGCTCTCTGAGAGCTCTACGACGGGGGCAACAAGCCTGCTCGTCTGCGCCTATTTTCGGAGACCAAAATCAAATATTTTCATCAGTTTTGGGACATTTTTCTTCTTTTACGCTGTTTTTTCGTCACAGATCGTACGTCGTGAGCCGCGAAAAGGATGACTACCTAATCTATCACATTTCTATTACCGAATCCCATGGCACCTTGGGCAAGACAACTTTACTTCACCTAGAGGCTGGGCCTGCAAATCGAGGGCGTGGGGGTTGTGACAAGGTATCCGTCGCTCCGGTGCCCATAACTTTTGATCCGTAAGGAGTTACACGGTGCACAGCTTACCGTTGGAAAGCTCTCCGAGAGCTCTACGACGGGGGCAGCAAGCCTACTCGGCTACGCATATTTTCAGAGCCCAAAATTGAACGTTTTCATCAGTTTCGGGACACTTTTCTTCTTTTGCGCTATTTTTTCATCCTGGATCGTACGTCATGAGCCGCGAAAAAGACGACAACTTAATCTATCACATTTCTATTACCGAATCCCACGACAACTTTGGCAAGACAACTTCAGTTCACGTAGAGGCTGGGCCCGTAAACCGAGGGCGTGGCGTTTGTGACCAAGTATCTGTTGCTCTGGTGCCCATAACTTTTGATCCGTAAGGAGTTATGCGGCGCACAACATACCTTTCGAAAGCTCTCCGAGAGCTCTACGATAGGGGCAGCAAGCCTACTCAATTGCGTCTATTTTCGGGGCCCAAAATTGAACATTTTTATCAGTTTCGGGACACTTTTCTTCTTTTGTGTTGTTTTTCCGTCCCGGATCGTACGTCGTGAGCCGTGAAAAGGACGAAAATCTAATCCATCACATTTCTATTACCGAATTCCATGGCACCTTGGGCAAGACAACTTCATTTCACGTAGAGGCTGGGCCCGAAAACCAAGGACGTGGGGCTTGTAACCAGGTATTCGTCGCTCCGGTGCCCATAGCTTTTGATCCGTAAGGAGTTACGCTGTGTACAACAAACCGTTGGAAAGCCCTCCGAGAGCTCTACGACGGGGGCAACAAGCCTGCTCGGCTGTGCCTGTTTTCAGAGCCCAAAATCGAATGTTTTTATCAGTTTTGCGATACTTTTCTACTTTTACGCTGTTTTCCTATCCTGGATCGTACGTCGTGAGCCGCGAAAAGGACGAAAACCTAATACATCACATTTCTATTTCCAAATCCCATGGCACCTTGGGCAAGACAACTTCACTTCACTTAGAGGCTGGGCCCGCAAACAGAGGGCGTGGGACTTGTGACCAGGTATCCGTTGCTCCGGTGCCCTTTACTTTTGATTCGTAAGGAGTTACGCAGCGCACAACATACCGTTGGAAAGCTCTCTAAGAGCTCTACGACTGGGGTAGCAAGCCTACTCGGCTGTACCTATTTTCATTGCCCAAAATTGAACATTTTCATAAGTTTTGGGACACTTTTCCTCTTTTGCGCTGTTTTTCCGTCCAGGATCGCATGTCGTGAGCCGCGAAAATGATGACTACCTAATCCATCACATTTCTATTACCGAATCCTATGGAATCTTTTGCAAGAATACTTCACTTCACATAGAGGCTGGGCCCGCAAACCGGGGTCGTGGGGCTTGTGACCAGATATCCGTCGCTCTGGTGCCCATAACTTTTGATCCGTAAGGAGTTACGCGGCGCACAGCATACCGTTGGAAAGCTCTCCGAGAGCTCTACGATGGGGGTAACCAGCCTACTAGGGTGCGCCTGTTTTCGTAGTCCAAAATTGAACATTTTCAAAATTTTTAGGATACTTTTCTTCTTTTGCGCTGTTTTTTCGTTCCGGATCGTACGTCGTGAGCCACGAAAAAGACGACAACCTAATCCATCACATTTCTATTACCGAATCCCATGGCACATTGGGCAAGACAAATTCACTTGACGTAGAGGCTGGGCCCTCAAACCGAGGACGTGGAGCTTATGACTAGGTATCCGTCGCTCCGTTGCCCATAAATTTTTGATTCGTAAGGAGTTACGTGGTGCACAGTATACTGTTAGAAAGCTATCCGTGAGCTCTACGACGGGGGCAGTAAGCCTACTCGGCTGCTGTCACGCCCGGACCCGACCTATAGAGGTTAGACTAGGGTGTGATCTAAACATTTATATCTTTTCACATACTTAATCGTTCATTAAGGTTTAACACTTAACGTTAGCCTAGAACTCTAAAAGATTTTCGAAAAACCCGGCAGTATAACGGCTGTAATTGACTCTTTAGTTTGACCTAATTGTCTAAACGCCTCAAAACTTTCAGTCTCAAATTCGATTCCAACTAAGATTACTATTTATCACCAATCGATGTGCCTACTATTAATCTCACAGTCTCGTTTGATTAACAAAGCTAGCATGATAACTATGTCCCGTTTATTTGTTAACGTCTGTTACACAAGTGCCTGTTATCCCTTAGCCTACAAATGAGTACCTATTTAAGATTGGATAGATTCATTTTACCTAACTCTTTGCCTAATACTTCATAAGCTTGTAGTAGTTACTAATCAAAGCAGCAAAACGATCAATAGGGTGTCTGTCTAGTTATAATCGGTACAAATCAAAATTAGACCCCAAATTACAACGGGGGTCATTTACAATAACGACAACAAGCAACATAAGAAATAGTTTTCAAAACAACACATCGTTCACAAAACAACCACAATCACGTAAGGCACGTAGGGCATGCAATCACTCCAAGGAGTCATAAATAGGCACGTTATCCACGGGTACCTATTCCTAATCTTCTTCACCTATGATGATAAAAGAGGGTGAGTCCTTATGAACTTAGCGAGGGGGAACGAGAAATACGTTTTGAAACTCTTTTTTGGTTCAACTTATTAAAAACCCTTTTTGAATGCATGACATATAACACAAGTAAGTTTATAATGTAATATAAAAGTAAAAGAACATAATTACCCGTCTTTTCTCCCCGAAGTCCTCTAGGAACCAAGCGAGAGTACTTATACTCATAGTGAAAAGGATACGGTGAGCTTTTGCTCTCAATTCATTTTCAATGACAGTTGTTGTGGCCGACTTCAAATCATCCACTTATCACGCCAAATGGGTGAACTCCGGATGTACCCCGAAATCCTACGACCCAACTCTCCGAGGAAGTCTAGCCCCCAAGCGAGAGAGGGAATTGGACCATGGTAGTCACGGTTGCACCGACAAGCCCAATGCCTCCCGGTGTGCGTGAACGCTACCATGCCAGAATGAAAGGTTGCAACCTTGTATGCAATGCACATTTATAACATTTAACATATCACATTAGGAGGACAACAAAGTAGGCTGCCTCCGTGCAGTTATAAGATCGCACGTTGACAAGTAAACACACGAGGCATGCTTTGATGTTTAATTTCACTTGTAATACACATGGAGTTATACGAATATTAAACGGGCAGCCATGTAACACATGTAAATCTAGTCATATAACTCATTTCGGGGTTCACGTAATCAGATAATAAGTTTATACAAGCATGCAACGACGTCTACATGGGACCGGGTGCAAGAAAGGTCTACTTATCAACATGTAATCATCAGGAATCACATTTCAAGCATACTTAACATTTACTAGGCAGCCCACTAATCACACAATTAGACACAATAACCATAGGATCAACACTTAGCAAGTTTTCATATTCAATAGGGTTTCAATTCATGCTTTCACGTGCGATTTAAGCCACAAGTTGTCACGTAATTAAACCCAAGCCATGCATCGATTAATTAAAACATCCTCAATCATCCAAAACAGTCCACACAACATCCAAGTGCCACAATCCCAAGCATTCAATACCCCAAGAGAAGTTACAATATTTTTCAGAGCATATCACTAAATAAAAACCTCACTGCAACGGTCTATTTTCTCACAATCATTTAGACAAGCAAAAAATCTACAAATCTAGTGAACAAAATGTCAAATTAAATCTTAATGAGTTATTTAAATCCAGAAACAAACCTCGCATCATTTGGAGTTCGAATTCAAGAGTTATAGCTAAAACCGCGAGACTACGCAAAACTGTCCAGATTCGTACATATTTCAATACTTGCCATTTTTTAGGGTCTTAGGGTCAGATTTAGCTTTAGCCTATTTCTGACAAAAATGTCCAGAACTGAAAAATATAGCAACTTACCAAATTTTATGCATTTTAAATATCATTTACTAGGTCAAAACTGTTTCGTTCTGCAAGGACAGTGAACTGCCAAAAACCTGCTCCATTTTCCCATATTTTCCAGATTTAGACACCTTTCGATGGTTTACCATGTTGGAGACCTTAGAGTCAAAATTGTCCTTGGCATATTTCTATGAAAAATTCTCAGAACTGAAAAAACTAGTCACCTACCAATTTTCATGCATTTTCAACATCATTTACCAGGCCAAATGCACCTCGCTCTACCAAGTCAGAAATCTGCCAGCTACGCAATTTTATCTATCTTCAAGTTCTAGCCAAATATCTTGCCTTGCATGGTTATATAAGCTCATGCACACATATATACAACAAGTACAGAGGCAAATATAGACATATGAAGGCATGCATGTGGTTTTTTGAAAGCTTTTAAAAAATATTAACCCTCACCTTAGCAAGACAATAGATGAAGATGCACAAAGCTCTTGAAGATGCACAAAACGTCATTTCTCCTTGCTTGGCCGAGAGATAGCTTGAAATTATCTAATTCCTAGCTTAGTTACCATGTTCTTAGTATGTGCATGTGGCTAGAACAAAAGGAAATGAAAGAAAAGCTATCAAAACATACCTAGGGCCGAAATGAAGGGTTCTATGAGCTTGCATGCAATTTTTCTTGCTTCTTGCTTGTTTGGGCTGCCATGGATGAGTTTCTTAGAGTCTTTGAGTGTCTAGGAGAGCCTTTGAATGAGAGCTTAAGCTATGGAGCTTATGGATGCAGCCAAGGCCGGGAGAGAGAGAGTAAATGAGAGAACGAGAGTTTTTGAGAAAGAAATACTATGTTAGTGCATGTGGTCGGTTATAGGCTTGCAAAAACTGAATTTGTGTCATCTTTTGGAACATGTTTGAATTTTTTTTTGGCATGCCATTGCAAGGGCCGAGAATGTGGAGCATTAGGTAGGATGTTAGGTCATTTTTTTAATGCATTGTGTCATAGAATGTCTAGGTTTGATTTTTGAAATTGCAAAGTATGTCAAAAGTCCTCACATGGTCGGCCAAGGTAAGGTTTAATTATGAATTTTGTCATGTTTTGAGCATTATTTAATTGTATGTGCTTGGAATATGCAAAAGAATAAAGAATAAAGAATAAGAATGTTTAGCTTTTGGTGAAATTTTGTCTTCTAGTGAGTTGATTTAGGATTATAATATTAGTTAGTGGAATTTGTAGGATTAATTAATAATCTGGTGCTTCGTGTAAAATGCTTTCTTGATTAGCAGCGGGCACGCTTTCCTAGGTTTAGGGCACATACTACGAGATGAATGCACGTTTCCCAAGTAAATGCATGCAACCCTAAATGAATGCACATAATTCGATGCAAGGCACATAAAACGAGACACGACTCTTAAACCTAGGTCAAGGCATGCAATTCTAGGTTAGGGCACACGAAACGATGTATCGCACGCAAATCGAGGTCGGGCCTCACATCCTCCTCTCCGTAAAGGAATTTTGTCCCGAAATTCAATATTACCTTTGAAATAATGCCGGATACTGTTGCTCCATCTGGTCTCGCCTTTCCCACGTTGCTTCTTCGACTCCTTGGTTATCCCACAGCAGTTTCACCATTGGTATCGACTTGTTGCGCAATTCCCGATTTTGTTCGTCTAGAATTCGAATAGGCTTTTCTTTATTAGACAAGTTCTCTCGAAGCTGCAACGGCTCGGGCTCCAAGACGTGTGATGGATCAGGGTGATACTTCTGTAGCATTGAGACATGGAAGACATCATGAATATTGGAGAGGTTTTGGGGTAGTTCCAGACGATACGCCAATTTGCCAACCTTTTCAATTATCCCAAATGGTCCTACAAACCTCGGGCTCAACTTTCCACCATTGCCATGTTTAATCAGTCCCCTCCGAGGTGATAACTTCAAGAACACCTTATCGCCGACCTCAAACTCTAGATTCCGTCTCCGTCGGTCTGCATAACTTTTCTGCCTACTTTGGGCGGTAAGCATCCGTTCCCGGATGAGGTGGACATTTTCAATAGTCTTCATAAGTTCAGGTAGAAGGGTCGGGTCAAAAGTCTTCTTCTCACCTACTTCATCCCAGTATATTGGGGATCGACACTTGCGCCTATACAATGCCTCAAATGGGGCCATCCCGATAGTGGCCTGATAGCTGTTATTATAAGCGAACTCTGCTAGAGGTAGATATTTTTTCTAACTTTTTCCGAAGTCTAGAACACACGCCCTCAGCATATCCTCCAGAATCTGAATAGTTCTCTCAGATTGTCCATCAGTCTGAGGGTAATAAGTTGTGTTGAAACTTAACTTCGTTCCCAAAGCTTCTTGCAATCTCTTCCAAAATCGGGAAGTAAAACGAGGATCCCTACCCGACACAATACTTACAGGCATCCCATGTAACCTTACTATATCCGCCACATACATATCTCCTAGTTTCTCAGGACTATCCTCCTTGTTCATCAGTAAGAAGTGCACTGACTTAGTCAATCTATCCACTATGACCCAAACGGCGTCATGAACCTTTTGTGACCTGGGTAGGTCCATGACAAAGTCCATAGTTATGTGTTCCCATTTCCATTGAGGAATTTCCAACAATTGAAGTAAACCTGCCGGTCGTTGATGTTCTGCTTTGACTCTCTGGCAAGTCAAACACCGTGCCACAAACTCCGCGATCTCCCTCTTCATGTTATTCCACCAATAGTGTTGCTTCAAATCCCAGTACATTTTTGTCCCGCCGGGGTGAATAGTGTATCTTGAATTATGGGCTTCTTCAAGAATCTTCTTTTTCAACTCTGGCTCATTAGGAACACAAATTCGATTCCTGAACCTCCAAATACCATCATCATGAAACTTGAAATCTGTGTTGCTTTCTTTAATCTTCTAAAACTGTTGGTCCTTCTGTTGAGCCTCTCGTAATTCAGACAACAAGGTCGACTGAACTTGGGTAATGGCAAATAGTAACCCTTTTTGAGTCAATTGTGGATTCCACAAAAATGCTTCATTTAACAACTCCTGCACCTTAACTTCCAGTTTTTCCATGCTCACCTTCCGGCTTAAGGCATCTGCAACTACATTTGCTTTACCGGGCACATAATTGATTGTGCAGTTATAATCATCTAAGAGCTTCATCCACCGTCTTTGCCTCATGTTCAACTCTTTTTGTGAGAACAAGTACTTCAAGCTCTTGTGATCAGTAAACACCTCAAACTTGTTACCCTACAGATAGTGCCTCCATTTCTTGAGTGCAAACACAATAGCCGCCAACTCCAAATCATGCGTCGGGTAATTCAATTCATACAGTTTCGGTTTCCTAGAGGCATACGCAATCACTTTACCATTTTGCATTAACACACAGCCCAGTCCTTCCTTCGAAGCATCGCTATAGATTACAAAGCCTTGACTCCCTTCAGGTAATGCAAGAACATGTGCGGTAGTCAATCTTTTCTTCAATTCTTGAAAGTTGTTCTCACACTTGTCATCCCACATGAACTTTGTTTTCTTTTGAGTGAGCTTTGTAAGCGTTCCTGCAATCTTTGAGAAATCTTTCAAGAATCTCCGATAATAGCCGGCTAAACCAAGAAAACTCCGAACCTCCGTAACATTTTCCGGCTTCTTCCAAGACATCATCGCTTCTATCTTTGCTGGGTCCACCGCTATTCCCTCTTGGGATATAATGTGCCCTAAGAATGCAATCTGCCGTAACCAAAATTCGCATTTGCTAAACTTTGTATACAATTGATGCTCTCGAAGTTTCTGCAATACCAATCGCAGATGTTGTTCATGCTCAGCCTCGGATTTCGAGTATACCAAAATATCATCAATAAAGATCACCACAAATTGGTCCAAGTAGGGTTGAAACACCCTATGCATCAAGTCTATAAAAGCTGAAAGGGGTATTAGTCAGCCCGAAGGGCATCACCACAAACTCATAGTGCCCATATCTAGTCCTGAAAGCCGATTTAGGTACATCCTCCTTTTTGATTCGCAGCTGATAATACTCTTACCTCAAGTCGAGCTTCGAATACACTTTAGCTCTTTGAAGTTGATCAAACAACTCGTCGATCAGTGGAAGTGGGTATTTATTCTTAACGTTCACTTGGTTCAATCCTCGGTAATCAATGCATAACCTCAACGTTCCGTCTTTCTTCTTTACAAATAGGACTGGAGCACCCCACGGAGAAGAGCTTGGCTGAACAAACCCTTTCTTCAACAATCCTTACAACTGGTCATTCAATTCTTGTAGCTCGGCTGGTGCCATACGATAGGGAGCTTTAGATATCGGCTGGGTGCCAGGCAGTAATTCTATTACGAACTCGATCTCCCGATCCAGAGGCAAACCCGGCAATTCTTCTGGAAACACATCTGCATATTCTTTAATCACTGGCATCTCCTTTAACTTAGCTTTGTCCGATGGCTTATTGATAAGGTAAGCTAAGTATCCGTTACAACCTTTTCTCAGGGACTTCACTGCTTTCGTGGATGAAATTATGGAACTCCTGGTGAAATCCCTTTGACCCATTACCTCCAATATTGGTTGACCAGGTATCTGGAATGTTACAATCTTCGTCCGGCAATCTAGTTGGGCATGATGCTTTGCCAACCAGTCCATCCCTAAGATGACTTCATAGTCTCGAAAGGGTAACACTATAAGATTGGCTTAGAATTCCCTATCCTTAATTTGGATTTTACATGCTTTACAAGCTGAGCTAGTAACAAGTTTAGAACCCATCGGAGTACCAACTTCTACTTCGTAAGGCAAACATTCAACTTGTAATTTCACACGTTGCACACATAAGGGAGTAATAAATGAATGAGTAGCACCTGGATCAATTAACACCCTAACAGGTTGATTCAGTATCAAGAATATACCTTCAACAACAGCAGTCTCCTCTGGAAGCTCCTCGCACTCAATAGCATAAGCTCGGGCCTGAATTCTAGGAACTGGAGTCTTGCCTCTACCAACTGGTTTAATCTGATTTTGTCCTCATTGCCATTTAGGGCAATTCTTAATCTGATGCTGATCACTGCCACACCGCACACATCATCCCGACTTCTTCCAGCATTGGGCCTCGATGTGACCCTTCTTGTCACAGTAGGAACAGTTGACAAACTGAGTAGCAAGTGAACTACCTATGGATCCGCGAGTGGAAGAGGCTGATGGTGCTTTAGTCGGGCCACGGTTATTGACTGGTCTGTTCTGGCTCTGGCCCTGACTGTGACTTTGAGTCTAGAATTTCCTCTGTTGTCCTGGAGGCTGATATGGTTTCTTGTTCGGCTGGCTTGAACCGGCTCTATCAAGTTTCATCTTCTCAACTCGGGAGGCAGCAGCAAAGATAGCAGAATAGGTAGTAAAGTCATGCGAAGCCAACTAATCTTGAATTTCTGGCCTTAACCCATTCGTAAATTTCCACATTTTCTCCTCAGGGGTACTGACCATGTATTGAGCATAACGGGACAGTCTGTCAAAGCGAGCCTCATACTGAGCCACCGTCATGTTACCCTGGTTCAAGTGCATGAATTATTCAATTCGCCTCTGCCTGGAAACTGTAGGTACGTATTTCTCCTTGAATGCCTTAATGAAATTACCCCACAAGCGAGGTGTATGATCAGTTTCCCAAAGTGCCTCCACAGTATGCCACCAATGCTCAGCATCCCCGTGCAACAAAAACACAACGAACTCAATCTTTTCTTCATCAGTATAGTCAAGTGGCCTAAAAATCCTTTCAATCTCAGACAGCCAAGCCTCTGCCTTTTCATCATCAGCTTCCCCGTAGAATTTGGACGGGTGAAAGTCAAGGAACTCCCGCATTCTGCTATTTCTCCCATTGTTACCCCCATTCCTGTTGTTGTTGTTGTTGTTTGTTTCACGTGCATCTTGGCGTTCCATTACTCGCGACACGCGATCCATAGCATTCGCCATCATGTTAAACATGGCCATGCCGGGATTAGTTTGATGAGCATCTCCGGCTTCTTGAAGCTCATCGCTCCTATTGGTATTGCAGGTACTAGGGCCAGCCATCTATAGACATAGATTACGATGCACAATTTATTAGAATACGACAAGATAAGAATTTAATGTATAAGGTATGCAACATACAATTTCACATAGACATACAATTCTCAAAACAGTTAAGACATGTTAATCGCATAAACATGTAGAAACAAAGAAGGCACATTTAACATTGTCACACATTAACACATATAAACAAGTCATCCTAATAACCTTAGGGCTTCTACCCATGGTCCGAGAGTTAAACCCGGCTTAAGCAATCTAAGCTCTGATACCATTAATATAAGGTGTCACGCCTCGACCCGACCTATAGAGGTTAGACTAGGGTGTGATCTAAACATTTATATCATTTCACGTACTTAATCGTTCATTAAGGTTTAACGCCTAACGTTAGCCTAGAACTCCAAAAGATTTTTCAAAAACCTGACAGCATAACGACTGTAATTGACTCTTTAGTTTGACCTAATTGTCTAAACGCCTCAAAACGTTCAGTCTCAAATTCGATTCCAACTAAGATTATTATTTATCACCAATCGATGTGCCTACTATTAATCTCACAGTCTCATTTGATTAACAAACCTAGCATGATAACTATGTCCCGTTTATTTGTTAACATCTGTTACACAAGTGCCCGTTATCCCTTAGCCTACAAATGAGTACTTGTTTAAGATTGGATAGATTCATTTTACCTAACTCTTTGCATAATACTTCATAAGCTTGTAGTAGTTACTAATCAAAGCAGCAAAATGATCAATAGGGTGTCTATCTAGTTATAATCAGTACAAATCAAAATTAGACCCCAAATTACAACGGGGGTCATTTACAATAACGACAACAAGCAACATAATAAATAGTCTTCAAAACAACACATTGTTCACAAAACAGCCACAATCACGTAAGGCACGTAGGGCATGCAATCACTCCAAAGAGTCATCAATAGGCACGTTATCCACGGGTACCTGTTCCTGGTCTTCTTCACCTGTGATGATAAAAGAGGGTGAGTCCTTATGAGCTCAGCGAGGGGGAACGAGAAATACGTTTTGAAACTCTTTTTCCGGTTCAACTTATAAAAAACCCTTTTTGAATGCATGACATATAACACAAGTAAGTTTATAATATAATATAAAAGTAAAAGAACACAATTACTCGTCTTTTCTCCCCGAGGTCCTATAGGAACCAAGCGAGAGTACTTATACACATAGTGAAAAGGATACGGTGAGCTTTTGCTCTCAATTCATTTCCAATAACAGTTGTTGCGATCGACTTCAAATCATCCACTTATCACGCCAAATGGGTGTACTCCGGATGTACCCCAAAATCCTACGACCCAACTCTCCGAGGAAGTCTAGCCCCCAAGCGAGAGAGGGAATTGGACCATGGTAGTCACGGTTGCACCGACAAGCCCGATGCCGCCCGGTGTGCGTGAACGCTACCATGCCAGAATGAAAGGTTGCAACCTTGTATGTAATGTACATTTATAACATTTAACATATCACATTAGGAGGACAACAAAGTAGGTTTCCTCTGAGCAGTTATAAGATCGCACGTTGACAAGTAAACACACGAGGCATGCTTTGATGTTTAATTTCACTTGTAATACACATGGAGTTATACGAACATTAAACGGGCAGCCATGTAACACATGTAAATCTAGTCATATAACTCATTTCGGGGTTCACGTAATCAGATAATAAGTTTATACAAGCATGCAACGACGTCTACATGGGACTGGGTGCAAGAAAGGTCTACTTATCAACATGTAATCATCAAGAATTAAAACACCTTGAGATTCTCTAATTCCTAGCTTAGTTACCATGTTCTTAGTATGTGCATGTGGCTGGAACAAAAGGAAATGAAAGAAAAGCTATCAAAACCTACCCAGGGCCGAAATGAAGGGTTCTATGAGCTTGCATGCAATTTTTCTTGCTTCTTGCTTGTTTGGGCTGCCATGGATGAGTTTCTTAGAGTCCTTGAGTATCTAGGAGAGCCTTAGAATGAGAGCTTAAGCTATGGAGCTTATGGATGTAGCCAAGGCCGAGAGAGAGAGAGAGTAAATGAGAGAATGAGAGTTTTTGAGAAAGAAATACTATGTTAGTGCATGTGGTCGGTTATAGGCTTGCAAAAACTGAATTTGTGTCATCTTTTGGAGCATGTTTGAATTGTTTTTTGGCATGCCATTGCAAGGGCCGAGAATGTGGAGCATTGGGTAGGATGTTAGGTCATTTTTTTAATGCATTGTGTCATAGAATGTCTAGGTTTGATTTTTGAAATTGCAAAGTATGTCAAAAGTCCTCACATGGTCGGCCAACGTAAGGTTTAATTCTGAATTTTGTCATGTTTTGAGCATTATTTAACTGTATGTGCTTGGAATATGCAAAAGAATAAAGAATAAAGAATAAGAATGTTTAGCTTTTGGTGAAATTTTGTCTTCTAGTGAGTTAATTTAGGATTATAATATTAGTTAGTGGAATTTGTAGGATTAATTAATAATCTGGTGCTTCGTGTAAGATGCTTTCTTGATTAGCGTGCGGGAATGCTTTCCTAGGTTTAGGGCACACACTACGAGACGAATGCACGTTTCCCAAATAAATGCATGCAACCCTAAATGAATGCACGTAATTCGATGCAAGGCATATAAAACGAGACATACCTCTTAAACCTAGGTCAAGGCATGCAATTCTAGGTTAGGGCATACGAAATGAGGTATCGCACGCAAATCGAGGTCGGGCCTCACAGCTGCGGCTGTTTTTGGATCCCAAAATCGAACGTTTTCATTAGTTTCGCGACACTTTTCTTCTTTTCCGTTGTTTTTCAATCGCAGATCGTACGTCGTGAGCCGTGAAAAGGAGGACAACCTAATCCATCACATTTCTATTTTGAATCCTGTGGCACCTTGGGCAAGACAACTTCACTTCACGTAGATGCTGGGCCCGCAAAGCGAGGGCGTGGGGCTTGTGACCAGGTATCCGTCGCTCCGGTGCCCATAACTTTTGATCCTTATGGAGTTACGCAGTGCACAGTATACCGTTGGAAAGCTCTTTGAGAGCTCTACGATGGGGGCACCCATCCTGCTTGGCTGCGCCTGTTATTGGAGCCCAAAATCAAACTTTTTCAAAAGTTGTGATACTTTTCTTCTTTTGCGCTGTTTTTCTGTCCGATCGTACGTCGTGAGCCGCGAAAAGAACGACAACCTAATCCATCACTTTTCTATTACCGAATCGCACATCACCTTGGGCAACACAAATTCACTTCACATAAAGGCCGGGCTCGCAAACCGAGGCATGGGGCTTGTGACTAGGTATCCATCGTTCTGTTGCCCATAACTTTTGATCCGTAAGGAGTTACGCGGCGCACAGCATACCGTTGGAAAGCTCTTCGAGAGCTCTACGTTGGGGGCAGAAAGCCTACTCAGTTGCGGCAATTTTCAGAGCTGAAAATTGAAATTTTTCATCAATTTCGGGACACTTTTCTTCTTTTTCGCTGTTTTTCAGTCGCGGATCATACATCGTGAGCTGCAAAAAGGAGGACAACCTAATCCATCACATTTCTATCACCGAATCCCATGGCACCTTGGGCAAGACAACTTCACTTCACGTAGAGGATGGGCCCGCAAAGCGAGGGCGTGGGGCTTGTGACCAGGTATCTGTCTCTCCGGTGCCTATAACTTTTGATCCTTAAGGAGTTACGCGGCGCATAGCTTATTGTTGGAAAGCTCTCTGAAAGTTCTACGACGGGGGTAGCTAGCCTGCTCGACTGCGCCTGGTATCGGAGCCCAAAATCGAATGTTTTCATCAGTTTCGGGATACTTTTCTTCTTTTAAGCTATTTTTTCATCCCGGATCGTAGGTCGTGAACCGCGAAATAGACGACAACCTAATCCATCACATTTCTATTACCGAATCCCACGGCACCTTAGGCAAGACAACTTCACTTCACGTAGAGGTTGGGCCCGCAAACAAAGGGCGTGGGGCTTATGACCAGGTATCCGTCGCTCCGGTGGCCTTAACTTTTTATCCATAAGGAGTGATGTGAGGCCTGACCTTGATTTGTGTGCGATATGTCGCTTCATGTGCCCTAACCTAGATTTGTGTGCCTTGCATCGAATTACATGCATTCATTTAGGGTTGCATGTATTTGCTTGAGAAACGTGCATTCGTCTTGTAGTTCGTGCCTTATCTCGTAGTACGTGCCCTAAACCTAGGAAAGCGTGCCCGCACGCTAATCAAGAGAGCATCTTACACGAAGCACTAGATTGTTAATTAATCCTACAAACTCCACTAACTAATATTAAAATGCTAATTCAACTCACTAGAAGACGAAATTTCACTAGAAGCTAAACATTCTTATTCTTTATTCTTTATTCTTTATTCTTTTGCACATTCCAAGCACACAATAAAATAAGCTCAAACAAGACAAAAAAAAAATTCAGATTTGAACAAGCCTTGGCCGACCATGTGAAGGATTTTGTGCATGCTTTGCAATTTCAAAATCAAACTTAGACAAGTTATGACACAATGCAAAAAAAAAAAAAAAAAGAAACCAAAGCATTATTTTATCCTCCACCACACTCCACATTTTCGATCCATTCAATGCCCATGCTAGACAATTCAAAACATGCTCTTGAAGACACAAAAAATAAGAATTTTGCAAGCCTATAGCCGACACATGCATTCAAACATCTTCAAAGCATCTTCAACTTCATTTTGTGCTTTCAAACCTTCTCTCAAGCTCTCAATTCCTCTCTCTCTCGGCCTTGAATGCAACCTTAGACTCCATAGCTTAAACTCATCATCCTAAGGTTCATCTAGACACTCAAGGCCCTAGGAAGCTCGACCAAGCAAGCCAGAAGCAAAGAGACATGCATGCAAGCTCATAGAACACTCATTTCGGCTTAGGTATGTTTGATAGCTTTTCTTTCATCTCCCTTTTGTTCTAACCACATGCACATACTAAGGACATGGCAACTCAGCTAGGAATTAAAGAAATCAAGCAAATTTTCTCGGCCAAACAAGGAGAGAAGACCATTTGTGAATCATCAAGAGTTTTGAGCATCATTTGTTGTCAATAGGCTAAGGTGAGGGTTAATCCTTTTTAAAAGCTTTCGAAATCCACATGCATGCCTTCATATGTCTATTTTTACCTCTGTACTTGTGGTATGTGTGTGCACATGAGCTTTTGTAACCATGCATGGGAAGATATTTGGCTAGAATTTGAAGATAGGTGAAATCGCGTAAATGGTAGTTTTCTGACTTGTTGGAGCAAAGTGAATTTTACCTGGTAAATGATGTTTAAAATGCGTGAAAATTGGTAGGTGACTAGTTTTGCCAGTTCTGAGAATTTTTCACAGAAATAGGCCAAGGCCAATTTTGACTCTAAGTTATCCAAAATGGCAAAACATCGAAGGGTGTCTATATCTAGAAAATCTGGGAAAATGGAGCAGGTTTTTGGCAGTTCACTGTCCTTGTAGAACGAAGCAGTTTTGACTTCGTAAATGATATCTAAAATGAATGAAATTTGGTATATTGTTATATTTTTCAGTTCTGGACATTTTTGTCAGAAATAGACTAAGGCTAAATCGGACTCTAAGGCCCTAAAAAATGACAAGTATTGAAATGTGTACAAATCTGGGCAGTTTTGCGTAGTCGCACGGTTTTGGCTATAACTCTTGAATCCGAACTCCAAATGATGCGAGGTTTGTTTCTGGATTTAGTTCACTTAATAAGATTTAATTTGAATTTTTTTTTCACTGGAATTGGAGATTTTTTGCTTGTCTAAATGATTGTGGGAAAAGAGACCATTGCAGTGAGGTTTTTATCTAGTGATATGCTTTGAAAATTATTGTAACTTCTCTTGTGGTATTAAATGCTTTGGATTGTGGCACTTGGATGTTGTGTGGACTGTTTTGAATGATTGAGGATGTTTAATTAATCGATGCATGGCTTTGGTTTAATTACGTGACAACTTGTGGCTTAATCGCACGGGTAAGCATGAATTGAAACCCTAGTGACTATGAAAACTCGCTAAGTGTTGATCCTATGGTTATCATGTCTAATTATGTGATTAGTGGGCTGCCCGTAGTTGTCCTTATAGCCCTAAATGTGATTCCGATGTTTACATATTGACAAGTAGACCTTTCTTGCACCCGGTCCCACGTGGACGTCGTTGCATGCTTGTATAAATTTATTACTTGATTGCGTGAACCCCGAAATGAGTTATATGACTTAATTCACATGGCTGTCCGTTTAATATTCATAGCACTCCATGTGCCTTACATGTGAAATTACTTGTCATAGCATGCCTTGTGTGTTTACTTGTCAACGTGCAATCTTATAACTGCTCGGAGGCAACCTACTTTGTTGTCCTCCTAATGTGATATGTTAAATGTTATAAATGCGCATTGCATACAAGGTTGCAACCTTTCATTGTGGCATGGTAACGTTTCACGCACGCCGGGCGGCATCGGGCTTGCCGGTGCTACCATGACTACCATAGTCCAATTCCCTCTCTCGCTTGGCATTCCACCCTCGGAGAGTTGGGTCGTAGATTTTAGGGGTACATCCGGAGTACACCCAAATGGGAGCGATAAGTGGATTATTGAAGTCGGCCGCAACAATCGTATCGAAATCGATATTGAGAGAAAATGCTCACCGTATCCTTAAAATGATTGGTAATTGTATCTGTTGCTCAATTTGATTATTATACTTTGCGTACCTTATTACTTGTAATACGTGACATGTTTTCAAAAAG
Source organism: Ehretia macrophylla (assembly GCA_037974665.1). NCBI lineage: Eukaryota > Viridiplantae > Streptophyta > Magnoliopsida > Boraginales > Ehretiaceae > Ehretia > Ehretia macrophylla. The sequence goes on from CM075764.1 coordinate 54,891,295, forward strand.
GGGTTTTTCATAAGTTAACCGGAAAAAGAGCTTCAAAACGTATTTCTCGTTCCCCCTCGCTGAGTTCATAAGGACTCACCCTTTTTTATCATCTCAAGTGAAGAAGACCAGGAACAGGTACCCGAGGATAACATGCCTATTAATGACTCCTTGGAATGATTGCATATCCTACGTGCCTTACGTGGTTGTGGCTGTTTTGTGAATGATATGTTGTTTGAAAATCATCTCTTTGTTGTTTGTCATTGCTATTGTAAATGACGCTCGTTGTAATTTGGGGTCAAATTTTGGTTTGTACTGATCATAACTAGATAGATACTTTTCTGGTTGTTTTGCTATCGCTACTTGGTTTAGTATCTATCACATGCTTATGAGGTATTAGGTAAAGGGTTAAGTAAAATGAATCTATCCAATCTTAAGCAGGTACTCATTTGTAAGCTAAGATCAACAGGTACTTGTGTAACTGGATTGACAAATAAACGAGACATAGTTATCATGCTAGGTTGTTAATCAAACGAGACTTTGAGATAACTAGGAGGTGTTTCGATTGGTGATAAATAGTAATCTTAGTTGGAAATGAATTTGAGATTGAAAGTTTTGAGGCGTTTAAAGAATTAGGTCAAACTAAACAGCCAATTACAGCCGTTATGTTGCCGATTTTTTGGAGAATCTTTTGGAGCTCTAGGCTAACGTTAAGCGTTAAACCTTAATGAACGATTAAGTACGTGAAATGATATGAATGTTTAGATCACACCCTAGTCTAACCTCTATAGGTCGGGTTGGGGCGTGACAAGTGAAATGGTGCACCGTATACCTTTGGAAAGCTCTCTGAGAGCTCTACGACGGGGGTTGCAAGCCTACTCGGCAGCGCCTATTTTCGGAGCCCAAAATCGAACGTTTTCATCAGTTTCGGGACACTTTTCTTCTTTTCTGATATTTTTCTGTCGCGGATCGTATGTCGTGAGCCGCGAAAAAGAGGACAACCTAATCCATCACATTTCTATTACTGAATCCCATGGCACCATGGGAAAGACAACTTCACTTCACATAGAGGTTGGGCCCGCAAAGCGAGGGCGTAGGGCTTGTGACCAAGTATCCGTTGCTCCGGTGCCCATAACTTTTGATCTGTAAGGAGTTATGCAGTACCCAGTATACCGTTGGAAAGCTCTCCGAGAGCTCTACGACGGGGGTAGCAAGCCTACTAAGCTGCGCCTATTTTCGGAGGCCAAAATTGAACGTCTTCATTAGTTTCGGGATACTTTTCTTCTTTTGCACTGTTTTTTCATCCCGGATCGTACATCGTGAACCGCAAAAAGGACGACAACCTAATCCATCACATTTTTATTACCGAATCCCATGGTAACTTTGGCAGGACAACTTCACTTCACGTAGAGGCTGGGCCCACAAACCGAGGGCGTGGGGCTTGTGACTAGGTATCCGTTGCTCCGGTGCCAATAACTTTTGATCCGTAAGGAGTTACGCGGCGCACATCATACTGTTGGAAAGCTCTCCGAGAGCTCTACGACGGGGGCAGCAAGCCTACTCTACTGCGCCTATCTTCGGAGCCCAAAATTGAACGTTTTCAACAGTTTCGGGACATTTTTCTTCTTTTGAGCTGTTTTTTTGTCCAAGATCGTATGTCAGGAGCCGCGAAAAGAACGACAACCTAATCCATCACATTTCTATTACCGAATCCCAGGGCACCTTGGGAAAGACAACTTCACTTCATGTAGAAGCTGGGCCCGCAAACCGAGGGTCTGGGGCTTGTGACCAGGTATCTGTCGTTCCTGTGCCCATAACTTTTGATCCGTAAGGAGTTACGTGGCGCACAGCATACCGTTGGAAAGCTCTCCGAGAGTTCTACAACTAGGGCAGCAAGCCTTCTAACCTGTGCCCATTTTCGAAGCCCAAAATCGAACATTTTCATCAGTTTTGGGACACTTTTCTTCTTTTGCGCTGTGTTTCCGTCCCGGATCGTGCGTCGTGAGCCGCGAAAAGGACGACAACCTAATCTATCACATTTTTATTACCAAATCCCACGGCACCTTGGGCAAAACAACTTCACTTCACGTAGAGGCTGAGCCCGCAAACGAGGGCGTGGAGCTTGTGACCAGGTATCCGTCGCTCCGGTGCCCATAACTTTTAATCCGTAAGGAGTTATGCGGCACACAACATACCTTTGGAAAGCATTCCGAGAGCTTTACGATGGGGGCATAAAGCCTATTTAGCTGCGGCAATTTTCAGAGTCGAAAATCGAACGTTTACATCAGTTTCGGGACACTTTTCTTCTTTTCTGCTTTTTTTTTGTCGCGGATCGTACGTCGTGAGCCGCAAAAAGGAGAAAAACCTAATCCATCACATTTCTATTACCGAATCCCATGGAACCTTGGGCAAGACAACTTCACTTCACATAGAGGCTGGGCCCGCAAAGCGAGGGTGTGGGGCTTATGACCAGGTATCTGTCGCTCCGGTGCCCATAACTTTTGATCCGTAAGGAGTTACGTGGCGTACAGCTTACTGTTGGAAAGCTCTCTGAAAGCTCTACGACGACGGCAGCTAGCCTACTCAGCTGTGCCTGTTTTCGGAGCCCAAAATCGAATATTTTCATCAGTTTCGGGATACTTTTCTTATTATAAGCTATTTTTTCATCCTGGATCGTGCGTCGTGAGCCGCGAAATGGACGACAACCTAATTCATCACATTTCTATTACTGAATCCCAAGGCATCTTGGGCAAGACAACTTCACTTCATGCAGAGGCTGGGCCTGCAAACAAAGGGCGTAGGGCTTGTGACCAGGTATTCGTCGCTTCGGTGGCCTTAACTTTTGATACGTAAGGAGTGACGCGGCGCACCGCATACCGTTGGAATGCTCTCTAAGAGGTCTACAACAGGGGCTGCAAGCCTGCTTGGCTGCGCCTATTTTCGGAGCCCAAAATCCAACATTTTCATTAGTTTCAGGACATTTTTCTTCTTTTTCACTTTTTTTCCGTCGCGGATCGTACGTCATGAGCCGCGAAAAGGAGGACAACCTAATCCATCACATTTCTATTACTGAATCCCATGGCACCTTGGGAAAGAAAACTTCACTTCACGTAGAGGCTGAGCCCGCAAAGCGAGGGCGTGGGGCATGGGACGTGTAACCAAGTATCCGTCGCTCCGGTGCCCATAACTTTCGATCCGTAAGGAGTTACGCGGTGCCCAACATACCGTTGGAAAGCTCTCCGAGAGCTCTACGGTGAGGGCAGCAAGCCTACTCAGCTGCGCCTATTTTCGGAGCCCAAAATTGAACGTTTTCATTAGTTTTAGGACACTTTTCTTATTTTGCACTGTTTTTTCGTCCCGGATCGTACGTCGTGAACTGCAGAAAGGACGACAACCTAATCCATCACATTTCTATTACCGAATCCCATGGCAACTTTGGCAAGACAACTTCACTTCTCGTAGGGGCTGGGCCCGCAATCCGAGGGCGTGGGGCTTGTGACCAGGTATCCGTTGCTCCGATGCTAATAACTTTTGATCCGTAAGGAGTTACGTGGCGCACAGCATACCGTTGGAAAGCTCTCCGAGAGCTCTACGACGAGGTAACTACCCTACTCTGCAGCACCTATTTTTAGAGCCCAAAATTGAACGTTTTCATCAGTTTCGGGACACTTTTCTTCTTTTGCGCTGTTTTTCTGTCTCAGATTGTACGTCGGGAGCCGCGAAAAGGACGACAATATAATCTATCACATTTCTATGACCGAATCCTAGGGCACCTTGGGAAAGACAACTTCACTTCACATAGAAGCTGGGCCCGCAAACCGAGGGTGTGGGGCTTGTGACTAGGTATCTGTCGCTCCTGTGCCCATAACTTTTGATCCGTAAAGAGTTACGCGGCGCACAGCATACCGTTGGAAAGCTCTCCGAGAGCTCTACGACGGGGGCAGCAAGCCTCCTCGGCTGCGCCTGTTTTCGAAACTCAAAATCGAACGTTTTCATAAGTTTCGGGACACTTTTCTACTTTTGCGCTATTTTTTCCTCTCGGATTGTGCGTCGTGAGCCGCGAAAAGGACGACAACCTAATCCATCACATTTTTATTACCGAATCCCACGGCACCTTGGTGAAAACAACTTCACTTCATGTAGAGGCGGGGCCCGCAAATGAGGGCGTGGAGCTTGTGACCAGGTATCCGTCGCTCCGGTACCAATAACTTTTGATCCGTAAGGAGTTACGCGGCGCACAGCATACCGTTGTAAAGCTCTCCGAGAGCTCTACGACGGGGGCACCAAGTTTGCTCGGCTGCACCAATTTTCCTAGCCCAAAACATAATGTTTTCATCAGTTTCGAGACACTTTTCTTCTTTTACACTATTTTTCCATCCCGAATCGTACTTCGTGAGCCGCGAAAAGGACGACAACCTAATCCATCACATTTCTAATTCCGAATCCCACGGCATCTTGGGCAAGACAACTTAACTTCACGTAGAGGCTGGGCCCGCAAACCGTGGGCGTGGGGATTGTGAGCAGGTATTTGTCGCTCCGGTGCCCATAACTTTTGATCCATAAGGAGTTACGCGGCGCACAACATACTGTTGGAAAGCTCTCCGAGAGCTCTACGACGGGGGCACCAAGCTTGCTCAGCTGTGCCAATTTTTCGAGCCCAAAATAGAATGTTTTCATCAGTTTCGAGATACTTTTCTTCTTTTACGCTGTTTTTCCATCCTGGATCGTACGTCGTGAGCCGCGAAAAAGACGACAACCTAATCCATCACATTTCTATTTATGAATCCCACGGCACCTTGGGCAAGACAACTTCACTTCACGTAGAGGCTGGGCCCGTAAACTGAGGGCGTGGGGCTTGTGACCAGGTATTCGTCCTTCCGGTGCCCATAACTTTTAATCCGTAAGGAGTTACGCGGCGTACAACACACTATTGGAAAGCTCTCTAAGAGCTCTACGACGGGGGCCCCCATCCTGCTCGGCTAATCCTATTTTTGGAGCCCAAAATCGAATATTTTCATCAGTTTTGGGACACTTTTCGTCTTTTGCGCTATTTTTTCATCCCGAATCGTACGTCGTGAGCCGCGAAAAGGATGACAACCTATTCCATCACATTTCTATTACCGAATCCCACAACAACTTTGGCAAGACAACTTCACTTCACGTAGAGGCTGGGTCCGCAAACAAAGGGCGTGGGGCTTGTGACTAGGAATCCGTCAATCCGGTGCCCTTAACTTTTGATCCGTAAGGAGTTACACGGCGCACAGCATACCGTTGGAAAGCTCTCCGACAGCTCTACGACGGGGGCAACAAGCCTACTCGGCTGCTCCTGTTTTCAGAGCCCAAAATTGAATGTTTTATTCAGTTTTGGGACACTTTTCTTTTTTTGCGCTATTTTTTCGTCCCGGATCGTGCGTCGTGAGCCGTGAAAAGGACGACAAACTAATCCATCACATTTCTATTTCCGAATCCCACGACACCTTGGGAAAGACAACTTCATTTCACGTAAAGGCTAGGCCAGCAAACCGGGGGCGTGGGGCTTGTGACCAGGTATCCGTCGCTCCGGTGCCCATAACTTTTGATCCAAAGGAGTTATGCAGCGCACAGCCTACTGTTGGAAAGCTCTCTGAGAGCCCTACGATGGGGGCAGCAAGCCTGCTCGGCTGCACCTGTTTTCGGGGCCCACAATCGAATGTTTTCATCAGTTTCGTGACACTTTTCTTGTTTTACGCTGTTTTTTTGTCTCGTATCGTACGTCATGAGCCGCGAAAAGGACGACAACCTAATCAATCACATTTCTATTACCAAATCCCACGGCACCTTGGGCAAGATAACTTCACTTCACGTAGAGGCTGGGCCCGTAAACAAAGGGCGTGGGGCTTGTGACCTGGTATTCGTCGCTCCGGTGCCCATAACTTTTGATCCGTAAAGAGTTACGTGGTGCATAGCATACCGTTGGAAAGCTGTCCGTGAGCTCTACGACGGGGGCAGCAAGCCTACTTGGCTACGTCTGTTTTCGGATCCCAAAATTGAACGTTTTCATTAGTTTTGGGATACTTTTCTTCTTTAGCGCTGTTTTTTCGTCTCGGATCGTACGTCGTGAGCCGCGAAAAGGACGACAACCTAATCCATCACATTTCTGTTACCGAATCCCACGACAACTTTGGCAAGACAACTTCTCTTCACGTTGAGGCAGGGCCCGCAAACCGAGGGCATGGGGCTTGTGACCAGGTATCAGTTGCTCCGGTGCCCATAACTTTTGATCCGTAAGGAGTTATGCGGCGCACAGCATACCGTTGGAAAGCTCTCCGAGAGCTCTACGACGGGGGTAGCAAGCCAACTCTGCTGCGCCTATTTTCGGAATCCAAAATTGAACGTTTACATTAGTTTCGGGACACATTTCTTCTTTTGCACTGTTTTTCCAACCCGGATCGTACGTCGTGAGTCGCGAAAAGGACGACAACCTAATCCATCACATTTCTATTACCGAATCCCACGGCACCATAGGCAAGACAACTTCACTTCACGTAGAGGCTGGGCCCGCAAACGAGGGCGTGGGGATTGTGACCAGGTATCCGTCGCTCCAGTGCCCATAACTTTTGATCCGTAAGGAGTTATGCGGTGCACAACGTACCATTGGAAAGCTCCCCGGGAGCTCTACGACGGGGGCACTAAGCCTGCTTGGCTGCGCCTATTTTCAGAGCCCAAAATTGAATATTTTCATTTGTTTTAGGATACTTTTATTCTTTTACGCTGTTTTTCGGTACTGGATCGTACGTCGTGAGCCGCAAAAAGGACGACAACATAATCCATCACATTTCTATTACCGAATCCGACGGCACCTTGGGCAAGACAATTTCACTTCACGTAGAGGCTGGGCCAGCAAACTGAGGGCGTGGGGCTTGTGACCAGGTATCCGTCGCTCCGGTGCCCATAACTTTTGATCCGTAAGCAGTTACGCGGCGTATAACACACTATTGGAAAGCTCTCCGAGAGCTCTACGACGGGGGTACCAAGCCTAATCGGCTGCGCCTATTTTCAGAGCCCAAAATCGAATGTTTTCATATATTTCGAGATACTTTTCTTCTTTTGTGCTATTTTTCTGTCCCGAATAGTACGTCGTGAGCCCCGAAAAGGACGACAACCTAATCCATAACATTTCTATTTCCGAATCCCACGGCACCTTGGGCAAGACAACTTCACTTCACTTAGAGACTGGGCCCGCAAGCCCAGGGCGTAGGGCTTGTGACCAGGTATCCGTCACTCTGGTGCCCATAACTTTTGATCCATAAGGAGTTACGCGGCGCACAGCATACCATTGGAAATCTCTCTGAGAGCTCTAAGACGGGGGCACCTAACATGCATGGCTGCGCCTATTTTCGGAGCTCAAAATTGCATATTTTCATAGGTTTTGGGACACTTTTGTTCTTTTACGCTGTTTTTTCGTCCCGAATCGTACGTCGTGAGCCGCGAAAAGGACGATAACCTAATCCATCACATTTCTATTACTAAATCCCAAGTCACCTTGGGCAAGACAACTTCACTTCACGTATAAGCTGAGCCCGCAGACAAAGGGCGTGGGGCTTGTGACCAGGTATTCGTCGCTCCGGTGCCCTTAACTTTTGATCCGTAAGGAGTTATGCGGCACACAGCAAACCGTTGAAAAGCTCTCTGAGAGTTCTACGACGGGGGCAGAAAGCTTGCTCGGCTGCGCCTATTTTTGAAGCCCAAAATCGAACGTTTTTATCAGTTTCTGGACACTTTTCTTTACTTTTGCTATTTTTTCGTTGCGGATCGTATGTCGTGAGCCACGAAAAGGACGACAACCTAATCCATCACATTTTTATTACTGAATCCCATGGCACCTTAGGCAAGATAACTTCACTTCATGTAGAGGCTGGGACCGCAAAGCGAGGGCGTTGGGCTTGCGACCAAGTATCCGTTGCCCCATTGCCCATATCTTTTGATCCATAAGGAATTACGCGGTGCACAGTATACTGTTAGAAAGCTCTCCGAGACCTCTAGGATGAGGGCAGCATGCCTACTCTGCTGCGCCTATTTTCAGAGCCCAAAATCGAACGTTTTCATCAGTTTCGGGACACTTTTCTACTTTTGCGCTATTTTTCCGTCCCGGATCGTACGTCGTGAGCTGCGAAAAGGATGATAACCTAATCCATCACATTTATATTACCGAATCCCATGGTACCATAGGCAAGACAACTTTACTTCACGTAGAGGATGGGCCCGCAAACGAGGGCGTGGGGATTGTGACCAGGTATCCGTCGCTCTGGTGCTCATGACTTTTGATCCGTAAGGAGTTACGCGGCGCACAACATACCGTTGGAAAGCTCCCCGAGAGCTCTACGACAGGGGCACTAAGCCTGATCGGCTGCGCCTATTTTCAGAGCCCAAAATTGAATGTTTTCATAAGTTTTGGGATACTTTTCTTCTTTTACGCTGTTTTTGGGTACCGGATCGTACGTCGTGAGCCGCGAAAAGGACGATAACATAATCCATCACATTTCTATTACCGAATCCCACGGCACCTTGGGCAAGACAACTTCACTTCACGTAGAGGCTGGGCCAGCAAACCGAGGGCGTGGGGCTTGTGACCAAGTATCCGTCGCTCCGGTGCCCATAACTTTTGATCCGTAAGCAGTTACGCAGCGCACAACACACTATTGGAAAGCTCTTCGAGAGCTCTACGACGGGGGCACCAAGCTTGATCGGCTGCGCCTATTTTCGGAGCCCAAAATCGAACCTTTTCATCCGTTTCGGGATACTTTTCTTCTTTTGCGCTATTTTTCAGACCCGGATAGTACGTCATGAGCCGCGAAAAGGACGACAACCTAATCTATCACATTTCTATTTCTGAATCCCACGGCACCTTGGGCAAGACAACTTCACTTCACGTAGAGACTGGGTCCGCAAGCCCAGGGCGTGGGGCTTGTGACCAGGTATCCGTTGCTCCGGTGCCCATAACTTTTGATCCATAAGGAGTTACGCGGCGCACAACATACCGTTGAAAAGCTCTCTGAGAGCTCTAAGACGGGGGCACCTAACATGCTCGGTTGCGCCTATTTTCGGAGCCTAAATTACACATTTTCATAAGTTTTGGGACACTTTTCTTCTTTTGCGCTGTTTTTCCGTCCCGGATCGTACGTCGTGAGCCGCGAAAAGGATGACAACCTAATCCATCACATTTCTATTACCAAATCCTACGGCACCTGGGGCAAGACAACTTCACTTCACGTATAGGTTGGGCCCGCAAACAAAGGGTGTGGGGCTTGTGACCAGGTATACGTCGCTCCGGTGCCCTTAACTTTTGATCTGTAAGGTGTTATGCAGCACACAGCATACCGTTGGAAAGCTCTCTGAGAGCTCTACGACGTGGGCAGTAAGCGTGCTTGGCTACGCCTGTTTTCGAAGCCTAAAATCAAACATTTTCATCACTTTTGGGACACTTTTATTCTTTTCCGCTGTTTTTCCGTCGCGGATCGTACGTCGTGAGCCGCGAAAAGGACGACAACCTAATCCATCACATTTCTATTACCGAATCCCATGGCACCTTGGGCAAGACAACTTCACTTCATGTAGAGGTTGGGCCCGCAAAGCGAGGGCGCGGGGCTTGTTACCAAGTATCCGTTGCCCCGGTGCCCATAACTTTTGATCCATAAGGAATTACGCGGTGCACAGTATACTGTTGGAAAGCTCTCCGAGAGCTCTAGGACGGGGGCAACTGCCTACCCTACTGCGCCTATTTTTGGAGCCCAAAATCGAACGTTTTCATCAGTTTTGGGAAACTTTTCTACTTTTGAGCTATTTTTCCGTCTCGGATCGTACATCGTGAGCCACGAAAAGGACGACAACCTAATCCATCACATTTTATTACCGAATCCCACGGCACTTGGGGAAAGACAACTTCACATGGGGAAAGAAAACTTCACTTCAAGTAGAAGCTGGGCCCGCACACCGAGGGTGTGGGGCTTGTGACCAGGTATCTGTCGCTTCGGTGCCCATAACTTTTGATCCGTAAGGAGTTACGCGGCGCACAGCATACCGTTGGAAAGCTCTCCGAGAGTTCTACAACGGAGGCAGTAAGCCACCTCGACTGAACCTATTTTCAGAGCCCAAAATTGAATGTTCTAATCAGTTTCTAGACACTTTTCTTCTTTTACGTTATTTTTCCATCCCGGATCGTACGTCGTGAGCCGCAAAAAGGACGACAAACTAATCCATCATATTTCTATTACCGAATCCTACGGCACCTTGGGCAAGACAACGTCACTTCACGTAGTGGCTGGGCCAGTAAACCGAGGGCATGGGGCTTGTGACCAGGTATTCGTCGCTCTGGTGCCCATAACTTTTGATCCGTAAGGAGTTACGCGGCGCAAAGCACACCATTGAAAAGCTCTCCGAGAGCTCTACGATGGCGGCACCAAGCCTGCTTTGTTGCGCCAATTTTCGGAGCCCAAAATCGAACATTTTCATCAGTTTCAGGACACTTTTCTACTTTTGCGCTATTTTTCCGTCCCGAATCGTACATCGTGAGCCGCGAAAAGGACGACAACCTAATCCATCACATTTCTATTACCGAATTCCACGGCACCTGGGGAAAGACAACTTCACACGGGGAAAGACAACTTCACTTCAAGTAGAAGTTGGGCCCGCACACCGAGGGTATGGGGCTTGTGACCAGGTATCTGTCGCTTCGGTGCCCATAACTTTTGATCCGTAAGGAGTTACGCGGCGCACAGTATACCGTTGGAAAGCTCTCTGAGAGCTCTACAACGGGGACATCAAGCCTCCTCAACTAAACCTATTTTCAGAGCCCAAAATTGAATGTTCTAATCAGTTTCTGTACACTTTTCTTCTTTTACATTGTTTTTCCATCCCGGATCGTACGTCATGAGCCGCGAAAAGGACGACAAACTAATCCATCACATTTCTATTACCGAATCCCATGGCACCTTGGGCAAGATAACTTCACTTCACGTAGAGGCTGGGCCAGTAAACCGAGGGCGTGGGGCTTGTGACCAGATATCTGTCGCTCTGGTACCCATAACTTTTGATCCGTAAGGAGTTACGCGGCGCAAAGCACACCGTTGAAAAGCTCTCCGAGAGTTCTACGACGGCGGCACCAAGCCTGCTCTGTTTCGCCAATTTTCGGAGCCCAAAATCGAACGTTTTCTTCAATTTTAGGACACTTTTCTTCTTTTGCGCTATTTTTTCGTCCCGGATCGTACGTCGTGAGCCGCAAAAAGGACAACAACCTAATCTATCACATTTCTATTTCTGAATCCCACGGCACCTTGGGCAAGACAACTTCACTTCACGTAGTGGCTGGGCTCGCAAACCGAGGGCATGGGATTTGTGACCAGGTATTCGTCGCTCTGGTGCCCATAACTTTTGATCCATAAGGAGTTACGCGGCGCACAGCATGCCGTTGAAAAGCTCTCTGAGAGCTCTACGACAAGGGCACCTAACATGCTTGGTTGTGCCTATTTTCTGAGCCCAAAATTGAACATTTTCATGAGTTTTGTGACACTTTTCTTTTTTAACGCTATTTTTCCGTCCCGAATCTTACGTCGTGAGCCGCGAAAACGACGACAACCTAATCCATCACATTTCTATTACCGAATCCCACGACACCTTGTGCAAGACAACTTCACTTCACGTAGAGGCTGGCTCACAAACTAAGGGCGTGGGGCTTGTGACCAGGTATCCGTCGCTCCGGTGCCCTTAACTTTTGATCCGTAAAGAGTTACGCGGGCACAGCATACCGTTGGAAAGCTCTCCGAGAGTTCTACAACGGGTGCAGCAAGCCTACTATGTTGCTGTCACGCCCCAACCCGACCTATAAAGGTTAGACTAGGGCGTGATCTAATAATTCAAGTCATATCACGTACTTAATCGTTCAAGAGGGTTTAACACTTAAAGTTTTAGCCTAAACTCCACAATTTTCTGGAAAACCGGTAGCATAACGGTTGTAATTGGGCTCTTTAGTTTGACCTAATTCTTAAAACGCCTCAAAATTTCCAATCTCAATTTCGTTTCCAACAAAGATTACTATTTATTATCAATTGAAACGCCTACTAGTTGTCTCGAAGTCTCGTTTGATTAATAACCTAGCATGATACTATGTCTCGTTTGTTTGTTAATCTTTGTTACAAACGTACCTGTTGATCTTAGCTTATCAATGAGTACCTGCTTAAGATTGGATGGGTTCATTTTACTTAATCCCTACCTGATACTTCATAATCCTATGATAGATACTAGCCAATAACGTTAGCAAAACGACCACAGTAGTGTCTATCTAGTTATTATTAGTACAAACCAAAATTAGATCCAAATTACAACGGGTGTCTTTTACATTACAATAGCATGCATCATAAGAAATGAAATAGTCTTCAAGCAACATATTGTTCACAAAATGGCCATAGTCACGTAAGGCACGTAAGGTAAGCATTCATTCCAAGGAATCATCGTTAGGCACGTCGTCCTTGGGTACCTGTTCTTGGTCTTCTTCACCTGAGATGATAAAAGAGGGTGAGTCCTTATGAACTCAGCGAGGGGGAACGAGAAATAGGTTTGAAACTCATTTTACGGTTCAACTTATGAAAACCCTTTTTGTAAGCATGAATATATCACAAGTAAGTACATAACATAATATAAAAGTAAAGGAACACAATTACCCGTCTTTCCTCCCCGAGGTCCTCTAGGAACCAAGCGAGAGTACTTATACACATAGTGAAAAGGATACGGTGAGCTTTTGTTCTCAGTTCATGACAGTATCAGTTGTTGCGGCCAGCTTCAATTCATCCCCTTATCACGCCAAATGGATGTACTCCGGATGTACCCTGAAATCCTACGACCCAACTCTCCGAGGAAGTCTAGCCCCCAAGCGAGAGAGGGAATTGGACAATGGTAGTCACGGTTGCACCGGCAAGCCCGATGCCGCCCGGTGTGCGTGAACGCTACCACGCCAGAATGAAAGGTTGCAACTTTGTATGCAATGCACATTTATGACATGTAATATATCACATTAGGAGGACAACAAAGTAGGTTGCCTCCGAACAGTCATAAGATTGCACATTGACAAGTAAACAAGTGAGGCACGATATGACAGGCAATTTCACTTATAAAGCACATGGAGTTATATGAATATTAAATGGGCAGCCATGTAACGCATGTAAATCAAGTCATATAACTCATTTCAAAGTTCACGTAATCAAATAATAAGATTATTCATCATGCAACGATATCTACGTGGGACCGGGTGCAAGAAAAGCCTACTTATCAACATGTAATCATCGAAATCATATTTAGGGTTACAAGGGCAACTATGGGCAGCCTACTAAACACATAATCAAACGCAATATCCATAGGTTCAACACTTAGCGAGTTTACCTAGTTACTAGGGTTTCAATTCGTGCTTACCCGAGCGATTAAACCCCAAGTTGTCACGTAATTAAACTCAAGCCATGTATTGATTAAATTAAACACCCTCAAGCATTCAAAACAGTCCACACAACAGCCAAATGCCACAATCCCAAGCATTTAATACAACAAGAGAAGCTACAATAATTTTTCTAAGCATATCAATAGGTGAAACCCTCACTGCAATGGACTGTTTTCTCACAATCATTAAGACAAGAAAACAATCTCCAATTCCAGTGAACAAGATGTCAAATTAAATCTTAAGGAGTGAACTAAATTCAGAAACAAACCTCGCATCATTTGGAGTTCGGGTTCAAGAGTTATAGACAAAATAGTGAGACTACACAAAACTGTCCAGATTTGCACACATTTCAATACTTGTCGTTTTTGAGGGCCTTAGGGTCAGATTTAGCCTTAGTCCATTTCTGACAAAAATTTCCAAAACTGAAAAATATAGCTGAACACAAAATTTCATGCATTTTGGGTATCATTTACTAAGTCAAAACTGGTTCGTTCTACAAGGTCAGTGAATCTACCAAAACCTGCTTCATTTTTCCAGACTTTCCAGATTTGGACACATTTTGATAATTAGCCATTTTGAGGACCTTAGAGTCAAAATTATCTTTGGCCTATTTCTGTGACAAGTGTTCAGAACTGGAAAAAATAGTTACCTACCAATTTTCACGCATTTTCAACATTATTTACCTAGTCAAAATCACCTCGCAACAACAAGTCAGAAGGCTGTCACATACCCGATTTCATCTATCATCACATTCTAGCCAAATATCTTGCCGTGCATGTTTACAAAAAGCTCATGAACACACATATATCACAAGAACATAAGTAAAGATAGACATTTAAGGTCATGCATGTGGTTTTTTGAAAGATTTTCAAGAAGTTTTAGCCCTCACCTTAGCAAAACAACAAGAAAATGCACAAGACTCTTGATGGTTGCACAAGATTGGCTATTTTCCTTGCTTAGCCGAGACACCACTCGATTTTCTCTAATTGCCTAGCTTAGTAACCGAGTTCTTAGTAGGTGCATGTGGTTAGAACAAGAAGAAAAGAAATGGAAGCTAGCAAACTCACCTAAGCCGAAATGGAGGTTCAAAGAGCTTGCATGTGTGTTTCTTGCAACCTAGCTTGCTTAGTTGAGCTCCCTAGCTTCTTGCATGCCTTGATGAACCATGGAGTGATGAAGATAAGCTATGAAGTGTAGAAACTCAGCCAAGGCCAAGAGAGAGAGAAGAAATAAGAGAGGAATGAGAGGAAATGAAGGAAAATGAAAGAAAATGAAAGCTTGATGGGCATAGATGCTTGTGTCGGCCTTGAGCATGTAAATTTCAGACTTTTGTGTCTTCAAGAAGCATTTTGAATTATCTAGCATGGGCATGGAGCTTGTGTCGAGAATATGGAGCTTTGAGGAGGGTTTTGAGCTAATTTTTTTATTGCTTTGTGTCATAGAATTGTCATAGAATGTTTAGGAGTAGAATTTGAAATTAAATTGCATGCACAAAGCTCCTAGTGGTCGGCCAAAGATGTGCTCAAATCTGAATTTTTTTGTCTTGTTCAAGGTTTATTTTATTGTGTGTTTGGGATATGCAAAGAATAAAGAATAAAGAATAAAGAATATCTAGCTTTTGGTGCAATTTCGTCTTCTAGTGCATTGACTTAGCATTTTAATATTAGTTAGTGGAGTTTGTAGGATTAATTGATGATCTAGTGCTTCGTGTAAGATGCTTTCTTGATTAACGTGTGGGCACGCTTTCCTAGGTTTAGGGCACGCACTACGAGACAAGGCACGAACTACAAGACAAATGCACATTTTTCAAGTAAATGCACGCAACCCTAAATGAATGCACGTAATTCAATGCAAGGCACACAAAACAAAACACGATTCTTAAATCTAGGTCAAGGCACGCAAATCTAGGTTAGGCACACGAAATGAGGTATCGCACGCAAATCGAGGTCGGGCCTCACAGCTGCGCCTGTTTTCAGAGCCCAAAATCAAACGTTTTCATCAATTTCGGGACACTTTTCTTCGTTTGCGCTGTTTTTCTATCCCGGATCGTACATCGTGAGCCGCGAATAGGACGACAACCTAATCCATCACATTTCTATTACCGAATCCCACGGCACCTTGGGATAGACAACTTCACTTCACGTAGAAGCTGGTCCCGCAAACTGAGGGTGTGGGGCTTGTGACCAGGTATTCGTCGCTCCGGTGCCCATAACTTTTGCTGCGTAAGGAGTTACGCGGTGCACAGCATACAGTTGGAAAGCTCTCCGAGAGCTCTACGATGGGGGCAGCAAGCTCCTCGGCTGCGCCTATTTTCGGAGCCCAAAATCAAACGTTTTCATCCGTTTCAGGACACTTTTCTTCTTTTACGCTATTTTTCCGTCCCGGATCGTACGTCGTGAGCCGCGAAAAGGACGACAACCTAATCCATCACATTTCTATTACCGAATCCCACAGCACCTTGGGCAAGGCAACTTTACTTCATGTAGAGGCTGGGCCCGCAAACGAGGGCGTGGGGCTTGTGACCAGGTATCCGTCGCTCCGGTGCCCATAACTTTTGATCCGTAAGAAGTTACGCGGCGCATAGCATACCGTTGGAAAGCTCTCCGAGAGCTCTATGACGGGGGCACCAAGCCTGCTCAACTGCGCCTGTTTTCAGAGCCCAAAATCGAATGTTTTCGTCAGTTTCGGGACACTTTTCTTCTTTTACGTTGTTTTTCTGTCCCGGATCGTACGTCGTGAGCCGCAAAAAGGACGATAACCTAATCCATCACATTTCTATTTCCGAATCCCATGGCACCTTGGGCAAGACAACTTCACTTCACGTAGAGGCTGGGCCCACAAACTGAGGGCGTGGGGCGTTTGACCAGGTATCCGTTGCTCCGCTGCCCATAACTTTTGATCCATATGGAGTTACGCGGTGTACAGCATACCGCTAGAAAGCTCTCTGAGAGCTCTACGACGAGGGCACCTAACTTGCTCGGCTGTGCCTATTTTCACGGCCCAAAATTGAACATTTTCATAAGGTTTGGGACACTTTTTTTCTTTTGTGATGTTTTTCCGTCCCGGATCGTACGTCGTGAGCCGCGAAAAGGACGACAACCTAATCCATCACATTTTTATTACCGAATCCCATGACACCTTGGGCAAGACAACTTCACTTCACGTAGAAGCTAGGCCCGCAAACCAAGGGTGTGGGCTTGTGACCAGGTAGCCATCGCTTCGGTACCCATAACTTTTGATCTATAAAGAATTACGTGGTGCACAGCATACCATTGGAAAGCTCTCTGAGAGCTCTACGACGGGGACAAAAAGCCTGCCAAGCTGCGCCTGTTTTCGGATCCCAAAATCGAACATTTTCATCAGTTTCGGGACACTTTTCTTCTTTTCCGTTGTTTTTCCGTCGCGGATCGTATGTTGTGAGCCGCGAAAAGGATGGCAGCCTAATCCATCACATTTCTATTACAAAATCCCATGGTACCTTGGGCAAGACAACTTCACTCCACGTTGAGGCTGGGCCCGCAAAGTGAGGGCGTGGGGCTTGTGACCAAGTATCCGTTGCTCCGGTGCCCATAACTTTTGATCCGTAAGGAGTTACGTGGCGTACAACATACCGTTGGAAAGCTCTCCGAGAGCTCTACGACGTGGGTAGCAAGCCTACTCTGTTGTGCCTGTTTTCAGAGTAGAAAATTGAACTTTTTCATCAGTTTCGGGACACTTTTCTTCTATTGCGCTGTTTTTCCGTCCCGCATCGTACGTCGTGAGCCACGAAAAGGACGACAACCTAATCCATCACATTTCTATTACCGAATCCCACGGTACCTTGGGAAAGACAACTTCACTTCACGTAGAAGCTTGGCCCGCAAACCGAGGGTGTGGGGCTTGTGACCAGGTATCTGTCGCTCCGGTGCCCATAACTTTTGATCCGTAATGAGTTACGTGGCGCACAGCATACCGTTGGAAAGCTCTCCGAGAGCTCTACGACCTGGGCAGCATGCCTCCTTGGCTGCGCCTATTTTCAGAGATCAAAATTGAATGTTTTCATCAGTTTTGGGACACTTTTCTTCTTTTGCACTGTTTTTCGGTCTCGGATCGTACGTCGTGAGCCGCGAAAAGGATGACTACCTAATCCCTCACATTTCTATTACCAAATCCCATGACACCTTGGGCAAGACAACTTCACTTCACGTAGAGGCTGGGCCAGCAAACGAGGGCGTGGGGTTCGAGACTAGGTATTCGTCGCTCCGGTGCCGATAACTTTTGATCCGTAAGGAGTTACGTGGAACACAACATACCTTTGGAAAGCTCTCCGATAGCTCTACGATAGGGTCACCAAGCCTTCTCAGCTGCGCCTGTTTTCAGATCCCAAAATTGAATGTTTTCATCAGTATCGGGACACTTTTCATCTTTTACACTGTTTTTTCGTCCAGGATCGTACGTCGTGAGCCGCGAAAAGGACGATAACTTAATCCATCACATTTCTATTACCGAGTCCCACGGCACCTTGGGCAAGACAACTTCACTAGACGTAGAGGCTGGGCCCGCAAACAAAGGGCATGGGGCTTGTGACCAGGTATCCGTCGCTCCGGTGCCCTTAACTTTTGATCCGTAAGGTGTTACGCGGCGTACAACATACCGTTGAAAAGCTCTCAGAGAGCTCTACGACGGGGGTAGCAAGCCTACTCGGCTGCACCTATTTTTGGAGCCCAAAATTGAACATTTTCATCAGTTTTCAGAAACTTTTCTTCTTTTCTGCTGTTTTTCCGTCGTGGATCGTACGTCGTGAGCCGCGAAAAGAAGGACAACCTAATCCATCACATTTCTATTACCGAATCCCATGGTACCTTGGGCAAGACAACTTTACTTCACGTAGAAGCTGGGCTCACAAACCGAGGGTGTAGGGCTTGTGACCATGTATTCGTCGCTCCGGTGCCTATAACTTTTGATATGTAAGAAGTTACGCGGCGCACAGCATATCATTGGAAAGCTGTCTGAGAGCTCTACGACAGGGGCAGCAAGCCTCCTCAGCTGCGCCTATTTTCGGAGCCCAAAATCGAAAGTTTTCATCAGTTTCGGGACATTTTTCTTCTTTTGCGCTGTTTTTCCGTCCCGGATCGTACGTCGTGAGCTACGAAAAGACGACAACCTAATCCATCCCATTTTCATTACAGAATCCCACCGCACCTTGGGCAAGACAACTTCACTTCACGTAGAGGCTGCGCCCGCAAACGAGGGCGTGGGGCTTGTGACCAGGTATCCGTCGCTCCGGTGCCCATAACTTTTGATCCGTAAGGAGTTACGTGGGGCACAGCATACCGTTGGAAAGGTCTTCGAGAGCTCTACGACAGGGGTAGCAAGCCAACTCTGCTGCGCCTATTTTCGGAATCCAAAATTGAACGTTTACATTAGTTTCGGGACACATTTTCTTCTTTTACGTTGTTTTTCCATCCCAGATCGTACGTCGTGAGCCGCGAAAAGGACGACAACCTAATCCATCACATTTCTATTACCGAATCCCATGGCACCTTGGACAAGACAACTTTACTTCACACAGAAGCTGGGCTCACAAATCGAGGGTGTGGGGCTTGTGTCCAGGTATTTGTCGTTCCGGTGCCCATAACTTTTGATCTATAAGAAGTTACGCGGTGCACAGCATACCGTTGGAAAGCTCTCCAAGAGCTCTACGACGGGGGAAGCAAGCCTTCTCAGCTGCGCCTATTTTCGAAGCCCAAAATCGAATGTTTTCATCAGTTTCGGGACACTTTTCTTCTTTTGCGCTTTTTTTTCGTCCCGCATCGTACGTCGTGAGCCACGAAAAGGACGACAACCTAATCCATCACATTTCTATTACCGAATCCCACGGTACCATAGGAAAGACAACTTCACTTCACGTAGAAGCTTGGCCCACAAACCGAGGGTGTGAGGCTTGTGCCAGGTATCTGTCGCTCCGGTGCCCATAACTTTTGATCCGTAATGAGTTACGTGGCGCACAGCATACCGTTGGAAAGCTCTCCGAGAGCTCTACGACGTGGGCAGCAAGCCTCCTTGGCTGCGCCTATTTTCGGAGATCAAAATTGAATGTTTTCATCAGTTTCGGGACACTTTTCTTCTTTTGCGCTGTTTTTGGGTCTCGGATCGTACGTCGTGAGCCGTGAAAAGGATGACTACCTAATCCCTCACATTTCTATTACCAAATCCCACGACACCTTGGGCAAGACAACTTCACTTCACATAGAGGCTGGGCCAGCAAACGAGGGTGTGGGGCTTGAGACCAGTTATTTGTCACTCCGGTGCCCATAACTTTTGATCCGTAAGGAGTTACGCGGAACACAGCATACCTTTGGAAAGCTCTCCGAGAGCTCTACGATGGGGGCACCAAGCCTTCTCAGCTGCGCCTGTTTTCAGATCCCAAAATCGAATGTTTTCATCAGTATCGGGACACTTTTCTTCTTTTACACTATTTTTCCGTCCAGGATCGTATGTCGTGAGCAGCGAAAAGGACGATAACTTAATCTATCACATTTCTATTACGAGTCCCACGGCACCTTGGGCAAGACAACTTCACTACACGTAGAGGCTGGGCCCGCAAACAAAGGGCATGGGGCTTGTGACCAGGTATCCGTTGCTCTGGTGCCCTTAACTTTTGATCCGTAAGGTGTTACGCGGCGCAAAGCATATCGTTCAAAAGCTCTCAGAGGGCTCTACGATGGGGGTAGCAAGCCTGCTCGGCTACGCCTATTTTTGGAGCCCAAAATTGAACATTTTCATCAGTTTTGGGAAACTTTTCTTCGTTTTTGCTATTTTTTCGTCGCGGATCGTACGTCGTGAGCCGCGAAAAGAAGGACAACCTAATCCATCACATTTCTATTACCAAATCCCATGGCACCTTGGGCAAGACAACTTCACTTCACGTAGAAGCTGGGCTCGCAAACCGAGGGTGTGGGGCTTGTGACCATGTATCTGTCGCTCCGGTGCCTATAACTTCTGATCTGTAAGAAGTTACGCGGCGCATAGCATACCGTTGGAAAGCTGTCTGAGAGCTCTACGACAGGGGAAGTAAGCTTCCTCAGCTATGCCTTTTTTCGGAGCCCAAAATCGAATGTTTTCATCAATTTTGGGATATTTTTCTTCTTTTGCAATATTTTTCTGTCCCGGAACGTACGTCGTGAGCCGCGAAAAGGATGACAACCTAATCCATCACATTTCTATTACATAATCCTACTGCACCTTGTACAAGACAACTTCATTTCACATAGAGGCTGCGCCCGCAAACGAGGGCGTGGGGCTTGTGACCAGGTATCCGTCGCTCCGGTGCCCATAACTTTTGATCCGTAAGGAGTTACGCGGGGCACAGCATACTGTTGGAAAGCTCTTCGAGAGCTCTACGATGGGGGAACTAAGCCTGCATGGCAGCGCCTATTTTCAGAGCCCAAAATTGAATGTTCTAATCAGTTTCAGGACATTTTTCTTTTTTTACATTGTTTTTCCATCTCGGATCGTACGTCGTGAGCCGCGAAAAGGACGACAACCTAATCCATCACATTTCTATTTCTGAATACCATGGCATCTTGGGCAACACAACTTCACTTCATGTAGAGGCTGCGCACGCAAACGAGGGCGTGGGGCTTGTGACCAGGTATCCGTCGCTCCGATGCCCATAACTTTTGATCCGTAAGGAGTTATGCGGCGCACAGTATACCGTTGGAAAGCTCTCCGAGAGCTCTACGACAAGGGCACCAAGATTGCTCGGCTGCTCCTTCTTTCATAGCCCAAAATTTAATGTTTTCATCAGTTTCGGGACAATTTTCTTCTTTTACGTTATTTTTTCATCCCGGATCGTACGTCGTGAGCCGC
Organism: Ehretia macrophylla; assembly: GCA_037974665.1. Classification (NCBI taxonomy): domain Eukaryota; kingdom Viridiplantae; phylum Streptophyta; class Magnoliopsida; order Boraginales; family Ehretiaceae; genus Ehretia; species Ehretia macrophylla. The sequence continues at coordinate 54,912,584 of CM075764.1, forward strand.
GAAAAGGACGACAACCTAATCCATCACATTTCTATTACCGAATCCCATGGCACCTTGGACAAGACAACTTCACTTCACACAGAAGCTGGGCTCGCGAACCGAGGGTGTGGGGCTTGTGACCAGGTATCTGTCACTCCGGTGGCCATAACTTTTGATCTGTAAAAACTTGCGTGGCGCACAGCATACCGTTGGAAAGCTCTCCAAGAGCTCTACGACGGGGGTAGCAAGCCTTCTCAGCTGCGCCTATCTTCGGAGCCCAAAATCGAATGTTTTCATTAGTTTTGGGACACTTTTCTTCTTTTGCGCTGTTTTTCCGTCCCGGATCGTACGTCATGAGCAGCGAAAAGGACGACAACCTGATCCATCAAATTTCTATTACAAAATCCCACCGTACCTTGGGCAAGACAACTTCACTTCACGTAGAGGCTGCGCCCACAAACGAGGGCGTGGGGCTTGTGACCAGGTATCCATCGCTCCGGTGCCCATAACTTTTGATCTGTAAGGAGTTACGCAGGGCACAGCATACCGTTGGAAAGCCCTTCGAGAGCTCTACAACGGAGGCACCAAGCCTGCTTGGCTGCACCTGTTTTCAGAGCCCAAAATTGAATGTTCTAATCAGTTTCGAAAAACTTTTCTTCTTTTACGTTGTTTTTCAATCCCGGATCGTACGTCGTGAGCCGCGAAAAGGACGACAACCTAATCCATCACATTTCTATTACCAAATCCCTGGCACCTTGGACAAGACAACTTCACTTCACGTAGAAGCTGGGCTCGCAAACCGAGGGTGTGGGGCTTGCGACCAGGTATCTGTCACTCCGGTGCCCATAACTTTTAATCTATAAGAAGTTGCGCGAAGAACAGTATACCGTTGGAAAGCTCTCCAAGAGCTCTACGACGGGGACAGCAAGCCTCCTCAGCTGCACCTATTTTCGGAGCCCAAAATCGAATGTTTTCATCAATTTTGGGATATTTTTCTTCTTTTGCGCTATTTTTCCGTCCCGGATCGTACGTCGTGAGCCGCGAAAAGGATGACAACCTAATCCATCACATTTCTATTACATAATCCCACTGCACCTTGGGCAAGACAACTTCATTTCACGTAGAGGCTGCGCCCGCAAACGAGGGCGTGGGGCTTGTGACCAGGTATCCGTCGCTCCGGTGCCCATAACTTTTGATCCGTAAGGAGTTACGCGGGGCACAGCATACCGTTGGAAAGCTCTTTGAGAGCTCTACGACGGGGGCACTAAGCCTGCTCGGTTGCGCCTGTTTTCAAATCCCAAAATTGAATGTTCTAATCAGTTTTGGCACATTTTTCTTTTTTTACATTGTTTTTCCATCCTGGATCGTACGTCGTGAGCCGCGAAAAGGACGACAACCTAATCCATCACATTTCTATTTCTGAATCCCACAGCATCTTGGGCAACACAACTTCACTTCACGTAGAGTGACCAGGTATCTGTCGTTCCGGTGCCCATAACTTTTGATCCGTAAGGAGTTATACGGCGCACAGCATTCCGTTAGAAATCTCTTTGAGAGTTCTACGACGGGGGCAATAAGCCTGCTCGGCTGCGCTTGTTTTCGCAGCCCAAAATCGAATGTTTTAATCAGTTTTGGAACACTTTTCTTGATTTTCGCTGTTTTTTCGTCGCGGATCGTACGTCGTGAGCCGTGAAAAGCATGACAACGTAATCCATCACATTTCTATTACCGAATCCCATGGCACCTCTGGCAAGACAACTTCACTTCACGTAGAGGCTGGGCCCGCAAAGCGAGGGCGTGGGGCTTCTGACCAAGTATCCGTTGCTCCGGTGCCTATAACTTTTGATCCGTAAAGAGTTACGCGGCGCACAGCATACCGTTGGAAAGCTCTCCGAGCGCTCTACGACGGGGGCTGCAAGTCTGCTTTGTTGCGCCTGTTTTCAGAGCCCTAAATCAATCGTTTTCATCAGTTTCAGGAAACTTTTCTTCTTTTGCGCTGTTTTTCCGTCCCGGATCATACATCGTGAGCCGCGAAAAGGACGACAATCTAATCCATCACATTTCTATTACCGAATCCAGCGGCACCTTCGGAAAGACAACTTCACTACACATAGAAGCTGGGCCCGCAAACCGAGGGTGTGGGACTTGTGACCAGGTATCCGTCGCTCCGGTGCCCATAACTTTTGATCCGTAAAGAGTTACGTGGAGCACAGCATACCGTTGGAAAGCTCTCTGAGAGCTCTACGATGGGGGCAGCAAGCCTGCTGAGTTGCGCCTGTTTTCGGAACCCAAAATCGAATGTTTTCATCAATTTTGGGACACTTTTTTTTCTTTTACGTTGTTCTTCCGTCGCGGATCGTATATTGTGAGCCGCGATAAGAATGACAGCCTAACCCATCACATTTCTATTACTGAATCCCATGGCACCTTGGGCAAGACAACTTCACTTCACGTAGAGGCTGGGGCCGTAAAGCAAGGGTGTGGGGCTTGTGACCAAGTATCTGTTGCTCCGGTGCCCATAACTTTTGATCCATACGGAGTTACGCGGCGCACAGCATACCGTTGGTAAGCTATCCGACAGCTCTACGACGGGGACGACAAACCTACTTTGTTTCGCCTATTTTTGGAGACCAAAATTGAACTTTTTCATCAATTTCGGGACACTTTTCTTCTTTTGTGCTGTTTTTCAGTCCCGAATCGTTCGTCGTGAGCCACGAAAAGGAAGACAACCTAATCCATCACATTTCTATTACCGAATCCCACGACACCTTGGGAAAGACAACCTCACTTAATGTAGAAGCTGGGCCCGTAAATCGAGGGTGTGGGGCTTGTGACCAGCTATCTATCGCTCCGGTGCCCATAACTTTTGATCTGTAAGGAGTTACGTGGCGCACAGCATACCGTTCGAAAGCTCTCCGAGAGCTCTACGACGGGGGCAGCAAGCCTCCTTGGCTACACCTGTTTTCGGAGCCCAAAATTGAAGTTTTCAGCAGTTTCGGGACACTTTTCTTCTTTTGCGCTGTTTTTCCGTTTCGGATCGTATGTCGTGAGCCGCGAAAAGGACGACAACCTAATCCATCACATCTATATTTCCGAATCCCACGGCACCTTGGGCAAGACAACTTCACTTCACGTAGAGGCTGGGCCAGCAAACGAGGGCGTAGGGCTTGTGACCAAGTATCTGTCGCTCCAGTGCCCATAACTTTTGATCCGTAAGGAGTTATGTGGCGCACAACATACCTTTGGAAAGCTCTCCGAGAGCTCTACGACGAGGGCACTATGCCTTCTCAGCTGCGATTGTTTTCAGATCCCAAAATTGAATGTTTTCATCAGTATCGGGACACTTTTCTTCTTTTACACTATTTTTTCATCCCGGATCGTACGTCGTGAGCCGCGAAAAGGACGATAACCTAATCCATCACATTTTTATTACCGAATCCCACGGCACCTTGGGTAAGACAACTTCACTTCACGTAGAGGCTGGGCCCGCAAACAAAGGGCATGGGGCTTGTGACCAGGTATCCGTCGCTCTAGTGCCCTTAACTTTTGATCCGTAAGGAGTTACGCGGCGCACAGCATACCGTTGGAAAGCTCTCAGAGAGCTCTACGACAAGGGTAGCAAGCTTGCTCGGCTGCGCCTATTTTTGGAGCCCAAAATTGAACATTTTCATCAGTTTCGGGATACTTTTCTTATTTTATGCTATTTTTTTGTCGCGGATCGTACGTCGTGAGCCGCGAAAAGGAGGGCAACCTGATCCATCACATTTCTATTACTGAATCCCATGGCACCTTGGGCAAGACAACTTCACTTCACGTAGAAGCTGGGCTCGAAAACTGAGGGTGTGGGGCTTGTGACCAGGTATAAATCGCTCCAGTGCCCATATCTTTTGATCCGTAAGAAGTTACGCGGTGCACAGCATACCGTTGGAAAGCTCTCCAGGAGCTCTACGACGGGGGCAGCAAGCCTCCTCTACTGCGCCTATTTTCGGAGCCCAAAATCGAATGTTTTCATCAGTTTCGGGATACTTTTCTTCTTTTGCGCTGTTTTTCCGTCCCGGATCGTACGTCGTGAGCCGCGAAAAGGATGACAACCTAATCCATCACATTTCTATTACAGAATCCCACTGCACCTTGGGCAAGACAACTTCACTTCACGTAGAGGCTGGGCCCGCAAACGAGGGCGTGGGGCTTGTGACCAGGTATCCGTCGCTCCGGTGCCCATAACTTTTGATTCGTAAGGAGTTACGTGGGGCACAGCATACCGTTGGAAAGCTCTTCGAGAGCTCTACGACGGGGACACCAAGCCTGCTCGGCTGCGCCTGTTTTCAGAGCGCAAAATTTAATGTTCTCATCAGTTTCGGGACACTTTTCTTCTTTTATGCTATTTTTCCATCTCGGATCGTACGTCGTGAGCCCCGAAAAGGACGACAATCTAATCCATCACATTTCTATTATCGAATCCCACGACACCTTGGGCAAGACAACTTCACTTCACGTAGAGGCTGGGCCAGCAAACCGAGGGCGTGGGGCTTGTGACGAGGTATCCGTCGCTCCGGTGCCCATAACTTTTGATCCGTAAGGAGTTACACGGCCCACAGCACACCGTTGGAAAGCTCTCCGAGAGCTCTACGACAAGGGCACCAAGCCTACAAGGTTGTGCCTGTTTTCGTAGCCCAAAATCAAACATTTTCATCAATTTTGTGACACTTTTCTTTTTTTGCGTTATTTTTTCGTCCCGGATCGTACGTCGTGAACTGCGAAAGGGACAACAAACTAATCCATCATATTTCTATTTCTGAATCCCACGGCACCTTGGGCAAGACAACTTCATTTCACGTAGAGGCTGGGCCAGCAAACAAAGGGCGTGGGGCTTGTGACCAGGTATTTGTTACTCCGGTGCCCTTAACTTTTGATCCGTAAGGAGTTATGCGGCCCACAGCATACCGTTGGAAAGCTCTCTGAGAGCTCTACGACAGGGCAGCAAGCCTACTCGGCTGTTGTGAGGCCCGACCCTGAATAACGTGTTACCTCGAATTGCGTGCCCTAACCTAAGTTTAAGAGTCGTGTCTTGAATTACGTGCATTGCATTGAATTACGTGCCTTATTTTGGTTTACGTGCATTCACCTAAGGTTGCGTGTGTTAGCATTGGAATCCGTGCATTTGTCTTGAAGTACATGCCTTAGTCTTGAAGTACATGTTTTACCTCATAATTTGTGCCCTAGAACCTAGGAATCCGTGCCACCATGTTAATCTAGGAAGATTCCCACACGAAGCACTAGACACTAAAATAATCCTACACAATCCACTAACCAATATTATATTCCTAATTCAAATTCTCTACAAAATCCACTAACAATAAACAATTCTATCTACACAAACACCTAAACATTCTTTATTCCTTATTCTATTTGCAAATTCAAAGCACCTCAAATCCTACACTTATTATAATCTATAATAAGCTAACATAAATCTAAAAATTCAGATTCTCCATGCTAATACTTGGCCATGCCTATGCCATTTGAGCAAAATTTGAACAAGATATTTAATTGATGCATGCTTAGACAAGTCTTACACATTGTCATATCTTTTCCATACACCAAAGCATTATTTTACTAACAAATGAGCTACCATTCTCGGCCCTTGCAATTCACATGCCAAACAATTCAAATAATGCTTAAAGAATGACACAATTTCAGAATTTAGAGGCTCAAGGCTGACACACAAGCACATGCTCACAAACAACTCTTCAAACACTCATTTTTCTCTCAAAACTCTCTCATTCTCTCTCCTTCTCTCTCCATTTCGACCATGGCTGCCTCTTGACCTTCCAAGACCTCAAGCATGCTCTCAAGACTCTCCCAAGCTCATCCATAGCAGCCCAAAGCAAGGAAGAAGCCCTTTGTGCATTTTGAAGAGCATTTGAGCATCTTTAACCATCAATAGGCTAAGTTGAGGGCTAAAACTCTTTTAAAAGCTTTCAAAAACCACATGCATGCCTTCATATGTCTACATTTACCTCTGTACTTGTTGTATATGTGTGTACATGAGCTTATGTAACCATGCATGGCAAGATTTTAGGCTAGAACTTGAAGATAGGCAAAATCGCGTAGCTGGCAGATTTCTGACTTGTTAGAACGAAGTGTATTTGGCCTGGTAAATGACGTTTAAAATGCGTGAAAATTGGTAGGTGACTAGTTTTGCCAGTTGTGAGCATTTTTTGTAGAAATAGGCCAAGGCCAATTTTTACTCTATGGTCTCTAAAATGGAAAAACATCGAAAGGTGTCTAAATCTTGAAAATCTGGGAAAATGGAGCAGGTTTTTGGCAGTTCACTATCCTTGTAGAACGAAACAGTTTTTACCTAGTAAATGATATTTAAAATTCATTAAATTTGGTAGGTTGATATATTGTTCAGTTCTGGACATTTTTGTCAGAAATAGACTAAGTCTAAATCTGACTCGAAGACCCTAAAAAATGGCAAGTATTAAAATGTGTACAAATCTGGACAGTTTTGCGCAGTCTCACGGTTTTGGCTATAACTCTTGAATCCGAACTCCAAATGATGCGAGGTTTGTTTCTGGATTTAAATTACTCATTAAGCTTTAATTTGATATTTTGTTCACTGAAATTGGAGATTGTTGGGTTGTCTAAATGAATATCGGAAAACAGACCATTGCAGTGAGGTTTTCGTTTAGTGATATGCTTTGAAAAATGTTGTAACTTCTCTTGTGGTATTGAATGCTTGGGATTGTGGCACTTGGATGTTGTGTGGAATGTTTTGGATGATTGAGGATGTTTTAATTAATCGATGCATGGCTTGGGTTAATTACGTGACAACTTGTGGCTTAATCGCACGTGTAAGCATGATTTGAAACCCTATTAACTATGAAATCTCGCTAAGTGATAATCATATGATTAATGTGTTTAATTGTGTGATTAGTAGGCTGCCTAATAAATGTTGAGTATTCTTGAAATGGTTTAAGAGCTGTTAGTGGTGCTTAGCAAACGAAACCGAACCGAGCACGACCTAGAAAACCCTAATGGCCCCGTAGGTTCTCGAGTCATAGACCACTCTCGTGTGAATTATAAATTGATCTTGAGGAATGTTAATGGGCTGCCCGGAATTGTTTTTATAACTCTAAATATGATTCCCGATGATTACATGTTGATAAGTAAACTCTTCTTGCACCCGATCTCATGTAAACGTCATTGCTTGCTTGTATGATCTTAATACTTGATACGTGAACCCCGAAATGAGTTATATGACTTGATTTACATGTGTTACATGGCTGCCCATTTAATGATCATATAACTCTATGTGTACTACAAGTGAATATACATGTCAAAGCATGCCTTGTATGTTTACTTATCGATATGTGATCTTATAATTGCTTGGATGCAACCTACTTTGTTGACCTCCTAATGTGAATTATTAAAAGACATGATATGGCTTATTTGAACATGGTTACTTGGCTGCCCGTGGAAGTTTAATTGCTTTCAAATTGATATATGAAATGATTACATGTTCTTACAATGCCTTATATGCCAATATGTCAAAATGTAATCATATACTTGCTCGGAGGCAACCTACTTTGTTGACCTCCCAATGTGAAATGTTAAATGGCATACATGTGCATTGCATACAAGGTTGCAACCTTTCATTTTGGCATGGTAGCGTTTCACGCACACCGGGCGGCATCGGGCTTGCCGGTGCTACCGTGACTACCATGGTCCAATTCCCTCTCTCGTTTGGGGGCTAGACTTCCTCGAAGAGTTGGGTCGTAGGATTTTGGGGTACATCCGGAGTACACCCATTTGGCGTGAAAAGTGGATGTTTGAAGCCGGCCGCAACAACTGTCATTGAAAATGAACTTGAACGGCAGGAAATAAGTGCTATGCGGGGGAAAGTACTATACCTAAATGTGGTGGAAGCTACCTCTTGAGGTATGAGCTACCTCTAGAGTCCTGTACGTATCAAACCGTATCCTTTTTACTCTGTGTTTAAGTACTCTCGCTTGGTTCCTAGAGGACCTCGGGGAGGAAAGATGGGTAAATGTGTTCATTTATATTTATGTTATGTTATGAACTTATTTATTCTAATTGACATGTTTTCAAAGGAGTTTTCATAAGATTAACGGGAAAAGAGTTTCAAAACGTTAACTCTCGTTCCCCCTCGCTGAGTTCATAAGGACTCACCCTCTTTTATCATCACAGGTGAAGAAGATCAGGAACAAGTACTCGAGAAGAATGTGCTTGTTGATGAATCCTTGGAGTGATTACGTGCTTTATATGCCTTGCTTGACAGTGGCTATTTTGTGAACGTTGTGTTTGCTTTGAAGAATATTTATTTTGTTGATGTAAATGACCCCGTTGTAATTTGGGTCTAATTTTGGATTGTACTATCTATAACCGGACGAACTCTTTATTTGGTTATTGTTTTTATTGTCTTGATTAGTAGTTATCATATGTGTTTAAACCACTAGGTGAATAATCAACTAAGTTAATTCTATCCAATTCCACTTAGGTACTCATTCGTAAGCTAAAGGATAATAGTTACGTGCATGATAGGGGTAAATTGACAAATAAACGGGACATAGTTATCATGCTAGGCTTGTCAATCAAACGAGACTATTGAAATAAATTAGTAGGCATATCTATTGATAACAAAATAGGAAATTTTAGTTGGAATTGAATCAATGATTAAAGATTTTGAGGCATTTTAGAAAATTAGGTCAGACCAAAGGTCCTAAATATAGCCGTCATGCTATCAGTTTTCCGGAAAAACTTTTGGAGTTTTAGGCCAACGTTAAGCATTAAATCATAACAAAAGGCAAAGTGTGGGAAATAACGATAATGATTTAGGTCACACACTAGTCTAGCCTCCATAGGTCGGGTTGGGGCATGACAGTTGCGCTTGTTTTCGGAGCCCAAAATCGAATGTTTTAATCAGTTTCGGGACACTTTTCTTCTTTTTCGCTGTTTTTTCGTCGCGGATCGTACTTCGTGAGCCCAAAAAGGACGACAACCTCATCCATCACATTTCTATTACCGAATCCCATGGCACCTTGGGCAAGACAACTTCACTTTACGTAGAGGCTGGGCCCGCAAAGCGAGGGCGTAGGGCTTGTGACCAAGTATCCGTTGCTCCGGTGCCAATAACTTTTGATCCGTAAGGAGTTACGTGGCGCACAACATACCGTTGGAAAGCTCTCCGAGAGCTCTACGACGGGGGCAGCAAGCCTCCTCGGCTATGCATGTTTTCGGAGCCCAAAATCGAACATTTTCATCAGTTTCGGGACACTTTTATTCTTTTCCGCTATTTTTTTGTCTAGGATCGTACGTCGGGAGCCGCGAAAAGGACGACAACCTAATCCATCACATTTCTATTACCGAATCCCACGGAACCTTGATCAAGACAACTTCACTTCACGTAGAGGCTAGGCCCGAAAACAAGGACGTGGGGCTTGTGACCTGGTATCCGTCGCTCCGGTACCCATAACTTTTGATCCGTAAGGAGTTACGCGGCGTACAACATACCGTTGGAAAGCTATCCGAGTGCTCTTCGATGGGGGCACCAAGCCTGCTCAGCTGCACCTGTTTTCAGAGCCTAAAATCTAATGTTTTCATCAATTTCGGGACACTTTTCTTCTTTTACGCTGTTTTTTCGTCCCGGATCGTACGTCGTGAGCCGCGAAAAGGACGACAACCTAATCCATCACATTTCTATTACCGAATCCCATGGCACCTTGGGCAAGACAACTTCACTTCATGTAAAGGCTAGGCCCGCAAACAAAGGGTGCGGGGCTTGTGACCAGTTATCCGTCGCTCCGGTGCCCTTAACTTTTGATCCTTAAGGAGTTACGCGGCGCATAGTATTCCATTGGAAAGCTCTCTGAGAGCTCTACGACGGGGGCAGCAAGCCTGCTCGGTTGCGCCTATTTTCGGAGCCCATAATCGAACGTTTTCATAAGTTTCGGGACACTTTTCTTCTTTTTCCCTATTTTTCCGTCACGGATCGTACGTCGTGAGCCGCGAAAAGGTGGGCAACCTAATCCATCACATTTCTATTATCGAATCACATGGCATCTTGGGCAAGACAACTTCACTTCACATAGAAGCTGGGCCCGCAAACCGAGGTTGTGGGGCTTGTGACCAGGTATCCGTCGCTCTGGTGCCCATAACTTTTGATCCGTAAGGAGTTATGTGGCGCACAATATACCGTTGGAAAGCTCTCTGAGAGCTCTACAACAGGGGCACCTAACATGCTCGGCTGCGCTTGTTTTTATAGCCCAAAACTGAACACTTTCATAAGTTTTGGGACACTTTTCTTCTTTAGCGTTATTTTTTCGTCCCTGATCGTACGTTGTGAGCCGCGAAAAGGATGACAACCTAATCCATCACATTTCTATTACCGAATCCCATGACACCTTGGGCAAGACAACTTCACTTCACGTAGAGGCTGGGCCCGCAAACAAAGCGCATGGGGCTTGTGACCAGGTATCCGTCACTTATGTGCCCTTAACTTTTGATCCGTAAGGAGTTACATGGCGCACAGCATACCGTTGGAAAGCTCTCCGAGAGCTCTACGACGGGGGTACCAAGCCTAGTCGGCTGCGCCTATTTTTGGAGCCCAAAATCAAACATTTTCATTAGTTTCGGGACACTTTTCTTCTTTTGCACTATTTTTTCGTCCTGGATCGTACGTCGTGAGCCGCGAAAAGAAAGACAACCTAATCCATAACATTTCTATTACCGAATCCCATGGCACCTTAGGCAAGACAACTTCACTTCACGTAGAAACGGGGCTCGCAAACCGAGGGTGTGGGGCTTGTGACCAGGTATCCGTCACTCTGGTGCCCATAACTTTTGATCCATAAGGAGTTACGCGGCGTACAGCATACCGTTGGAAAGCTCTCTGAGAGCTCTTCGACGGTGGCACCTAACATGCTCAGCTGCGCCTGTTTAAGAAGCCCAAAATTGAACATTTTGATAAGTTTTGGGATACTTTTCTTCTTTTGCGCTGTTTTTCCATCCCGGATCGTACGTCGTAAGCCGTAAAAAGTAAGACAACCTAATTCATCACATCTCTATTACCGAATCCCACGGCACCTTGGGCAAGACAACTTCACTTCACGTAGAGGCTGGGCCCGCAAACAAAGGGTGTGGAGCTTGTGACCAAGTATCCGTCGCTCCGGTGCCCTTAACTTTTTATCCGTAAGGAGTTACGTGGCGCACAGCATACCGTTGGAAAGCTCTCTGAGAGCTCTATGACGGGGGCAGCAAGCCTGCTTGTCTGTGCCTATTTTCGAATGTGAGGCCCGACCCCGAATAACGTGTGTTACCTCAATTTGCGTGGCTTAGACCTAGAATTATATGACTGACCTTGGATTATGTGTCATGTCTTGGTTTTCGCGCATGCCTCGTCATTCGTGCATTGACCTAGAATTATGTGCCCTAATCCTCGACTTACGTGCCCCAACCTCGATTTGCGTACGATACCTCCTTTTGTGTGCCCTAGCCTTGATTTGTGTGCCTTGACCTAAGTTTAAGAATTGTGTTTCATTTTGTATGCCTTGCATTGAATTACGTGCATTCATTTAGGGTTGCGTGCTTTTACTTGAAAACGTGCATTCGTCTCGTAGTTCGTGCCCTACCTCATAGTGTGTGCCCTAGACCTAAGAAATCGTGCCCTCACGCTAATCAAGAAAGCATCTTACACGAAGACTAGATCAATAATTAATCCTACAAATCTCACTAACTAATATTAAATTACTAATTGAACTTACTAGAAGACAAAATCTCACAAAAAGCTAGACATTCCTTATTCTTTATTCCTTATTCTTTTGCACTTTCAACACACAATTAATTAATGCCCAAAAGATGACAAAAAAATCAGATTTCTATATGCCTTGGCCGACCACTTGTTGGGCTTTGTGATTGCTTTGCTTAATTCAATTTAATTCCTAGACAATCTATGATAATTCTATGACACAAATGCATAAAAAACTAGCTCAAAACCCTCCCCAAAGCTCCACCAATCTCGACATAGGCTCCTGGCCCATGCTAGGAATTTCAAAATGCTTCTTGAAGACACAAAAATCTCAATTGTAAAGCTCAAGGCCGACATATGCATCAACATTTGCAAAAGCCTTCATTTTTTCTTCATTTCTCTCATTTCCTCACATTTCTCTCTCTCCCTCTCATTCTTCTCTCTTTCTCTCGGCCTTGGCTGAGTTCATATACTCCATAGCTCATCTTCATCATTCCATGGTTCATCAAGGCAAGCTAGAAGCTAAGAAGCTCGACTAAGCAAGCTAAGTTGCAAGAAAGCTCACATGCAATCTTATTGAACTTCCATTTCGGTTTAGGTGAGTTTGCTAGCTTCCATTTCTTTTCTTCTTGTTCTAACCACACGCACCTACTAAGAACTTGGTTACTAAGCTAGGAAACTAGAGAAAAACCGAGTGGTGTCTCGGCTAAGCAAGGAAAAGAGTCAACTTTGTGCTTCACCAAGAGTCTTGTGCATCTTCTTGTTGTTTTGCTAAGGTGAGGGCTAAAACTTCTTGAAAATCCTTCAAAAAACCACATGCATGCTCTTAAATGTTTGTCTTTGCTTCTGTACTTGAGATACATGTGTGTTTATAAGCTTTTATAACCATGCATGGCAAGATTTTGGGCTAGAAGGTGATGATAGATGAAATCGGGTTTATGACAGCTTTCTGTCTTGTTGGTGCGAGATGATTTTGGCTAGGTAAATGATGTTGAAAATACGTGAAAATTGGTAGGTAACTATTTTTGCCAGTTCTGAACATTTTTCCCAGACACAGGCCAAAGATAATTTTGAATCTAAGGTCCTCAAAATGGCAAATCATTAAAATGTGTCCAAATCTGGAAAATCTGAAAAAATGAAGCAGGTTTTGGCAGATTCACTGACTTTGTGGAACGAACCAGTTTTGACTTAGTAAATGATATCCAAAATGCATAAAATTTGGTGTTCTGCTAGAATTTTCAGTTCTGGACATTTTTTTCAGAAATGGACTAAGGCTAAATCTGACCCTAAGGCTCTCAAAAACGACAAGTATTGAAATGTGTGCAAATCTGGACAATTTTGTGCAGTCTCACTGTTTTTGCTATAACTATTGAACCCGAACTCCAAATGATGCGAGGTTTGTTTCTGAATTTAGTTCACTTAATAAGATTTAATTTGACATCTTATTCACTAGAATTGGAGATTGTTTGCTTGTCTTAACGATTGTGAGAAAACAGCCTATTGCAGTGAGGGTTTCACTTAGTGATATGCTTAGAAAAATTATTGTAGCTTCTCTTGTTGTATTAAATGCTTGGGATTGTGGCATTGAGATGTTGTGTGGACTGTTTTGAATACTTGAGGGTGTATGAACTAATCAATGCATGGCTTGAGATTGATTTTGAGTTGACTTGGGGCTTAATCGCACGGGTAAGCACGAAATGGAAACCCTAGTGACTAGGTAAATTCACTAAGTGTTGATCCTATGAATATCGTGTTTAATTATATGTTTAGTAGGCTGCCCGTAGTTACCATTGTAGCCCTAAATGCAATCTTGATGATTACATGTTGACAAGTAGGCCTTTCTTGCACCCGGTCCCACGTAGATGCCGTTGCATGATGAATAATCTTATTAATTGATTACGTGAGCTTTGAAATGAGTTATATGACTTGATTTACGTGTGTTACATGGCTGCCCGTTTAATGTTCATATAACTCCATGTGCCTTTGAAGTGAAATTACTTGTCTTATCGTGCCTCGCTTGTTTACTTGTCAATGTGCAATCTTATGACTGCTCGGAGGCAACCTACTTTGTTGTCCTCTTAATGTGATATATTAAATGTCATAAATGTGCATTGCATACAAGGTTGCAACCTTTCATTCTGGCGTGGTAGCGTTCACGCACACCGGGCGGCATCGGACTTGCCAGTGCAACCGTGACTACCATTGTCCAATTCCCTCTCTTGCTTGGGGGCTAAACTTCCTCGGAGAGTTGGGTCGTAGGATTTCAGGGTACATCTGGAGTACACCCACTTGGCTTGATAAGGGGATGATTTGAAGTCGGCCGCAACAACTGATACTGGAAATGAACTGAGAGCAAAAGCTCACCGTATCCTTTTCACTATGTGTATAAGTACTCTCGCTTGGTTCCTAGAGGACCTCGGGGAGGAAAGACGGGTAATTGTGTTCCTTTACTTCTATATTATTGTTGTGTACTTATTTGTGATATATTCATGCTTGCAAAAAGGGTTTTCATAAGTTGAACCGGAAAATGAGTTTCAAAACCTATTTCTCGTTCCCCCTCGATGGGTTCATAAGGACTCACCCTCTTTTATCATCTCAGGTGAAGAAGACCAGGAACAGGTACTCGAGGACAATGTGCCTAACGATGATTCCTTGGAATGATTGCTTGCCCTACGTGCCTTAATTGACTATGGCCATTTTGTGAACGATATGTTGCTTGAAGACCATTTCTTATGTTGCTTGTTGTTGTATTGTAAATGACCCCGTTGTAATTTGGGTCTAATATTGGGATTGAACTATCTATAACCGGACGGACCTTTTATTTTGTTATTTGTTTTCATGGTCTCGTATGGTAGTTATCGTAGGTGTTCAAACTACTAGATGATTAATCCACTAAGTTAAATCTATCTAATTTCACTTAGGTACTCACCTGTACCTTAAAGGATAATAGGTACTTGCACAACAGGAATTCAACAAATAAATGGAGCATAGTTATCAAGCTAGGCTTATTAACCAAACGACACTTTCAAGATAAACTAGTAGGCATATCGGTTGATGACAAAATATGAATCTTAGTTGGAATCGAATCAAGGTTTGAAAGTTTTGAGGCGTTTAGGAAATTAGGTCAAACTAAAGAGCCCAATTACAGTCGTCATACTGCTGGTTTTCCGAAAAATTTTGGGGTTCTAAGCCAATGTTAAGCATTAAATCATAACAAAAGGCTAAGAATGTGAAATAGTATAAATGAATTAGGTCATTCCCTAGTCTAGCCTCCATAGGTCGGGTTGGGGCGTGACACCTTATATTAGAATGGTATCAGAGCTTAGTTTACTAACTAGGCGTTAGTCGGGTTCAACTCTCGGACCATGGGTAGAAGCCCTAAGGTAATTATGATGTTTTTTTTTTATATGTGTTAGTTCGTGCTAATGTGCTTTAATTGCTTTAAGTATTGAATATTATATGCCTTTGTGGACCATATGTATTATGTGTCATGCACACCGACACGTTAGTGACCTCGATAATGCATGCATGCTTTTATACTCCTTCCTTGATACATGTGCATGTTATATTGTCACGCCCCAACCCGGCCTATAAAGGTTAGACTAGGGTGTGATCTAAACATTCAAGTCACGTCTCGTACTTAACAGTTCATGAAGATTTAACACTTAACGTTTTGGTCTAAACTCTAAAATTTTTTGGAAAACCGGTAGCATAACGGCTGTAATTGGGCTCTTTGGTTTGACCTAATTCTCTAAACGCCTCAAAATTTATCATCTCAAATTCATTTCCAACTAAGATTACTATTTATCATCAATTGAAATGCCTACTGGTTGTCTTGATGTCTCGTTTGATTAATAACCTAGCATGATAACTATGTCCCGTTTATTTGTCAATTTCCTATCATGCAAGTACCTATTATCTTTTAGTTTGCAAATGAGCACCTAAGTGAAATTAGATAGAATTAACTTAGTTGATTGTTCATCTAGTGGTTTGAATGCCTACGATAACTACTAATTAAGAAAACGAAAGCAAACAACCAAATAAAAAGTTCGTCCGGTTAGAGATAGTACAATCCCAGAATTAGACCCAAATTACAGCGGGGTCATTTACATCAATAAACAATGAGCAACATAAAAGAAATAGTATTCAAGTAGCATAGTTCATAAATAGCCATAATCACACGAAGCACATAGGACAGGCAATCACTCCAAGGAATCATCGTTAGGCACATCATCCTCAGGTACCTGTTCTTGATCTTCTTCACCTAAGATGATAAAAGAGGGTGAGTCTTTATGAACTCAGCGACGGGGAACGAGAAATAGGTTTTGAAACTCATTTTCCGGGTCAATCTTATGAAAACCCTTTTTGCAAGCATGATGTGTATCACAAACAAGTACATATCGTAATATAATAGTAAAGAACGCAATTACCTGTCTTTCCTCCCCGAGGTCCTCTATGGACCACACGAGAGTACTTATACACATGGTAAAAAGGATACGGTGAGCTTTTGCTCTCAGATCAATTCCAGTATCAATTGTTGCGGCCGACTTCAAATCATCCCCTTAACACGCCAGGTGGGTGTACTCCGGATGTACCCCGAAATCCTACGACCCAACTCTCCGAGGAAGTCTAACCCCCAAGCGAGAGAGGGAATGGGACCATGGTAGTCACAGGTGCACCGGCATGCATGATGCCGCCCGGTGTGCGTGATTGCTACCATGCCGACATGAAAGGTTGCAACCTTGTATGCAGTGCACATTTATGACATTTAATATATCACATTAGGAGGACAACAAAGTAGGTTGCCTCCGGACAGTCATAAGATTGTACTTTGACAAGTAAACAAGCGAGGCACGGATAGACAAGTAATTTCACTTGAAAAGCTCATGGAGTTATATGAACATTAAACGGACAGCCGTGTAACGCACATAAATCAAGTCATATAACTCAATTCAAGCCCATGTAATCAAATAATAAGATTATATAACATGCAACAACATTTACGTGGGCTCGGATGCAAGAAAAGCCTATTTGTCAACGTGCAATGGTCAAAATCACATTTAGGACTATAAGGGCATCTACGGGCAGCCTACTAAGCATATAATTCCACACAATATCCAAATGATCAACACTTAGCAAGACTACCTAGTCATTAGGGTTTCCATTTCGTGCATATCCGTGCAATTTAAGCCCCAAACTAATTCAAAATCAATCTCAAGCCATGCATCATTTAATTCAACATCCTCAAACATTAAAAACAGCCCACACAACATCCCAAAGCTACAATCCCAAGCATTTATTTCAACAAGAGAAGTTACAACAATTTTTCTAAGCGTAACACTAAGTGAAACCCTTATTGCAATAGGCTATTTTCTCACAATCATTAAGATAAGCAAACAATCTCCAATTCCAGTGAATAAGATGTAAAATTAAAGCTTAAGAAGTGAACTAAAATCAGAAACAAACCTTGCATCATTTGGAGTTCGGGATCATTAGTTATAGCCGAAACAGTGGAATAGCACAAAACTGTCCAGATTTGCACACATTTCGATAATTGACGTTTTTGAGGTCCTTAGGGTCAGATTTAGCCTTAGTCCATTTCTGACAAAACTGTCCAGAATGGAAAAATATAGCAGTACACCAAATTTAATGCATTTTGGACATCATTTACTAAGTCAAATGTGGTTTGTTCTACAAGGTCAGTGCATCTGCCAAAACCTGCTTCATTTTTCCCAAATTTCTAGATTTGGACACATTTTAAAGATTTGCCATTTTGAGAACCTTAGAGTCAAAATTAGCTTTGGCCTATTTCTGCGAAAAATGTTTAAAATGTTCAAAACTGGCAACACTAGTCACCTACCAATTTTCATGCATTTTCAACATCATTTGCCTAGCCAAACTCACATCGAAACAACAGGTCAGAGAGCTGTCACATAATCCGACTGCACCTATCATCACTTTCAAGCCAAAATCTTGCCATGCATGGTTGTAAAAGCTTATGAACGAACATATAACTCAAGTACAGAAGCAAAGACATACATTTATGAGCATGCATATGGATTTTTGAAGGATTTTCAAAAGGTTTTAGCCCTCACCTTAGCAAATCAACAAGAAGATGCACAAAACTTTGATGAAGCTCAAATTCTTCTTCTTCCTTGCTTAGCTGAGATTCCAACTCAATTTTCTCTATTTTTCCTAGCTTAGTGGCCAAGCTCTTAGTACATGCATGTGGTTAGAACAAGAAGAAAAGAAATGGAAGCTAGGAAACTTACCTAGGCCGAAAATGGTGACTCAAAGAGCATGCATGTGTGATTCTTGCATCCTAGCTAGCTTGGTTGAGTTCATTTGCATGTTGTTTGTCTTGATGCACCATAGGATGATGAAGATGAGCTAAGGGATGAAGAAACTCAGCCCAAAACCGAGATTGAGAGAGAAGAATGAGAGGGAGAGAGAGAGAAATGTGAGGAGAGTGAGAGAAATGAAAGAAAAATGATGGCTTTGCAAAAGATGAAGCATGGGTTGGCCTTGGGCATACAAAAATTCAGATTTGTGTCTCCAAGAAGCTGAATTTTGAATCACCTAGCATGGGCAAGGAGTCTTTGTCGAGATTGGTGGAGTTTTGAGCTAATTTTTTAATGCATTTGTGTCATAGAATTGTCATAGGAATGTTGGGAAATTAGGGAATCTAGGTAGAATAAAATATAGGAATGTTTGTTGATGAGTTGAATTATGAATAGAATAATAGATAGTGGGAAATGTAGGAATAGTTTAGTATTATTTTATTGTTAGTGGAGTTTGTAGAGAATTTGAATTAGGAATATAATATTGGTTAGTGGATTGTGTAGGATTATTTTAGTGTCTAGTGCTTTGTGTAGGATTCTTTCTTGATTAACGTGGTGGCACAGATTCCTAGGTCTAGGGCACGAATTACGAGGTAGACACAAACTTCAAGACTAAGGCACGTACTTCAAGACTAATGCACGCAATCCTAGGTGAATGCACGTAAACCAATGCAAGGCACGTAATTCAATGCAATGCACGCAAATCAAGGCACGACTCTATATCTAGGTTAAGGTACGCAGTTCAAGGTTAGGGCACACAAAATGAGGTAACGCACTTACATCGAGGTCAGGGTACGTATATCTAGGTATCGCACGTCAGTAGGGGATTAGGGCACACCATTCTAGGTCAAGGCACGAATGACGAAGCATGCATGAAAACCAAGACAGGGCACGTAGTCTAAGGTCGGTCATACAGTTCTGGGTCTAAGGCACGCAAATCTAGGTAACACACGTTATTCGGGGTCGGGCCTCACATCCTCCCCTCCTTAAAAGAATTTCGTCCCGAAATTCATTCTTACCTATTGAGGTCATTTAAACGGATTCTGACCTTTGTTATTTTCCAACTCCGGGTCGTCCTTTGCTCTGTGATCTCTCTTACCACAATGAATTCACTTCCTAGCTTTCTCCAATCATTTAATTCAGTGTGATCCCTACATTTACAGTTTGTTCCTTTGAACAACTCTATTTTCTCCAACTGATCTTAAGGTCGAGTTCATTAACTAAGGTTAGAATCTCCAAACATAGTCATCAAAGCTGCATCGGTATTCTAACTATATAACTATAACTCCAAAATCATGACTCATGTTGTATCAATCTCGCATTCATACCTCAAAAGGAATATCACAATCATTCCATGATCCTAGGGTGACATACGCTAATTTTCAAGATGATAGGTCTATATCCGATTTACATATCCTATCTACTAGCTTCAAAATTGTTAGCATGTAGGACATACACATGTTATGGATTATTTCCACATACGACCCTATTTTTAGGTTGAACTCATCAAACAAACTAATCCATCTCAAGTCATCGTCTATCGATAGTATCATGGTTCTTATCTTGAAGGTACATTGGATTAATAAATCTTCTAATGACTAGTCTCCCGGTTACAAACTCCTATTCATTAACATCATTTCCCAGCTTCGTTAACCTTCACGCTTGTAATCAAGGAGGAAGACCGTTGAGATTTATTAAACTCGAATTCTAAGGTTTATTAAGTACCACCAACAAATTGCCATTGAAATTGCATGGGTAAACTAATCATGTGGCACTAGTTCAACTTTTCAAGTAAGTTTCATCAGCTTGTGATCCACAATTTATTTCCTTATTCAAATCTATATTTTCAAGTCACAAGGCTTCAGGATTTTCTTTTAATCTTATCCAAAACTCCTAAGGCGAATAGTTTCAACCTCAAATAAATTCCACTCACCTCAATCCAAGGTTACGTCATACTTAAGAAGACAATGATCCTACTCACTTAGCGACCTAGTCATTCCTTCAAACACTTAATGCCCGCCAATATATCTTCAACATTAATGTTACTAAGCTAGGTTCATAGCCATGTAAGTGAGATCAATTCTCTACTAGGTTACCGGTCGTACAACAACAATCCTAGGACTATAAATGGGTACCGAAATGATCTAGCTCATAAGATACTTACCATACTAATCCAAGTAGCTTGTTACACAAAATAACTTCAAGGCCGTGTCAACATAAGAATTATAACCACAATATAATCTAATAGAACTTCAAAAGTAGTCAATGACTCATTTAACTATCACTACAAGATCCACCCTCCATTTAACGACCACGATTCGAAGTCTACCAACGGCTAGTTTCTAGACGTGAAATGGTACACATAATACGATTGTCTAACAGCAGTCTCTTGGGTCATCATGACTCTAATTCATCTCTATCTTAACTATATGGAATCTTACTCTCTTCATTTACATGTTCAACTAGCTAAGAGCATCAAGTCTCAATGACCTTAGGTCCTAGGGTTCACCATGAATCATCATGCATACTCACTATTAGCTATTTAGGATTACTAATCATATCCTAACGACTCCACTTTGCAACCAGATGCTTTAATC
Organism: Ehretia macrophylla; assembly: GCA_037974665.1. Lineage (NCBI taxonomy): Eukaryota > Viridiplantae > Streptophyta > Magnoliopsida > Boraginales > Ehretiaceae > Ehretia > Ehretia macrophylla. The sequence goes on from CM075764.1 coordinate 54,933,271, forward strand.
TCATTTCCATAGTTTATATACTAGGTCCATCGGTCTTACTTTGCATAATCATAACTAAATCCGAGGGGCAACAATTTGATACCATGATTCTTAATATCACTAATATCCAACTTAGGACCTTAGCAACATTAGTCATCTAATACATAATTCAATACCTTACACTTCTATTCGACCTAACATTTAGGTGTAGTCTTCCGAACACGAGTTCTAGTTACGCGAATTCCTCGATTCCAACATCCCCATATCTTGTTATACTAAAGATTCATCAACCTTGTTAAACTTAGTCTCCAGAGTTGCCCACATGTCTTGAGGTTATCCATTGTTAAGTTACTTAAACACATTATTCACGCCTTAATAATCTAACCCCTATCGTCAATTTCCACGAGTTCAACTCTTAATTTCTAGGTCACAATCTTACCATTGAGTGAACTTGAAACTCGTTAATATACACCTTATTAGGTTCAACGATGCTTAATTTCAATCAAGTAAGGATTCGATCATATAAATAGTCTATTATACTATTTTAAGATATAAGAATTTAATTCAAAAGCAAGTCCTAAGTCAAACTTCCATTATAAGCATATGAACATATATATACTACTCCACATGTCCAATAGTATATTCTTATATCTAAGGAAAGTTGTATGTCCTTAACATTTATTCTTGAACCACAATGAGAAGAACGATTTAACGGAATCAAAACTTCATAGCCATAAAATTGATAACTTAATCATAGGTATGAGTGTTCCAAAGATAAGGGGATAACTTTACCTCAACATTTATACATGTGCTACGCATTTTATATATGCATATCCAATAATACATACGATCCATCGAGTACCTGTGAAGATGCGAGAATTCTCTAACCGAGCCTTTTCATTCGTCCTGCACAAATTCACTTCCCTGAAAGTCTTAATCCTAACTATCTATATGTATAAACAGTCATTCACGGTTATATAACATGCACATGTATCAAGGAAGGAGTATAAAAGCATGCATGCATTATTGAGAACGTGTCGGTGTGCATGATATAGAATACATATGGTCCGCAAAGGCACATAATATTCGATGTTCAAAACAATTAAAGCACATTAGCACACATTAACACATATAAACAAGATATCATAATTATCTTAGGGCTTCTACCCATGGTCCGAGAGTTGAACCCGACTAATGCCTAGTTAATAAACTAAGCTTTGATACCATTCTAGTATAAGGTGTCACGCCCCAACCCGGCCTATAAAGGTTAGACTAGGGTGTGATCTAAACATTCAAGTCATGTCTTGTACTTAACCGTTCATGAAGATTTAACACTTAACGTTTTGGCCTAAACTCCAAAAATTTTCGGAAAACCGGCAGCATAACGGCTGTAATTGGGCTCTTTGGTTTGACCTAATTCTCTAAACGCCTCAAAATTTATCATCTCAAATTCATTTCCAACTAAGATTACTATTTATCATCAATTGAAATGCCTACTAGTTGTCTTGATGTCTCGTTTGATTAATAACCTAGCATGATAACTATGTCCCGTTTATTTATCAATTTCCTATCATGCAAGTACCTATTATCTTTTAGTTTGCAAATGAGCACCTAAGTGAAATTAGATAGAATTAACTTAGTTGATTGTTCATCTAGTGGTTTGAATGCCTACGATAACTACTAATTAAGAAAACGAAAGCAAACAACCAAATAAAAAGTTCGTCCGGTTAGAGATAGTACAATCCCAGAATTAGACCCAAATTACAACGGGGTCATTTACATCAATAAACAACAAGCAACATAAAAGAAATAGTCTTCAAGTAGCATAGTTCACAAATAGCCATAATCACGCAAAGCACATAGGACAGGCAATCACTCCAAGGAATCATCGTTAGACACATCGTCCTCAGGTACCTGTTCTTGATCTTCTTCACCTAAGATGATAAAAGAGGGTGAGTCCTTATGAACTCAGCGAGGGGGAACGAGAAATAGGTTTTGAAACTCATTTTTCGGTTCAATCTTATGAAAACCCTTTTTGCAAGCATGATGTGTATCACAAACAAGTACATATCGTAATATAATAGTAAAGAATGCAATTACCGGTCTTTTCTCCCCGAGGTCCTCTAGGAACCAAGCGAGAGTACTTATACACATGGTAAAAAGGATACGATGAGCTTTTGCTCTCAGATCAATTCCAGTATCAGTTGTTGCGGCCGACTTCAAATCATCCCCTTAACACGCCAGGTGGGTGTACTCCGGATGTACCCCGAAATCCTATGACCCAACTCTCTGAGGAAGTCTAGCCCCTAAGTGAGAGAGGGAATGGGACCATGGTAGTCACGGGTGCACCGGCAAGCCCGATGCCGCCCGGTGTGCGTGATCGCTACCATGCCGACAGGAAAGGTTGCAACCTTGTATGCAGTGCACATTTATAACATTTAATATATCACATTAGGAGGACAACAAAGTAGGTTGCCTCCGGACAGTCATAAGATTGCACTTTGACAAGTAAACAAGCGAGGCACGGATAGACAAGTAATTTCACTTGAAAAGCTCATGGAGTTATATGAACATTAAACGGACAGCCGTGTAACGCACATAAATCAAGTCATATAACTCAATTCAAGCCCACGTAATCAAATAATAAGATTATATAACATGCAACAACATCTACGTGGGCTCAGTGCAAGAAAAGCCTATTTGTCAACGTGCAATGGTCAATATCACATTTAGGACTATAAGGGCATCTACGGGCAGCCTACTAAGCATATAATTCCACACAATATCCAAATGATCAACACTTAGCAAGACTACCTAGTCATTAGGGTTTCCATTTCGTGCATATCCGTGCAATTTAAGCCCCAAACTAATTCAAAATCAATCTCAAGCCATGCATCATTTAATTCAACATCCTCAAACATTCAAAACAGCCCACACAACATTCCAAAGCTACAATCCCAAGCATTTATTTCAACAAGAGAAGTTACAACAATTTTTCTAAGCATAACACTAAGTGAAACCCTTACTGCAATAGGCTGTTTTCTCACAATCATTAAGATAAGCAAACAATCTCCAATTCCAGTGAATAAGATGTCAAATTGAAGCTTAAGAAGTGAACTAAAATCCGAAACAAACCTTGCATCATTTGGAGTTCGGGATCATTAGTTATAGCCAAAACAGTGGAATAGCACAAAACTGTCCAGATTTGCACACATTTCGATAATTGACGTTTTTGAGGTCCTTAGGGTCAGATTTAGCCTTAGTCCATTTCTGACAAAAATGTCCAGAACTGAAAAATATAGTAGCACACCAAATTTAATGCATTTTGGACATTATTTACTAAGTCAAATCTGGTTCGTTCTACAAGGTCAGTGCATCTGCCAAAACCTGCTTCATTTTTCCCAGATTTCCAGATTTGGACACATTTTAAAGATTTGCCATTTTGAGAACCTTAGAGTAAAAATTAGCTTTGGCCTATTTCTGTGAAAAATATTCAAAACTGGAAAACCTAGTCACCAACCAATTTTCATGCATTTTCAACAACATTTTCCTAGCCAAACGCACCTCGAAACAACAGGTCAGAGGGCTGTCACATAATCCGACTGCACCTATCATCACTTTCAAGCCAAAATCTTGCCATGCATGGTTGTAAAAGCTTATGAACGAACATATAACTCAAGTACAGAAGCAAAGACATAAATTTATGAGCATGCATGTGGATTTTTGAAGGATTTTCAAAAGGTTTTAGCCCTCACCTTAGCAAATCAACAAGAAGATGCACAAAACTTTGATGAAGCTCAAATTCTTCTTCTTCCTTGCTTAGCCGAGATTCCAACTCAATTTTCTCTATTTTTCCTAGCTTAGTGGCCAATCTCTTAGTACATGCATGTGGTTAGAACAAGAAGAAAAGAAATGGAAGCTAGGAAACTTACCTAGGCCAAAAATGGTGACTCAAAGAGCATGCATGTGTGATTCTTGCATCCTAGCTAGCTTGGTTGAGTTCCTTTGCTTGTTGTTTGTCTTGATGTACCATAGGATGATGAAGATGAGCTAAAGGATGAAGAAACTCAGCCCAAAACCGAGATTGAGAGAGAAGAATGAGAGGGAGAGAGAGAAATGTGAGGAGAGTGAGAGAAATGAAAGAAAAATGATGGCTTTGCAAAAGATGAAGCATGGGTTGGCCTTGGGCATACAAAAATTCAGATTGTGTCTCCAAGAAGCTGAATTTTGAATCACCTAGAATCGGCAAGGAGTCTTTGTCGAGATTGGTGGAGTTTTGAGCTAATTTTTTTATGCATTTGTGTCATAGAATTGTCATAGGAATGTTGGGAAATTAGGAATCTAGGTAGAATAAAATATAGGAATGTTTGTTGATGAGTTGAATTATGAATAGAATAATAGATAGTGGGAGATGTAGGAATAGTTTAGTATTATTTTATTGTTAGCGGAGTTTGTAGAGAATTTGAATTAGGAATATAATATTGGTTAGTGGATTGTGTAAGATTATTTTAGTGTCTAGTGCTTTGTGTAGGATTCTTTCTTGATTAACGTGGTGGCACAGATTCCTAGGTCTAGGGCACGAATTACGAGGTATACACGAACTTCAAGACTAAGGCACGTACTTCAAGACTAATGCACGCAATCCTAGGTAAATGCACGTAAACCAATGCAAGGCACGTAATTCAATGCAATGCACGCAAATCAAGGCACGACTCTATATCTAGGTTAAGGTACGCAGTTCAAGGTTAGGGCACACAAAATGAGGTAACGTACTTACATCGAGGTCAGGGTACGTATATCTAGGTATCGCACGTCAGTAGGGGATTAGGGCACACCATTCTAGGTCAAGGCACGAATGACGAAGCATGCACGAAAACCAAGACAGGGCACGTAGTCTAAGGTCGGTCATACAGTTCTGGGTCTAAGGCATGCAAATATAAGTAACACACGTTATTCGGGGTCGGGCCTCACATATATGACCATGAATAATTGTTTATATACATAGATAGTTAGGGTTAGGACTTTCAGGGAAGTGAATTTGTGCAAGACGAATGAAAAGGCTCGGTTAGAGATTTCTCGCATCTTTACAGGTGCTCGATGGATCATATGTATTATTGGATATGCATATATATAAAATGCGTAGCACAGGTATAAATGTTGAGGTAAAGTTATCCCCTTATCTTTGGAATACCCATACCTATTATTAAGTTATCAATTTTATAGCTATGAAGTTCTTGATTCCGTTAAATCGTTCTTCTAATTATGGTTCAAGTATGAAGGTTAATGACATACAACTTCGCTTAAAATATAAGAGTATACTATTAAATATGTAGAGTAGTGTATATTCCCATGTCCTGATAGTAGAAGTTGACTTGGAGGTTTTTTTGAATCCATTTCTCACATCTTAAAATTGGCGTGATAGACTATCTAAGAAGTTAGCAATATACTCGTACGATTGAATCCTTACTTGATTGGAATTAAGCATTGATGAATCTGATATGGTATGTACTAGCGAGTTTTAAGTTCACTAAATGTTGAGATCATGACCTAGAAATTAAAAGATGAATTCGTGGAAGTTGACGATAGTTACTTTTAGGGGTTTGGTTATTAAGTCATTGATAGCGTATTTAAGTGAGTTAACAATGGATAACATGACATGTAGGCAACTATGGAGACTGAGTTTAACAAGGTTGACGAATCTTTAGTAGAACAAGATATGGGGATGTTGGAATCGAGAAATTCACATAACTAGAACTCGTGTTCAGAAGACTACACCTAAATGTTAGGTCGAATAGAAGTGTAAGGTATTGAATTATGCATTAGATGACTAACGTTGCTAAGGTCCTAAGTTGGATATTGGTGATATTAAGTAAGTCAATCTATGCACTCATTGTTTGGATACCCTATAGGATGTTAGAAAGCATATATCCTTAAGTAAGACCGATGGACCTAGTATGTAAACCATGGAAATGAGATTAAAGTACCCGGTTGCGAGTGGAGTCATTAGGGTATGAATAGTAATCCTGGATAGCTAATAGTAAGTATGCATGATGATTCGTGGTAAACCCTAGGACCTAAGGTCGATGAGTCTTGATGCTCTTAGTTAGTTGAACATGTAAATGAGAAGAGTGAGATTTCATGTAGTTAAGATAGAGATGAATTAGAGTCATAATGACCCAAGAGACTATTGTTAGACCACCGTATCTATGTGCACCGTTTCACATCTAGAAACTAGCAATTGGTAAACTTCGAATTGTGGTCGTTGAATAGAGGGGTGAATCTTGTAGTGATAGTTAAATGAGTGGTTGATTACTTTTGAAGTTCTATTAGGTTATGTTGAAGGATGCCTTGTGGTCATAATTCTTATGTTGATACAACCTTGAAGTTATCTCGTGTAAGTATCTTATGAGCTCGATCACTTCGGTACCCATTTGTAGTCCTAGGATTGTTGTTGTACGGCCGGTAACCTAGTAGAGCATTGATATCACTTACATAGCGATGAACCCAGCTTAGTAACATCAATGTTGAAGATATATTGGCGGGCATTAAGTGTTCGAAATAATGACTAGGTCGCTAAGTGAGTAGGACCATTGTCTTCTTAAGTATGACGTAACCTTGGAGTGAGATGAGTGAAATTCATTTGAGGTTGAAATTATTCGCCTTAGGAGTTTCGGATAAGATTAAAAGAAATTCTGAAGTCTCGAGATGTGAAAATAGAGATTTGAATGAGGAAATAGATTGTGGGTCACAAGCTGATAAAATTTACTTGTAAGAGTTGAACTAGTGCAACATGATTAGTTTGCCATGCATTTTCAATGACAATTTGTTGGTAGTACCTAATAAACCTTAGAATTTGAGTTTCATGAATCTCAACGGTCTTTCTCTTGATTACAAGCGTGAAGGTTAACGGAGCTGGGGAAGAATATTAGTGAATAGGAGCCTGTAACCGGGAGACTAGTTATTAGAAGATTTGCTAATCTAATGTACCTACGAGATAAGGACTATGATACTATCGATAGATGACGATTTGAGATGGATTAGTTTGTTTGGTGAGTTCTTCTTGAAGATAGGGTCATATTGTGGAAATGATCCATAACTTGTTTATGTCCTACGTGATAACAATTGTGAAGCTAGTTGATAGGTTATGTAAATCGAAAATAGACCTGCCATCTTGAAATTAGTATATGTGGCCATAGGATCATAGTATTATTGTGATATTCCTTTTTGAGGTATGAATGCAGGATTGACACGATATAAGTCATGATTTTGGAGTTATAGTCATATAGTTAAAATACCGATGCAGCTTTGATGACTACGTATGGAGATTCTAACCTTAGTTAATAAATTTGACCTTAAGATCAAATGAAAGGAATAGAGTCGTTCAAATGAACGAACTATAAATGTAGAAGTCACACCGAATTAAATGATTGAGAAAGCTAGGGAGTGAATTCGTTGTGGTAAGAGAGATCACAGAGCAAAGGACGACTCAGAATTGGAAAATAAAAATGGTCGGAATCCGTCTAAATGACCTCAACAAGTAAGAATGAATTTTGGGACGAAATTCTTTTAAGGAGGGGAGGATGTGAGGCCCGACCCCGAATAACGTGTGTTACCTCGATTTGCGTGCCTTAGACCTAGAATTATATGACTGACCTTGGATTATGTGTCATGTCTTGGTTTTCGTACATGCCTCGTCATTCGTGCATTGACCTAGAATTATATGCCCTAATCCTCGACTTACGTGCCCTGACCTCGATTTGCGTGCGACACCTTGTTTCGTGTGCCCTAGCCTAGATTTGTGTGCCTTGACCTAAGTTTAAGAATTGTGTTTCATTTTCTGTGCCTTGCATTGAATTACGTGCATTCATTTAGGGTTGCGTGCTTTTACTTGAAAAATGTGCATTCGTCTCGTAGTTCGTGCTCTACCTCGTAGTGCGTGCCCTAGACCTAGGAAAGCGTGCCCTCACGCTAATCAAGAATGCATCTTACACGAAGTACTAGATCAATAATTAATCCTACAAATCCCACTAACTAATATTAAATTACTAATTGAACTCACTAGAAGACAAAATCTCACAAAAAGCTAGACATTCCTTATTCTTTATTCCTTATTCTTTTGCACTTTCAACACACAATTAATTAATGCCCAAAAGATGACAAAAAAATCAGATTTCTACATGCCTTGGCCGACCACTTGTTGGGCTTTGTGATTGCTTTGCTTAATTCAATTTAATTCCTAGACAATCTATGACAATTCTATGACACAAATGCATAAAAAAACTAGCTCAAAACCCTCCCCAAAGCTCCACCAATCTCGACATAGGCTCCTTGCCCATGCTAGGAATTTCAAAATGCTTCTTGAAGACACAAAAATCTGAATTGCAAAGCTCAAGGCCGACATATGCATCAACATTTGCAAAAGCCTTCATTTTTTCTTCATTTCTCTCATTTCCTCACATTTCTCTCTCTCCCTCTCGTTATTCTCTCTCTCTCTCGGCCTTGGCTGAGTTCATGTACTCCATAGATCATCTTCATCATTCCATGGTTCATCAAGGCAAGCTAGAAGCTAAGAAGCTCGACTAAGCAAGCTAAGTTGCAAGAAAGCTCACATGCAAGCTTATTGAACTTCCATTTCAGTTTAGGTGAGTTTGCTAGCTTCCATTTCTTTTCTTCTTGTTCTAACCACACGCACCTACTAAGAACTTGGTTACTAAGCTAGGAAACTAGAGAAAAACCGAGTGGTGTCTCGGCTAAGCAAGGAAAAGAGTCAACTTTGTGCTTCACCAAGAGTCTTGTGCATCTTCTTGTTGTTTTGCTAAGGTGAGGGCCAAAACTTCTTGAAAATCCTTCAAAAAACCACATGCATGCTCTTAAATGTTTGTCTTTGCTTCTGTACTTGAGATATATGTGTGTTTATAAGCTTTTATAACCATGCATGGCAAGATTTTGGGCTAGAAGGTGATGATAGATGAAATCGGGTTTGTGACAGCATTCTGTCTTGTTGGTGCAAGATGATTTTGGCTAAGAAAATGATGTTGAAAATGCGAGAAAATTGGTAGGTAACTAGTTTTTCCAGTTATAAACATTTTTCCCAGAAACAGGCCAAAGATAATTTTGACTCTAAAGTCCTCAAAATGGCAAATCATTAAAATGTGTCCAAATTTGGAAAATCTGGAAAAATGAAGCAGGTTTTGGCAGATTCACTGACTTTGTGGAACGAACCAGTTTTAACTTAGTAAATGATATCCAAAATGTATAAAATTTGGTGTGCTGCTATATTTTTCAGTTCTGGACATTTTTGTCAGAAATGGACTAAGGCTAAATCTGACCCTAAGGCTCTCAACAATGACAAGTATTGAAATGTATGCAAATCTGGACAGTTTTGTGCAGTCTCACTGTTTTTGCTATAACTATTGAACCCGAACTCCAAATGATGCGAGGTTTGTTTCTGAATTTAGTTCACTTAATAAGATTTAATTTTACATTTTATTCACTGGAATTGGAGATTGTTTGCTTGTCTTAATGATTGTGAGAAAACAGCCCATTGCAGTGAGAGTTTCACTTAGTGATATGCTTAGAAAAATTATTGTAGCTTCTCTTGTTGTATTAAATGCTTGGGATTGTGGCATTGAGATGTTGTGTGGACTGTTTTGAATACTTGAGGGTGTATGAACTAATCAATGCATGGCTTGAGATTGATTTTGAGTTGACTTGGGGCTTATTCGCACGGGTAAGCACGAAATGGAAACCCTAGTGACTAGGCAAATTCACTAAGTGTCGATCCTATGAATATTGTGTTTAATTATATGTTTAGTAGGCTGCCCGTAGTTGCCATTGTAGCCCTAAATGCGATCTTGATGATTACATGTTGACAAGTAGGCCTTTCTTGCATCCGGTCCCACGTAGATGCCGTTGCATGATGAATAATCTTATTAATTGATTACGAGAGCTTTGAAATGAGTTATATGACTTGATCTACGTGTGTTACATGGCTGCCCGTTTAATGTTCATATAACTCCATGTGCCTTTCAAGTGAAATTACTTGTCTTATCGTGCCTCGCTTGTTTACTTGTCAATGTGCAATCTTATGATTGCTCGAAGGCAACCTACTTTATTGTCCTCCTAATGTGATATATTAAATGTCATAAATGTGCATTGCATACAAGGTTGCAACCTTTCATTCTGGCGTGGTAGCGTTCACGCACACCGGGCGGCATCGGCCTTGCTGGTGCAACCGTGACTACCATTGTCCAATTCCCTCTCTCGCTTGGGGGCTAGACTTCCTCGGAGAGTTGGGTCGTATGATTTCACTTGGCGTGATAAGGGGATGATTTGAAGTCGGCCGCAACAACTGATACTGGAAATGAACTGAGAGCAAAAGCCCACCGTATCCTTTTCACTATGTGTATAAGTACTCTCGCTTGGTTCCTAGAGGACCTCGGGGAGGAAAGACGGGTAATTGTGTTCCTTTACTTCTATATTATTGTTGTGTACTTATTTGTGATATATTCATGCTTGCAAAAAGGGTTTTCATAAGCTGAACCGGAAAATGAGTTTCAAAACCTATTTCTCGTTCCCCCTCGCTGAGTTCATAAGGACTCACCCTCTTTTATCATCTCAGGTGAAGAAGACCAGGAACAGGTACTCGAGGACAACGTGCCTAACGATGATTCCTTGGAATGATTGCTTGCCCTACGTGCCTTAATTGACTATGGCCATTTTGTGAACGATATGTTGCTTGAAGACTATTTCTTATGTTGCTTGTTGTTGTATTGTAAATGACCCCGTTGTAATTTGGGTCTAATATTGGGATTGTACTATCTATAACCGGACGGACCTTTTATTTTGTTATTTGTTTTCATGGTCTCGTATGGTAGTTATCTTAGGCGTTCAAACCACTAGATAATTAATCCACTAAGTTAACTCTATCTAATTTCACTTAGGTACTCACCCGTACCTTAAAGGATAATAGGTACTTGCACAACAGGAATTCAACAAATAAATGGAGCATAGTTATCAGGCTAGGCTTATTAACCAAACGACACTTTCAAGATAAACTAGTAGGCATATCGGTTGATGACAAAATAGGAATCTTAGTTGGAATCGAATCAAGGTTTGAAAGTTTTGAGGCGTTTTGGAAATTAGGTCAAACTAAAGAGCCCAATTACAGTCGTCATGCTGTCGGTTTTTTGAAAAATTTTGGGGTTCTAGGCCAATGTTAAGCATTAAATCATTACAAAAGGCTAAGAATGTGAAATAGTATAAATGAATTAGCTCATTCCCTAGTCTAGCCTCCATAGGTCGGGTTGGGGCGTGACATCGGAGCCCAAAATCGAACGTTTTCATCAGTTTCGGGACACTTTTATTCTTTTCCACTGTTTTTCCGTCGCGGATCGTACGTCGTGAGCCGCGAAAAGGACGACAACCTAATTCATCACATTTCTATTACCGAATCCCATGGCACCTTAGGCGAGACAACTTCACTTCACGTAGAGGCTGGGCCCGCAAAGCGAGGACTTGGGGCTTGTGACCAAGTATCCGTTTCTCCGGTGCCCATAATTTTTGATCCGTAAGGAGTTACGCGGCGCACAGGATATCGTTGGAAAGCTCTCCGAGAGCTCTACGACAGGGGTAGCAAGCCTATTCTGCTGCGCTAGTTTTCGGAGCCCAAAATCAAACGTTTTCATCAATTTCAGGATACTTTTCTTCTTTTGCGATGTTTTTCTGTTCCGGATCGTACGTCATGAGCAGCGAAAAAGACGACAACCTAATCCATCACATTTCTATTATCAAATCCCACGGCACCTAGGGAAAGACAACTTCACTTCACGTAGAAGCTGGGACCGCAAACTGAGGGTATGGGGCTTGTGACCAGGTATCCGTCGCTCTGGTGCCCATAACTTTTGATCCGTAAGGAGTTACGCGGCGCACAACATACCGTTGGAAAGCTCTTTGAGAGCTCTACGATGGGGGCGACAAGCCTCCTTGGCTGCGCGTATTTTCGAAGCCCAAAATAGTATGTTTTCATCAGTTTTGGTACATTTTTCTTCTTTTGAGCTGTTTTTCCGTCCCGGATCGTACGTCGTGAGCCGCAAAAAGGACGACAACCTAATCCATCATATTTCTATACCGAATCCCATGGTAGTTTAGGCAAGGCAACTTCACTTCACGTAGAGACTGGGCCCGCAAACGAGGGCGTGGGGCTTGTGACCAGATATCCGTCGCTCCGCTGCCTATAACTTTTGATCCGTAAGTAGTTACGCGACGCACAACATACCGTTGGAAAGCTCTCCGAGAGCTCTACAATGGGGGAACCAAGCTTGCTCAGCTGCACCAGTTTTCAGAGCCCAAAATAGAATGTTTTCATCAGTTTCGTGACACTTTTCTTCTTTTACGCTATTTTTTTGTCCCGGATCATACGTCGTGAGCCGCTTAAAGGATGACAGCTTAATCCATTACATTTCTATTACCGAATCCCACGGCACCTTGGGCAAGACAACTTCACTTCACGTAGAGGCTGGCCCCCCAAACAAGGGCGTGGGGCTTGTGACCAGTTATCCGTCGCTCTGGTGCCCTTAACTTTTGATCTGTAAGGAGTTACGCGGCGCACAGCATACCGTTGGAAAGCTCTCTGAGAGCTCTACGACTAGGGCAGCAAACCTGCTCGACTGTGTTTGTTTTCTAAGTCCAAAATTGAACTTTTTCTTCAGTTTTGGGATACTTTTCTTCTTTTCTGCTGTTTTTCTGTCGCGGATCGTAAGTCGTGAGCCGCGAAAAAGAGGACAACCTAATCCATCACATTTCTATTACCGAATCCCTTGGCACCTTGGGCAAGCCAACTTCACTTCACGTAGAAGCTGGGCCCGCAAACCTAGGGTGTAAGACTTATGATCAAGTATCCGTCGCTCCGGTGCCCATAACTTTTGCTCCATAAGAAGTTACGCGCTGCACAGCATACCGTTGGAAAGCTCTTAGAGAGCTCTACGACTGGGTCAACAAGCCGCCTCTGTTGCGCCTATTTTCGGAGCCCAAAATCGAACGTTTTCACCAGTTTCGGGACACTTTTATTCTTTTGCGTTGTTTTTTAATCCCGGATCGTACGTCGTAAGCCGCGAAAAGGGCGACAACCTAATCCATCACATTTCTATTACTGAATCCCATGGCACCTTGGGCAAGACAACTTCACTTCACGTAGAGGCTGGGCCTACAAACGAGGTCGTGGGGCTTGTGACCTGGTATCGTCGTTCCGGTGCCCATAACTTTTGATCCATAAGGAGTTACACGGCGTGCAGTATACCGTTGGAAAGCTCTCTGAGAGCTCTACAATGGGGACACCTAACATGCTAGGTTGCGCCTATTTTTGGAGCCCATAATTGAACATTTTCATAAGTTTTGGGACACTTTTCTTCTTTTGCGCTGTTTTTCTATCCCGGATCGTATGTTGTGACCCACGAAAAAGACGACAACCTAATTCATCACATTTCTATTACCGATTCGCACGGCACCTTGGGCAAGACAACTTCACTCCACGTAGAGGCTGGGCCCGCAAACAAAGGGCGTGGCTCTTGTGACCAGGCATCTGTCGCTCTGGTGCCCTTAACTTTTGATCCGTAAAAGGTTAGGCGGTGCACAATATACCGTTGGAAAGCTCTCTGAGAGCTCTACGACGAGGGCACCAAGCCTGCTCGGCTACGCCTATTTTTGGAGCCCAAAATTGAACGTTTTCATCAGTTTCGGGACACTTTTCTTCTTTTGTGCTGTTTTTCCGTCGCGGATCGTACGTCGTAAGCCGCGAAAAGGACGACAACCTAATCCATCACATTTATATTACCGAATCCCACAGCACCTTGGGCAAGACAACTTCACTTCACGTAGAGGCTGGGCCCACAAACAAGGGCGTGGGGCTTGTGACCAGGTATCCGTCGCTCCGGTGCCCATAACTTTTGATCCGTAAGGAGTTACGTGGCACACAACATACCGTTGGAAAGCTCTCTGAGAGCTCTACGACGGGGGTGGCAAGCTTGCTCAGCTGCGCCTATTTTCAGAGCCCAAAATTGAATGTTTTCATCAGTTTCGTTACACTTTTCTTCTTTTACGCTGTTTTTCTGTCCTGGATCGTACGTCGTGAGCCGCGAAAAGGATGACAACCTAATCCATCACATTTCTATTACCGAATCCCACGACACCTTGGGCAAGGCAACTTCACTTCACGTAGAGGCTGGTCCCGCAAACAAAGGGCGTGGGGCTTGTGACCAGGTATCCGTCGCTCCGGTGCCCTTAACTTTTGATCCGTAAGGAGTTACGCAGCGCACAGCATACCGTTGGAAAGCTCTCTGAGAGCTCTACGACGGGGACATCAAGCTTGTTTGGCTGCCCATGTTTTCAGGGCCCAAAATTGAACATTTTCATCAGTTTCGGGACACTTTTCTTCCTTTCAGCTATTTTTTCGTCGCGGATCGTACGTCGTGAGCTGCGAAAAGGAGGACAACCTAGTCTATCACATTTCTGCTACCGAATCCCCTGGCACCTTGGGCAAGACAAATTCACTTCACGTAGAAGCTGGGCCCGCAAACCGAGGGTGTAAGACTAGTGACCAGGTATCCGTCGCTCCGGTGCCTATAACTTTTGATCCGTAAGGAGTTACGCGGCGCACAGCATACCGTTGGAAAGCTCTTAAAGTGCTCTACGACGGGGGCAGAAAGCCTCCTCGGCTGCACCTGTTTTCAGAGCCCAAAATCGAACGTTTTCATCAGTTTCGGGACACTTTTCTTCTTTTACACTGTTTTTTCGTCCCGTATCGTACGTTGTAAGCCGCGAAAAGGACGATAACCTAATCCATCACATTTCTATTACAGAATACCACGACAGATTGGGCAAGACAACTTCACTTCACGTAGAGGCTGAGCCCGCAAATGAGGGCGTGGGGCTTGTGACCAGGTATCCGTCGCTCCGGTGCCCATAACTTTTGATCCTCAAGGAGTTATGCGGCGCACAGCATACCGTTGGAAAGCTCTACGACGAGGGCACCAACCATGCTCGGCTGCACCTGTTTTCAGAGCCTAAAATTGAATGTTTTAATCAGGTTCGGGATACTTTTCTTCTTTTACGCTGTTTTTTGGTCCCGAATCGTACGTCGTGAGCCGCAAAAAGGACGACAACCTAATCCATCACATTTCTATTTCTGAATCCCACGGCACCTTGGGCAAGACAACTTCACTTCACGTAGAGGTTGGGCCCGCAAACCGAGGGCGTGGGGCTTGTGACCTGGTATCCGTCGCTCCAGTGCCCATAACTTTTGATCCATAAGGAGTTATGCGCCGCACAGCATACCGTTGGAAAGCTCTCTGAGGACTGTATGACAGGGGCACCTAACATGCTCGGCTGCGCCAGTTTTTGATGCCCAAAATTGAACATTTTCATAAGTTTTGGGACACTTTTCTTCTTTTGCACTATTTTTTTGTCCCGGATAGTACGTCGTGAATCGTGAAAAGGACGACAACCTAATCTATCACATTTCTATTACCGAATCCCACGACACCTTGGGAAAGAAAACTTCACTTCATGTAGAGGCTGGGCCCGCAAAGCGAGGACTTGGGGCTTGTGACCAAGTATCCGTTGGTCCGGTGCCCATAATTTTTGATCTGTAAGGAGTTACACGGCGCATAGGACACTGTTGGAAAGCTCTCCGAGAGCTCTACAACTGGGGCACCAAGCCTACTTTACTGCGCCAGTTTTCGGAGCGCAAAATCGAATGTTTTCATCAGTTTCAGGACACTTTTCTTCTTTTGTGCTATTTTTTTGTCTCGGATAGTACGTCGTGAGCCGCTTAAAGGACGACAACTTAATCCATCACATTTCTATTACCGAATCCCACGGCACCTTGGGTAACACAACTTCACTTCACGTAGAGGCTGTGCCCGCAAACAAAGGGCATGGGGCTTGTGACCAGTTATCCGTCGCTCTGGTGCCCTTAACTTTTGATCCGTAAGGAGTTACGTGGCGCACAACATACCGTTGGAAAGCTCTCTGAGAGCTCTACGACTGGGGCAGCAAGCTTGCTCCACTGCGTTTGTTTTTTGAGTCCAAAATTGAAAGTTTTCTTCAGTTTTGGGACACTTTTCTTCTTTTTCGCTATTTTTCTGTCGCGGATCGTAAGTCGTGAGCCGTGAAAAAAAGGACAACCTAATCCATCACATTTCTATTACCGAATCCCTTGGCACCTTAGGCAAGCCAACTTCACTTCACGTAGAAGCTGGGCCCGCAAACCGAGGGTATAAGACTTGTGATCAGGTATCCGTCGCTCCGGTGCCCATAGCTTTTGCTCCATAAGGAGTTACGCGGCGCACAATATGCCGTTAGAAAGCTCTTAGAGAGCTCTACGATGGGGTCAGCAAGCCTCCTCTGCTGAGCCTATTTTCAGAGCCCAAAATCGAACGTTTTCATCAGTTTCGGGACACTTTTATTCTTTTGCGCTATTTTTTAATCCCAGATCGTACGTCGTAAGCCGCGAAAAGGACGACAACCTAATCCGTCACATTTCTATTACCGAAGCCCACGGCACCTTGGGCAAGACAACTTCACTTCATGTAGAGGCTGGACCTGAAAACGAGGGCATAGGGCTTGTGACCTGGTATCGTCGCTCCGGTGCCCATAACTTTTGATCTATAAGGAGTTATACGGCATGCAGTATACCGTTGGAAAGCTCTCTGAGAGCTCTACGATGGGGACACCTAACATGCTCGGCTGCGCCTATTTTTGGAGCCCATAATTGAACATTTTCATAAGTTTTGGGACACTTTTCTTCTTTTGCACTATTTTTCTGTCCCGAATCGTATGTCGTGAGCCGTGAAAAGGACGACAACCTAATTCATCACATTTCTATTACCGAATCCCACGGCACCTTGGGCAAGACAACTTCACTCCACGTAGAGGCTGGGCCCTCAAACAAAGGGCGTGGCGCTTGTGACCAGGCATCTGTCACTCTAGTGCCCTTATCTTTTGATCTGTAAAAAGTTACGCGGTGCACAGCATACCGTTGGAAAGCTCTCCGAGAGCTCTACGATGGGGGTAGCAAGCCTACTCAGCTGCGCTTATTTTCAGAGCCCAAAATCGAATGTTTTCATCAGTTTCGTTACACTTTTCTTCTTTTACGTTGTTTTTCCGTCCTGGATCGTACTTCGTGAGCGGCGAAAAGGATAACAACCTAATCCATCACATTTCTATTACCGAATCCCACGACACCTTGGGCAAGGCAACTTCACTTCACATAGAGGCTGGTCCCGCAAACAAAGGGCATGGGGCTTGTGACCAGGTATCCGTCGCTCCGGTGCCCTTAACTTTTGATCCGTAAAGAGTTACGCAGCGCACAGCATATCGTTGGAAAGCTCTCTGAGAGCTCTACGACGGGGGAAGCAAGCCTGCTAGGCTGCGCATGTTTTAAGAGTCCAAAATTGAACGTTTTCATCAGTTTCGTGACACTTTTCTTCCTTTCCGCTATTTTTCAGTCGCGAATCGTACGTCGTGAGCCGCGAAAAGGAGGACAACCTAATCCATCACATTTCTGTTACCGAATCCCCTAGCACCTTGGGCAAGACAAATTCACTTCACGTAGAAGCTGGGCCCGCAAACCGAGGGTATAAGACTAGTGACCAGGTATCCGTCGCTCCAATGACCATAACTTTTGATCCGTAAGGACTTACGCGGCGCACAACATACCATTGGAAAGCTCTTAAAGTGCTCTACGACAGGGGTAGAAATCCACCTCTGCTGCGCCGGTTTTCAGAGCCCAAAATCGAACATTTTTATCAGTTTTGGGACACTTTTCTTCTTTTGCACTGTTTTTCCGTCCCGTATCGTACGTCGTAAGCCGCGAAAAGGACGACAACCTAATCCATCACATTTCTAATATAGAATCCCATGGCACCTTGGGCAAGACAACTTCACTTCACGTAGAGGCTGAGCCCGCAAACGAGGACGTAGGGCTTGTGACCAAGTATCCGTCGCTCCAGTGCCCATAACTTTTGATCCGCAAAGAGTTATGCGGCACGCAGCATACCGTTGGAAAGCTCTCCGAGAGCTCTACGATAAGGGCACCAATCATGCCCAGCTGCGCCTATTTTCAGAGACCAAAATTGAATTTTTTAATCAATTTCGAGATACTTTTCTTCTTTTGCTCTCTTTTTCTGTCCCAGATTGTACGTCGTGAGCCGCGAAAAGGACGACAACCTAATCCATCACATTTCTATTTTTGAATCCCACGCACTTCACGTAGAGGTTGGGCCCGTAAACCGAGGGCGTGGGGCTTGTGACCTGGCATCCGTCGCTCCGGTGCCCATAACTTTTGATCCATAAGGAGTTACGCGCCGCACAGCATATCGTTGGAAATCTCTCTGAGAGCTGTATGACGGGGGCGCCTAACATGCTCAGCTGCGCTAGTTTTCAAAGCCCAAAATTGAACATTTTCATAAGTTTTGGGACACTTTTCTTCTTTTGCGTTATTTTTTCGTCCCGGATCGTACGTCGTGAGCCGTGAAAATGACGACAACCTAATCCATCACATATCTATTACCGAATCCCATGGCACCTTGGGAAAGACAACTTCACTTCACATAGAGGCTGGGCCCGCAAAGCGAGGACTTGGGGCTTGTGACCAAGTATCCGTTGGTCCGGTGCCCATAATTTTTGATCCGTAAGGAGTTATGCGGCGCATAACAAACCGTTGGAAAGCTCTTTAAGAGCTCTACGACATGAGTAGTAAGCCTGCTTGGTTTCACCTTGTTTTGGAGTCCAAAATCGAACGTTTTCATCAATTTCGGGATAATATTCTTCTTTTGTGCTATTTTTCTATCACGGATCGTACGTCGTGAGCCGCGAAAAGGACGACAACCTAATCCATCACATTTTTATTACCGAATCCTGCGGCACCTTGGGAAAGACAACTTCACTTCACGTAGAAGCTGGGCCCAAAAATCGAGGTTGTGGGGCTTGTGACTAGGTATCCGTCGCTCCGGTGCCCATAACTTTTGATCCGTAAGGAGTTACGTGGTGCACAGCATACCATTGGAATGCTCTCTGAGAGCTCTACGATGGGGGCAGCAAACCTCCTTGGTTGCGCCTGTTTTCGTAGCCCAAAATAGAACGTTTTCATCAGTTTTGGGATACTTTTCTTCTTTTGCGCTGTTTTTTCGTCCTGAATCGTACGTCGTGAGCCGCGTAAAGGACGACAACTTAATCCATTATATTTCTATTACCGAATCCCACGACACCTTGGGCAAGACAACTTCACTTCACGTAGAGGCTGGGCCCGCAAACGAGGGCGTGGGGCTTGTGACCAGGTATCCGTCGCTCCGGTGCCCATAACTTTTGATCCGTATGAAGTTATGCGGCACACAGCATATCGTTGGAAAGCTCTCCGAGAGCTCTAAGACGGGGGCAGCAAGCCTGCTTAGCTGCGCCTGTTTTCAGATCCCAAAATCAAATGTTTTCATCAGTTACGTGATACTTTTCTTCTTTTACGCTGTTTTTTCGTCCTGGATCGTATGTCGCGAGCCGCAAAAAGGACGACAACCTAATCCATCACATTTCTATTAACGAATTCCATAGTACCTTGGGCAAGACAACTTCACTTCACGTAGAGGCTGGGCCCGCAAACAAAGGGCGTGGGGCTTGTGACCAGGTATCCGTCGCTCCAGTGCGCTTAACTTTTGATCCGTATGAAGTTACGCGGCGCACAGCATACCGTTGGAAAGCTCTCTGAGAGCTATACAACGGGGGTAGCAAGCCTGCTCGGCTGCGCCTGTGAGACCCGACCCCGAGTAACGTGTCTTACCTAGATTTACGTGCCTTAGACCTAAAATTATATGACCAACCTTGGATTACGTGCCATGTCTTGATTTTCGTGCATGCCTCGTCATATATGCCTTGACCTAGAATGGTGTGCCCTAATCCCCGACTAACGCGAGATACCTAGATATACGTGCCCTGACCTCGATGTACATGCTTGATGTGAAGCCCGACCTCGATTTATATGCGATACCTCATTTTTTGTGCCCTAACCTAGATTTGCATACCTTGACCTAGGTTTAAGAATCGTGTTTCATTTTGTGTGCCTTGCATTGAATTACGTGCATTTATTTAGGGTTGCATGCAATTACTTAGAAAACGTGCATTCGTCTCGTAGTTCGTGTCTTATCTCGTAGTGCGTGCCCTAAACCTAGGAAAGCGTGCCCTCACGCTAATCAAGAAAACATCTTACACGAAGTACTAAATCATTAATTAATCCTACAAACTCCACTAACTAATATTAAATTGCTAATTCAACCCACTAGAAGACAAAATCTCACAAAAAGCTAGACATTCTTTTTTCTTTTTTCCTTATTCTTTGCATATCCCAAACACAATTAAATATTGCTTAACCAAGACAAAAATTCAGATTTTGCACAAGCCTTGGCCGACCTCTAGGAGCTTTGTGCATGCAATCCAATTTCAAAATTTATTCCCCAAACATTCTATGACAATTTAATGACACAATGCATAAAAAGTTTAACCCAAAACCCAACCCATTGCACCCATATTCTCGACCCATCTTCTTGCCATACTAGACAATTCAAAAATGTTCCTTGAAGACACAAAAATCTGAATTTGCAAGGCCCTAGGCCGACAAGCATCTTTGCCCAACAAGGCTTTTCATTTTCTTTCATTTTCTCTCATTTCCTCTCATTCCTTTCTCATTTCTTCTCTCTCTCTCGGCCTTGGCTGAGTTTCTACACTCCATAGCTTAACTTCATCACTCAATGGTTCATCAAGACATGCAAGAAGCTTAGGATCTCGACCAAGCAAAACTAGGAGCAAAGAAGCACACATGCAAGCCTTTAGCACATCCATTTCGGCTTAGGTGAGTTTGTTAGCTCCCATTTCGTTTTCTTCTTGCTCTAACCACATGCACCTACTAAGAACTTGGTTACTAAGCTAGGAAATTAGAGAAATCCCAAGTTGTCTCTCGGCTAAGCAAGGAAAAAGGTCAACTTTGTGCTTCACCAAGAGTCTTGTGCATCTTCTTGTTGTTTTGCTAAGGTGAGGGCTAAAACTTCTTGAAAAGCTTTCAAAATCCACATGCATGCCCTTAAATGTCTATTTTTACTTCTGTACTTGTGATATATGTGTGTTCATGAGCTTTTATAAACATGCATGACAAGATATTCGACTAGAATGTGATGATAGATGAAATTGGGTATGTGACAGCCTTCTGCCTTGTTGGTGCGAGGTGCTTTTGACCAGGTAAATGATGTTGAAAATGTGTGAAAATTGGTAGGTAACTAGTTTTGCCAGTTCTGAGCATTGTTTGCAGAAACAGGCCAAAGCTAAATTTGACTCTAAGGTCCTCAAAATGGAAAATTATCAAAATGTGTCCAAATCTAGAAAGTCTGGAAAAATGAAGCAGGTTTTGGCAGATTCACTGACCATGTAGAACGAACCCGTTTTGACTTAGTAAATGATATCCAAAATGCATGAAAATTGGTGTGCTGCTAGATATTTCCGTTCTGGACATTTTTGTCAGAAATGGACTAAGGCTAAATCTGACCCTAAACCCTCAAAAACGACATGTTTTGAAATGTGTGCAAATCTGGACAGTTTTGTGTAGTCTCACTGTTTTGGCAATAACTCTTGAACCCAAACTCCAAATGATGCGAGGTTTATTTCTGAATTTAGTTCACTCCTTAATCTTTAATTTGAAATCTTGTTCACTAGAATTGGAGATTGTTTTCTTGTCTCAATGATTGTGAGAAAATAGTCCATTGCAGTGAGGGTTTCACCTAGTGATATGCTTAGAAAATTTAATGTAGCTTCCCTTGTTGTATTAAATGCTTGGGATTGTGGCATTTGGATGTTGTGTGGACTGTTTTGAATGCTTGAGGGTGTTCGAATTGATCAATGCATGGCTTGAGCTTAATTACGAGATGACTTGGGGTTTAATCGCACGATTGAGCATGAAATGAAACCCTAATGCCTAGGAAAAAACTCGCTAAGCGTTGATCCTATGAACATCGTGTTTGATTATGAAATTAGTAGGCTGTCCGTTGTTGCCCTTGTAGCCCTAAACGTGATTTCAATGATTACATATTGACAAGTAAGCCTTTCTTGCACCCGGTCCCACGTAGATGTCGTTGCATGATGAATAATCTTATTATTTGATTACGTGAACTTTTAAATGAGTTATATGACTTGATTTACATGCGTTACATGGCTGCCCGTTTAATATTTATATAACTCCATGTGCTTTATAAATGAAATTGCCTGTCATATCGTGCCTCGCTTATTTACTTGTCAATGTACAATCTTATGACTGTTCGGAGGCAACCTACTTTGTTGTCCTCCTAATGTGATATATTACATGTCATAAATGTGCATTGCATACAAGGTTGCAACATTTCATTCTGGCGTGGTAGCGTTCACGCACACCGGGCGGCATCAGGCTTGCCGGTGCAACCGTGACTACCATTGTTCAATTCCCTCTCTCACTTGGAGGCTAGACTTCCTCGGAGAGTTGGGTCATAGGATTTCGGGGTACATCCGGAGTACACCCATTTGGCGTGATAAGGGGATGATTTGAAGTCGGTCGCAACAACTGATACTAACATGAACTGAGAGCAAAAGCTCACCGTATCCTTTTCACTATGTGTATAAGTACTCTCGCTTGGTTCCTAGATAACCTCGTGGAGGAAAGACGGGTAATTGTGTTCCTTTACTTTTACATTACTTTATGTACTTACTTGTGATATATTCATGCTTGCAAAAAAGGATTTTTCATAAGTTGAACCGGAAAATGAGTTTCAAAACTTATTTCTCGTTCCCCCCTCGCTGAGTTCATAAGGACTTACCCTCTTTTATCATCTCAGGTGAAGAAGACCAGGAACAGGTACCCGAGGACAACGTACCTAATGATGATTGATTGCTTGCCCTACGTGCCTTGCTTGACTATGGCCATTTTGTGAACAATATGTTGCTTGAAGACTATTTCTTATTTTGCTTGTTATTGTAATGTAAAAGGACCCCCGTTGTAATTTGGGGTCTAATTTTGGCTTGTACTGATAATAACTAGATAGACATTACTATGGTCGTTTTGCTATCGTTATTGGCTAGTATCTATCATAGGATTATGAAGTATCAGGTAGGGATTAAGTAAAATGAACCTATCCAATCTTAAGCAGGTACTCATTGATAAGCTAAGATCAACAGGTACATTTGTAACAAGGATTAACAAACAAACGAGACATAGTATCATGCTAGGTTATTAATCAAACGAGACTTCGAGATAACTAGTAGGCGTTTCAATTGATGGTAAATAGTAATCTTAGTTGGAAATGAAATTGAGATTGGAAATTTTGAGGCGTTTAGAGAATTAGGTCAAACTAAAGAGCCCAATTACAGCCATTATACTGCCAGTTTTCCAGAAAGTTGTGGAGTTTAGGCTAAAACGTTAAGTATTAAACTTTCATGAACGATTAAGTACGAGATATGACTTGAATGTTTAGTTCACACCCTCGTCTAACCTTTATAGGCCAGGTTGGGGTATGGCACCTTATAGAAGAATGGTATCAGAGCTTAGATTGCTTAAGCCGGGTTTAACTCTCGGACCATTGGTAGAAGCCCTAAGGTTATTAGGATGACTTGTTTATGTGTTAGTATGTGATAATGTTAAGTGTGCCTTCTCTGTTTCTATGTGTTTATGTGATTAACATGTTTTAACTGTTTCTAAAATTGTGTATCTATATAAAATTATATGTTGCATATCTTATGCATTAAATTCTTGTTTGTCGTATTTCAATAAATTGTGCATCGTAATCTGTGCCTATAGATGGCTGGCCCTAGTACCCGCACTACCAATAGGAGCGGTGAGCCCTAAGAGACCGGAGATGCTTACCAAACTAATCTCGGCATGGCTATGTTTAATATGATGGCGAATGCCATGGATCGCATGTCACGAGTGATGGAACGTTAAGATGCACGTGAAGCAAACAAAAACAACAGGAATGATGGTAACCATGGGAGACATAGCAGAATGAGAGAGTTCCTTGACTTTCGCCCGTCCAAATTTCACGGGGAAGCTGATGATGAGAAAGCAGAGGCTTGGCTGTCTGAGATTGAGAGGATTTTCAGGCCACTCGACTATATTGATGAAGAAAAGGTGGAGTTCGCTGTGTTTCTGTTGCACGGGGATGCTGAGCATTAGTGGCATACTGTGGAGGCACTTTGGGAAATTGATTAGACCCCTCGCTTGTGGGGTAATTTCGTTAAGGCATTCAAGGAGAAATATGTACCTGCAGTTTCCAGGCAGAGGCAGATTGAGGAATTCATGAACTTGAACCAGGGTAACATGACGGTGGCCCAGTACGAGGCTCGTTTTGACCGACTGTCCCACTATGCTCAATACATGGTCAGTACTCCTGAGGCGAAGATGTGGAAATTTACTACTGGATTGAGGCCAGAAATTCAGGACCAGTTGGCTTCGCATGACTTCGATACCTATTCTACTCTCTCTGCTGCTGCTTCCCAAGTTGAGAAGAGGAAACTTGATAGAGCCGGTTCGAGTTAGCCGAACAAGAAACCATACCAACTTCCCGGTCAACAGAGGAAATTCCAGAGCCAGAGTCGTAGTCAGGGCCAGAGCCAAAATAGACCAGTTAATAACCGTGGCCCGACTAAAGCACCATCAGCCTCTTCCACCCGCGGATCCACAGGTAGTTCACCTGCTACTCAGTCTATCAACTACTCTTACTGTGACAAGAAGGGTCACACCGAGGCCCAGTACTGGAAGAAGTCAGGACGATGTGTGCGGTGTGACAGTGATTAGCATCAGATCAAGGATTGCCCTAAATGGCAAGCAGGACAAAATCAGGTTAAACCAGCTGGTAGAGGCAAGACTCCAGTTCCTAGAGTTCAAGCTCGAGCTTATGCTATTGAGTGCGAGGAGCTTCCAGAGGAGACCGCTGTTGTTGAAGGTACATTCTTCATACTGAATCAACCTGTTAGGGTGCTAATTGATCCAAGTGCTACTCATTCATTTATTACCCCCTTATGTGTGCAACGTGTGAAATTGAAAGTTGTATGTTTGCCTTACGAAGTAAAAGTTGGTACTCCGATGGGTTCTAAACTTGTTACTAGCTCAGCTTGTAAAGCATGTAAAATACAAATTAAAGATAGGGAATTCTCAGCCAATCTTATTGTATTACCTTTTCGAGACTATGAAGTCATTTTAGGGATGGACTGGTTGGCAAAGCATCATGCCCAACTAGATTGCCGGACGAAGATTGTAACGTTCCAGGTACCTGGTCAACCAATACTGGAGGTAATGGGTCGAAGAGATTTCACTGGGAGTTCCATCATTTCATCTACGAAAGCAGTGAAGTCCTTGAGAAAAGGATGCAATGGATACTTAGCTTACCTCATCAACAAGCCGTCGGACAAAGCTAAGTTGGAGGAGATGCCAGTGATTAAAGATTATGCGGATGTGTTTCCAGAAGAATTGCCCGGTTTACCCCTAAATCGGGAGATCGAGTTCATTATAGAGTTACTGCTTGGCACCCAGCCGATATCTAAAGCTCCCTATCGTATGGCACCGGTCGAGCTACAAGAATTGAAGGACCAATTGCAAGGATTGTTGAAGAAGGGGTTTGTTCAACCAAGTTCTTCTCTGTGGGGTACACCAGTCCTATTTGTAAAGAAGAAAGACGGAACGCTGAGGCTATGCATCGATTACCGAGGATTGAACCAAGTGACTGTCCAGAATAAATACCCACTTCCACTGATCGACGAGTTGTTTGATCAACTTCAGGGAGCCAAAGTGTATTCGAAGCTCGACTTGAGGCAAGGGTACTACCAGTTGTGGATCAAAAAAGAAGATGTGCCTAAAACGGCTTTCAGGACGAGATATAGGCATTATGAATATGTGGTGATGCCATTTGGGCTAACTAATGCCCCTGCAGCTTTCATGGACTTGATGCACAGGGTGTTTCAACCTTACTTGGACCAATTTGTGGTGATCTTCATTGATGATATTTTGGTATACTCAAAATCTGAGGCTGAGCATGAACAACATCTGCGGTTGGTACTGCAGAAACTTCAAGAGCATCAATTGTATGCGAAGTTTAGCAAATGCGAATTTTGGTTGCAGCAGATTGCATTTTTGGGGCATATCATATCCCAAGAGGGAATAGCAGTGGATCCAGCAAAGATAGAAACGGTGATGTCTTGGAAGAAGCCGGAAAATGTTATGGAAGTTCAGAGTTTTCTTGGTCTAGCCGTCTATTATCGGAGGTTCATGAAGGATTTCTCTAAGATCGCGGGACCGCTTACAAAGCTCACTCAAAAGAAAACAAAGTTCGTGTGAGATGACAAGTGTGAGAACAGTTTCCAAGAATTGAATAAAAGATTGACTACCGCACCTGTTCTTGCATTGCCTGAAGGGAGTCAAGGTTTTGTAATCTATAGCGATGCTTTGAAGGAAGGATTAGGTTGTGTGTTGATGCAAAATGGTAGAGTGATTGTGTATGCTTTTAGGAAACCGAAGCCGTATGAATTGAACTACCCGACGCATGATTTGGAGTTAGCGGCTATTGTGTTTGTACTCAAGAAATAGAGGCACTATCTGTGGGGTAACAAGTTCGAGGTATTTACAGATCACAAGAGCTTGAAATACTTGTTCTCACAAAAGGAGTTGAACATGAGGCAAAGGCGGTGGATGGAGCTTTTGGATGATTATAACTGCACAATCAATTATGTGCCTGGTAAAGCAAATGTAGTTGCAGATGCCTTAAGTCGGAAAGCGAGCATGGCAAAACTGGAAGTCAAGGTACAGGAGTTGTTAGAGGAAGCATTCTTGTGGAAACCACAATTAACTCAAAAAGGGTTACTTTTTGCCACTACACAAGTTCAATCGACCTTGTTGTCTGAATTACGAGAGGCTCAACAGAAGGACCAACAGTTTCAGAAGATTAAAGAAAGCAACACAGATTTCAAGTTTCATGATGATGGTATTTGGAGGTTTAGGAATCGGATTTGTGTTCCTAATGATCCAGAGTTGAAAAAGAAGATTCTTGAAGAAGCCCATAATTCAAGATACACTATTCACCCCGGCAGAACAAAGATGTACCGGGATTTGAAGCAACACTATTGGTGGAATAACATGAAGAGAGAAATTGCGAAGTTTGTGGCACGGTGTTTGACTTGCCAGAGAGTCAAAGCAGAACATCAACGACTAGCAGGTTTACTACAGCCATTGGAGATTCCTCAATGGAAATGGGAACATATAACTATAGACTTTGTTATGGACCTGCCCAGGTCACAAAAGGGTCATGACGCCGTTTGGGTCATAGTGGATAGATTGACTAAGCGCATTTCTTACCGATGAACAAGAAGGATAGTCCTGAGAAATTGGGAGATATGTATGTGGCGGAGATTGTAAGATTTCACGGGATGCGTGTGAGTATTGTATCGAATAGGGATCCTCGTTTTACTTCCCGATTTTAGAAGAGATTGCAAGAAGCTTTGGGAACGAAGTTGAGTTTCAGCACGGCTTATCACCCTCAGACTGATGGACAATCTGAGAGAACTATTTAGATTCTGGAGGATATGCTGAGGGCGTGTGTTTTAGACTTCGGGAAAGGTTGGGAGAAATATCTGTCTCTAACGGAGATCGCTTATAATAATAGTTATCAGGCCACGATCGGGATGGCCCCATTTGAGGCATTGTATGGACGTAAGTGTCGATCCCCAATTTACTGGGATGAAATAGATGAGACGAAGACTTTTGACCCGACCCTACTACCTGAACTTATGAAGACTGTTGATAATATCCACCTCATCCGGAAACGGATGCTTACCGCCCAGAGCAGGCAGAAAAGTTATGCAAACCGACGGAGACGGAGCCTAGAGTTTGAGGTCGGCGATAAGGTGTTCTTGAAGATATCACCTTGGAGGGGATTGATTAAACACGGCAAGGGTGGAAAGTTGAGCCCGAGGTTTGTAGGACCCTTTGAGGTAGTTGAGAAGGTTGGCAAATTGGCGTATCGCGTGGAACTACCCCAAAACCTCTCCAATATTCACGACATCTTTCACGTTTCAATGTTACGGAAGTATCACCCTGATCCATCGCATATCTTGGAGCCAGAGCCGTTGCAGCTTTGGGACAACTTGTCTTATGAAGAGAAGCCCATTTGGATCCTAGACCAGCAAGATCGAGAGTTGCACAGCAAATCTATACCGATGGTGATAGTGTTGTGGGATCATCATGGAGTCGAAGAAGCAACGTGGGAAAGGCAAGACCAGATGGAACAACAGTATCCAACATTATTTCAAAGGTAATAATGAATTTCGGGACAAAATTCTTTTAAGGAGGGGAGGATGTGAGGCCTGACCTCGATTTGCGTGCGATACCTCATTTTGTGTGCCCTAACCTAGATTTGCGTGCCTTGACCTAGGTTTAAGAATCGTGTTTCGTTTTGTGTGCCTTGCATTGAATTATGTGCATTCATTTAGGGTTGCGTGCAATTACTTGGAAAACGTGCATTTGTCTCATAGTTCGTGCTTTACCCCGTAGTGCGTGCCCTAAACCTAGAAAAGCGTGTCCTCACGCTAATCAAGAAAGCATCTTACACGAAGTACTAAATCATTAATTAATCCTACAAACTCCACTAACTAATATTAAATTGCTAATTCAACCCACTAGAAGACAAAATCTCACAAAAAGCTAGAGATTCTTTATTCTTTATTCCTTATTCTTTGCATATCCCAAACACAATTAAATATTGCTTAACCAAGACAAAAATTCAGATTGTGCACAAGCCTTGGCCGACCACTAGGAGCTTTGTGCATGCAATCCAATTTCAAAATTTATTCCCCAAACATTCTATGACAATTTAATGACACAATGCATAAAAAATTTAACCCAAAACCCTACCCAATGCACCCATATTCTCGACCCATCTTCTTGCCATACTAGACAATTCAAAAATGTTCCTTGAAGACACAAAAATCTGAATTTGCAAGGCCCTAGGCCGACAAGCATCTTTGCCCAACAAGGCTTTTCATTTTCTTTCATTTTCTCTCATTTCCTCTCATTCCTCTCTCATTTATTCTCTCTCTCTCTCGGCCTTGGCTGAGTTTCTACACTCCATAGCTTAACTTCATCACTCAATGGTTCATCAAGACATGCAAGAAGCTTAGGATCTCGACCAAGCAAAACTAGGAGCAAAGAAGCACACATGCAAGCCTTTAGCACATCCATTTTGCCTTAGGTGAGTTAGTTAGCTCCCATTTTGTTTTCTTCTTGCTCTAACCACATGCACCTACTAATAACTTGGTTACTAAGTTAGGAAATTAGAGAAATCCCAAGTTGTCTCTCGGCTAAGCAAGGAAAAAGGTCAACTTTGTGCTTCACCAAGAGTCTTGTGCATCTTCTTGTTGTTTTGCTAAGGTGAGGGCTAAAACTTCTTGAAAAGCTTTCAAAATCCACATGCATGCCTTAAATGTCTATTTTTACTTCTGTACTTGTGATATATGTGTGTTCATGAGCTTTTATAAACATGCATGGCAAGATATTCGACTAGAATGTGATGATAGATGAAATCGGGTATGTGACAGCCTTCTGCCTTGTTGGTGAGAGGTGATTTTGACCAGGTAAATGATGTTGAAAAAATGTAAAAATTGGTAGGTAACTAGTTTTGCCAGTTCTGAGAATTTTTCACAGAAATAGGCAAAAGCTAAATTTGATTCTAAGGTCTTCAAAATGGAAAATTATCAAAATGTGTCCAAATCTGGAAAGTCTGAAAAAATGAAGCAGGTTTTGGCAGATTCACTGACCTTGTAGAACGAACCCGTTTTGACTTAGTAAATGATATCCAGAATGCATGAAAATTGGTGTGCAGCTATATTTTTCAGTTCTGGACATATTTTTCAGAAATGGACTAAGGCTAAATCTGACCCTAAGGCCCTCAAAAACGACAAGTATTGAAATATGTGCAAATCTGGACAGTTTTGTGTAGTCTCACTGTTTTGGCTATAACTCTTGAACCCGAACTCCAAATGATGCGAGGTTTATTTCTGAATTTAGTTCACTCCTTAAGATTTAATTTGACATCTTGTTCACTGGAATTGGAGATTGTTTGCTTGTCTCAATGATTGTGAGAAAACAGTCCATTGCAGTGAGGGTTTCACCTAGTGATATGCTTAGAAAATTTAATGTAGCTTCCCTTGTTGTATTAAATGCTTGGGATTGTGGCATTTGGATGTTGTGTGGACTGTTTTGAATGCTTGAGGGTGTTCGAATTGATCAATGCATGGCTTGAGCTTAATTACGAGATGACTTGGGGTTTAATCGCACGGGTGAGCATGAAATGAAACCCTAATGGCTAGGAAAAAACTCGCTAAACGTTGATCCTATGAACATCGTGTTTGATTATGAAATTAGTAGGCTGTCCGTAGTTGCCCTTGTAGCCCTAAACGTGATTTCGATGATTACATGTTGACAAGTAGGCCTTTCTTGCACCCGGTCCCACGTAGATGTCGTTGCATGATGAATAATCTTATTATTTGATTACGTGAACTTTGAAATGAGTTATATGACTTGATTTACATGCGTTACATGGCTGCCCGTTTAATATTCATATAACTCCATGTGCTTTATAAGTGAAATTTCCTGTCATATCGTGCCTCGCTTGTTTACTTGTCAATGTGCAATCTTATGACTGTTCGGAGGCAACCTACTTTGTTGTCCTCCTAATGTGATATATTACATGTCATAAATGTGCATTGCATACAAGGTTGCAACCTTTCATTCTGGCGTGGTAGCATTCACGCACATCGGGCGGCATCGGGCTTGCCGGTGCAACCGTGACTACCATTGTCCAATTCCCTCTCTCGCTTGGGGGCTAGACTTCCTCGGAGAGTTGGGTCGTAGGATTTCGGGGTACATCCAGAGTACACCCATTTGGCGTGATAAGGGGATGATTTGAAGTCGGCCGCAACAACTGATACTGACATGAACTGAGAGCAAAAGCTCACCGTATCCTTTTCACTATGTGTCTAAGTACTCTCGCTTGGTTCCTAGAGGACCTCGGGGAGGAAAGACGGGTAATTGTGTTCCTTTACTTTTACATTACGTTTTGTACTTACTTGTGATATATTCATGCTTGCAAAAAAGGATTTTTCATAAGTTGAACTGAAAAATGAGTTTTAAAACTTATTTCCCGTTCCCCCCTCGCTGAGTTTATAAGGACTCACCCTCTTTCATCATCTTAGGTGAAGAAGACCAGGAACAGGTACCCGAGGACAACGTGCCTAATGATGATTCCTTGGAATGATTGCTTGCCCTACGTGCCTTGCTTGACTATGGCTATTTTGTGAACAATATGTTGCTTGAAGACTATTTCTTATTTTGTTTGTTATTGTAATGTAAAAGGACCCCCGTTGTAATTTGGGGTCTAATTTTGGCTTGTACTGATAATAACTAGATAGACACTACTATGGTCGTTTTGCTATCATTATTGGCTAGTATCTATCATAGGATTATGAAGTATCAGGTAAGGATTAAGTAAAATGAACCTATCCAATCTTAAGCAGGTACTCATTGATAAGCTAAGATCAACAGGTACGTTTGTAACAAGGATTAACAAACAAACGAGACATAGTATCATGCTAGGTTATTAATCAAACGAGACTTCGAGATAACTAGTAGGCGTTTCAATTGATGGTAAATAGTAATCTTAGTTGGAAATGAAATTGAGATTGGAAATTTTGAGGCGTTTAGAGAATTATGTCAAACTAAATAGCCCAATTACAGCCAGTATACTGCCAGTTTTCCAGAAAATTGTGGAGTTTAGGCTAAAACGTTAAGTATTAAACTTTCATGAACGATTAAGTACGAGATATGACTTGAATGTTTAGTTCACACCCTAGTCTAACCTTTATAGGCCAGGTTGGGGCGTGACACGTTACTTCATTTCGTGTGTCCTAACCTTTAACTGCGTACCGTAACCTAGATATGGAGTCGTGCCTTGGTTTGCATGCATTGCATTGAACTACGTAACTTAAATTGGTTTGCGTGCATTCACCTAGGATTGTGTGCATCTGCATTTGATTCCGTGCACTTACCTTGAAGTATGTGCCTTAGTCTTGAAGTACGTGCCGTACCTCGTAGTTCATGTCTATCTCGTAGTTCGTACCCTAGAACCTAGGAAAACGTGCCTACACACTAATCAAGAAAGCATCCTACACGAAGCCCTAGACTATAGAATAATCCTACAAACTCTACTAACTGTATTCTAATCCTAAGTCAATGCACTAAAAGACGAAACGCTAAACACTAGACATTCTTTATTTCTTATTCTTTATTCTTTTGCAAAATCCATGCACCTCAAAATTCCACACTTATTACAATTTATAATACCACAATTTGAATCTGAAATTTCAGATTTCTATGCACCTTGGTCGGCCAAACCAAGGCCTTGTAGCATGCTTTACAATTTCAAAATCAAACCTAGACAAGCTATGACACCAACACATAAAATAATGCATAAAACTCCTAAATATCCTACCCAAAGCCACCATTCTCAGCCTTTGCAATGCCATCCCAAAAAACAATTCAAACATGCTTAATAGATGACACAAATTCAGAATTTTAGTAGCTCAAGGCTGACCACATACACAAACACATCATTTCTTTCTCTAAAACTCTCATTCTCTCATTTCCTCTCTCTCTCTCGGCCAAGGCTGCATCCTCAAGCTTCATGGCTCAAGCTCATCTTCTAAGGTTCTCCTAGGCATTCAAGGACTCTAAGAAACTCATCCATGGCAGCCCAAGCAAGCAAGAAGCAAGAAAAATTGCAGCAAGCTGAAAAACAAAGATTTTGTGCACATTTGCTAAGTCTTCAAAGAGATGAGGGCTAAAACTCTTTTAAAATATTTCAAAAACCACATGCATGCCTTCATATGTCTATATTTACCTCTGTACGTGTTGTATATGTGTGTGCATGAGCTTATATAACCATGCATGGCAAGATATTTGGCTAGAACTTGAAGATAGATAAAATCATGTAGCTGGCAGATTTTTGACTTGGTAGAGCGAGGTGCATTTGGCCTGGTA
Source organism: Ehretia macrophylla (assembly GCA_037974665.1). Classification (NCBI taxonomy): domain Eukaryota; kingdom Viridiplantae; phylum Streptophyta; class Magnoliopsida; order Boraginales; family Ehretiaceae; genus Ehretia; species Ehretia macrophylla. The sequence goes on from CM075764.1 coordinate 54,966,386, forward strand.
AATGATGTTAAAAATGTGTGAAAATTGTTAGATGACTAGTTTTGCTAGTTCTAATAATTTTTCATAGAAATAGGCCAAGGCCAATTTTGACTCTATGATCTCCAAAATGGAAAAACATCAAAAGGTGTCTAAATCTGGAAAATCTGGGAAAATGGAGCAGGTTTTTGGCAGTTCACTGTCCTTGTAGAACAAAATATTTTTGACCTAGTAAATGATATTTAAAATGCATGAAATTTGGTATGTTACTAGATTTTTCAGTTCGGGACATTTTTGTCAGAAATATACTAAAGCTAAATCTGACCCTAAGACCCTCAAAAATGGCAAGTATTGAAATATGTACGAATTTGGATAGTTTTGCGTAGTCTCACGGTTTTAGCTATAACTCTTGAATCCGAACTCCAAATGATGCAAGATTTGTTCCTAGATTTAAATAACTCATTAAGATTTAATTTGAAATTTTGTTCACTGAAATTGGAGATTGTTTGCTTGTCTAATCGAATGTGGGAAAACAGACCATTGCAGTGAGGTTTTGTTTAGTGATATGCTTTGAAACATGTTGTAACTTCTCTTGTGGTGTTGAATGCTTGGAATTGTGGCACTTAGATGTTGTGTGGACTGTTGTGGATGGTTGAGGTTGTTTAATTTGATTGAGGTATGACTTGGGATCACTAATTGATGAATGGTTTGCTTAACCGCATGTGTAAGAACGGAATTAAGGCCCTATTGCTTATGAAAACTTGTTAAGTAATGATCCTATGGCTAAATGCATTCAATTGTGTGGTTAGTAGGCTGCCTAATAAATGTTAAGTATGCTTGAAATAGTTTAAGTGTTACTTGTGGTGCTTAGCAAACAAAACCAACCCCGAGCACGGCCTTGTAAACCCTAATGGCCCCGTAGACTCCCAAGTCATAGACCACTCTTGTGTGAATTATAAATTGATGTTGAGGAATGTTAATGTGCTGCCCGGAATTGTTTTTATAACTCTAAATATGATTCCCGATGATTACATGCTGATAAGAAAACTCTTTTTGCACCCGGTCTCATGTAGACGTCGTTGCATGCTTGTATAATCTTAATACTTGATACGTGAACCCCGAAATGAGTTATATGACTTGATTTACATGTGTTACATGGATTCCCGTTTAATGTTCAAATAACTCTGTGTTTTACAAAGTGAAAATTCGTGTTAAGCATGCCTCGTTCATTTACTTGTCAATATGTGATCTTATAATTGCTCGGAGGCAACCTATTTTGTTGTCCTCCTAATGTAATTGTTAAAAGACATTTTATTGTTTATTTGAACATGATTACTTGGCTGCCCGTGGAAGTTTAATTACTTTCAAATTGATATATGAAATGATTACATGTTCTTACAATGCCTTATGTGCCAATATGTCAAAATGTGATCATATACTTGCTCGGAGGCAACCTACTTTGTTGACCTCCCAATGTGAAATGTTAAATGGCATACATGTGTATTGCATACAAGGTTGCAACCTTTCATTTTGGCATGGTAGCGTTTCACGCACACAGGGCGGCATCGGGCTTGCCGGTGCAACTGTGACTACCATGGTCCAATTCCCTCTCTCGCTTGGGGGCTAGACTTCCTCGGAGAATTGGGTCGTAGGATTTCGGGGTACATCTGGAGTACACCCATTTGGCGTGATGAGTGGATGATTTGAAGTCGGCCGCAACAACTGTTATTGGAAATGAATTAAGAGAAGAAGCTCACCGTATCCTTTTCACTATGTGATTAAATACTCTCGCTTGGTTCCTAGAGGACCTCAGGGAGGAAAGACGGATAATTGTGTTCGTTTATATTTTTATTATGTTATAAACTACTTGCGTTATATGTCATACTTTCAAAAAGGATTTTACATAGTTTAACCGGAAAAAGGGTTTTCAAAACTTATTTCTCGTTCCCCCTCGCTAGTTCATAAGGACTCATCCTCTTTTATCATCACAGGTGAAGAAGATCAGGAATAGGTACCCGAGGAGAATGTGCTTGTTGATGAATCCTTGGAGTGATTATGTGTTTTATGTGCCTTGCTTGATAGTGGCTGTTTTGTGAACGTTGTGTTTGCTTTGAAGAATATTTATTTTGTTGATGTAAATGACCCCGTTGTAATTTGGGTCTAATTTTGGGATTGTACTATCTATAATCGGACGAACTCTTTATTTGGTTATTTGCTTTTATTATCTCGTATAGTAGTTATCGTAGGCGTTTAAACCACTAGATGATTAATCCACTAAGTTAACTCTATCTAATTTCACTTAGGTACTCACCCGTAACCTAAATGATAATAGGTACTTGCATAATAGTAAATTGACAAATAAATGGAACATAGTTATCAAGCTAGGCATATTAACCAAATGTGACTTTCAAGATAAATTAGTAGGCATATCGGTTGATGACAAAATAGGAATCTTAGTGGGAATCGAATCAAGGATTGGAAATTTTGAGGCATTTTAGAAAATAGGTCAAACCAAAGGTCATAAATATAGCCGTCATGCTGTTGGATTTTTGAAAAATATTTTGGAGTTCTAAATCAACGTTAAGTATTAATAGTAAGAAATGACCTAGTCGTACAAATAGCGTAAAAGAATTAGGTCATTCCCTATTCTAGCCTCCATAGGTTGGGTTGGGGCGTGACAGAGCCTATTTTCAGAGCCCTAAATTGAACATTTTCATTAGTTTCAGGACACTTTTCTTCCTTTTCGCTGTTTTTCCGTCGCGGATCGTACGTCGTGAGCAACGAAAAGGAGGACAACCTAATCCATCACATTTCTATTACCCAATCCCAAGGAACCTTGGGCAAGACAACTTCACTTCACGTAGAAGCTAGGCCCGCAAACCGAGGGTGTAAGACTTGTGACCAGGTATCCGTTGCTCTAGTGCCCATTACTTTTGATCCTTAAGGAGTTACGCCGTGCACAACATACCGTTGGAAAGCTCTCAGAGAGCTCTACGACGGGGGAAGCAAGCCTCCTCGGCTGCACCTATTTTCGGAGCCCAAAATCGAACGTTTTCATAAATTTTGGGACACTTTTATTCTTTTGCGCTGTTTTTCCGTCTCGGATCGTACGTCATGAGCCTCGAAAAAGACGACAACCTAATCCATCACATTTCTATTATAGAATCCCACGGCACCTTGGGCAAGACAACTTCACTTCACGTAAAGGCTGGGCCCACAAACAAGGGTGTGGGGCTTGTGACCAGGTATCCGTCGCTTCGGTGCCCATAACTTTTGATGCATAAGGCGTTATGCGGCGCACAGCATACCGTTGGAAAGCTCTCCGTGAACTCTACGGCGGGGGCACCAATCCTGCTCGGCTGTGCCTATTTTCAGAGCCCAAAATTGAATGTTTTCATCAGTTTCGAGATACTTTTCTTTTTTTACTCTGTTTTTTCGTCCCGGATCGTACGTCGTGAGCCGCGAAAAGGATGACACCCTAATCCATCACATTTCTATTTCCGAATCCCACTGCACCTTGGGCAAGACAACTTCACTTCACGTAGAGGCTGGGCCTGCAAACCGAGGGCGTGTGGCTTGTGACCAAGTATCCATCGCTCCGGTGCCCATAACTTTTGATCCGTATAGAGTTACGTGGAGCACAGCTCACTATTGGAAAGCTCTCCGAGAGTTCTACGACGAGGGCACCAAGCCTGCTAGGCTGTGCCTATTTTCGGAGCCCAAAATCGATCATTTTCATCAGTTTCGGGATACTTTTCTTCTTTTGCTCTCTTTTTTTGTCCCGGATCGTACGTCGTGAGCCGCGAAAAGGACGACAACCTAATCCATCACATTTCTATTTCTGAATCCCACGGTACCTTGGGCAAGACAGCTTCACTTCACGTAGAGGCTGGGCCCGCAAACCGAGGGCATGGGCCTTGTGACCAGGTATCCGTCGCTCCGGTGCCCATAACTTTTGATCCATAAGGAGTTACGTGGCGCACAGCATACCGTTGGAAAGCTCTTTGAGAGCTGTACGATGGGGGCGTCTAACATGCTCGGCTGCGCCAGTTTTCGAAGCCTAAAATTGAACATTTTCATAAGTTTTGGGACTCTTTTCTTCTTTTGCGCTATTTTTCCGTCCCGGATCGTACGTCGTGAGCCACGAAAAGGACGACAACCTAATCCATCACATTTCTTTTACCGAATCTCACGGCACCTTGGGCACGACAACTTTACTTCACGTAGAGGCTGGGCCCGTAAACAAAGGGCGTGGGGCTTTTGACCAAGTATCCATCGCTCCGGTGCCCTTAACTTTTGATCCGTAAGGAATTACGTGACGCACAGCATACCGTTGGAAAGCTCTCTGAGAGCTCTACGATAGGAGAAGCATGCTTGCTTGGCTGCTCCTATTTTTGGAGTCCAAAATCAAATGTTTTCATCAGTTTCAGGATACATTTCTTCTTTTTCGCTGTTTTTCCGTCGCGAATCGTATGTCGTCAGCCGCGAAAAGGACGACAACCTAATCCATCACATTTCTATTACCGAATCCCACGGCACCTTGGGAAAGACAACTTCACTTCACGTAGAAGCTGGGCCCGCAAACCGAGGGTGTGGGGCTTGTGACCAGGTATCCGTCGCTCTAGTGCCCATAACTTTTGATCCGTAAGGAGTTACGTGGCGCACAACATACCGTTGGAAAGCTCTCCAAGAGCTCTACGACGGGAGCAGCAAGCCTCCTCTGTTGCGCCTATTTTTGTAGCCCAAAATCGAACGTTTTCATCAGTTTTGGGATACTTTTCTTTTTTTGTGCTGTTTTTCTGTCTTGGATCGTACGTCGTGAGCCGCGAAAATGAAGACAACCTAATCCATCACATTTCTATTACCGAATCCCACGGTACCTTGGAAAAGACAACTTCACTTCACGTAGAAGTTGGGCCCGAAAATCGAGGGTGTGGGGCTTGTGACTAGGTATCCGTCACTCCGGTGCCCATAACTTTTGATCCGTAAGGAGTATTGCGGTGCATAGCATACCGTTGGAAAGCTCTCCGAGAGCTCTACAACGGGGGCAACAATCCTCCACAGCTGTGCCTATTTTTGAAGCCCAAAATTGAACATTTTCATCAGTTTCGGGACACTTTTCTTCTTTTGCGTTGTTTTTCCGTCTAGGATCGTACGTCGTGAGCCGCGAAAAGGACAACAACCTAATCCATCATATTTCTATTTCCGAATCCCACGGCACCATGGGCAAGACAACTTCACTTCACGTAGAGGCTGGGACCGCAAACAAACGGCGTGGGGCTTGTGACCAGGTATCCGTTGCTCCAGTGCCCTTAACTTTTGATCCGTCTGGAGTTACGCGGCGCACAGCATACCGTTGGAAATCTCTCCGAGAGCTCTACGACGGGGGCAGGAAGCCTACTCTCCTGCGCCTGTTTTCGGAGCCCAAAATTGAACGTTTTGCCTAGCTTCGGGACACTTTTCTTCTTTTGCGCTGTTTTCCGTCCTGGATCGTACGTCGTGAGCCGTGAAAAGGACGACAACCTAATCCATCATATTTCTATTTTCGAATCCCAAGGCACCTTGGGCAAGACAACTTCACTTCACGTAGAGGATGGGCCCAAAAACCGAGGGCGTGGGGCTTGTGACCTGGTATCTGTCGCTCCAGTGCCCACAACTTTTGATCCATAAGGAGTTACGCGGCGCACAGCATACCGTTGGAAAGTTATCTGAGAGATTTACGACGGGGGCACCTAACATGCTCAGCTGCGCCAGTTTTTAGAGCCCAAAATTGAACTTTTTCATAAGTTTTGGGACACTTTTATTCTTTTATACTATTTTTTCGTCGCGAATCATACATCGTGAGCCGTGAAAAGGACGACAACCTAATCCATCACATTTCTATTACCTAATCCTATGGCACCTTGGGCAAGACAACTTCACTTCACGTAGAGGCTGGGCCCACAAACAAAGGGCGCGGGGCTTGTGACCAGGTATCCGTCGCTCCGGTGCTCATAACTTTTGATCCGTAAGGAGTTACGCGGCGCACAGCATACCGTTTGAAAGCTCTCGAATAGCCCTACGATGGGGGCATCAAGCCTACTAGGCTGCACCTATTTTCGGGGCCCAAAATCGAACATTTTCATCAATTTCGGGACACTTTTCTTCTTTTATGCTGTTTTTCGGTCGTGGATCGTATGTCGTGAGTTGCAAAAAGGACGACAACCTAATCCATCACATTTCTATTACCAAATCCCACAGCACCTTGGGAAAGACAACTTCACTTCACGTGGAAGCTGGGCCTGCAAACCGAGGGTGTGGGGCTTGTGACCAGTTATCCGTCGCTCCGGTGCCCATAACTTTTAATCCCGTAAGGAGTTACGTGGCACACAACATACCGTTCGAAAGCTCTCCAAAAGCTCTACGACTGGAGCAGCAAGCCTCCTCTGCTGTGCCTGTTTTTGGAGCCTAAAATCGAACATTTTCATCAGTTTCGGGATACTTTTCTTATTTTGCGCTATTTTTTCGTCCCGAATCGTACGTCGTGAGCCGCGAAAAGGACGACAACCTAATCCATCACATTTCTATTACCGAATCCCATGGCACCTTGGGAAAGACAACTTCACTTCATGTTGAAGCTGGGCTCAAAAATCGAGGGTGTGGGGCTTGTGACTAGGTATCCGTCGCTCTGGTGCCCATAACTTTTGATCCGTAAGGAGTTACGCGGCGCACATCATACCGTTGGAAACCACTCCTAGAGCTCCACGACGGGGGTAGCAAGCCTACTCTACTGCGCCTATTTTCGGAGCCCAAAATTGAACGTTTTGCATCAGCTTCAGGACACTTTTCTTCTTTTGCGCTGTTTTTCCATCTCGGATCGTACGTCGTGAGCTGCGAAAAGGACGACAACCTAATCTATCATATTTCTATTTCTGAATCCCACGGCACCTTGGGTAAGACAAATTCACTTCACGTAGAGGCTGGGCCAACAAACCGAGGGCGTGGGGCTTGTGACCAGGTATCCGTCGCTCCAGTGCCCATAACTTTTGATCCATAAGGAGTTACGCGGTGCACAGCATTCCGTTGAAAAGCTATCTGAGAGATTTACGACAGGGGCACCTAATATGCTCAGCTGCGCCAGTTTTAAGAGCCCAAAATTGAACATTTTCATAAGTTTTGGGACACTTTTATTCTTTTACGCTGTTTTTCCGTCCCGGATTGTACGTCGTGAGCCGCGAAAAGGACGACAACCTAATCCATCACATTTCTATTACCGAATCCCAAAACACCTTGGGAAAGACAACTTCACTTCATGTAGAAGCTGGGCCAGCAAACCGAGGGTATGGGGCTTGTGACCAGGTATCCGTCGCTCCGGTGCCCATAACTTTTGATCCGTAAGGAGTTACGTGGCGCACAACATACCGTTCGAAAGCTCTCCGAGAGTTCTACAACGGGAGTAGCAAGCCTCCTCTGTTGCGCCTATTTTCGGAGCCCAAAATCAAACATTTTCATCAGTTTCGGGACACTTTTCTTCATTTGCGCTATTTTTCGATCGCGAATCGTACGTCGTGAGCTGCGAAAAGGGCGACAACCTAATCCATCACATTTCTATTACCGAATCCCACTGCACCTTGGGAAAGACAACTTCACTTCACGTAGAAGCTGGGCCCGAAAATCCAGGGTGTGGGCTTGTGACTAGGTATCCGTCGCTCCGGTGCTCATAACTTTTGATCCGTAAGGAGTGACGCGGCGCACAGCATACCGTTGGAAACCTCTCCGAGAGCTCTACGACGGGGACAGCAAGCCTACTCTACTGCGCCTGTTTTCGGAGCCCAAAATTGAATGTTTTGCATCATCTTCGGGACACTTTTCTTCTTTTGCGCTGTTTTTCCGTCCCAGATCGTACGTCGTGAGCCGCGAAAAGGACGACAACCTAATCCATCATATTTCTATTTCTGAATCCCACGGCACCTTGGGCAAGACAACTTCACTACACGTAGAGGCTAGGCCAACAAACCGAGGGCGTGTGGCTTGTGACCAGGTATCCGTCGCTCCAGTGCCCATAACTTTTTATCCATAAGGAGTTACACAGCGCACAGCATACCGTGGGAAAGCTATCTGAGAGATTTACGACGGTGGCACCTAACATGCTCAGCTGCGCCAGTTTTCGGAGCCCAAAATTGAACATTTTCACAAGTTTTGGGACACTTTTATTCTTTTACGCTGTTTTTCCGTCCCTGATCGTACGTCGTGAGCCATGAAAAGGATGACAACCTAATCCATCACATTTCTATTACCGAATCTCATGGCACCTTAGGCAAGACAACTTCACTTTATGTAGAAGCTGGGCCCGTAAACCGAGGGTGTGGGGCTTGTGACCAGGTATCCATCGCTCCGGTGCACATAACTTTTGATCCGTAAAGAGTTATGCGGAGCACAGCATACCGTTGGAAAGCTCTCCGAGAGCCCTACAATGGGGGCAGCAAGCCTAATCGGCTGTGCCTATTTTCAAAGCCCAAAATCGAACGTTTTCATCAGTTTCGGGACACTTTTATTCTTTTGCGCTGTTTTTTCAACCCAAATCGTACGTCGTGAGCCGCGAAAAGGATGACAACCTAATCTATCACATTTCTATTACCGAATCCCACAACAACTTTGGCAAGACAACTTCACTTCACGTAGAGGCTGGGCCTCCAAACCGAGGGTGTAGGGCTTGTAACTAGGTATCCATTGCTCCGGTGCCCATAACTTTTGATCCGTAAGGAGTTACACGGCGCACAACATACCGTTGGAAAGCTCTTCGAGAGTTCTACGACGGGCGCACCCAGCTTGCTCGGCTGTGCCTGTCTTCGTTGCCCAAAATCGAACATTTTCATATGTTTTGGGGCATTTTTCTTCTTTTGCTCTATTTTTTCATCCCGGATCGTGCGTCATGAGCCGCGAAAAGGACGAAAACCTAATCCATCACATTTCTATTACTTAATCCCATGGCACCTTGGGCAAGACAACTTTACTTCACGTAGATGCTGGGCCCGCAAACCGAGGGCATGGGGCTTGTGACTAGGTATCCGTCGCTCTATTGCCCATAACTTTTGATCCGTAAGGAGTTATGCGGCGCACAGCATACTGTTGTAAAGCTCTTTGAGAGCTCTACGATAGGGGCACCAAGTCTGCTCAGTTGCGCCTATTTTCGTATCCCAAAATCAAACATTTTCATCAGTTTCGAGACACTTTTATTCTTTTGCGTTGTTTTTTCGTCCCGGATAGTACGTCGTGAGCCGCGAAAAGGACGACAACCAAATCCATCACATTTTTATTACCGAATCTCACGGCACCTTGGGCAAGACAACTTCACTTCACGTAGAGGCTGGGCCCGCAAACAGAGGGCATGGGGCTTGTGACCAGGTATCTGTCGCTCCGGTGCCCTTAACTTTTAATCCGCAAGGAGTTACGCGGCGCACAGAATTCCGTTGGAAAGCTCTCTGAGAGCTCTACGACGGGGGCACCAAGCCTGCTCGGCTGCGTGTGAGGTTCGACCTTGATTTATGTGCGAGACCTCATTTTATATGCCCTAACCTCGAATTGCGTGCCTTGACCTAGGTTTAAGAGTCGTGTCTTGATTTATGTGCATTCATTTAGAGTTGCGTGCATTTATTTGGAATACGTGTATTCGTCTCGTAGTTCGTGCCTTACCTCGTAGTGCATGCCCTAGACCTAGAAAAATGTGCCTACACGCTAATCAATAAAGCATCTTACACGAAGCACTAGACTATTAAATAATCCTACAAACTCCACTAACTAATATTCTAATCCTAAGTCAATGCACTAAAAGACAAAATGCTACACACTAGATATTCTTTATTCTTTATTCCTATTCTTTTTGCAATACCCATGCACCTCAAAATTCCATACTTATTATAACCCATAATACCTTAATTTGAATCTGAAATTTCAGATTTTTAAGCTCCTTGGTCGGCCAAACCAAAGCTTTGTGACATGCTTTGCAATTTAAAAAAATCATCAAAGACAAGTTATGACACAAGCTCAAGATACCATGCAATAAAAAACCTCCAAAATATCCTACCCAAAGCCACCATTCTCGGCCCTTGCAATGCCATGCCAAAAAACAATTCAAAATGCTTCAAAAGACAACACAAAATCAGAATTTTAGTAGCTCAAGGCCGATACACAAACTCTCTCAACATCCTCTCAAGCTCTCATTTTCTCTCTATCTCTCAGCCTAGGCTGCTTCAAGCACCTCCATAGCTCAAGCTCTCATTCTAAGGTTCTCCTAGGCACTCAAGGACTCTAGGGAACTCGACCATAGCAAGCAAAGCAAGAAAAGATGCATGCAAGCTCATAGAACTCTTCACTTCGGCCCTAGGTATGTTTGATAGCTTTTATTTCATTTCCTTTTGTTCTAACCACATGCACATACTAAGAACATGATAACTAAGCTAGGAAATTAAAGAACATCAAGCTATCTCTCGGCCAATCAAGGAAAGAAGATCCTTTTGTGCATTTTGAAGACCATTTGTGCATCCTCATCTATTAACTTGCTAAGGTGAGGGTTAAAACTCTTTTAAAAGCTTTCAAAAATCACACGCATGCCTTAATATGACTTTATTTACCTCTGTAGTTGTTGTATATGTGTGTACATGAGCTTATATGACCATGCATGGCAAGATTTTTGGCTAGAACTTGAAGATAGATAATAGTCGAGTAGCTGGCAGATTTCTGGCTTGGTAGAGCGAAGTACATTTGGCCTTGTAAATGATGTTGAAAATGCGTGAAAATCAGTAGGTGACTAGTTTTTCCAGTTCTGAGCAGTTTTCATAGAAATAGGCCAAGGCCAATTCTGACTCTAAGGCCTCCAAAATGGAAAAACACAGAAAGGTATATAAATCTGGAAAAAAATTGGAAAGCTGAAGTAGAATCTGGCAGCCTTCTGACCTTGTAGAACGAAGCTGTTTTAGCCTAGCAAATGATGTCTAAAATGCATGGAAATTGGAAGGTTGCTAGATTTTGCAGTTCTGGACATTTTTGTTAGAAATAGACCAAAGCCAATTATGAATCTAAGACCCTCAAAATTGGCAAAAATCGTAATGTATCTAAAACTGGACAGTTTTGCGTAGTCTCACGGTTTTGGCCATAACTCCTAAGTCCAAACTCCAAATGATGCGAGGTTTGTTTCTAGATTTAAATTACGCATTAAGCTTTAATTTGACATTTTTTTCACTGGAATTGGAGATTGTTTGCTTGTCCAAATGATCGTGGGAAAACAGACTATTGCAGTGAGGTTTTTGTTTAGTGATATGCTTTGAAAAATGTTGTAACTTCTGTTGTGGTATTGAATGCTTGGGATTGTGGCACTTGGATGTTGTTTGGACTGTTTTGGATGATTGAGGATGTTTTAATTAATCGATGCATGGCTTGGGTTTAATTACGTGACAACTTGTGGCTTAATCGCACGTGTGAGCATGAATTGAAACCCTATTGACTATGAAAACTCGCTAAGTGTTGATCCTATGGTTATTGTGTCTAATTGTGTGATTAGTGGGCTGCCCGTAGTTGTCCTTATAGCCCTAAATGTGATTTCCGATGATTACATTTTGATAAGTAGACTTTTCTTGCACCCGGTCTCATGTAAACGTCGTTGTGTGTTTGTATACTCTTATTACTTGATTACGTGAACCCCGAAATGAGTTATATGACTTTATTTACATGTGTTACTTGGCTGCCCGTTTAATATTCATATAACTCCATGTGTTTTACAAGCGAAATTACGTGTCAAAGCATGCCTCGTGTATTTACTTGTCAACGTGCGATCTTATAACTGCTTGGAGGCAACCTACTTTGTTGTCCTCCTAATGTGATATGTTAAATGTTATAAATGTGCATTACATACAAAGTTGCAACCTTTCATTCTTGCGTGGTAGCGTTTCACGCACACCGGGCGGCATCGGGCTTGTCGGTGCAACCGTGACTATCATGGTCCAATTCCCTTTCTCGCTTGGGGGCTAGACTTCCTCATAGAGTTGGGTCGTAGGATTTCGGGGTACATCCGGAGTACACCCATTTGGCGTGATAAGTGGATGATTTGAAGTCGGCCGCAACAACTGTTATTGGAAATGAGTTGAGAGCAAAAGCTCACCGTATCCTTTTCACTATATGTATAAGTACTCTCGCTTGGTTCCTAGAGGACCTCGGAGAGGAAAGATGGGTAAATGTATTATTTTACTTTATATTACGTTATAAAACTTACTTGTGTTATATGTCATTCTTTCAAAAAAGGTTTTTTCATAAGCTAACCGAAAAAAGGGTTTTCAAAACATATGTCTCGTTCCCCCTCGCTGAGTTCATAAAGACTCACCCTCTTTTATTATCTCAGGTGAAAAAAGATCAGAAACAGGTACCCGAGGATAACGTGCCTATTGATGACTCCTTGGAGTGATTGCCTACCCTACGTGCCTTACTTAGCTGTGACTATTTTGTGAACGATATGTTTGTTTTGAAGACTACCTCTTATGTTGTTTATCGTTGTTAAAGTAAATGACCCCCGTTGTAATTTGGGGTCTAATTTTGGCTTGTACTGACTATGACTAGACAACGAACGCTCTCTTGTGAGTTGCTATTACTGTTTTGATTTAGTAACTACTATAGGCAACTCAATCACTAGGTGAAGAAATCAATAATGTAACTCTATCTAATTCCACCTTGGTACTCAATAGTAAGATAAGATCAACAGGTACTTGTGTAATAGGAATTCAACAAATAAACGGAACATAGTTATCATGCTAGGTTATTAATCAAACGAGACTTTCAAGATAACTAGTAGGCATATTGGTTGGTGATGAAGAGTAATCTTAGTTGGAATCGAATATGAGATTGAAAGTTCTGAGGCGTTTAAAAAATTAGGTCCAACTAAATAGCCCAATTACAGCCGTTATACTGCCAATTTCCCGAAATTTTTTTCTAGTTTTAGTCTAACAGATAAGCTTAACCTTCGTTAACTGGTTATAGTCGTAAAAGAACGCGAACAATTAGATCACACCTTAGTCTAACCTCCATAGGTCGGGTTGGGGACGTGACACCTTATATTAATGGTATCAAAGCTTAGATTGCTTAAGCCGGGTTTAACTCTCGGACCATGGGTAGAAGCCCTAAGGTTATTAGGATGACTTGTTTATGTGTGTTAATGCGTGACAATGCTAATTGTGCCTTCTTTGTTTCTATGTGCTTATGTGATTAATATGCCTTCATTGTTTGAAAATTTTTTGCCTACCTGAAATTGTATGTTGCATACTCTATACATTAAATTCTTGTCTTGTCGTATTCCAATAAATTGTGTATAATAATCTGCGCCTACAGATGGCTGGCCCTAGTACCCGCAATACCAATAGGAGCGATGAGCCTCAAGAAGCTAGAGATACTCATCAAACTAATCCCGGCATGGCCATGTTTAACATGATGGCGAATGATATGGATCGTGTTTCGCGAGTAATGGAACATCAAGATGCACGTGAAGCAACCAACAACAACAACAACAGGAATGGTGGTAACAATGGAAGAAACAACAGAATGCGGGAGTTCCTTGACTTTCACCCGTCCAAATTCTACGGGGAAGCTGATGATGAAAAGGCAGAGGCTTGGCTGTCTGAGATTGAAAGGATTTTCAGGCCACTTGACTATACTGATGAAGAAAAGATCGAGTCCGCTGTGTTTCTGTTGCACGGGGATGCTGAGCATTGGTGGCATACTGTGGAGGCACTTTGGGAAACTGATCATACACCTCGCTTGTGGGGTAATTTCGTTAAGGCATTCAAGGAGAAATACGTACCTGCAATTTCCAGGCAGAGGCGAATTGAAGAATTCATGCACTTGAACCAGGGTAACATGACAGTGGCTCAGTATGAGGCTCGCTTTGACAGACTGTCCCGTTATGCTCAATACATGGTCAGTACCCTTGAGGCGAAGATGTGGAAATTTATGAATGGATTGAGTCCAGAAATTCAGGATTAGTTGGCTTCACATGACTTTACTACCTATTCTGCTCTTCTTGCTGCTGCTTCCCGAGTTGAGAAAAGAAAACTTGATAGAGCCAGTTCAAGTCAACCGAACAAGAAACCTTACCAGCCTCAAGGGCAACAGAGAAAATTCCAGACTCAGAGTCGCAGTCAGGGCCAGAGCCAGAACAGACCAGTCAACAACCGTGGCCCGTCTAAAGCACCATCAGCCTCTTCCACCCGTGGATCCATAGGTAGTTCACTTGCTACTCAGTCTATCAACTGTTCTTACTGTGACAAGAAGGGTCACACCGAGGCCCAGTGCTGGAAGAAGTCAGGACGATGCGTGCGGTGTGGCAGTGATCATCATCAGATCAAGGATTACCCTAAATGGCAAGGAGGACAAAATCAGAATAAACCAGTTGGTAGAGGCAAGACTCCAAGTTCAGGCTCGAGCTTATGCTATTGAGTGCGAGGAGCTTCCGGAAGAGACTGCTGTTGTTGAAGGTACATTCTTGATACTGAATCAACCTGTTAGGGTATTAATTGATCCAGGTGCTACTCATTCCTTTATTACTCTCTTATGTGTGCAACGTGTGAAATTACGAGTTGAATGTTTGCCTTATGAAGTAGAAGTCGGTACTCCGATGGGTTCTAAACTTGTTACTAGCTCAGCTTGTAAAGCATGTAAAATCCAAATTAAGGATAGGGAATTCTCAGCCAATCTTATAGTGTTACCCTTTCGAGACTATGAAGTCATCTTAGGGATGGACTGGTTGGCAAAGCATCATGCCCAACTAGATTGCCGGACGAAGATTGTAACATTCCAAATACCTGGTCAACCAACATTGGAGGTAATGGGTCGAAGAGACTTCATCGGAAGTTCCATTATTTCATCTACGAAAGCAGTGAAGTCCTCGAGAAAAAGGTGTAGTGGATACTTAGCTTACCTCATCAACAAGCCATCGGACAAAGCTAAGTTAGAAGAGATGCCAGTGATTAAAGATTATGCTGACGTGTTTCCAGAAGAATTGCCTGGTTTACCCCCGGATCGGGAAATCGAGTTTGTAATAGAAGTACTGCCTGACACCCAACCAATATCTAAAGCTTCCTATCATATGGCACCAGCCGAGCTACAAGAATTGAAGGATCAATTGTAAGGAATGTTGAAGAAGGGGTTTGTTCAACCGAGTTCTTCTTCGTGCGGTGCACCAGTCCTATTTGTAAAGAAGAAAGACGGAACGTTGAGATTATGCATCGATTACCGAGGATTGAACCAAGTGACCATCAAGAATAAATACCTACTTCCATTGATCGATGAGTTGTTTGACCAACTTCAAGGAGCTAAAGTGTATTCAAAACTCGACTTGAGACAAAGGTATTATCAGCTGCGGATCAAAAAGGAAGATGTACCTAAATCGGCTTTCAGGACTAGATATGGGCACTATGAGTTTGTAGTGATGCCATTTGGGCTAACTAATGCCCCTGCAGCTTTTATGGACTTGATACACAGGGTGTTTCAACCTTATTTGGACCAATTTGTGGTGATCTTTATTGATGATATTTTGGTATACTCAAAATTCGAGGCTGAGCATGAACAACATCTGCAATTGGTATTGCAGAAACTTCGGGAGCATCAATTGTATGCGAAGTTTAGCAAATGCGAATTTTGGTTGCGGCAGATTGCATGCTTGGGGCACATCATATCCCAAGAGGGAATATCGGTGGACCCAGCAAAGATAGAAGCGGTGATGTCTTGGAAGAAGCCGAAAAATGTTACGGAGGTTTTGAAGTTTTCTTGGTTTAGCTGGCTATTATCGGAGGTTCGTGAAGGATTTCTCAAAGATTGCAGGACCGCTTACAAAGCTTACTCAAAAGAAAACGAAGTTCGTGTGGGATGACAAGTGCGAGAATAGCTTTCAAGAATTGAAGAAAAGATTGACAACCGCACCTGTTCTTGCATTGCCTGAAGGAAATCAAGGCTTTGTGATCTATAGCGATGCTTCTAAAGAAGGACTGGGTTGTGTACTGATGCAAAATGGTAGAGTGATTACATATGCCTCTAGAAAACCGAAGCCGTATGAATTAAATTACCCGACGCATGGTTTGGAGTTAGCGGCTATTATGTTTGCACTCAAGAAATGGATGCACTATCTGTGGGGTAACAAGTTTGAGGTGTTTACTGATCACAAGAGCTTGAAGTACTTGTTCTCACAAAAAGAGTTGAACATGAGGCAAAGACGGTGGATGGAGCTCTTGGATGATTATAATTGCACAATCAATTATGTGCCCAGTAAAGCGAATGTGGTAGCAGATGCCTTAAGCCGGAAGGCAAGCATGGCAACATTAAAGGTTAAGGTATGGGAGATGTTAGAGGAAGCATTTTTGTGGAAGCCGCATTTGACTCAAAAGGGATTACTATTTGCCACTACACAAGTTCAATCGACCTTGTTGTCTGAATTACGAGAGGCTCAACAGAAGGACCAACAGTTTCAGAAGATTAAGGAAAGCAACACAGATTTCAAGTTTCATGATAATGGTATTTGGAGGTTCAAGAGTCGAATTTGTGTACTTAATGACCCAGAGTTGAAAAAGAAGATTCTTGAAGAAGCCCATAACTCGAGATATGCCATTCACCCCGACGGAACAAAGATGTACCAGGATTTGAAGCAACACTATTGGTGGAACAACATGAAGAGAGAGATTGCGGAGTTTGTGGCACGATGTTTAACTTGTCAGAGAGTCAAAGCAGAACATCAACGACTGACAGGTTTACTACAACTGTTGGAAATTCCCTGATAGAAATGGGAACATATAACTATGGACTTTGTCATGGACCTGCCCAGGTCACAAAAGTGTCATGATGCCGTTTGGGTCATAGTGGATAGATTAACTAAGTCAGCACACTTCTTACCGATGAACAAGGAGGATAGTCTTGAGAAACTAGGAGATATATATGTGGCGGATATTGTAAGGCTACATGGGATGCCCGTTAGTATTGTATCGGATAAGGATCCTCGTTTTACTTTCCGATTTTGGAAGAGATTACAAGAAGCTTTGGGGACGAAGTTGAGTTTTAGTACAGCTTATCACCCTCAGACTGATGGACAATCTGAGAGAACTATTTAGATTCTGGAGGATATGTTGAGGGCATGTGTTCTAGACTTCGGAAAAGGTTGGGAGAAGTATTTGCCTCTAGCGGAGTTCGCTTATAATAATAGCTATCAGGCCACTATCGAGATGGCCCCATTTGAGGCATTGTATGGACGTAAGTGTCGATCCCCAATTTACTGGGATGAAGTAGGTGAGACGAAGACTTTTGACCCGACCCTGCTACCAGAACTTATGAAGACTGTTGATAATGTCCACCTCATCCGGAAACGGATGCTTACCGCCCAAAGCAGGCAGAAAAGTTATGCAGACTGACGGAGACGGAATTTGGAGTTTGAGGTCGGCGACAAGGTGTTCTTGAAATTATCACCTCGGAGGGGACTGATTAAACATGGCAGGGGTAGAAAGTTGAGCCCGAGGTTTGTAGAACCATTTAGAATAGTTGAAAAGGTTGGCAAATTGGCGTATCGCCTGGAACTACCCCAAAACCTCTCCAATATTCATGACGTCTTTCATGTTTCAATGCTACGGAAATATCACCCTGATCCATCACACATTTTGGAGCCGGAGCCATTGCAGCTTCGGGAGAACTTGTCTTATGAAGAGAAGCCTATTCGGATCCTAGACCAGCAAGATCAGGAGTTACGCAACAAGTCTATACCGATGGTGAAAGTGTTATGGGATCACCATGCAGTCGAAGAAGCAACGTGGGAAAGGTGAGACCAGATGGAGCAACAGTATCCGACGTTATTTCAAAGGTAATATTGAATTTCGGGACGAAATTATTTTAAGGAGGGGAGGATGTGAGGCCCGACCTCGATTTGCGTGCGATACCTCGTTTCGTGTGCCCTAACCTCGAATTGCATGCCTTGACCTAGGTTTAAGAGTCATGTCTTGATTTACGTGCATTTATTTAGAGTTGCATGCATTTACTTGGAATACGTGCATTCGTCTCGTAGTTCGGGCCTTACCTCGTAGTGCGTGCCCTAGACCTAAGAAAACGTGCCTACACACTAATCAAGAAAGCATCTTACACGAAGCACTAGACTATTAAATAATCCTACAAACCCCACTAACTAATATTCTAATCATAAGTCAATGTACTAAAAGACAAAACGCTAAACACTAGACATTCTTTATTCTTTATTCCAATTTTTTTTGCAAAACCCATGCACCTCAAAATTCCACACTTATTATAACCCATAATACCTTAATTTGAATCTGAAATTTCAGATTTTTAACCTCCTTGGTCGGCCAAACCAAAGGCTTGTGACATGCTTTGCAATTTAAAAAAATCATCAAAGACAAGTTATGACACAAGCTCAAGACACCATACAATAAAAAACCTCCAAAATATCCTACCCAAAGCCACCATTCTCGGCCCTTGCAATGCCATGCCAAAAAACAATTCAAAATGCTTCAAAAGACAACACAAAATCAGAATTTTAGTAGCTCAAGGCCGACACACTCACACACAAACACCAAACTCTCTCAACATCCTCTCAAGCTCTCATTTTCTCTCTATCTCTCGGCCTAGGCTGCTTCAAGCACCTCCATAGCTCAGGATCTCATTTTCTCTCTATCTCTCAGCCTAGGCTGCTTCAAGCACCTCCATAACTCAAGCTCTCATTCTAAGGTTCTCCTAGGCACTCAAGGACTCTAGGGAACAAGACCATAACAAGCAAAGCAAGAAAAGATGCATGCAAGCTCATAGAACTCTTCACTTCGGCCTTAGGTATGTTTGATAACTTTTATTTCATTTCCTTTTGTTCTAACCACATGCACATACTAAGAACATGATAACTAAGCTAGGAAATTAAAGAACATCAAGCTATCTCTCGGCCAAGCAAGGAAAGAAGATCATTTTGTGCATTTTGAAGACCATTTGTGCATCCTCATCTATTAACTTGCTAAGGTGAGGGTTAAAACTCTTTTAAAAGCTTTCAAAAATCACATGCATGCCTTAATATGACTTTATTTACCTCTGTAGTTGTTGTATATGTGTGTACATGAGCTTATATGACCATGCATGGCTAGATTTTTGGCTAGAACTTGAAGATAGGTAATAGTCGAGTAGCTGGTAGATTTCTGGCTAGGTAGAACGAAGTACATTTGTCCTTGTAAATGATGTTTCAAATGTGTGAAAATTGGTACGTGACTAGTTTTGCCAGTTCTGAGCATGTTTTGTAGAAATACGCCAAGTCCAATTCTGACTCTAAGGACTCCAAAATGGCAAAACATCGAAAGGTATCTAAATCTGGAAAAAAATTGGAAAGTTGAAGTAGAATCTGGCAGCCTTCTGACCTTGTAGAACAAAACTGTTTAAGCCTAGCAAATGATGTCTAAAATTCATGAAAATTGGTACGTTACTAGATTTTGCAGTTCTAGACATTTTTGTCAGAAATAGACCAAAGCCAATTGTGATTCTAAACCCTCAAAATTGGCAAAAATCATAATGTGTCTAAAACTGGACAGTTTTGCGTAGTCTCACGGTTTTGGCCATAACTCCTAAGTCCGAACTCCAAATGATGCGAGGTTTGTTTCTGGATTTAAATTACGCATTAAGATTTAATTTGACATTTTGTTCACTGGAATTGGAGATTGTTTGCTTGTCCAAATGATCATGGGAAAACAGACCATTGCAGTGAGGTTTTTGTTTAGTGATATGCTTTGAAAAATGTTGTAACTTCTCTTGTGGTATTGAATGCTTGTGATTGTGGCACTTGGATGTTGTGTGGACTATTTTGGAGGATTGAAGATGTTTTAATTAATCGATGCATGGCTTGGGTTTAATTACGTGACAACTTGTGGCTTAATCGCACGTGTGAGCATGAATTGAAACCCTATTGACTATGAAAACTCGCTAAGTGTTGATCCTATGGTTATTGTGTCTAATTGTGTGATTATTGGGCTGCCCGTAGTTGTCCTTATAGCCCTAAATGTGATTTCCGATGATTACATGTTGATAAGTAGACTTTTCTTTCACCCGGTCTTATGTAAACGTCGTTGTATGCTTGTATAATCTTATTACTTGATTACATGAACCCCGAAATGAGTTATATGACTTGATTTACATGTGTTACTTGGCTGCCCGTTTAATATTCATATAACTCCATGTGTTTTACAAGCGAAATTATATGTCAAAGTATGCCTCGTGTGTTTACTTGTCAACGTGCGATCTTATAACTGCTCGGAAGCAACCTACTCTGTTGTCCTCCTAATGTGATATGTTAAATGTTATAAATGTGCATTGCATACAAGGTTGCAACCTTTCATTCTAGCGAGGTAGCGTTTCATGCACACCGGGCGGCATCGGGCTTGCCGGTGCAACCGTGACTATCATGGTCCAATTCCCTCTCTCGTTTGGGGGCTAGACTTTCTCAGAGAGTTGGGTCGTAGAATTTTGGGTACATCCGGAGTACACTCATTTGGTGTGATAAGTGGATGATTTGAAGTCGGATGCATCAACTGTTATTGGAAATGAATTGAGAGCAAAAGCTCACCGTATCCTTTTCACTATGTGTATAAGTACTCTTGCTTGGCTCCTAGAGGACCTTGGGGAAGAAAGACGGGTAAATGTATTCTTTTACTTTATATTACGTTATAAAACTTACTTGTGTCATATGTTATGCTTTCAAAAAGGGGTTTTTCATAAGCTAACCGAAAAAGGGTTTTCAAAACATATTTCTCGTTTCCCCTCACTGAGTTCATAAGGACTCACCTTCTTTTATCATCTCAGGTGAAAAAGATCAGGAACAGGTACCCGAGGATAACGTGTCTATTGATGACTCCTTGGAGTGATTGCCTGCCCTACGTGCCTTACTTAGCTGTGACTATTTTGTGAACGATATGTTTGTTTTGAAGACTACCTCTTATGTTGTTTATCGTTGTTATTGTAAATGACCCCCGTTGTAATTTGGGGTCTAATTCTGGCTTGTACTGACTATGACTAGACGACGAACGCTCTCTTGTGAGTTGCTATTACTGTTTTGATTTAGTAACTACCATAGGCAACTCAATCACTAGGTAAAGAAATCAATGATGTAACTCTATCTAATTCCACCTAGGTACTCAATAGTAAGCTAAGATCAACAGGTACTTGTGTAACAGGAATTCAACAAATAAACGAGACATAGTTATCATGCTAGTCTAACGGATAAGCTTAACCTTCGTTAACCGGTTATAGTCGTAAAAGAACGCGAACGATTAGATCACACCCTAGTCTAACCTCCATAGGTCGGGTTGGGGACGTGACACTGCGCTTATTTTCGGAGCCCAAAATCGAATATTTTCATAAGTTTTGGGACACTTTTCTTCTCTTGTGCTGTTTTTCTGTCCCGGATCGTACGTCGTGAGCCGTGAAAAGGACGACAACCTAATCCATCACATTTCTATTACCGAATCCCACGACACCTTGGGCAAGACAACTTCATTTCACGTAGAGGCTGGGCCCGCAAACTGAGGGCGTGGGGCTTGTGACCTGGTATCCGTCGCTCCGATGCCCATAACTTTTGATCCGTAAGAAGTTACGCGGCGTACAGCATACCGTTGGAAAACTCTCCGAAGGGGGCACCAAGCCTACTCAGCTGCGCTTGTTTTTGGAGCCCAAAATTGAACTTTTTCATCAATTTTGGGATACTTTTCTTCTTTTGCATTATTTTTCCGCCCCGGATTGTACATCGTGAGCCGCGAAAAGGACGACAAACCAATCCATCACATTTCTATTACTGAATCCCATGGCAACTTTGGCAAGACAGCTTCACTTCACGTAGAGGCTGGGCCCGCAAACCGAGGGCATGGGGCATGTGACCAAGTATCCGTTGCTCCGGTGCCCATAACTTTTGTTCTGTAAGGAGTTATGAGAGACCCGACCTCGATTTGCGTGCGATACCTTGTTTCGTGTGCCCTAACCCAAATTTGCGTGTCTTGACCTAGGTTTAAGAGTTGTGTTTCGTTTTATGTGCCTTGCATCGAATTACGTGCATCCATTTGGAGTTGTGTGCATTCACTTGGGAAACATGAATTCGTCTCATACTTCGTGCTTTACCTCGTAGTACGTGCCCTAAACATAGAAAAGCATGCTCGCACGCTAATGAAGAAAGCATCTTACACGAAGCACTAGATCATTAATTAATCCTACAACTCCACTAACTAATATTAAAATGCTAATTCAACTCACTAGAAGACGAAATCTCACCAAAAGCTAAACATTCTTATTCTTTATTCTTTATTCTTTTGCACATCCCAAACACACAATAAAATAAGCTCAAACAAGACAAAAAATTCAGATTTGATCAAAGCCTTGGCCGACCATGTGAAGGGTTTTGTGCGATTTGCATAATTCAAAAATCCTACCTAGACAACCTATGACACAAAGCATAAAAAACTCCTAAAAACACTACCCAAGCATGCCATTCTCGGCCTTCACACCATGCATCCCTCACAATTCAAAATACTCAAAATATGGCATAATTTCAGATTTTGCAAGGCCTATAGCCGACCAAATGCTTAAGCTTTTCATTTATTTTCTCACATTCTCTCTTTCTCTCATTCACACTCTATCTCTCGGCCTTGGTTGCAACCTTAGACTCCATAGCTTAAGCTCATCATCCTAAGGTTCATCTAGACACTCAAGGCACTAGGAAGCTCGACCAAGCAAGCTAGAAGCAAAGAAACATGC
Organism: Ehretia macrophylla; assembly: GCA_037974665.1. NCBI lineage: Eukaryota > Viridiplantae > Streptophyta > Magnoliopsida > Boraginales > Ehretiaceae > Ehretia > Ehretia macrophylla. The sequence goes on from CM075764.1 coordinate 54,989,138, forward strand.
ATGCAAGCTCATAGAACCTTCATTTCGGCTTAGGTATGTTTGATAGCTTCTATTTCATTTCCTTTTTGTTCTAACCACATGCACATACTAAGGACTTGGTAACTAAGCTAGAAATTAGAGAATCTCAAGTTATCTCTCGGCCAAGCAAGGAGAAAAGACGATCTTGTGCATCATCAAGAGCTTTGTGCATCTTCATTATTGTCTTGCTAAGGTGAGGGCTAAAACTCTTTTGAAAAGCTTTCAAAAACCACATGCATGCCTTTAAATGTCTATTTTTACCTCTGTACTTGTGATATATGTGTGTACATGAGCTTTTGTAAACATGCATGGCAAGATATTTAGCTAGAATTTGAAGATAGGTGAAATCACGAAAATCGCAGTTTTCTGACTTGTCGGAGCGAAATGAATTTGACCTGGTAAATGTTGTTGAAAATGCGTGCAAATTGGTAGGTGACTAGTTTTGCCAGTTTTGAGTATTTTTTGTAGAAATAGGCCAAGGCCAATTTTGAATCTAGGGTCTCCAAAATGGCAAAACATCGAAAGGTGTCCAAATATGGAAAATCTGGGAAAATGAAGCAGGTTTTTGGCAGTTCACTGTCCTTGTAGAACGAACCAGTTTTGACTTAGTAAATGATATCCAAAATACATGAAATTTTATAGGTTGATATATTTTTCAGTTCTGGAAATTTTTGTCAGAAATAGACTAAGGCTAAATCTGACCCTAAGGCCCTCAAAGATGACAAGTATTGAAATGTGTACAAATCTGGACAGTTTTTCCTAGTCTCACGGTTTTGGCCATAACTCTTGAACCCGAACTCCAAATGATGCGAGGTTTGTTTCTGGATTTAGTTCACTCCTTAAGCTTTAATTTGACATTTTGTTCACTGGAATTGGAGATTGATTGCTTGTCTAAATGATTGTGTGAAAACAGACCATTGTAGTGAGATTTTCATCTAGTGATATGCTTTGAAAATTATTGTAACTTCTCTTGTTGTATTAAATGCTTGGGATTGTGGCACTTGGATGTTGTGTGGACTGTTTTGAATGCTTGAGGATGTTTAATTAATCGATGCATGGCTTTGGTTTAATTACTTGTCAACTCGTGGCTTAATCGTACGTGTAAGCATGAATTGAAACCCTAGTGATTATGAAAAACTCGCTAAGTATTGATCCTATGGTTATCGTGTCTAATTGTGTGATTAGTGGGCTGCCCGTAGTTGTCTTTATCGCCCTAAATGTGATTCCGACAATTACATGTTGATAAGTAGACTTTTCTTGCACTCGGTCTCATGTAAACGTCGTCGTATGCTTGTATAACTTTATTACTTGATTACGTGAACTCCAGAATGAGTTATATGACTTGATTTACATGTGTTACATGGCTTCCCGTTTAATATTCATATAACTCCATGTGTTTTACAAGTGAAATTACATGTCAAACATGCATCATATGTTTACTTGTCAACGTGCGATCTTATAACTGCTCGGAGGTGACGTACTTTGTTGTCCTCCTAATGTGATATGTTAAATGTTATAAATGTGCATTGCATACAAGGTTGCAACATTTCATTGTGGCATGGTAGCATTTTACGCACGCCGGGCGGTATTGGGCTTACCAGTGCTACCGTAACTACCGTGGTCCAATTCCCTCTCTCGCTTGGCATTCCACCCTCGGAGAGTTGGGTCGTAGATTTTCGAGGTACATCCGGAGTACACCCAAATGGGATCGATATGTGGATTATTGAAGTCGGCCGCAACAAATCGTATCGAAATCGATATTGAGAGCAAATGTTCACCGTATCCTTGAAATGATTGGTAATCGTATCTGTTGCTCAATTTGATTCTTATACTTTGCGTACCTTATTAATTATAATACATGACATGTTTTCAAAAGGGGTTTTCATAAGTTAACCGGAAAAAGAGTTTCAAAACGTATTTCTCGTTTCCCCTCGCTGAGTTCATAAGGACTCACCCTCTTTTATCATCTCAGGTGAAGAAGACCAGGAACAGATACTCGAGGACAACGTGCCTATTGATGACTCCTTGGAATGATTGCTTGCCCTACGTGCCTTACTTACTATGGCCATTTTGTGAACGATATGTTGCTTGAAGACTATTTCTTATGTTGCTTGTTGTTGTATTGTAAATGACCCCTGTTGTAATTTGGGGTCTAATTTTGGCTTGTACTGATCATAACTAGGTACACACTCTTCTGGTTATTTTGCTATCGCTACTTTGGTTTAGTATCTATCACAGACTTATGAAGTACTGGATAAGAGTTAAGTAAAATTAATTAATCCAATCTTAAGCAGGTACTCATTGTTAAGCTAAGATCAATAGGTACCGGTGTAACTAGATTGACAATTAAACGAGACATAGTATCATGCTAGGTTATTAGTCAAACAAGGCTTCGAGATAACTAGTAGGCACCCCGATTGGTGATAAATAGTAATCTTAGTTGGAAATGAATTTGAGATTGAAAGTTTCGAAGCGTTTAGGGAATTAGGTCAAACTAAAGAGCCCAATTACAGCCGTTATGCTACCTGTTTTTCAGAGAATTTGTGGAGTTTAGGCTAAACGTTAAATATTAAACCTTCATGAACGATTAAGTACGTGAAATGACTTGAATGTTTAGATCATTCTCTAGTCTAACCTCTATAGGTCGGGTTGGGGCGTGACACCTTATAGAAATGGTATCAGAGCTTAGATTGCTTAAGCCGGGTTTAACTCTCGGACCATGGGTAGAAGCCCTAAGATTATCGGGATGCTTGTTTATGCATGTTATTGTGTGACAATATCAATTGTGCCTTCTCTGTTTCTATGTGCTTATGTGATTAACATATCTTAACTGTTTCGAGAATTGTGTGTCTATATAAAATTATATGTTGCATACCTTATACATTAAATTCTTGTTTGTCGTATTCCAATAAATTGTGCATAATAATATGTGCCTATAGATGGCTGGCCCTAGTACCCTCAATACTAATAGGAGCAGTGAGCCCCAAGAGAATGGAGATGCTCATCAAACTCATCCCGGCATTGCTACGTTTAATATGATGGCGAATGCTATAGATCGCGTGTCGCGAGTGATGGAACGTCAAGATGCACGTGAAGCAAACAACAACAACAACAGGAATGGTGGTAACAATGGGAGAAACAACAGAATGCGGGAGTTCCTTGACTTTCACCCGTCCAAATTCTACGGGGAAGCTGATGATGAAAAGGCAAAGTCTTGGATGTCTGAGATTGAAAGGATTTTCAGGCCACTTGACTATACTGACGAGGAAAAGATTGAGTTCGATGTGTTTTTGTTGCACGGGGATGCTGAGCATTGGTGGCACACTGTGGAGGCACTTTGGGAAACTGACCATACACCTCGCTTCTGGGGTAATTTCGTTAAGGCGTTCAAGGAGAAATACGTACCTGCAGTTTCCAGGCAGAGGCGAATTGAGGAATTCATGCACTTGAACCAGGGTAACATGATGGTGGCCCAATATGAGGCTCGTTTTGTCAGACTGTCCTGTTATGCTCAATACATGGTCAGTACCCCTGAGGCGAAGATATGGAAATTTATGATTGGGTTGAGGCCTGAAATTCAAGATCAATTGGCTTCGCATGACTTTACTACTTATTATGCTCTCCTTGCTGCTGCCTCCCGAGTTGAGAAGAGGAAACTTGATAGAGCCGGTTCAAGCCAGCCGAACAAGAAACCATATTAGCCTCCAAGTCAACAGAGGAAATTCCAGACTTAGAGTCGCAGTCAGAGCCAGAGCCAGAACAGACCAGTTAATAACCGTGGCCCGACTAAAGCACCATCAGCCTCTTCCACCCGCGGATCCACAAGTAGTTCACCTGCTTCTCAGACTGTCACATGTTCTTACTGTAACAGGAAGGGTCACATCAAGGCCTAGTGTTGAAGAAAATCGGGACGATGTGTAGTGTGTGGCAGCGATCAACACCAGGTTAAGGATTGTCCTAAATGGCAAGGGGGACAAAATCAGATTAAACCAGCTGGTAGAGGCAAGACTCCAGTTCCTAGAGTTCAGGCCCGAGCTTATGCTATTGTGTGCGAGGAGCTTCCTGAGGAGACCGCTGTTGTTGAAGGTACATTCTTGATACTGAATCAACCTGTTAGGGTGCTAATTGATCTAGGTGCTACTCATTCATTTATCACTCCCTTATGTGTGCAACGTGTGAAATTTTGAGTTGTATGTTTGCCTTACGAAGTAGAAGTTGGTACTCCGATGGGTTCTAAACTTGTTACTAGCTCAGCTTGTAAAACATGTAAGATCCAAATTAAAGATAGGGAATTCTCAGCCAATCTTATTGTATTACCCTTTCGAGACTATGAAGTCATCTTAGGGATGGACTGGTTGGCAAAGCATCATGCCCAACTAGATTGCCGGACGAAGATTGTAACATTCCAGATACCTTGTCAACCAACATTGGAGGTAATGGGTCGAAGAGACTTCACTGGGAGTTCCATCATTTCATCTACGAAAGCAGTGAAGTCCTTGAGAAAAGGGTGTAGTGGATACTTAGCTTACCTCATCAACAAGCAGTCGGGCAAAGCTAAGTTGGAGGAGATGCCAGTGATTAAAGATTATGCGGATGTGTTTCCAAAAGAATTGCCAGGTTTACCCCAAGATCGGGAGATCGAGTTCATAATAGAATTACTGCCTGGCACCCAGCCGATATCTAAAGCTCCCTATCGTATGGCACCCGCCGAGCTACAAGAATTGAAGGACCAATTGCAAGGATTGTTGAAGAAGGGGTTTTTTCAACCAAGTTCATCTCCGTGGGGCGCGCCAGTCCTATTTGTAAAGAAGAAAGACGGAACGTTGAGGCAATGCATCGATTACCGAGGATTGAACCAAATGACCGTCAAGAATAAATACCCACTTCCACTGATCGACTAGTTATTTGATCAACTTCAAGGAGCTAAAGTGTATTTGAAGCTCGACTTGAGGCAAGGGTACTATCAGTTGCGGATCAAAAAGGAGGATGTGCCTAAAACGGCTTTCAGGACGAGATATGGGCATTATGAATTTGTGGTGATACCATTTGGGCTAACTAATGCCCCTGCAGCTTTTATGAACTTGATGCACAGGGTGTTTCAACCCTACTTGGACCAATTTGTGGTGATCTTTATCGATGATATTTTGGTGTACTCGAAATCTGAGGCTGAGCATGAGCAACATCTGCGATTGGTACTGCAGAAACTTTGAGAGCATCAATTGTATGCGAAGTTTAGCAAATGCGAATTTTGGTTGCAGCAGATTGCATTTTTCGGGCACATCATATCCCAAGAGGGAATAGCAATGGATCCAGCAAAGATAAAAGCGGTGATGTCTTGGAAGTAGCCGGAAAAATTTTACGGAGGTTCGGAGTTTTCTTTGTCTAGTCGGGTATTACCGGAGATTCGTGAAGGATTTCTCAAAGATTGCAGGACCGCTTACAAAGCTCACTCAAAAGAAAACAAAGTTTGTATGGGATGACAAGTGTGAGAACAGCTTTCAAGAATTGAAGAAAAGATTGACTACTGCACCTGTTCTTGCATTGCCTGAAGGGAGTCAAGGTTTTGTAATCTATAGCGATGCTTCGAAGGAAGGACTGGGTTGTGTGTTGATGCAAAATGGTAAAGTGATTGCGTGTGCCTCTAGGAAACCAAAATTGTATGAATTGAATTACCCGACGCATGATTTGGAGTTAGCGGCTATTGTGTTTGCACTCAAGAAATGGAGACACTATCTGTGGGGTAACAAGTTCGAGTTGTTTACTGATCACAAGAGCTTGAAATACTTGTTCTCACAAAAAGAGTTGAACATGAGGCAAAGACATTGGATGGAGCTTTTGGATGATTATAACTGCACAATCAATTATGTGCCCGGTAAAGCAAATGTAGTTGCAGATGCCTTAAGTCGGAAAGCGACCATGGCAAAACTGGAAGTTAAGGTGCAGGAGTTGTTAGAAGAAGCATTTTTGTGGAAACCACAATTGATTCAAAAAGGGTTACTATTTGCCACTACACAAGTTCAATCGACCTTGTTGTCTGAATTACGAGAGGCTCAACAGAAAGGCCAACAGTTTCAGAAGATTAAAGAAAGCAACACAGATTTCAAGTTTCATGATGATGGTATTTGGAGGTTCAGGAATCGAATTTGTGTTCCTAATGAGCCAGAGTTGAAAAAGAAGATTCTTGAAGAAGCCCATAACTCCAGATATACTATTCACCCCGACGGAACAAAGATGTACCGGGATTTGAAGCAACACTATTGGTAGAATAACATGAAGAGACAGATTGCGGAGTTTGTGGCACGGTGTTTGACTTGCCAGAGAGTCAAAGCAGAACATCAACGACCGGCAGGTTTGCTTCAACCGTTGGAAATTCCTCAATGGAAATGGGAACACATAACTATGGACTTTGTCATGGACCTGCCCAGGTCACAAAAGGGTCATGACGCCGTTTGGGTCATAGTGGATAGATTGACCAAGTTAGCACACTTCTTACCGATGAACAAGGAGGATAGTCCTGAGAAACTGGGAGATATGTATGTGGCGGATATTGTAAGGTTACACGGGATGCCTGTGAGTATTGTGTCGGATAGGGATCCTCGTTTTACTTCCCGATTTTGGAAGAGAATGCAAGAAGCTTTGGGAACAAAGTTGAGTTTCAGCACGACTTATCACCCTCAGACTGATGGACAATCTGAGAGAACTATTCAAACTTTGGATGATATGCTGAGGGCGTGTGTTTTAGACTTCGGAAAAGGTTGGGAGAAATATCTGTCTCTAGCGGAGTTTGCTTATAATAACAGTTATCAGGCCACTATCAGGATGGCCCCATTTGAGGCATTGTATGGACGTAAGTGTCGATCCCCAATTTACTAGGATGAAGTAGGTGAGACGAAGACTTTTGACCCGACCCTTCTACCTGAACTTATGAAGACTGTTGATAATGTCCACCTCATCCGGAAATGGATGCTTACCGCCCAAAGCAGGCAGAAAAGTTATGCAGACCGACGGAGATGGAATCTAGAGTTTGAGGTCAGCGACAAGGTGTTCTTGAAGATATCACCTCGGAGAGGACTGATTAAACACGATAAGGGTGGAAAGTTGATTCTGAGGTTTGTAGGACCATTTGAGATAATTGAGAAGGTTGGCAAATTGGCGTATCGCCTGGAACTACCCCAAAACCTCTCCAATATTCACGATGTCTTTCATGTTTCAATGCTACGGAAGTATCACCCTAATCCATCGCATATCTTGGAGCCAGAGCCGTTGCAGCTTCAGGATAACTTGTCTTATGAAGAAAAGCCCATTCGGATCCTACACCAGCAAGATCAGGAGTTGCGCAACAAATCTATACCGATGGAGAAAGTGTTGTGGGATCATCATAGAGTTGTAGAAGCAACGTGGGAAAGGCGAGACTAGATAGAGCAACAGTATCCAGCATTATTTCAAAGGTAATATTGATTTTCGGGACAAAATTCTCTTAAGGAGGGGAGGATATGAGGCCTGACCTCGATTTGCGTGCGATACCTCGTTTCGTGTGCCCTAACCTAGATTTGCGTGCCTTGACCTAGGTTTAAGAGTCATGTTTCGTTTTATGCGCCTTGCATCGAATTACATGCATCCATTTGGAGTTGTGTGCATTCACTTGGGAAACATGCATTCGTCTGGTAGTTCGTGCCTTATCTCGTAGTGCGTACCCTAAACCTAGAAAAGCATGCTCGCACGCTAATGAAGAAAGCATCTTACACGAAGCACTAGATCATTAATTAATCCTACAACTCCACTAACTAATATTAAAATGCTAATTCAACTCACTAGAAGACGAAATCTCACCAAAAGCTAAACATTCTTATTCTTTATTCTTTATTCTTTTGCACATCCCAAACACACAATAAAATAAGCTCAAACAAGACAAAAAATCCAGATTTGATCAAAGCCTTGGCCGACCATGTGAAGGGTTTTGTGCATGATTTGCATAATTCAAAAATCCTACCTAGACAACCTATGACACAAAGCATAAAAAACTCCTAAAAACACTACCTAAGCATGCCATTCTCGGCTTTCACACCATGCCCATCCCTCACAATTCAAAATACTCAAAAGATGGCATAATTTCAGATTTTGCAAGGCCTATAGCCGACCAAATGCTTAAGCTTTTCATTTATTTTCTCACATTCTCTCTTTCTCTCATTCACACTCTATCTCTCGGCCTTGGCTGCAACCTTAGACTCCATAGCTTAAGCTCATCATCCTAAGGTTCATCTAGACACTCAAGGCCCTAGGAAGCTCGACCAAGCAAGCTAGAAGCAAAGAAACATGCATGCAAGCTCATTGAACCTTCATTTCGGCTTAGGTATGTTTGATAGCTTCTATTTCTTTTCCTTTTTGTTCTAAGCACATGCACATACTAAGGACTTGGTAACTAAGCTAGCAATTAGACAATCTCAAGTTATCTCTCGGCCAAGCAAGGAGAAAAGACAATCTTGTGCATCATCAAGAGCTTTGTGCATCTTCATTATTGTCTTGCTAAGGTGAGGGCTAAAACTCTTTTGAAAAGCTTTCAAAAACCACATGCATGCCTTTAAATGTCTATTTTTACCTCTGTACTTGTGATATATGTGTGTACATGAGCTTTTGTAAACATGCATGGCAAGATATTTAGCTAGAATTTGAAGATAGGTGAAATCGCGAAAATGGCAGTTTTCTTACTTGTTGGAGCGAAGTGAATTTGACCTGGTAAATGATGTTGAAAATGCGTGAAAATTGGTAGGTGACTAGTTTTGCCAGTTCTGAGATTTTTTCGTAGAAATAGGCCAAGGCCAATTTTGAATCTAGGGTCTCCAAAATGGCAAAACATTGAAAGGTGTCCAAATATGGAAAATCTGGGAAAATGAAGCAGGTTTTTGGCAGTTCACTGTCCTTGTAGAACAAATCAGTTTTGACTTAGTAAATGATATCCAAAATAAATGAAATTTTATAGGTTGATATATTCTTCAGTTCTGGAAATTTTTGTCAGAAATAGACTAAGGCTAAATCTGACCCTAAAGCCCTAAAATATGACACGTATTGAAATGTGTACAAATCTGGACAGTTTTTCCTAGTCTCACGGTTTTGGCTATAACTCTTGAACCCGAACTCCAAATGATGCGAGGTTTGTTTCTGGATTTAGTTCACTCCTTGAGCTTTAATTTGACATTTTGTTCACTGGAATTGGAGATTGATTGATTGTCTAAATGATTGTGTGAATATAAACCATTGTAGTGACATTTTCATCTAGTGATATGCTTTGAAAATTATTGTAACTTCTCTTGTTGTATTAAATGCTTGGGATTGTGGCAGTTGGATGTTGTGTGGACTGTTTTGAATGCTTGAGGATGTTTAATTAATCAATGCATGGCTTTGGTTTAATTACTTGTCAACTCGTGGCTTAATCGTACGTGTAAGCATGAATTGAAACCCTAGTGATTATGAAAAACTCGCTAAGTATTGATCCTATGGTTATCGTGTCTAATTGTGTGATTAGTGGGCTGCCCGTAGTTGTCTTTATCGCCCTAAATGTGATTCCGACAATTACATGTTGATAAGTAGACTTTTCTTGCACTCGGTCTCATGTAAACGTCGTCGTATGCTTGTATAACTTTATTACTTGATTACGTGAACTCCGGAATGAGTTATATGACTTGATTTACATGTATTACATGGCTTCCCGTTTAATATTCATATAACTCCATGCGTTTTACAAGTGAAATTACATGTCAAACATGCCTCATATGTTTACTTGTCAACGTGCGATCTTATAACTGCTCGGAGGCGACCTACTTTGTTGTCCTCCTAATGTGATATGTTAAATGTTATAAATGTGCATTGCATACAAGGTTGCAACCTTTCATTGTGGCATGGTAGCGTTTCACGCACGCCGGACAGCATCGGGCTTGCCGGTGCTACCGTAACTACTATGGTCCAATTCCCTCTCTCGCTTGGCATTCCACCCTCAGAGAGTTGGGTCGTAGATTTTCGGGGTACATCCGGAGTACACCAAAATGGGAGCGATAAGTGGATTATTGAAGTCGGCCGCAACAAATCGTATCGAAATCGATATTGAGAGCAAATGTTCACCGTATCCTTGAAAAGTTTGGTAATCGTATCTGTTGCTCAATTTGATTCTTATACTTTGCGTACCTTATTACTTATAATATGTGACATGTTTTCAAAAGGGGTTTTTCATAAGTTAACCGGAAAAAGAGTTCAAAACGTATTTCTCGTTCCCCCTCACTGAGTTCATAAGGACTCACCCTCTTTTATCATCTCAGGTGAAGAAGACCAGGAACAAGTACTTGAGGACAACGTGCTTATTGATGACTCCTTGGAATGATTGCTTGCCCTACGTTCCTTACTTACTATGGCCATTTTGTGAACGATATGTTGCTTGAAGACTATTTCTTATGTTGCTTGTTGTTGTATTGTAAATGACCCCCGTTGTAATTTGGGGTCTAATTTTGGCTTGTACTGATCATAACTAGGTACATACTCTTCTGGTCATTTTGCTATCGCTACTTTGGTTTAGTATCTATCACAGACTTATGAAGTACTAGATAAGAGTTAAGTAAAATTAACTAATCCAATCTTAAGCAAGTACTCATTGTTAAGCTAAGATCAACAGGTACCGGTGTAACTAGATTGACAATTAAACGAGACATAGTTTCATGCTAGGTTATTAGTCAAACAAGGCTTCGAGATAACTAGTAGGCACCCCGATTGGTGATAAATAGTAATCTTAGTTGGAAATGAATTTGAGATTGAAAGTTTCGAGGCGTTTAGAGAATTAGGTCAAACTAAAGAGCCCAATTACAACCGTTATGTTGCCGATTTTCTGGAGAATTTGTGGAGTTTAGGCTAAACGTTAAGTATTAAACCTTCATGAACGATTAAGTACGTGAAATGACTTGAATGTTTAGATCACTCTCTAGTCTAACCTCTATAGGTCGGGTTGGGGCGTGACACCTTAGAGAAATGGTATCAGAGCTTAGATTGCTTAAGCCGGGTTTAACTCTCGAACCATGGGTATAAGCCCTAAGATTATTGGGATGACTTGTTTATGCATGTTATTGTGTGACAATATCAATTATGCCTTCTCTGTTTCTATGTGCTTATGTGATTAACATATCTTAACTGTTTCGAGAATTATGTGTCTATATAAAATTGTATGTTGCATACCTTATACATTAAATTCTTGTTTGTCGTATTCCAATAAATTGTGCATAATAATATGTGCCTATAGATGGCTGGCCCTAGTACCCTCAATACTAATAGGAGCGGTAAGCCCCAAGAGATCGGAGATGCTCATCAAACTAATCCCGGTATGGCTATGTTTAATATGATGGCGAATGCTATAGATCGCGTGTCGCGAGTGATGGAACGTCAAGATGCACGTGAAGCAAACAACAACAACAACAACAGGAATGGTGGTAATAATGGGATAAACAACAGAATGCGGGAGTTCCTTGACTTTCACCCGTCCAAATTCTACTGGGAAGCTGATGATGAAAAGGCAGAGTCTTGGCTGTCTGAGATTGAAAGAATTTTCAGGCCACTTGACTATACTGACGAGGAAAAGATTGAGTTCGATGTGTTTTTGTTGCACGGGGATGCTGAGCATTGGTGGCACACTGTGGAGGCACTTTGGGAAACTGATCATACACCTCGCTTGTGGGGTAATTTCGTTAAGGCGTTCAAGGAGAAATACGTACCTGCAGTTTCCAGGCAGAGGCGAATTGAGGAATTCATGCACTTGAACCAGGGTAACATGACGGTGGCCCAATATGAGGCTCGTTTTGTCAGACTGTCCTGTTATACTCAATACATGGTCAGTACCCCTGAGGCAAAGATGTGGAAATTTATGAATGGGTTGAGGCCAGAAATTCAAGATCAATTGGCTTCGCATGACTTTACTACTTATTCTGCTCTCCTTGCTGCTGCCTCCCGAGTTGAGAAGAGAAAACTTGATAGAGCCGGTTCAAGCCAGCCGAACAAGAAACCATCTTAGCCTCCAGGTCAACAGAGGAAATTCCAGACTCGGAGTCGCAGTCAGGGCCAGAGCCAGAACAGACCAGTTAATAACCGTGGCCCGACTAAAGCACCATCAGCCTCTTCCACCCGCGGATCCACAGGTAGTTCACCTGCTTCTCAGACTGTCACATGTTCTTACTGTAACTGGAAGGGTCACACCAAGGCCCAATGTTGGAGGAAATCGGGACGATGTGTAGGGTGTAGCAGTGATCAACACCAGGTTAAGGATTGTCCTAAATGGCAAGGGGGATAAAATCATATTAAACCAGCTGGTAGAGGCAAGACTCTAGTTCCTAGAGTTCAGGCCCGAGCTTATGCTATTGAGTGCGAGGAGCTTCCTGAGGAGACCGCTGTTGTTGAAGGTACATTCTTGATACTGAATCAACCTGTTAGGGTGCTAATTGATCTAGGTGCTACTCATTCATATATTACTCCCTTATGTGTTCAACGTGTGAAATTACGAGTTGTATGTTTGCCTTACGAAGTAGAAGTTGGTACTCCGATGGGTTCTAAACTTGTTACTAGCTCAGCTTGTAAAGCATGTAAAATCCAAATTAAAGATAGGGAATTCTCAGCCAATCTTATTGTATTACCCTTTTGAGACTATGAAGTCATCTTAGGGATGGACTGGTTGGCAAAGCATCATGCCCAACTAGATTGCCGGACGAAGATTGTAACATTCTAGATACCTGGTCAACCAATATTGGAGGTAATGGGTCAAAGAGACTTCACCGGGAGTTCCATCATTTCATCTACGAAAGCAGTGAAGTCCTTGAGAAAAGGGTTTAGTGGATACTTAGCTTACCTCATCAACAAGCCGTCGGGCAAAGCTAAGTTGGAGGAGATGCCAGTGATTAAAGATTATGCGGATGTGTTTCCAAAAGAATTGCCAGGTTTACCCCAGGATCGGGAGATCGAGTTCATAATAGAATTACTGCCTAGCACCCAGCCGATATCTAAAGCTCCCTATCGTATGGCACCCGCCGAGCTACAAGAATTGAAGGACCAATTGCAAGGATTGTTGAAGAAGGGGTTTTTTCAACCAAGTTCATCTCTGTGGGGCGTGCCAGTCCTATTTGTAAAGAAGAAAGGCGGAACGTTGAGGCTATGCATTGATTACCGAGGATTGAACCAAGTGACCGTCAAGAATAAATACCCACTTCCACTGATCGACTAGTTATTTGATCAACTTCAAGGAGCTAAAGTGTATTCGAAGCTCGACTTGAGGCAAGGGTACTATCAGTTATCAAAAAGGAGGATGTGCCTAAAACTGCTTTCAGGACGAGATATGGGCATTATGAATTTGTGGTGATACCATTTGGGCTAACTAATGCCCCTGTAGCTTTTATGGACTTGATTCACATGGTGTTTCAACCCTACTTGGACCAATTCGTGGTGATCTTTATCGATGATATTTTGGTATACTCGAAATTCGAGGCTGAGCATGAGCAACATATGCGATTGGTACTGCAGAAACTTTGAGAGCATCAATTGTATGCGAAGTTTAGCAAATGCGAATTTTGGTTGCAACAGATTGCATTTTTCGGGCACATCATATCCCAAGAGGGAATAGCAATGGATCCAGCAAAGATAGAAGCAGTGATGTCTTGGAAGTTGCCGGAAATGTTATGGAGGTTCAGAGTTTTCTTGGTCTAGCCGGCTATTACCGGAGATTCGTTAAGGATTTCTCAAAGATTGCTGGACCGCTTTCAAAGCTCACTCAAAAGAAAACAAAGTTTGTATGGGATGACAAGTGTGAGAACAGCTTTCAAGAATTGAAGAAAAGATTGACTACTGCACCTGTTCTTGCATTGCCTGAAGGGAGTCAAGGTTTTGTAATCTATAGCGATGCTTCGAAGGAAGGACTGGGTTGTGTCTTGATACAAAATGGTAGAGTGATTGCGTATGCCTCTAGGAAACCAATACCATATGAATTGAATTACCTGACGCATGATTTGGAGTTGGCGACTATTGTGTTTGCACTCAAGAAATGGAGACACTATCTGTGGGGTAACAAGTTCGAGTTGTTTACTGATCACAAGAGCTTGAAATACTTGTTCTCACAAAAAGAGTTGAACATGAGGCAAAGAAAGTGGATGGAGCTTTTGGATGATTATAACTGCACAATCAATTATGTGCCCGGTAAAGCAAATGTAGTTGCAGATGCCTTAAGTCAGAAAGCGACCATGACAAAACTGGAAGTTAAGGTGCATGAGTTGTTAGAAGAAGCATTTTTGTGGAAACCACAATTGATTCAAAAGGGGTTACTATTTGCCACTACACAAGTTCAATCGACCTTGTTGTCTGAATTACGAGAGGCTCAACAGAAAGGCCAACAGTTTCAGAAGATTAAAGAAAGCAACACAGATTTCAAGTTTCATGATGATGGTATTTGGAGGTTCAGGAATTGAATTTGTGTTCATAATTAGCCAGAGTTGAAAAAGAAGATTCTTGAAGAAGCCCATAACTCCAGAAATACTATTCACCATGGCGGAACAAAGATGTACCGGGATTTGAAGCAACACTATTGGTGGAATAACTTGAAGAGAGAGATTGCGGAGTTTGTGGCACGGTGTTTGACTTGCCAGAGAGTCAAAGTAGAACATCAACGACTGGCAGGTTTACTTCAACCATTGGAAATTCCTCAATGGAAATGGGAACACATAACTATGGACTTTGTCATGGACCTGCCCAGGTCACAAAAGGGTCATGACACCGTTTGGGTCATAGTGGATAGATTGACAAAGTCAGCGCACTTCTTACCGATGAACAAGGAAGATAGTCCTGAGAAACTGGGAGATATGCATGTGGTGGATATTGTAAGGTTACATGGGATGCCTGTGAGTATTGTGTCGGATAGGGATCCTCGTTTTACTTCCTGATTTTGGAAGAGAATGCAAGAAGCTTTGGGAACAAAGTTGAGTTTCAACACGGCTTATCACCCTCAGACTGATGGACAATCTAAGAGAACTATTCAAATTCTGGAGGATATGCTGAGGGCGTATGTTTTAGACTTGGGAAAAGGTTGGGAGAAATATCTGTCTCTAGCAGAGTTCGCTTATAATAACAGTTATCAGGCCACTATCGGGATGGCCCCATTTGAGGCATTGTATGACATAAGTGTCGATCCCCAATTTACTGGGATGAAGTAGATGAGACGAAGACTTTTGACCCGACCCTTCTACCTGAACTTATGAAGACTGTTGATAATGTCCACCTCATCCGGAAACGGATGCTTACCGTCCAAAGCAGGCATAAAAGTTATGCAGACCGACGGAGATGGAATCTAGAGTTTGAGGTCGGCGACAAGGTGTTCTTGAAGATATAACCTCGGAGGGGACTGATTAAACACGACAAGGGTGGAAAGTTGATCCCGAGGTTTGTAGGACCATTTGAGATAATTGAGAAGGTTGGCAAATTGGCGTATCGCCTGGAACTATCCCAAAACCTCTCCAATATTCACGATGTCTTTCATGTTTCAATGCTACGGAAGTATCACCCTGATCCATCGCATATCTTGGAGCCAAAGCCGTTGCAGCTTCAGGAGAACTTGTCTTATGAAGAGAAGCCCATTCGGATCCTAGACCAGCAAGATCGGGAGTTGCGCAACAAATCTATACCAATGGTGAAAGTGTTGTGGGATCATCATAGAGTTGAAGAAGCAACGTTGGAAAGGCAAGACCAGATGGAGCAACAGTATCCAGCATTATTTCAAAGGTAATATTGAATTTCGAGACAAAATTCTCTTAAGGAGGGGAGGATATGAGGCCCGACCTCGATTTGCGTGCGATACCTCGTTTCGTATGCCCTAACCTAGATTTACGTTCCTTGACCTAGGTTTAAGAGTCGTGTTTCGTTTTATGTGCCTTGTATTGAATTACGTGCATCTATTTGGAGTTGCGTGCATTCACTTGGAAAACGTGCATGAATTACGTGCATCTATTTGGAGTTGCGTGCATTCACTTGGAAAACGTGCATTTTTCTCGTAGTTCATGCTTTACCTCGTAGTGCGTGCCCTAAACCTAGGAAAGCGTGCTCGCACGCTTATTAAGAAAGCATCTTACACGAAGCACTAGATCATTAATTAATCCTATAACTCCACTAACTAATATTAAAATGCTAATTCAACTCACTAGAAGACGAAATCTCACCAAAAGCTAAATATTCTTATTCTTTATTCTTTATTCTTTTGCACATCCCAAGCACACAATAAAATAAGCTCAAACAAGACAAAAAATTCAGATTTGATCAAAGCCTTGGCCGACCATGTGAAGGGTTTTGTGCATGATTTGCATAATTCAAAAATCCTACCTAGACAACCTATGACACAAAGCATAAAAAACTCCTAAAAACACTACCCAAGCATGCCATTCTCGGCCTTCACACCATGCCCATCCCTCACAATTCAAAATACTCAAAAGATGGCATAATTTCAGATTTTGCAAGGCCTATAGCCGACCAAATGCTTAAGCTTTTCATTTCTTTTCTCACATTCTCTCTTTCTCTCATTCACACTCTATCTATCGGCCTTGGCTGCAACCTTAGACTCCATAGCTTAAGCTCATCATCCTAAGGTTCATCTAGACACTCAAGGCCCTAGGAAGCTCGACCAAGCAAGCTAGAAGCAAAGAAACATGCATGCAAGCTCATAGAACCTTCATTTCGACTTAGGTATGTTTGATAGCTTCTATTTCATTTCCTTTTTGTTCTAACCACATGCACATACTAAGGACTTGGTAACTAAGCTAGGAATTAGAGAATCTCAAGTTATCTCTCGGCCAAGCAAGGAGAAAAGACGATCTTGTGCATCATCAAGAGCTTTGTGCATCTTCATTATTGTCTTGCTAAGGTGAGGGCTAAAACTCTTTTGAAAAGCTTTCAAAAATCACATACATTCCTTTAAATGTCTATTTTTACCTCTGTACTTGTGATATATGTGTGTACATGAGCTTTTGTAAACATGCATGGCAAGATATTTAGCTAGAATTTGAAGATAGGTGAAATCGCGAAAATGGCAGTTTTCTGACTTGTTGGAGCGAAGTGAATTTGACCTGGTAAATGATGTTGAAAATGAGTGAAAATTGGTAGGTGACTATTTTTTCCAGTTCTGAGAATTTTTCATAGAAATAGGCCAAGTCCAATTTTGAATCTAAGGTCTCCAAAATGGCAAAACATCGAAAGGTGTCCAAATCTGGAAAATCTGGGAAAATGAAGCAGGTATTTGGCAGTTCACTGTCCATGTAGAACGAACCAGTTTTGACTTATTAAATGATATCCAAAATACATGAAATTTGGTAGGTTGATATATTTTTCAGTTCTGGACATTTTTGTCAGAAATATACTAAGGCTAAATCTGACCCTAAGGCCCTAAAAAATGACAAGTATTGAAATGTGTACAAATCTGGACAGTTTTGCCTAGTCTCACGGTTTTGGCTATAACTCTTGAACCCGAATTCCAAATGATGCAAGGTTTGTTTCTGGATTTATTTCACTCCTTAAGATTTAATTTGACATTTTGTTCACTAGAATTGGAGATTGATTGCTTGTCTAAATGATTGTGGGAAAACAGACAATTGTAGTGAGATTTTCATCTAGTGATATGCTTTGAAAATTATTGTAACTTCCCTTGTTATATTAAATGCTTGGGATTGTGGCACTTGGATATTGTGTGGACTGTCTTGAATGCTTGAGGATGTTTAATTAATCAATGCTTGGCTTTGGTTTATTTACTTGTCAACTCGTGGAGCCCAAAATCGAATATTTTCATAAGTTTTGGCACACTTTTCTTCTTTTGCACTGTTTTTTCGTCCCGTATCGTACATCGTGAGCTGCGAAAAGGACGACAACCTAATCCACCACATTTCTATTACCGAATCCCACCGCACCTTGGGCAAGACAACTTGACTTCACGTAGAGGCTGGGCCCGCAAACCGAGGGCATGGGGCTTGTGTCTAGGTATCCGTCGCTCCGGTGCCCATAACTTTTGATCTGTAAGGAGTTACATGGCGCACAGCATACCGTTGGCCCAAAATCGAATGTTTTCATCAGTTTCGGGACACTTTCCTTCTTTTACGCTGTTTTTCCGTCCCAGATCGTACGTCGTGAGCTGCGAAAAGGACGACAACCAAATCCATCACATTTCTATTACCGAATCCCACGGCACCTTGAGCAAGACAACTTCACTTCACATAAAGGCTGGGCCCGCAAACAGACGGCGTAGGGCTTGTGACCAAGTATCCGTCACTCTGGTGCCCTTAACTTTTGATCCGTATGGAGTTACACGGTGCACAGAATACCGTTGGAAAGTACTCTGAGAGCTCTACGACGGAGGCACCTTGCCTGCTCGGCTGCGCTTATTTTCGGAACCCAAAATCCAACATTTTCATAAGTTTTGGGACACTTTTCTTCTTTTGCGCTGTTTTTCCATCCCGAATCGTACATCGTGAGCCGCGAAAAGGACGACAACCTAATCCATCACATTTCTATTACCGAATCCCACGGCACCTTGGGCAAGATAACTTCACTTCACGTACAGGCTGGGCTCGTAAACAGAGGGCTTGGGGCTTGTGACCAGGTATCCGTCGCTCCAATGACCATAACTTTTGATCCGTAAGGAGTTACGCGGCACACAGCATACCGTTGGAAAGCACTCCGAGAGCTCTACGACGGGGGCATCAAGCCTGCATGGCTGCGCCTATTTTCGGAGCCCAAAATTGAACATTTTCATCAGCTTCGGGACAATTTTCTTCTTTTGCATTATTCTTCCGCCCCGGATCGTACGTCGTGTGCCGCGAAAAGGAAGACAACCTAATCCATATAATTTATATTACCGAATCTCACGGCACCTTGGGCAAGACAACTTCATTTCGCGTAGAGGTTGTGCCCGCAAACAAAGGGCGTGGCGCTTGTGACCAGGTATCCGTCGCTCCGGTGCCCTTAACTTTTGATCCGTAAGGAGTTACGCGGCGCACAGCATACCGTTGGAAAGCACTCTGAAAGCTCTATGACAGGGGCAGCAAGCCTCCTCGGCTCCGCCTATTTTCGGAGACCAAAATCGAATGTTTTCATCAGTTCGGGACACTTTTCTTCTTTTGCGCTGTTTTTCCATCTCGGATCGTACGTCGTGAGCCGCGATAGGATGACAACCTAATCCATCACATTTCTACTACCGAATCCCACGGAACTTGGGCAAGACAACTTCACTTCACGTAGAGGCTGGGCCCGCAAACGAGGGCGTGAGGCTTGTGACCAGGTATCCGTCGCACCGGTGCCCTAAACTTTTGATCCGTAAGGAGTTACATGGTGCACAAAATACCGTTCGAAAGCACTCCGAGAGCTCTACGACGGAGGCACCAAGCCTGCTTAGCTGTACCTATTTTCGGAGCACAAAATTGAACATTTTTATCAGTTTCGGGTCACTTTTCTTTTTTGCGCTGTTTTTCCGTCCCAGATCGTACGTCGTGAGCCGCGAAAAGGACGACAACCTAATCCATATAATTTATATTACCGAATCCCATGGCACCTTGGGCAAGACAACTTCACTTCGCGTAGAGGCGGGGCCCGCAAACAAAGGGCGTGGGGCATGTGACCAAGTATCCGTCGCTCCGGTGCCCTTAACTTTTGATTTGTAAGGAGTTACGCGGCGCACAGGATACCGTTGGAAAGCTCTCTGAGAGCTCTACGATGGGGACATCAAGCCTTCTTGGCTGCACCTATTTTCGGAGACCAAAATTGAAAGTTTTCATTAGTTCGGGGCACTTTTCTTCTTTTGCACTGTTTTTCCATCTCGGATCGTACGTCGTGAGCCGCGAAAAGGACGACAATCTAATCCATCACATTTCTACTACCGAATCCCACAACACCTTGGGCAAGACAACTTCACTTCACAAATAGGATAGGCCCGCAAACGAGGGCGTGGGGCTTGTGACCAGGTATCCGTCGCTCCGGTGCCCTTAACTTTTGATCCGTAAGGAGTTACGCGATGCACAAATTACCGTTGGAAAGCACTCCGATAGCTCTACGACAGGGGCACCCAGCCTGCTAGGCTGTACCTATTTTCGGAGCCCAAAATTGAACGTTTTCATCAGTTTCGGGACACTTTTCTTCTTTTGCGCTGTTTTTCCGTCCCGGATCGTACGTCGTGAGCCGCAAAAAGGACGACAACCTAATCCATATAATTTATATTACCGAATTCCACGGCACCTTGGGCAAGACAACTTCACTTCGCGTAGAGGCTGGGCCCGCAAATAAAGGGCGTGGGGCTTGTGACCAGGTATCCGTCGCTCCGGTGCCCTTAACTTTTGATCCGTAAGGAGTTACATGGCGCACAGTGTAACGACCCCAACCCATCCCTTCTCAAGATTAGGCCAAAGTCTGCGTTTATTGTCATTGCGAGTTCATAACTTTCTATTAAAAGGAACAGTAAATAAAGAATTACTTAATAACAAGTATTTATATAATAATTTAAATACAAAAGGGTGTTACAACATCTGAGATCTGATAACTACCCGGCTATTATACAAACTGAGGTTTCAACACGGCTACCCTTTTTCCCGAAATTAATACAACAAACTCTAACTTTTACAACTTGGATCCAACTATGACAGCAAAAGGCTTCGAGCATGTAAACATTCAAAGTCTATTTCCATTTCAAGCTAAGCTGCACCTGCACTGGGGGGAGAAAAAACCGTGAGCTCTGGGAAAGCTCAGTGAGGATGAAATAGAAAAGTTTTGAAAACATTTCTGGTCGGTCTCTTTTACAAATCATGATGCCAGTCACATATGGTAAATGATTCACATATGGTAAATGCTAAAATACTTTGACATGTAATAACCAGTAGAGATTTCAATCATATTTGATTCATGTATTAATAACAGTAGTGTCATAAAGATAAACAGTCTTTCCTCTCCGAGGGCGGTACTGGTTCCAAGCGAGAACAAGATCTCTAAGGGCGGTAGTGGTCCCAAGCGAGAGTACTTAAACACATAGTAAAAGGATATGTTTTGATATCACTAGAGGTGGCCAGCCCCCAATCAAGATCACAACTTCTTATCGCTCCCAAGATGATACTCCGGATTGTATCCAAAATCTACGACCCAGCATCTCCGTGGGCAGACCTGGTCCTAAGAGAGAGAAACTCTCCAAGGGCGGTAGGGGTCCCAAGCGAGAAGAGGGAATAGGACCACGATAGTCACGTGAGCACCAGCAAGCCCTATGCCACCCGACGTCCGAATGCTATCGTGCCTGAGGTTGCAACCCCTAATCAAGTAGCACACAAGCATGCACAAGTTGCCACATAACACACAACTGATAATTATTTGCACAATTTATGATCACGCACTTTGATAAACACGTAGGTGGTGAAAAATAAAAGAGGTTGTCTCCGGTTAAGTACCTTTAACAATATTAATTCACTGGAAGTTCAAATAACTGAATAAAGCCATATCATACCAAGTAGCCACAAAGGGTGATTAATTTCATAACATTTAGCTCTTAGCTAATAATTTCAAAATAGTACATTATTAAAATTATTCCTAGTTCAAATGTAACAAATAAACAATATTAACAGACATGATATATATCTTAAGCTAGAGTATTAAAATAACAAATCATATTATATAATAATCATATAAACAAATAAGATGCTTTTTTTAATAAAATCTCCTCACCTTAAAATGCTGAAAATTGGAAAAAGATTCGGACCCATTTTGAAACTTTCAGAACGTTAATTAAACTGAATCGATATAATTTAGTAAAATCAGGTCAAAGAAAAATGTCTGTCTGTTTGATTTCAGGGGGTCAAGTGACCCCTTTATATAGGTTTTCCAAACCAATGCATGCGGAACACGTGTCCCGCCACGTGTCTCACATGCGTGGCACGTCTACGCATGTGTGACACGTGTCTAAGGACACGTGTCACTCCTCAAGAGTGACACCAACGTTCCATTTTTTACCCGTTTCGCACGTAGGTGTCCTGATTTTCATATTTTCGGGCCAGAATGCAATTTTGCCAAACTTCACCGTTAAGTAGTACAAGTTAAAAGAAACTCAATGGCGTATATCCCTTTTTCGAGATAGAAACCTAATTTTCCTATAATGGGCCCCGAAGTAACCCCCTTTTCCGGATCAAAAACCCCTAAATTTAGAAAAACTATCGAAATGACCATAAAAGTTAAAGGAAATCACTCATACTCTTGCAAGCAGCTGAAAAGTTTTACATAGTCACGATATGGGGCTTTACATCCCTGTAATGACTCTAAGCTTTTTGTTAATTAATGTTATAAGAACACCTAATAATATGTTACTATTAATCGTAATAGCAATTGATTTTTAAATAGTAAGACAATTAACTATAAATTAAATACAGACAAATAATCACAAAAGCACAATTTTCAAAAATAACAAAAGAAATAAATATAAATAAATACTTGTAAATGCATGGTCGGACTCGGGTATTACACACAGCATACCGTTGGAAAGCTCTACGAGAGCTCTATGACGGGGGCAGCAAGCCTTCTCGGCTGCGCCTGTTTTCGGAGACCAAAATTGAACGTTTTCATCAGTTCGGGACACTTTTCTTCTTTTGCGCTGTTTTTCCATCTCGGATCGTACGCCGTGAGCTGCGAAAAGGACGACAACCTAATCCATCACATTTCTACTACCGAATCCTATGGCACCTTGGGCAAGACAACTTCACTTCACGTAAAGGCTGGGCCCGCAAACGAGGGCGTGGGGCTTGTGACCAGGTATCCTTCGAACCAGTGCCCTTAACTTTTGATCTGTAAGGAGTTACGCGGCGCACAGCATACCGTTGAAAAGCTCTCCGAGAGTTCTACGACGGGGGCAGCAAGCCTACTCTGCTGCGCCTATTTTCGGAGCCCAAAATTGAATGTTTGCATCAGTTTCGGGATACTTTACTTCTTTTGCGCTGTTTTTCCGTCCCGGATCGTACGTCGTGAGCCGCGAAAAAGACGACAACCTAATCCATCACATTTCTATTACCGAATCCCACAGCACCTTAGGCAAGCCAACTTCACTTAACGTAGAGGCTGGGCCAGCAAACAGAGGGCTTGGGGCTTGTGACCAGGTATCCGTCGCTCCAGTGCCCATAACTTTTGATCCGTAAGGAGCTACGCGCCGCATAGCATACCGTTGGAAAGGACTCCGAGAGCTTTACGACGGGGGAACCAAGACTGCTCGGCTGTGCCTGTTTTCGGAGCCCAAAATTGAACGTTTTCATCTGTTTTGGGGCACTTTTCTTTTTTTACGCTGTTTTTTCATCCCGGATCGTACGTCATGAGCCGGGAAAAGGACGACAACCTAATCCATATAATTTATATTACCAAATCCCACAGCACCTTGGACAAGACAACTTCACTTCGCGTAGAGGTTGGGCCCGCAAACAATGCGTGTGGGGCTTGTGACCAGGTATCCGTCGCTCCAGTGCCTTTAACTTTTGATCCGTAAGGAGTTCCGCGGCGCACAACATACCGTTGGAAAGCTCTCCGAGAGCTCTACGATGGGGGAAGCAAGCTTCCTCGGTTGCGCCTATTTTCGGAGACCAAAATCGAATGTTTTCATCAGTTCAGGACACTTTTCTTCTTTTGCGCTATTTTTCTGTCTCGGATCGTACGTCGTGAGCCGCGAAAAGGACGACAACCTAATCCATCACATTTCTACTACTGAATCCCACGGCACCTTGGGCAAGACAACTTCACTTCACCTAGAGGCTGGGCCCGCAAACAAGGGCGTGGGGCTTGTGACTAAGTATCCGTCGCTCCGGTGCCCATAACTTTTGATTTGTAAGAAGTTACATGGCGAATAGCATACTGTTGGAAAACACTCTGAGAGCTCTACGACAAGGGCACCTAACATGCTCGGCTGCGCCTGTTTTCGGAGCCCAAAATTGAACATTTTCTTAAGTTTTGGTACATTTTTCTACTTTTGCGCTATTTTTCGGTCCCGGATCGTACGTCGTGAGCCGCGAAAAGGACGACAACCTAATCCATCACATTTCAATTACCAAATCCCATGGCACCTTGGGAAATAAAACTTCACTTCACGTAGAGGCTGGGCCCGTAAATAAAGGGAGTGGGGCTTATGACTCGGTATTCGTCGCTCTGGTGCCCTTAACTTTAGATTCGTAAGGAGTTATGCGACGCACAGCGTACCGTTGGAAAGCTCTCCGAGAGCTCTACGATGGGAGCAGCAAGCTTCCTTAGCTGCGCCTATTTTTGGAGCCTAAAATCAAACATTTTCATCAGTTCCGGGATACTTTTCTTTTTTTGCGCTCTTTTTTCATCCCGGATCGTACGTCGTGAGCCTCGAAAAGGACGACAACCTAATCCATCACATTTCTATTACCGAATCCCACGGCACCTTAGGCAAGAAAACTTCACTTCACGTAAAGGCTAGGCCTGCAAACGAGGGAGTGGGGCTTGTGACCAGGTATCCGTCGCTCTGGTGCCCATACCTTTTGATCCGTAAGGAGTTACGAGGCGCACAACACACCGTTGGAAAGCTCTCCAAGAGCTCTACGACGGGGGCACCAATCCTGCTCGGTTGCGACTATTTTCGGAGCCCAAAATCAAATGTTTTCATTACTTTTGGGACACTTTTATTCTTTTGTGCTGTTTTTTTGTCCCGGATCGTACATCGTGAGCCGCGAAAAGAACGACAACCTAATCCATCACATTTCTATTTCTGAATCCCACGACACCTTGGGCAAGACAACTTCACTTCACATAGAGACTGGGCTGCAAACCGAGGGCGTGGGGCTCGTGACCAGGTATCCGTTGCTTCGGTGCCCATAACTTTTGATCCATAAAGAGTTACACGGCACACAGCATACCGTTAGAATGCTCTCTGAGAGCTCTATGACGGGGGCACCTAACATGCTCGGCTGCGCCTATTTTCGGAGGCCAAAATCGAAGTTATCATCAGTTTTGGGATGCTTTTTTTCTTTTTCGGTGTTTTTCCGTCCCAGATCGTACGTTGTGAGCCGCGAAAAGGACGACAACCTAATCCATCACATTTCTATTACCAAATCCCACTGCACCTTGGGTAAGACAACTTCACTTCACGTAGAGGCTGGGCCCGCAAACAAAGGGAGTGGGGCTTGTTACTCGGTATCCGTCGCTCCGGTGCCCTTAACTTTAGATTCGTAAGGAGTTACGCAGCGCACAACATACCGTTGGAAAGCTCTCCGAGAGCTCTACGACGGGGACAGCAAGCTTCCTTGGGTGCGCCTATTTTGGAGCCTAAAATCGAACGTTTTCATCAGTTTCAGTACATTTTTCTTCTTTTGCGCTATTTTTTCGTCTCGGATCGTACGTCGTGAGCCGCGAAAAGGACGACAACCTAATCCATCACATTTCTATTATCGAATCCCATAGCACCTTGGGCAAGACAACTTCACTTCACGTAGAGGTTGGGCCCGCAAACGAGGGAGTGGGGCTTGTGACCAGGTATCTGTCGCTCCGATGCCCATAACTTTTGATTCGTAAGCAGTTACGAGGCACACAACACACCGTTGGAAAGCTCTCTGAGAGCTCTACGATGGGGGTACCAATCCTGCGCGGCTGCAACTATTTTCAGAGCCCAAAATCGAATGTTTTCATAACTTTTGGGATACTTTTCTTCTTTTGCGTTGTTTTTCCATCCCGGATCGTACGTCTTGAGCCGCAAAAAAGGACGACAACCTAATCCATCACATTTCTATTACTGAATCCTATGGAACCTTGGGCAAGACAACCTCACTTTACGTAGAGGATGGGCCCGCAAACAAAGGGCGTGGGGGTTGTGACTAGGTATCCGTTGCTCCGGTACCCTCAACTTATGATCCGTAAGGAGTTACGCAGCGCACAACATATCATTGGAAAGCACAATGAGAGCTCTACGACGGGCGCAGCAAACCTACTCGGCTGCGCCTATTTTCGGAGGCCAAAATTGAAAGTTATCATCAATTTCGAGACACTTTTCTTCTTTTTCGCTGTATTTCCGTCGCAGATCGTACGTCGTGATCCGCGAAAAGGACGACAACCTAATCCATCATATTTCTATTACTGAATCCCAACGCACCTTGGGCAAGACAACTTCACTTCACGTAGAGGCTGGGCCCGCAAAGCGAGGGCGTGGGGCTTGTGACCAAGTATCCGTTGCTCCGGTGCCTATAACTTTTGATCCGTAAGGCGTTACGCGGTGCACAAGATACTGTTAGAAAGCTCTCCGAGAGCTCTACTACGGGGCAGCAAGCCTACTTTGTTGCGTCTATTTTCGGAGCCCAATCGAACATTTTTATCAGTTTTGGGACACTTTTCTTCTTTTGCGCTGTTTTTCCGTCCCGGATCGTACGTCGTGAGCCGCAAAAAGGACGACAACCTAATCCATCACATTTCAATTACCGAATCCCACGATACCTTGGGAAAGACAACTTCACTTCACGTAGAAGCTGGGCCCGCAAACCGAGGGTGTTGGGCTTGTGACAAGGTATCCGTCGCTTCGGTGCCCATAACTTTTGATCCGTAAGGAGTTACGCGGCGCACATAAGTTTTGGGACACTTTTCTTCTTTTGTGCTGTTTTTCCGTTCCGGATCGTACGTCGTGAGCCGCGAAAAGGACGACAACCTAATCCATCACATTTCTATTACCGAATCCCATGGCACCTTGGGCAAGACAACTTCACCTCATGTAGAGGTTGGGCCCGCAAACAAAGGGCGTGGGGCTTGTGACTAGGTATTCGTCGCTCTGGTGCCCTTAACTTTTGATCCGTAAGGAGTTACGCGGCGTACAACATACCATTGGAAAGCTCTCCGAGAGCTCTACGACGGGGGCATCAAGCCTACTCTGCTACGCCTATTTTTGGAGCCCAAAATCGAATATTTGCATCAGTTTCGGAATACTTTACTTCCTTTGCGCAGTTTTTTCGTCCCAGATCGTACGTCGTGAGCCGCGAAAATGATGACAACCTAATCCATCACATTTATATTACCGAATCCCACTACACCTTGGGCAAGACAACTTCACTTCATGTAGAGGCTGGGCCAGCAAACCGAGGGCGTGGGGCTTGTGACCAAGTATCCGTCGCTCCGGTGCCCATAAGTTTTGATCCGCAAGGAGTTACGCGGTGTACAACACACCGTTGGAAAGCTCTCCTAGAGCTCTACGACGAGGGCACCAAGCCTACTTGGATGCGCCTATTTTTGGAGCCCAAAATTGAACATTTTCATATGTTTTAGGACACTTTTCTTCTTTTACGCTGTTTTTCCATCCCAGATCGTACGTCATGAGCCGCGAAAAGGATGACAACCTAATCCATCACATTTCTATTACTGAATTCCATGGTACCTTGGGCAAGAAAACTTCACTTCACGTAGAGGCTCGGCCCGCAAACAGAGGGGGTATGTCTTGTGACCAGGTATCGGTTGTCACGCCCCAACCCGGCCTATAAAGGTTAGACTAGGGTGTGATCTAAACATTCAGGTCATGTCTCGTACTCAATCGTTCATGAAAGTTTAACACTTAACGTTTAGCCTAGACACCACAATTTTTCTAAAAAATCGACAGCATAACGGCTGTAATTGGGCTCTTTAGTTTGACCTAGTTCCCTAAACGCCTCAAATTTCATTTCCAACTAAGATTACTATTTACCATCAATCGAAACGCCTACTAGTTATCTTGAAGTCTCGTTTGATTAATAACCTAGCATGATACTATGTCTCGTTTGTTTGTTAATCCTCGTTACAAAAGTACCTGTTGATCTTAGCTTAACAATGAGTATCTGCTTAAGATTGGATAGGTTCATTTTACTTAATCCTTACCTGATACTTCATAATCCTATGATAGATACTAGCCAGTAATAATAGCAAAACGACCATAGTAGTGTCTATCTAGTTATTATCAGTACAAGCCAAAATTAGACCCCAAATTACAATGGGGGTCTTTTACATTACAACAACAAGCAACATAAAAAAAATAGTCTTCAAACAACATATTGTTCATAAAATGGTCATGGTCACGTAAGGCATGTAGGGCAAACAATCATTCCAAAGAATCATTGTTAGGCACGTTGTCTTCGAATACCTGTTCCTGATCTTCTTTACCTGAGATGATAAAAAAGGGTGAGTCCTTATGAACTCAGCGAGGGGGAACGAGAAATAGGTTTTGAAACTCATTTTCCGGTTCAACTTATGAAAACCCTTTTTGCAAGCATGAATATATCACAAGTAAGTACATAACATAATATAAAAGTAAAGGAACACAATTACCCGTCTTTCCTCCGCGAGGTCCTCTAGGAACCAAGCTAGAGTACTTATACACATAGTGAAAAGAATACGGTGAGCTTTTGCTCTCTGTTCGTTTCCAGTATCAGTTGTTGCGGCCGACTTCAAATCATCCCCTTATCACTCCAAATGGGTATACTCCGGATGTACCCCGAAATCCTACGACCCAACTCTCCGAGGAAGTCTAGCCCCCAAGCAAGAGAGAGAATTGGACAATGGTAGTCACGGTTGCACCGGCAAGCCCGATGCCGCCCGGTGTGCGTGAACGCTACCACGCCAGAATGAAAGGTTGCAACCTTGTATGAAATGCACATTTATGACATTTAATGTATCACATTTGGAGGTCAACAAAGTAGGTTGCCTCCGAGCAGTCGTAAGATAGCACATTGACAAGTAAACAAGCGAGGCACGATATGACAAGTAAATTCACTTGAAAAGCACATGGAGTTATATGAACATTAAATGGGCAGCCATGTAACGCACGTAAATCAAGTCATATAACTCATTTCGAAGTTCACATAATCAAATAATAAGATTATTTATCATGCAACGACATCTACGTGGGACCGGGTGCAAGAAAAGTCTACTTATCAATATGTAATCATCGAAATCATATTTTGGGTTACAAGGGCAACTACGGGCAGCCTACTAAACACATAATCAAACACAATATCCATAGGATCAACACTCAGCAAATTTACCTAGTTACTAGGGTTTCAATTCGTGTTTACCCGTGCGATTAAGCCCCAAGTCATCTCGTAATTAAGCTCAAGCCATGCATTGATTAATTCAAACACCCTCAAGCATTCAAAACAGTCCACACAACATCCAAATGCCACAATTCCAAGCATTTAATACAACAAGAGAAGCTACAATAATTTTTCTAAGCATTTCACTAAGAGTCTTCTCACAATCATTAAGACAAGCAAAAAATCTCCAATTCTAGTGAATAAGATGTCAAATTAAATCTTAAGGGGTGAACTAAATTCAGAAACAAACCTCTCATCATTTGGAGTTCGGGTTCAATAGTTATAGCCAAAACAGTGAGACTGCACAAAACTGTCCAGATTTGCACACATTTCAATACTTGTCGTTTTTTAGGGCTTTAGGGTCAGATTTAGCCTTAGTCCATTTCTGACAAAAATGTCCAGAACTGAAAACTCTAGCAGCACAAAAACTTTCATGCATTTTGGATATCATTTACTAAATCAAAACTGGTTCGTTCTACAAGATCAGTGAATCTGCCAAAACCTGCTTCATTTTTTCAGTCTTTCCAGATTTGGACACATTTTAATAATTTGCCATTTTGAGGACCTTAGTGTCAAAATTAGCTTTGGCCTATTTCTGTGAAAAATGTTCAGAACTGGCAAAACTAGTTACCTACCAATTTTGACACATTCTCAACATCATTTATCTAGCCAAAATCACCTCGCACCAACAACACAGAAGGCTGTCACATACACGATTTCATCTATCATCACATTCTAGCCAAGAATCTTGCCATGCATGTTTATAAAAGCTCATGAACACACATATATCTTAAGTACAGAAGTAAAGATAGACATTTAAGGGCATGCATGTGGTTTTTTGAAAGATTTTCAAGAAGTTTTTGTGAGGCCCGACCTCGATTTGCGTGCGATACCTCGTTTCGTGTGCCCTAACCTAGATTTGCATGCCTTGACTTAAGTTTAAGAATCGTGTTTTTTTTATGTGCCTTGCATTGAATTACGTGCATTCATTTAGGGTTGCGTGCATTTACTTGGAAAACGTGCATTCGTCTCGTAGTTCGTGCCTTATCTCGTAGTGTGTGCCCAAAACCTAGGAAAGCGTGCCCCTCACGCTAATCAAGAAAGCATCTTACACGAAGCACTAGATCAATAATTAATCCTACAAATCCCACTAACTAATATTAAATTACTAATTCAACTCACTAGAAGACAAAATCTCACAAAAAGCTAGAAATTTCTTATTCTTTATTCCTTATTTTTTTGCACTTTCAAACATGCAATTAAATAATGCTCAAAAGATGACAAAAAAATCAGATTTTACATGCCTTGGCCGACCACCATGTGGGCTTTTGTGCTTGCTTGCTTAATTCAATTATTCTCCAAATATTCTATGACAATTCTATGACGCAAATGCATAAAAAATTAGCTCAAAGACCTCCCCAAAGCCACCAATCTCGACATAGGCTCCTTGCCCATGATAGATAATTCAAAAACCATGCTTCTTGAAGACACAAATCTGATTTTTTGTATGCCCAAGGCCGACACATGCTTCATCTTTTGCAAAGCCTTCATTTTTCTTTCATTTCTCTCATCTCCTCACATTTCTCTCTCTCCCTCTCATTCTTCTCTCTCTCTCTCTCTCGGCTTTGGCTGAGTTCATTCACTCCATAGCTCATATTCATCTTTCCAAGGTTCATCAAGGCAAGCAAGTAGCTAAGAAGCTCGACTAAGCAAGCTAAGTTGCAAGAATCACACATGCAAGCTCTTTGAACAACCATTTCGGCCTAGGTGAGTTTCCTAGCTTCCATTTCTTTTCTTCTTGTTCTAACCACATGCACCTACTAAGAACTTGGTCACTAAGCTAGGAAAAATAGAGAAAAATTGAGTTGGTGTCTTGGCTAAGCAAGGAAGAAGATCAACTTTGTGCTTCACCAAGAGTCTTGTGCATCTTCTTGTTGTTTTGCTAAGGTGAGAGCTAAAACTTCTTGAAAATCTTTCAAAAACCCACATGCATGCTCTTAAATGTTTATCTTTGCTTCTGTACTTGAGATATATGTGTGTTCATAAGCTTTTATAACCACGCATGGCAAGATTTTGAGCTAGAAGGTGGTGATAGATGAATTCGGGTTTGTGACAGCTTTCTGTCTTGTTGGTGCGAGATGATTTTGGCTAGGCAAATGATGTTGAAAATGCATGAAAATTTGTAGGTAACTAGTTTTGCCAGTTCTGAACATTTTTCCCAGAAATATGCCAAAGCTAATTTTGACTCTAAGGTCCTCAAAATGTCACGTTATTAAAATGTGTCCAAATCTGAAAAATCGGGAAAAATGAAGCAGGTTTTAGCAGTTTCACTGACCTTGTAGAACGAACCAGTTTTGACTTAGTAAATGATATCCAAAATGCATGAAATTTGGTGTACTGCTATATTTTTCAGTTCTGGACATTTTTGTCAGAAATGGACTAAGGCTAAATCTGATCCTAAGGACCTCAAAAATGACAAGTATTGAAATGTGTGCAAATCTGGACAGTTTTGTGCAATCTCACTGTTTTGGCTATAACTATTGAACTCGAACTCCAAATGATGCAAGGTTTGTTTCTGAATTTATTTCACTTCTTAAAATTTAATTTGACATCTTATTCACTAGAATTGGAGATTTTTTGCTTGTCTTAATGATTGTGAGAAAATAGCCCATTGCAGTGAGGGTTTCACATAGTGATATGCTTAGAAAAATTATTGTAGCTTCTCTTGTTGTGTTAAATGCTTGGGATTGTGGCATTGGGATGTTGTGTGGACTGTTTTGAATACTTGAGGGTGTTTGAATTAATCGATGCATGGCTTGAGATTGATTTTGAGGTTGACTTGGGGCTTAATCGCACGGGTAAGCACAAAATGGAAACCCTAGTGACTAGGTAAATTCACTAAGTGTTGATCCTATGAATATCATGTTTAATTATATGTTTAGTAGGCTGCCCGTAGTTTCCATTGTAGCCCTAAATGCGATCTTGATGATTACATGTTGACAAGTAGGCTTTTCTTGCACCCGAGCCCATGTAGATGTCGTTGCATGTTGAATAATCTTATTATTTGATTACGTGAACTTTGAAATGAATTATATGACTTGATTTACGTGCGTTACATGGCTGCCTGTTAATGTTCATATAACTCCATGTGCCTTTCGAGTGAAATTACTTGTCTTATCGTGTTTCGCTTGTTTACTTGTCAATGTGCAATCTTATGACTGCTCGGAGGCAACCTACTTTGTTGTCCTCCTAATGTGATATATTAAATGTCATAAATGTGCATTGCATACAAGGTTGCAACCTTTCATTCTGGCGTGGTAGCGTTCATGCACACCGGGCAACATCGGGCTTGCCGGTGCAACCGTGACTACCATTGTCCAATTCCCTCTCTCGCTTGGGGGCTAGACTTCCTCGAAGAGTTGGGTCGTAGGATTTCGGGGTACATCCGGAGTACACCCATTTGGCGTGATGAAGGGATGATTTGAAGTCGGCCGCAACAACTGATACTGGAAATGAACTGAAAGCAAAAGCTCACTGTATCATTTTCATTATGTGTATAAGTACTCTCGCTTGGTTCCTAGAGGACCTCGGGGAGGAAAGACGGGTAATTGTGTTCCTTTACTTTTATATTATTGTTATGAACTTATTTGTGATATATTCATGCTTGCAAAAAGGGTTTTCATAAATTGAATTGGAAAATGAGTTTTAAAACCTATTTCTCGTTCCCCCTCGCTGAGTTCATAAGGACTCACCCTCTTTCATCATCTCAGGTGAAGAAGATCAAGAACAGGTACCCGAGAACGACGTGCCTAACGATGATTCCTTGGAATGATTGCCTATCCTTTGTGCTTTGCTTGATTATGGCCATTTGTGAACACTATGCTACTTGAAGACTATTTCTTTTCATGTTGCTTGATGTTTGTAATGTAAAAGACCCCCGTTGTAATTTGGGGTCTAATTTTGGTTTGTACCGATAATAACTAGACAGATACTACTATGATCATTTTGCTATTGTCATTGGCTAGTATCTATTATAGGATTATGAAGTATCAGGTAAGGACTAAGTAAAATGAACCTATCCAATCTTAAGCAGGTACTCACTATTAAGCTAAGATCAACATGTACTTTTGTAACGAGGATTAACAAACAGACGAGACATAGTATTATTACTAGGTTATTAATCAAACGAGGCTTCGGAATAACCAGTAGGCATTTCAATTGAGGGTATTTAGTAATCTTAGTCGGAAATGAAATTGAGATTGGAAAATTTGAGGCGTTTGAAGAATTAGGTCAAACCAAAGAGTCCAGTTTCCCACAGTGCCTCCATAGTGTGCCACAAATGCTCAGCATCCCCGTGCAACAGAAACACAACAAACTCCACCTTTTCTTCATCAGTATAGTCAAGTGGCCTGAAAATCCTCTCGATCTCAGACAGCCAAGCCTCTGCTTTTTCATCATCAGCTTCCCTGTGGAATTTGGACGGGCGAAAGTCAAGGAACTCCCTCATCCTGCTATGTCTCCTATGGTTACCATCATTTCTGTTGTTGTTGTTCGCTTCACGTGCATCTTGACGTTCCATCACTCGTGACACGCGATCTATGGCATTCGCCATCATGTTAAACATAGCTATGCCGGGATTGGTTTGATAAGCATCTCCGGTCTCTTGGGGCTCACTGCTCCTATTAGTAGTGCGGGTACTAGGGCCAGCCATCTATAGGCACATATTACGATGCACAATTTATTGAAATACGACAAGACAAGAATTTAATGCATAAGATATGCAACATATAATTTTACATAAACACATAGTTCTAGAAATAGTTAAGACAAGTTAATCACATAAGCACATAGAACATAGAAGGCACAATTAACATTATCACACAATAACATATAGACAAATCATCCTAATAATCTTAGGGCTTCTACCCATGGTCCGAGAGTTAAACCCAACTTAAGCAATCTAAGCTCTGATACCATTT
The DNA here is from genome assembly GCA_037974665.1 of Ehretia macrophylla. Taxonomy (NCBI): domain Eukaryota; kingdom Viridiplantae; phylum Streptophyta; class Magnoliopsida; order Boraginales; family Ehretiaceae; genus Ehretia; species Ehretia macrophylla. The sequence continues at coordinate 55,023,228 of CM075764.1, forward strand.
CTTCTATAAGGTGTCACGCCCCAACCCGGCCTATAAAGGTTAGACTAGGGTGTGATCTAAACATTCAAGTCATGTCTCGTACTCAATCGTTCATGAAAGTTTAACACTTAACGTTTAACCTAGAATCTACAATTTTTCCAGAAAACCGGCAGCCTAACGACTGTAATTGGGCTCTTTAGTTTGACTTAGTTCCCTAAACGCCTCAAATTTCATTTCTAACTAAGATTACTATTTACCATCAATCGAAAAGCCTACTAGTTATCTCGAAGTCTCGTTTGATTAATAACCTAGCATGATACTAGGTCTCGTTTGTTTGTTAATCCTCGTTACAAAAGTACCTGTTGATCTTAGCTTAACAATGAGTACCTGCTTAAGATTGGATAGGTTCATTTTACTTAATCCTTACCTGATACTTCATAATCCTATGATAGATACTAGCCAGTAACGATAGCAAAACAACCATAGTAGTGTCTATCTAGTTATTATCAATACAAGCCAAAATTAGACCCCAAATTACAACGGGGGTCTTTTACATTACAACAACAAACAACATAAAAGAAACAGTCTTCAAACAACATATTGTTCACAAAATGGCAATGGTCACGTAAGGCATGTAGGGCAAGCAATCATTCCAAGGAATCATCGTTAGGCACGTTGTCCTCGGGTACCTGTTCCTGATCTTCTTCACCTGAGATGATAAAAGAGGGTGAGTCCTTATGAACTCAGCGAGGGGGAACGAGAAATAGGTTTTGAAACTCATTTTCCAGTTCAACTTATGAAAACCCTTTTTGCAAGCATGAATATATCACAAGTAAGTACATAACATAATATAAAAGTAAAGGAACACAATTACCCGTCTTTCCTCCCCGAGGTCCTCTAGGAACCAAGCGAGAGTACTTATACACATAGTGAAAAAGATACGGTGAGCTTTTGCTCTCTGTTCGTTTCCAGTATCAGTTGTTGCGGCCGACTTCAAATCATCCCCTTATCACGCCAAATGGGTGTACTCCGGATGTACCCCGAAATCCTACGACCCAACTCTCCGAGGAAGTCTAGCCCCCAAGCGAGAGAGGGAATTGGACAATGGTAGTCACGGTTGCATTGGTAAGCCCGATGCCGCCCGGTGTGCGTAAACGTTACCACGCCAGAATGAAAGGTTGCAACCTTGTATGCAATGCACATTTATGACATTTAATATATCACATTTGGAGGTCAACAAAGTAGGTTTCCTCCGAACAGTCATAAGATTGCATATTGACAAGTAAACAGGCGAGGCACGATATGACAAGTAAATTCACTTGAAAAGCACATGGAGTTATATGAACATTAAACGGGCAGCCATGTAACGCACGTAAATCAAGTCATATAACTCATTTCGACGTTCACGTAATCAAATAATAAGATTATTCATCATGCAACGACATCTACGTGGGACCGGGTGCAAGAAAAGCCTACTTATCAACATGTAATCATCGAAATCATATTTTGGGCTACAAGGGAAACTACGGGCAGCCTACTAAACACATAATCAAACACAATATTCATAGGATCAACACTCAGCGAGTTTACCTAGTAACTAGGGTTTCAATTCGTGTTTACCCGTACGATTAAGCCCCAAGCCATCTCGTAATTAAGCTCAAGCCATGCATTGATTAATTCAAACACCCTCAAGCATTCAAAACAGTCCACACAACATCCAAATGCCACAATTCCAAGCATTTAATACAACAAGAGAAGCTACAATAATTTTTCTAAGCATTTCACTAAGTGAAACCCTAACTGCAATGGACTGTTTTCTCACAATCATTAAGACAAGCAAAAAATCTCTAATTCCAGTGAATAAGATGTCAAATTAAATGTTAAGGGGTGAACTAAATTCAGAAACAAACCTCGCATCATTTGGAGTTCGGGTTCAATAGTTATAGCCAAAACAGTGAGACTGCACAAAACTGTCTATTTTTGCACACATTTCAATACTTGTCATTTTTGAGGGCCTTAGGGTCAGATTTAGCCTTAGTCCATTTCTGACACAAATGTCCAGAACTGAAAAATCTAGCAGCACACCAAATTACATGCATTTTGGATATCATTTACTAAGTCAAAACTGGTTCGTTCTACAAGGTCAGTGAATCTGCCAAAACCTGCTTCATTTTACCAGACTTTCCAGATTTTGACACATTTTAATAATTTGCCACTTTGAGGACTTAGAGTCAAAATTAACTTTGTCCTATTTCTGCGAAAAATGTTCAGAACTGGCAAAAATAGTTACCTACCAATTTTCACACATTTTCAACATCATTTACCCAGCCAAAATCACCTCGTACCAACAAGACAGAAGGCTGTCACATACACGATTTCATCTATCATCACATTCTAGCCAAGAATCTTGCCATGCATGTTTATAAAAGCTCATGAACACACATATATCTCAAGTACAGAAGTAAAGATATACATTTAAGGGCATGCATGTGGTTTTTTGAAAGATTTTCAAGAAGTTTTAGCCCTCTCCTTAGCAAAACAACAAGAAGATGCACAAGACTCTTGATGGTTGCACAAGATTGACTCTTTTCCTTGCTTAGCCGAGACACCACTCGATTTTCTCTAATTTCCTAGCTTAGTAACCAAGTTCTTAGCAGGTGCATGTGGTTAGAACAAGAAGAAAAGAAATGGAAGCTAGCAAACTCACCTAAGCCGAAATAGAGGTTCAAAGAGCTTGCTTGTGTGTCTTTTGCACTCTAGCTTTGCTTGGTCGAGTTCCTTGGTTGCTTGGAAGTCTTGAAGAGCCTTAGGATGAAGAACTTAGCTATGGAGTCTACAATATTCAGCTAGGGCCGAGAGAGAGAGAGAAGAATGAGAGGGAGAGAGAGAAATGTGAGAAAGAATGAATGAATGAAAGAAAGAACGAAAGGCTTTGAAGAGAATGATGCATATGTCGGCCTAGGGCCTTGCAATTTCAGATTTTTGTGTCTTCAAGGAGTATTTTTGAATCCTTAGCATGGGCAACTGAGAATGTGTCGAGAATGGTGCATTTGGGAGAGTTTTTGAGCCATTTTTTTATGCATTGTGTCATTAAATTGTCTTAGAATATTTGAGGAATAAATTTTGAAATTGGATTGCATGCTCAAAGCTCCTAGTGGTCAGCCAAGGGTGTGATAGAATCTGAATTTTTTGTCTTGGTTGAGCAATAATTAATTGTGTGTTTGGGATATGCAAAGAATAAAGAATAAAGATAAAGAATGTCTAGCTTTTTGTGAGATTTTGTCTTCTAGTGGGTTGAATTAGTAATTTAATATTAGTTAGTGGGATTTATAGGATTAATTAATGACCTAGTGCTTCATGTAAAATTCTTTCTTGATTAGCATGAGGGCACGCTTTCCTAGGTTTTGGTCACGCACTATGAGATAAGGCACGAACTACGAGATAAATGCACGTTTCTCAAGTAAATGTACGCAACCCTAAATGAATGCACGTAATTCAATGCATGACACACAAAACGAAATACGATTCTTAAACCTACGTTAAGGCACACAAATCTAGGTTAGGCACACGAAACGAGGTATCGCACGCAAATCAAGGTCAGGCTTTATATCCGTCGTTTCGGTGCCCTTAGCTTTTGATTTGTAAGGAGTTACACGGCGCACAGCATACCGTTGGAAAGCTCTCTGAGAGCTCTACGACGAAGGCAACAAGCCTGGTCGGCTGCGCCTGTTTTCGGAGCCCAAAATCGAACGTTTTCATCAATTTCGGGACACTTTTCTTCTTTTCCGCTGTTTTTACGTCCCGGATCGTATGTCGTGAGCCGCGAAAAGGACGACAACCTAATCCATCACATGTCTATTACCGAATCCCACCGTACCTTGGGCAAGACAACTTCATTTCACGTAGAGGCTGGGCCCGCAAACCGAGGGCGTGGGGATTGTGACCAGGTATCCGTCGCTCCGGTGCCCAAAACTTTTGATCCATAAGGAGTTACGCGGCGCACAGCATACCGTTGGAAAGCTCTCTGAGAGCTCTACGACAGGGGCACCTAGCATACTTGGCTGCGCCTATTTTCAGAGCCCAAAATCAAACAATTTCATAATTTTTGGTATACTTTTCTTCTTTTGCGCTATTTTTCAGTCCTGGATCGTACGTCGTGAGCCGCGAAAAGGACGACAACCTAATCCATCACATTTCTATTACCGAATCCCACGGTACCTTGGGCAAGACAACTTCATTTCACGTAGAGGCAGGGCCCGCAAACAGAGGCCTTGGGGCTTGTGAACAGGTATCTGTCGCTCCGGTGCCTTTAACTTTTGATCCGTAAGGAGTTACTCGGCGCACAGCATGCCGTTGGAAAGCTCTCTGAGAGCTATACGATGGGGGCAGCAAGCCTGCTCGGTTGTGCCTGTTTTCGGAGCCCAAAATTGAGAACCATTAAGGTAACCTTGGATTGAGATTAGTGGAATTTATTTGAGGTTGAAACTATTCGTCTTAGGAGTTTTGGATAAGATTAAAAGAAAATTTTGAAGCCTTGTGACTTAAAAATAGAGATTTGAATATGGAAATAAATTGTGGATCACAAGCTGATGAAATTTACTTGTAAGAGTTGAACTAGTGTAACATGATTAGTTTACCTATGCAATTTCGATGGCAATTTGTTGGTGGTACTTAATAAACATTAGAGTTTGAGTTTCATGAATCTCAACGGTCTTTCTCCTTGATTACGAGCGTAAAGGTTAACGAAACTGGGGAAGAATATTAGTGAATAGGAGCCTGTAACCGGGAGACTAGTCATTAGAAGATTTGTTAATCTAATGTACCTACGAGATAAGGACTATTATACTATCGATAGATGACGATTTGACATGGATTAGTTTGTTTGGTGAGTTCTTCCTGAAAATAGGGTTGTATCGTGGAAATAATCCATAACATGTGTATGTCTTACGTGCTAACAATTTTGAAGCTAGTAGATAGGATATGTAAATTAGATATAGACCTATCATCCCGAAATTAGTGTATGTCACCATAGGATTGTGGAATTATTGTGATATTCTTTTTGAGGTATGAATGCGAGATTGATATAACATAAGTCATGATTTTGGAGTCATAGTTATATTGTTAGAATACCGATGCAGCTTTGATTACTATGTTTGGAGATTCTAACCTTAGTTAATGAACTTGACCTTAAGATCAAATGGAGAATAGAGTCGTTCAAAGAAACAAACTGTAAATGTAGGGGCCACACTTAAATAAAGGATTGGAGAAACGTATGAAGCGAATTGGTTGGTGTAAGAGAGATCACAAAACACGGGATGAACCAGAGTGGGAAAAATATCGAAAGCCAGAACCAATCTAAATGACCCCAACAAGTAAGAATGAATTTCGGGATGAAATTCTTTTAAGGAGGGGAGGATGTGAGGCCCAACCCCGAATAGCGTGTCTTACCTCGATTTGCGTGCCTTAGACCCAGAATTATATGACTGACCTTGGATTACGTGCCTTGTCTTGGTTTTTGTGTCTGCCTCGTCATACGTGCATTGACATAGAATTGTGTGCCCTAATCCTCGACTTACGTGTGATACCTAGATATACGTGTCCTAACCTTGATTTAGGTGCATTACCTCGTTTCGTGTGCCCCAACCTTGAATTGCGTGTCTTAACCTAGGTTTAAGTGTCATACCTTGATTTACGTGCATCGTATTGAATTTCATGCTTTGCATTGGTTTGCGTGCATTCATTTAGGATTGCATGCATTTACTTTCGAATTCGTGTATTAGTCTTGAATTATGTGCCTTACCTTGTAGTTCGTGTTTACCTCGTAGTGCGTGCCCTAGACCTTGGAATACGTGCCTACACGCTAATCAATAAAGATTCCAGCACAAAGCACAAGACAATAAAATAATCCTACACAATCCACTAACTATTATTATATTACTAATTCAAATCCTACAAATTCCACTAACTATAAAATAACATTAAATTATTCCTAAACATTCCACTAACATTATTTTAATCCTAATTCAAATTCACTACAAGACAAAACTCTATCATCATCCAAACCATCTCCAATATAATAAACCTAATTACCTTTTCCTACAAAATCCACTAACACCTAAATATTATATTTTAAACCCACTACAAGACAAAATCTCACAAACCTCTAAACATACCCTATATTCTATTCTAACTTTAAAGCTACACAAACACCTAAGCCAACATTTTCTTACACAAACACGAAACACAAGACTCATGAAAATACACACACACACACACACTAAATCTCTACACTCTTTCTCATCCTCTCAAATTTGAAAATACACACCCACCCAACACATAATCAAAATTCAAATGCTCAAGACAACAAAACATACTCCTACACACTTTTCCTAAACCCTATGCTCTTTTTTCTAACTCCCAAGCATGCCCACACTTATCCCTTATACCTTGCACTCCCTAGGCAGAATAATTAGCATAATTTGAATGCCTTTGGCTGAAATAATCATGCCATACATGAAATTGACACTTCACCTAAGCACACATAGCTCAAAAACACTAAAAACCTCATTTTTCTCTCAATTCTCTCTCCCTCTCTCATCATTTTCGACCCTTGCTCTCTCTTGAGCATCCAGGACTCCTCACAAGCTCTCAAGGACTCTCTAAGACTCTCCCAAGCTCGACCACAGCAAGCCATAGCAAGCAAACACGCAAGAAAGTCTCATACAAGCTCATAACTCATCATTTTCGGCCTAGGTAAAGTTTTGATGGTTTTCTTCGATTTCTTTTTGTTCTAAACACATGCACACTTCCTACACAAGATAACTAAGCTAGGATTTAAAGGAAATCAAGATACCTCTCTGCCAAAGCAAGGAAAAAGGTCTATTTGTGCGATTTCAAGAGCATTTGTGCATTTTCACCCATCAAGTTGCTCTTTTAAAAGTTTTCAAAAACCAAATGCATGCCTTTAAATGTCTATCTTTACTTCTGTACTTGTGATATATGTGTGTTCATGAGCTTTTGTAAACATGCATGGCAAGATATTTGGCTAGAATGTGATGATAGATGAAATCGGGTATGTGACAGCCTTCTGCCTTGTTGGTGCGAGGTGATTTTGACTGGGTAAATGATGTTGAAAATGCGTGAAAATTGGTAGGTAACTAGTTTTGCCAGTTCTAAACACTTTTCGCAGAAATAGGCCAAAGCTAATTTTGATTCTAAGATCCTCGAAATGGCAAAATATTAAAATGTGTCCAAATCTGGAAAGTCTGGAAAAATGAAGTAGGTTTTGGCAGATTCACTGACCTTGTAGAACGAACCAGTTTTGACTTAGTAAATTATATCCAAAATGTATGAAAATTGGTTTTGTGCTATATTTTTCAGTTCTGGACATTTTTGTCAGAAATGGATTAAGGCTAAATCTGACCCTAAGGCCCTCAAAAATGACAAGTATTGAAATGTGTGCAAATCTGGACAGTTTTGTGTAGTCTCACTGTTTTGGCTATAACTATTGAACCCGAACTCCAAATGATGCGAGGTTTGTTTCTGAATTTAGTTCACTCCTTAAGATTTAATTTGAAATCTTGTTCACTAGAATTGGAGATTGTTTTCTTGTCTCAATGATTGTGAGAAAACAGCCCATTGCAGTGAGGGTTTCACCTAGTGATATGCTTAGAACAATTATTGTAACTTCTTTTGTTGTATCAAATGCTTGGGATTGTGGCATTGGGATGTTGTGTGGACTGTTTTGAATGTTTGAGGGTGTTTGAATTAATCAATGCATGCCTTGAGTTTAATCACGTGACAACTTAGGGCCTAATCGCACGGGTGAGCATGAAATGAAACCCTAATGACTACGTAAACTCACTAAGTGTTGACCCTATGGATATCGTGTTTAATTATGTAATTAGTAGGCTGCCCGTAGTTGCCCTTATAGCCCTGAATATGATTCCGACGATTACATGTTGACAAGTAGGCTTTTCTTGTACCCGGTCCCACGTAGATGTCGTTGCATGTTGAATAATCTTATTGTTTGATTACGTGAACTTCGAAATGAGTTATATGACTTGATTTACATGCGTTACATGGCTGCCCGTTTAATATTCGTATAACTCCATGTGCTTTTCAAAAAATTACTTGTCATATCGTGCCTCGCGTGTTTACTTGTCAATGTGCAATCTTATGACTGCTCGGAGGCAACCTACTTTGTTGTCCTCCTAATGTGTTATATTAAATTTCATAAATGTGCATTGCATACAAGGTTGCAACCTTTCATTCTGGCGTGGTAGCGTTCACGCACACCGGGCAGCATCAGGCTTGCTGGTGCAACCGTGACTACCATTGTCCAATTCCCTCTCTCGCTTGGGGGCTAAACTTCCTCGGAGAGTTGGGTCGTAGGATTTGGGGTACATCCAGAGTACACCCATTTGGCGTGATAAGGGGATGATTTGAAGCCGGCTGCAACAACTGATACTGGAAATGAACTGAGAGCAAAAGCTCACCGTATCCTTTTCACTATGTGTATAAGTACTCTCGCTTGGTTCCTAGAGGACCTCGGGGAGGAAAGACGGGTAATTGTGTTATTTTACTTTTACATTACATTATGTACTTACTTGTGATATATATCATGTTTGCAAAAGGGTTTTCATAAGTTGAACTGGAAAATGAGTTTCAAAACTTATTTCTCGTTCCCCCTTGCTGAGTTCATAAGGACTCACCCTCATTTATCATCTCAGGTGAAGAAGACCAGGAACAGGTACCAGAGGATAACGTGCCTAACGATGATTCCTTGGAATGATGGTTTGCCCTATGTGCCTTACGTGACCATGGCCATTTTGTGAACAATATGTTGTTTGAAGACTATTTCTTTTATGTTGCTTGTTGTTGTAATGTAAAAGACCCCCGTTGTAATTTGGGGTCTAATTTTGGCTTGTACTGATCCTAACTAGATAGACACTACTATGGTCGTGTTGCTATCGTTATTGGCTAAGTACCTATCATAGGATTATGAAGTATCAGGTAAGGATTAAGTAAAATGAATCTATCCAATTTTAAGCAGGTACTCATTAATAAGCTAAGATCAACAGGTACTTTTGTAACGAGGATTAACAAACAAACGAGACATAGTATCATGCTAGGTTATTAATCAAACGTGACTTCGAGATAACTGGTAGGCGTTTCGATTGATTATAAATAGTAATCTTAGTTAGAAATGAAATTGAGATTGGAAATTTTGAGGCGTTTAGAGAATTAGGTCAAACTAAAGAGCCCAATTACAGCCGTTATGCTGCTGGTTTTCCGGAGAATTTGTGGAGTTTAGGCTAAAACGTTAAGTGTTAAACCCTCTTGAACGATTAGGTACGTGACACGACTTGAATATTAGATCACACCGTAGTCTAACCTTTATAGGTCAGGTTGGGGCGTGACACCTTATATTAGAATGGTATCAGAGCTTAGTTTGCTAACTAGGCATTAGTCGGGTTCAACTCTTGGACCGTAGGTAGAAGCCCTAAGGTAATTATGATGTCTTGTTTATATGTGTTATTATGTGCTAATGTGCTTTAATTGCTTTAAGTATTGAATATTATGTGCCTTTGTGGACAATATGTATTCTGTATCATGCACACCGACACGTCCTCAATAATGCATGCATGCTTTTATACTCATTCCTTGATACATGTGCATGTTATATAACCGTGAATGACTGTTTATACACATAGATAGTTAGGATTAGGACTTTTAGGAAAGTGAATTTGTGCAGGACGAACGAAAATGCTCGGTTAGAGATTTCTGGTATCTTCACAAGTACTCGATGGATCATATGTATTATTGGATATGTATAAATATAAAATGCGTAGCACAGGTATAATTGTTGAGGTAAAGTTATCTCCTTATCTTTGGAATACCCATACCTATAATTAAGTTATCAATTTTGTAGCCATAAAGTTCTTGATTCTGTTAAACTGTTCTTCTAATTGTGGTTCAAGAATAAATGTTAAGGACATACAACTTCCCTTAGATATAAGAATATAATATTGGACATGTGGAGTAGTATATATATATTCATATGCTTATAATGGAAGTTTGACTTAGGAGTTGCTTTTGAATCAAATTCTTATATCTTAAATTGGTATAATAGACTATTTATATGATTGAATCCTTACTTGATTGGAATTAAGCATCGTTGAACCTAATAAGGTGTATACTAGCGAGTTTCAAGTTCACTCAATGGTAAGATCGTGTCCTAGAAATTAAGAGATGAATTCGTCGAAATTGACGATAGGGGTTAGATTATTAAGGCATGAATAATGTATTTAAGTGACTTAACAATGGATAACCTCAAGACATGTAGACAACTCTAGAGATTGAGTTTAACAAGGTTGATGATTCTTTAGTATAACAAGATATAGAGATGTTGAAATCGAGGGATTCACGTAGCTAGAACTCGTTTTTGGAAAACTACACCTAAAATGTTAGGTCGAGTAGAAGTGTAAGGAATTGAATTATGCATTAGATGACTAACGTTGCTAAAGGTCCTAAGTTGGATATGGGTGATATTTAGAATCATGGTATTAATTTGGTGCCTCTCGGATTTAGTTATAATTATGCAAGTAAGTCAATCTATGCACTCGTTGTTTGGATACCCTAGAGGATGTTATGAAGCATATATCCCTAAGTAATACCGATGGACCCGGTATATAAACCATGGAAATGATATTAAGCATCTGGTTGCAAAGTGGAGTCGTTAGGGTATGATTAGTAATCCTAAATAGCTAATAGTGAGTATGTATGATGATTCATGGTGAACCCTAGGACCTAAGGTCAATAAGACTTGATGTTTTTAGCTAGTTGAACATGTAAATGAAGAGAGTAAGATTCCATATAGTTAAGATATAGATGAATTAGAGTCATGATGACCCAAGAGACTGCTGTTAGACAACCGTATTATGTGTACCGTTTCACGTCTAGAAACTAGCCGTTGGTAGACTTCGAATCGTGGTCGTTAAATGGAGGGCAGATCTTGTAGTGATAGTTAAATGAGTCGTTGACTACTTTTGAAGTTCTATTAGATTATATTGAAGGATGCCTTGTGGTTATAATTCTTATGTTGACACAGCCTTGAAGTTATTTTGTGTAACAAGCTACTTGGATTAGTATGGTAAGTATCTTATGAGCTAGATCATTTCGGTACCCATTTATAGTCCTAGGATTGTTGTTGTACGACCGGTAACCTAGTAGAGAATTGATATCACTTACATGGCTATGAACCCACCTTAGTAACATTAATGTTGGAGATATATTGGCGGGCATTAAGTGTTTGAAGGAATGACTAGGTCGCTAAGTGAGTAGGACCATTGTCTTATTAAGTATGACGTAACCTTGGATTGAGATTAGTGGAATTTATTTGAGGTTGAAACTATTCGTCTTAGGAGTTTTGGATAAGATTAAAAGAAAATTTTGAAGCCTTGTGACTTGAAAATAGAGATTTGGATAAGGAAATAAATTGTGGATCACAAGCTGATGAAATTTACTTGTAAGAGTTGAACTAGTATAACATGATTAGTTTACCTATGCAATTTCAATGGCAATTTGTTGGTGGTACTTAATAAACCTTAGAGTTTGAGTTTCATGAATCTCAACGGTCTTTCTCCTTGATTATGAGTGTAAAGGTTAACAAAACTGGGGAAGAATGTTAGTGAATAGGAGCCTGTAACCGGGAGACTAGTCATTAGAAGATTTGTTAATCTAATTTACCTACGAGATAAGGACTATGATACTATCGATAGATGACGATTTGAGATGGATTAGTTTGTTTGGTGAGTTCTTCCTGAAAATAGGGTTGTATCGTGGAAATAATCCATAACATGTGTATGTCTTACATGCTAACAATTTTGAAGCTAGTAGATAGGATATGTAAATTGGATATAGACCTATCATCCCGAAATTAGTGTATGTCACCATAAGATCGCAAAATTATTGTGATATTCCTTTTGAGGTATGAATGCGAGATTGATACAACATAAGTCATAATTTTGGAGTCATAGTTATATTGTTAGAATACCGATGCAGCTTTGATTACTATGTTTGGAGATTCTAACCTCAATTAATGAACTTGACCTTAAGATCAAATGGAGAATAGAGTCGTTCAAAGAAACGAACTGTAAATGTAGGGGCCACACCGAAATAAAGGATTGGAGAAACGTATGAAGCGAATTGGTTGGTGTAAGAGAGATCACAAAACACGGGATGAACCAGAGTGGGAAAAATATCAAAAGCCAGAACCCATCTAAATGACCCCAACAAGTAAGAATGAATTTCGGAACGAAATTCTCTTAAGGAGGGGAGGATGTGAGGCCCGACCCCGAATAGCATGTCTTACCTCGATTTGCGTGCCTTAGACCTAGAATTATATGACTGACCTTGGATTACGTGCCTTGTCTTGGTTTTTGTGTCTACCTCGTCATACGTGCCTTGACCTAGAATTGTGTGCCCTAATCCTCGACTTACGTGTGATACTTAGATATATGTGTCCTAACCTCGATTTAGGTGCATTACCTCGTTTCGTGTGCCCCAACCTTGAATTGCATGTCTTAACCTAGGTTTAAGTGTCATACTTTGATTTACGTGCATCGTATCGAATTTTATGCTTTGCATTGGTTTAAGTGCATTCATTTAGGATTGCGTGCATTTACTTTGGAATTCGTGTATTAGTCTTGAATTATGTGCCTTACCTCGTAGTTCGTGTTTACCTCGTAGTGCGTGCCCTGGACCTACGAATACGTGCCTACACGCTAATCAATAAAGATTCCAGCACAAAGCACAAGACAATAAAATAATCCTACACAATCCACTAACTATTATTATATTCTTAATTCAAATCCTACAAATTCCACTAACTATAAAATAACATTAAATTATTCCTAAACATTCCACTAACATTATTTTAATCCTAATTCAAATTCACTACAAGACAAAACTCTATCATCATCCAAACCATCTCCAATATAATATACCTAATTACCATTTCCTACAAAATCCACTAACACCTAAATATTATATTTTAAACCCACTACAAGACAAAATCTCACAAACCTCTAAACATACCCTATATTCTATTCTAACTTCAAAGTTACACAAACACCTAAGCCAATATTTTCTTACACAAACACTAAACACAAGACTCATGAAAATACACACACACACACACATTAAATCTCTACACTCTTTCTCATCCTCTCAAATCTGAAAATACACACCCACCCAACACATAATCAAAATTCAAATGCTCAAAACAACAAAACATACTCCTACACACTTTTCCTACATCCTATGCTTTTTTTTCTAACTCCCAAGCATGCCCACACTTATCCCTTATACCTTGTACTCCCTAGGCAGAATAATTAGCATAATTTGAATGCCTTTGGCTGAAATCATCATGCCATACACGAAATTGACACTTCACCTAAGCACACATAGCTCAAAAACACTCAAAACCTCATTTTTCTCTCAACTCTCTCTCCCTCTCTCATCATTTTTGACCCTAGCTCTCTCTTGAGCATCCAAGACTCCTCACAAGCTCTCAAGGACTCTCTAAGACTCTCCCAAGCTCAACCATAGCAAGCCATAGCAAGCAAACACGCAAGAAAGTCTCATACAAGCTCATAACTCATCATTTTCGGCCTAGGTAAAGTTTTGATGGTTTTCTTCCATTTCTTTTTGTTCTAAACACATGCACACTCCCTACACAAGCTAACTAAGCTAGGATTTAAAGGAAATCAAGATACCTCTCAGCCAAAGCAAGGAAAAAGGTCCATTTGTGTGATTTCAAGAGCATTTGTGCATTTTCATCCATCAAGTTGCTAAGGTGAGGGTTAAACTCTTTTAAAAGTTTTCAAAAACCAAATGCATGCCTTTAAATGTCTATCTCTACTTCTGTACTTGTGATATATGTGTGTTCATGAGCTTTTGTAAACATGCATGGCAAGATATTTGGCTAGAATGTGATGATAGATGAAATCGGGTATGTGACAGCCTTCTGTCTTGTTGGTGCGAGGTGATTTTGACCGGGTAAATGATGTTGAAAATGCATGAAAATTGGTAGGTAACTATTTTTGCTAGTTCTGAACACTTTTTACAGAAATGGGCCAAAGCTAATTTTGATTCTAAGATCCTCAAAATGGAAAAATATTAAAATGTGTCCAAATCTGGAAAGTCTGGAAAAATGAAGCAGGTTTTGGCAGATTCACTAACCTTGTAGAACGAACCCGTTTTGACTTAGTAAAAGATATCTAAAATGCATGAAAATTGGTTTTCTGATAGATTTTTCAGTTCTGGACATTTTTGTCAGAAATGGATTAAGGCTAAATCTGATCCTAAGGCCCTACAAAACGACAAGTATTGAAATGTGTGCAAATCTGGACAGTTTTGTGTGATCTCACTGTTTTGGCTATAACTATTGAACCCAAACTCCAAATGATGCGAGGTTTGTTTCTAAATTTAGTTCACTCCTTAAGATTTAATTTGTGATCTTGTTCACTAGAATTGGAGATTGTTTGCTTGTCTCAATGATTGTGAGAAAACAGCCCATTGCAGTGAGGGTTTCACCTAGTGATATGCTTAGAAAAATTATTGTAACTTCTTTTGTTGTATCAAATGCTTGGGATAGTGGCATTGGGATGTTGTGTGGACTGTTTTGAATGTTTGAGGGTGTTTGAATTAATCAATGCATGACTTGAGTTTAATCACGTGACAACTTAGGGCTTAATCGCACGGGTGAGCATGAAATGAAACCCTAATGACTACGTAAACCAACTAAGTGTTGATCCTATGGATATCGTGTTTAATTATGTAATTAGTAGGCTGCCCGTAGTTTCCCTTATAGCCTTGAATATGATTCCGACGATTACATGTTGACAAGTAGGCTTTTCTTGCACCCGGTCCCACGTAGATGTCGTTGCATGTTGAATAATCTTGTTATTTGATTACGTGAACTTCGAAATGAGTTATATGACTTGATTTACATGCGTTACATAGCTGCCCGTTTAATATTCATATAACTCCATGTGCTTTTCAAGTAAAATTACTTGTCATATTGTGTCTCGCTTGTTTACTTGTCAATGTGCAATCTTATGACTGCTCGGAGGCAACCTACTTTGTTGTCCTCCTAATGTATTATATTAAATGTCATAAATGTGCATTGCATACAAGGTTGCAACCTTTCATTCTGGTGTGGTAGCGTTCACGCACACAGGGCGGATCGGGCTGGCCGGTGCAACCGTGACTACCATTGTCCAATTCCCTCTCTCGCTTAGGGGCTAGACTTCCTCGGAGAGTTAAGTCGTAGGATTTCGGGGTACATCCGGAGTACACCCATTTGGCGTGATAAGGGGATGATTTGAAGCCGGCCGCAACAACTGATACTGGAAATGAACTAAGAGCAAAAGCTCACAATATCCTTTTCACTATGTGTATAAGTACTCTCGCTTGGTTCCTAGAGGACCTCGGGGAGGAAAGACGGGTAATTGTGTTCTTTTACTTTTACATTACATTATGTACTTACTTGTGATATATATCATGTTTACAAAAGGGTTTTCATAAGTTGAACCGGAAAATGAGTTTCAAAACTTATTTCTCGTTCCCCCTCGCTGAGTTCATAAGGACTCACCCTCTTTTATCATCTCAGGTGAAGAAGACCAGGAACAGGTACCAGAGGATAACGTGCCTAACGATGATTCCTTGGAATGATTGCTTGCCCTACGTGCCTTACGTGACCATGGCCATTTTGTGAACAATATGTTGTTTGAAGACTATTTTTTTTATGTTGCTTGTTGTAATGTAAAATACCCCCGTTGTAATTTGGGGTCTAATTTTGGCTTGTACTGATCCTAACTAGATAGACACTACTATGGTCGTTTTGCTATCGTCATTGGCTAAGTACCTATCATAGGATTATGAAGTATCAGGTAAGGATTAAGTAAAATGAATCTATCCAATTTTAAACAGGTACTCATTGATAAGCTAAGATCAATAGGTACTTTTGTAACGAGGATTAACAAACAAATGAGACATAGTATTATGCTAAGTTATTAATCAAACGGGACTTCGAGATAACTAGTAGGCATTTCGATTGGTTATAAATAGTAATCTTAGTTAGAAATGAAATTGAGAAATTTTGAGGCGTTTAGAGAATTAGGTCAAACTAAAGAGCCCAATTACAGCCGTTATGCTTCCGGTTTTTCGGAGAATTTGTGGAGTTTAGGCTAAAACGTTAAGTGTTAAACCCTCTTGAACGATTAGGTACGTGACACGACTTGAATGTTAGATCACACCCTAGTCTAACCTTCATAGGTCGGGTTGGGGCGTGACAGCTGAGCCTGTTTTTGGAGCCCAAAATCGAACGTTTTTATCAGTTTTGGGATACTTTTCTTATTTTCCGTAGTTTTTTCGTCTCGAATCGTACGTCGTGAGCCGCGAAAAGGACGACAACCTAATCCATCACATTTTTATTTCCGAATCCCAGGGCACCTTGGGCTAGACAACTTCACTTCACATAGAGGCTGGGCCTGCAAATCAAGGGCGTGGGGCTTGTGACCAGGTATTTGTCGCTCCGGTGCCCATAATTTTTGATCTATAAGGAGTTACGCGACGCACAGCATGCCGTTGGAAAGCTCTCTGAGAGCTCTACGATAGGGGCACCTAGCATGCTAGGTTGCGCCAGTTTTCGCACCCCAAAATTGAACATTTTCATAATTTTTGGGACACTTTTCTTCTTTTGTGCTGTTTTTCCGTCCCAGATCGTACGCCGTGAGCCGCGAAAATGACGACAACCTAATCCATCACATTTCTATTACCGAATCCCACGGCACCTTGGGCAAGACAACTTAACTTCACGTAGAGGCTGGGCTCGCAAACCGAGGGCGTGGGGTTATTACCAGGTATCCATCGCTCTGGTGCCCATAACTTTTGATCCATATGGAGTTACGCGGCGCACAGCATACCGTTGGAAAGCTCTCTGAGAGCTCTACGATGGGGGAACCTAGTATCCTTGGTTGTGCCTATTTTCAGAGCCCAAAATCAAACATTTTAATAAGTTTTGGGACACTTTTCTTCTTTTGCGCTTTTTTTCCATCCCGGATCGTACGTCGTGAGTCGCGAAAAGGAGGACAACCTAATCAATCACATTTCTATTACCGAATCCCACGGCACCTTGGGCAGGACAACTTCACTTCACGTAGAGACTGCGCCCAGAAACAGAGGTCGTGGGGCTTGTGACCAGGTATCCGTCGATGCGATGCCCTTAACTTTTGATTCGTAAAGAGTTAGTCGGCGCATAGCATACCGTTGGAAAGCTCTCTGAGAACTCTACGACGGGAGTAGCAAGCCTGCTCGGCTGTGCCTGTTTTCGGAGCCCAAAATCAAATGTTTTCATCAGTTTCGGGATACTTTTCTTCTTTTCCACTGTTTTTTCGTCACGGATCGTACATCGTGAGCCGCGAAAAGGACGACAACCTAATCCATCACATTTCTATTACCGAATCCTCTGGCACCTTGGTCAAGGCAACTTCACTTCACGTAGAGGATGGGACTGCAAAGCGAGGGCGTGGGGGTTGTGACCAGGTATCCGTCGTTCCGGTGCCCATAACTTTTGATCCGTAAGGAGTTACACGGCGCACAGCAAACCATTGGAAAGCTCTCCGATAGCTCTACTATGGTGGTGGCAAGCCTGCTCGGCTGCGCCTATTTTCGAAGACAAAAATCGAACGTTTTCATTAGTTTAGGGATACTTTTCAGCGTTCCACTATTTTTTAGTCCCGGATCGTACGTCGTGATTGGCGAAAAAGACGACAACCTAATCCATTACATTTCTATTAACGAATCCCATGGTACCTTGGGCTAGACAACTTCACTTCACGTAGTGGCTGGGCCCACAAACCGAGGCCGTGGGGCTGGTGACCAAGTATCTGTCGCTCCGGTGCCCATAACTTTTGATCCATAAGGAGTTACGTGGCGCACAACATACCGTTGGAAAGCTCTGAGAGCTCTACGACGGGGGCACCTAGCATGCTCGGCTGCGCCTGTTTTCGGAGAGCAAAATCGAACATTTTCAAAAGTTTTGGTACACTTTTCTTCTTTTGCGATGTTTTTCAGTCACGGATCGTACGTCGTGAGCCATGAAAATGACGATAACCTAATCCATCACTTTTCTATTACCGAATCCGACGATACCTTGGGCAAGAAAACTGCACTTCACATAGAGGCTGGGCATGCAAACCGAGGGCGTGGGGCTTGTGATTAGGTATTTGTCACTCCGGTGCCCATAACTTTTGATCCATAAGGAGTTACGTGGCGCACAACATACAGTTGGAAAGCTATCTGAGAGCTCTACAACGGGGGCACCTAACATGCTTGGCTACACCTATTTTTGGCGCCTAAAATCGAACATTTTCATAATTTTTGGGATACTTTTCTTCTTTTGCGCTGTTTTTTTGTCTCGGATCGTACGTCGTGAGCTGCGAAAATGACGACAACCTAATCCATCACATCTCTATTACCGGATCCCACAGCACCTTGGGCAAGATAACTTCACTTTACGTAGAGGCAGGGCCCTCAAACAGAGGGCGTGGGGCTTGTGACCAGGTATCTGTCGCTCCGGTGCCCTTAACTTTTGATCCTTAAGGAGTTACTCGGCGCACAGCATACTGTTGGAAAGCTCTCTGAGAGCTCTACGACGGGGACAGCAAGCTGGCTCAGCGGTGCCTGTTTTCGGAGCCCAAAATCGAACATTTTGATCAGTTTCGGGATACTTTTCTTCCTTTCCACAGTTTTTCTGTCGCGAATCGTACGTCATGAGCCACAAAAAGGATGACAACCTAATCCATCACATTTCTATTACCGAATCCCATGGAACCTTGGGCAAGACAATTTCACTTCACATAGAGGCTGGGCCCGTAAATCGACGGCATGGGGCTTTTGACCAGGTATCTATCGCTCCGGTGCCCATAACTTTTGATCCGTAAGGAGTTAAGCGACGCACAGCATACCGTTGGAAAGTTCTCTGAGAGCTCTACGACGGGGGCGCCTAGCATGCTCGGCTATGCCTATTTTTGGAGCCCAAAATCAAACATTTGTATCTGTTTCAGGATACTTTTCTTCTTTTTCGCAGTTTTTTCGTCGCGAATCGTACGTCGTAAGCTGCGAAAATGACGACAACCTAATCCAACGCATTTCTATAACCGAATCCTATGGCACCTTGGGCAAGACAACTCCGCTTCACATAGAAGCTGGGCCCACAAAACGAGGGCGTGGGGCTTGTGACCAGGTAATTGTCGTTCCAGTGCCCATAATTTTGGATCCGTAAGGAGTTACGAGGCGCACAGCATACCGTTGGAAAGCTCTCTGAGAGCTCTACAACGGGGGCACCTAGCATGCTCGGCTGCGCATGTTTTCGGAGCCCAAAATTGAACATTTTCATAATTTTTGGGATACTTTTCTTCTTTTGCGCTGTTTTTCCGTCCCGGATTGTACGTCGTGAGCCGTGAAAAAGACGACAACCTAATCCATAACATTTCTATTACCGAATCCTATGGCACCTTGGGCAAAACAACTTCACATCACGTAGAGGCTGGGCCCATAAACCGAGGGCATGGGGCTTCTAACCAGGTATCCGTCGTTCCGGTGCCCATAACTTTTGATCCATAAGGAGTTACGTGACGCACAGCATACCATTGGAAAGCTCTCTGAGAGCTCTACAACGGGGGCACCTAGCATGCTCGGCTGCGCCTATTTTCGTAGCCCAAAATTGAACATTTTAATAAGTTTTGGGATATTTTTCTTCTTTTGCACTGTTTTTCCATCCCGGATCATACGTCGTGAGCCACGAAAAGGACGACAACCTAATCCATTACATTTCTATTACCGAATCCCACGGCACCTTGGACAAGACAACTTCACTTCACGTAGAGGCTGGGCCCGCAAACAGAAGACGTGGGGCTTGTGACCAGGTATCCGTCGCTCCGATGCCCTTAACTTTTGATCCGTAAGGTGTTATGCGGTGCACAGCATACCGTTGGAAAACTCTCTGAGAGCTCTACGATGGTGGCAGCAAGCTTGCTTGGCTGTGCCTGTTTTCGGAGCCAAAAATTAAACATTTTCATCAGTTTCGGGATACTTTTCTTCTTTTCCGCTATTTTTTCGTCGCGGATCGTACGTCGTGAGCCATGAAAAGGACGACAACCTAATCCATCACATTTCTATTACTGAATCCCATGACACCTTGGGCAAGACAACTTCATTTCACGTAGAGGATGGGACCGCAAAGCGAGGGCGTAGGGCTTGTGACCAGGTATCCGCCGCTTCGGTGCCCATAACTTTTGATCCGTAAGGATTTACGTGGCGCACAACATACTGTTGGAAAGCTCTTCGAGAGCTATACGATGGGGGCACAAAGCCTGCTCTGCTCTGCCTATTTTCAGAGCCGAAAATTGAACGTTTTCATCAGTTTCAGGACACTTTTTTTCTTTTATATTGTTTTTCCATCCCGAATCGTACGTCGTGAGCCACGAAAAGGACGACAACCTAATCTATCACATTTCTATTACCGAATCCCATGGCACCTTGGACAAGACAACTTCATTTCACATAGCGGCTGGGCCCGCAAATAGAAGGCGTGGGGCTTGTGACCAGGTATCCGTCGCTCCGATGCCTTTAACTTTTGATCCGTAAGGAGTTACTCGGCGCACAGCATACCGTTGGAAAGCTCTCTGAGAGCTCTACGACGGGGGTAGAAAGCTTGCTCGGCTATGCCTGTTTTCGGAGCCCAAAATCGAACTTTTTCATAAGTTTTGGGACACTTTTCTTCTTTTCCGCTGTTTTTCCGTCCCGGATCGTACGTCTTGATTCATGAAAAGGACGACAACCTAATCCATCACATTTCTATTACCGAATCCCACGGTACCTTGGGCAAGACAAGTTCACTTCATGTAGTGGCTGGGCCCGTAAATCGAGGGTGTGGGGCTTGTGACCAAGTATCTGTCGATCCGGTGCCCATAACTTTTGATTTGTAAGGAGTTTCGTGACGCACAGCATACCGTTGGAAAGCTCTCTAGAGCACTACGATGGGGGCACCAAGCCTACTCGGCTTTGCCTATTTTCAGAACCTAAAGTCGAACGTTTTCATAAGTTTCAGGACACTTTTCTTCTTTTATGCTATTTTTCCATCCCGGATCATACGTCGTGAGCTGTGAAAAGGACGACAACCTAATCCATCACATTTCTATTACCGAATCCAACGGCACCTTGGCCAAGACAACTTCACTTCACGTAAAGGCTGGGCCCACAAAGCGAGGGCGTGGGTATTGTGACCAGGTATCCGTCACTCCGGTGCCCATAACTTTTGATCCGTATGCAGTTACGCGGCACACAACATACTGTTGAAAAGCTCCCCGAGAGCTTTATGAATGGGGGCAGCAAGCCTACTTGGCTCTGCCTATTTTCGGAGCCCAAAATCGAACATTTTCATCAGTTTCATGACAGTTTTCTTCGTTTGCGCTGTTTCTCCGTCCCAGATCGTACGTCGTGAGCCGCGAAAAGGACGACAACCTAATCCATCACATTTCTATTACCGAATCCCATGGTACCTTGGGCAAGACAACTTCACTTCACATAGAGGCTGGGCCCGCAAAGCGAGGGTGTGGGGCTTGTGACCAAGTATCCGTCGCTCCGGTGCCCATAACTTTTGATCCGTATGGAGTTACGTGGCACACAGCATTTTGTTGGAAAGCTCTCCGAGAGCTGTACGACGGGGGCATCAATCCTACCCTGCTGCACCTCTTTCCGGTGCCCAAAATCAAACGTTTTCATCAGTTTCGGGACACTTTTCTTCTTTTGCGCTATTTTTCCGTCCCGGATCGTACGTCGTGAGCCGCGAAAAGCACGACAACCTAATCCATCACATTTCTAATACCAAATCTCACGGCACCTTGGCCAAGACAACTTCACTTCACGTAGAGGCTGGGCCCGCAAAGTGAGGGCGTGGGGCTTGAGACCAGGTATCCGTCACTCCGGTGCCCATAACTTTTGATCTGTAAGGAGTTACGCGGCGTACAACATACTGTTGAAAAGCTCTCCGAGAGCTCTACGGTAGGGGCACCAAGCTTGCTCTGCTGCGCCTGTTTTTAGAGCCCAAAATCAAATGTTTTTATCAGTTTCAGAAAATTTTTCTTCTTTTACGCTGTTTTTCTGTCCCGGATCGTACGTCGTGAGCCGTGAAAAGGACGACAACCTAATCCATCAAATTTCTATTACCGAATCCCATGGTACCTTGGGCAAGACAATTTCACTTCATGTAGAAGCTGGGCCCGCAAAGCGAGGGTGTTGGGCTTGTGACCAGGTATCCGTCTCTCCAGTGCCCATAACTTTTGGTCCGTATGGAGTTACGTGGCGCACAGCATACCGTTGGAAAGCTCTCCACGAGCTCTACTACGGGGGCATCAATCCTACCCTGCTGCGTCTCTTTCTGGTGCCCAAAACCGAACATTTTCATCAGTTTCGGGACACTTTTCTTCTTTTGCGCTGTTTTCCGTCCCGGATCGTACGTCGTGAGCCGCTAAAAGGACGACAACCTAATCCATCACATTTCTATTACCGAATCCCATGGCACCTTGGGTAAGACAACTTCACTTCACGTAGAGGTTGGGCCCCCAAAGCAAGGGCGTGGGGCTTGTGACCAGGTATCCGTCGCTCCGGTGCCCATAACTTTTGATCTGTAAGGAGTTACATGGCACACAACATACAGTTGGGATGGTCTCTGAGAGCTCTACGACGGGGGTAACAAGCCTACTCAGCTGTGCCAGTTTTTAGAGCCCAAAATCGAACGTTTTTTCAATTTCAGGACAATTTTTTCTTTTGCGCTATTTTTTCGAACGGAATCATACGTCGTGAACCGCGAAAAGCACGACAACCTAATCCATCTCATTTCTATTACCGAATCCCATGGCACCTTGGGCAAGACAACTTCACTTCACGTAGAGGCTGGCCTTGCAAAGTGAGGGCGTGGGGCTTATGACCAGGTATCCGTCACTCCGGTGCCCATAACTTTTGATCTGTAAGGAGTTACGCGGCGCACAGCATACCGTTGGAAAGCTCTCCGAGAGCTCTACGATAGGGGCACCAATCCTGCTCTGCTGCGCCCATTTTTAGAGCCCAAAATCGAACGTTTTCATTAGTTTTGGGACACTTTTATTCTTTTACGCTATTTTTCTATCCCGGATCGTACGTGGTGAGCCGCGAAAAGTACGACAACCTAATCCATCACATTTCTATTACCGAATCCCATGGCACCTTGGGCAAGACAACTTCACTTCACATAGAGGCTGGGCCCGCAAAGCGAGGGCGTGGGGATTGTGACCAGGTATCCGTCGCTCTGGTGCCCATAACTTTTGATCCGTAAGGAGTTACGCAGTGCACAATATACCGTTGGAAAGCTCTCTGAGAGCTCCACGACGGGGGAAGTAAGCCTACTCAGCTGCGCCTATTTTCGGAGACCAAAATTGAACATTATCATCAGTTTTTAGACATTTTTCTTCTTTTGCTGTGTTTTTCCGACCCGAATCGTACGTTGTGAGCAGCGAAAAGGACGACAACCTAATCCATCACATTTCTATTACCGAATCCCACGGCACCTTGGGCAAGACAACTTCACTTCACGTAGAGGCTGGGCCCGCAAATCGAGGGCGTGGGGCATATGACCAGGTGTTCGTCGCTCTAGTGCCCATAACTTTTGATCCGTAAGGAGTTGTGCGGTGCACAGCATACCGTTGGAAAGCTCTCCGAGAGTTCTACGATGGGGGCACCTAGCATGCTCGACTACGCATATTTTCAGAGCCCAAAATTGAACATTTTAATAAGTTTTGGGACACGTTTCTTCTTTTGCGCTACTTTTCCATCCCGGATCGTACGTCGTGAGCTGCGAAAAGGATGACAACCTAATCCATCACAATTCTATTACCGAATCCGACGGCACCTTGGGCAAGACAACTTCAATTCACGTAGAGGCTGGGCCCGCAAACAGAAGGTGTGGGGCTTATGACCAGGTATCCATTGCTCCGATGCCCTTAACTTTTGATCCGTAAGGAGTTACTCGACGCACAGCATACCGTTGGAAAGCTCTCTGAGAGCTCTACGACGGGGGTAGCAAGCCTGCTTGGCTGTGCTTGTTTTCGGAGCCCAAAATCGAATGTTTTCATCAGTTGTAGGACACTTTTCTTCTTTTCTAGTATTTTTCCGTCCCGGTTCGTACGTCGTGATTCGCGGAAAGGACGACAACCTAATCCATCACATTTCTATTATCGAATCTCACGGTACCTTGGGCAAGACAACTTCACTTCACGTAGTGGCTGGACCCACAAACCGAGGGCGTGGGGCTTGTGACCAGGTATCCGTCGCTCCGATACCCATAACTTTTGATCTCTAAGGAGTTACGCGGTGCACAGCATATCGTTGGAAAGCTCTCCGAGAGCACTACGACGGGAGCACTAAGCCTGCTTGGCTTTGCCTGTTTTCAGAGCCCAAAATCGAACTTTTTCATTTGTTTCGAGACGCTTTTCTTCTTTTATGATGTT
Source organism: Ehretia macrophylla (assembly GCA_037974665.1). Taxonomy (NCBI): domain Eukaryota; kingdom Viridiplantae; phylum Streptophyta; class Magnoliopsida; order Boraginales; family Ehretiaceae; genus Ehretia; species Ehretia macrophylla. Next base: position 55,047,821 of record CM075764.1, read on the forward strand.
TTTTCATCCCGGATCGTACGTCGTGAGCCGTGAAAAGGACGACAACCTAATCCATCACATTTCTATTATCGAATCCAACGACACCTTGGCCAAGACAACTTCACTTCACTTAAAGGCTGGGCCCGCAAAGCAAGGGCGTGGGGCTTGTGACCAGGAATCCGTCGTGCCCATAACTTTTGATCGGTAAGAAGTTACGTGGCGCACAACATACCGTTAGAAAGCTCTCCGAGAGTTCTACGATGGGGGCACCTAGCTTGCTCGATTGCGCCTATTTTCAAAGCCCAAAATTGAACATTTTAATAAGTTTTGGGATACTTTTCTTCTTTTGCGCTGTTTTTCCATCACGGATCGTACGTCGTGAGCCGCGAAAAGGATGGCAATATAATCCATCATATTTCTATTACCGAATCCCATGGCACCTTGGGCAAGACAACTTCACTTCACGTAGAGGCTGGGCCCGGAAACAGAAGGCGTGGGGCTTATGACCAGGTATCTGTCGCTCCAATGCCCTTAACTTTTGATCCGTAAGGAGTTACTCGGTGCACAATATACCGTTGGAAAGCTCTCTGAGAGCTCTACGACGGGGGCAGCAAGCCTGCTCGGCTACGCCTGTTTTCGTAGGCCAAAATTGAACGTTTTCATCAGTTGTGGGACACTTTTCTTCTTTTCTGTTGGTTTTTCGTCACGGATCGTACTTCATGATTCGCGAAAAGGACAACAACCTAATCCATCACATTTCTATTACCACATCCCATGGTACCTTGGGCAAGACAACTTCACTTCACGTAGTGGCTGGGCCCGCAAACCGAGGGCGTGGGGCTTGTGACTAGGTATCCGTCGCTCCGGTGCCCATAACTTTTGATCTGTAAGGAGTTACGCGGCGCACAACATACCGTTGGAAAGCTCTCCAAGAGCTCTACAACGGGGGCACCAAGCCTGCTTCGCTTTGTCTCTTTTTAGAGCCCAAAATTGAACATTTTCATTAGTTTCGAGATACTTTTCTTCTTTTATGCTGTTTTTCCATCCCGGATCGTACGTCGTGAACCGTGAAAAGCACGACAACCTTATCCATCACATTTCTATTACAGAATCCAACAGCACCTTGGCCAAGACAACTTCGCTTCACATAAAGGCTGGGCCCGCAAAGCGAGGGCGTGGGGCTTGTGACCTGGTATTCGTCACTCCGGTGCCCATAACTATTGATCTGTATGGAGTTACGCGGCGCACAACATACCGTTGGAAAACTCCCCTAGAGCTCTGCGACTGGGGCAACAAGCCTACACGGCTCCGCCTATTTTTGGAGCCCAAAATCGAATATTTTCATCAGTTTCGGGATACTTTTCTTCTTTTGCGTTGTTTTTCCGTCCTGGATCGTACGCCGTGAGTCGCGAAAAGGACGACAACCTAATCCATCACATTTCTATTACCGAATCCCATGGCACCATGGGCAAAACAACTTCACTTCACGTAGAGGTTGGGCCGCAAAGCGAGGGCGTGGGACTTGTGACCAGGTATCCGTCGTTCTAGTGCCCATAACTTTTGATCCGTATGGAGTTACGTGGCACACAGCATGCCGTTGGAAAGCTCTCCGTGAGCTCTACGGCGGTGGCAGCAATCCTACTCGGCTGCGCTAGTTTTCGGTGCCCAAAATCGAACGTTTTCATCAATTTCGGGATACTTCTCTTCTTTTGCGCTGTTTTTTCGTCCCGGATCGTATGTTGTGAGCCGCGAAAAGGACGACAACCTAATCCATCACATTTCTATTACTGAATCCCACAGCACCTAGGCCAAGACTGTCACGCCCCAACCCGGCCTATAAGGTTAGACTAGGGTGTGATCTAAACGTTCAGGACATGTCACATACTTAACCGTTCATGAAGATTTAACACTTATCGTTTTAGTCTAAACTCCAAGTTTTCTGGAAAACTGGCAGCATAACGGCTGTAATTAGGCTATTTGGTTTGACCTAATTCTCTAACACCTCAATTATTCCAATCATTAATCCAATTCCATTAAGGACTCCTATTTGTCACCAACCGATTTGCCTACTAGTTTATCTTGAAAGTCTCGTTTGGTTAATAAGCCTAACATAATTACTACGTCCCATTTATTTGTCAATTTCCTATCATACAAGTACCTATTATCCTTTAGTTTGCAAATGAGCACCTAAGTGAAATTAGATAGAATTAACTTAGTTGATTGTTCATCTAGTGGTTTGACTGCCTACGACAACTACAAATCAAGAAAATGAAAGCAAACAACCAAATAAAAGTTCGTCCGGTTATAGATAGTACAATCCCAGAATTAGACCCAAATTACAACGGGATCATTTACATAAATAAAATGAACATTTTGCAATCAAACGCAATATCCATATAGCAACCCCTTTCAGGCAAAGCACAAAAGCACGTTGTCACTCCCAGGAATCATCAACAAGCACATTTACTTCGGGTACTTGTTCCAAATCTGCTGCACCTGTGACAAAAAGAGGGTGAGTCCTTATGAACTCAGCGAGGGGGAACGAGAAATAGGTTTTGAAACTCATTTTCCGGTTCAACTTATGAAAATCCTTTTGCAAGCATGAATGTAACAATAATATAAGTACAGGAACAGAAATACCAGTCTTTCCTCCCCAAGGTTCTCTAGGAACCAAGCGAGAGTACTTATACACATAGTAAAAAGGATACAGTGAGCTTTTGCTCTCAGGTCAGTTCCAGGATCAGTTGTTGCAGACGACTTTAATCATTCCCTAAACATGCCAGGTGGGTGTACTCCGGATGTACCCCGAAATCCTACGACCCAACTCTCCGAGGAAGTCTGGCCTCCAAGCGAGAGAGGGAATGGGACCATGGTAGTCACGGGTGCACCGGCAAGCCCGATGCCGCCCAGTGTGCGTGATCGCTACCATGCCAACAGGAAAGGTTACAACCTTGTATGCAATGCACATTCATGATAGGTAATACATCACAGTAGGAGGACAACAAAGTAGGTTGCCTCTGGACAGTCATAAGATTGCACATTGACAGGTAAACAAGCAAGGCACGATAAGACAGGAAATTTCACTTGAAGGCATATAGAGTTATATGAAAATTAAACGGGCAGCCATGTAACACATGTAAAACAGGCCATATAACTCATTAAGAAGCCCACGTGATCAAGTGATAAGATTATTCAACATGCAATGACATCAATCATGGGTTCGGGTGCAAGAAAAGCTTATTTGTCAACATGCAATGGTCAAAATCACATTTGAAGTTATAAGACATTTACGGGCAGCCCACTAAGCATATAATTCCCACACAATGTCCAATTGATCAATACTTAGCAAAACTACCTAGTCATTAGGGTTTCCATTTCATGTATATTCGTGCAATTTCAGCCTCAACCCAACTCAAAGTCAATCTCAAACCATGCATCATTTAATTCAACATCCTCAAACATTCAAAACAGTCCACACAACATCCCGTAGCTATAATCCCAAGAATTTAATTCAACAAGAGGAGTCACAACAATTTTACTAAGCACAACATTAAGTGAAACCCTTACTGCAATAGGCTGTCTTCTCACAATCAATCGGATAAGAAAAAAATCTCCAAATTCAGTGAATAAGATATCAAATTAAAGCTTAAGAAGTTAACTAAAATCAGAAACAAACCTTGCATCAATTGGAGTTCGGGATCATTAGATATAGCCGAAACAGTGGAATAGCACAAAACTGTCCAGATTTGCACACTTTTCAGAAATTGACGTTTTTGAGGTCCTTAGGGTCAGTTTTAGCCTTGGTCCATTTCTGACAAAATTGTCCAGAACTGAAAAATATAGTAGCACACAAAATTTCATGCATTTTAAACATCATTTACTAAGTAAAATATGGTTCGTTCCACAAGGTCAGTGCATCTGCCAAAACCTGCTTCATTTTTCCAGATTTCCAGATTTGGTCACATTTTAAATATTTGCCATTTTGAGGACCTTGGAGTCAAAATTAGCTTCGGTCTATTTCTGGAAAAAATGTTCAAAACTGTCCAAAATAGTCGTCTACCAATTTTCAATCATTTTCAACATCATTTTCCTAGCTAAAATTACCTCTAACAGACTGGTCAGAGAGCTGTCAACAATTTCGACTTCACCTAGCATCATTTTCGAGCCAAGATCTTGCCATGCATGGTTGTTTAAGCTTATGAACGACCATATAGCTCAAGTACAGAAGAAAACACACACATTTATGAGCATGCATGTGAATTTTTGAAGATTTTTCAAAAGGTTTTAACCCTCACCTTAGCAATCAACCACAAAGATGCACAAAAAACTTGTTGAAGCTTCAAATCTCTTCTTCTTCTTGCTTAGCCGAGATTCCAACTTGGTTTCTCTATTTTTCCTAGCCTAGTGATCAATCTCTTAGCACATGCATGAGGTTAGAACAAGAAGAAAAGAAATGGAAGCCAAGAAAACTTACCTAGGCCGAAAATGGTGACTCAAAATGCTTGCATGTGTGTTTCTTGCATCCTAGCTTGCTTGGGTGAGTTTCTTTGCTTGTGGTTTGTCTTGATGCACCTTAGGATGATGAAGATGAGCTAAGAGGTGGAGAGAACTCAGCCAAAACCGAAATGGAGAGAGAGAATGAGAGGGAGAGAGAGAAAATGTGAGAGGAAAGAAGAAATGACAACAAAAAAAAAGATGAAGGCTTTTGCATTATTCAAGCACTTGGTCGGCCTTGGGCCATTAAATTCTGATTTTTGTGTCTTCAATGTGTGATTTTAAAATGTTTAGCATGGGCAAAGGTGGTTTGGTTGAGCAAGGTAGAAGATTTAGGTGGTTTTGAGCTTTTTTTTATGCATTGTGCTAAGTGTTTGTCATAGTTTGTCTAGGAATAATTCTTTATGCATTGTGAAGTGAAGTTGTCTTGGCCAAGGTGTTGTGGGATTGTATAGGCTGGGCCCGCAAAGCGAGAGCGTGGGGATTGTGACGAGGTATTCGTCGCTCTGGTGCCCATAACTTTTGACCTGTAAGGAGTTATGCGGCGCACAACATACCGTTGAAAGCTCTCCGAGAGCTCTACAATGGGGGCAGCTAGCCTACTCGGCTGCGCCTGTTTTCAGAGCCCAAAATTGAACGTTTTCATCAGTTTCAGGACACTTTTCTTCTTTTGCGTTATTTTTTTTTATCTCGGATCGTACGTCGTGAGCCGCAAAAAGGACGACAACCTAATCCATCACATTTCTATTACCGAATTCCACGTTTCCTTGGCCAAGACAACTTCACTTCACGTAGAGGCTGAGCCTACAAAGCGAGGGCGTGGGGCTTATGACCAGGTATCCGTCGCTCCGATGCCCATAACTTTTGATCCGTAAGGAGTTACACGTCGCACAGCATACCGTTGGAAAGCTCTCCGAGAGATCCACGACGGGGGAAGCAAGCCTACAAGGCTGCGCCTATTTTCGGAGCCCAAAATCGAACGTTTTCATTAGTTTTGGGACACTTTTCTTCTTTTGTGCTGTGTTTTTGTCCCTGATCGTACGTCGGGAGCCGCAAAAAGGATGACAATCTAATCCATCACATTTCTATTACCGAATCCCACGGCACCTTGGGCAAGACAACTTCACTTCACATAGAGGCTGGGCCCGCAAACTGAGGGCGTGGGGTATGTGACCAAGTATCTGTCGCTCCGGTGCCCATAACTTTTGATCTGTAAGGAGTTACGCGGAGCACAGCATACCGTTGGAAAGCTCTCCAAGAGCTATACGTTTGGAGCACCAAGACTCCTAAGTTGTGCTTGTTTTCAAAGCCCAAAATTGAACGTTTTCATCAGTTTTGGGACACTTTTCTTCTCTTACACTGTTTTTCCGTCCCAGATTGTACGTCGTGATCCGCGAAAAGGACGACAACCTAATCCATCACGTTACTATTTCTGAATCCCTCAGCACCTTGGGCAAGAAAACTTCACTTCACGTAGAGGCTGGGCCCACAAACCGAGGGCGTAGGGCATGTGACCTGGTATCTATCGCTCCGGTGCCATAACTTTTGTTCCATAAGAAGTTACACAGCGCACAGCACACCGCTGGAAAGTTCTCTGAGAGCTCTACGGCGGGGGCACCTAGCATGCTCGGCTGCGCCTGTTTTCAGGGCCAAAAATCGAACATTTTCATAAGTTTTGCAAAACTTTTCTTCTTTTGCGCTGTTTTTCCGTCCCGGATCGTACATCGTGAGCCGGGAAAAGGATGACAACCTAATCCATCACATTTCTATTACCGAATCCCACAGCAACTTTGGCAAGAAACTTCATTTCACGTAGAGGCTAGGCCCGCAAACCTAGGGCTTGGGGCTTGTGACCTGGTATCCGTTGCTCCGGTGCCCATAACTTTGTATCTGTAAGAAGTTACGCAGTGCACAGTACACTGTTGGAAAGCTCTCCGAGAGCTCTACGACGGGGGCACCAATCCTGCTCAGCTGCACCTATTTTCAGAGCACAAAATCGAACGTTTTCATCAATTTTAGGACACTTTTCTTCTTTTACGCTATTTTTTTTGTCCCGGATCGTACGTCGTGAGCCGCAAAAAAGACGATAACCTAATCCATCATTTTTCTATTATAGAATCCCACGGCACCTTGGCCTAGACAACTTCACTTCACATAGAGGTTGGGCCCGCAAAGCGAGGGCATGGCGCTTGTGAGCAGGTATCAGTCGCTCTGGTGCCCATAACTTTTGATCCGTAAAGAGTTACGCGGCGCACAACATACCGTTGTAAAGCTCTCTGAGAGCTCTACAATGGGAGAAACAAGCCTACTGGGCTGCGCCTATTTTCGGAGTCCAAAATCGAAAGTTTTCATCAGTTTTGGGACACTTTTCTTCTTTTCGCTGTTTTTCCGTCCCGGATCGTACGTCGTGAGCAGCGAAAAGGACGACAACCTAATCCATCACATTTCTATTACCGAATCCCATGGCACCTTGGGCAAGACAACTTCACTTCACGTAGAGGTTGAGCCCGCAAATCGAGGGCGTGGGGCTTGTGACCAGGTATCCGTTGCTCCGGTGCCCATGACTTTTGATCCGTAAGGAGTTACGCGATGCACCGCATAATGTTGGAAAGCTCTACAAGAGCTCTATGATGCGGGCACCAAGCCTGCTTGGCTGCGCCTATTTTCAAAGCCCAAAATCGAACGTTTTCATCAGTTTTGGGATATTTTTTCTTCTTTTACGCTGTTTTTTCATCCCGGATCGTACGTCATGAGCCGCGAAAAGGACAACAACCTAATCCATCACATTTCTATTACCGAATCCCACAGCACCTTGGGCAAAAAAACTTCACTTCACGTAGAGGCTGTGCCAGTAAATAGAGGGCGTGGGGCTTGTGACCAAGTATCCGTCGCTCCGGTTCCCTTAACTTTTGATCTGTAAGGAGTTACGCGGCGCACAGCTTACCGTTGGAAAAGCTCTCTGAGAGGTCTACGACAGGGGCAACAAGCCTGCTCGGCTGTGCCTGTTTTCGGAGCCCAAAATCGAACGTTTTCAATAGTTTCAGGACACTTTTCTTCTTTTCCATTATTTTTTCATCCCGGATCGTACGTCTTGAGCCGCAAAAAAGACGACAACCTAATCCATCATATTTCCATTACTGAATCCCACGGCACCTTGGCCAAGACAACTTAACTTCACGTAGAGGCTGGGCCCGCAAACCGAGGGCGTGGGGCTTATGATAAGGTATCCGTCGCTCTGGTGCCCATAACTTTTGATCCATAAGGAGTTACGTGGCGCACAGCACACCGTTGGAAAACACTCTAAGAGCTCTACGACGAGGGGTCCTATCATGCTCGGTTGCGCCTGTTTTCGGATCGTAAAATCGAACATTTTCATAAGTTTTGGGATACTTTTCTTCTTTTGCGCTATTTTTTCGTCCCGAATCGTACGTCATGAGCCGCGAAAAGGATGACAACCTAATCCATCACATTTTATTATCGAATCCCACGGCACCTTGGGCAAGAAAACTTCACTTCACGTAGAAGCTGGGCCCGCAAACAGAGGGCGTGGGGCTTGTTACCATGTATCCGTCGCTCCGGTTCCCTTAACTTTTGATATGTATGGAGTTACGTGATGTGACTGTATTTGCAGCACTCAAACCTTGGTATTTGTACTATATTTGCATCTTAATTTGGGAATTATTGCAATACTTTGATATTTTCGATGCAATGTAGGATGACACAGAAAAGTGGAAAATCAGACCCAAAATGATTCAAATTACTAGTCAAGATGTCAAGAATGGGGAAGCACGAGAAGCGGTTAAAGAATGAAGCTCATAGAGAAGAAATTTGGTTAAAACTAGCATGAAATCGGACTCGGAACATTGACCCAGATGATCTCAAATAGTGACCCATGTCCCTTTTTGGCAAATCATATCCGTTTTTCGGGTAGAAACAACATTCTGAGCAAAACACAGGAAAAAGTCCTGTGGGTGGTGTGATTTTAGCCAAATTTCATCGTTTGGAGGGTCAAAATAGTAAAAAACGCCTGAAAATGCTGCGGTCAACGAACCGGTCAAAGTCAAAGACAAACTCAAGTGTTGACCAAGAATTGAAGCCCGTAGAGGAAGAATTTGGCCAAATGGAGTGCAGAAACGGACTCAGGACGCCGAATAACCTTGGAATAGCATTGGTCAACTTTTTGGTCAATGCGTGAATAGTATCGGTCAACGTGTGAATAGTGATGGTCAACGTGTGAACAGTAAAATTGCGTGCAGAATATGTGAACAGTAGTCACGTGAATAGTAACTACGTGAATAGTAACTGCGTGAATAGTAGCTAAGTTTTCCTATAAATAGACATCACCCTTCTTCATATTTTCACACAATTTTTGAGAGCTTTGAAATATTTTTCCAATATTTTCAATTTTTGTCAAGTTATTTTTATAGTTCTTATTTAGGATTTTGCCTAAATAGCTATATACGGAGGAAGTCCTATCTAGTGGCTCTTATTCAGGGGCATTCTGCCTGAATAGCTACTGTACAGCGGACATCCTAACGTTCATTTTTTAGCCTTTGCTCAAAAATAGCTCTTATTCGGGGGAAAGTTCTGCCCGAATAGCTATAGAATTTCTGTTCAGACCTAGAGTTCAGAAATACGCGTTCGTCAATATAGGGGAGCCTTTCTTGACTCTCTTTTATTTGTATAAACTCGTATTTATTATGTCTAAGTAGAATTCTTATCTAGGGTAGGATATTGTAAATAATAGTCTTTTAATATATGGTCTCGGATTCAGATAATTTAGTTTTAATGCAATATATGGCTTGTATTAATTAAGTATTGTCTTTCATACATAATGCTTTTAAGTAGATGATATGATTGCTTTATTTTCGTGTCATATATCCATGCTTTAATAGTGAATCAATAGCTTGACAACCTTAAAGATTCCAAGAAATTATAGGTAATGCTTTTAAGTAGACCATAATTTCTAGACTAGTAAGGAGATGTTGATTACTTATGTTGAAACAGACCTTTTACACCAGGTTGCAAGGACAGATCCATACTATGGCTATACGCTCGTAGATGGAACGGCACCTACATCAGAGTTAGTAATCAGGATTTTAATAGAATAAGTTAATTGACTAGGTTAATGCTTGTAGCTTAACCTCTTGTATAGAATTTAAGAATCCAGATGCTGAGTCTACATTAATTGCCTTATTTGCATATTTGATCCCTAGATATTCTTCCGTACTTAGCTAAACCAAAACCTTAGCTTTTAGTTTACCTTTTTACCCGTTACTCAAACGTCATTTCAAACTGTCCCTTACCGCTTTAAACACTTTCACACATTACACTAACTAACTAACGAGCTTCCCTGTGGATACGATTCCGCACTCTTTGCACACTACACTACAAGATCCGTGCACTTGCGGGTTATTAAAACTTGGTTAGTTTGCACATTTTATAACACACACCAAGTAGCGATCAAGTTTTTGGCGCCGTTGCCGGGGAAGCACGACCTAGTTTAGTTTTTGAATTATTTGTGAACTTGTTTTAAGTGTTGTAATTATTGTTTATATTGTTTATATTAATTTTAAATTGTATAAATTTTATTGCTACTTGTAAAGTATATTAGAAATATATTGCATATAGTTTCATTTCGTATTAAAGTTTATAAATTTTGCATATTGTCTGTATTATATTTGCACATAAACTATTTTTATTATACTTTGTTAAAATAGCTTGCACATATACTTAGCTTATTTTTTGTCTTTATTTTAAGTACTCAGTTTATTTTCTGTAGTTAGTTATTGCAATTAGCTTTAGTTTATTTTGCATGCACGGGCGTCGTTCCTTAAATCCAGAACTCGCCCATTTTGATCCCGAGCCCCAGAAAACTCCGCGAAGGAGAGTCCAAGTCCCGATGGCAGAACAAGAAGGAAATATCCCACCTCTTCCTATAGCTCAGCCTGTTAATCAACCTGTGAACCAACCGATGACTTTACGTCAACATTTTTCACCGGGTGATTTTGACCCTGAATTTGCCATAGCCCCACCGGCTCTTGGTAATATAAATTTTGAGCTCAAAACAGGGACTATTTCAATGCTTCCTTCCTTCTATGGAAAAAGCAATGAAAATCCTCATGCTCACATCGTGCAATTCATTGAAGCATGCACGACGCTTCACATTCCTAATGTTAGCCGTGAAAATATTCACCTGCGTCTGTTTCCCTTTTCATTGAAAGATAAAGCCAAACAGTGGCTAAATCATCTAGACGCAGGAGTTATCACTTCTTAGGGAGAACTTATTCAGAAATTCTTACATAGGTTCTTCCCAATGGCTAAGACTACTACTCTGTGAACAGACATCATGACATTCGTACAGTCAGACTTAGAGCCTTTTCATGAATCGTGGGAAAAGTTTAACGATCTTAAGAATCTGTGTCCTCATCATGGATTTGATCGTCCCGAACTCTTGCATTATTTCTTCAAAGGTCTTACCCCTCATAATAAGATGATAGTTAATGCAATTAGCAATGGAGGTTTTTATAACCTTACAGCGGATGAAGCTTGGAAAAGAATAGAGAATATTGCTGAAGACTCTCTCCAAAACACTGCTGATGACAGAGAGAGTAAGAGCACCCATAATCCCCAAAAGAGGGCATTGTTTGAAGTTAACTCTAGCTCCAATTCCCAATTGATTAACAAAGTAGATGCCCTAGCACAACAATTGGAAAAATTCATCTCTCTAGGGTCTTCTTCTTCTTCAGCTCCTCAGATCACAGAAGTTTGTACCGTATGTTCTGCAGTAGATCACTCTACTCTGGACTGTCCAATCGGTTCACAATTTCTTGAATTCATGCAAGAACAAGTCTGTGCCGCCCAAGGATATACAAGGAATTACAATCCGTATTCTAACACGTATAATCCTGGCTAGCGAGACAATCCCGCATTTTCATGGCGACAAGGGAATCATGAGACTCAGTTTCCTCAACAACAATATCAGAAACAACAAGGAAATTTTGAGCCTCGTTTCCCTCAGCAGCAATATCAAAGGCCTCAAAATTCTAACCCTCCTGGTTTTTACCAAGTCCAAAAATATCCGTTCCGAATACAACGGAACAACTTTCCCGCTCTTCCTCCTGCACAGTCATCATCTGATGACAAGTTTGATAAACTCTTACAATTAGTCCAAGTTCAGCAACAGTCCATTGTTAAACTTGAAGGACAAATTGGGTAGCTGGCCCAAAATATAAGCAGGAGAGATGAAGGAAAACTCCCGTCTCAAACCGTGGAAAATCCACGAGGACAATGTAGTAATGTCCAAACTGAGACTGCCCACGAACAGGCTAAGGCCGTAACTACCCTTAGGAGTGGGAAAGTGATAGACAAGGAGGTTAGAAAAAATGATAGGGATGTTCCTGAGGAGACAGAGGAACCTGCGATTGAGGTTTTAAGCAACGATGTAGATAACTCTCGTAGGAATGAAAACCCAACGGTAGAGCCTTTAGTTGAACCTTCATCCAAAGTACCTTTCCCAACAGCTCTGTCTCGTCCGAAGCTGAGTGTTGATCCTACATAGCTCAAGGTCTTAGAGCATCTGAAAGATATTAAGATCAATCTTCCTTTAGTAGAGGTAATCTAACAAATCCCTGCTTATGCCAAATTTATGAAGGATTTGTGTGTAAAAAAGAGACGGACCAACTCCATTCCTAAGACAGTCCGTCTTACTGAAAAGGTCAGTAGTATCTGCACTAGAGGATTGCCTCAAAAGTGCAGTGACCCAGGATTTTTCACTATTCCATGTTTCATTCAGGACCAACGTATAGAAAGCGCCTTGCTTGATTTAGGGTCTAGTGTTAACCTTATTCCTCACACAGTTTACCAAAGGCTAGGTCTTGGAGAGTTGACCCCAACAAATGTAACCCTCCAGTTGGCAAATAGATCTGAGAGGAGACCTCGAGGTATTGTAGAGGATGTCCTAGTCAGAGTAGGAGAATTTATGTTCCCAGTTGACTTCATTGTGTTAGACATGGACTTAGGTCATGATAACAAGAATACTACTCCCGTTCTACTAGGCAGACCATTTCTAGCAACAACTGATGATGTTATCTATTGTAGAACGGTATGATTGAACTGACTTTTGGGAACATGAGAACAAAATTGAGGGTTGCTGATGCAGCCAATAAGATGAACAAGGATAAGGAGGAAGAATGCTTTCATTTAAAAACCATTGGTTCTTGTATAGATGAATATGCCCACGCACTTTTGACCCCTGATGAGGAAATAGCAGAGCTTGAACGACTCTTGTATGATTGCGATATTTCACCAGAAATAGTCGCATCCACGTCGCTTGTGAATGATTCGGGAGAGACTGATCTAATAACAAACCCTATCTCTGCAGCTTCTGATAGTCCAACAATTGAGTCTCCACCAGCTTTGGAACTTAAAACATTGCCCGAGCACCTTAAGTATGCCTACTTAGGCCCTGATGAGACCCTTCCAGTCATCATTGCTTTGGATTTAACCATCGAGCAAGAAGGTAAACTCTTAGAAGTCCTAGGTACTCATAAGAAGGCGATAGGATGGACAATCGCTGATTTAAGAGGAATTGATCCTTCTGTGTGCATGCATAAGATTCACCTCAAAGAAGGAGTTACTCATTCTCGAGAATTTCAAAGGAGACTGAACCCAAAAATTGGTGATGTTGTCCATAAAGAGATAATCAAGTTACTTGATGCTGGTATGATCTACCCAATCTCTGATAGCCCTTGGGTGAGTCCGGTACAAGTTGTACCAAAGAAATCTGGGATTACTGTGATCTCGAATAATAAAGGCGAGCTCATTCCTACATGCACTACCACTGGGTGGCGTGTATGCATTGATTACAGAAAGCTCAACTCCAAGACAAGGAAAGACCACTTTCCTTTACCCTTCCTTGATCAAATCCTAGATAGAGTAGCTGGACGGGGGTACTATTATTTCTTAGATGGATACTTTGGTTACAATCAAATTCCTATGTTTCCAAGAGATCAGGAAAAGACCACTTTTACTTGTCCTTACGGAACATTCGCTTACCGCCGCATGCCTTTTGGGTTATGTAATGCGCCAGCGACATTTCAACGGTGTATGATGGCCATATTTTCTTATATGATTGAGAAATTCCTGGAAGTCTTTATGGATGATTTCTCAGTTTTTGGAGCAGACTTTAATGAGTGCCTTAATCATCTTTCTTTGGTATTAGATCGATGTGTACAAATGAATCTGGTCTTAAGTTGGGAAAAAAGCCATTTCATGGTTCAACAAGGGATAGTTCTTGGTCATGTAGTTTCTAGAGATGGGATCCATGTTGATCCAGCTAAGGTGGAGATAATAGAAAAGCTCCCTATTCCCAAAACTGTGAGGGATGTTAGATCTTTCTTAGGACACGCTGGTTTTTACAGGCGTTTCATCAAAGACTTCAGTCAAATTGCCAGACCTCTTATAGGGCTCTTAGTACATGATGTTCCCTTTAAAGTTGATGATGAATGTATTAAGGCCTTTGAGAAGCTTAAGTCTTTGCTATCATCTGCACCCATCATTCAAACTCCTGACTACAATCTGTCATTTGAAATCATGTGTGATGCCTCCGACTATACTGTTGGAGCAGTTCTAGGACAACGCAGAGGCAAGTTGCCATACGTAATCTACTATGCTAGCAAAACTTTGGATGATACACAAAAGAACTACACAACCACTGAGAAAGAATTGTTAGCGGTGGTTTTTGCACTTGACAAGTTTAGTACTTATGTCTTGGGATCAAAAGTGGTAGTTTTTACTGATCATGTTGCCTTGAAATATTTGCTCACCAAGAAGGATTCAAAACCTCGCTTAATCCATTGGATACTCCTATTTCAGGAGTTTAACATTAAAATCAAAGATAAACGAGGTAATGACAATTCTGTGGCTGATCATCTTTCACGACTTATGTCTCAATCACCAATAAATCCTCTTCCATTTTGAGATGTGTTTCCTGATGAACAACTATTTTCCATCTCTCAACGAACTCCGTGGTATGCCAACATTGTCAATTTTTTAGCAGCTAAGCAACTGCCTCCACATTGGGGAAAAAGAGAGAAAGATCGATTCATGGCCCAAGTAAGGTATTTCTTTTGGGAAGACCCTTACCTTTTCAAGATATGTGCTGATCAAGTAATCAGACGTTGTATACCCAAAGACGAATTCATAAGTATACTCAAATTTTGCCACTCTGAAGCATGTGGTGGCCATTTTGGAGGAAAGAGAACAGCTGTCAAAGTCCTTCAAAGTGGGTTCTTCTGGCCCACTCTTTTCAAAGATGCCCAGGCAGTTTGTAAAAATTGTCCCCAATGTCAACAAGCTGGCTCTATCTCAAGAAGGGACATGATGCCTCTTACGCCCATTCTCATATGCGAAATATTCGATGTATGGGGTATAAACTTCATGGGTCCTTTTCCTCCTTCCTCAGGTTATACTTATATTCTTGTTGGTGTGGACTATGTGTCCAAGTGGGTAGAGGCAGTAGCAACTCGAACCAATGACCACAAAGTCGTGGTCAAGTTCATTAAAGAGAACATCTTTTCTCGACTCGGGGTGCCACGTGTACTTATAAGTGACGGAGGATAGCATTTTCGTCACAGGACACTAGAAGCACTTCTAAGAAAATACTCAGTCCACCACAAGATAGCAACACCTTACCACCCACAAACAAGTGTTCAAGTGGAGGTGTCGAATAGGGAAATCAAGTCAATTCTTCATAAAACGGTTAGGCCCGATTGCAAAGATTGGTCAAGTCATCTGCATGACGCATTATAGGCCTACCGTACTGCTTTCAAAACTCCCATCAGCATGTCCCCGTATAGATTAGCATACGGTAAAGCTTGCCACCTCCCTGTTGAACTAGAGCATAAAGCCTATTGGGCTATTAGGGCCCTGAACTTTGACTTGCAACAGGCGGGTGAAGGTAGGAAGTTGGCGTTGAGTGAATTGGAAGAGCTTCGCTTCGAAGCTTATGAGAATGCCAAATTCTACAAAGAGAGAATGAAGAAGATTCATGATAGATCTATTCTAAGAAAGACTTTCTCTCCTTCTTATAAAGTGTGGCTGTTTAATTCTAGGCTGAAGTTCTTCCCAGGCAAATTGAGAACAAAGTGGGATGGTCCTTATGAAGTGCTTAAAGCATATCCATCCGGAGTTATCTTAATTAAACATCCCACAGATGGGCGTATTCTCACAGTCAATGGGCAACGATTGAAACATGCTTTCGATCCTAAGGTGGTCCCTCATGAAGTTGAATCTGTTGAACTTCTGGACCCTGTATACCTTCCATAAAACAGAATCTGCCTAGCTGATGGCATTAAACTCAGTCCAACCGTCTGGCTGAAGATGATAAACTTAGCGCTACTAGGAGGCAACCTAGTACTCTTTTGTGTAAATATTTGTTTAATTTCTGTCGTTTACATGTACTCTTTGAATCTTTCTCCAACTTTAGGTAGTTTGGGTTTTAAGCCCTGAGGAACATTTATAGAGGTACCAGTGTTGTTTTACTAGTTGTCACTGTACGTTTCTGTGTGCGGTTGGCTTAATTGTGCAACTCTATCTTATAGTGTGAGCTACTCCACCAGCTTTATGTAGTTTGGGTTTGTTGGGTATTACTTGATAAGGTTGTTAGGAGTGTGAGCATACACCTGACGTAACGTCTGTAACGTAAAACCCTACTGTTCTATCCTTGACCCTGTGGAACTGGCTTTGGCCTTAAGTGTGCCGAAGGAAAGCACTAGATGTCGTGAGCTCAGGAACCTCTGGAAGAGCTAGTCTGTTCAGTAGTATCAAACTCTAGAACCCCAGAAAAGAGTCTAAATGGTCTGGGTAGTTTATTTATTTGCTTTATGTATTAGTTATTTTCCGTGACCATATTTCGTTTTGGTTTCTCCCCTATATATTTGTTTTGTCTATTTAGTATAGCTAACTATTTTTGTTGTGTTGATGATAATCTGTAAAATGCATTTTCTACTAATCTTTAATTGCAGAATGATACATCTTTTGGTAAAAGTTAGTAGAAAAGCTTTGACATCAACATAGAAATGTTTCACATCAAGTGATAACTTTCCTTACTACATTTCCCTTTATATCTGATCAACATGCACTGTAGAGTAAGCAAACCATAGGTTTAGGGATGTAGCATTTGTCATTATGTCATTACTTGCATATTATATTCTCACTGTCTTACATTGCTATTTGCTTGAGGACAAGCAAAGTTTTGGTGTAGGGGTGCGTACATTTCATGAAAAGCTTTTTCAAAATATGCAAGAAATACACCATTTTTGTTTATGAGAAGAGTATTTTGTTATCTTACTTGTTTAAAGGAATGATTTAAATGATTTGAGAACCTGTATTGTTAGCTATGTATTGTGAAAAACTCTTGGGGAACTCTGTAAGAAAAACTTTGGAGTACTGTATTCATGAGTAAACCTAGTTGTTCTTCTGTTCTTCAATTGATAGGTTTGTGAATATGAAAGGACTGAAATAGGATTACCGTTTGTTATGATAACTTCTTGTGATTGAAACCTGAACCCTTATGCCATGTCTGTACAGTATATTATGTTACTATGTCTGTATGTACACTCAAAAAAAAAAAGAAAAAAACAAAGAAAACAATGAAAAAAATAGAAAAACGAAAAAGAGTTGTACATACCTTTACTGTTGAATAAATTTTTGGTGTAAATATGTTGTAAATCTCTAAGCACCACTATCCTAGACATTGTAATTTGGAATATGTACTATAGTGTAAAGTTTTGAGCCTGGATATCTCGGGTGATTAAGGCACGTAGGGGTCCCTTTAAAACCTGGCAACCTCAGTCATAATGGCGGGGGATTGTTGGCCTTAAAGCCCGCTACATAGGATATTCAGAAAGCAAAGGAAACTGAACATTATATAGAGGTATTATTAGTTGTATTTTTTATATTTTTGGCAAATGTTAAAGGGTTAAGGCATGATCAAGAGTTTGATTACAAATGTAGGTAAGAATATCAAGGTCCAATCTGTTTGCATAACTTGAAAGTTGGGAATTGAATGAACTTAATTTACTTAGTTTACTTCTAAATATATACTCCGAAGCAATCAATAGTCGATTTCCAATAAGAGTACCTATTTGTGAAAACTATGTACAAAGTTCTCTTATCATGTTTGTCATTAATTGCTGAATATGTTTAAGATAATAGATTGCATTTCTCATGTTTCAGATTTGGAAAGTGTTTGACAAAAGGATAGGATAGATTACTTCATCTGTTTTTTGACTTGTAAAAATTTTGCAAAATCTACTTTCACATCTATTTTAAAGACAGTCTTGCTTGAGGGCAAGCAAGGTTTAGGTTTGGGGATGTTGATGTGACTGTATTTGCAGCACTCAAACCTTGGTATTTGTACTATATTTGCATCTTAATTTGGGAATTATTGCAATACTTTGATATTTTCGATGCAATGTAGGATGACACAGAAAAGTGGAAAATCAGACCCAAAATGATTCAAATTACAAGTCAAGATGTCAAGAATGGGGAAGCACGAGAAGCGGTTGAAGAATGAAGCTCATAGAGAAGAAATTTGGTTGAAACTAGCACGAAATCGGACTCGGAACATTGACTTAGATGATCTCAAATAGTGACCCATGTCCGTTTTTGGCAAATCATATCCGTTTTTTGGGTAGAAACAACATTCTGAGCAAAACACAGAACTAAGTCCTGTAGGTGGCGTGATTTTAGCCAAATTCTATCGTTTGGAGGGTCAAAATAGTGAAAAACGCCTGAAAATACTGCGGTCAACAAACCGGTCAAAGTCAAAGACAAACTCAAGTGTTGACCAAGAATTGAAGCCCGTAGAGGAAGAATTTGGCCAAACGGAGTGCAGAAACGGACTCAGGACACCGAATAACCTTGGAATAGCATTGGTCAACTTTTCGGTCAATGCGTGAATAGTATTGGTCAACGCGTGAATAGTAATGGTCAATGCGTGAACAGTAAAACTGCGTGCAGAATATGTGAATAGTAGTCACGTGAATAGTAATTGAGTGAATAGTAACCACGTGAATAGTAGCTGCGTGAATAGTAGCTAAGTTTTCCTATAAATAGACATCACCCCTCTTCATATTTTCACACAATTTTTGAGAGCTTTGGAATATTTTTTCAATATTTTCAATTTTTGTCAAGTTATTTTTATAGTTCTTATTTAGGATTTTGCTTAAATAGCTATATACAGAGGAAATCCTATCTAGTGGCTCTTATTCAGGGGCATTCTGCCTGAATAGCTACTGTACAGCGGACATCCTAACATTCATTTTTGAGCCTTTGCTCAAAAATAGCTCTTATTCGGGGGGAAGTTCTGCCCGAATAGCTATAGAATTTCTGTTCAGACCTGGAGTTCAGAAATACGCATTTGTCAATATGGGGGAGCCTTTCTTGACTCTTTTTTATTTGTATAAACTCGTATTTATTATGTCTGAGTAGAATTCTTATCTAGGGTAGGATATTGTAAATAATGGTATTTTAATATATGGTCTCGGATTCAGATAATTTAGTTTTAATGCAATATATGGCTTGTATTAATTAAGTATTGTCTTTCATACATAATGTTTTTAAGTAGATGATATGATTGCTTTATTTTCGTGTCATATATCCATGCTTTAATAGTGAATCAATAGCTTGACAACCTTAAAGATTCCAAGAAATTATAGGTAATGCTTTTAAGTAAACCATAGTTTCTAGACTAGTAAGGAGATGTTGATTACTTATGTTGAAACAGACCTTTTACACTAGGTTGCAAGGACAGATCCATACTATGGCTATACGCTCGTAGATGGAACGGCACCTACATCAGAGTTAGTAATCGGGATTTTAATAGACTAAGTTAATTGACTAGGTTAATACTTGTAGCTTAACCTCTTGTATAGAATTTAAGAATCCGGATGCCGAGCCTACATTAATTGTCTTATTTGCATATTTGATCTCTAGATATTCTTCCGTACTTAGCTAAACCAAAACCTTAGCTTTTAGTTTACCTTTTTACCCGTTACTCAAATGTTATTTCAAACTGTCACTTGCCGCTTTAAACACTTTCACACATTACACTAACTAACTAACGAGCTTCCCTGTGGATACGATTCCGCACTCTTTGCACACTACACTACAAGATCTGTGCACTTGCGGGTTATTAAAACTTGGTTATTTTGCACATTTTATAACACACACCAAGTAGCGATCATTACGGAGCCCAAAATCGAATGTCTTCATTAGTTTCAGGACACTTCTCTTCTTTTCCGCTGTTTTTTCATCCCAGATCGTACATCGGGAGCCGCGAAAAGGACGACAACCTAATCCATCACATTTCTATTACCGAATCCCACGGCACCTTGGGCAAGACAACTTCATTTCACGTAGAGGCTGGGCCCGCAAACCGAGGGCATGGGGTTTGTGACCAGGTATCCGTCGCTTTGGTGCCCATAACTTTTGATCCGTAAGGAGTTACGCGGCGCACAGCATACCGTTGGAAAACTCTCCGAGAGCTCTACGACGGGGGAAGCAAGCCTACTCGGCTGCGCCTATTTTAGGAGCCCAAAATTGAACGTTTTCATCAGTTTTGGGATACTTTTCTTCTTTTGCGCTGTTTTTTCGTCCCGGATCGTACGTCGTGAGCCGCGAAAAGGACGACAACCTAATCCATCACATTTCTATTACTGAATCCAACGGCACCTTGGGCAAGACAACTTCACTTCACGTAGAGGCTGAGCCCACAGATCGAGGGCGTGGGGCTTGTGACAAGGTATCTGTCGCTCCAGTGCACATAACTTTTGATCCGTAAGGAGTTACATGGTGCACAGCATACCGTTGGAAACCTCTCCGAGAGCTCTATGATTGAGGCACCAAGCCTGATCGGCTGCGCCTATTTTCAAAGCCCAAAATCGAACATTTTCATCAATTTTTGGACACTTTTCTTCTTTTAAGCTGTTTTTTCGTCCCGGATCGTACGTCGTGAGCCGCGAAAAGGATGACAATCTAATCCATCACATTTTTATTACCGAAACCCATGGCACCTTGGGAAGACAACTTCACTTCACGAAGAGGCTGGGCCCACAAATCGAGGACGTGGCACTTGTGACCAGGTATCCGTCATTCCGGTGCCCATAACTTTTGATCCGTAAGGAGTTACGCGGCGCATAGTATACCGTTGGAAAGCTCTCTAAGAGCTCTACGACTGGGGTAACAAGCCTGCTCGACTGTGCCTATTTCAGAGCACAAAATCGAACGTTTTCATCAGTTTTGGGACACTTTTCTTCTTTTGCGTTGTTTTTCCATCCCGGATCGTACGTCGTGAGCAGCGAAAAGGACGACAACCTAATCCATCACATTTCTAGGATTGGGTGGTGTGCTGCTGCAAAATGGTAGAGTTATTGCGTATGTTTCTAGGAAACCAAAGCCGTATGAATTGAACTACCCGACGCATGATTTGGAGTTAGCGGCTATTGTGTTTGCGCTCAAGAAATGGAGGCACTATCTGTGGGGTAACAAGTTCGAAGTGTTTACTGATCACAAGAGCTTGAAATACTTGTTCTCACAAAAAGAGTTGAATATGAGGCAAAGGTAGTGGATGGAGCTTTTGGATGATTATAACTGCACAATCAATTATGTGCCCCGTAAAGCAAATATAGTTGCAGATGCCTTAAGTATGAAATCGAGCATGGCAAAACTGGAAGTCAAGGTGCAGGAGTTGTTGGAGGAAGCATTTTTGTGGAAACCACAATTGACGCGGAAAGGGTTACTTTTTGCCACTACACAAGTTCAATCGACCTTGTTGTTTGAATTATGAGAGGCTCAACAGAAGGACCAACAATTCCAGAAGATTAAAGAAAGCAACACAGATTTCAAGTTTCATGATGATGGTATTTGGAGGTTTAGAAATCAGATTTGTGTTCCTAATGAACCAGAGCTGAAAAAGAAGATTCTTGAAGAAGCCCATAATTCAAGATACACTATTCACCCCGGCGGAACAAAGATGTACCGGGATTTGAAGCAACACTATTGGTGGAATAACATGAAGCGAGAGATTGCGGAGTTTGTGGCACGATGTTTGACTTGCCAGAGAGTCAAAGCGAAACATCAACGACCAACAGGTTTACTACAGCCGTTGGAGATTCCTCAATGGAAATGGGAACATATAACTATGGACTTTGTTATGGACCTTCCCAGGTCACAAAAGGGTCATGACGCCGTTTGGGTCATAGTGGATAGATTGACCAAGTCAGTGCACTTCTTGCCGATGAACAAGGAGGATAGTCCTGAGAAATTGGGAGATATGTGGCGGAGATTGTAAGATTGCACGGGATGCCTGTGAGTATTGTATCGGATAGGGATCCTCATTTTACTTCCCGATTTTGGAAGAGATTGCAAGAAGCTTTGGGAATGAAGTTGAGTTTCATCACGGTTTATCAACCTCAGACTGATAGACAATCGGAGAGAACTATTCAGATTCTGGAGGATATACTGAGGGCGTGTATTTTAGACTTCGGGAAAGGTTGGGAGAAATATCTGTCTCTAGCGGAGTTCGCTTATAATAATAGTTATCAGGCCATTACCGGGATGGCCCCATTTGTGGCGTTTGTATGGATGTAAGTGTCGATCCCCAATTTACTAGGATGAGGTAGGTGAAACGAAGACTTTTGACCCAACCCTTCTACCTGAACTGATGAAGACTGTGGATAATATTCACCTCATCCGGAAACGGATGCTTATCGTCCAAAGCAGGCAGAAAAGTTATGGAGACCGACGGAGACGGAGCCTAGAGTTTGAGGTTGGCGACAAGGTGTTCTTGAAGATATCACCCCGGAGGGGACTGATTAAACACGGCAAGGGTAGAAAGTTGAGCCCGAGATTTGTAGGACCATTTGAGATACTTGATAAGGTTGACAAATTGGCGTATCGCCTGACACTACCCCAAAACCTCTCCAATATTCACGACGTCTTTCATGTTTCGATGCTGCGGAAGTATCACCCTGATCCATCGCATATCTTGGAGCCAGAGCCGTTGTAGCTTTGGGAGAACTTGTCTTATGAAGAGAAGCCCATTCGGATCCTAGACCAGCAAGATCGGGAGTTGCGCAACAAATCTATACCGATGGTAAAAGTGTTGTGGGATCACCATGGAGTTGAAGAAGCAACGTGGGAAAGGCGAGACCAGATGGAGCAATAGTATCCAGCTTTATTTCAAAGGTAATATTGAATTTCGGGATGAAATTCTTTTAAGGAGGGGAAGATGTAAGGCTCGACCTCGATTTGCGTGCGATACCTCATTTTGTGTGCCCTAGTCTAGATTTACGTGCCTTAACCTAGATTTAAGAATCATGTTTCATTTTATGTGTCTTGCATTGAATTACGTGCATTCATTTTGGGTTGCGTGCATTTACTTGGAAAACGTGCATGCGTCTCGTAGTTCGTGCCCTATCTCGTAGTACGTGCCCTAGACCTAGGAAAGCGTGCCCTCACGCTAATCAAGAAAGCATCTTACACGAAGCACTAGATCAATAATTAATCCTACAAATCCCACTAACTAATATTAAAATGCTAAGTCAATGCACTAGAAGACGAAATTGCACCAAAAGCTAGACATTCTTTATTCTTTATTCTTTATTCTTTGCATATCCCAAACACACAATAAAATAAGCCTTGAACAAGACAAAAAAATTCAGATTTGAACACCTCTTTGGCCGACCACCTTGTGTGCTTTGTGCTTGCTTTGCATAATTCAAATTGAACCTAGACAATTCTATGACAACTAATGACACAAAGCAATAAAAAAATAGCTAAAAAACTCTACCAAGCTCCACCAATCTCGACATAAGCTCCTTGCCCATGCTAAACACTTCAAATTATACTCCTTGAAGACACAAAAATCTGAAATTGCAAAGCTCAAGGCCGACACATGCTTCAAACCTTGCAAAAGCTTTTATTTTTCTTTCATTTCTCTCATTTCCTCTCATTCTTCTCTCTCCCTCTCATCCTTCTCTCTCTCTCTCGGCCTTGGCTGAGTTTCTACACTCCATAGCTTATCTTCATCACTCCATGGTTCATCAAGGCATGCAAGAAGCTAGGGAGCTCGACTAAGCAAGCTAGGTTGCAAGAAACACACATGCAAGCTCTTTGAATCTCCATTTCTTTTCTTCTTGTTCTAACCACATGCACCTACTAAGAACTTGGTTACTAAGCTAGGAACTTTGAGAAAAATCGAGTGGTGTCTCGGCTAAGCAAGGAAAAAGGTCAACTTTTTGCTTCACCAAGAGTCTTGTTCATCTTCTTGTTGTTTTGCTAAGGTGAGGGCTGAAACTTCTTGAAAATATTTCAAAAAACCACATGCATTCCCTTAAATGTCTATCTTTACTTCTATACTTGAGATATATGTGTGTTCATAACCTTTTATAACCATGCATGGCAAGCTTTTGGGCTAGAATGTGATGATAGATGAAATCGTGCATGTGACAGCTTTCTGTCTTGTTGGTGCGAGGTGATTTTGGCTTGGTAAACGATGTTTAAAATGCATGAAAATTGGTAGGTAACTAGTTTTTCCAGTTCTGAACACTTTTCAAAGAAATAGACAAAAGCTACGTTTGACTCTAAGGTCCTCAAAATGGCTAATTATTAAAATGTGTCCAAATTTGGAAAGTCTGGAAAAATGAAGCAGGTTTTGGCAGATTCACTGACCTTGTAGAACGAACCATTTTTTACTTAGTAAATGATATTAAAAATGCATTAAATTTGGTGTTCAGATAGATTTTTCAGTTCTGGACATTTTTGTCAGAAATGGACTAAGGCTAAATCTGACCCTAAGGACCTCAAAAATGACAAGTATTGAAATGTGTGCAAATCTGGACAGTTTTGTGTAGTGTCACTGTTTTGGCTATAACTATTGAACCCGAACTCCAAATGATGCGAGGTTTATTTCTGAATTTAGTTCACTTCCTAAGTATTAATTTGGAATCTTATTCACTGGAATTGGAGATTGTTTGCCTGTCTTAATGATTGTGAGAAAACAGTCCATTGCAGTGAGGGTTTCACTTAGTGATATGCTTAGAAAAATTATTGTAGCTTCTCTCGTTGTATTAAATGCTTGGGATTGTGGCATTGAGATGTTGTGTGGACTGTTTTGAACACTTGAGGGTGTATGAACTAATCAATGCATGGCTTGAGTTTGATTTTGAGATGACTTGGGGCTTAATCGCACGGGTAAGCACGAATTGGAACCCTAGTAACTAGGTGAATTTGCTAAGTGTTGATCCTTTGGATGTTGTGTTGGATTATGTGTTTAGTAGGCTGCCCGTAGTTTCCCTTGCAGCCCTAAATATGATTTCGATGATTTCATGTTGATAAGTAGGCTTTTCTTGCACCCGGTCCCACGTAGATGCCGTTGCATGATGAATAATCTTATTATTTGATTACATGAACTTTGAAATGAGTTATATGACTTGATTTACGTGCGTTACATGGCTGCCCGTTTAATGTTCGTATAACTCCATGTGCCTTTCAAGTGAAATTACTTGTCTTTTCGTGCCTCGCTTGTTTACTTGTCAATGTGCAATCTTATGACTGCTTGGAGGCAACCTACTTTGTTGTCCTCCTAATGTGATATATTAAATGTCATAAATGTGCATTGCATACAAGGTTGCAACCTTTCATTCTGGCGTGGTAGCGTTCACGTACACCGGGCGGCATCGGGCTTGCCGGTGCAACCGTGACTACCATTGTCCAATTCCCTCTCTCGCTTGGGGGCTAGACTTCCTCGGAGAGTTGGGTCGTAGGATTTCGGGGTACATCCGGAGTACACCCATTTGGCGTTATAAGGGGATGATTTGAAGTCGGCCGCAATAACTGATACTAACATGAACTGAGAGCAAAAGCTCACCGTATCCTTTTCACTATGTGTATAAGTACTCTCGCTTGGTTCCTAGAGGACCTCGGGGAGGAAAGACGGGTAATTGTGTTCCTTTACTTTTATATCATGTTATGTACTTACTTGTGATATATTCATGCTTGCAAAAAGGGTTTTCATAAGTTGAACCGGAAAATGAGTTTCAAAACCTATTTCTCGTTCCCCCTCGCTGAGTTTATAAGGACTCACCCTCTTTTATCATCTCAGGTGAAGAAGATCAAGAACAGGTACCCGAGGACGACGTGTCTAACGATGATTCCTTGGAATGATTGCCTGTCCTATGTGCTTTGCTTGATTATGGCCATTGTGAACACTATGCTGCTTGAAGACTATTTCTTTTCATGTTGCTTGATGTTTGTAATGTAAAAGACCCCCGTTGTAATTTTGTGTCTAATTTTGGCTTGTACTGATAATAACTAGACAGACACTACTATGGTCGTTTTGCTATCGTTACTGGTTAGTATCTATCATAGGATTATGAAGTATCAGGTAAGGACTAAGTAAAATGAACCTATCCAATCTTAAGCAGGTACCCATTGTTAAACTAAGATCAACAGGTACTTTTGTAATGAGGATTAACAAACAAACGAGATATAGTATCATACTAGGTTATTAATCAAACGAGACATTGAGATAACCAGTAGGCGTTTCAATTGATGGTAAATAGTAATCTTAGTTGGAAATGAAATTTGAGGCGTTTAGAGAACTAGGTCAAACTAAAGAGCCCAATTACAGCCGTTATGCTGCCGATTTTTCGGAAAAATTGTGGAGTCTAGGCTAAACGTTAAGCGTTAAACTTTCATGAACAATTAAGTACGAGACATGACTTGAATGTTTAGATCACACCCTAGTCTAACCTTTATAGGCCGGGTTGGGGCGTGACACACAGCATACTGTAGTAAAGCTCTCTGAGAGCTCTACGACGGGGGCACCAAGCCTGCTCGACTGCGCCTGTTTTCAGAGCCCAAAATTGAATGTTTTCATCAGTTTCGGGACACTTTTCTTCGTTTAAACGGTTTTTTCGTCCCGTATAGTACGTCGTGAGCCGCGAAAAGGACGACAACTTAATCCATCATATTTCTATTGCCGAATCCCATGGCACCTTGGGCAAGACAACTTAACTTCACGTAGAGGTTGGGCCTGCAAATCGAGGGCCTAAAAGCTTGTGACGAGGTATCCGTCGCTCTGGTGCCCATAACTTTTGATCCGTATGGAGTTACGAGGTGCACAGCATACCGTTGGAAAGTTATCCGAGAGCTCTACGACGGGGGCAAGAGGCCTGCTCGGTTGCGCCTGTTTTCGGAGCCCAAAATCGAACGTTTTCATTAGTTTTAGGATACGTTTCTTCTTTTTAACTGTTTTTTCATCCCGGATCGTACGTTAGGAGCCGCGAAAAGGACGATAACCTAATCCATTACCTTTTTATTACCGAATACCACGGCACCTTGGGCAAGACAACTTCACTTCACGTAGAGGCTGGGCCCGCAAACCGAGGGCATGGGGTTTGTGACCAGGTATCCTTCTCTTTAGTGCCCATAACGTTTTATCCGTAAGGAGTTACGCGGCGCACAACATACCGTTGGAAAGCTCTCAGAGAGCTCTACGATGGAGGCAGCACACCTACTTAGTTGCGCCTATTTTCAGAGCCCAAAATCGAACGTTTTCATCAGTTTCAGGATACTTTTCTTCTTTTCCGCTATTTTTCCGTCCCATATCGTACGTCATGAGCCGCGAAAATGACGACAACCTAATCGATCAAATTTCTATTATCGAATCCCATGACACCTTGGGCAAGACAACTTCACTTCACGTAGAGGCTGGGACCTCAAACCGAGGGCGTGGGGCATGTGACCAGGTATCCGTCGCTTCGGTGCCCATAACTTTTGATCCATAAGGAGTTACGCGACGCACAGTATACCGTTGGAAAGCTCTCTAAGAGCTCTACGACGAGGGCACCTAGCATGCTCGGCTGCACCTATTTTCGGAGCCAAAAATTGAACATTTTCACAAGTATTGGAACACTTTTATTCTTTTGCGCAGTTTTTTCGTCCTGAATCGTACGTCGTGAGCCGCGAAAAGGACGACAACCTAATCCATCACATTTCTATTACCGAAACCCTCGGCACCTTAGGCAAGACAACTTCACTTCACGTAGAGGCTGGGCCCGCAAATCGAGTGCGTGGGGCTTGTGGCCAGGTATCCGTTGCTCCGGTGCTCATAACTTTTGATCTGTAATGAGTTACGCTTCGCATAACACACCGTTGGAAAGCTCTCCGAGAGCTCTAAGACGGGGGCACCAATCCTGCTCAGCTGCGCCTATTTTCAGAGCATAAAATCGAACGTTTTCATCAATTTCGGGATACTTTTCTTCTTTTTCGCTGTTTTTTCATCCCGGATCGTACGTCGTGAGTAGCGTAAAGGATGACAACCTAATCCATCACATTTCTATTACCGAATCCCATGGCACCTTAGGCAAGACAACTTCACTTCACGTAGAGGCTGGGCCCGCAAAGCGAGGGCGTGGGGCTTGTGACCAAGTATCCGTCACTCCGGTGCCCATAACTTTTGATCCGTATAGAGTAACGTGACGTACAACATACCATTGGAAAGCTCTCCGAGAGCTCTACGATGGGAGAAGCAATCCTACTCGGCTGCGCCTATTTTCGAAGCCCAAAATCGAACGTTTTTATCAGTTTTAGGAAACTTTTCTTCTTTTTAGTTGTTTTTCTGTCCCGGATCATACGTCGTGAGCCGCGAAAAGGAAGACAACCAAATCCATTACATTTATATTACTGAATCCCACGGCACCTTGGCCAAGACAACTTCATTTCACGTAGAGGCTGGGGTCGCAAAGTGAGGGCGTGGGGCTTGTGACCAGGTATCCGTCCCTCCGGTGCCCACAACTTTTGATTTGTAAGGAGTTACGCGGTGCACAGCATACCATTGGAAAGATCTCCGAGAGCTCTACGACGGGGGTACCAAGCCTGCTTGGCTGCGCCAATTTCAGAGCCCAATATCAAACGTTTTCATCAGTTTTGGGATACTTTTCTTCTTTTACGCTGTTTTTCTGTCCCGTATCGTACGTCGTGAGCCACGAAAAGGACGACTACTTAATCCATCATATTTCTATTACCGAATCCCATGGCACCTTGGGCAAGACAATATAACTTCATGTAGAGGCTGCGCCCGCAAATCGAAGGCGTGGGGCTTGTGACCAGGTATCCGTCGCTCCAGTGCCCATAACTTTTGATCCGTAAGGAGTTACACGGTGCACAGCATACCGTTGGAAAGCTCTCCGAGACTCTACGATGGGGGCACCAAACCTGCTCGGCTACACCTGTTTTCAAAGCCCAAAATTGAACGTTTTCATCAGTTTTGGGACACTTTTCTTCTTTTACATTATTTTTTCATCCCGGATCGTACGTCGTGAGCCGCGAAAAGGACGACAACCTAATCCATCACATATCTATTACCGAAACCCACGACACCTTAGGCAAGACAACTTCACTTCACGTAGAGGCTGGGCCCGCAAAATGAGGGCGTGGGGCTTGTGACTAGGTATCCGCCGCTCTGGTGCCCATAACTTTTGATCCGTAAGGAGTTACGCAGCACACAGCATACCGTTGGAAAGCTCTCTGAGAGCCCTATGACAGGGGCAACAAGCCTGCTCAGCTGCGGCTATTTTCGGAGCCCAAAATTGAACATTTTTATTAGTTTTAGGATACTTTTCTTCTTTTTCGTTGTTTTTTCGTCCCGGATTGTACGTTAGGAGCCGCGAAAAGGACGACATCCTAATCCATCACATTTCTATTACCGAATCCCATGGCACCTTGGGCAAGACAACTTCACCTCACGTAGAGGCTGGGCCCACAAACCGACGGCGTGGGGCTTGTGACCAGGTATCCGTCACTTCGGTGGCAATAACTTTTTAGCCATAAGAAGTTACGCGGCGGACAGCATACCGTTGGAAATGGCTTCGAGAGCTCTACGACGAGGGCAGCAAGCCTGCTCAACTGCGCCTGTTTTAGGAGCCCAAAATTGAACGTTTTCATCAGTTTCGGGATACTTTTCTTTATTTTTGCTGTATTTTCGTCCCGTATCGTACCTCGTGAGCCGCGAAAAGACGACAACCTAATCCATCAGATTTCTATTACCGAATCCCACGGCTACTTGGGGAAGACAACTTCACTTCACGTAGAGGCTGGGACCGAAAACTGAGGGCGTGGGGGTATGTAACCAGGTATCCGTCGCTTCGGTGCCCATAACTTTTGATCCATAAGGAGTTACGCGGCGTACAGCATACCGTTGGAAAGCTCTTTGAGAGCTCTACGACAGGGGCTACGACAGGGGCACGTAGCATGTCACGCCCCAACCCAGCCTATTAGGTTAGACTAGGGTATGATTTAAACATTCAAGTCATGTCTCGTACGTAATCGTTCCTGAAAGTTTAACACTTAACATTTTAACCTAAACTCCACAAATTCTCTGGAAAACCGGCAGCATAACGGCTGTAATTAGGCTCTTTGGTTTGACCTAATTCTCTAAACGCCTCAAAATTTACAATCTCAGCTTCATTTCCAACTAAGATTACTATTTATCATCAATTGAAACGCCTACCAATTATCTTGAAGTCTCATTTTATTAATAACCTAGCATGATGCTATATCTCGTTGGTTTGTTAATCCTCATTGCGAAAGTACCTGTTGATCTTAGCTTAATAGTGAGTACCTACTTAAGATTGGATAGGTTCATTTTACTTAATTCTTACCTGATACTTCATAATCCTATAATAGATACTAGCTAATGACAATAGCAAAACGACCATAGTAGTGTCTGTCTAGTTATTATCAGTACAACCCAAAATTAGACCCCAAATTACAACGGGGGTCTTTTACATCACAAACATTAAGCAACATGAAAAGAAATAGTCTAACATTAAGCAACATGAAAAGAAATAGTCTTCAAGTAGCATAGTGTTCACAAATAGCCATAATCACGCAAAGCACATAGGACAGGCAATCACTCCAAGGAATCATCGTTAGGTACGTCGTCCTCGGGTACCTGTTCTTGATCTTTTTCACCTGAGATGATAAAAGAGGGTAAGTCCTTATGAACTCAGCGAGGGGGAACGAGAGATAACGTTTTGAAATCCTTTTCCGGTTAAACTTTATGAAAACTCCTTTGAAAACATGTCAAACAGAATAAGTAAGCTCATAATATAGCATATATATATATAAATGAACACATTTACCCGTCTTTCCTCCCCGAGGTCCTCTAGGAACCAAGCGAGAATACTTAAACACATAGTAAAAAGGATACGGTTTGATACGTACAAGACTCTAGAGGTAGCTCATACGGGCTCAAGAGGTAGCTCCCACCACATTTAGGTGTAGCACTTTCCCCCGCATAGCACTTACTTCCTGTCGTTCAAGTTCATTTTCAGTAACAGTTGTTGCGGCCGGCTTCAGTCATCCACTTTTCACGCCAAATGGGTGTACTCCGGATGTACCCCGAAATCCTACGACCCAACTCTCCGAGGAAGTCTAGCTCCCAAGCGAGAGAGGGAATTGGACAATGGTAGTCACGGTTGCACCGGTAAGCCCGATGCCGCCCGGTGTGCGTGCAGAATGAAAGGTTGCAACCTTATCTGCAATGCACATTTATGAAATTTAATATATCACATTAGGAGGACAACAAAGTAGGTTGCCTCCGGACAGTCATAAGATTGTACATTGACAAGTAAACAAGCGAGGCACGATAAGACAAGTAATTTCACTTGAAAGGCATATGGAGTTATATGAACATTAAACGGGAAGCCATGTAACGCACATAAATCAAGTCATATAACTCATTTCAACGTTCACGTAATCAAATAATAAGATTATTCAACATGCAACAACATCTACGTGGGTTTGGATACAAGAAAGGCCTATTTGTCAACATGCAATGATCAAAATCACACTTAGGGCTATAAGGGAAACTACGGGCAGCCTACTAAACATATAATTATACACAATATCCAAAGGATCAACACTTAGCAAGTTTACCTAGTCACTAGGGTTTCCATTTCGTGCTTACCCGTGCGATTAAGCCCCAAGTCAACTCAAAATCAATCTCAAGCCATGCATCAATTAATTCAAACATCCCCAAGTATTCAAAACAGTCCACCCAACATCTCAATGCCACAATCCCAAGCATTTAATACCACAAGAGAAGTTACAACAAATTTTCTAAGTACATAACTAAGTGAAACCCTCACTGCAATAGGCTGTTTTCTCACAATCATTAAGACAAGAAAACAATATCCAATTCCAGTTAATAATATTTAAAATTAAAGTTTAAGAAGTGAACTAAAATCAGAAACAAACCTTGCATCATTTGGAGTTCGGGTCCAATCGTTATAGCCAAAACAGTGGGATTGCACAAAACTGTCCAGATTTGCACACATTTCAATACTTGTCGTTTTTGTGGTCCTTAGGGTCAGATTAAGCCTTAGTCTATTTCTGAAAAAAATGTCCAGAACTGAAAAACCTAGCAGCACACCAAATTTCATGCATTTTGGATATTATTTACTAAGTCAAAACTGGTTCGTTCTATAAGGTCAGTGCATCTGCCAAAACCTGCTTCATTTTTTTTCCAGACTTCCAGATTTGGACACATTTTAATGATTTGCCATTTTGAGGACCATAGAGTCAAAATTAGCTTTGGCCTATTTCTGTGAAAAATGTTCAAAAATGGCAAAACGAGTTTCCTACCAATTTTCATGCATTTTCAACATCATTTGCCTAGCCAAACTCACCTCGTAACAACAAGACAGAGAGCTGTTACAAAACCCGATTTCATCTATCATCACCTTCAAGCCAAAATCTTGACATGCATGGTTGTAAAAGCTTATGAACACACATATAACTCAAGTACAGAAGCAAGGACATACATTTAAGAGCATGCATGTGGATTTTTGAAAGATTTTCAAGAAGTTTTAGCCCTCACCTTAGCAAAACAACAAGAAGATGCACAAAACTTTGATGAAGCACAAATTTGGTCTTCTTCCTTGCTTAGCCGAGACACCACCCGATTTCTCTCTATTTTTCCTAGCTTAGTGACCAAGTTCTTAGTAGGTGCATGTGGTTAGAACAAGAAGAAAAGAAATGGAAGCTAGCAAACTCACCAAGGCCGAAATGGTTGTTCACAAAGCTTGCATGTGTGATTCTTGCAACTTAGCTAGCTTGGTCAAGTTCTCTACCTTCTTGCTTGCCTTGATGCACCATGGAATGATGACGATGAGCTATGGTAAGATGGAACTCAGCCAAGGCCGAGAGAGAGAGAGAAGAATGAGAGGGAGAGAGAGAGAAATGTGAGGAGAATGAGAGAAAATGACAAAGAATGAAGGCCTTGCAATTGATGAAGCATGTTCGGCCTTGGGCATTCAAAAAAATCAGGTTTGTGTCTTCAAGAAGCTTGATTTTTGAATCACCTAGCATGGGCAAGGAGCCTTGTCGAGATTTGGAAGCTTTTGGGAGGTCTTTGAGCTAATTTTTTATGCATTTGTGTCATAACTTGTCATAGCATTGTCTAGAATTAATTTTGAATTGAGCAAGCAAGCATAAAAGCCCATATGGTGGTCGGCCAAGGCATCTAAAAATCTGATTTTTTGTCACCTTTTGAGCATTATTTAATTGTGTGTTGAAAGTGCAAAAAGAATAAGGAATAAAGAATAAGGAATGTCTAGCTTTTTGTGAGATTTTGTCTTCTAGTGGGTTGAATTAGTAATTTAATATTAGTTAGTGGAATTTGTATGATTAATTAATGATCTAGTGCTTCGTGTAAGATGCATTCTTGATTAGAGTGAGGGCACACTTTCCTAGGTCTAGGGCACGCACTACGAAGTAGGGCACAAACTACGAGACGAATGCACGTTTTTCAAGTAAATGCACGCAACCCTAAATGAATGCACGTATTTCAATGCAAGGCACACAAAACAAAACATAATTCTTAAACCTAGGTCAAGGCACGCAAATCTAGATTATACACATTATTCGGGGTCAGGCCTCACATAGCATGCTCAACTGCGCTTATTTTCAGAGCCAAAAATCGAACATTTTCATAAGTTTTGGGACACTTTTCTTCTTTTGTGCTGTTTTTCCGTCCCGGATCGTACGTTGTGAGCCGCGAAAAGTACGACAACCTAATCCATCACATTTCTATTACCGAAACCCTTGGCACCTTGGACAAGACAACTTCACTTCACGTAGAGGCTGGGCCCGCAAATCGAGGGCGTGGGGCTTATGACCAGGTATCCGTTGCTCCGTTGCTCATAACTTTTGATCTGTAAAGGGTTACACGGCGTACAACACACCGTTGAAAAGCTCTCTGAGAGCTCTACGACGGGGGCACCAATCCTGCTCAGCTGCGCCTGTTTTCATAGCATAAAATTGAACGTTTTCATCAATTTTGGGACACTTTTCTTCTTTTTCGCTGTTTTTTCATCCCGGATCATACGTCGTGAGCAGCAAAAAGGATGACAACCAAATCCATTACATTTCTATTACCGAATCCCATGGCACCTTGGCCAAGACAACTTCACTTCACGTAGAGGCTGGGCCCGCAAAGCGAGGGCGTGGGTCTTGTGACCAGGTATCCGTCCCTCCGGTGCCCATAACTTTTGATCTGTAAGGAGTTACGCGGCGCACAGCATACCGTTGGAAAGCTCTCCGAGAGCTCTACGATGGGGGCACCAAGCTTGCTTGGCTGCGCTTGTTTTCAGAGCCCAAAATCGAACATTTTCATCAATTTCGGGACACTTTTCTTCTTTTATGCTATTTTTCCGTCCCGTATCGTACGTCGTGAGCCATGAAAAGGACGACAACTTAATCCATCATATTTCTATTACCGAATCCCATGGCACCTTGGACAAGAAAACTTCACTTCACGTAGAGGCTGGGACCGCAAAGCGAGGGCGTGGGGCTTGTGACCAGGTATCCGTCGCTCCGGCGCCCATAACTTTTGATCCGTAAAGAGTTATGCGGCACAAAGCATACCGTTGGAAAGCTCTCCGAGAGATTTACGACTGGGGCAGCAAGCCTACTCGGATGCGCCTATTTTTGGATCCCAAAATCGAACGTTTTCATCAGTTTCAGGACACTTTTCTTCTTTTGCGCTATTTTTTCGTCCCGGATCGTAAGTCGTGAGCCGCAAAAAGGACGACAACCTAATCCATCACATTTCTATTATCGAATCCCACTGCACCTTGGCCAAGACAATTTCACTTCACGTAGAGGCTGGGCCTACAAAGCGATGGCGTGGGACTTGTGACCAAGTATCCGTCGCTCCGGTGCCCATAACTTTTGATCCGTAAGGAGTTACGCGACGCACAGCATACCGTTGGAAAGCTTTCCGAGAGCTCCACGACAAGGGAAGCAAGCCTACCCGGATGCGCCTGTTTTCGGAGCCTAAAATCGAACGTTTTAATTAGTTTCAGGATACTTTTCTTCTTTTGCGCTGTTTTTCTGTCCTGGATCATACGTCGGGAGCCACGAAAAGGACGACAACCTAATCCATCACATTTTTATTATTGAATCCCATGGCACCTTGGGCAAGATAACTTCACTTCACGTAGAGGCTGGGCACACAAACCGAGGGCGTGGGGCATGTGACCAAGTATCCGTTGCTCCGGTGCCCATAACTTTTGATCCGTAAGGAGTTTCGCACTGCCCAGTATACCGTTGGAAAGCTCTCCGAGAGCTCTACTATGGGGGCACCAAGCCTGCTCGACTGCGCCTATTTTCAATGCCCAAAATTGAACGTTTTCATCAGTTTTGGGACACTTTTATTCTTTTATGCTGTTTTTCCATCCCGGATCGTACGTCGTGATCCGCGAAAAGGACGACAACCTAATCCATCACATTTCTATTACCGAATCCTACGGCACCGTGGGCAAGAAAACTTCACTTCACGAAGATGCTGGGCCCGCAAACCAAGGGCGTGGGGCATGCGACCTGGTATCCGTCGCTCCGGTGCCATAACTTTTGATCCATAAGGAGTTACGCGGCGCACAGCATACCGTTGGAAAGCTCTCCGAGAGCTCTACGACGAGGGCACCTAGCATGCTCGGCTGTGCCTGTTTTCGGGGCCCAAAATCGAACATTTTCATAAGTTTTGCGACACTTTTCTTCTTTTGCACTGTTTTTCCGTCCCGGATCGTACATCGTGAGCAGCAAAAAGGACGACAACCTAATCCATCACATTTCTATTACCGAATCCCATAGAAACTTTGGCAAGACAACTTCACTTCACGTAGAGGCTGGGTCCTTACACCGAGGGTGTGGGGCTTAGGACCAGGTATCCGTTGCGCCGGTGCCCATAACTTTTGATCTGTAAGGAGTTACGCAGCGCACAGCACACTGTTGGAAAGCTCTCCGAGAGCTCTACGATAGGGGCACCAATCTTACTTAGCTAAACCTATTTTCATAGCACAAAATCGAATGTTTTCATCAATTCCGGGACACTTTTCTTTTTTTACGCTGTTTTTTCGTCCCGGATCGTACGTCGTGAGCCGCGAAAAAGACGACAGCCTAATCCATCATATTTCTATTACTGAATCCCACGGCACCTTGGCCAAGGCAAGTTCACTTCACGTAGAGGCTGGGCCCGCAAAGAGAGGGCGTGGGGCTTGTGACCAGGTATCCGTCGCTCCGGTGCCCTTAACTTTTGATCCGTAAGGAGTTATACGGCGCACAGCAAACCCTTGGAAAGCTCTCCGAGAACTCTACGACGGGGGAAGCAAGCCTACTCGGCTGCGTCTATTTTCGGAGCCCAAAATCGAGGGTTTTCATCAGTTTATGGACACTTTTCTTCCTTTGTGCTGTTTTTCCGTCCCAGATCGTACGTCGTGAGCCGCGAAAAGGACGACAACCTAATCCATCACATTTCTATTACCGAATCCCTTGGCAACTTGGGTAAGACAACTTTATTTCACGTAGATGCTGGGCCCGCAAATCGAGGGCATGGGGCTTGTGATCAGGTATCCATCGCTCCGGTGCCCATAACTTTTGATCCGTAAGGAGTTACGTGGTTCACAGCATACCGTTGGAAAGCTCTCCGAGAGCTCTACGATGGGGGCACCAAGCCTGCTCAGCTGTGCCTGTTTTCAAATCCCAAAATTGAATGTTTTCATTAGTTTTAGGACACTTTTCTTCTTTTACGCTATTTTTTCAACCCGGATCGTACGTCGTGAGCCGCGAAAAGGACGACAACCTAATCCATCACATTTCTATTACCGAAACCCATGGCACCTTGGGCAAGACAACTTCACTTCACGTAGAGGCTGGCCCCGCAAACCGAGGGCGTAGGGCTTGTGACCAGGTATCCGTCGCTCCGGTACCCATAACTTTTGATCCGTAAGGCGTTACGTGGCGCACAGCATACTGTTGGAAAGCTCTTTGAGAGCTCTACGACGTTGGCAACAAACCTACTCGGCTGTACCTATTTCGGAGCCCAAAATCGAACGTTTTCATCAATTTTAGGACACTTTTCTTCTTTTGTGCTGTTTTTTCATCCCAGATCGTACGTCGTGAGCCGCGAAAAGGACGACAACCTAATCCATCACATTTCCATTACCAAATCCCACGGCACCTTGGGCAAGACAACTTCACTTCATGTAGAGGCTGGGCCTGCAAACTGAGGGCGTAGTGTGAGGCCCGACCTTATTTTGGTTGCGATACCTCGTTTCGTGTGCCCTAACCTAGATTTGTGTGCCTTGAACTAGGTTTAAGAGTTGTGTTTCGTTTTGTGTGCCTTACATTGAATTACGTGCATTCATTTAGGGTTGAGTGCATTTACTTGGGAAACGTGCTTTCGTAGAGGCTGGGCCCGGAAACAGAAGGCGTAGGGCTTATGACCAGGTATCTGTCGCTCCAATGCCCTTAACTTTTGATCCGTAAGGAGTTACTCGGCGCACAACATACCGTTGGAAAGCTCTCTGAGAGCTCTACGACGGCGGCAGCAAGCCTGCTCGGCTACGCCTATTTTCGTAGCCCAAAATAGAACGTTTTCATCAGTTGTGGGACACTTTTCTTCTTTTCCGCTATTTTTTCGTCCCGGATCGTACGTCGTGATTCGCGAAAAGGACAACAACCTAATCCATCACATTTCTATTACCACATCCCATGGTACCTTGGGCAAGACAGCTTCACTTCACGTAGTGGCTGGGCCCGCAAACCGAGGGCGTGGGGCTTGTGACAAGGTATCCGTCGCTCTGGTGCCCATAACTTTTGATCCATAAGGAGTTACGCGGCGCACAGCATACCGTTGGAAAGCTCTCTGAGAGCTCTACGACGGGGGCACCTAGCATGCTCAGCTGCGCCTGTTTTCGGATCCCAAAATTGAACATTTTCATAAGTTTTGGGAAACTTTTCATCTTTTGTGCTGTTTTTCCTTCCCGGATCATACGTCGTGATTTGCGAAAAGGATGATAACCTGATCCATCACATTTCTATTACCGAAACCCATGGCACCTTGGGCAAGACAACTTCACTTCACGTAGAAGTTGTGCCCGCAATCCG
The DNA here is from genome assembly GCA_037974665.1 of Ehretia macrophylla. NCBI lineage: Eukaryota > Viridiplantae > Streptophyta > Magnoliopsida > Boraginales > Ehretiaceae > Ehretia > Ehretia macrophylla. Next base: position 55,085,816 of record CM075764.1, read on the forward strand.
AGGGCGTGGGGCTTGTGACCAGGTATCCGTCTCTCCAGTGCCCATAACTTTTGATCCTTATGGAGTTACGCGGCGCACAGCTTACCGTTGGAAAGCTCTCTGAGAGCTCTACGACGGGGGTAACAAGCCTACTCAGCAACGCTTGTGTCGGATCCCAAAATCGAACAGTTTCATCAGTTTCAGGACACTTTTCTTCTTTTACGCTGTTTTTTGTCCCAGATCGTACGTCGTGAGCCGCGAAAAAGACGACAACCTAATCCAACATATTTCTATTACTGAATCCCATGGCACCTTGGCCAAGGCAACTTCACTTCACGTAGAGGCTGGGCCCGGAAAGTGAGGGCGTGGGGCTTGTGACCAGGTATCCGTCGCTCCAGTGCCCATAACTTTTGATCCGTAAGGAGTTACGAGGCGCACAGCATACCCTTGGAAAGCTCTCCGAGAACTCTACGACGAGGGAAGCAAGCCTACTCATCTGCGTCTGTTTTTAGAGCCCAAAATTGAACATTTTCATCACTTTCGGGAATTTTTTCTTCTTTTGCACTTTTTTTTCCGTCCCATATCGTACGTCGTGAGCCGCGAAAAGGACGACAACCTAATCCATCACATTTCTATTACCGAATCCCGCAGCACCTTGGGTAAGACAACTTCACTTCACGTAGAGGCTGGGCCCGCAAACTGAGGGCGTGGGGCTTGTGACAAGGTATCCGTCACTCTAGGGCCCATAACTTTTGATCCATAAGGAGTTACGTGGCGCACAACATACCGTTGCAAAGCTCTCCGAGAGCTCTACGATGAGGGAAGCAAGCCTACTCATCTGCGCCTGTTTTCGGAGCTCAAAATTGAACGTTTTCATCACTTTCGGCAAACTTTTCTTCTTTTGCACTGTTTTTTCGTCTCGGATCGTACGTCGTGAGCTGCGAAAAGGACGACAACCTAATCCATCACATTTCTATTACCGAATCCCGCGGCACCTTGGGAAGACAACTTCACTTCACGTAGAGGCTGGGCCCGTAAATCGAGGGCGTGGGGCTTGTGACCAGGTATCCGTCACTCCGGTGCCCGTAACTTTTGATCCTTAACGAGTTACGCGGTGCATAGCATACCGTTGGAAAGCTCTCCGAGAGCTCTATGACGGGTGCACCAAGCCTGCCTGGCTATGACTGTTTTCAAAGCCCAAAATCGAACATTTTAATCAGTTTCGGGACTCTTTTCTTCATTTACGCTGTTTTTCTGTCCAGGATCGTTCGTCGTGATGTGCAAAAAGAACGACAACCTAATCCATCACATTTTTATTACCGAATCCCATAGCACCTTGGGCAAGAAAACTTTACTTCATGTAGAGGCTGGGCCCGCAAACTGAGGGCGTAGGGCATGTGACCCGGTATTTGTCGCTCCGGTGCCATAACTTTTGATCTATAAGGAGTTAAGCAGTGCACAGCATATCGTTGGAAAGATCTCTGAGAGCTCTACGGCGGGGGTACCTAGCATGCTCGGCTGCGCCTATTTTCGGAGCCCAAAATTGAACATTTTCATAAGTTTTGGGACACTTTTCTTCTTTTACGATGTTTTTTCGTCCCGGATCGTACATCGTGAGCCGCAAAAAAGACGACAACCTAATCCATCATTTTTCTATTACTAAATCCCACGGCACCTTAGCCAAGACAACTTCACTTCATGTAGAGGCTAGGCCCGCAAAGCGAGGGCGTGGGGCTTGTGACCAGGTATCCGTCGCTCCGATGCCCATAACTTTTGATCTGTAAGGAGTTACACGGAGCACAATATGCCGTTGCTAGGCTCTCCGAGAGTTCTATGCTGGGGGAAGCAAGCCCACTCATCTGCGCCCATTTCCGGAGCCACAAATTGAACGTTATCATCACTTTCGGGACACTTTTCTTCTTTTGCGCTATTTTTTCTTCCTGGATCGTACGTCGTGAGCCGCGAAAAGGACGACATCCTAATCCATCACATTTCTATTACCGAATCCCACGGCACCTTGGGCAAGACAACTTTACTTCACGTAGAGGCTGAGCCCGCAAACCGAGGGCGTGGGGCTTGTGACCACGTATCCGTCACTTTGGTGTCCATAACTTTTGATCCGTAAGAAGTTACGCGACGCACAGCATACCGTTGGAAAGCTCTTCGAGAGCTCTACGACTAGGGCAGTGAGCCTGCTTTGCAGCAAAAGTTTTTGGAGCCCAAAATCAAACGTTTTCACTAATTTCGGGATACTTTTCTTCTTTTTCACTGTTTTTCCGTCCCGTATCGTACGTCGTGAGCCGCGAAAAGGACGACAACCTAATCCATCAAATTTTTATTACTGAATCCCATGGCACCTTAGGCAAGACAACTTCACTTCACGTAGAGCCTAGGAACGCAAACCGAGGGCGTGGGGCATGTGACTAGGTATCCGTCGCTTCGGTGCCCATAACTTTTGATCCATAAGGAGTTACGCAGCGCACAGCATACCGTTGGAGAGCTCTCTGAGAGCTCTACGACGGGGGCACCTACCATGCTAGGCTGCGCCTATATTCGGAGCCCAAAATCCTATATTTTCATAAGTTTTGGGACACTTTTCTTCTTTTGCGCTGTTTTTTGATCCCGGATCGTACGTCGTGAGCTGCGAAAAGGACAACAACCTAATCCATCACATTTCTATTACCGAAACCCACGGCACCTTGGGCAAGACAACTTTACTTCACGTAGAGGCTGGGCCCGCAAATCGAGGACATGGGACTTGTGACCAGGTATCCGTCGCTCCGGTGCCCATAACTTTTGATCCGTAAAGAGTTAAGCGGCCCACAGCATATCGTTGTAAAGCCCTCCGAGTGCTCTACGACGGGGGCACCAAGCCTGCTCATCTACGCTTGTTTTCAACGCCCAAAATTGAATGTTTTCATCAGTTTCGGGACACTTTTCTTCATTTACTTTATTTTTTCGTCCCGGATCGTACGTCGTGAGCTGCGAAAAGGACGACAACCTAATCCATCACATTTCTATTACCGAATCCAATGGCACCTTGGGCAAGACAACTTCACTTCATGTAGAGGTTGGGCCCGCAAATAGAGGGCGTGGGGCTTGTGACAAGGTATCCGTCGCTCCGGTGCCCATTACTTTTGACCGTAAGGAGTTACGCGATGCACATCATACCGTTGGAAAGCTCTCCGAAAGCTCTACGATGGGGGTAGCAAGCCTACTCGGCTGCGCCTGTTTTCGTAGCCCAAAATCAAACGTTTTCAAAAGTTTCAGGATACTTTTCTTCTTTTGCCCTATTTTTTCATCCCGGATCGTACGTCGTGGGCCGCGAAAAGGACGACAACTTAATCCATCTTATTTCTATTACAAAATCCCATGGCAACTTTGGCAAGAGAACTTCACTTCACGTAGATGCTGGGTCCGCAAACTGAGGGCGTGGGGCTTGTGACCAGGTATCCGTTGCTCCAGTGCCCATAACTTTTGATTTGTAAGGAGTTACGCGGCGCACAATGCACCATTGGAAAGCTCTCCGAGAGCTTTACGACAGGGGCACCAATCTTGCTCAGCTGCCTATGTTTTCAGAGCATAAAATCGTACGTTTTCATCAATTTCGGGACACTTTTCTTCTTTTACAATATTTTTCGGTCCCGGATTGTACGTCGTGAGCCGCGAAAAGGATCACAACGTAATCCATCACATTTCTATTACCGAATCCCACAGCACCTTGGCCAAGACAACTTCACTTCACCTAGAGGCTGGGCTCGCAAAGCGAGGGCATAGGAATTGTGACCAGGTAACCGTCGCTCTGTTGCCCATAACTTTTGATCTGTAAGGAGTTACGCGGCGGACAGCATACCGTTGAAAATCTCTCTGAGAGCTCTACTACGGTGGCAACAAGCCTGCTTGGCTGTGCCTTTTTTTGGAGCAAAAAATTGAACGTTTTCATTAGTTTCAAGACACCTTTCTTCTTTTTCGCTATTTTTCTGTCCCGGATCGTACGTCGAGAGTCACGAAATGGATGATAACCTAATCCATCACATTTCTATTACCGAATCGTACGGCACCTTCGGCAAGACAACTTCACTTCACGTAGAGGTTGGGCCCGCAAATCGAGGGCGTGGGGCTTGTGACAAAGTATCCGTCGCTCCGGTGCCTATAACTTTTGATCCGTATAGAGTTACGCGGCGCACAACATACCGTTGGAAAGCTCTCCTAGAGCTTTACGATGTGGGCAGCAAGCCTACTCGGTTGTGCCTGTTTTCGTAGCCCAAAATCGAACGTTTTCATAAGTTTCAAGACACTTTTCTTCTTTTGTGCTGTTTTTCCATCCCAGATCGTACGTCGTGAGCAGCGAAAAGGACGACAACCTAATCCATCACATTTCTATTACCGAATCCCATGGCAACTTTTGCAAGACAACTTCACTTCACGGAGAGGATGGGCCCGCAAACCGAGGGCGTGGGGCTTGTGACCAGGTATCTGTTGCTCCGGTGCCCATAACTTTTGATCTGTAACGAGTTACGCAGCGCACAGCACACCGTTGGAAAGCTCTCTGAAAGCTCTACGACGGGGGCACCAATCTTGCTCAGCTGTACCTATTTTCAGAGTACAAAATTGAACGTTTTCATCAGTTTTGGGACAGTTTCCTTCTTTTATGCTATTTTTTCGTCCCGAATCGTACGTCGTGAATCGCGAAAAGGACGACAACCTAATCCATCACATTTCTATTACCGAATTCCGCGGTACCTTGGGCAAGACAACTTCACTTCACGCAGAGCCTGGGCCCGCAATCCGAGGGCGTGGGGCTTGTGACAAGGTATCCGTCGCTCCGGTGCACATAACTTTTGATCCATAAGGAGTTACGCAGTGCACAGCATACCGTTGGAAAGCTCTCTGAGAGGTCTACGACAAGGGCAACAAGCTTGCTCGGCTGCACCTGTTTTCGAAGCCCCAAATCGAACGTTTTCATTAGTTTCAGGATACTTTTCTTCTTTTCTGCTATTTTTTTGCCCCAGATCGTACGTCGGGAGTCGCGAAAAGGACCACAACCTAATCCATCACATTTCTATTACCGAATCCCACGACACCTTAGGTAAGACAACTTCACTTCACGTTGAGGCTGGGCCTGCAAACTGACGGCGTGTGGCTTCTAACTAGCTATCCGTCACTTCGGTGCCCATAACTTTTGATTTGTAAGGAGTTACGCGGCGCACAACATGCCATTGGAAAGCTCTTCTAGAGCTCTACGACGGGGGGGGGGGGGGGGCAAGGATGCTCTAATGTGCCTGTTTTCAGAGCCCAAAATCGAACGCTTTCATCAATTTTGGTGCACTTTTCTTCTTTTCTGCTATTTTTTCGTCCCGTATCGTACGTCGTGAGCCGCGAAAAGGACAACAACCTGATCCATCAAATTTCTATTACTGAATCCCATGGCACCTTGGGCAAGACAACTTCACCTCATGTAGAGGCTGGGACCGCAAATCGAGGGCGTGGGGCATATAACCAGGTATCCGTCGCTTCGGTGCCCATAACTTTTGATCCATAAGGAGTTACGCGGCGCACAACATACCATTGCAAAGCTCTCTGAGAGCTCTACTACGGGGGCACCTAGCATGCCCGGCTTCGCCTATTTTCGGAGAACAAAATCGAACATTTTCATAAGTTTTGGGACACTTTTCTTCTTTTGCGTTGTTTTTCTATCCCGGATCGTACGTCGTGAGCCGCGAAAAGGACGGCCACCTAATCCGTCACATTTCTATTACCGAAACCCACGGCACCTTGGGCAAGACAACTTTACTTCACGTAGAAGCTGGGCCCGCAAATCGAGGGCGTGGGGCTTGTGACCAGGTATCTGTCGCTCCGGTGCCCATAACTTTTGATCCGTAAGGAGTTAAGCGGCGCACAGCATGCCGTTGGAAAACTCTCTGAGTGCTCTACGACGGGGGCACCAAGCCTGCTCATCTATGCTTGTTTTCAAAGCCCAAAATTCAATGTTTTCATCAGTTTCGGGACACTTTTTTTCATTTACGCTATTTTTTCGTCGCGGATCGTACGTCGTGAGCCGCGAAAAGGACGACAACCTAATCTATCACATTTCTATTACCAAATCTCACGGCACCTTGGGCAAGACAACTTCATTTCACGTAGAGGCTGGGCTCGCAAATCGAGGGCGTGGGGCTTGTGACAAGGTATCTGTCGCTCCGGTGCCCATAACTTTTGATCCGTAAGGAGTTATGAGGCGCACAGCATACCGTTGGAAAGCACTCCGAGAGCCCTACGACGTGGGCAGTAAGCCTACTCGACTGTGCCTATTTTCGAAGCCCAAAATTGAACGTTTTCATCAATTTCAAGACACTTTTCTTCTTTAGCGCAGTTTTTCACCCCGGATCGTACGTCATGAGCCGCGAAAAGGACGACAACCTAATCCATCACATTTCTATTACTGAATCCCACAGCAACTTTGGCAAGACAACTTCACTTCACGTAGAGGCTGGGCCCGCAAAGCGAGGGCGTGGGGCTTGTGACCAGGTATTCGTTGCTCCGGTGCCCATAACTTTTGATCTGTAAGGAGTTATGCGGCGCACAGCACACCGTTGGAAAGCTCTCCGAGAGCTCTACGACGGGGGCACCAATCCTGCTCAGCTGCACCTATTTTTAGAGCACAAAATCGAACATTTTTATCAATTTCGGGACATTTTTCTTCTTTTACGCTGTTTTTTCGTCCCGAATCGTACGTCGTGAACCGTAAAAAGGACGACAACCTAATCCATCACATTTCTATTACCGAATCCCACGGCACCTTGGCCAAGACAACTTCACTTCACGTAGAGGCTGGGCCCGCAAAGCGAGGGCATGGGAATTATGACCAGGTATCCGTCGCTCCGGTGCCCATAACGTTTGATCCGTAAGGAGTTACGCGGCGCACAACATACTGTTGGAAAGTTCTCCGAGAGCTCTACGATAGGGGAAACAAGCCTACTTGGCTGTGCCTATTTTTCGACTCCAAAATCGAACGTTTTCATTAGTTTCGGGACACTTTTATTCTTTTGCGCTATTTTTCCGTCCCGAATCGTATGTCGTGAGCCGCGATAAGGACGAAAACCTAATCCATCAAATTTCTATTACCGAATACCACGGCACCTTGGGCAAGACAACTTCACTTCACGTAGAGGCTGGGCCCGCAAATCGAGGGCGTGGGGCTTGTGACAAGGTATCTGTGGCTCCGGTGCCCATAACTTTTGATCCGTAACGAGTGACGCGGCGCACAGCATACCGTTGGAAAGCTCTTCGAGAGCTCTACGACAGGGGTAACAAGCCTGCTCTACTGCGCCTATTCCGGTGCCCAAAATCAAACGTTTTCATCAGTTTTGGGACACTTTTCTTCTTTTGCGCTGTTTTTTCGTCTTGGATCGTACGTCGTGAGCTGCGAAAAGGACGACAACTAATCCATCACATTTCTATTACCGAATCCCACGGCACCTTGGGCAAAAAATTTCACTTCAAGTAGAGGTTGGGCTCGCAAACCGAGGGAGTAGTGCTTGTGACTAGGTATCCGTCGCTCTAGTGCCCATAACTTTTGATCCATAAGGAGTTACGCGGCGCACAACATACAGTTGGAAAGCTCTCTCTGAGAGTTGTACGTCGGGGGCACCTAGCATGCTCGACTGCGCTTGTTTTCGGTGCCCAAAATCAAACATTTTCATAAGTTTTAGGACACTTTTCTTCTTTTGCAATGTTTTTCGATCCCGGATCGTACGTCGTGAGCCGCGAAAAGGACGACAACCTAATCCATCACATTTCTATTACCGAATCCCACGGCACCTTGGGCAAGAAAACTTCACTTCACGTAGAGGCTGGGCCCGCAAACAGAGGGCGTAGGGCTTGTGACCAGGTATCTGTCGCTCCGGTTCCCTTAACTTTTGATCCGTAAGGAGTTACGCGACGCACAGCATACCGTTCGAATGATCTCTGAGAGCTCTACGACGAGCACAACAAGCCTTCTAGGCTGCACCTATTTTCGGAGCCCAAATTCCAATGTTTTCATATTTTTCGGGACACATTTCTTCGTTTCACCTATTTTTCTGTCCCGGATCGTACGTCGGGAACCGCAAAAAGGATGACAACCTAATCCATCACATTTCTATTAACGAATCCCACGGTACCTTGAGCAAGACAACTTTACGTCACGTAGAGGCTGGGCCCACAAACAGACGGCGTGGGGATTGTGACCAGGTATCCGTCGCTCCGGTGCCCTCAAATTTTGATTTGTAAGGAGTTACACGGTGCACAACATACCATTGGAAAGCTCTCTAAGAGCTCTACGACAGGGGCAATAAGCCTGCTCGGTTGCGCCTGTTTTCGGAGCCCAAAATCGAACGTTTTCATTAGTTTCAGGACACTTTTATTCTTTTCAGCTACTTTTTCGTCCCGGATTGTACGTCGGGAGTTGCGAAAAGGACGACAACCTAATCCATCACATTTCTATTACCGAATCCCACGACACCTTAGGCAAGACAACTTCACTTCACGTAGAGACTGGGCCCGCAAACCGAGGGCGTGGGGTTTGTGACCAGGTATCCGTCACTTCGGTGCACATTACTTTTGATCCATAAAGAGTTACGCGGCGCACAGCATACCGTTAGAAAGCTCTCCGAGTGCTCTACGACGAGGGCACCAAGCCTACTCGTCTACGCCTGTTTTCAAAGCCCAAAATTGAATATTTTCATCAGTTTTGGGAAACTTTTCTTCATTTACGCTGTTTTTCAGTCCCGGATCGTCCGTCGTGAGCCGCGAAAAGGACGACAACCTAATCCATCACATTTCTATTACTGAATCCCATGGCACCTTGGGCAAGACAACTTCACTTCACGTATAGGCTGGGCCTGTAAATCGAGGGCGTGGGGCCTATGACAATATATTTGTCGCTCCGGTGCCCATAACTTTTGATCCGTAAGGAGTTACGAGGTGCACAACATACCATTGGAAAGCTCTCCGAGAGCTCTACGATGTAGGCAGTAAGCCTACATGGCTGCGCCTATTTTCGTAGCCCAAAATCGAACGTTTTCATCAGTTTCTGGATACTTTTCTTCTTTTGCGCTTTTTTTCGCCCTGGATCGTGCGTTGTGAGCTGCGAAAAGGACGACAACGTAATCCATCACTTTTCTATTACCGAATCCCACAGAAACTTTGGCAAGACAACTTCACTTCATGTAGAGGCTAGGCCCGCAAACCGAGGGCGTGGGGCTTGTGACCAGGTATCCGTTGCTCCAGTGCCCATAACTTTTGATCTGCAAAAAGTTACGCGGCGCACAACACACCGTTGGAAAGCTCTCCTTGGCCAAGACAACTTCACTTCACGTAAAGGCTGGGCCCACAAATCGAGGGCGTGGGGCTTGTGACTAGGTATTCGTCGCTCCGGTGCCCATAACTTTTGATCCATAAGGAGTTATGCGGTTCACAGTACACCATTGGAAAGCTCTCCGAGAGTTGAACGATGGGGGCACCAAGCCTACTCGGCTGCGCCTGTTTTCGAAGCCCAAAATCGAATATTTTCATAAGTTTTGGGACACTTTTCTTCTTTTATGCTGTTTTACCGTCCCGGATCGTACGTCGTGAGCTGCGAAAAGGATGACAACCTAATCCATCACATTTCTATTACTGAATCCCACGGCACCTTGGCAAGACAACTTCACTTCACGTAGAGGCTGCGCCCGCAAACCGAGGGCGTGGGGCTTGTGACCAGGTATCCGTCGCTCCGGTGCCCATAACTTTTGATCCGTAAGGAGTTACGCGGCGCACAGCATACCGTTGGAAAGCTCTCTGAGAGCTCTACGACCTGGGTAACAAGCTTGTCGACTGCGCCTATTTAGGAGCCCAAAATCAAACGTTTTCATCAGTTTCGGGAGACTTTTCTTCTTTTGCGCTGTTTTTCCGTCCTGAATTGTACGTCGTGAGCTACGAACAGGACAACAACCTAATCCATCACATTTCTTTTACTGAATTCCACGGCACCTTGGGCAAGCCAACTTCACTTCAAGTAGAGGCTAGGTCCGCAAACCGAGGGCGTGGTGCTTGTGACTTGGTATCCCTCACTCAGGTGCCCATAACTTTTGATCCATAAGGAGTTACGTGGAGCACAGCATACCGTTGGAAAGCTCTCTAAGAGCTCTATGATAGGGGCACCTAGCATACTCAGCTGCACCTTTTTTTGGAGCCCAAAATCAAACATTTTCATAAGTTTTGGGACATTTTTCTTCTTTTGCATTGTTTTTCTGTCCCGGATCGTATGTCGTGAGCCGCGAAAAGGACGACAACCTAATCCATCACATTTCTATTACCGAATCCCACAACACCTTAGGCAAGAAAAATTCACTTCACGTAGAGGCTGGGCCTGCAAACAGAGGGCGTGGGGCTTGTGGCCAGGTATTCGTCGCTCCGGTTCCCTAAACTTTTGGTCCGTAAGGAGTTACGCAGCGCACAACATACCGTTGGAAAGCTCTCCGAGAGCTCTGCGACGAGCGCAACAAGCCTGCTCGGCTACGCCTATTTTTGGAGCCCTAAACCGAACGTTTCATCAGTTTCGGGATACTTTTCTTCTTTTCAGCCGTTTTTCCGTCCCGGATCAGACATTAGGAACCGCGAAAAGGACGACAACCTAATCCATCAAATTTCTATTACCGAATCCCGCGGTACCTTGGGCAAGACAACTTCACATCACGTAGAGGTTTGGCCCGCAAACCGAGGGCGTGGGGCTTGTGACTAGGTATCCGTCACTCCGGCGCCCATAACTTTTGATCCATTAGGAGTTACGCGGCGCACAACATACCGTTGGAAAGCTCTCTGAGAGCTCTACGACGGGGGCACCTAGCATGCTCGGTAGCGCCTATTTTCGTACCCCAAAATCAAACATTTTCATAAGTTTTGGGACACTTTTCTTCATTTACGCAGTTTTTCTGTCCCGAATCGTACGTCGTAAGCCGCGAAATGGACGAAAACCTGATCCATCACATTTTTATTACCGAATCCCACGGCACCTTGGGCAAGACAACTTCACTTCACGTAGAGGCTGGGGCCACAAACAGAGGGCGTGGGGCTTGTGACCAAGTATCCGTCGCTCCGGTGCCCTTAACTTTTGATCTGTAAGGAGTTACACGGTGCACAGCATACCATTGGAAAGCTCTTGAGAGCTCTACAACGGAGGCAACAAGCCTGGTCGGCTGCACCTATTTCGGAGCCCAAAATCGAACGTTTTCATTAGTTTTGGGACACTTTTCTTCTTTTCCGCTATTTTTTTGTCCCGAATCGTACGTCGTGCGCCGCGAAAAGGATGACAACCTAATCCATCACATTTCTATTACCGAATCCCATGGCGCTTGGGCAAGACAACTTCACTTCACGTAGAGGACGGGCCCACAAACTGAGGGCGTGGGGCTTATGACCAGGTATCCGTCGCTCCGGTGCCCATTACTTTTGTTCTGTAAGAAGTTACGCGGAGCACAACATACCGTTGGAAAGCTCTACGAAAGCTCTATGACAGGAGCAGCAAGCCTACTCAGGCGCGCCTATTTTCGGAGCCCAAAATCGAACGTTTTCATCAATTTTGGGACACTTTTCTACTTTTTCGCTGTTTTTCCATCCTGGATCGTGCGTCGTGAGCCGCGAAAAGGACGACAACCTAATCCATCACATTTCTATTACTAAATCCCATGGTACATTGGGCAAGAAAACTTCACTTCACGTAGAGGCTGGGCCTACAAACCGAGGGCGTGGGGCTTGTGACCAGGTATCCGTTGCTCCGGTGCCCATAACTTTTGATCCATAAAGAGTTACGCGGCGCACAGCATATCGTTGGAAAGCTCTCTGAGAGCTCTATGACGGGGAACCTAGCATGCTTGGCTGCGCCTATTTTCGGAGCCCAAAATTGAACATTTTCATAAGTTTTGGGACAGTTTTCTTCTTTTGCGCTATTTTTTCATCCCGGATAGTACGTCGTGAGCCGCGAAAAGGACGACAACCTAATCCATCACATTTCTATTACCGAATCCCACGGCACCTTGGCCAAGATAACTTCACTTAACGTAGAGGCTGGGCCCGCAAACAGAGGGCGTGGGGCTTGTGACCAGGTATCCGTCGCTCCGGTGCCCTTAACTTTTGATCCGTAAGGAGTTACGTGGTTCACAGCATACCGTTGGAAAGCTATCCGACAGCTCTACAATGGGGGCACTAAGCCTGCTCAGCTGCACCTATTTTCAATGCCCAAAATCGAACATTTTCATAAGTTTTGGGACACTTTTCTTCTTTTACGCTGTTTTTCTGTCCCGGATCGTACGTCGTGAGCCGCGAAAAGGACGACAACCTAATCCATCATATTTCTATTACTGAATCCCATGGCACCTTGGGCAAGACAACTTTACTTCACATACAGGCTGGGCCCACAAACTGAGGGTGTGGGGCTTGTGACAAGGTATCTGTCGCTTCGGTGTCAATAACTTTTGATCCGTAACGAGTTACGCAGTGCACAGCATACCGTTGGAAAGCTCTCCGAGAGCTCTACGACAGGGGTAAGAAGCCTGCTCGGCTGTGCCTATTTCGGAGCCCAAAATCAAATGTTTTCATCAGTTTCGGGACACTTTTCTTCTTTTGTGCTATTTTTTCGTCCCGGATCTTACGTCGTGAGCTGCGAAAAGGACGACAACCTAATCCATCACATTTCTATTACCGAATCCCATGGTACCTTGGGCAAGACAACTTCACTTCAAGTAGAGGCTGGGCCCACAAACCGAGGGCGTAGTGCTTGTGACTAGGTATCCGTCGCTCCGGTGCCCATAACTTTTGATCTATGAGGAGTTACGCGGCGCACAGCATACAGTTGGAAAGCTTTCTAAGAGCTGTACGACGGGGGCACCTAGCTACGTGGTTCCGTAACATTTGATCCATAAGGAGTTGCGTGGCGTACAACATATCGTTGGAAAGCTCTTTGAGAGCTCTACGACGGGAGAACTTAGCATGCTTGGTTGCACCTATTTTCGGAGCCCAAAATCGAACATTTTCATAAGTTTTGGGACAGTTTTCTTCTTTTGCGCTGTTTTTTTGTCCCGGATCGTACGTCGTGAGCCGCGAAAAGGACGACAACCTAATCCATCACATTTCTATTACCGAATCCCATGGTACCTTGGCCAAGACAACTTCACTTCACGTAGAGGGTGGGCCCGCAAACAGAGGGCGTGGGGCTTGTGACCAGGTATCCGTCGCTCCAGTGCCCTTAACTTTTGATCCGTAAGGAGTTACGCGGCGCACAACATACCGTTGGAAAGCTCTCTAAAAGCTCCACGACGGGGGTAACAAGCCTGCTTGGCTACGCCTATTTTCGGAGTCAAAAATTGAACCTTTTCATTAGTTTCGGGAAACTTTTCTTCTTTTTCACTGTTTTTCCGTCCCGGATCGTACATCATGAGGCGCGAAAATGATGACAACCTAATCATATTTCTATTACCGAATCCCACAGTACCTTGGGAAAAACAACTTCCCTTCACGTAGAGGCTGGGCCCGCAAAACCTGGGTGTGGTGCTTGTGACCAGGTATCCGTCGCTCCGGTGCCCATAACTTTTGATCCATAAGAAGTTACGCGGCGCACAGTATACCGTTGGAAAGCTCTCTGAGAGCTCTACGACAGGCGCACCTAACATGCTCGGCTGCGCCTGTTTTCGGAGCTCAAAATTGAACATTTTCATAAGTTTTGGGATACTTTTCTTCTTTTGCGCTGTTTTTCCGTCGCGGATCGTACATCGTGAGCCGTAAAAAGGAAGACAACCTAATCCATCACATTTCTATTGCCGAATCCCACAGCAACTTGTGCAAGCCAACTTCACTTCATGTAAAGACTGGTAACGCAAACAGAGGGTGTGGGGCTTGTGACCAGATATCCGTCGTTCCGGTGCCCTGAACTTTTGATCCGTAAGGAGTTACGCGGCGTACAGCATACCGTTGGAAAGCTCTCTGAGAGCTCTACGACTGAGGCAGCAAGCTTGCTCGGCTGCGCCTGTTTTCGGAGCCCAAAATCAAATTTTTTCATCATTTCCCAGTTTCGTTAACCTTTACGCTCGTAATCAAAGAGAAAGACCATTGAGATTTGTTAAACTCAAATTCGAAGGTTTATTAAGTACCACCAACAAATTGCCATTGAAATTGCAAGGGTAAACTAATCATGTTGCACTAGTTCAACTCTTACAAGTAAATTTCATCAGCTTGTGATCCACAATCTATTTCCTTATTCAAATCTCTATTTTCAAGTCTCGAGGCTTCATAATTTCTTCTAATGTTATCCAAAATCCCTAAGACGAATAGTTTCAACCTCAAATAAATTTCACTCACCTCAATCCAAGGTTACGTCATACTTAAGAAGACAATGGTCCTACTCACTTAGCGACCTAGTCATTCCTTCGAACACTTAATGCCCGCCAATATATCTTCAACATTAATGTTACTAAGTTGGGTTCATCGCCATGTAAGTGATACCAATGTTCCACTAGGTTATCGGCTGTACAACAACAATCTTAGGACTATAAATGGGTACCGAAATGATCTAGCTCATAAGATACTTACCATACTAATCTAAGTAGCTTATTACATGAAATAACTTCAAGGCTATGTCATCATAAGAATTATAACCACAAGTCATCCTACAATATAATCTAATAGAACTTCAAAAGTAATCAATCGCTCATTTAACCATCACTACAAGATTCACCCTCTATTCAATCAAACACGATTCGAAGTCTACCAACAGCTAATTTCTAGGTGTGAAACGGTGCACATAATACGGTGGTCTAAAAGTAGTCTCTTGGGTCATCATGACTCTAATTCATCTCTATCTTAACTATATGGAATCTTACTTTCCTCGTTTACATGCTCAACTAGCTAAGAGCATCAAGACTCATCGACCTTAAGTCCTAGGGTTTACCATGAATCATCATGCATACTCACTATTAGCTATTTAGGATTTCAAATCATATCCTAACAACTCCACTTTGCAACCAGATGCTTAATATCATTCCATGGTTTATATACTAGGTCCATCGGTATTACTTAGGGATATATGCTTTCTAACATCCTCTAGGGTATCCAAACAACAAGTGTGCATCATCACAACTAACTCCGAGGGGCATCAAATTAATACCATGATTCTTAATACCGCCAATATCCAACTTAGGACCTTTAGCAATGTTAGTTATCTAATGCATAATTCAATACCTTACACTTCTATTTGACCTAACATTTTAGGTGTAGTCTTTCGAACACAAGTTCTAGCTACGTGAATTCTTCGATTCCAACATCTCTGTATGTTGTTATACTAAAGAATCATCAACCTTGTTAAATTCGGTCTCTAGAGTTGCCTACATGTCTTGAGGTTATCCATTGTTAAGTCACTCAAATACACTATCCATGTCTTAATAATCTAACCCCTAAAAGTAAACTATTGTCAACTTCCACGAATTCACCTCTTAATTTCTAGGTCACGGTCTTACCATTTAGTGAACTTGAGACTCGCTAGTATACACCATATCAGATTCATCAATGCTTCATTCCAATCAAGTAAGGATTCAATTGTACGAGTATATTGCTAACTTCTTAGATAGTCTATCAAGCCAATTTTAAGGTGTGAGAAATGGATTCAAAGCAACCTCAAAGTCAACTTCCACTATAAGCATATAAATATATATATTACTCCACATATCCAATAGTATACTCTTATGTCTTAAGGAAAGTTGTATGTCCTTAACATTTATTCTTGAACCACAATTAGAAGAACGGTTTAACAGAATCAAGAACTTTATGGCTATAAAATTGATAACTTAATCATAGGTGTGGGTATTCCAAAGATAAGGGGATAACTTTACCTCAACATTTATACCTGTGCTACGCATTTTATATATGCATATCCAATAATACATATGATTCATCGAGTACCTATGAAGATGCGAGAAACCTCTAACCGAGCCTTTTTGTTTTTCCTGCATAAATTCAATTCCCTAGAAGTCTTAATACTAACTATCTATGTGTATAAACAGTCATTCATGGTTATGTAACATGCACATGTATCAAGGAAGGAGTATAAAAGCATGCATACATTATTCAGGGCACTAACGAGTCAGTGTGCATGACACATAATACATATGGTCCACAAAAGCACATAATATTTTATGCTCACATTAGCACACATGAACACATATAAACAAGACATCATAATTACCTTAGGGCTTCTACCCATGGTCCGAGAGTTGTACCCGACTAATGCCTAGTTAGCAAACTAAGCTCTGATACCATTCTAATATAGGGTGTCACACCCCAACCCGACCTAGAGAGGCTAGACTAGGGTATGACCTAATTCCTTACGCCAATTCACATACTTAACCGTTTGTTGTGATTTAACACTTAACATTAACCTAGAACTTCAAAAGATTTTCCAAAAATTCGACAGCATAACGACTGTTTTTAAGACCTTTGGTTTAACATAATTTCCTAAACGCCTCAATTATTCCAATCATTAACCCAATTCCATTAAGAACTCCTATTTTGTCATCAACCGATATGCCTACTAGTCTATCTTGAAAGTCTCGTTTGGTTAATAAGCCTAGCATGATAACTATGTCCCATTTATTTGTCAATTTACTATCATGCAAGTACCTATTATCCTTTAGTTTACAATTGAGCACCTAAGAGAAAATTAGATAAAATTAACTTAGTTGATTTTTCACCTAGTGGTTTAATTGCTTACGATAATTATTATTCAAGATAATGAAAGTAAACAACCAAATAAAGAATTCGTCCAGTTATAGATAGTACAATCCCAAAATTAGACCCAAATTACAACGGGGTTATTTACATCAACAAAATAAGTATTCTTCAAAGCAAGCATAACGTTCACAAAACAGCGATAGTCAGGCAAGGCACATAAGGCATGTAATCATTCCAGGGAATCATCAACGGGCACAGTTTCCTCGGGTACCTGTTCCAGATGTTCTTCACATGTGATGATAAAAGAGGGTGAGTCCTTATGAACTCAACGAGGGGGAATGAGAAATACATTTTGAAACTCTTTTTCCGGTTCAACTTATAAAAAACCCTTTTTGAAAGCATGACATATAACACAAGTAAGTTCATAATATAATATAAAGTAAAAGAACACAATTACTCGTCTTTCCTCCCCGAGGTCCTCTAGGAACCAGGCGAGAGTACTTATACACATAGTAAAAATGATACGGTGAGCTTTTGCTCTCAATTCATTTCCAATAACAGTTGTTGCGGCCGACTTCAAATCATCCACTTATCACGCCAAATGGGTGTACTCCGGATGTACCCCGAAATCCTACGACCCAACTCTCCAAGGAAGTCTAGCCCCTAAGCGACAGAGGGAATTGGACCATGGTAATCACGGTTGCACCGGCAAGCCCGATGCCGCCCGGTGTGCGTGAACGCTACCATGCCAGAATGAAAGGTTGCAACCTTGTATGCAATGCACATTTATAACATTTAACATATCACATTAGGAGGACAACAAAGTAGGTTGCCTCCGAGCAGTTATAAGATCGCACGTTGACAAGTAAACACACGAGGCATGCTTTGATATTTAATTTCACTTGTAATACACATGGAGTTATACGAATATTAAACGGGAAGCCATGTAACATATGTAAATCAAGTCATATAACTCATTTCGGGGTTCATGTAATCAAGTAATAAGTTTATACAAGCATGCAACGACGTCTACATTGGACCGGGTGCAAGAAAAGTCTCCTTATCAACATGTAATCATTGGGAATCACATTCCAAGCATACTTAACATTTATTAGGCAGCCCACTAATCACACAATTAGACACAATAACCATAGGATCAACACTTAGTGAGTTTTCATAGTCAATAGAGTTTCAATTCATGCTTACACGTGCGATTAAGCCGCAAGTTGTCACGTAATTAAATCCAAGCCATGCATCGGTTAATTAAAATATCCTCAATCATCCAAAACAGTCCATACAACATCCAAGTGCCACAATCCCAAGCATTCAATACCACAAGAGAAGTTACAATATTTTTCAAAGCATATCACTAAATAAAAACCTCACTGAAATGGTCTGTTTTCCCACAATTATTTAGACAAGCAAACAATCTCCAAATCCAGTGAACAAAATGTAAAATTAAAGCTTAATGAGTGATTTAAATCCAAAAACAAACCTCACCTCATTTGGAGTTCAGACTTAGGAGTTATGGCCAAAACCGTGAGACTACGCAAAACTGTCCAGTTTTAGACACATTACGATTTTTGCCAATTTTGAGGTTCTTAGAGTCATAATTAGCCTTGGTCTAGTTCTGACAAAAATGTCCAGAACTGAAAAATCTAGTAGTCTACCATATTTCATGCATTTTAAATTTCATTTACTAGGTCAAAACTGTTTCGTTCTACAAGGACAGTAAACTGCCAAAAACCTGCTCCATTTTCCCAGATTTTCCAGATTTAGACACCTTTCGATGTTTTGCCACTTTGGAGACCTTAGAGCTAAAATTGG
Source organism: Ehretia macrophylla (assembly GCA_037974665.1). NCBI lineage: Eukaryota > Viridiplantae > Streptophyta > Magnoliopsida > Boraginales > Ehretiaceae > Ehretia > Ehretia macrophylla. The sequence goes on from CM075764.1 coordinate 55,104,353, forward strand.
CCTCGGCCTATTTCTATGAAAAATTCTCAGAACTGGTAAAAATAGTCACCTACCAATTTTCATGCATTTTCAACATCATTTACTAGGTTAAATGCTCCTCGCTCTACCAAGTCATAAATCTGCCAGCTACGCGATTTTATCTATCTTCAAGTTCTAGCTGAATATCTTGCCATGCATGGTTATATAAGCTCATGCACATACATATACAACAAGTACAGAGATAAATATAGGCATATGAAGGCATGCATGTGGTTTTTGAAAGCTTTTAAAAAAGATTAACCCTCACCTTAGCAAGACAATAGATGAAGATGCACAATGCTCTTGAAGATGCACCAATGGAGCTTCTTTCTTGCTTCTTGCTTGCTTGGGCTGCTATGGCCGAGATTGGGAGAGATCTTGAGAGTGAGCTTGAGGTCTTGGAAGCTCAAGAGAAGCCATGGTCGAAAATGAGAGAGAATGAGAAAGAATGAGAGGAAAGAGAGAGTTTTGAGAGGCAAATGATATGTGAAGAGTTGTGTGTGTGTGTGTGTCGGCCTTAGGGCCTTGCAAATCTGAAATTGTTTCATCTTTGATCATTTTTGAATTGTTTTAGCATGCATTGGGTGATTTGGTCGAGAAAGGGGACTTGGGTAGGTGTTTAGAAGTTTTTTTATGCATTGTGCTTAGTGCATGTGTCATAGAATGTCTAGGCTTTAATTTAATTGTGCAAAGTTGATCAAATTGTCTTGTTTTGGCCGTGTAATGCAAGGGAGAATCTGAAATTTCAGATTCAAGTTAGTATATTTTGGATTATAATAAGTGTAGGTTTATAATAGTTTATTGGTTAGTTGAGTGTGATAGAATATTTTATTAGTTAGTAGGTTTTGTAGAGAATTTAAATTAGGAATATAATATTGGTTAGTGGATTGTGTAGGATTATTTTATAGTCTAGTGCTTTGTGTAGGATTCTTTATTGATTAGCGTGCGGGCACGCTTTCCTAAGTCTTAGGGCACGCACTACAAGACACGCACATAAATCAATACAGGGCACGAATCACGAGGTAGACACGAACTACGAGGTGAATGCACATATTCCAAAAAAATGCATGCAACTCTAAATGAATGCATGTAATTCAACACAAAGCACGTAAAACAAGACACGACTCTTAAACCTAGGTTAAGGCACGCAATTCTAGGTTAGTGCACACAAATCGAGGTATCGCGCGTAAATCGAAGTCAGGGCACGTAAGTCGAGGATTAGGGCACATAATTCTAGGTCAACGCACGTATAATGAGGCATGCACGAAAATCAAGACAGGGCATGTAATCCAAGGTCGGTCATACAATTCTGGGTCTAAGGCACACAAATCGAGGTAAGACACATTATTCGTGGTCGGGCCTCACACACAGCATACCGTTGGAAAGCACTCCGAGAGCTCTACGACGGGGTAAGCAAGCCTACTTGGCTGCGCCTGTTTTGGAGCCCAAAATCGAACGTTTTCATCAGTTTCAGGACACTTTTCTTCTTTTGCGTTGTTTTTTCGTCCCGGATCGTACGTCTTGGGCCGCGAAAAGGACAACAACCTAATCCATCACATTTCTATTACCGAATCCCATGGTACCTTGGGCAAGACAACTTCACTTCACGTAGAGGCTGGGCCCGCAAACCGAGGGCGTGGGGCTTGTGACCAGGTATCCGCCGCTCCGGTGCCCATAACTTTTCATCCATAAGGAGTTACGTAGCGCACAGCATACTGTTGGAAAGCTCTCTGAGAGCTCTACGACGGGGGCACCTAGCATGCTCGGCTGCGTCTATTTTCGTAGCCCAAAATTGAACATTTTCATAAGTTTTGGGACACTTTTCTTATTTTGCGCTCCTTTTCCGTCCCAGATCGTACGTCGTGAGCTGCGAAAAGGACGACAACCTAGTCCATCACATTTCTATTACCGAATCCCACGGCACCTTGGGCAAGACAACTTCACTTCACGTAGAGGCTGGGCCCGCAAAGTGAGGGCGTGGGGCTTGTGACCAGGTATCCGTCGCTCCGGTGCCCATAACTTTTGATTCGTAGGAAGTTACACGGCGTACAACATACCGTTGGAGAGCTATCCGAGAGCTCTACGGCGGGGGCTGCAAGCTTACTCGGTTGCGCCTGTTTTTGAAGCCCAAAATTAAACGTTTTCATTAGTTTTGGGACAATTTTCTTCTTTTGCGCTGTTTTTTCCTCCCAGATCGTACGTCGTGAGCCGCGAAAAGAATGACAACCTAATCCGCCACATTTGTATTACCGAATCCCATGGCAACTTTGGCAAGACAACTTTACTTCACGTAGAGGCTGGGCCCGCAAACCGAGGGCGTAGGGCTTGTGACCAGGTATATGTCGCTCCGGTGCCCATAACTTTTGATCCATAAGGAGTTACGCGGCACAAAGCATACCGTTGGAAAGCTCTCTAAGAGATCTACGACAGGGGCACCTAGCATGCTCGGCTGCATCTATTTTCGTAGCCCAAAATCGAATATTTTCATAAGTTTTGGGATACTTTTCTTCTTTTGCGCTATTTTTCCGTCCCGGATCGTACGTCGTGAGCCGCGAAAAGGACGACAACCTAATCCATCACATTTCTATTACCGAATCCCACGGTAACTTGGGCAAGACAACTTCACTTCACGTAGAGGCTGGGCCCGCAAAGTGAGGGCGTGGGGCTTGTGACAAGTATTCGTCACTCCGGTGCCCATAACTTTTGATCCGTAGGAAGTTACAAGGCTCACAACATACCGTTGGAGAGCTCTCCGAGGGCTTTAATGCGGGGGCTGCAAGCTTACTCTACTGCGCCTGTTTTTGAAGCCCAAAATTGAACATTTTCATTAGTTTTGCGACAATTTTCTTCATTTGCGTTGTTTTTTCCTCCCAGATTGTGAGTCGTGAGCTGCGAAAAGAACGACAACCTAATCCGCCACATTTGTATTACCGAATCCCACGGCAACTTTGGCAAGACAACTTTACTTCACGTAGAGGCTGGGCCCGCGAGCCGAGGGCGTGGGGCTTGTGACCAGGTATATGTGGCTCCGGTGCCCATAACTTTTGATCCATAAGGAGTTACACAGCGCACAGCATACCGTTGGAAAGCTCTCTGAGAGCTCTACGATAGGGGCACCTAGCATGCTCGGCTGCTCCTATTTTCAGAGCCCAAAATCGAACATTTTCATAAGTTTTGGGACACTTTTCTTCTTTTGCGCTCTTTTTCCGTCCCAGATCGTGCGTCGTGAGCTGCGAAAAGAACGACATCTAAGTCCATCACATTTCTATTACCGAATCCCACGGCACCTTGGGCAAGACAACTTCACTTCACGTAGAGGCTGGGCCCGCAAAGCGAGAGCGTGGGGCTTGTGACCAGGTATCCGTCGCTCCGGTACCCATAACTTTTGATCCGTAGGAAGTTACACAGCGCACAACATACCATTGGAGAGCTCTCCGAGAGCTCTACGGTGGGGGCTACAAGCTTACTCGGCTGCGCCTGTTTTTGAAGCCCAAAATTGAACATTTTCATTAGTTTCGGGACAATTTTCTTCTTTTGCGCTGTTTTTTCCTCCCAGATCGTACGTCGTGAGCCGCGAAAAGAACGACAACCTAATCCGCCACATTTGTATTACCGAATACCAAGGCAACTTTGGCAAGACAACTTTACTTCACGTAGAGGCTGGGCCCGCAAGCCGAGGGCGTGGGCTTGTGACCAGGTAGATGTCGCTCCGGTGCCCATAACTTTTGATCCATAAGGAGTTACGCGGCGCACAGCATACCGTTGGAAAGCTCTCTAAGAGTTCTACGACAGGGGCACCTAGCATGCTCAGCTGCTTCTATTTTCAGAGCCCAAAATCGAACATTTTTATAAGTTTTGGGACACTTTTCTTCTTTTGCGCTCTTTTTTCATCCCAGATCGTACGTCGTGAGTTGCGAAAAAGATGACAACCTAGTCCATCACATTTATATTACCGAATCCCACGGCACCTTGGGCAAGACAACTTCACTTCACGTAGAGGCTGGGCCCCCAAAGCGAAGGCGTGGGGCTTGTGACTAGGTATTCGTCGCTTCGGTGCCCATAACTTTTGATCCGTAGGAAGTTATACGGCGCACAACATACCATTGGAGAGCTCTCCAAGAGCTCTACGGTGGGGGCTGCAAGCTTACTCGGCTGCGCCTATTTTTGATGCCCAAAATTGAACATTTTCATTAGTTTCGGGACAATTTTCTTCTTTTGCGCTGTTTTTTCCTCCTAGATCGTACGTCATGAGCCGCAAAAAGAATGACAACCTAATCCGCCACATTTGTATTACCGAATCCCATGGCAACTTTGGCAAGACAACTTTACTTCACGTAGAGGCTGGGCCCGCTAGCCGAGGGCGTGGGTCTTGTGACCAGGTAGATGTCGCTCCGGTGCCCATAACTTTTGATCCATAAGGAGTTACGCGGCGCACAGCATACCGTTGGAAAGCTCTCTGAGAGCTCTACGACAAGGGCACCTAGCATGCTCGGCTGCTCCTATTTTCAGAGCCCAAAATCGAACATTTTTATAAGTTTTGGGACACTTTTCTTCTTTTGCGCTCTTTTTCCGTCCCATATCGTACGTCGTGAGTTGCGAAAAGGACGACAACCTAGTCTATCACATTTCTATTACCGAATCCCACGGCACCTTGGGCAAGACAACTTCACTTCACGTAGAGGCTGGGCCCAAAAAGCGAGGGCGTGGGGCTTGTGACCAGGTATCTGTCTCTCCGGTGCCCATAACTTTTGATCCGTAGGAAGTTACACGACGCACAACATACCGTTGGAGAGCTCTCCGAGAGCTCTATGGCGGGGGTTGCAAGCTTACTCGGCTGCGCCTGTTTTTGAAGCCCAAAATTGAACATTTTTATTAGTTTCGGGACAATTTTCTTCTTTTGGGTTATTTTTTCCTCCCAGATCGTACGTCGTGAGCGGCGAAAAGAACGACAACCTAATCTGCCACATTTGTATTACCGAATCCCACAGCAAGTTTGGCAAGACAACTTTACTTCACATAGAAGCTGGGCCCACAAGCCGATGGCGTGGGGCTTGTGACCAGGTATATGTCGCTCCGGTGCCCATAACTTTTGATCCATAAGGAGTTATACGGCGCACAGCATACCATTGGAAAGCTCTTTGAGAGCTCTACGACAGGGGCACCTAGCATGCTCGGCTGCTCCTATTTTCAGAGCCCAAAATCGAACATTTTCTTAAGTTTTGGGACACTTTTCTTCTTTTGCGCTGTTTTTCTGTCCCGCATCGTACGTCGTGAGCCGCGAAAAGGATGACAACCTAATCCATCACATTTCTATTAGCGAATCCCATGGCACCTTGGCCAAGACAACTTCACTTCACGTAGAGGCTCGGCCCACAAACAGAGGGCGTAGGGCTTGTAACCAGGTATCCGTCGTTCCGGTGCCCTTAACTTTCAATCCGTAAGGAGTTACGCGGCGCACAACATACCGTTGGAAAGCTCTCTGAGAGCTCTACGACCGGCACACCTAACAAGCTCAGTAGCATAGTTTTGGGAGCCCAAAATCGAAAGTTTTCATCAGTTTCGGGACACTTTTCTTCTTTTGCGCTATTTTTTCGTCCCGGATTGTTAGTCGTGAGCCGCTAAAAGGACGACAGCTTAATCCATCACATTTCTATTACCGAATCCCACGGCACCTTTATGAAGACAACTTCACTTCACGTAGAGGCTGGGCCCGCAAACCAAGGGAGTGGGGCTTGTGACCAGGTATCCGTCGCTTCGGTGCCTATAACTTTTGATCCATAAGGAGTTACGCGGCGCACAGCATACCGTTGGAAAGCTCTATAAGAGCTCTACGACGGGGGCACCTAGCATGCTTGGCTGCGTCTGTTTTTGAAGTTCAAAATTGAACATTTTCATCAGTTTTGGGACACTTTTCTTCTTTTGCGTTGTTTTTTCGTCCTGGATCGTTAGTCGTGAGTTGCGAAAAGGACAACAACCTAATCCATCACATTTCTATTACCGAATCCCACAGCCCCTTGGGAAAGACAATTTCACTTTACGTAGAGGCTGGGCCCGCAAATCGAGGGAGTGGGGCTTGTGACCAGGTATCCGTCGCTCCGGTGCCCATAGCTTTTGATCCGTAAGGAGTTACGCGGTGCACAGCATACCGTTGAAAAGCTCTCCGAGAACTCTATGACGGGGGCACCAAGCCTACTTAGTTGCGCTTATTTTCAAAGCCCAAATTCAAACGTTTTCATCAGTTCGGGGACACTTTACTTCTTGTAAGCTGTTTTTTCATCCAGAATCGTATGTTGTGAGCTGCGAAAAGGACGAAAACTAATCCATCACATTTCTATTACGAATCCCACGACACCTTGGGCAAGACAACTTAACTTCAGTAGAGGCTGGGCCCGCAAAGTGAGGGCGTAGGGCTTGTGACCAAGTATCCATCGCTCCGGTGCCCATAATTTTTGATCTATAAGGAGTTACGCAGTGCAAAGCATACCGTTGGAAAGCTCTCTGATTGCTCTACGATTGGGGCACCTAGTTTTCGGAGCCCAAAATCAAAAATTTGCATAAATTTTGGGACACTTTTCTTGTTTTGCGCTATTTTTTCGTCCCGGATAGTACGTCGTGAGCCGCGAAAATGATGACAACCTAATCCATAACATTTCTATTATCGAATCCCATGGCACCTTGGGTAAGACAACTTCATTTCACGTAGAGGCTGGGCCCGCAAATCGAGGGCGTGGGGCTTGTGGCAAGGAATTCGTCGCTCCGATGCCCATAGCTTTTGATCCGTAAGGAGTTTTGCGGCGCACAGTATACCGTTGAAAAGATCTCCGAGAGCACTACGACGTGGGCAGCAAGCCTACTTGGCTGCGCCTATTTTTGGAGCCCAAAATCGAACGTTTTCATCAGTTTTGGGACACTTTTCTTCTTTTGCGCTATTTTTTCATCCCGGATCGTACGTCGTGAGCCGCGAAAAGAACGACAACCTAATCCATCACATTTCTATTACCGAATCCCACGGCACATTGTGCAAGAAAACTTTACTTCACGCAGAGCTTGGGCCCACTAATGGAGGGCGTGGGGCTTGTGACCAGGTATCCGTCGCTCCGGTGCACATAACTTTTGATCAATAAGGAGTTACGCGGTGCACAGCATACCGTTGGAAAGCTCTCTCAGAGCTCTACGGCGGGGGCACCTAGCATGCTCAGCTGCGCCTATTTTCGGAGCCCAAAATTGAACATTTTCATAAGTTTTAGGACACTTTTATTCTTTTGCGCTGTTTTTCCATCTCGGATCGTACGTCGTGAGCCGCAAAAAGGACGATAACCTAATCCATCACATTTCTATTACTGAATTACACAGTACCTTGGCCAAGACAACTTCACTTAATGTAGAGGCTGGGCGCGCAAACAGAAGGCGTGGGGCTTGTGACCAGGTATCCGTCGTTCCGGTGCCCTTAACTTTTGATCCGTAAGGAGTTACGCGGTGCACAGCATACCGTTGGAAAGCTCTCTGAGAGCTCCACGACGGGGACAACAAGTCTGCTCAACTGCGCCTGTTTTGGGAGCCCAAAATCGAAAGTTTTCATCAGTTTCGGGATACTATTCTTCTTTTTCTTGTTTTTCTGTCCCGGATCGTACGTCGTGAGCAGCGAAAAGGACGACAACATAATCATATTTCTATTACCGAATCCCACGGCACCTTGGGCAAGACAACTTCACTTCACGTAGAGGCTGGGCCCGTAAATCGAGGGTGTGGGGCTTGTGACCAGGTATCCGTCGCTCCGGTGCCCATAACTTTTGATCCATAAGGAGTTACGCGGCAAACAGCATACCGCTGGAAAGCTCTCTGAGAGCTCTACGACGGGGGCACTAAGCATACTCGGCTGCGCCTGTTTTCAAAGCCCAAAATTCAACGTTTTCATCATTTTCGGGACACTTTTCTTCTTTTAAGCTATTTTTTCATCCCGGATTGTATGTTGTGAGCCGCAAAAAGGACGACAACCTAATCCATCACATTTCTATTACCGAATCTCACGTCACCTTAGGCAAGACAACTTCACTTCACGTAAAGGCTGGGCTCGCAAATCGAGGCTGTGGGTCTTGTGATCAGGTATCCGTCGCTCCGGTGCCCATAACTTTTGATCCATAAGGAGTTACGCGGCGCACAGCATACCGTTGGAAAGCTCTCTTAGAGCTCTACGACGGGGGCATCTAGCATGCTCGGCTGCACCTATTTTCAAAGCCCAAAATTCAACGTTTTCATTAGTTTCGGTACACTTTTCTTCTTTTAAGCTATTTTTTCATCCCGGATCGTATGTCGTGAGCCGCGAAAAGGACGACAACCTAATCCATCACATTTCTATTACCGAATCCCATGGCACCTTGGGCAAGACAACTTCACTTCACGTAGAGCCTGGGCCAGCAAACAGAGGGCGTTGGGCTTATGACCAGGTATCCGTCGCTTCGGTGCCCTTAACTTTTGATCCGTAAGGAGTTACGCGGCCCACAATATACCGTTGGAAAGCTCTTTGAGAGCTCTACGACGGAGGTAGCAAGCCTGCTCAGCTGCGCCTATTTTCAGAGCTCAAAATCGAACATTTTCATCAGTTTCAGGACACTTTTCTTCTTTTCTGTTATTTTTCTGTCCCGGATCGTACGTCGTGAGCTGCGAAACGGACGGCAACCTAATCCATCACATTTCTATTACCTAATCCCACGGCACCTTGGGCAAGATAGCTTCACTTCACGTAAAGGCTGGGCCCGCAAACCGAGTGCGTGGGGAATATGACCAGGTATCCGTCACTCCGGTGCCCATAACTTTTCTTCTATAAGGAGTTACGCGGCGCACAGCATACCGTTGGAAAGCCTTATGAGAGCTCTACGATGGGGGCACCTAGCAAGCTCGGCTGCATCTGTTTTCGGAACCCAAAATCGAACATTTTCAGAAGTTTTGGGACAGTTTTCTTCTTTTGCGCTATTTTTTCATCCCGGATCATACGTCATGGACCGCGAAAAGGACGACAACCTAATCCATCACATTTCTATTACCGAATCCCATGGCACCTTGGGCAAGACAACTTCACTTCACGTAGAGGCTGGGCCCGTAAATCGAGGGCGTGGGGCTTGTGACTAGGTATCCGTCGCACCGGTGCCCATAACTTTTGATTTGTAAGGAGTTACGCGGTGCACAACATACCGTTGGAAAGATCTCCGAGAGCTCTACGACGTGGGCAGCAAGCCTACTCGGCTGTGCCTATTTTCGGAGCCCAAAATCGAACGTTTTCATTAGTTTCGGGACACTTTTCTTCTTTTGCGCTGTTTTTCCGTCCCGGATCGTAAGTCGTGAGCCGTGAAAAGGACGACAACCTAATCCATCACATTTCTATTACCGAATCCCATGGCACCTTGGGCAAGACAACTTTACTTCACGTAGAGCCTAGGCCCTCAAACCGAGGGCGTGGGGCTTGTGACCAGGTATCCGTCGCTCCAATTCCCATAACTTTTGATCCATAAGAAGTTACATGGCGCACAGTATACCGTTGGAAAGCTCTCTGAGAGCTCTATGACGGGGGCACCTAGCATGCTCGACTACGCCTATTTTCGTAGCCCAAAATCGAACATTTTCAAAAGTTTTGGGACACTTTTCTTCTTTTCCGCTGTTTTTCTTTCCCGGATCGTACGTCGTGAGCAGCGAAAAGGACGACAACCTAATCATATTTCACATACCGATTCCCACGGCACCTTGGGCTAGCAAATCGAGGGCGTGGGGCTTGTGACCAGGTATCCGTCGCTCTGGTGCACTTAACTTTTGATCCGTAAGGAGTTACGCAGCGCAAAGCATACCGTTGGAAAGCTCTCCGAGAGCTCTACGATTGGGGCACCAAGCCTGCTCAGCTGCGCTTATTTTTAAAGCCCAAAATCGAACGTTTTCATCAGTTTTGGGAAACTTTTCTTCTTTTACGATGTTTTTCCATCCCGGATAGTACGTCGTGAGCCGCGAAAAGGACAACAACCTAATCTATCACATCTCTATTACCGAATCCCACGGCACCTTGGGCAAGACAACTTCACTTCACGTAGAGGCTGGACTAGCAAACTGAGGGCGTGGGGCTTATGACCAGGTATCCGTCGCTCCGGTGCCCATAACTTTTGATCCATAAGGAGTTACGCGGCGCACAGCATACCGTTGCAAAGCTCTATGAGAGCTCTACAACGGGGGTACGCTTGGCTGCGTCTGTTTAACAAAATCGAACATTTTCATAAGTTTTAGGACACTTTTCTTCTTTTGCGCTGTTTTTCCGTCCCGGATCATACGTCGTGAACCGCGAAAAGAATGACAACCTAATCCTTCATATTTCTATTACAGAATCCCACGACACCTTGGGCAAGACAACTTCATTTCACGTAGAGGCTGGGCCCGCAAACAGAGGGCGTGGGGCTTTTGACCAGGTATCCGTCGCTCTGGTGCCCTTAACTTTTGATCCATAAGGAGTTACGCGGCGCACAACATACCGTTGGAAAGCTCTCTGAGAGCTCTACGACGAAGGCAACAAGCCTGCTAAGTTGCGCCTATTTTCAGAGCCCAAAATCGAACGTTTTCATCAGTTTTCGTACACTTTTCTTCTTTTCCGTTGTTATTCTGTCCCGGATCGTACGTCGTGAGCCGCGAAAAGGACGACAAGCTAATCCATCACATTTCCATTACCGGATCCCGCGGCACCTTGGGCAAGACAACTTCACTTCACGTAGAGGCAGGGCCCTCAAACAGAGGGCGTGGGGCTTATGACCAGGTATCCGTCGCTCTGGTGCCATTAACTTTTGATCCGTAAGAAGTTACTCGGCGCACAGCATACCGTTGGAAAGCTCTCTGTGAGCTCTACAACGGGGGTAGCAATCCTGCTCGGCTGCGCCTATTTTCGGAGCCCAAAATCGAACATTTTTATCAGTTTCGGGATACTTTTCTTCTTTTCCGCAGTTTTTCCGTCGTGAATCGTATGTCGTAAGCCGCGAAAAGGACGACAACCTAATCCATCACATTTCCATTACTGAATCCCATGGCACCTTGGGCAAGACAACTTCACTTCACATAGAGGCTGGGCTCGCAAATCGAAGGCGTGGGGCTTGTGACCAGGTATCTGTCGCTCCGGTGCCCATAATTTTTGATCCGTAAGGAGTTACGCGGCGCACAATATACCGTTGTAAAGCTCTCTGAGAGCTCTACGACGGGGGCACCTAGCATGCTCTACTGCGCCTATTTTCTGAGCCCAAAATCGAACATTTTCATAATTTTTGGGACACTTTTCTTCTTTTGCGCTATTTTTCCGTCACGGATCGTACGTCGTGAGTCGCAAAAACGACGACAACCTAATCCACCACAATTCTATTACCGAACCCCATGGAACATTGGCCAAGACAACTTCACTTCACGTAGAGGCTAGGCCCGCAAACGGAGGGCGTGGGGCTTGTGACCAGGTATCCGTCGCTAAGATTCCCTTAACTTTTGATCCGTAAGGAGTCACTAAGTGTACAGCATGCCGTTGGAAAGCTCTCTGAGAGCTTTACGACTGGGGCAGCAAGCCTGCTCGGCTGTGCCTATTTTCGGAGCCTAAAAATGAACGTCTTCATCAGTTTTGGGATACTTTTCTTCTTTTTCGATGTTTTTCCCTCGCGGATCGTACGTCGTGAGCCGCGAAAAGGACGACAACCTAATCCATCACATTTCTATTATCGAATCCCATGGCACTTTGGGCAAGACAACTTCACTTCACGCAGATGATAGGACCGCAAAGTGAGGGCGTGGGGCTTGTAACCAGGTATCCGTCGCTCCGGTGCCCATAACTTTTGATCCGTAAGGAGTTACGCGGCGCACAACATACCGTTGGAAAGCTCTCCGAGAGCTCTACGACAGGGGTGGCAAGACTGCTCGGCTGTGCCAGTTTTTGGAGCCCAAAATCGAACGTTTCCATAAGTTTCGGGACACTTTTCTTCTTTTCTACAGTTTTTCCATCCCGGATCGTACGTCGTGATTCGCGAAAAGGAAGACAACCTACTCCATTACATTTCTATTACCGAATCCCACGGTACCTTGGGCAAGACAACTTCACTTCACGTAGTGGCTGGGCCCGCAAACCAAGGGCGTGGGGCTTGTGACCAGGTATCCGTCGCTCCGGTGCCCATAACTTTTGATCTGCAATGAGTTACGCGCCGTACAGCATACCGTTGGAAACATCTCTGAGATTTCTACTACAGAGGCACCGAGCATGCTTGGCTACGCCTGTTTTCGGATAGCAAAATCAAACATTTTCATAAGTTTTGGGACACTTTTATTCTTTTGCGCTATTTTTCCATCCCAGATCATACGTCGTGAGCCACGAAAAGGGCAACAACCTAATCCATCACATTTTTATTACCGAATCCCACGATACCTTGGGCAAGACAACTTCACTTCACGTAGAGGCTGTACCCGCAAACCTAGGGCATGGGGCTTATGACCCGGTATTCGTCTCTCCGGTGCCCTTAGCTTTTGATCCGTAAGGAGTTACGCGGCGCACAGCATACCGTTGGAAAGCTCTCTGAGAGCTCTACGACAAAGGCAACAATCCCGCTCGGCTGCGCCAGTTTTTGGAGTCCAAAATTGAACGATTTCATCAGCTTCAGGATACTTTTCTTCTTTTCCGATGTTATTCTGTCCCGGATCGTACGTCGTGAGCCAAAAAAAGGACGATAACCTAATCCATCACATTTCTATTACCGAATCCAACGGCACCTTGGGCAAGACAACTTCACTTCACGTAGAGGCTAGTCCCGTAAATCCAACGGCGTGGGGCTTATGGCCAGGTATCCGTCGCTCCAGTACCCATTTCTTTTGATCTATAAGGAGTTACGTGGCACACAGCATACCGTTGGAAAGCTCTATAAGAGCTCTACGACGGGGGCACCAAGCATGCTCGACTGCGTCTGTTTTCGAAGCCCAAAATCAAACATTTTCTTAAGTTTTGGGACACTTTTCTTCTTTTGCGCGGTTTTTTCATCCCGGATCGTACGTCATGAGCTGCGAAAAGGACGACAACCTAATCCATCACATTTCTATTACCGAATCACATGGCACGTTGGGAAAGACAACTTCACTTCTCTTTGAGGATGGGCCCGCAAATCGAGGGCATGGGGCTTGTGACCAGGTATCCGTCGCTCCGGTGCCCATAACTTTTGATCCGTAAGGAGTTACGCGGCGCACAGCATACCGTTGGAAAGATCTCCGAGTCCTCTACGACGGGGGCTACAAGTCTACTTGGCTGCACCTATTTTCGAAGCCCAAAATTGAACATTTTCATCAGTTTCAGAATACATTTCTTCTTTTCAGCTGTTTTTTCATCCCAGATCGTATGTCGTGAGCCGCGAAAAGGACGACAACCTAAGCCATCACATTTCTATTACCGAATCCCATGGCACCTTGGGCAAGACAACTTCACTTCACGTAGAGGCTGGGCCCGCAAACCGAGGGCGTGGGGCTTGTGACCAGGTATCCGTCGCTCCGGTGCCCATAACTTTTGATCCGTAATGAGTTACGCGGCACACAACATACCGTTGGAAAGCTATCTGAGAGTTCTACGACGGGGGCACCTAGCATGCTCGGCTGCGCCTGTTTTCGGAGAGCAAAATCGAACATTTTCATTAGTTTGGGACACTTTTCTTCTTTTGCGCTGTTTTTCTGTCCGGGATCGTACGTCGTGAGCCATGAAAAGGACGACAACCTAATCCATCACATTTCTATTACCAAATCCCACGGCACCTTGGGCAAGACAACTTCACTTCATGTAGAGGCTGGGCCCGCAAACCGAGGGCGTGGGGCTTGTGACTAGGTATCTATCACTCCGGTGCCCTTAACTTTTGATTTGTTAGGAGTTACGAGGCGCACAGCATACCGTTGGAAAGCTCTCTGAGAGCTCAACGACAGAAGCATTAACCCTGCTCGGCTGCGCCTATTTTCGGAGCCTAAAATCGATTGTTTTCATCAGTTTTCGGACACTTTTCTTCTTTTTCGCTGTTACTCTATCCTGGATCGTACGTCGTGAGCCGCGAAAAGGACGACAACCTAATTCATCACATTTCTATTACCGAATCCAACGAAACCTTGGGCAAGACAACTTCACTTCACGTTGAGGCTGGGCCCATAAATCGAGGGCGTAGGGCTTGTGACCAGGTATCCGTCGCTCCGGTGCCCATAACCTTTGATCTATAAGGACTTACGCAGCGCACAGCATACCGTTGGAAATATCTATGAGAGCTCTACGACAGGGGCACCTAGCTTGCTCGGCTGCGTCTGTTTCGAAGGCCAAAATCGAACATTTTCATATGTTTTAGGACACTTTTCTTCTTTTGCGCTGTTTTTCCGTCCCGGATCGTAAGTCATGAGCCGCGAAAAGGACGACAACCTAATCCATCACATTTCTATTACCGAATCCCACGGGACCTTGGGCAAGACAACTTCAGATCACATAGAGGCTGGGCCCGTAAATCGAGGGCGTGGGGCTTGTGACTAGGTATCCGTCGCTCTGGTGCCCATAACTTTTGATCTGTAAGGAGTTACGAGGCGCACAACATACCGTTAGAAAGATCTCCGAGAGCTCTACAATGTGGGCAGCAAGCCTACACGGCTGTGCCTGATTTTGGAGCCCAAAATCAATCGTTTTTATCAGTTTCGGGACACTTTTCTTCTTTTGCGCTATTTTTTTAATCCAGGATCGTACGTTGTGAGCTGCGAAAAGTACGATAACTTAATCCATGACATTTCTATTACCGAATCTCTTGGCACCTTGTGCAAGACAACTTCACTTCACGTAGAGGCTGGGCCCGCAAAGCGAGGGCATGGGGCTTCTGACCAGGTATCCGTCGCTCTACTGCCTATAACTTTTGATCCGTAAGAAGTTACGCAGCGCACAACATACCGTGGGAAAGCTCTTCGAGAGCTCTAGGACAAGGGAAACAAGTCTGCTTGGCTGCGCCTGTTTTCGAAGCCCAAAATCAAACATTTTAATCAGTTTCGGGATACATTTCTTCTTTTTTGCTATTCTTTCGTCCCAGATTGTACGTCGTGAGCCTCGAAAAGGACGACAACCTAATCCATCACATTTCTATTACCGAATCCTACGGTACCTTGGTCAAGATAACTTCACTTCACGTAGATGCTGGGCTCGCTAACCGAGGGTGTGGGGCTTGTGACCAGGTATCCGTCGCTACGGTGCCTTTATCTTCTGATCCGTAAGGCGTTACTCAACGCATAGCATACCGTTGGAAAGCTCTCGGAGAGCTCTACGATGGGGGCACCTAACATGCTTGGCTGCGCCTATTTTCGAAGCCCAAAATTGAACATTTTCATAATTTTTGGGACACTTTTTTTCTTTTGTGCTCTTTTTTCGTCCCAAATTGTATGTCGTGATCCGCGTAAAGGATGACAACCTAATCTATCACATTTCTATTATCGGATCCCGCGGCACCTTGGGCACGACAACTTCACTTCACGTAGAGGCAGGGCCCTCAAACAGAGGGTGTGGGGCTTGTGACCAGGTATCCGTAGCTCCGGTGCCCTCAACTTTTTATCCGTAAGGAGTTACTCGGCGCACAGCATACCGTTGGAAAGCTCACTGAGAGCTCTACAACTTGTGAAACAAGCCTACTCAGCTGCGCCTATTTTCGGAGCCCAAAATCAAACGTTTTCATCAGTTTCGGGATACTTTTCTTTTGCGCAACGTTTTGGTCCCGGATCGTACGTTGTGAGCTGTTAAAAGTACGATAACCTAATCCATCACATTTCTATTACCGAATCCTATGGCACCTTGGGCAAGACAACTTTACTTCACATAGAGGCTGGGCCAGCAAAGTGAGGGCGTGGGGCTTGTGACCAGGTATTCGTTGCTCTGGTGCTCATAACTTTTGATCCGTAAGGAGTTACGTAGCGCACAACATACCGTGGGAAAGCACTCCGAGAGCTCTACGAAGGGGGCAACAAATCTTCTTGGCTGCGCTTGTTTTCGATGCCCAAAATCGAACATTTTTATCAGTTTCGGGATACATTTCTTCTTTTTCGCTGTTTTTCTGTCCTAGATCGTATGTCGTGAGTCACGAAAAAGAAAACAACCTAATCCATCACATTTCTATTACCGAATCCCAAGGTACCTTGGTCAAGAAAACTTCACTTCACGTAGAGGCTGGGCCCGCAAACCGAGGGCGTGGGGCTTGTGACCAGGTATCCGTCGCTCCGGTGCCCTTAACTTTGATCCACAAGGAGTTACTCGGCTCACAGCATACCGTTGGAAAGCTCTCTGAGAGCTCTACGACGGGGGCACCTAACATGCTTGGCTGCGCCTATTTTCGGAGCCCAAAATCGAACATTTTCATAATTTTTGGGACACTTTTCTTCTTTTGCGTTATTTTTTAGTCCCAGATTATACGTCATGAGCTGCAAAAGGGACGACAACCTAATCCATCACATTTCTATTACCAGATCCCACGACACCTTGGGCAAGACAACTTCACTTCACGTAGAGGCAGGGCCCTCAAATAGAGGGCGTGGGGCTTGTGACCAGGTATCTGTAGCTCCGGTGCCCTTAACATTTTATCCGTAAGGAGTGACTCGGCGCACAACATACCGTTGGAAAGCTCTCTAAGAGCACTATGACTGGGGTAGCAAGCCTGCTAGGCTGCGCCTGTTTTCGGAGCCCAAAATCGAACGTTTCTATCAGTTTCGAGATACTTTTCTTCTTTTTCGCAATTTTTCCGTCGCGAATCGTACGTCGTGATCATCGAAAAGGACGACAACCTACCGAATCCAATGGCACATTGGGCAAAACAACTTCACTTCACATAGAGGCTGGGCATGCAAATCGAGGGCGTGGGGCTTGTGTCCAGGTATCTATTGCTCCGGTGCCCATAATTTTTGATCCGTAAGGAGTTACACGGCGCACAGTATACCGTTGGAAAGCTCTCTGAGAGCTCTACGACGGGAGCACCTAGCATGCCCGGCTGTACCTATTTTCAGAGCCCAAAATCAAGCATTTTATTAAGTTTTGGGATATTTTTCTTATTTTGCGTTGTTTTTCTGTCCCGAATCGTACGTCGTGAGCCGTGAAAAGGGCGACAACCTAATCCATCACATTTCTATTACCGAATCCCACGACACCTTGGACAAGACAACTTCACTTCACGTAGAGGCTGGGCCCGCAAACAGAGGGCGTGAGGCTCGTGACCAGGTATCCATCGCTCCGATGCCCTTAACTTTTGATCCGTAAGGAGTTACTCAGCGCACAGCAT
This sequence comes from Ehretia macrophylla, assembly GCA_037974665.1. Classification (NCBI taxonomy): domain Eukaryota; kingdom Viridiplantae; phylum Streptophyta; class Magnoliopsida; order Boraginales; family Ehretiaceae; genus Ehretia; species Ehretia macrophylla. The sequence continues at coordinate 55,121,671 of CM075764.1, forward strand.
ACCGTTGGAAAGCTCTCTGAAAGCTCTACGACAGGGGTAGCAAGCCTGCCCAGTTGTGCTTGTTTTCAGAGCCCAAAATTGCACGTTTTCATCAGTTTCGGGATACTTTTCTTCTTTTTCGCTGTTTTTCTGTCACGGATCGTACGTTGTGAGCTGCAAAAAGGACGACAACCAAATCCATCATATTCTATTACCGAATCCCAAGGCACATTGGGCAAGACAACTTCACTTCATGTAGAGGATGGGACCGCAAAGCGAGGGAGTGGGGCTTGTGACCAGGTATCTATCGCTCCAGTAACCATAACTTTTGATCCGTAAAGAGTTACGCGGCGCACAACATGCCGTTGGAGAGCTCTTTGAGAGTTCTACGACGGGGGCACCTAGAGTGCTAGGCTGCACCAATTTTCAGAGAGCAAAATCAAACATTTTCATAAGTTTTGGGACACTTTTCTTCTTTTGTGCTGTTTTTTCGTCCCGGATCGTACGTCGTGAGCCACAAAAAGGACGACAAGCTAATCCATTACATTTCTATTACCGAATCCCATGGCACCTTGGGCAAGACAACTTCACTTCACGTAGAGGCTGGGCTCGCAAACCGAGGGCGTGGGGCTTGTGACTAGGTATCCGTCGTTTCGGTCCCCATAACTTTTGATCCATAAGGAGTTACGCGGCGCACAGCATACCGTTGGAAAGCTCTCTGAGAGCTCTACGACGGGGGCACCTAACATGCTTTGCTGCGCCAATTTTCGGAGCCCAAAATCGAACATTTTCATAATTTTTTGGATACTTTTCTTCTTTTGCGCTGTTTTTCCGTCACGGATCGTACGTCGTGAGCCGTGAAAAGGACGACAACCTAATCCATCACATTTCTATTACCGCATCCCACAACACCTTGGGCAAGACAACTTCACTTCACGTAGAGGCAGGGCCCTCAAACAGAGGGCGTGGGGCTTGTGATAACGTATCCCTCGCTCCAGTGCCCTAAACTTTTGATCCGTAAGGAGTTACTTGGCGCACAACATACTGTTGAAAAGCTCTCTGAGAGCTCTACGACGGGGGCAGTAAGCCTGCTTAGCTGTGCTTGTTTTCAGAGCCCAAAATCGAACATTTTTATCAATTTCTGGATACTTTTCTTCTTTTTCGCAGTTTTTTTGTCGCGAATCGTACGTCGTGAGTCACGAAAAGGACGACAACCTAATCCATCACATTTCTATTACCAAATACCATGGCACCTTGGGCAAGACAAATTCACTTCACATAGTGGCTGGGCCTGTAAATCGAGGGCGTGGGGCTTGTGACCAGGTATATACCGCTCTGGTGCCCATAACTTTTGATCCGTAAGGAGTTACGTGGCGCACAGCATACCGTTGGAAAGCTCTCTGAGAGCTCTACGATGGGGGCAACTAGCATGCTCGGCTGCGCCTATTTTCGTAGCCCAAAATTGAACATTTTCATAATTTTGGGTCACTTTTCTGGTTTTTCAATATTTTTCCATCCCACATCGTATGTCGTGAGCCGCAAAAAGAACGACAACCTAATCCATCACATTTTTATTACCGTAACCCACGGCACTTTGGGCAAGACAACTTCACTTCACGTAAAGGCTGGGCCCGCAAACGGAGGGCGTGGGGCTTGTGACCAGGTATTTGTTGCTCCGGTGCCCATAACTTTTGATCCATAATGAGTTACGCGGCGCACAGCATACCATTGGAAAGCTCTCTGAGAGCTCTATGATGGAGGCACCTAGCATGCTCGGCTGCGCCTATTTTCAGAACCCAAAATCGAACATTTTCATAAGTTTTGGGACACTTTTCTTCTTTTATGCTGTTTTTCTATCCTGGATCGTACGTCGTGAGCCGCGAAAAGGAGGACAACCTAATCCATCACATTTCTATTACTGAATCCCATGACACCTTGGGCAAGACAATTTCACTTCACGTAAAGGCTGGGCCCGCAAACAAGAGGGCGTGGGGCTTGTGATCAGGTATCCGTCGCTTCGATGCCCTTAACTTTTTATCTGTAAGGAGTTACTCGTCGCACAACATACTGTTGGAAAGCTCTCCGAGAGCTCTACGACGAGGGCACCTAGCATGCTCGGCTGCACATTTTCGAAGCCCAAAATCGAACATTTTCATAATTTTTGGGATACTTTTCTTCTTTTGCGCTGTTTTTTCGACACGGATTGTACGTCGTGAGCCTCGAAAAGGACGACAACCTAATCCATCACATTTCTATTACCGAATCCTATGGCACATTGGGCAAGACAACTTCACTTCACGTAGAGGTTGGGCCCGCAAACCAAGTGCGTGGGGCTTGAGACCAGGTATCCGTCGCTACGGTGCCAATAACTTTTGATCCATAAGGAGTTACGCAGCGCACAGTATACCGTTGGAAAGCTCTTTGAGAGCTCTATGACGGGGGCACCTAGCATTCTCGGCTATGCCTATTTTCAGAACCCAAAATCGAACATTTTAGTAAGTTTTGGGACACTTTTCTTCTTTTGTGCTGTTTTCCCATCCCAGATCGTACGTCGTGAGCCACAAAAAGGAGGACAACCTAATCCATCACATTTCTATTACCGAATCCCATGACACCTTAGGCAAGACAATTTCACTTCACGTAGAGGCTGGGCCCGCAAACACAGGGCGTAGGGCTTGTGACCAGGTATCCGTCGCTCCGATACCCATAACTTTTGATCCGTAAGGAGTTACTCGGCGCACCGCATACTGTTGGCAAGCTCTCTGAGAGCACTACGATAAGGGCACCTAGCATTCTCGGTTGCACTTGTCTTCAGAGCCCAAAATCAAACATTTTCATAATTTTTGGGATACTTTTCTTCTTTTGCGCTGTTTTTCCGTCCCGGATCGTACGTCGTGAGCCGTGAAAAGGACGACAACCTAATCCATCACATTTCTATTACCGAATCCCACGGCACCTTGGGCAAGACAACTTCACTTCACATAGAGGCTGGGCCCGCAAACCGAGGGCGTAGGGCTTGTGACCATGTATTCGTCACTCCGGTGCCCATAACTTTTGATCCATAAGGAGTTACGCGGCGCACAGCATACCGTTGGAAAGCTCTCTGAGAGTTCTACGACGGGGGCACCTAGCATTCTCGGTTGCGTCTATTTTCAGAGCCCAAAATTGAACATTTTAATAAGTTTTGGGACATTTTTCTTCTTTTGCGTTGTTTTTCCATCCTGGATCGTACGTCGTGAGCCACGAAAAGGACAACAACCTAATCCATCACATTTCTATTACCGAATCCCACGGTACCTTGGGCAAGACAACTTCACTTCACGTCGAGGCTGGGCGCGCAAATAGAAGGCGTGGGGCTTGTGACCAGGTATCCGTCGCTCCGATGCCCTTAACTTTTGATCAGTAAAGAGTTACTCGGCGCACAGCATACCGTTGGAAAGCTCTCAGAGACCTCTACGATGGGGGCAGCAAGCTTGCTCAGCTGTGCCTTCTTTCCAGAGCCCAAAATTGAACGTTTTCATCAGTTTCGGGATACTTCTCTACTTTTTCGCTGTTTTTCCGTCGCAGATCGTACGTTGTGAGCCGCGAAAAGGACGACAACCTAATCCATCACATTTCTATTACCGAATCCCATGGCACCTTGGGCAAGACAACTTCACTTCACGTAGAGGATGGGACCACAAAGCGAGGGCGTGGGGCTTGTGACTAGGTATCCGTCGCTCCGGTGCCCATAACTTTTGATCCGTAAAGAGTTACGCGGCACACAGCATACCGTTGGAAAGCACTACAAGATCTCTACGACGGCGGTGGCAAGCCTACTCGGTTGTGCCTATTTTGGAGCCCAAAATCAAACATTTTCATCAGTTTCAGGATACTTTTCTTTTTTTTTTCTGCTATTTTTTCATCCCGGATCCTTCGTCGTGATTCGCGAAAAGGACGACAACCTAATCCATCACATTTCTATTACCAAATCCCACGATACCTTGGGCAAGACAACTTCAATTCACGTAGTGGCTAGGCCCGCAAACCGAGGGCGTAGGGCTTGTGATTAGGTATCCGTCGCTCCGGTGCCCATAACTTTTGATCAGTAAAGAGTTACGCGACGAACAACATACCGTTTGAAAGCTCTCCGAGAGCTCTACGATGGGGGCACCAAGACTTCTTGACTTTGCCTGTTTTCAGAGTCCAAAATCGAACGTGTTCACTAGTTTCGGGACACTTTTCCTCTTTTAGAATGTTTTTCCATCCCGGATCGTACGTCGTGAGTCGCGAAAAGAACGACAATCTAATCCATCACATTTCTATTACCGAATCCAATGGCACTTTGGGCAAGACAACTTCACTTCACGTAGAGGCTGGGCCCGCAAACCGAGAGTGTGGGGCTTGTGAACAGGTATCCGTCGCTCCGGTGCCCATAACTTTTGATCCGTAATGAGTTACGCGATGTACAGCATACCGTTGGAAAGCTCTATGAGAGCTCTACGACGGGCGAACCTAGCATGCTAGGCTGCGTCTGTTTTTGAAGCCCCAAATCAAACATTTTCATAAGTTTTGGGACACTTTTCTTATTTTGCGCTATTTTTTCATCCCGGATCGTACGTCGTGAGCCACGAAAAGGTCAACAACCTAATTCATCACATTTCTATTACTGAATCACACAACACTTTGGGCAAGTCAACTTCACTTCACGTTGAGCCTGGGCCCGCAAATAGAGGGCATGAGGCTTGTGACCAGGTATCCATCGCTCCGATGCCCTAAACTTTTGCTCTCAGTTCATTTTCAGTATCAGTTGTTGTGGCCGACTTCAAATCATCCCTTTATCACGCCAAATGGGTGTACTCCGGATGTACCCCGAAATTCTACGACCCAACTCTCCGAGGAAGTCTAGCCCCCAAGCGAGAGAGGGAATTGGACAATAGTAGTCACGGTTGCACCAGCAAGCCCGATGCTGCCCGGTGTGCGTGAACGCTACCACGCCAGAATGAAAGGTTGCAACCTTGTATGCAATGCACATTTATGACATTTAATATATCACATTAGGAGGACAACAAAGTAGGTTGCCTCCGGACAGTCATAAGATTGCACATTGACAAGTAAACAAGCGAGGCACGATATGACAGGCAATTTCACTTATAAAGCACATGGAGTCATATGAGTATTAAACGGGCAGCCATGTAACGCATGTAAATCAAGTCATATAACTCACTTCGAAGTTCACGTAATCAAATAACAAGATTATTCAACATGCAACGACATCTACGTGGATTCGGGTGCAAGAAAAACCTACTTGTCAACATGTAATCATCAAGATCGCATTTAGGGCTGCAATGGCAACTACGGGCAGCCTACTAAACATATAATTAAACACGATATTCATAGGATCGACACTTAGTGAATTTACCTAGTCACTAGGGTTTCCATTTTGTGCTTACCCGTGCGATTAAGCCCCAAGTCAACTTCAAAATCAATCTCAAGCCATGCATCGATTAATTCAAACATCCTCAAGTATTCAAAACAGTCCACACAACATCCCAATGCCACAATCCCAAGCATTTAATTCAACAAGAGAAGTTACAACAATTTTTCTAAGCATATCACTAAGTGAAACCCTCACTGCAATGGGCTGTTTTCTCACAATCATTAAGACAAGCAAACAATCTCCAATTCCAGTGAATAAGATGTCAAATTAAATCTTAATAAGTGAACTAAATTCAGAAACAAACCTCGCATCATTTGGAGTTCGGGTTCAATAGTTATAGCCAAAACAGTGAGATTGCACAAAACTGTCCAGATTTGCACACATTTCAATACTTGTCGTTTTTGAGGTCCTTAGGGTCCGATTTAGCCTTAGTCCATTTCTGACAAAAATGTCCAGAACTGAAAAATATAGTAGCACACCCAATTTCATGCATTTTTGATATCATTTACTAAGTCCAAAATGGTTCGTTCTACAAGGTCAGTGAAACTGCCAAAACCTGCTTCATTTTTCCAGACTTCCAGATTTGGACACATTTTAATGATTTACCATTTTGAGGACTTTAGAGTCAGAATTAGCTTTGGCCTATTTCTGGGAAAAATGTTCAGAACTGGAAAAACTAGATACCTACCAAGTTTTACGAATTTTTAACGTCTTATGCCTAGCCAAAATCATCTCACACCAACAAGACAGAAAGCTGTCACAAACCCGAATTCATCTATCACCACCTTCTAGCTCAAAATCTTGCCATGCATGGTTATAAAAGCTTATGAACACACATATATCTCAAGTACAGAAGCAAAGATAAACATTTAAGAGCATGCATGTGGGTTTTTGAAAGATTTTCAAGAAGTTTTAGTCCTCACCTTAGCAAAACAACAAGAAGATGCACAAGACTCTTGGTGAAGCACAAAGTTGATCTTCTTCCTTGCTTAGCCAAGACACCAACTCGATTTTCTCTATTTTTCCTAGCTTAGTGACCAAGTTCTTAGTAGGTGCATGTGGTTAGAACAAGAAGAAAAGAAATGGAAGCTAGGAAACTCACCTAGGCTGAAATGGTTGTTCAAAGAGCTTGCATGTGTGATTCTTGCAACTTAGCTTGCTTAGTCGAGCTTCTTAGCTACTTGCTTGCCTTGATGAACCATGGAATGATGAAGATGAGCTATGGAGTGAATGAACTCAGCCAAAGCCGAGAGAGAGAGAGAGAAGAATGAGAGGGAGAGAGAGAAATGTGAAGAGATGAGAGAAATGAAAGAAAAATGAAGGCTTTGCAAAAGATGAAGCATGTGTAGGCCTTGGGCATACATAAAATCAGATTTGTGTCTTCAAGAAGCATGGTTTTTGAATTATCTAGCATGGGAAAGGAGCCTATGTCGAGATTGGCAGAGTTTTGAGGAGTTTTGAGCTAATTTTTTATGCATTTGTGTCATAACTTGTCATAGAATTGTCTAGAATAAATTTTGAATTGAGCAAGCAAGCATAAATGCCACAAGGTGGTCAGCCAAGGCATGTAAAAATCTGATTTTTTGTCATCTTTTGAGCATTATTTAATTGTGTGTTGAAAGTGCAAAAGAATAAGGAATGTTTAGCTTTTGGTGAGATTTTGTCTTCTAGTGAGTTGAATTAGTAATTTAATATTCGTTAGTGGGATTTGTAGGATTAATTATTGATCTAGTGCTTCGTGTAAGATGCTTTCTTGATTAGTGTGAGGGCACGCTTTCCTAAGTCTAGGACACGCATTACGAGGTAGGGCACGAACTACGAGACGAATGCACGTTTTTTCAAGTAAATGCACGCAACCCTAAATGAATGCACGTAATTCAATGCAAGGCACACAAAACGAAACCCAATTCTTAAACCTAGGTCAAGGCACGCAAATCTAGGTTAGAGCACATGAAACGAGGTATCACACGCAAATCGAGGTCGGGCCTCACATCCTCCCCTCCTTAAAAGAATTTCGTCCTGAAATTCATTTTTACCTATTGAGGTCAGTTAGATGGGTTCTAGCCATTGATATTTCTACTCTGGGCCGATGCTCGCTCCATGATCCCCTTTTCCAAAACTAATTCACTTCCAAACTTTCTCCAATTGTTAATTCGGTGTGACCCCTACTTTTGTAGTTCGTTCCTTTGAACGACTCTATTCTCCATTTGATCTTAAGGTCAAGTTCATTAACTAAGGTTAGAATCTCTATATAACTATAACTATATAACTATAACTCCAAAATCATGACTTATGTCGTGTCGATTTTGCACTCATATCTCAAAAGGAATATCCCAATAATACCACGATCCTAGGGTGACATACACTAATTTCAATATGATAAATCTATATCCGATTTACATACCATGTCAACTACTTCAAACTGTTATCACATAGGCCATACACAGGTTATGGATCATTTCACAATATGACCCTATTTTCAGGAAGAACACTTCCAAACAAACTAATCCATTTCAAGTCGTCATCTATCGATAGTATCATAGTCCTTTTTATCTCATAAGTACATTAGATTAGCAAATCTTCTAGTGACTAGTCTCCAAGTTACAGGCTCCTATTCACTAACCTCCTTTCCCGGCTTTGTTAACCGTCATGCTCGTAATCAACGAGAAAGACCGTTGAGATTCGTTAAACACAACTCTAAGGCTTATTAAGTACCACCAACAAACTGCCGTCAAAATTGCATAGGTAAACTAATCATGTGGCACTCATTCAACTCTTCAAGTAAGTTTCATCAGCTTGTGACCCATAATTTGTTTCTTTATTCATATCTTTGTCTTCAAGTTACGAAGCTCCAGAATTTCTTTTAATCTTAATCAAGACTCCCAAAGCGAATGGTTTTAACCTCAAATAAATTTCACTCACCTCAATACAATGTTACGTCATACTTAAGAAGATAATGGTCCCACTTACTTAGCGACCTAGTCATTCTTTCGAACACTTAATACCCGCCAATATATCTTCAACAATAATGCTACTAAGCTAGGGTTATAGCCACGTAAGCGATATCAATGTTTCACTAGGTTACCGGTCGTACAACAATAATCCTAGGACTATAAATGGGTACCGGAATGATCTAGGTCATAGGATACTTACCATACTAACCCAAGTAGCTTGTTACACGAAATAACTTTAAGGCTGTATCAACATAAGAATTATGACCACGAGGCATCCTTCAATATAACATAATAGAACTTCAAAAGTAATCAACCACTTATCTAACTATCACTACGAGATTCGTCCTCTATTCAACAACCAAAATTCAAAGTCCGCCAACCGCTATTCAACAACCACAACTCGAAGTCCACCAAACGCTAGTTTCTAGACGTGAAACGGTGCACTTAAATACGGTTGTCTAACAATAGTCTCTTGGGTCATCATGACTCTGATTCATATTTATTTTAACTATGTGGAATCTTACTCTCCCCATTCACATGTTCAATTAGCTACGAGCATTAAGACTCGTTGACCTTATGTCTTAGGGTTTACTATCATCATGCTCGCGTTTTACTTCCGTTATATAAAGCAACTTCTTTATTTGCATGACAATACGTTGTTTCTAAGGAAATGCACATAAAGGATGGATGATATTGAGGTCAAGTAATATTTTCTTAATATGTAAATTTACCTTCAACCGTGGTTACTGCTAGCAATCTGGGCACGATTCTTTTGCCACCTTGGACATTCCTTGACGAGATGTTGATCATTCCCACATCCTTTGCATTTACCAGACCTCTTCCAACATTGGGCCTCCGTGTGCCCCTTCTTGTTGTAATAGTTACATGTATCAGGATGGGGTTTAACCGTGCCTCTCGATGTGACATGACTAAATTGGTTGACTATGGTACCCGACTGTAATCTGTTAGTAGCTGCCTTCCCCGAATTCTGGCCTTGACCTTGGGTACTCCTTCTCGTAGCCTATCCTTGCACCTTCTGTCGTTTTGGGCATTCCTTGACCTTATGTTGATTGCTACCGCAACCGTTACACCTTCTTGTTTTCCTTCAACAGTTAATCTCCAGATGACCTCTACGTGCACAGTGAGTACAACATAGGGTTAAAGTAGTAGTAACACCTCCATAAGGGCCTCGAGCTACAGGAATATCTAAACCACCCTGGCATACTTTCTCGACAGATAGCTGCTCCAGGCTCTATACTTGACTCGGTTGACTCGACCCTGCCACTTCCTGACTCTTTCCTCTCTCAGCTTTTATTGCCTCGAAAAGAACTTCACCATAGGTGAGAAACTGAAAAGGAGCCAAGCTATTTTGAATCTCGGATCTCAGCCCTTGAATAAATCTCTGGATCTTTTTCTCAGTAGTCTGTACCATTTCAGGAGCATACTGGGACAGTTGATTCAATCGGGTTTCGTACTGTGCAACCGTCAAATCCCCTTGTTTGAAGGTCACGAACTCATTCCTTCGAAGTCTCCCTCTACTTCCAAGAACTCTTCCAACCATTCTAAAAGAGGTAGCCCCACGATATGACATGTATTTATATATATATACGATTATGTTACACGAGAAGCAAATGTGTACTTATATAATCATACCACATAAGAACAACTATATCTTAATGCATAGGATTGTATAATAAAACATTAACAGCTAGTGTTCAGCCTAGCATACAAGAAACCATTGTAACATAATAAACACTTAAAGCATACGGTGCACTTGAATCACATAGGCATGTTGAGCAAATAAAACATATTGTTCACATTGGTTCATAAAAGCGCATAATATTTAATGCTCAAGCAATTAAAGCACATTAGCACACATTAACACATATAAACAAGACATCAAAATTACTTTAGGGCTTCTACCTACGGTCCGAGAGTTGAACCCGACTAATGCCTAGTTAGCAAACTAAGCTCTGATACCATTTCTCTAAGGTGTCACGCCCCAACCCGGCCTATAAAGGTTAGACTAGGGTATGATCTAAACATTCAAGTCATATCTCATACTTAACCGTTCATGAAAGTTTAACACTTAACATTTTAGCCTAGATTCCACAATTTTTCCGGAAAACCGGCAGCATAACGGTTGTAATTGTGCTCTTTGGTTTGACCTAATTCTCTAAACGCCTCAAAATTTCCAATCTCAATTTCATTTCCAACTAAGATTACTATTTACCGTCAATTGAAACGCCTACTAGTTATCTCGAAGTCTCATTTAATTAATAACCTAGCATGATACTATGTCTCGTTTGTTTGTTAATCCTCGTTACAAAAGTACCTATTGATCTTAGTTTAACAATGAGTACCTGCTTTAAATTGGTTAGGTTCATTACTTAATCCTTACTTGATACTTCATAATCTTATGATAGATACTAGCCAATAATGATAGCAAAACGACCATAGTAGTGTCTATCTAGTTATTATCAGTACAAGCCCAAATTAGACCCCAAATTACAACGGGGGTCTTTTACATTACAAACATTAAGCAACATGAAAAGAAATAGTCTTCAAGTAGCATAGTGTTTGCAAATGGCCATAATCAAGCAAAGCACATAGGACAGACATTCATTCCAAGGAATCATCGTTAGGCACATCATCGTCGGGTACTTGTTCTTGATCTTCTTCACCTGAGATGATAAAAGAGGGTGAGTCCTTATGAACTCAGCGAGGGGGAACGAGAAATAGGTTTTGAAACTCATTTTCCGGTTCAACTTATGAAAACCCTTTTTGCAAGCATGAATGTATCACAATTAAGTACATAACAATAATATAAAAGTAAAGGAACACAATTACCCGTCTTTCCTCCCCGAGGTCCTCTAGGAACCAAGCGAGAGTACTTATACACATAGTGAAAAGGATACGGTAAGCTTTTGCTCTCAGTTCATTTTCAGTATCAGTTGTTGTGGCCGACTTCAAATCATCCCTTTATCACGCCAAATGGGTGTACTCCGGATGTACCCCGAAATTCTACGACCCAACTCTCCGAGGAAGTCTAGCCCCCAAGCGAGAGAGGGAATTGGACAATAGTAGTCACGGTTGCACCGGCAAGCCCGATGCCACCTGGTGTGCGTGAACGCTACCACGCCAGAATGAAAGGTTGCAACCTTGTATGCAATGCACATTTATGACATTTAATATATCACATTAGGAGGACAACAAAGTAGGTTGCCTCCGGACAGTCATAAGATTGCACATTGACAAGTAAACAAGCGAGGCACGATATGACAGACAATTTCACTTATAAAGCACACGGAGTCATATGAGTATTAAACGGGCAGCCATGTAACGCATGTAAATCAAGTCATATAACTCACTTCGAAGTTCACGTAATCAAATAACAAGATTATTCAACATGCAACGACATCTACGTGGATTCCGGTGCAAGAAAAACCTACTTGTCAACATGTAATCATCAAGATCGCATTTAGGGCTGCAATGGCAACTACGGGCAGCCTACGAAACATATAATTAAACAAGATATTCATAGGATCGACACTTAGTGAATTTACCTAGTCACTAGGGTTTCCATTTTGTGCTTACCCGTGCGATTAAGCCCCAAGTCAACTTCAAAATCAATCTCAAGCCATGCATCAATTAATTCAAACATCCTCAAGTATTCAAAACAGTCCACACAACATCCCAATTCCACAATCCCAAGCATTTAATTCAACAAGAGAAGTTACAACAATTTTTCTAAGCATATCACTAAGTGAAACCCTCACTGCAATGGGCTGTTTTCTCACAATCATTAAGACAAGCAAACAATCTCCAATTCCAGTGAATAAGATGTCAAATTAAAGCTTAAGAAGTGAAATAAATTCAGAAACAAACCTCGCATCATTTGGAGTTCGGGTTCAATAGTTATAGCCAAAACAGTGAGATTGCACAAAACTGTCCAAATTTACACACATTTCAATACTTGTCGTTTTTGAGGTCCTTAGTGGTAGATTTAGCCTTAGTCCATTTCTGAAAAAAATGCCCAGAACTGAAAAATCTAGCCGAACACCGAATTTCATGCATTTTTGATATCATTTACTAAGTCCAAAATGGTTCGTTCTACAAGGTCAGTGAAACTGCCAAAACCTGCTTCATTTTTCCAGACTTCCAGATTTGGACACATTTTAATGATTTACCATTTTTAGGACATTAGAGTCAAAATTAGCTTTGTCCTATTTCTGGGAAAAATGTTCAGAACTGGAAAAAATAGTTACCTACCAATTTTCACGCATTTTCAACATCATTTTCCTAGCCAAAATCATCTCGCACCAACAAGACAGAAAGCTGTCACAAACCCGAATTCATCTATCACCACCTTCTAGCTCAAAATCTTGCCATGCATGGTTATAAAAGCTTATGAACACACATATATCTCAAGTACAGAAGCAAAGATAAACATTTAAGAGCATGCATGTGGGTTTTTGAAAGATTTTCAAGAAGTTTTAGCCCTCACCTTAGCAAAACAACAAGAAGATGCACAAGACTCTTGGTGAAGCACAAAGTTGATCTTCTTCCTTGCTTAGCCAAGACACCAACTCGATTTTCTCTATTTTTCCTAGCTTAGTGACCAAGTTCTTAGTAGGTGCATATGGTTAGAACAAGAAGAAAAGAAATGGAAGCTAGGAAACTCACCTAGGCCGAAATGGTTGTTCAAAGAGCTTGCATGTGTGATTCTTGCAACTTAGCTTGCTTAGTCGAGCTTCTTAGCTACTTGCTTGCCTTGATGAACCATGGAATGATGAAGATGAGCTATGGAGTGAATGAACTCAGCCAAAGCCGAGAGAGAGAGAGAGAAGAATGAGAGGGAGTGAGAGAAATGTGAGGAGATGAGAGAAATGAAAGAAAAATGAAGGCTTTGCAAAAGATAAAGCATGTGTCGGCCTTAGGCATACAAAAAATCAGATTTGTGTCTTCAAGAAGCATGGTTTTTGAATTATCTAGCATGGGCAAGGAGCCTATGTCGAGATTGGTGGAGTTTTGAGGAGTTTTGAGCTAATTTTTTATGCATTTGTGTCATAACTTGCCATAGAATTGTCTAGAATAAATTTTGAATTGAGCAAGCAAGCATAAATGCCACAAGGTGGTCGGCCAAGGCATATAAAAATCTGATTTTTTGTCATCTTTTGAACATTATTTAATTGTGTGTTGAAAGTGCAAAAGAATAAGGAATAAAGAATAAGGAATGTTTAGTTTTTTGTGAGATTTTGTCTTCTAGTGAGTTGAATTAGTAATTTAATATTAGTTAGTGGGATTTGTAGGATTAATTATTGATCTAGTGCTTCGTGTAAGATGCTTTCTTGATTAGTGTGAGGGCATGCTTTCCTAGGTCTAGGGCACGCACCACTAGGTAGGACACGAACTACGAGACGAATGCACGTTTTTCCAAGTAAATGCACGCAACCCTAAATGAATGCACGTAATTCGATGCAAGGCACACAAAACGAAACACAATTCTTAAACCTAGGTCAAGGCATGCAAATCTAGGTTATGGCACATGAAACGAGGTATCGCACGCAAATCGAGTTCGAGCTTCACATCGTGAGCCGCGAAAAGGACGACAACCTAATCGATCACATTACTATTACCGAATCCCACGGCACCTTAGGCAAGACAACTTCACTTCACGTAGAGGCTAGGCCCGCAGAGCGAGGGCGTGGGGCTTGTGACCAGGTATCCGTCGCTCCGGTGCCCATAACTTTTGATCCATAAGGAGTTACGCAGCGCACAGCATACCGTTGGAAAGCTATCCGAGAGCTCTATGACGGGGGCAACAAGTCTGCTTGGCTGTGCTTGTTTTCGAAGCCCAAAATCGAACATATTCATCAGTTTTGGGACACATTTCTTCTTTTCCGCTGTTTTTCCGTCCCAGATCGTACGTCGTGAGCCGCGAAAAGGACGACAACCTAATCCATCACATTACTATTACCGAATCCCACGGCACCTTGGGCAAGACAACTTCACTTCACGTAGTAGCTGGGCTCGCAAACCGAGGGCGTGGGGCTTATGACCAGGTATTCGTCGCTCCGGTGCCTATAACTTTTGATCCATAAGGATTTACGCGGCGTACAGCATTCCGTTGGAAAGCTCTATGAGAGCTCTACGATAGGGGCACCTAGAATGCTTGACTGCATCTATTTTCGGTGGCCAAAATCGATCATTTTCATAAGTTTTGGGACACTTTTCATCTTTTGCGCTGTTTTTTCATCCCAGATCGTACGTCGTGAGCTGCGAAAAGGACGATAACCTAATCCATAACATTTTTATTACCGAATCCCACGGCACCTTGAGCAAGACAACTTCACTTCACGTAGAGGCTGGGCCCGTAAATCGAGGGCGTAGGGCTTGTGACCAGGTATCCGTCGCTCCGGTGCCCATACCTTTTGATCCATAAGGAGTTATGTAGCACACAGCATACCGTTGGAAAGCTCTTTGAGAGCTCTACGACGGGGGCAGCAAGCTTAATTTGCTGCGCCCGTTTTCGGATCCCAAAATCAAACGTTTTCATCAGTTTCGGGACACTTTTCCTCTTTTACGCTGTTTTTCCGTCTCGGATCATATGTCGTGAGTCGCGAAAAGGACGACAACCTAATCCATATGTTGGAATGCTCTCTGAGAGCTATACAATGGGGGCACCTGGCATGCTCCACTGCGTCTATTTTCGGAGCCCAAAATCAAACATTTTCATAAGTTTTGGGACACTTTTTTTCTGTTGCGCTGTTTTTCTTTCCCGGATCGTACGTCGTGAGCCGCGAAAAGAACGAGAACCTAATCCATCACATTTCTATTACCGAATCCCATGGCACCTTGGGCAAGACAACTTCACTTCACGTAGAGGTTGGGCCCGCAGAGCGAGGGCGTAGTGCTTGTGACCAGGTATCCGTCGCTCCGGTACCCATAACTTTTGATCCGTAAGGAGTTACGCGGCGCACAACATACTGTTGGAAAGTTCTCCGAGAACATTACGACGGGGGCACCAAGCCTGCTATGCTGCGCCAGTTTTCAAAGTCCAAAATCGAACGTTTTCATCTATTTCGGGACACTTTTCTTCTTTTACGCTATTTTTCCGTCCCAGATCGTATGTCGTGAGCCGCGAAAAGGACGACAACCTAATCCATCACATTTTTATTACTGAATCCAACAACACCTTGGGCAAGACAAGTTCACTTCACGTAGAGGCTGGGCCCGCAAACCGAGGGCGTGGGGCTTGTGACCAGGTATTCGACGCTCCGGTGCCCATAACTTTTGATCCATAAGGAGTTACGCAGCGCACAGCATACCGTTGGAAAGCTCTCTGAGAGCTCTACGACTGGGTCATGTAGCATGTTCAGCTGCGCCTATTTTCAGAGCCCAAAATTGAACATTTTACTAAGTTTTGGGTCATTTTTCCTCTTTTGCGCTGTTTTTTCGTCCCGGATCATACGTCGTGAGCCGCGAAAAAGACGACAACCTAATCTATCCGTTGGAATGCTCTCTGAGAGTTCTACGACGGGGGCACCTAGCATGCTCCACTACGTCTATTTTTGGAGACCAAAATCAAATATTTTCAAAAGTTTTGGGACACTTTTCTTCTGTTGTATTATTTTTCTGTCTCGGATCGTACCTCGTGAGCCACTAAAAGGACGACAACCTAATCCATCACATTTCTATTATTGAATCCTACGGCATCTTGGGCAAGACAACTTCACTTCACGTAGAGGCTGGGCCCACAAACCGAGGGCGTGGGGCTTGTGACTAGGTATCTGTCGCTCCGGTGCCCATAACATTTGATCCGTAAGGAGTTACGCGGCGCACAGCATACCGTTGGAAAGCTTTATGGGAGCTCTACGACGGGGGCACCTAGCATGCTTGGCTGCGTCTGTTTTCGGAGCCCAAAATCGAACATTTTCATAAGTTTTGGGACACTTTTCTTCTTTTGCGCTGTTTTTCGGTCCCTGGTCGTACGTCGTGAGCCGCGAAAAGGATGACAACCTAATCCATCACATTTCTATTACCCAATCCCACGGCACCTTGGGCAAGACAACTTCACTTCACGCAGAGACTGGGCCCGCAAATCGAGGGCATGGGGCTTGTGACTAGGTATCCGTCGCTCCGGTGCCCATAAATTTTGATCCGTAAGGAGTTACGTGGCGCACAACATACTATTAGAAAGCTCTCCGAGTGCTTTACGACAGGGGCACCAAGCCAGCTCTACTGCGCCAGCTTTCAAAGCCCAAAATCGAACGTTTTCATCAGTTTTGCGACACTTTTCTACTTTTAAGCTATTTTTCCGTCCCGGATCGTATGTCGTGAGCCTCGAAAAGGATGACAACCTAATCCATCACATTTCTATTACCGAATCCCATGGCACCTTGGGCAAGACAACTTCACTTCACGTAGAGGCTGGGCCTGCAAACCGAGGGCGTGGGGCTTGTGACCAGGTATCCGACACTCCGGTGCCCATAACTTTTGATCCATAAGGAGTTACGCGGCGCACAGTATACCGTTGGAAAGCTCTCTAAGAGCTCTACAACTGGGTTACGTAGCATGTTCAGCTGCGCCTATTTTCGGAGCCCAAAATCGAACATTTTCCTAAGTTTTGGGACATTTTTCTTCTTTTGTGCTGTTTTTCTATCCTGGATCGTACGTTGTGAGCCGCGAAAAGGACGACAACCTAATCTATCAAATTTCTATTACTGAATCCCACGGTACCTTGGGCAAGGCAGCCTCACTTCACGTAGAGGCTGGGCCCGCAAATAGAGGGCGTAGGGCTTGTGACCAGGTATCCGTCGCTCCAGTGCCCATAACTTTTGATCCATAAGGAGTTACGCGGCGCACAGCATACCGTTGGAAAACTCTCTGAGAGCTCTACGATGGGGGCAACAAGCCTGCCTTGCTGCACCTATTTTTGGAGCCCAAAATCAATCGATTTCATCAGTTTCGGGACACTTTTCTCTTTTTTTATCTGTTTTTTCATCCTGGATCGTACATCGTGAGCCTAAAAAAGGTCGACAACCTAACCCATCACATTTCTATTAATGAATCTCACGGTACCTTGGGCAAGATAACTTCAATTCACGTAGAGGCTGGGCCCGCAAACCGAGGGCGTAGGGCTTGTGACCAGGTATCCGTCGCTCTAGTGCCCATAACTTTTGATCCATAAGGAGTTACGCGGCGCACAGCATACCGTTGGAAAACTCTCTAAGAGCTCTACGACGAGGGCACCTAGCATGCTCGGCTGCATTTGTTTTCGGAGCCCAAAATCGAACAATTTCATAAGTTTTGGGACACTTTTCTTCTGTTGCGCTGTTTTTCCGTCCCGGATCATACGTCGTGAGCCGCGAAAAGGACGACAACCTAATCCATTACATTTCTATTACCGAATCCCACAACACCTTGGGCAAGACAACTTCACTTCACGTAGAGGCTGGGCCGGCAAATGGTGGGCGTGGGGCTTGTGACCAGGTATCCGTCGTTGCGGTGCCCATAACTTTTGATCCGTAAGACGTTACGCGGCACACATCATACTGTTGGAAAGCTCTCCGAGAGCTCTACGACGGGGGCACCAAGCCTGCTCAGCTGCGCCTGTTTTCAAAGCCCAAAATCGAACGTTGTCATCAGTTTCGGGACACTTTTCTTCTTTTACGCTATTTTTCCATCCTAGATCGTATGTTGTGAGCACTGAAAAGGACGACAACGTAATTCATCACATTTCTATTACCGAATCCCATGGCACCTTGGACAAGACAACTTCACTTCACGTAGAGGCTAGGCCCGCAAACCGATGGCGTGGTGCTTGTGACCAGGTATCCGTCGCTCCGGTGACCATAACTTTTGATCTATAAGGAGTTACGCAGCGCATAGCATACTGTTGGAAAGCTCTCTGAGAGCTCTACGATGGGGGAACCTAGCATACTCTGCTACGCCTATTTTCAGAGCCCAAAATCGAACATTTTCATAAGTTTTGGAACACTTTTCTTCTTTTGCACTGTTTTTCCGTCCCGTATCGTATGACGTGAGCCTCGATAAGGACGACAACCTAATCCATCACATTTCTATTACCGAAGCCGACAGCACCTTGAGCAAGACAACTTCACTTCGCGTAGAAGCTGGGCCCGCAAACAGAGGGCGTGGGGCTTGTGACCAAGTATCCGTCGCTCTGGTACCCATAGCTTTTGATCCGTAAGGAGTTACGCGGCGTACAGCATACCGTTGGAAAGCTCTGTGAGAGCTCTATGATGGAAGCAGCAAGCCAACTCGGCTGCGCCAATTTTTGGAGCCCAAAATCGATCATTTCATCAGTTTCGGGATACTTTTCTTCCTTTCCGCTGTTTTTGGGTCTCGGATCGTACGTCCTGAGCCGTAAAAAGGACGACAACCTAATCCATCACATTTCTATTTGCGAATCCCACAGTTCCTTGGGCAAGAAAACTTCACTTCATGTAGAGGCTGGGCCCGCAAACCGAGGGCGAGGGGCATGTGACCAAGTTTCGTCATTCCGGTGCCTATAACTTTTGATCCATAAGGAGTTAGCGGCGCACAGTACACCGTTGGAAAGCTCTATGAGAGCTCTACGACGGGGGCACCTAGCATGCTTGTCTGCATCTATTTTCGGAGCCCAAAATCGAATATTTTCATAAGTTTTGGGACACTTTTCTTCTTTTGCGCTATTTTTTCGTCCCGGATCGTATGTCGTTAGCCGCGAAAAGGACGACAACTTAATCCATCACATTTCTATTTTCGAATCGCACGGCATCTTGGGCAAGACAACTTTACTTCGTGTAGAAGCTGGGCCCGCAAACAGAGGGCGTGGGGCTTGTGACCAGGTATCCGTCGCTCCGGTGCCCATATCTTTTGATCCGTAAGGAGTTACGCGGCGTACAGCTTACCGTTGGAAAGCTCTCCGAGAGCTCTACGACGGTGGCAGCAAGCCTGCTTGGCTGCGCCTATTTTCGGAGCCCAAAATCGATCATTTTCATCAGTTTTAGGATACTTTTCTTCCTTTCTGCTGTTTTTGGGTCCTGGATCGTACGTCTTGAGCCGCAAAAAGGATGACAAACTAATCTATCACATTCCTATTACCAAATCCCACGGCACCTTGGGCAAGACAACTTCACTTCATGTAGAGGCTGGGTCCACAAACAAAGGGCGTGGGGCTTGTGACCAGGTATCCGTCGCTCCGGTGCCTATAACTTTTGATCCATAAGGAGTTACGCGGCGCACAGCATACCGTTGGAAAGCACTTTTAGAGCTCTACAACGGGGGCACCTAGCATGCTCGGCTGTGCCTATTTTCTGAGCCCAAAATCGAACATTTTCATAAGTTTTGGGACACTTTTCTTCTTTTGTGCTATTTTTTCATCCCGGATCGTACATCGTGAGCCGCAAAAAGGACGACAACTTAATTCATCACATTTCTATTATCGAATCCCACGGCACCTTGGGAAAGACAACTTCACTTCACATAGTGGCTAGGCCAGCAAACAGAGGGCGTGGGGCATGTGACCAGGTATCCAACGCTCTGGTGCCTTTACTTTTTATCCGTATGGAGTTACGCGGTGAACAACATACCGTTGGAAAGCTCTCTGAGAGCTCTACGATGAAGGCAACAAGCTTGCTCGGCTGCACCTGTTTTCGGAGGCCAAAATAGAACATTTTCATCAGTTTAGGGACACATTTCTTCTTTTATGCTATTTTTTCATCCCGAATCGTACGTTGTGAGCCGCGAAAAGGACGACAACCTAATCCATCACATTTCTATTATTGAATCCCATAGCACCTTGGGTAAGACAACTTCACTTCACGTAGAGGCTGGGCCCCCAAACCGAGGGCGTGGGGCTTGTGACCAGGTATCCGTCGCTCCGGTACCCATAACTTTTGATCCGTAAGGAGTTACGCGGCGAACAGCTTACCGTTGGAAAGTTCTCTGATAGCTCTACAACGGAGGCAACAAGCCTGCTCAGCTGTGCCTGTTTTCAAAGCCCAAAATAGAACATTTTCATCAGTTTCGGGACACTTTTCTTCTTTTGCACTATTTTTCCTTCTCGGATCGTACGTCGTGAGCCGCGAAACGGACGACAATCTAATTCATCACATTTCTATTACCGAATCCCACGGCATCTTGGGCAAGACAACTTCACTTCACATAGAGGATGGGCCCGTAAAGCGAGGGCGTGGGGCTTGTGACCAGGTATCCGTCGCTCCGGTGCCCATAACTTTTGATCCGTAAGGAGTTACGCGGCGAACAGCATACCGTTGGAAAGCTCTCTGACAGCTCTACAACGAAGGTAACAAGCCTGCTCAGCTGTGCCTGTTTTCGAAGCCCAAAATAGAACATTTTCATAAGTTTCGGGACACTTTTATTCTTTTGCACTATTTTTCCTTCTCGGATCGTACGTCGTGAGCCGCGAAAAGTATGACAATCTAATCCATCACATTTCTATTACCGAATCCCACGGCATCTTGGGCAAGACAACTTCACTTCACGTAGAGGCTGGCCCACAAATCGAGGGCGTGGTGCTTGTGACCAGGTATTCGTCGCTCTGGTGCCCATAACTTTTGATCTGTAAGTAGTTAAACGGTGCACAACATACCGTTGGAAAGCTCTTTGAGAGCTCTACGGTGGGGGCGGCAAGCCTACTAGGCTGCGCCATTTTTCAGAGCCCAAAATCAAACGTTTTCATCAGTTTTAGGATACTTTTCTTCTTTTGCACTGTTTTTCCATCCCGGTTCGTACGTCGTGAGCCGTGAAAAAGACGACAATCTAATCCATCACATTTCTATTACTAAATCCCATGGCACCTTGGGGAAGACAACTTCACTTCACATAGAGGATGGGCCCGTAAAGCGAGGGCGTGGGACTTGTGACCAGGTATCCGTCGCTAAGGTGCCCATAACTTTTGATCCGTAAAGAGTTACGCGGCGCACATCATACCGTTGGAGAGCTCTCCGAGAGCTCTACGACGGAGGCAACAAGCCGACTCGGCTACGCCTATTTACGGAGCCAAAAATCAAATGTTTTCATCAGTTTTGGGACACTTTTCATCTTTTGCGCTGTTTTTTTGTCTCGGATCATACGTTGTGAGCTGCAAAAAGGACGGCAACCTAATCCATTATATTTCTATTACTGAATCAAACGGCACCTTGGGCAAGACAACTTCAGTTCATATAGAGGTTGGGCCCGCAAATCGAGGGCGTGGGGCTTGTGACTAGGTATCCTTAGCTCCAGTGCCCATAACTTTTGATCTGTAACGAGTTACGCGGTGTACAGCATACCGTTGAAAAGCTCTCCGAGAGCTCCTCGACGGAGGCAGCAAGCCTACTCGGCTGCGCCTGTTTTCAGATCCCAAAATCGAACATTTTCATAAGTTTTGGGACATTTTTCTTCTTTTGCGCTATTTTTCCATCTCGAATCGTATGTCGTGAGCCATGAAAAGGACGACAACCTAATCCATCATATTTCTATTACTGAATCCCACAGCACCTTGGGCAAGACAACTTCACTTCACGTAGAGTTGGGCCCGCAAACAGAAAGCGTGGGGCTTGTGATGTCAAGCCCCAACTCGGCCTATAAAGGTTAGACTAGGGTGTGATCTAAACATTTAAGTCATATCTCGTACTTAATCGTTCATGAAAGTTTAACACTTAACATTTTAGCCTAAACTCCAAAAATTTTTGAAAAAACCGGCAGCATAACGGTTGTAATTGGGCTCTTTAGTTTGACCTAATTCTCAAAACGCCTCAAAATTCCAATCTCAATTTCATTTCCAACAAAGATGACTATTTATCATCAATTGAAATGCCTACTAGTTGTCTCGAAGTCTCGTTTGATTAATAACCTAGCATGATACTATGTCTCTCTTGTTTGTTAATCCTCGCTACAAAAGTACCTGTAGATCTTAGCTTAACAATGAGTACCTGCTTAAGATTGGATAGGTTCATTTTACTTAATCCTTACCTGATACTTCATAATCCTATGATGGATTGGATACTAGTCAATAGTGATAGCAAAAATGACCATAGTAGTGTCTATCTAGTTATTATCAGTACAGGCCAAAATTAGACCCCAAATTACAACGGGGGTCTTTTACATTACAAACAACAAGCAACATGAAAGGAAATAGTCTTCAAGCAACACATCGTTCACAAAACGGCCAAAGTCAAGTAAGGCACATAGGACAAGCAATCATTCCAAGGAATCATCATTAGGCACGTTGTCCTCGGGTACCTATTCCTGGTCTTCTTCACCTGAGATGATAAAAGAGGGTGAGTCCTTATGAACTCAGTGAGGGGGAACGAGAAATAAGTTTTGAAACTAATTTTCCGGTTCAACTTATGAAAAATCCTTTTTGCAAGCATGAATATATCACAAGTAAGTACATAACGTAATGTAAAAGTAAAGGAACACAATTACCCTTCTTTCATCCACGAGGTCCTATAGGAACCAAGCGAGAGTACTTATACACATAGTGAAAAGGATACGGTGAGCTTTTGCTCTCAGTTCATGTCAGTATCAGTTGTTGCGGCCGACTTCAAATCATCCCCTTATCACGCCAAATGGGTGTACTCCGGATGTACCCCGAAATCCTACGACCCAACTCTTCGAGGAAGTCTAGCCCCCAAGCGAGAGAAGGAATTGGACAATGGTAGTCACGGTTGCACCGGCAAGCCCGATGCCGCCTGGTGTGCGTGAACGCTACCACGCCAGAATGAAAGGTTGCAACATTGTATGCAATGCACATTTATGACATTTAATATATCACATTTGGAGGTCAACAAAGTAGGTTGCCTCCGAGCAGTCATAAGATTGCACATTGACAAGTAAACAAGCGAGGCACGATATGACAAGCAATTTCACTTGAGAAGCACATGGAGTTATATGAATATTAAACGGGCAGCCATGTAACGCACGTAAATCAAGTCATATAACTCATTTCAAAGTTCACATAATCAAATAATAAGATTATTCATCATGCAACGACATCTACGTGGGACCGGGTGCAAGAAAAGCCTACTTATCAACATGTAATCATCGAAATCATATTTAGGGCTACAAGGGCAACTACGGGCAGCCTACTAAACACATAATCAAACACAATATCCATAGGATCAACACTTAGCGAGTTTACCTAGTTACTAGGGTTTCAATTCGTGTTTACTCGTGCGATTAAGCCCCAAGTCATCTCGTAATTAAGTTCAAGCCATGCATTGATTAAATTAAACACCCTCAAGCATTAAAAACAGTCCACACAACATCCAAATGCCACAATTCCAAGCATTTAATACAACAAGGGAAGGTACATTAATTTTTCTAAGCATATCAATAGGTGAAACCCTCACTGCAATGGATTGTATTCTCACAATCATTAAGGCAAGCAAACAATCTCCAATTCCAGTGAACAAGATGTCAAATTAAAGCTTAAGGAGTGAACTAAATTTAGAAACAAACCTCACATCATTTGAAGTTAGAGTTCAAGAGTTATAGCCAAAACAGTGAGACTACACAAAACTATCCAGATTTGCACACATTTCAATACTTGTCTTTTTTTAGGGTCTTAGGATCAGATTTAGCCTTAGTCCATTTCTGACAAAAATGTCCAGAACTGAAAATTATAGCTGCACACAAAATTTCATACATTTTGGATATCATTTACTAAGTCAAAACTGGTTCGTTCTACAAGGTCAGTGAATCTGCCAAAACCTGCTTCATTTTTCCAGACTTTCTTCGAAAAGTGTTCATAACTGGCAAAAATAGTTACCTACAAATTTGCACGCATTTTCAACATCATTTACCTAGTCAAAATCACCTCGCACCAACAAGGCAGAAGGCTGTCACATA
Organism: Ehretia macrophylla; assembly: GCA_037974665.1. Taxonomy (NCBI): domain Eukaryota; kingdom Viridiplantae; phylum Streptophyta; class Magnoliopsida; order Boraginales; family Ehretiaceae; genus Ehretia; species Ehretia macrophylla. The sequence goes on from CM075764.1 coordinate 55,145,890, forward strand.
CCCGATTTCATCTATTATCACATTCTAGCCAAATATCTTGCCATGCATGTTTACAAAAGCTCATGAACACACATATATCACAAGAACAGAAGTAAAGATAGACATTTAAGGGCATGCATGTGGTTTTTGAAAGATTTTCAAGAAGTTTTAGCCTTCACCTTAGCAAAACAACAAGAAGATGCACAAGACTCTTGATGGTTGCACAAGATTGACTCTTTTCCTTGCTTAGCCGAGACACCTCTCGATTTTCTCTAATTTCCTAGCTTAGTAACCAAGTTCTTAGTAGGTGCATGTGGTTAGAACAAGAAGAAAAGAAATGGAAGCTAGCAAACTCACCTAAGCCAAAATGGAGGTTCAAAGAGCTTGCATGTGTGTCTTTTGCACTCTAGCTTTGCTTGGTCGAGTTCCTTGGTTGCTTGGAAGTCTTGAAGAGCCTTAGGATGAAGAACTTAGCTCTGGAGTCTACAATATTCAGCTAGGGCCGAGAGAGAGAGAGAAGAATGAGAGGGAGAGAGAGAAATGTGAGAAAGAAAGAAAGAATGAAAGAAAAAATGAAAGGCTTTGAAGAGAATGATGCATATGTCGGCCTAGGGCCTTGCAATTTCAGATTTTTGTGTCTTCAAGGAGCATTTTTTGAATCCTTAGCATGGGCAATTGAGAATGGGTCGAGAATGGTGCATTGGGGAGAGTTTTTTGAGCCATTTTTTTATGCATTGTGTCATTAAATTGTCATAGAATGTTTGAGGAATAAATTTTGAAATTGGATTGCATGCTCAAAGCTCCTATTGGTCGGCCAAAGATGGGTTCAAATCTGAATTTTTTGTCTTGTTCAAGGCTTATTTTATTGTGTGTTTGGGATATGCAAAGAATAAAGAATAAAGAATAAAGAATGTCTAGCTTTTGGTGCAATTTCGTCTTCTAGTGCATTGACTTAGCATTTTAATATTAGTTAGTAGAGTTTGTAGGATTAATTGGTGATCTAGTGCTTCGTGTAAGATGCTTTCTTGATTAACGTGTAGGCACGCTTTCCTAGGTTTAAAGCACGCACTACGAGATAAGGCACGAACTACGAGACAAATGCACATGTCCCAAGTAAATGCACGCAACCCTAAATGAATGCACGTAATTCAATGCAAGGCACACAAAACGAAACACGATTCTTAAATCTAGGTCAAGGCATGCAAATCTAGGTTAGGCACACGAAACGAGGTATCGCACGCAAATCGAGGTCAGGCCTCACATGTGACCAGGTATCCGTCGCTACGGTGCCCTTAACTTTTGATCCATAAAGAGTTACGCGGCGCACAGCATACCGTTGGACTGCTCTGCTGAGCCTGTTTTCGGAGCCTAAAATCGAACGTTTTTATCAGTTTTCGGACACTTTTCTTCCTTTTCACTGTTTTTCCGTCCCGAATCGTACATCGTGAGCCGCGAAAAAGATGACAAACTAATCTATCACATTTCTATTACCAAATCCCACGGCACCTTGGGCAAGACAACTTCACTTCACGTAGAGGCTGGGCCTGCAAACCGAGGGCGTGGGGCTTGTGACCAGGTATCCGTCACTCCAGTGCCCATAACTTTTGATCCATAAGGAGTTACGCGGCGCATTGTATACCGTTGGAAAGCACTATGAGAGCTCTACGACGGAGGCAACAAGCCTGCTTTGCTACGCCTGTTTTCGGAGCCCAAAATCGAATGTTTTCATCAGTTTTGGGACACTTTTCTTATTTTGCGTTGTTTTTTGGTCTCGGATCGTACGTCATGAGCCGCGAAAAAGACGACAACTTAATCCATCACATTTCTATTTCCGAATCCCATAGCACCTTGGGCAAGACAACTGCACTTCACGTAGAGGCTAGGGCCGCAAAGAGAGGGCGTGGGGTTTGTCACCAGGTATCCGTCGCTCCGGTGCCCATAACTTTTGATCCGTAAGGAGTTACGCAGCGCACAGCATACCGTTGGAAAGCTCTTCGAGAGCTCTATGATGGGGGCAACAAGCCTGCTTAGTAGCGCCTGTTTTCAAAGCCCAAAATCGCATATTTTCAACAGTTTCGGGACACTTTTCTTCTTTTTCGCTGTTTTTTCGTCCCGGATCGTACGTCTTGAGACGCGAAAAGGATGACAACCTAATCCATCACATTTCTATTACCGAATCCCATGGTAACTTGGGCAAGACAACTTCACTTCACGTAGAGGCTGGGCCCACAAACCGAGGGCATGAGGCCTGTGACCAGGTATCCGTTGCTCCGGTACCTATAACTTTTGATCCATAAGCAGTTACGCATCGCACAGCATATCGTTGGAAATCTCGATGAGAGCTCTACGACGGGGGCATCTAGCATGCTCGGATGCGTCTGTTTTCGGAGCCCAAAATAGAACATTTTCATAAGTTTTGGGATACTTTTCTTCTTTTGCTCTACTTTTTCGTCCCGGATCGTACGTCATGAGTCGCAAAAAGGACGACAACCTAATCCATCACATTTCTATTACCGAATCCCATGGCAACTTGGGCAAGACAACTTCACTTCACGTAGAGGCTGGGCCCACAAATCGAGGGCGTGGGGCTTGTGACCAGGTATCCGTCGTTCCGGTGCCCGTAACTTTTGATATGTAAGGAGTTACGCAGCGCACAACATACCGTTGGAAAGCTCTCTGAGAGCTCTACGGTGGGGGCGCCTAGCATGCTCGGCTGTGCCTATTTTCAGAGCCAAAAATTGAACATTTTAATAAGTTTTGGGACAATTTTCTTCTTTTGCGCTCTTTTTTCATCCCAGATCGTACGTCGTGAGCCGCGAAAAGGACGACAACCTAATCCATCACAATTCTATTACCGAATCCCACGACACCTTGGCCAAGACAACTTCACTTCACGTAGACGCTGGGCCCGCAAACAGAGGGTATGGGGCTTGTGACCAGGTGTCCGTCCCACCGGTGCCCATAACTTTTGATCCGTAAGGAGTTACGTGGCGCACAACATATTGTTGGAAAGCACTCTGAGAGCTCTAAGATGGGGGCACCTAGCATACTCTGTTGCGCCTGTTTTCAGAGCCCAAAATCCAACATTTTCATAAGTTTTGGGGTAATTTTCTTCTTTTGCGCTGTTTTTCCGTCCCGGATCGTACGTCGTGAGTCGCGAAAAGGATGACAACCTAATCTACCACAATTCTATTCCCGAATCCCACGGAACCTTGGCCAAGAAAACTTCACTTCACGTAGAGACTGGCCCTGCAAACCAAGGGCATGGGGCTTGTGACCAAGTATCCGTCGCTCCGGTGCCCATAACTTTTGATCCATAAGAAGCTATGCGGCGCACAGCATACCGTTGGAAAACTCTCCGAGCGTTCTACGACGGAGGAACCTAGCGTTCTAGGCTGCGCCTATTTTCGGAGCCCAAAATTGAACATTTTCATAAGTTTTGGGATACTTTCCTTCTTTTGCGCTGTTTTTTCGTCCCGGATCGTAAGTCGTGAGTCGCGAAAAGAACGACAACCTAGTCCATCACATTTCTATTGCCGAATCCGATAGTACCTTGGGCAAGATAACCTCCCTTCACGTAGAGGCTGGGCCCGCAAATCGAGGGCGTGGGGCTTGTGACCAGGTATCCGTCGCTCCGGTCCCCATAACTTTTGATTCATAAGGAGTTACGCGGCACACAGCATACCGTTGGAAAGCTCTCCGAGAGCTCTACGACGGGGGCACCAAGCCTGCTCAACAGTGCCTGTTTTCAATGCCCAAAATTGAACGTTATCATGAGTTTCGGGATACTTTTATTCTTTTGCGCTATTTTTTCGTCCCGGAATGTATGTCGTGAGCCGCGAAAAGGATGACAACCTAATCCATCACATTTCTATTATCAAATCCCACGGCACCTTGGGCAAGACAACTTCACTTCATGTAGAGGCTGGGTCTGCAAATCGAGGGCGTGGGGCTTGTGACCAGGCATCCGTCGCTCCGGTGCCCATAACTTTTGATTCGTAAGGAGTTACGCGGCGCACAGTATACCGTTGGAAAGATCTCTAAGAGCTCTACGACGTGGGCAGCAAGCCTACTCGGCTGCGACTGTTTTCAAAGCCCAAAATTGAATGTTTTTATTAGTTTCAGGACACTTTTATTCTTTTGCACTGTTTTTTCGTCTCAGATCGTACGTCGTGAGCCACGAAAAGGACGACAACCTAATCCATCACATTTCTATTACCGAATCCCACGGCACGTTAGGCAAGAAAACTTCACTCCACGTAGAGGCTGGGCCCGCAAAGCGAGGGTGTAGTGTTTGTGACCAAGTATTTACTGCTCCGGCGCCTATAACTTTTTATCCGTAAGGAGTTACACAGCGCACAGCAAACCGTTGGAAAGCTCTCCAAGAGCTATACGATGGGGCCAAGAAGCCTGCTCAGCAACGCCTGTTTTCGAAGCCCAAAATCATACATTTTAATCAGTTTCGAGACACTTTTCTTCTTTTTCACTGTTTTTCCGTCCCGGATCGTACGTCGTGAGCCGCGAAAAGGATGACAACCTAATCCATCACATTCCTATTACCGAATCCCACGGTGCCATAGGCAAGACAACTTCACTTCACATAGAGGCTGGGCTCACAAACCGAGGGCGTGGAGCTTATGATCAGGTATCCGTCGCTCTGGTGCCCTTAACTTTTGATCCATAAGGAGTAACGCGGCGCACAGCATACTGTTGGAAAGCTCTGTGAGAGCTCTACGACGGGGGAATCTAGCATGCTCGGATGTGTCTGTTTTTGAAGCCGAAAATTGAACATTTTCATAAGTTTTGTGACACTTTTCTTCTTTTGCGCTGTTTTTTCATCCCGGATCGTACGTCATGAGTAGCGAAAAGGACGACAACCTAATCCATCACATTTCTATTACCGAATCCCACGACAACTTGGGCAAGACAACTTTACTTCACGTTGAGGCTGGGTCCGCAAATCGAGGGCGTGGGGCTTGTGACCAAGTATCCGTCGCTCCGGTGCCCTTAACTTTTGATCTGTAAGGAGTTACGCGGCGCACAGCATACCGTTGGAAATCTTTTCGAGAGCTTTACGATGGGGGCAGCAAGCTTACTTGGCTGTGCCTATTTTCGGATCCCAAAATCTAACGGTTTCATCAGTTTTGGGACACTTTTCTTCTTTTGCGTTGTTTTTCCGTCCCGGATCGTACGTCGTGAGCCGCAAAAAGGACGACAACCTAATCCATCACATTTCTATTACCGAATCCCACCGCACCTTGGGCAAGACAACTTCACTTCACGTAGAGTCTAAGCCCGCAAACCGACGGCGTGGGGCTTGTGACCAAGTATCCGACGCTCCGGTGCCCATAACTTTTGATCCATAAGGAGTTACGCAGAGCACAGCATACCGTTGGAAAGTTCTTTGAGAGCTCTTCGACGGGGGCACCTAGCATGCTCTGTTGCGCCTGTTTTCCGAGCCCAAAATCCAACATTTCATAAGTTTTGGGACACTTTTCTTCTTTTGTGTTGTTTTTCAGTCCCGGATCGTACGTTGTGAGCCGCGAAAAGGACGACAACCTAATCCACCACAATTCTATTACCGAACCCCACGGAACCTTGGCCAAAACAACTTCATTTCACATAGAGGCTGGGCCCGCAAACCGAGGGCATGAGGCTTGTGACCAGGTATTCGTCGCTCCGGTGCCCATAACTTTTGATTCGTTAGGAGTTACGCGGTGCACAGTATACCGTTGGAAAGATCTCTGAGAGCTCTACAATGTGGGCAGCAAGCCTACTCTGCTGCGACTGTTTTCAGAGCCCAAAATCGAACATTTTCATTATTTTCAGGATACTTTTCTTCTTTTGTGTTGTTTTTCCGTCTCGGATCGTACGTCGTGAGCCGCGAAAAGGACGACAACTTAATCCATCACATTTCTATTACCGAATCTCATGGCACCTTAGGCAAGACAACTTCACTTCACATAGAGGCTGGGCCCGCAAAGCGAGGGCATAAGGTTTGTAACCAGGTATTCTCCTCTCCGGCGCCCATAAGCTTTGATCCGTAAGGAGTTACGCAACGCACAGCAAACCGTTGGAAAGCTCTCCGAGGGCTATACGACGGGGGCAACAAGCCTGCTCGGCAGCGCCTATTTTCGAAGTCCAAAATCGTACATTTTCATCAGTTTCGGGATACTTTTCTTCTTTTTCGCTATTTTTTCGTCCCGGATTGTACGTCGTGAGCCGCGAAAAGGATGACAACCTAATCAATCACATTCCTATTACCGAATCCCACGGTACCTTGGGCAAGACAACTTCACTTCACATAGAGGCTGGGCTCACAAACCGAGGGCGTGGAGCTTATGACCAGGTATCCGTCGCTCTGGTGCCCTTAACTTTTGATCCATAAGGAGTTACGCGGCGCACAACATACCGTTGGAAAGCTTTATGAGAGCTCTATGATGGGGGAATCTAGCATGCTCGGATGTGTCTTTTTTGAAGCCGAAAATTGAACATTTTCATAAGTTTTGTGACACTTTTCTTCTTTTGCGCTGTTTTTTCATCCCGGATCGTACGTCGTGAGTAGCAAAAAGGACGACAACCTAATCCATCACATTTCTATTACCGAATCCCACGGCAACTTGGGCAAGACAACTTCACTTCACGTAGAGGCTGGGCCCGCAAATCGAGGGCGTGGGGCTTGTGACCAGGTATCCGTCGCTCCGGTGCCCTTAACTTTTGATCCGTAAGGAGTTACGTGGCAAGCAGCATACCGTTGGAAAGCTCTCCGAGAGCTTTACGATGGGGGCAGCAAGCTTACTTGGCTGCGCCTATTTTCGGATCCCAAAATCTAACGGTTTTATCAATTTTGGTACACTTTTCTTCTTTTGCGCTATTTTTTCGTCCCGGATCGTACGTCGTGAGCCGCAAAAAGGACGACAACCTAATCCATCACATTTCTATTAGCGAATCCCACCGCACCTTGGGCAAGACAACTTCACTTCACGTAGAGTCTAAGCCCGCAAACCGACGGCGTAGGTCTTGTGACCAAGTATCCGTCGCTCCGGTGCCCATAACATTTGATCCATAAAGAGTTACGCGGCGCACAGCATACCGTTGGAAAGTTCTCTGAGAGCTCTTCGACGGGGGCACCTAGCATGCTCTGTTGCACCTATTTTCCGAGCCCAAAATCCAACATTTCATAAGTTTTGGGACACTTTTCTTCTTTTCTGCTGTTTTTCAGTCCCGAATCGTACGTCGTGAGCTGCGAAAAGACGACAACCTAATCCACCACAATTCTATTACCGAACCCCACGGAACCTTGGCCAAGACAACTTCATTTCACGTAGAGGCTGGGCCCGCAAACCGAGGGCGTAGGGCTTGTGACTAGGTATTCGTCGCTCCAGTGCCCATAACTTTTGATTCGTTAGGAGTTACGCGGTGCACAGTATACTGTTGGAAAGATCTCTGAGAGCTCTACAATGTAGGCAGCAAGCCTACTCTGTTGCGACTGTTTTGAGAGCCCAAAATCGAATGTTTTCATTATTTTTGGGATACTTTTCTTCTTTTGTGTTGTTTTTCCGTCTCGGATCGTACGTCGTGAGCCGCAAAAAGGACGTCAACTTAATCCATCACATTTCTATTACCGAATCTCATGGCACCTTAGGCAAGACAACTTCACTTCACATAGAGGCTGGGCCCGCAAAGCGAGGGCATAGGGTTTGTGACCAGGTATTCTCCGCTCCGGCGCCCATAACTTTTGATCCGTAAGGAGTTACGCAGCGCACAGCAAACCGTTGGAAAGCTCTCCGAGAGCTATACGACGGGGGCAACAAGCCTGCTTGGCAGCGCCTATTTTTGAAGTCCAAAATCGTACATTTTCATCAGTTTCGGGATACTTTTCTTCTTTTTCGCTGTTTTTCCGTCCCAGATTGTACGTCGTGTGCCGCAAAAAGGATGACAACCTAATCAATCACATTCCTATTACCGAATCCCACGGTACCTTGGGCAAGACAACTTCACTTCACATAGAGGATGGGCTCACAAATCGAAGCCGTGGAGCTTATGACCAAGTATCCGTCGCTCCGGTGCCCTTAACTTTTGATCCATAAGGAATTATGCGGCGCACAGTATACCGTTGGAAAGCTCTATGAGAGCTCTACGACGGGGGCACCAAGCATGCTCCGATGTGTCTATTTTTGAAGCAGAAAATTGAACATTTTCATAAGTTTTGGGACTCTTTTCTTCTTTTGCGCTGTTTTTTCATCCCGGATCGTACGTCGTGAGCAGCGAAAAGGACGATAACCTAATCCATCACATTTCTATTACCGAATCCCATGGAAACTTGGGCAAGACAACTTCACTTCACATAGAGGCTGGGCCCGCAAATCGAGGGCATGGCGCTTGTGACCAGGCATCCGTCGCTCCGGTTCCCTTAACTTTTGGTCCGTAAGGAGTTACGTGGCAAGCAGCATACCGTTGGAAAGCTCTCCAAGGGCTTTACGATGGGGGCAACAAGCTTACTTAGCTACGCCTATTTTCGGATCCCAAAATCTAACATTTTCATCAGTTTTGGGACACTTTTCTTCTTTTGTACTATTTTTTTGTCCCGGATCGTACGTCGTGAGCCGCAAAAAGGACGACAACCTAATCCATCACATTTCTGTTACCGAATCCCACCGCACCTTGGGCAAGACAACTTCAGTTCTTGTAGAGCCTTGGCCCGCAAACTGATGGCGTGGGGCTTGTGACCAAATATCCGTCGCTCCGGTGCCCATAACTTTTGATCTATAAGGAGTTACGCGGCGCACATCATACCGTTGGAAAGTTCTTTAAGAGATCTTCGACGGGGGCACCTAGCATGCTCTGTTGCGCCTATTTTCCGAGCCCAAAATCCAACATTTCATAAGTTTTGGGACACTTTTCTTCTTTTGTGCTATTTTTTAGTCCGGGATCATACGTCATGAGCGCAAAAAGGATGACAACCTAATCCACCACAATTCTATTACCGAACCCCACAGAACCTTGGCCAAGACAACTTCATTTCATATAGAAGCTGGGCCCGCAAACCAAGGGCGTGGGGCTTGTGACCAGGTATTCGTCGTTCCGGTGCCCATAACTTTTGATTCGTTAGGAGTTACGCGGCGCACAGTATACCGTTGGAAAGATCTCTGAGAGCTCTACAATGTGGGTAGCAAGCCTACTCGGCTGCGACTGTTTTCAGAGCCCAAAATCGAACGTTTTTATTATTTTCGGGACACTTTTCTTCTTTTGTGTTATTTTTCGGTCTCGGATCGTACGTCGTGAGCCGCGAAAAGGACGACAACTTAATCCATCACATTTCTATTACCGAATCTCATGGCACCTTAGGCAAGACAACTTCACTTCACATAGAGGCTGGGCCCGCAAAGCGAGGGCATAGGGTTTGTGACCAGGTATTCTCCGCTCCGGCGCCCATAACTTTTGATCCGTAAGGAGTTACGCAGCGCACAGCAAACCGTTGGAAAGCTCTCCGAGAGCTATACGACGGGGGCAACAAGCCTGCTCGGCAGCGCCTATTTTCGAAGTCCAAAATCGTACATTTTCATCAGTTTCGGGATACTTTTCTTCTTTTTCGCTGTTTTTCCATCCCAGATTGTACGTCGTGAGCCGCGAAAAGGATGACAACCTAATCAATCACATTCCTATTACCGAATCCCACGGTACCTTGGGCAAGACAACTTCACTTCACATAGAGGATGAAGCCGTGGAACTTATGACCATGTATCCGTCGCTCCGGTGCCCTTAACTTTTGATCCATAAGGAGTTACGCGGTGCACAGTATACCGTTGGAAAGCTCTATGAGAGCTCTACGACGGGGGCACCTAGCATGCTCAGATGTGTCCGGTTTTGAAGCAGAAAATTGAACATTTTCATAAGTTTTGGGACACTTTTCTTCTTTTGCGTTGTTTTTTCATCCCGAATCGTACGTCGTGAGCAGCGAAAAGGACGACAACCTAATCCATCACATTTCTATTACCGAATCCCACGGCAAATTGGGCAAGACAACTTCACTTCACGTAGAGGTTGGGCCCGCAAATCGAGGGCATGGCGCTTGTGACCAGGCATCCGTCGCTCCAGTGCCCTTAACTTTTGATCCGTAAGGAGTTACGTGGCAAGTAGCATACCGTTGGAAAGCTCTCCAAGGGCTTTACGATGGGGGCAGCAAGCTTACTTGGCCATGCCTATTTTCGGATCCCAAAATTTAACGTTTTCATCAGTTTTGGGACACTTTTCTTCTTTTGCGCTGTTTTTCCATCCCGGATCGTACGTCGTGAGCCGCAAAAAGGACGACAACCTAATCCATCACATTTCTGTTACCGAATCCCACCGCACCTTGGGCAAGACAACTTCACTTCATGTAGAGCCTTGGCCCGCAAACCGACGGTGTGGGGCTTGTGACCAAGTTTCCGTCGCTCCGGTGCCCATAACTTTTGATCTATAAGGAGTTACGCGGCGCACATCATACCGTTGGAAAGTTCTTTGAGAGATCTTCGACGGGGGCACCTAGCATGCTCTGTTGCGCCTATTTTCCGAGCCCAAAATCCAACATTTCATAAGTTTTTGGACACTTTTCTTCTTTTGTGTTGTTTTTCAGTCCGGGATCGTACGTCGTGAGCGCGAAAAGGACGACAACCTAATCCACCACAATTCTATTACCGAACCCCACGGAACCTTGGCCAAGACAACTTCATTTCACGTAGAGGCTGGGCCCGCAAACCAAGGGCGTGGGGCTTGTGACCAGGTATTCGTCATTCCGGTGCCCTTAACTTTTGATTCGTTAGGAGTTACGCGGCGCACAGTATACTGTTGGAAAGATCTCTGAGAGCTCTACAATGTGGGCAGCAAGCCTACTCGGCTGCGACTATTTTCAAAGCCCAAAATCGAACGTTTTCATTATTTTCAGGACACTTTTCTTCTTTTGTGTTATTTTTCCGTCTCGGATCGTACGTCGTGAGCCGCGAAAAGGACAACAACTTAATCCATCACATTTCTATTACCGAATCTCATGGCACCTTAGGCAAGACAACTTCACTTCACATAGAGTCTGGGCCCGCAAAGCGAGGGCATAGGGTTTGTGACCAGGTATTCTTCACTTCGGCGCCCATAACTTTTGATCCGTAAGGAGTTACGCAATGCACAACAAACTGTTGGAAAGCTCTCCGAGAGCTATACGACGGGGGCAACAAGCCAGCTCGGCAGCGCCTATTTTCAAAGTCCAAAATCGTACATTTTTATCAGTTTCGGGATACTTTTCTTCTATTTCGCTGTTTTTCCGTCCCGGATTGTATGTCGTGAGCCGCGAAAAGGATGACAACTTAATCAATCACATTCCTATTACAGAATCCCATGGTACCTTGGGCAAGACAACTTCACTTCACATAGAGGATGGGCTCACAAACCGAAGGCGTAGAGCTTATGACCAGGTATCCGTCGCTCCGGTGCCCTTAACTTTTGATCCATAAGGTGTTACGCGGCACACAGCATACCGTTGGAAAGCTCTATGGAGCTCTACGATGGGGGCACCTAGCATGCTCGGATGTGTCTGTTTTTGAAGCCGTAAATTGAACATTTTCATAAGTTTTGGGACACTTTTCTTCTTTTGCACTGTTTTTTCATCCCGGATTGTACGTCGTGAGCAGCGAAAAGAACGACAACCTAATCCACCACAATTTTATTACCGAACCCCACGGAACCTTGGCCAAGACAACTTCATTTCACGTAGAAGCTGGGCCCGCAAACCAAGGGCGTGGGGCTTGTGACCAGGTATCCGTCGCTCCGGTGCCCATAACTTTTGATTCGTTAGGAGTTATGCGGCGCACAGTATACCGTTGGAAAGATCTCTAAGAGCTCTACAACGTGGGCAGCAAGCCTACTTGGCTGCGACTATTTTCACAGCCTAAAATCAAACGTTTTCATTATTTTTGAGACACTTTTGTTCTTTTGCATTGTTTTTCCGTCTCGGATCGTACGTCGTGAGCTGCAAAAAGGACGACAACTTAATCCATCACATTTCTATTACCGAATCTCATGGCACCTTAGGCAAGACAACTTCACTTCACATAGAGTCTGGGCCCGCAAAGCGAGGGCATAGGGTTTGTGACCAGGTATTCTCCGCTCCGGCGCCTATAACTTTTGATCCGTAAGGAGTTACGCAGCGCACAGCAAACCGTTGGAAAGCTCTCTGAGAGCTATACGACAGGGGCAACAAGCCTGCTTGGCAGCGCCTGTTTTCGAAGTCCAAAATCGTACATTTTCATCAGTTTCGGGACACTTTTTTCTTTTTCGCTGTTTTTCTGTCCCGGATCGTATGCCATGAGCCGCGAAAACGATGACAACCTAATCCATCACATTCCTATTACCGAATCCCAAAGTACCTTGGGCAAGACAACTTCACTTCACATAGAGGCTAGGCTCTCAAACCGAGGGCGTGAAGCTTATGACCAGGTATCCGTCGCTCCGATGCCCATAACTTTTGATCCATAAAGTGTTACGCAGCGCACAGCATACCGTTGAAAAGCTCTATGGGAGCTCTACGACGGGGGCACCTAGCATGCTCGGATGTATCTGTTTTCGGAGCTGAAAATCGAACATTTTCATAAGTTTTGGGACACTTTTCTTCATTTGCGCTGTTTTTCATCCCGGATCGTGAGCCATGAGCAGCGAAAAGGACGACAACCTAATCCATCACATTTCTATTACCGAATCCCACGGCAACTTGGGCAAGACAACTTCACTTCACGTAGAGGCTGGGCCTGCAAATCGAGGGCATGGGGCTTGTGACCTAGTATCCGTCGCTTCGGTTCCTTTAACTTTTGATCCGTAAGGAGTTACCCGGGGGATAGCATACTGTTGGAAAGCTCTTCGAGAGCTCTACGATGGGGGCAGTAAGCCTACTTGGCTGCGCCTATTTTTGGATCCCAAAATCTAACATTTTTATCAGTTTCGAGACACTTTTCTTCTTTTATGCTATTTTTCCATCCCGGATCGTACGTCAAAGGACGACAACCTAATCCATCACATTTCTATTACCGAATCCCACCGCACCTTGGGCAAGACAACTTCACTTCACGTAGAGCTTGGGGCCGCAAACCGACGGCGTGGGGCTTGTGACCAAGTATCCGTCGCTCCGGTGCCCAGAACTTTTGATCCATAAGGAGTTATACAGCACAGAGCATACCGTTGGAAAGTTCTATGAGAGCTCTTCGACGAGGGCACCTAGCATGCTCTGTTGCGCCTGTTTTCAGAGCCCAAAATCCAACATTTCATAAGTTTTGGTACACTTTTCTTTTTTTGTGGTATTTTTTCATCCCGGATCGTACGTCGTGAGCCGCGAAAAGGACGACAACCTAATCCACCACAATTCTATTACCGAACCCCACGGAACCTTGGCCAAGACAACTTCACTTTACGTAGAGGCTGGGCCTGCAAACCGAGGGCATAGGGCTTGTGACCAGGTATCCGTCGCTCCGGTGCCCATAACTTCTGATCCATAAGGAGTTACACGGCGCACATCATACCGTTGGAAAACTCTCTGAGAGCTCTACGACGGGGGAACCTAGTGTGCTCGGTTGCGCCTGTTTTCAGAGCCCAAAATCGAATATTTTATTAAGTTTTGGGACACTTTTCTTCTTTTGCGCTGTTTTTCCGTCCCGGATCGTACGTCATAAGTCGCGAAAAAGAATACAAACTAATCTATCAAAATTCTATTACAGAATGCCACGGCACCTTGGCCGAGACAACTTCACTTCACTTAGCGGCTAGGCCCGCAAACAGAGGGTGTGGGGCTTGTGACCAGGTATCCGTCGCATCGGTGCCCTTAACTTTTGATCTGTAAGGAGTTACGCGGCGCACAGCATATCGTTGGTAAGCTCTCTGAGAGCTCTACGACAGGGGCAGCTAGCATGCTCAGCTGCGCCTGTTTTCGGAGCCCAAAATCGAACATTTCATAAGTTTTGGGACACTTTTCTTCTTTTGCGCTATTTTTTCGTTACGGATTGTATGTCGTGAGCCGCGAAAAGGACGACAACCTAATCCATCACAATTCTATAACCGAATCCCATGGCACCTTGGCCAAGACAACTTCACTTCATGTAGAGGCTGGGTATGCAAATCGAGGGCATGGGGCTTGTGACCAGGTATCTGTCGCTCCGGTGCCCATAACTTTTGATCCGTAAAGAGTTACACGGCGCATAACATACCGTTGAAAAACTTTTTGGGAGCTCTACGACGGGAGAACCTAGCGTCCTCGGCTGCGGTTGTTCTCGGAGCCCAAAATTGAACATTTTCAGGAGTTTTGGGAAACTTTTCTTCTTTTGCGCTGTTTTTTCATCCCGGATCGTACGTCGTGAGGTTCGAAATGGACGACAACCTAATCCATCACATTTCTATTACCGAATCTCATAGCACCTTGGGCAAGATAACCTCCCTTCACGTAGAGGTAGGGCACACAAATCGAGGGCGTGGGGCTTGTGACCAGGTATCCGTCGCTCTGGTGCCCATAACTTTTGATCCATATGGAGTTACACGGCGCACAACATATCGTTGGAAAGCTCTCTGAGAGCTCTACGACAAAGGTACCTACCATTCTCGGCTGCGCCTGTTTTCAGAGCCCAAAATCGAACATTTTCATAAGTTTTGGGACACTTTACTTCTTTTGCGCTATTTTTTCGTCCCGAATCGTACGTCGTGAGCCGCGAAAAGGACGACAACCTAATCCATCACAATTCTATAACCGAATCCCATGGCATCTTGGCCAAGACAACTTCACTTCACGTAGAGGCTGGGCCCGCAAATCGAGGGCGTAGGGCTTATAACTCGGTATCCATCGCTCCGGTGCCCTTAACTTTTGATCCGTAAGGAGTTACGTGACACACAGCATACCGTTGGAAAGCAAGCCGAGAGCTCTACGACGGGGGCACTAGGCCTGCTAAGCTGTGCCTGTTTTCAAAGCCCAAAATTGAACGTTTTCATCAGTTTCAGGACACTTTTCTTCTTTTACGATGTTTTTTCATCCCGTATCGTATGTCATAAGCCGCGAAAGGATGACAACCTAATCCATCACATTTCTATTACCAAATCCCACGGCACCTTGGGCAAGACAACTTCACTTCACATAGAGGCTAGGCCCGAAAACCGAGGGCGTATGGCTTGTAACCAAGTATCCGTCGCTCCGGTGCCTGTAACTTTTTATTCGCAAGGAGTTACGCGGCGCACAGCATACCGTTGGAAAGCTCTCCTAGAGCTCTACGTCAGGGACAGCAAGACTACTTGGGTGCGCCTGTTTTCGATGCCCAAAATCGATTATTTTCATCAGTTTCAGGACACTTTTCTTCTTTTACGCTATTTTTTCGTCACAGATCGTATGTCGTGAGCCGCGAAAAGGACGACAACCTAATCCATCACATTTCTATTACTGAATCCCATGGTACCTTGGGCAAGAAAACTTCACTTCACATAGAGGCTGGGCCCGTAAACCGAGGTCTTGGGGGTTGTGACCAGGTATCCGTCGCTTCGGTGCCCATACCCTTGGATCCTTAAGGAGTTATACGGCACAAAAGAAACCATTGGAAAGCTCTTTCAGAGCTCTAGAACGGGGGCACCTAGCATTCTCGGCTGCGCCTGTTTTTGGAGCCCAAAATCGAACATTTTCATAAGTTTTTGGACACTTTTCTTCTTTTGTGCTGTTTTTTCATCCTGGATCGTACATCGTGAGCCGCAAAAAGGTCGACAACTTAATCCATCACATTTCTATTACCGAATCCCACGGCACCTTGGGCAAGACAACTTCACTTCACATAGTGGCTGGGCCAGCAAACAGATGGCGTGGGGCATGTGACCAGGTATCCAACGCTCCGGTGCCTTTACTTTTGAGCCGTATGGAGTTACGCGGTGAACAGCATACCGTTGGAAAGCTCTCTGAGAGCTCTACGATGAAAGCAACAAGCCTGCTCGGCTGCGCCTATTTTCGAAGACCAAAATCAAACGTTTTCATCAGTTTAGGGACATATTTCCTCTTTTATGCTATTTTTTTGACCCGAATCGTATGTCGTGAGCCGCGAAAAGGACGACAACCTAATCCATCACATTTCTATTACTAAATCCTATAGCACCTTGGGTAAGACAACTTCACTTCACGTAGAGGCTAGGCCCCCAACCCGAGGGCGTAGGGCTTGTGACAAGGTATCCGTCGCTCCGGTGCCCATAACTTTTGATCCGTAAGGAGTTACGCGACGAACAACATACCGTTGGAAAGCTCTCTTAGAGCTCTATGACGGGCGCACCAAGCATGCTCGGCTGCGCCTGTTTTTAGAGCCCAAAATTGATCAATTTCATAAGTTTTGGGACACTTTTCTTCTTTTACGCTGTTTTTCTGTCCTGGATCGTACGTCGTGAGCCGCAAAAAGGACGACAACCTAATCCATCACATTTCTATTACAAAATCCCACGGCACCTTGGGCAAGACAACTTCACTTCATGTAGAGGCTGGGCCCGCAAACTGAGGGCGTGGGGCTTGTGACCAGGTATCCGTCTCTCCGGTGCCCATAACTTTTGATCCGTAAGGAGTAACACGGCGCACAGCATACCGTTGGGAAGCTCTCTGAGAGTTCTACGACGGGCTCATCTAGCATGCTCGGCTGCGCCTATTTTCGAAGCCCAAAATCAAACAATTTCATAAGTTTTGGGACACTTTTCTTCTTTTGCGCTGTTTTTCTGTCCTAGATCGTACGTCGTGAGTCGCAGAAAAGATGACAACCTAATCTATCACATTTCTATTACAGAATCCCATGGCACCTTGGGCAAGACAACTTCACTTCACGTAGAGGCTAGGCCCGCAAATCGAGGGCATGGGGCTTGTAACCAGGTATCCGTCACTCCGGTGCCCATAACTTTTGATCCGTAAGGATTTATGCGGTGCACAGGATACCGTTGGAAAGCTCTCCTAGAACTCTACGAAGGGGGCACCAAGCCTACTTTGTTGCGCCTGTTTTCGGATCCCAAAATCAAACGTTTTCATCAGTTTCGGGATACTTTTTTCGCGATTTTTCCGTCTCGGATCGTACGCCGTGAGCCTCGAAAAGGACGACAACCTAATCCATCACATTTCTATTACCAAATCCCAAGGCACCTTGGACAAGACAACTTCACTGCACGTAGAGGTTGGGCCTACAAATAGAGGGCGTAGGGCTTGTGACCAGGCATTCGTCGCTCCGGTGCCCTTAACTTTTGGTTCGTAAGGAGTTACGCGGCGGTTGGAAAGCTCTCCGAGAGCTCTACGACAGGGGTAGCAGGCCTACTTGGGTGTGCCAGATTTTGGCCCAAAATTGATTGTTTTCATCAGTTTCGGGACACTTTTATTCTCTTACGCTGTTTTTTCGTCCCGGATCGTATGTCGTGAGCCACGAAAAGGATGACAACCTAATCCATCTCATTTCTATTACTTAATCCCACGGTACCTTGGGGAGGACAACTTCACTTCACGTTGAGGCTGGGCCTGCAAACCGAGGGCGTGGGGCTTGTGACTAGGTATCCGTCGCTCCGGTGCCCATAACTTTTGATTCGTAAGAAGTTACGCAGCGCACAACATACCGTTAGAAAGATCTCTGAGAGCTCTACGACGTGGGCAGCAAGCCTACTAGGCTGCGACTGTTTTCGGAGCCCAAAATCGTACATTTTTATCAGTTTCGGGATACTTTTCTTCTTTTCTGCTGTTTTTCCATCCCAGATCTACGTCGTGAGCTGCGAAAATGATGACAACCTAATCCATCACATTCCTATTACCGAATCCCACAGTACCTTGGGCAAGACAACTTCACTTCACATAGAGGCTGGGCTCACAAGCTGAGGGCGTAGAGCTTATGACCAGGTATCCGTCGCTCTGGTGCCCATAACTTTTGATCCATAAGGAGTTACGCGGTGCACAGCATACCGTTGGAAATCTCAATGAGAGCTCTACGACGCGGCCACCTAGCATGCTCGGATGTGTCTGTTTTCGGAGCAAAAATCGAACATTTTCATAAGTTTTGGGACACTTTTCTTCTTTTGCGCTATTTTTTCATCCAAGATCGTACGTCGTGAGCCGCAAAAAGAACAACAACCTAATCGAGGACGTGGGGCTTGTGACCAGGTATCTGTCGCTCCGGTGCCCTTAACTTTTGATTCGTAAGGAGTTACGCGGCGCGCAGCATACCATTGAAAAGCTTTGCGAGAGCTCTACGATGGGGGTAGTAAGCCTACTTGGCTGTTGTCATGCCCCAACCCGGCCTATAAAGGTTAGACTAGGGTGTGATCTAAACATTCAAGTCACGTCTCGTACTTAACCGGTCATGAAGATTTAACACTTAACGTTTTGGCCTAAACTCCAAAATTTTCCGGAAAACCAACAGCATAACGGCTGTAATTGGGTTCTTTGGTTTGACCTAATTCTCTAAACGCCTCAAAATTTACCATCTCAAATTCATTTCCAACTAAGATTACTATTTATCGTCAATTGAAATGCCTACTGGTTGTCTTTATGTTTTGTTTGATTAATAACCTAGCATGATACTATGTCTCGTTCGTTTGTTAATCCTTGTTACAAAAGTACCTGTTGATCTTAGCTTGATAACGTGTACATGCTTAAGATTCGGTTGGTTCATTTTACTTAGCCTTTACCTAATACTTCGTAATCCTATTATAGATACTAGCAGTAATAATAGCAAAACGATCATAGTAGTGTCTAGTGTCTGTCTAGTTAATATCAGTACAACCCAAAATTAGACCCCAAATTACAATGGGGGTCTTTTACATTACACATCAAGCAACATAAAAAGAAATAGTCTTCAAGTAGCATAGTTCACAAACAGCCATAATCACGCAAAGCACATAGGACAGGCAATCACTCCAAGGAATCATCGTTAGGCACATCGTCCTCAGGTACCTGTTCTTGATCTTCTTCAACTGAGATGATAAAAGAGGGTGAGTCCTTATGAACTCAGCGAGGGAAACGAGAAATAGGTTTTGAAACTCATTTTCCGGTTCAACTTATGAAAATCCTTTTGCAAGCACGATTATAACACAATTAAGTACATAACAATAATATAAAGTAAAGGAACACAATTACTAGTCTTTCCTTCCCGAGGTTCTCTAGGAACCAAGTGAGAGTACTTATACATATAGAAAAAGGATACGGTGAGCTTTTGCTCTCAGTAGTTGCGTCCGACTTCAAATCATCCCCTTAACACGCCAAGTGGGTGTACTCTGGATGTACCCCAAAATCCTATGACCCAACTCTCCAAGGAAGTCTAGCCCTCAAGCGAGAGAGGGAATTGGTACCATGGTAGTCACGGTTGCACCGGCAAGCCCGATGCCGCCCGGTGTGCGTGAACGCTACCATGCCAGAATGAAAGGTTGCAACCTTGTATGCAATGCACATTTATGACATTTATTATATCACATTAGGAGAACAACAAAGTAGGTTGCCTCCGGACAGTCATAAGATTGCACATTGACAAGTAAACAAGCGAGGCACGAATAGACAAGTAATTTCACTTGAAAACCATATGGAGTTATATGAACATTAAACGGGCAGCCATGTAACGCACGTAATTCAAGTCATATAACTCATTTCAACGTCCACGTAATCAAATAATAAGGTTATTCAACATGCAACAACAATCTACGTGGTTCGGATGCAAGAAAGACCTATTTGTCAACATGCAACGAATCAAAGTCACATTTAGGGCTATAAGGAAACTACGGGCAGCCTACTAAACATATAATTACACTCAATATTCAAAGGATCAACACTTAGCAAGTTCGCCTAGTCACTAGGGTTTCCATTTTGCGCTTATCCGTGCAATTAAGCCCCAAGTCAACTCAATATCAATCTCAAGCCAAGCATCAATTAATCCAAACATCCCCAAGTACTCAAAACAGTCCACACAGCATCCCAATGCCACAATCCAAAGCAATTAATACCACAAGAGAAGTTACAACAAATTTCTAAGCATATAACTAAGTGAAACCCTCACTGCAATAGGCTGTTTTCTCACAATCATTGAGTCAAGCAAACAATCTCCAATTCCAGTAAATAAGATTTCAAATTAAAGCTTAAGAAGTGAAATAAAATCAGAAACAAACCTTGCATCATTTGAAGTTCGAGATCAATAGTTATAGCCAAAACAGTGGGATTGCACAAAACTGTCCAGATTTGCACACATTTCGATAATTGTCTTTTTTGAGGTCCTAGGGTCAGATTTAGCCTTAGTCCATTTCTGATACAAATGTCCAGAACTGAAAAATATAGCAGCACACCAAATTTCATGCATTTTGGACATCATTTACTAAGTCAAAACTGGTTCGTTCCACAAGGTCAGTGCATCTGCCAAAACCTGCTTCATTTTTCCAGACTTCTAGATTTGGACACATTTTAATGATTTGCCTTTTTGAGGACCTTAGAGTCGAAATTAGCTTTGGCCTATTTCTGTGAAAAATGTTCAAAATTGGAAAAAATTAG
Source organism: Ehretia macrophylla (assembly GCA_037974665.1). Classification (NCBI taxonomy): domain Eukaryota; kingdom Viridiplantae; phylum Streptophyta; class Magnoliopsida; order Boraginales; family Ehretiaceae; genus Ehretia; species Ehretia macrophylla. The sequence goes on from CM075764.1 coordinate 55,166,384, forward strand.
TAGTCTACCAATTTTAATGTATTTTCAACATCATTTGCCTAGCCAAACGCACCTTGCAACAACAAGTAAGAGAGCTGTCAACAAACCCAATTTCATGTATCATCATCTTCAAGCCAAAATTTTGCCATGCATGGTTGTAGAAGCTTATGAACACATAAATAACTCAAGTACAGAAGCAAAGACATACATTTAAGAGCATGCTTGTGGATTTTTGAAGGATTTTCAAAAGGTTTTAGCCCTCACCTTAGCAAATCAACAAGAAGATGCACAAAACTTTGATGAAGCTCAAATTCTTCTTCTTCCTTGCTTAGCCGAGATTCCAACTCAATTTTCTCTATTTTTCCTAGCTTAGTGGCCAAGCTCTTAGTACATGCATGTGGTTAGAACAAGAAGAAAAGAAATGGAAGCTAGGAAACTTACCTAGGCCGAAAATGGTGAGTCAAAAGCTTGCATGTGAGTTTTCTTGCAACCTAGCTAGCTTGGTTAAGTTCCTTTGCTTGTGGCTTGCCTTGATTAACTATGGTATGATGAAGATGAGCTATGAAGGTAAGAAACTCAGCCAAGGCCGAGAGAGAGAGAGAAGAATGAGAGGGAGAGAGAGAAGATTGAGAGGAAAAATGAGAGAAATGACAAAGAATGAAGGCTTTTGCAATTCTTGATGCAAGTGGTCGGCCTAGGGCTTAGTAATTCAGATTTTTTTTGTCTTCAAGATGCAATTTGAAATTCCTAGTATGGGCAAAGAGGAGTTGGTCGAGTATGGGAAGCTTTTGCAAATGTTTTTGAGCTAATTTTTATGCATTTGTGTCATAGAGTTGTCATAAGTTGTCTAGAGTTAATTTGAATTGAGCAAGCATGCACAAATACCACCTAGTGGTCGGCCAAGGCTATAGAAAATTTGATTTTTTGTCATCTATTGGAGTATTATTTAATTGGGTGTTGGAAGTGCAAAAAGAATAAGGAATAAAGAATGAAGAATGCTTAGTGTTTAGTGAAATTTTGTCTTCTAGTGAGTTGAATTAGTAATTTAGTAATAGTTAGTGGATTTTGTAGGATTAATTAATGGCCTAGTTCTTCGTGTAAGATGCTTTCTTTTTTAGCGTGAGGGCACGCTTTCCTAAGTCTAGGGCACGCACTACGAGGTAGGACACGAACTACGAGACGAACGCATATTTTTCAAGTAAATGCACGTAACCCTAAATGAATGCACGTAATTCAATGCATGGCACACAAAATGAACACAATTTTTAAACCTAGGTCAAGGCACGCAAATCTAGATTAGGGCACACGAAACAAGGTATCGCACATAAATCGAGGTCAGGCCTCACATCCTCCCCTCCTTAAAAGAATTTCGTCCCGAAATTCAATTATTAACTTTGAAATAAAGCTGGATATTGCTGCTCAATCTGGTCTCACCTTTCCCACGTTGTTTCTTCAACTCCATGATGATCCCACAGCACTTTCACCATCGGTATAGTTTTGTTGCACAACTCCCGATCTTGCTGGTCTAGGATCCGAATGGGCTTCTTCTCGTAAGACAAGTTCTCCCAAAGCTGCAACTGCTCTGGCTCCAAGATATGCGAAGGATTAGGATGATACTTCCGCAGCATCAAAACATGAAAGACGTCGTGAATATTGGAGAGGTTTTGGGGTAGTGCCAGGCGATACGCCAACTTGCCAACCTTCTCAATTATCTCAAATGGTCCTACAAACCTCGGGCTCAACTTTCCACCCTTGCCATGTTTAATCAGTCCCCTCCGAGGTGATATCTTCAAGAACACCTTGTCGCCGACCTCAAACTCTAGGCTCCGTCTCCGTCGGTCTGCATAACTCTTCTGCCTGCTTTGGGCGGTAAGCATCCGTTTCCGGATGAGGTGGATATTATCAACAGTCTTCATAAGTTTAGGTAGAAGGGTCAGGTCAAAAGTCTTCGTTTCACCTACTTCATCCCAGTAAATTGGGGATCGATACTTACGTCCATACAATGCCTCAAAGGGGGCCATGCTGATAGTGGCCTGATAACTATTATTATAAGCGAACTCCGCTAGACATAGATATTTCTCCCAACCTTTTCTGAAATCTAAAACACACGCCCTCAGCATATCCTCCAGAATCTGTATAGTTCTCTCCGATTGTCCGTCAGTCTGAGGGTGATAAGCCGTGCTGAAACTCAGCTTCGTTCCCAAAGCTTCTTACAATCTCTTCCAAAATCGGGAAGTAAAACGAGGATCCCTATCCGATACAATACTCACGGGCATCCCGTGCAATCTTACAATATCCGCCACATACATATCTCCCAATCTCTCAGGTCTATCCTCCTTGTTCATCAGTAAGAAGTGCGCTGACTTAGTCAATCTATCCACTATGACCCAAACGGCATCATGACCCTTTTGTGATCTGGGCAGGTCCATAACAAAGTCCATAGTTATATGTTCCCATTTCCATTGAGGAATCTCCAACGGCTGAAGTAAACCTGCGGGTCATTGATGTTCCGCTTTGACTCTCTGGCAAGTCAAACACAGTGCCACAAACTCCGCAATTTCTCTTTTCATGTTATTCCACCAATAGTGTTGCTTCAAATCCCGGTACATCTTTGTTCCGCCGGGGTGAATAGTATATCTTGAATTATGGGCTTCTTCAGGAATCTTCTTTTTTAGCTCTGGCTCATTGGGAACACAAATCCGATTCCTAAACCTCCAAACACCATCATCATGAAACTTGAAATTTGCGTTGCCTTCCTTAATCTTCTGAAATTGTTGGTCCTTCTGTTGAGCCTCTCGTAACTCAGACAACAAGGTCGATTGAACTTGCATAGTGGCAAAAAGTAACCCTTTCCGAGTCAATTGTGGTTTCCACAAAAATGCTTCCTCCAACAACTCCTGCACCTTGACTTCCAGTTTTGCCATGCTCGCTTTCCTACTTAAGGCATCTGCAACTACATTCGCTTTACCGGGCACATAATTGATTGTGCAGTTATAATCATCCAAAAGCTCCATCCATCGCCTTTGCCTCATATTCAACTCTTTTTGAGAGAACAAGTATTTCAAGCTCTTATGATCAGTAAATACCTCAAACTTGTTACCCCACAGATAATGCCTCCATTTCTTGAGTGCAAACACAATAGCCGCTAACTCCAAATCATGCATCGGGTAATTCAATTCATACGGCTTTGGTTTCCTAGAAGCATATGCAATCACCCTTCCATTTTGCATCAACACACAACCCAATCCTTCTTTTGAAGCATCGCTATAGATTACAAAACCTTGACTTCCTTCAGGCAATGCAAGAACAGGTGCGGTAGTCAATCTTTTCTTCAATTCTTGGAAGCTGCTCTCACACTTATCATCCCACACGAACTTTGTTTTCTTTTGAGTGAGCTTTGTAAGCGGTCCTGCAATCTTAGAGAAATCCTTCACGAATCTCCGATAATAGCCGGCTAGACCAAGAAAACTCCGAACCTCCGTAATGTTTTCCGGCTTCTTCCAAGACATTACTGCTTCTATCTTTGTTGGATCCACTGCTATTCCCTCTTGGGATATGATATGCCCCAAAAATGCAATCTGTTGCAACCAAAATTCACACTTGCTAAACTTTGCATACAATTGATGCTCTCGAAGTTTCTGCAATACCAACCGCAGATGTTGCTCATGCTCCGCCTCAGATTTCGAGTATACCAAAATGTCATCAATGAAGATCACCACAAATTGGTCCAAGTAGGGTTGAAACACCCTGTGCATCAAATCCATAAAAGCTGCAGGGGCATTAGTTCGTCCAAAAGGCATAACTACATATTCATAATGCCCATATCTTGTCCTGAAAGCCGTTTTAGGCACATCATCCTTTTTCATTCGCAACTGATAATACCATTGCCTCAAGTCGAGTTTCGAATATACTTTGGCTCCTTACAATTGATCAAATAACTCATCGATCAGGGGAAGTGGGTATTTATTCTTGAAAGTCACTTGGTTCAGTCCTCAATAATCGATGCATAGCCTCAACGTTCTGTCTTTCTTCTTTACAAATAGAATTGGCGCACCCCACGGAGAAGAACTTGGTTGAACAAACCCCTTCTTCAACAATCCTTGCAATTGGTCCTTCAATTCTTGTAGCTCGGTCGGTGCCATACGATAGGGAGCTTTAGATATCGGCTGGGTGCCAGGCAGTAGCTCTATAACGAACTCGATCTCCCGATTTGGGGGTAAACCGGGCAATTCTTCTGGAAACACATCCGCATAGTCTTTGATCACAGGCATCTCCTCCAACTTAGCTTTATCCGACGGCTTATTGATGAGGTAAGCTAAGTATCCGCTACACCATTTTCTCAAGGACTTCACTACTTTCGTAGATGAAATGATGGAACTCCTGGTGAAATCTCTTCAACCCATCACCTCCAGTATTGGTTGACCAGGTACCCGGAACGTTATAATCTTCGCACGGCAATCTAGTTGGACATGATGTTTTGCCAACCAGTCCATCCCTAAAATGACCTCATAGTCTCGAAAAGGTAATACAATAAGATTGGCTGAGAATTCCTTATCCTTAATTTGGATTTTACATGCTTTACAAGCTGAGCTAGTAACAAGTTTAGAACCCATCGGAGTACCAACTTCTACTTCGTATGGTAAACATACAACTTTCAGTTTCACACGTTCCACACATAAGGGAGTAATAAATGAATGAGTAGCACCCGGATCAATTAGCACCCTAACAGGTTGATTCAGTATGAAGAATATACCTTCAACAACAGCGGTCTCATTTGGAAGCTCCTCGCACTCAATAGCATAGGCTCAAGCCTGGACTCTAGGAAATGGAGTCTTGCCTCTACCAGCTGGTTTAACCTAATTCTGTCCTGCTTGCCGTTTAGGGCAATCCTTGATCTGATGCTGATCACTGCCACATCTCATACATCGTTCTGACTTCTTCCAGTACTGGGCCTCGGTATGACCCTTCTTGTCACAGTAAGAACAGTTGACAGACTGGGTAGCAGGTGAACTACTTGTGAATTCGCGGGTGGAAGAGGCTGATGGCGTTTTCGTCGGGCCACAGTTATTCACTGGTCTGTTATGGCTCTGGCCTTGATTACGACTCTGACTCTGGAATTCCTCTGTTGACCTGGAGGCTGGTATGGTTTCTTGTTCGGCTGACTCGAACCGGCTCTATCTAGTTTCATCTTCTCAACTCGAGAGGCAGCAGCAAAGAGAGCAGAATACGTATCGAAGTCATGAGAAGCCAACTGGTCCTAAATCTCTGGCCTCAATCCAGTAGTAAATTTCCACATCTTCGCCTCCGGAGTACTAACCATATATTGAGCATAACGGGACAGTCGATCAAAACGAGCCTCGTACTGGGCCACCATCATGTTACCCTAGGTCAAGTGCATGAACTCCTCAATCCGCCTCTGCCTGGAAACTGCAGGTACATATTTCTCCTTGAATGCCTTAACGAAATTACCCCACAGGCGAGGTGTCTGATCAGTTTCCCACAGTACCTCCATAGTGTGCCACCAATGTTCAGCATCCCCGTGCAACAGAAACACTACAAACTCCACCTTTTCTTCATCAGTATAATCAAGTGGCCTGAAAATCTTCTCGATCTCGAACAGCCAAGCCTCTACTTTCTCATCATCAGCTTCCCCGTGGAATTTGGACGGGCGAAAGTCAAGGAACTCCCTCATTCTGCTATGTCTCCCATGGTTGCCATCATTCCTGTTGTTGTTGTTGTTGTTAACCTCACGTGCATCTTGGCGCTCTATCACTCGTGATACGCGATCCATGGCATTTGCCATCATGTTAAACATAGCTATAGCGGGATTAGTTTGATAGGCATCTCCAGTCTCTTGGGGTTCACCGCTCCTATTAGTAGTGCGGGTACTAGGGCCAGCCATCTATAGGCACAGATTACGATGCACAATTTATTGAAGTATGACAAATAAGAATTTAATGCATAAGATATGTAACATAACATAGATACATAACTCTAGAAATAATTAAGACATGTTAAACACTTAAGCACATAGAACATAGAAGGCACATTTAACATTATCACACAATAACATATAAACAAGTCATCCTAATTATCTTAGGGCTCTACCCATGGTCTGAGAGTTAAACCCAGCTTAAGCAATCTAAGCTCTGATACCATTCTAATATAAGGTGTAACGCCCTAACCCGGCCTATAAAGGTTAGACTAGGGTGTGATCTAAACATTCAAGTCACGTCTCGTACTTAACCGTTCATGAAGATTTAGCACTTAACGTTTTAGCCAAAACTCCAAAATTTTTCGAAAAACCAATAGCATAACGGCTGTAATTGGGCTATTTGGTTTGATCTAATTCTCTAAACGCCTCAAAATTTACCATCTCAAATTCATTTCCAACTAAGATTACTATTTATCATCAATTGAAATGCCTACTGGTTGTCTTTATGTTTCGTTTGATTAATAACCTAGCATGATACTATGTCTCGTTCGTTTGTTAATCCTTGTTACAAAAGTACCTGTTGATCTTAGCTTGATAACGTGTACCTACTTAAGATTCGGTTGGTTCATTTTACTTAGCCTTTACCTAATACTTCATAATCCTATTATAGATACTAGCAGTAATAATAGCAAAACGATCATAGTAGTGTCTAGTGTCTGTCTAGTTAATATCAGTACAACCCAAAATTAGACCCCAAATTACAATGGGGGTCTTTTACATTACACATCAAGCAACATAAAAAGAAATAGTCTTCAAGTAGCATAGTTCACAAACAGCCATAATCACGCAAAGCACATAGGACAGGCAATCACTCCAAGGAATCATCGTTAGGCACATCGTCCTCAGGTACCTGTTCTTGATCTTCTTCACTTGAGATGATAAAAGAGGGTGACTCCTTATGAACTCAGCGAAGGGGAACGAGAAATAGGTTTTGAAACTCATTTTCCGGTTCAACTTATGAAAATCCTTTTGCAAGCATGATTATAACACAAATAAGTACATAAAAATAATATAAAGTAAAGGAACACAATTACCAGTCTTTCCTCCCCGAGGTTCTCTTGGAACCAAGTGAGAGTACTTATACATATAGAAAAAGGATACGGTGAGCTTTTGCTCTCAGTAGTTATGGCCGACTTCAAATCATCCCCTTAACACGCCAAATGGGTGTACTCCGGATGTACCCCGAAATCCTACGACCCAACTCTCCGAGGAAGTCTAGCCCCCAAGCGAGAGAGGGAATTGGTACCATGGTAGTCACGATTGCACCGGCAAGCCCGATGCCGCCCGGTGTGCGTGAACGCTACCATGCCAGAATGAAAGGTTGCAACCTTGTATGCAATGCACATTTATGACATTTATTATATCACATTAGGAGGACAACAAAGTAGGTTGCCTCCGGACAGTCATAAGATTGCACATTGACAAGTAAACAAGCGAGGCACGAATAGACAAGTAATTTCACTTGAAAAGCATATGGAGTTATATGAACATTAAACGGGCAGCCATGTAACACACGTAATTCAAGTCATATAACTCATTTCAACGTCCACGTAATCAAATAATAAGGTTATTCAACATCCGACAACAATCTACGTGGTTCGGATGCAAGAAAGGCCTATTTGTCAACATGCAACGAATCAAAGTCATATTTAGGGCTATAAGGCAACTACGGGCAGCCTACTAAACATATAATTACACTAAATATTCAAAGGATCAACACTTAGCAAGTTCGCCTAGTCACTAGGGTTTCCATTTCGTGCTTATCCGTGCAATTAAGCCCCAAGTCAACTCAATATCAATCTCAAGCCAAGCATCAATTAATCCAAACATCCCCAAGTACTCAAAACATTCCACACAACATCTCAATGCCACAATCCAAAGCAATTAATACCACAAGAGAAGTTACACCAAATTTCTAAGCATATAACTAAGTGAAACCCTCACTGCAATAGGCTGTTTTCTCACAATCATTGAGTCAAGCAAACAATCTCCAATTCCAGTAAATAAGATTTCAGATTAAAGCTTAATAAGTGAACTAAAATCAGAAACAAAGCTTGCATCATTTGAAGTTCGAGATCAATAGTTATAGCCAAAACAGTGGGATTGCACAAAACTGTCCAGATTTGCACATATTTCGATAATTGTCGTTTTTTGAGGTCCTTAAGGTCAGATTTAGCCTTAGTCCATTTCTGATAAAAATGTCCAAAACTGAAAAATATAGCATCACACCAAATTTCATGCATTTTGGATATCATTTACTAAGTCAAAACTGGTTCGTTCCACAAGGTCAGTGCATCTGCCAAAACCTGCTTCATTTTTCCAGACTTCCAGATTTGGACACATTTTAATGATTTGCCATTTTGAGGACCTTAGAGTCAAAATTAGCTTCGGCCTATTTATGCAAAAAATGTTCAAAACTGGAAAAACTAGTCACCTACCAATTTTCATGCATTTTCAACATCATTTGCCTAGCCAAAATCACCTCGAAACAACAAGTCAAAGAGCTGTCAACAAACCCGATTTCATGTATCATCATCTTCAAGCCAAAATTTTGCCATGCATGGTTGTAGAAGCTTATGAACACACAAATAACTCAAGTACAGAAGCAAAGACATACATTTAAGAGCATGCATGTGGATTTTTGAAGGATTTTCAAAATATTTTAGCCCTCACCTTAGCAAATTAACAAGAAGATGCACAAAACTTTGATGAAGCTCAAATTCTTCTTCTTCCTTGCTTAGCCGAGATTCCAACCCAATTTTCTCCATTTTTCCTAGCTTAGTGGCCAAGCTCTTAGTACATGCTTATGGTTAGAACAAGAAGAAAAGAAATGGAAGCTAGGAAACTTACCTAGGCCGAAAATGGTGAGTCAAAAGCTTGCATGTGAGTTTTCTTGCAACCTAGCTAGCTTGGTTGAGTTACTTTGCTTGTGGCTTGCCTTGATTAACTATGGTATGATGAAGATGAGCTATGAAGGTAAGAAACTCAGCCAAGTCCGAGAGAGAAAGAGAAGAATGAGAGGGAGAGAGAGAAGATTGAGAGGAAAAATGAGAGAAATGACAAAGAATGAAGGCTTTTGCAATTCTTGATGCAAGTGGTCAGCCTAGGGCTTAGTAATTCAGCTTTTTTTTTGTCTTCAAGATGCAATTTGAAATTCCTAGTATGGGCAAAGAGGAGTTGGTCGAGTATGGGAAGCTTTTGCAAAGGTTTTTGAGCTAATTTTTATGCATTTGTGTCATAGAGTTGTCATAAGTTGTCTAGAGTTAATTTGAATTGAGCAAGCATGCACAAATACCACCTAGTGGTCGGCCAAGGCTATAGAAAATCTGATTTTTTGTCATCTATTGGAGTATTATTTAATTGGGTGTTGGAAGTGCAAAAAGAATAAGGAATAAAGAATGAAGAATGCTTAGTGTTTAGTGAAATTTTGTCTTCTAGTGAGTTGAATTAGTAATTTTATAATAGTTAGTGGATTTTGTAGGATTAATTAATGACCTAGTGCTTCGTGTAAGATTCTTTCTTGTTTAGCGTGAGGGCACGCTTTCCTAAGTCTAGGGCACGCACTACGAGGTAGGACATGAACTACGAGACGAATGCACGTTTTTCAAGTAAATGCACGCAATCCTAAATGAATGCACGTAATTCAATGCATGGCACACAAAACGAACACAATTCTTAAACCTAGGTCAAGGCATGCAAATCTAGATTAGGGCACACGAAACGAGGTATCGCACATAAATCGAGGTCGGGCCTCATAGCTATGCCTATTTTCGGATCCCAAAATCTAACATTTTCATCAGTTTCGGGACACTTTTCTTCTTTTGCGCTATTTTTCCGTCCCGGATCGTACGTCGTGAGCCGCAAAAAGGACGACAACCTAATCCATCACATTTCTATTACCAAATCCCACCGCACCTTGGGCAAGACAACTTCACTTCACGTAGAGCCTGAGCCCGCAAACTGACGGCTTGGGCCTTGTGACCAAGTATCCGTCGCTCCGGTGCCCATAAATTTTGATCCATAAGGAGTTACGCGGTGCACAACATACCGTTGGAAAGTTCTCTAAGAGCTCTTCGACGGGGGCACCTAGCATGCTCTGTTGCGCCTGTTTTCTGAGCCCAAAATCCAAAATTTTATAAGTTTTGGGATACTTTTCTTCTTTTGCGCTATTTTTCCGTCCCGGATTGCACGTCGTGAGCCGCGAAAATGACGACAACCTAATCCACCACAATTCTATTACCGAACTCCACGGAACCTTGGCCAAGACAACTTCACTTCACGTAAAGGTTGGGCCCGCAAACCGAGGGCGTGGGGCTTGTGACCAGGTATCCGTCGCTCCGGTGCCCATAACTTTTGATCCATATGGAGTTACACGTCGCACAGCATACCGTTGGAAAGCTCTCTGAGAGCTCTACGACAGGGGCACCTACCATTCTCGGTCGCGCCTATTTTCGGAGCCCAAAATCGAACATTTTCATAAGTTTTGGGACACTTTACTTCTTTTGAGCTATTTTTCTGTCCCGGATCGTACGTCGTGAGCCGCTAAAAGGACGACAACCTAATCCATCACAATTCTATAACCGAATCCCACGGCACCTTGGCCAAGACAGCTTCACTTCGCGTAGAGGCTGGGCCCGCAAATCGAGGGCGTGGGGCTTGTGACCCGGTATCCATCACTCCGGTGCCTTTAACTTTTGATTCGTAAGGAGTTATACGGCGCATAGCATACAGTTAGAAAGCACTCCGGGAGCTCTACGACGAGGGCACCAAGCCTTCTAAGCTGCTCCTGTTTTCAAAGCCCAAAATCGAACGTTTTCATCAGTTTTAGGACACTTTTCTTCTTTTATGATGTTTTTTTTATCCCGGATCGTATATCTTTAGCCGCGAGAAGGACGACAACCTAATCCATCACATTTCTATTACCGAATCCCACGGCACTTTGGGCAAGACAACTTCACTTCACGTAGAGGCTGGGCCCGCAAACTGAGGCCGTATGGCTTAGGACCAGGCATCTGTCGCTCCGGTACCTGTAACTTTATATTCGTAAGGAGTTACGTGGCGCACAACATACCGTTGTAAAGCTCTCCAAGAGCTCTACGACAAGGGCAGCAAGCCCACTTGGGTGTGCCTATTTTTGAAGCCCAAAATCGATCATTTTCAACAGTTTCGAGACACTTTTCTTCTTTTACGCTGTTTTTTCGTCACGGATTGTATGTCGTGAGCCGCGAAAAGGACGACAACCTAATCCATCACATTTCTATTACTGAATCCCACGGTACCTTGGGCAAGACAACTTCACTTCACATAGAGCCTGGGCCCGCAAACCGAGGTCGTAGGGGTTGTGACCAGGTATCCGTCACTCCGGTGCCCATAACTTTTGATCTATAAGGAGTTATGCGGCGCACAGCATACTGTTGGAAAGCTCTCTGAGAGCTCTACGACGGAGGCACCTAGCATGCTTGGCTGCGTCTATTTTCGGAGACCAAAATTGAACAATTTCATAAGTTTTAGGATACTTTCTTCTTTTGCGCTGTTTTTCCGTCCTGGATCGTACGTCGTGAGCCGTAAAAAGGACGACAACCAAATCTATCACATTTCTATTACAGAATCCCACGGCACCTTGGGCAAGACAACTTCACTTCACGTAGAGGCTGGGCCCGCAAACCCAGGGCGTGGGGCTTGTGACCAGGTATCCGTTACTCCGGTGCCCATAACTTTTGATCCATATGGAGTTACACGTCGCACAGTATACCGTTGGAAAGCTCTTTGAGAGCTCTACGACAGGGGCACCTGCTATTCTGGGTTGCGCCTGTTTTTGAAGCCCAAAATCAAACATTTTCATAAGTTTTGGGATACTTTACTTCTTTTGCGCTATTTTTCCGTCCCGGATCGTATGTCGTGAGCCGCGAAAAGGACGACAACCTTATCCATCACAATTCTATAACTGTATCCCACGGCACCTTGGCCAAGACAACTTCACTTCACGTAGAGGCTGGGCCCGCAAATCGAGGGCGTGGGGCTTGTGACCCGGTATCCATCGCTCCGGTGTCTTTAACTTTTGATTCGTAAGGAGTTACACGGCGTATAGCATACAGTTGGAAAGCACTTCGGGAGCTCTACGACGGGGGCACCAAGCATGCTAAGCTGCGCCTGTTTTCAAAGCCCAAAATTGAACGTTTTCATCAATTTCAGGATACTTTTCTTTTTTTACGATATTTTTTCATCTCGGATCGTATGTCGTTTCCTGCGAGAAGGACAACAACCTAATCCATCACATTTCTATTACCGAATCCCACGGCACTTTGGGCAAGACAACTTCACTTCACGTAGAGGCTGGGCCTGCAAACCGAGGGCTTATGGCTTGGGACCAGGTATCTATCGCTCCGGTACCTGTAACTTTATATTCGTAAGGAGTTACATGGCGCACAGCATACCGTTGTAAAGCTCTCCGAGAGCTCTACGATAGGGGCAGCAAGCCCACTTGGGTGTGCCTGTTTTCGAAGCCCAAAATCGATCGTTTTCAACAGTTTCGGGACACTTTTCTTCTTTTACGCTGTTTTTCCGTCACAGATCGTATGTCGTGAGCCGCGAAAACGACGACAACCTAATCCATCACATTTTTATTACTGAATCCCACGGTACCTTGGGCAAGACAACTTCACTTCACATAGAGCCTGGGCCCGCAAACCGAGGTCGTAGGGGTTGTGACCAGGTATCCGTCGCTCCGGTACCCATAACTTTTGATCCATAAGTAGTTATGCGGCGCACAACATACCGTTGGAAAGCTCTCTGAGAGCTCTACGACGAGGGCACCTAGCATGCTTGGATGCGTCTATTTTCAAAGCCCAAAATTGAACAATTTCATAAGTTTTAGGACACTTTTCTTCTTTTGTGCTATTTTTCCGTCCTGGATCGTACGTCGTGAGCCGCAAAAAGGACGACCACCTAATTCATCACATTTCTATTATAGAATCCCACGGAACCTTAGGCAAGACAACTTCACTTCATGTAGAGGCTGGGCCCGCAAACTGAGGGCGTGGGGCTTGTGACCAGGTATCCGTCTCTCCAGTGCCAATAACTTTTGATCCGTAATAAGTAACGTGGCGCACAACATACCATTGGAAAGCTCTCTGAGAGCTCTACGATAGGCACATCTAGCATGCTCGGCTGCGCCTATTTTCGAAGCCCAAAATCGAACAATTTCTTAAGTTTTGGGCACTTTTCTTCTTTTGCGCTGTTTTTCCATCCTCGATCGTACATCGTGAGCCGCAAAAAGGAAGACAACCTAATCTATCACATTTCTATTACAAAATTTGACGACACCTTGGGCAAGACAACTTCACTTCATGTAGAGACTAGGCCAGCAAATCGAGGGTGTGGGGCTTCTGACCAGGTATCCATTGCTTTGGTGCCCATAACTTTTGATCCGTAAGGAGTTACGCGGCGCACAGCATACCGTTGGAAAGCTATCTGAGAGCTCTATGACGAGGGTACCAAGCCTACTTGGTTGCACCTATTTTCGGATCCCAAAATAGAACGTTTTCATAAGTTTCGGGATATTTTTTTTGAGCGGTTTTTCCATCCCGGATCGTACGTCGTGAGCCGCGAAAAGGACGACAACCTAATCCATCACCTTTCTATTACCAAATCCCAAGGCACCTTGGGCAAGACAACTTCACTACACGTAGAGGTTGGGCCTACAAACAGAGGGCGTGGGGCTTGTGACCAGGCATCTGTCACTCCGGTGCCCTTAACTTTTGATTCGTAAGGAGTTACGTGGCGGTTGGAAAGCTCTCCGAGAACTCTATGACAGGGGCAGCAAGCCTACTTGGGTGCGGCAGTTTTTGGAGCCCAAAATCGATCGTTTTCATCAGTTTCGGTACACTTTTCTTCTTTTACGCTATTTTTTTATCCCGGATCGTATGTCGTGAGCCGCAAAAAGGACGACAACCTAATCCATCACATTTCTATTACTGAATCCCACAGTACCTTGGGTAAGACAACTTCATTTCACGTTGAGGCTGGGCCCACAAATCGAGGACAAGGGGCTTGTGACCAGGTATCCATCGCTCTGGTGCCTATAACTTTTGATCCATAAGGAGTTACGCTGCGCACAGCATACCGTTGGAAATCTCTCTGAGAGCTTTACGACGGGGCCACCTGGCATGCTTGGATGTGTCTGTTTTCGGAGCCCAAAATTGAACATTTTCATAAGTTTTGGGACACTTTTCTTCTGTTGCGCTATTTTTTCATCCCGGATCGTACGTCGTGAGCCTCGAAAAGGACGGCAACCAAATCCATCACATTTCTATTACCGAATCCCACGGCACCTTGGACAAGACAACTTCACTTCATGTAGAGGCTGGGCCCGCAGATCGAGGGCGTGGGGCTTGTGACCAGGTATCCGTCGCTCCGGTGCCCATAACTTTTGATCCGTAAGAAGTTACGCAACGCACAGCAGACCGTTGGAATGCTCTTTGAGAGCTCTACGACAGGGGCACCTAGCATGCTCGGATGCGCCTCTTTTTGCAGCCCAAAATCAAACTTTTTCATAAGTTTTAGGATACTTTTCTTCTTTTGCGCTATTTTTTGGTGCCGGATCGTACATCGTGAGCCGCGAAAAGGACGACAACCTAATCCATCACATTTCTATTACCGAATCCCACAGCACTTTGGGCAAGACAACTTCACTTCACGTAGAGGCTGGGCCTGCAAACCGAGGGCGTATGGCTTGGGACCAGGAATCTGTCGCTCCAGTACCTGTAACTTTATATTCGTAAGGAGTTACATGGCGCACAGCATACCGTTGTAAAGCTCTCCGAGAGCTCTACGACAGGGGCAGCAAGCCCACTTGGGTGCGCCTGTTTTCGAAGCCCAAAATCGATCGTTTTCAACAGTTTCGGGACACTTTTCTTCTATTACGCTGTTTTTCCGTCACAGATCATATGTCGTGAGCCGCGAAAAGGACGACAACCTAATCCATCACATTTTTATTACTGAATCCCACGGTACCTTGGGCAAGACAACTTCACTTCACATAGAGCCCGGGCCCGCAAACCGAGGTCGTAGGGGTTGTGACCAGGTATCCGTCGCTCCGGTGCCCATAACTTTTGATCCATAAGGAGTTATGCGGCGCACAACATACCGTTGGAAAGCTCTCTGAGAGCTCTACGACGGGGGTACCTAGCATGCTTGGATGCGTCTATTTTCGAAGCCCAAAATTGAACAATTTCATAAGTTTTAGGACACTTTTCTTCTTTTGTGCTGTTTTTCCGTCCTGGATCGTACGTCGTGAGCCGCAAAAAGGACGACGACCTAATTCATCACATTTCTATTATAGAATCCTACGGAACCTTAGGCAAGACAACTTCACTTCATGTCGAGGCTGGGCCCGCAAACTGAGGGCGTGGGGCTTGTGACCAGGTATCCGTCTCTCTAGTGCCCATAACTTTTGATCCGTAATAAGTAACGTGGCGCACAACATACCGTTGGAAAGCTCTCTGAGAGCTCTACGATAGGCACATCTAGCATGCTCGGCTGTGCCTATTTTCGGAGCCCAAAATCAAACAATTTCTTAAGTTTTGGGCACTTTTCTTCTTTTGCGCTGTTTTTCCATCCTCGATCGTACATCGTGAGCCGCAAAAAGGACGACAACCTAATCTATCACATTTCTATTACAGAATTTGACGACACCTTGGGCAAGACAACTTCACTTCATGTAGAGACTAGGCCTGCAAATCGAGGGCGTGGGGCTTGTGACCAGGTATCCATTGCTTTGGTGCCCATAACTTTTGATCCGTAAGGAGTTACGCGGCGCACAGCATACCGTTGGAAAGCTCTCTGAGAGCTCTATGATAGGGACACCAAGCCTACTTGGTTGCGCCTGTTTTCGGATCCCAAAATAGAACGTTTTCATAAGTTTCGGGATATCTTTTTTGCGCGATTTTTCCATCCCGGATCGTACGTCGTGAGCCGCGAAAAGGACGACAACCTAATCCATCACCTTTCTATTACCAAATTCCAAGGCACCTTGGGCAAGACAACTTCACTACACGTAGAGGTTGGGACTACAAACAGAGGGCGTGGGGCTTGTGACCAGGCATCTGTCACTCCGGTGCCCTTAACTTTTGATTCGTAAGGAGTTACGTGGCGGTTGGAAAGCTCTCCGAGAACTCTACGACAGGGGCAGCAAGCCTACTTGGGTGCGCCAGTTTTTGGAGCCCAAAATCGATCGTTTTCATCAGTTTCGGGACACTTTTCTTCTTTTACGCTGTTTTTTCGTCCCGGATCGTATGTCGTGAGCCGTGAAAAGGACGACAACCTAATCCATCACATTTCTATTACTGAATCCCACAGTACCTTGGGTAAGACAACTTCATTTCACGTTGAGGCTGGGCCCACAAACCGAGGACGAGGGGCTTGTGACCAGGTATCCATCGCTCTGGTGCCTATAACTTTTGATCCATAAGGAGTTACGCGGCACACAGCATACCGTTGGAAAGCTCTCTGAGAGCTTTACGACGGGGCCACCTGGCATGCTCGGATGTGTCTGTTTTCGGAGCCCAAAATTGAACATTTTCATAAGTTTTGGGACACTTTTCTTCTGTTGCGCTATTTTTTCGTCCCGGATCGTACGTCGTGAGCCTCGAAAAGGACGGCAACCAAATCCATCACATTTCTATTACCGAATCCCACGGCACCTTGGACAAGACAACTTCACTTCATGTAGAGGCTGGGCCCGCAGATCGAGGGCGTGGGGCTTGTGACCAGGTATCCGTCGCTCCGGTGCCCATAACTTTTGATCCGTAAGGAGTTACGCAACGCACAGCAGACCGTTGGAATGCTCTCTGAGAGCTCTACAACGGGGGCACCTAGCATGCTCAGATGCGCCTCTTTTCGCAGCCCAAAATCAAACTTTTTCATAAGTTTTAGGTTACTTTTCTTCTTTTGCGCTATTTTTTGGTCCCGGATCGTATATCGTGAGCCGCGAAAAGGACGACAACCTAATCCATCACATTTCTATTACCGAATCCCACGGCACTTTGGGCAAGACAACTTCCCTTCACGGAGAGGCTAGGCCCGCAAATCAAGGGTACCGGGCATATAACTAGGTATCCGTCGCTCCGGTACCCATAACTTTTGATCCATAAGAAGTTACGCGGCGCACAACATACCGTTGGAAAGCTCTTTGAGAGCTCCACGATAGGGGCATCTACTGTGCTCAGCTGCGCTAGTTTTCGGAGCCCAAAATCGAACATTTTCATAAGTTTTGTGACACTTTTCTTCTTTTGCGCTATTTTTTCGTCCTGAATTGTACGTCGCGAGACGCGAAAAGGACGACTACCTAATCCATCACAATTCTATAACCGAATCCCACGGTACCTTGGCCAAGACAACTTCACTTCACGTAGAGGTTGGGCACGCAAATCGAGGGCGTGGGGCTTGTGACCAGGTATCCGTCGCTCTGGTGCACTTAACATTTGATCCGTAAGGAGTTACGCGGCGCACAGCATACCATCGGAAAGCTCTCCGAGAGCTCTATGAAGGGGGCACCAAGCCTGCTCAGTTGCGCTTGTTTTCAAAGCCCAAAATTGAACTTTTTCATCAGTTTCGAGACACTTTTCTTCTTTCAGACAGTTTTTCCGTCCCGAATCGTATGTCGTGAGCTCGAAAAGGACGACAACCTAATCCATCACATTTCTATTACCGAATCCCACGGCACCTTGGGCGAGACAACTTCACTTCACGTAGAGGCTAGGCCCGCAGATCGAGGGCGTGAGGCTTGTGACCAGGTATTTGTCGCTCTGGTGCCCATAACATTTGATTCGTAAGGAGTTACGCGGCGCATAGCATAACATTGGAAAGCTCTCTGAGAGCTTGACGATAGGGGCTGCAAGCTTACTTAGGTGCACCGATTTTCGGAGCCCAAAATCAATCATTTTCATCAGTTTCGGGACACTTTTCTTCTTTTATGCTGTTTTTCCGTCCCGGATCATATGTCGTGAGCCGCGAAAAGGACGACAACCTAATCCATCAAAATTCTATTACTGAATCCCATGGCACCTTGGGAAAGACAACTTCACTTCACGTAGAGGTTGGGCCCACAAACCGAGGGCGTAGGGGTTGTGATCAGGTATCCGTCGCTCCAGTGCCCATAACTTTTGATCCATAAGGCGTTATGCGGCGCACAGCATACCGTTGGAAAGTTCTTTGATAGCTCTACGATGGGGGCACCTAGCATGATCAGCTGCGTCTGTTTTCGGAGCCCAAAATTGAACATTTTCATAAGTTTTGGGACACTTTTATTCTATTGCGCTGTTTTTCCGTCCCGGATCGTACGTCCTGAGCTGCGAAAAGAACGACAACCAAATCCATCACATTTCTATTACCGAATCCCATGACACCTTGGGCAAGACAAGTTCACTTCACATAGAGGCTGGGCCCGCAGATCGAGGGCGTGGGGCTTTTGACCAGGTATCCGTCGCTCCGGTGCCCATAACTTTTGATTCTTAAGGAGTTACGCAGCGCACAACATACCGTTGGAAAGCTCTCTTAGAGCTCTACGATTGGGGTACCTAACATGCTCTGTTGCGTCTATTTTCGGGGCCCAAAATTGAACATTTTCAAAAGTTTGGGACACTTTTCTTCTGTTGCGCTGTTTTTCCGTCCCAGATCGTACAACGTGAGCAGCGAAAAGGACAACAACCAAATCCATCACATTTCTATTACCGAATCCCATGGCACCTTGGGCAAGACAACTTCACTTCACGTAGAGGCTGGGCCCGCAGATCGAGGGCGTGGGGCATGTGACCAGGTATCCGTCGCTCCGGTGCCCATAACTTTTGATCCGTAAGGAGTTACGCAGCGCAAAGCAAACCGTTGGAATGCTCTCTGAGAGCTCTACGACGGGGGCACCTAGCATGCTCGGATGTGCCTATTTTCGGAGCCTAAAATCAAACTTTTTCATAAGTTTTGGGATACTTTTCTTCTTTTGCGCTATTTTTTGGTCCCAGATCGTACGTCGTGAGCCATGAAAAGGACAACAACCTAATCCATCACATTTCTATTACCGAATCCCACGGCACTTTGGGCAAGACAACTTCCATTCTCGTAGAGGTTGGGCCCGTAAATCGAGGTCGTCGGGCTTATGACTAGGTATTCGTCGCTCCGGTGCCGATAACTTTTGATCCAAAAGGAGTTACGCGGCGCACAGCACACTATTGGAAAGCTCTCTGAGAGCTCCACGATAGGGGCACCTACCATGCTCGGCTGCGCTTGTTTTCAGAGCCTAAAATTGATCGTTTTCATAAGTTTTGGGACACTTTTCTTCTTTTGCGCTATTTTTCTGTCCCGGATCATACGTCGTGAGCCGCAAAAAGTACGACAACCTAATCCATCACAATTTGTATAATCGAATCCCACGGCACTGTGGCCAAGACAACTTCACTTCACGTAGAGGCTGGGCCCGCAAATCGAGGGTGTGGTGCTTGTGACCAAGTATCCGTCGCTCCGGTGCCCTTAACTTTTGATCCGTAAGGAGTTTCGCGATGCACAGCATACCGTTGGAAAGCTCTCCGAGAGCTCTATGATGGGGGCACCAAGCTTGCTCAGCTGCGCCTGTTTTCAAATTCCAAAATCGAACGTTTTCATTAGTTTTAGGACACTTTTATTCTTTTACGCTGTTTTTTCGTCCCGAATCGTATGTCGTGAGTCGCGAAAAGGACGACAACCTAATCCATCACATTTCTATTACCGAATCCCACGGCACCTTGGGCAAGACAACTTCACTTCACGTAGAGGCTAGGCCCGCAGATCGAGGGCGTGGGGCTTGTGACCAGGTATCCGTCGCTCCAGTGCCCATAACTTTTGATTCGTAAGGAGTTACGCGGCGCATAGCATACCGTTGGAAAGCTCTCCGAGAGCTCTACGACAGGGGCAGCAAGCCTACTTCGGTGCGCCGGTTTTCGAAGCCCAAAATTGATCGTTCTAATCAGTTTCGGGACACTTTTCTTCTTTTACGCTATTTTTTCATCCCGGATCGTATGTCGTGAGCCGCGAAAAGGACGACAACCTAATCCATCACATTTCTATTACTGAATCCCACGGTACCTTGGTCAAGACAACTTCACTTCACATAGAGCCTGGGCCCGCAAACCGAGGGCGTGGGGGTTGTGACCAAGTATCCGTCGCTCTGGTGCCCATAACTTTTGATCCATAAGGAGTTACGCGGCGCACAACATACCGTTGGAAAGCTCTCTGAAAGCTCTACGATAGAGGCACCTATCATGCTAAGCTGCGTCTGTTTTCAGAGCCGAAAATTGAACATTTTCATAAGTTTTGGGACACTTTATTCTGTTGTGCTATTTTTCCGTCTCGGATCGTATGTCCTGAGCCGCAAAAAAGACGACAGCCAAATCCATCACATTTCTATTACCGAATCCCACTGCACCTTGGGCTAGACAAGTTCACTTCACATAGAGGCTGGGCCCGAAGATCGAGGGCATGGGGCTTGTGACCAGGTATCTGTCGCTCAAGTGCCCATAACTTTTTATTCGTAAGGAGTTACGCATCGCACAACATACCGTTGGAAAGTTCTCTGAGAGCTCTACGATGGGGGCACCTAGCATGCTCGGATGTTCCTCTTTACGGAGCCCAAAATAAAACTTTTTCATAAGTTTTGGGATATTTTTCTTCTTTTGCGCTGTTTTTTGGTCTCGGATCGTACGTCGTGAGTCGCGAAAAGGACGACAACCTAATCCATCATATTTCTATAACCGAATCCCACGGCCCTTTGGGCAAGACAACTTCACTTCACGTAGAGGTTGGGCCCGCAAATCGAGGGCGTGGGGCTTATGACTAGGTATCCGTCACTCCGGTGCCCATAACTTTCGATCCATAAGGAGTTACGCGGCGCCCAGCATACCGTTGACCCTGTTTTCGGAGCTGAAAATCGAACATTTTCATAAGTTTTGGGACACTTTTCTCCTTTTGCTCTATTTTTCCATCCCGGATCATACGTCGTGAGCTGCGAAAAGGACGACAACCTAATCCATCACAATTCTATAAACGAATCCCACGGTACCTTGGCCAAGACAACTTCACTTCACATAGAGGCTGCGCCCGTAAATCGAGGGCGTGGGGCTAGTGACCAAGTATCCGTGGCTCCGGTGCCCATAACTTTTGATCCGTAAGGAGTTACGCGGGGCACAGCATACTGTTAGAAAGCTCTCTGAGAGCTCTACGACGGGGGCACCTAGCAAGCTCGGATGGGCCTCTTTTCGGAGCTTAAAATCAAACTTTTTCATAAATTTTAGGATACTTTTCTTCTTTTGTGCTTTTTTTTATCCCGTATCGTACGTCGTGAGCCGCAAAAAGGACGACAAACTAATTCATCACATTTCTATTACCGAATCCCATGGCACCTTGGGCAAGACAACTTTACTTCACGTAAAGGCTGGGCCCACAAATCGAGGGCGAGGGGCTTCTGACAAGGTATCCGTCGCTCTAGTGCCCATAACTTTTGATCCATAAGGAGTTACGCAGCGCACAACATACCGTTGTAAAGCTCTCCGAGAGCTCTATGACGGGGGCAACAAGCCTGCTCGGCTAGGCCAGTTTTCGAAGCCCAAAATTGAACATTTTCGTCAGTTTTGGGACACTTTTCTACTTTTTCGCTATTTTTTCATCCCGGACCGTACGTCGTGAGCCGCAAAATGGACGACAACCTAATCCACCACATTTCTATTACCGAATCCCACAGCACCTTGGGCAAGACAACTTTACTTCACGTAGAGGCTGGGCCCACAAACCGAGGGCGTGGGGCTTGTGACCAGGTATCCGTCGCTCTGGTGCCCATAACTTTTGATCCATAAGGAGTTACGCGGCGCACAACATACCGTTGGAAAGCTCTATGAGAGCTCTACGACGGGGGCACCAAGCATGCTCGGCTGCGCCTGTTTTCGGAGATCAAAATCGAACAATTTCATAAGTTATGGGACACTTTTCTTCTTTTGCGTTGTTTTTCCGTCCCAAATCGTACATCGTGAGCCGCGAAAAGGACGACAACCTAATCTAACAAATTTCTATTACCAAATCCCATGACACCTTGGGCTAGACAACTTTACTTCACGTAGATCCTGGGTCAGCAAATCGAGGGCGTAGGGCTTGTGACCAGGTATCTGTCGCACCTGTGCCCATAACTTTTGATCCGTAAGGAGGTACGTGGTGCACAGCATACTGTTGGAAAGCTATCTGAGAGCTCTATGAAGGGGGCACCTAGCATACTCGGTTGTGCCTGTTTTTGGACTCCTAAATCGAACATTTTCATAAGTTTTGGGATACTTTTCTTCTTTTGCGCTGTTTTTCCGTCCCAGATCGTAAGTCGTGAGCCGCGAAAAGGACGGCAACCGAATCCCTCATATTTCTATTACAGAATCCCACGGCACCTTGCGCAAGACAACTTCACTTCACTTAGAAGCTGGGCCCGCAAACAGAAGGCGTAGGGCTTGTGACCAAGTATCCGTCGCATCGGTGCCCTTAAGTTTTGATCCGTAAGGAGTTACGCGGCGCACAGTATACTGTTGGAAAACTCTCTGAGAGCTCTACGATGGAGGCATCATGCCTGCTCTGCTGTACCTGTTTTAGGAGCCCAAAATTGAACGTTTTCATCAGTTTTAGGACACTTTGCTTCTTTTCCGCTATTTTTTTTGTCCCGGATCATACGTTGTGAGCCGCAAAATGGATGACAACCTAATCGATCACATTTCTATTACCGAATCCCACGACACCTTGGGCAAGACAACTTCATTTCACGTAGAGGCTGGGCTCGCAAGCCGAGGTCATGGGGCTTGTGACCAGGTATCTGTCGCTCCGGTGCCCATAGCTTTTGATCCATAAGGAGTTACGTGACGCACAATATACCGACAGAAAGCTCTATGAGAGCTCTACGATAGGGGCACCTAGCATGCTCGGTTGCGCCTATTTTTGGAGCCCAAAATCGAACATTTTCATAAGTTTTAGGACACTTTTCTTCTTTTTCGCTGTTTTTCTGTCCCGGATTGACGTTGTGAGCCGCGAAAAGGACGACAAGCTAATCCATCACATTTCTATTACCGAATCCCACGACACCTTGGGCTAGACAACTTCACTTCACGTAGATCCTTGGTCAGCAAATCTAGGGCGTGGGGCTTGTGACCAAGTATCCGTCGCTTCGGTGCCCATAACTTTTGATCCGAAAGGAGTTACATGGCGCACAACATACCACTGGAAAGCTCTCTGAGAGGTCTACGACGAAGGCACCTAGCATGCTTGGCTGCGCCTGTTTTCAGAGCCCAAAATCGAACATTTTCATAAGTTTTGTGACACTTTTCTTTTTTTGCGCTGTTTTTCTGTCCCGGATCGTACGTCGTGAGCCGCGAAAAGGACGACAACCTAATCCATCATATTTCTATTACCGAATCCCATGGCACCATGGGCTAGATAACTTCACCTCACGTAGAGGCTGGGCCCGCAAACAAAGGGCGTAGGACTTGTGACCAGGTATCCGTCGCTCCAATGCCCTTAACTTTTGATCCGTAAGGAGTTACGCGGCACACAGTATACCGTTGGAAAGCTCTCTAAGAGCTCTACGATGGAGGCATCTAGCCTGGTCGGCTGTGCCTGTTTTAGAACCCCAAAATTGAATGTTTTCATCAATTTTAGGACACTTTTCTTCTTTTCTGCTATTTTTTTGTTCCGGATGGTACGTCGTGAGCCGCAAAAAAGACGACAACCTAATCCATCACATTTCGATTACCGAATCCAACGGTACCATGGGCAAGACAACTTCACTTCACGTAGAGGCTAGGCCCGCAAACTAAGGTCGTAGGGCTTGTGACCAGGTATCCGTCACTCCAATGCCCATAACTTTTGATCCATAGGGAGTTACGTGGCGTACAGTATACCGTTGGAAAGCTCTATGAGAGCTCTACGACTGGGACACCTAGCATGCTTGGTTGCGTCTGTTTTTGGAGCCCAAAATTGAACATTTTCATAAGTTTTGGGACACTTTTCTACTTTTGCGCTGTTTTTCCGTCCCGGATCGTACATCGTGAGCCGCCAAAAGGACGACAACCTAATCCATCATATTTCTATTACCGGATCCCATGGCACCTTGTGCAAGACAACATCACTTCACGTAGAGGCTGGGCCCGCAGATCGAGGGCGTGGGGCTTGTGACCAGGTATCCATCACTCATGTGCCCATAACTTTTGATCCATAAGGAGTTACGTGGCGCACAGTATACCGTTGGAAAGCTCTCTTTACGACGGACGCACCTAGCATGCTTGGCTGTGTCTATTTTTGGATCCCAAAATTGAACATTTTCATAAGTTTTGGGATACTTTTCTTCTGTTGCACTATTTTTTCATCCCGGATCGTACGTCGTGAGCCGGGAAAAGGACAGCAACCTAATCCATCACATTTCTATTACCGAATCCCACGGCACCTTAGGCAAGACAACATCACTTCACGTAGAGGCTGGGCCCGCAGATCGAGGGCGTGGGGCTTGTGACCAGGTATCCGTCAGTCCGGTGCCCATAACTTTTGATCCATAAGGAGTTACGCGGCGAACAACATACCGTTGGAAAGCTCTCTGAGAGCTCTACGACGGGGGCACCTAGCATGCTCAGATTCGCCACTTTTTAGAGCGCAAAATCAAACTTTTTCATAAGTTTTAGGATACTTTTCTTCTTTTGCGTTGTTTTTTGGTCCCGTATCGTACGTCGTGAGCCGCGAAAAGGATGACAACCTAATCGTCACATTTCTATTACCGAATCCCACTGCACTTTGGGCAAGACAACTTCCCTTCATGTAGAGGCTAGGCCCGCAAATCGAGGGCGTCGGGCATTTGACAATGTATCCGTCGCTCCGGTACCTATAACTTTTAATCCATAAGGAGTTACACGGCGCACAGCATACCGTTGGAAAGCTCTCTGAGAGCTCCACGATAGGGGCACCTGCCATGCTCGGCTGCGCTTGTTTTCGGAGCCCAAAATCGAACATTTTCATAAGTTTTGGGATACTTTTCTTCTTTTGCGCTATTTTTCCGTCCCGGATCGTACGTCGTGAGCAACGAAAAGGATGACAACCTAATCTATCACAATTCTATAACCGAATCCCACGGCACCTTGGCCAAGACAACTTCACTTCACGTAGCGGCTGGGCCCGCAAATCGAGGGCGTGGGGTTTGTGACCCCGTATCCATCGCTCCGGTGCCTTTAACTTTTGATCCGTAAGGTGTTACGCAGCGCACAGCATACCATTAGAAAGCTCTTTGAGAGCTCTATGACAAGGGCACCTAGCATGCTCAGATGCGGCTCTTTTCGCAGCCCAAAATCAAACTTTTTCGTAAGTTTTGGGATACTTTTCTTCTTTTGCACTGTTTTTTCCTCCTGTATCGTACGTCGTGAACCGCGAAACGGACGACAACCTAATTCATCACATTTCTATTACCGAATCCCACGGCACTTTGGGCAAGACAACTTCACTTCACGTAGAGGCTGGGCCAGCAAATCGAGGGTGTTGGGCTTATGACCAGGTATCCATCGCTCCGGAGCCCATAACTTTTGATCCGTAAGGAGTTACGCGACGCACTGCATACCGTTGGAAGGCTCTCCGAGAGCTCTAAGACGGGGGCACCAAGCATACTTTGCTGCGTCTGTTTTCGGATACCAAAATCAACTTTTCATCAGTTTCGGAATACTTTTTTTTGCGCTATTTTTTCACCCCAATTTGTACGTCGTGAGCAGCGAAAAGGACGATAACCTAATCCATCACATTTCCATTACCGAATCCCATGGCACCTTGGGCAAGACAACTTCACTTTACGTAGAGGCTGGGCCCACAAACAGAGGGCGTGGGGCTAGTGACCAGGTATCTGTGGCTCCGATGCCCATAACTTTTGATCCATAAGGAGTTACACGGTGCACAACATACCATTGGAAAGCTCTCTGAGAGCTCTACGACGGGGACACCTAGCATGCACGGCTTCGCCTATTTTTGGAGCCCAAAATTGAACATTTTCATAAGTTTTGGGACACTTTTCTTCTTTTGCGCTGTTTTTTAGTCCCGGATCGTACGTCGTGAGCTGTGAAAAGGACGACAACCTAATCCATCACATTTCTATTACTGAATCCCACGGCGCCTTGGGCAAGACAACTTCACTTCACGTAGACGCTAGGCCCACAAACTAAGGGCGTGGGGCTTGTGACCAGGTATCCGACGCTTCAGTGCCCATAACATTAGATCCGGAAGGAGTTATGCGGCGCACAGCATACCGTTGGAAAGCTCTCCGAGAGCTCTACGACGGGGGCAGCAAGTTCGCTTGGCTGCGCCTGTTTTCAGATCCCAAAATCAAACGTTTTCATCAATTTCGGGAAACTTTTCTTCTTTTGTAATGTTTTTCCATCTCAAATCGTACGTCGTGAGCCACGAAAAGGACGAAAACTGAATCCATCACATTTCTATTTCCGAAACCGACAGCACATTGGGCAAGACAACTTCACTTAACGTAGAGCCTGGGCTCGCAAAACGAGGGCGTGGGGCTTGTGACCAGGTATCCGTCGCTCCGGTGCCCATAATTTTTGATCCGTAAGGAGTTACGCGGCGCACAACATACCGTTGGAAAACACTCTGAGAGCTGTACGACAGGGGCACCAAGCATGAACGGCTTTGCCTATTTTTGTAGCCCAAAATTGACCATTTTCATTAGTTTTGGGACACTTTTCTTCTTTTGCGCTATTTTTCAGTCCCGGATCATACGTTGTGAGGCGCGAAAAGGACAACAACCTAATCCATCACATTTCTATTACTGAATCCCATGGCACCTTAGGCAGGACAACTTCACTTCACGTAGAGCCTGGGCCCGCAAACCGAGGGCGTGGGGCTTGTGACCAGGTACCCGTCGCTCCGTTGCCCATTACTTTTGATCCATAAGGAGTTACGCGGCGCACAACATACTGTTGGAAAGCTTTCTGAGAGCTGTACGACGGGGGCACCTAGCATGCTTGGCTGAGCCTATTTTCGGAACCCAAAATCGAACGTTTTCATAAGTTTTGGGACACTTTTCTTCTTTTGCGCTATTTTTCCATCCCGGATCGTACGTCGTGAGCAGCGAAAAGGACGACAACGTAATCAATCACATTTCTATTACCGAATCCCATGTCACCTTAGGCAACACAACTTCACTTCACGTAGAGGCTAGGCCCGCAAATCGAGGGCATGGGGCTTGTGACACGGTATCCGTCGCTCCGGTGCCCATAACTTTTGATCCGTAAGGAGTTACGCGGCACACAACATACCGTTGGAAAGCTCTCTTAGAGCTGTACGACGGGGGCACCTAGCATGCACGGCTTTGCCTATTTTTGGAGCCCAAAATCGAACATTTTCATAAGTTTTGGGTCACTTTTCTTCTTTTGCACTATTTTTCCGACCCGGATTGTACATCGTGAGCCGCGAAAAGGACGACAACCGAATCCATCACATTTCTATTTTCGAAACCCACGGCACCTTGGGCAAGACAACTTCACTTAACGTAGAGCCTGGGCCCGCAAACCGAGGGCGTGGGGCTTGTGACCAGGTATCCGTCACTCCGGTGCCCAAAACTTTTGATCCATAAGGAGTTACGCGGCGCACAACATACCGTTGGAAAGCTCTCCGAGAGCTCTATGACGGGGGCAGCAAGACTACTTGGTTGCTCCTATTTTCGGATCCCAAAATCGGATGTTTGCATCAGTTTTGGGATATTTTTTTTCTTTTACGTCGTTTATCCGTCCCGGATCGTACGTCGTGAGGCGCGAAAAGGACGATCACCTAATCTATCACATTTCCATTACCGAATCCCACGGTACCTTGGGCAAGACCACTTCACTTCACGTAGAGGCTGGGCCCGCAAACCGAGGGCGTGGGGCTTGTGACCAGGTATCCGTCGCTCTAGTGCCCATAAATTTTGATCCGTAAGGAGTTACGCCACGCACAGCAAACCGTTGGAAAGCTCTCCAAGAGCTCTACAACGGGGTAAGCAAGCTTGCTTGGCTGCACCACTTTTCAGATCCCAAAATCGAATTTTACTTCATCAGTTTCTGGACGCTTTTCTTTTTTTACGCTATTTTTCTGTATCGGATCGTACGCCGTGAGCCAGAAAAAGGACGACAACCTAATCCATCACATTTCTATTACCAAAACCTACGGTACCTTGGACAAGACAACTTCACTTCACGTAGAGCCTAGGCCCAAAACCGAGTGCGTGGGACTTGTGACCAGGTATCCGTCGCTCCGGTGCCCATAACTTTTGATCCATAAGGAGTTACGCGGCGCACAACAAACTGTTGGAAAGCTCTCTGAGAGCTCTATTATGGGGGCACCTAGCATGCTCGGCTACGCCTATATTCGGAGCCCAAAATCAAAAAATTTCATAAGTTTTGGGACACTCTTCTTCTTTTGCGCTGTTTTTTCCTCCCGGATCGTACGTCGTGAGCCGTGAAAAGGACGACAACCTAATCAATCACATTTCTATTACCGAATCCCACGGTACCTTGGGCAAGACAACTTCACTTCACGTAGAGCATGTGCCCGCAAACCGAGGGCGTGGGGCTTGTGACTAGGTATCCGTCGCTCCAGTGCCCATAACTTTTGATCCATAAGGAGTTACGTGGTGCACAGCATACCGTTGGAAAGCTCTCTGAGAGCTCTACGATAAGGGCACGTAACATGCTCAGCTGCGTCTATTTTCGGAGTCCAAAATTGAACATTTTCATAAGTTTTGGTACACTTTTCTTCTTTTGCGTTGTTTTTTTGTCCTGGATCGTACGTCGTGAGTTGCAAAAAAGACGACAACCTAATCCATCACATTTCTGTTACCGATTCCCACTGCACCTTAGGCAAGACAAATTCACTTTACATAGAGGCTGGGCATGCAAATCGAGGGCGTGGGGCTTGTGACAGGTATCCTTCGGTCCGGTGCTCATAACTTTTGATGCGTAAGGAGTTACGCAGCGCACATCATACCGTTGAAAATATCTCTGAGAGCTCTACGACGGAGGCATCAAGCCTGCTCGGCTGTGCCTGTTTTAGGAGCCCAAAATTGAACATTTTCATCAGTTTTAGGACACTTTGCTTCTATTTTGCTATTTTTTTTATCCCAGATCGTACGTTTGAGCCTATTTTCGGAGCCCAAAATCGAACGTTTTCATCAGTTTTGGGACAGTTTTCTTCTTTTGCGCTGTTTTTCTTTCCCGGATCGTACGTCGTGAGCCGCGAAAATGCAGACAATCTAATCCATCACATTTCTATAACCGAATCATATGGCACCTTGGGCAACACAACTTCACTTCACGTAGAGGCTGGGCCTGCAAATCGAGGGCGAGGTTCTTGTGACAAGGTATCCGTCGCTCTGGTGCCCATGACTTTTGATCTGCAAGGAGTTACGCAGCGCACAGTATACCGATAGAAATATCTCCGAGAGCTCTACGACGGAGGCTTCAAGCCTGCTCGGCTGTGCCTATTTTAGGAGCCCAAAATTGAACATTTTCATCAGTTTCGGGACACTTTTCTTCTTTTCTACTTTTTTTTTTGTCCCGGATCGTACGTCGTGAGTTGCAAAAAGGACAACAACCTAATCCATCACATTTATATTACCGAATCCCACGGCACCTTGGGCAAGACACCTTTACTTCATGTAGAGGCTGGGCCCACAAACTGAGGTCGTGGGGCTTGATCCATAAGGAGTTACGCGGCGCACAGCATACCGTTGAAAAACTCTATGAGATTTCTACGATGGGAGTACCTAGCATGCTAGGCTGAGTTTGTTTTCAGAGACCAAAATCGAACATTTTCATAAGTTTTGGGATACTTTTCTTCTTTTGCGCTATTTTTTTTTTCCAATATCGTACGTCGTGAGCCGCGAAAAGGACGACAACCTAATCCATCACATTTCTATTACCGAATCCCATAGCACCTTAGGCAAGACAACTTCACTTTACGTAGAAACTGGGACGCAAATCGAGGGCGTGGGGCATGTGACAGGTATCCGTCGCTCCGGTGCCCATAAATTTTGATCTGTAAGGAGTTACGCGGAGCAAAGCTTACCATTGGAAAGATCTCCGAAAGCTTTTCGACGTGGGCAGCAAGCCTACTCAGCTGTGCCTATTTTCAGAGCCCAAAATTGAACGTTTTCATCAGTTTCAGAATACTTTTTATCTTTTGTGCTATTTTTCCTTCCCATATCGTACGTCGTGAGCCTCGAAAAGGACAACAACCTAATCCATCACATTTCTATTACCGAATCCCATGGCACTTTGGGCAAGACAACTTCACTTCACGTAGAGGCTGGGCCCGCAAATCGAGGGCGAGGGGCATGTGACCAGGTATCAGTCGCTCTAGTGCCCATAACTTTTGATTCGTAAGGAGTTACGCAGTACACAACATACCGTTGAAAAGCTCTCCGAGAGCTCTACGACGGGGGCAACAAGCCTGCTCGGCTGCGCCAGTTTTCGAAGCCCAAAATTGAACATTTTTATCAGTTTCGGAACACTTTTCTTCTTTTTTGCTGTTTTTCCGTCCCGGATCGTACGTCGTGAGCCGCGTAAAGGACGACAACCTAATCCATCACATTTCTATTACCGAATCCCACGGTACCTTGGGCAAGACAACTTTACTTCACGTAGAGGCTGGGCCCGCAAACCGAGGGCGTGGGGCTTGTGACCAGGTATCCGTCGCTCTGGTGCCCATAACTTTTGATCCATAAGGAGTTACGCGGCGCACAGCATATCGTTGAAAATCTCTATGAGAGGTCTACGACGGGGGCACCTAGCATGCAAGGCTGCGTGTGTTTTCGGAGCCCAAAATTGAACATTTTCATAAGTTTTGGGACACTTTTTTTCTTTTGTGCTGTTTTTTCGTCTCGGATCGTACGTTGTGAGCCGCGAAAAGGACGACAACCTAATCCATCACATTTTTATTGCCGAATCCCATGGCACCTTGGGCTAGACAACCTCACTTCACGTAGAGCATGGGCTAGCAAATCGAGGGCGTGGGGCTTGTGACCAGGTATCCATCGCTCCGGTGCCCATAACTTTTGATCCGTAAGGAGTTACGTGGCGCACAGCATATCGTTGGAAAGCTCTTTAAGAGCTCTACGACGGGGGCACCTAGCATGCATGGTTGTTCCTATATTCGGATCCCTAAATCGAACTTTTTCACAAGTTTTGGGACACTTTTATTCTTTTGCGCTATTTTTTCGTCCCGGATCGTACGTCGTGAGCCGCAAAAAGGACGACAACCTAATCCATCACATTTCTATTACCGAATCCCACGGCACCTTGGGCTAGAAAACTTCACTTCACTTAGAGCCTGGGCCAGCAAATCGAGGGTGTAGAGCTTGTGACCAGGTATCCGTCGCTTCGGTGCCCTTAACTTTTGATCCGTAAGGAGTTACGTGGTGCACATCATATCGTTGGAAACCTCTCTGAGAACTCTACGACGGGGGCACCTAGCATGCTAGGCTGCACCTATTTTCGGAGCCCAAAATCGAACATTTTCATAAGTTTTGGGATACTTTTCTTTTTTTGCGCTGTTTTTCCGTCCCGGATCGTACGTCGTGAGCCGCGAAAAGGCCGACAACCTAATCCATCACATTTCTATTACCGAATCCCACGGTACCTTGGGCTAGACAACTTCACTTCACGTAGATCCTGGGTTAGCAAATCGAGGGCGTGGGGCATGTGACCAGGTATCCGTCGCTCCGGTGCCCATAACTTTTGATCCGTAAGGAGTTACGCGGCGCACAGTATGCCGTTGTAAAGCTCTCTGAGAGCTCTACGACGGAGGGATCAAGCCTGCTCGGCTGTGCCTGTTTTAGGAGCCCAAAATTGAACATTTTCATCAGTTTTAGGACACTTTACTTCTATTTCGCTATTTTTTTGTCCCGGATCGTACGTTGTGAGCCGCGAAAAGGACGACAACCTAATCCATCATATTTCTATTACCGAATCCCATGACACCATGGGCTAGACAACTTCACTTCACTTAGAGGCTAGGCCCGCAAACAGAGGGCGTGGGGCTTGTGACTAGGTATCCGTCACTCCGGTGCCCATAACTTTTGATTTGTAAGGTGTTATGCGGCGCACAGTATACCGTTAGAAAGCTCTGTGAGAGCTCTACGACTGAAGCGTCATGCCTGCTAGGCTGTGCCTTTTTTTGGAGCCCAAAATTGAACATTTTCATCAATTTTAGGACACATTTCTTCTTTTTCGCTATTTTTTTTTGTCCCGGATCGTACGTTGTGAGCCGCGAAAAGGACGACAACCTAATCCATCATATTTCTATTATCGAATCCCATGGCACCTTGGGCTAGACAACTTCACTTCACTGAGAGGCTGTGCCCGCAAATAGAGGGCGTAGGGCTTGTGACCAGGTATCCGTCCCTTCGGTGCCCATAACTTTTGATCCGTAAGGAGTTATGCGGCGCACAGTATACCGTTGGAAAGCTTTCTAAGAGCTCTACGACGGAGGCATCAAGCCTGCTCGGCTGTGCCTGTTTTAGGAGCCCAAAATTGAACGTTTTCATTAGTTTTAGGACACTTTGCTTCATTTTTGTAATTTTTTTGTCCCGGATCGTACATCGTGAGCCGCAAAAAGGACGACAACCTAATCCATCACATTTCTATTACCAAATTCGACGGTACCTTAGGCAAGACAACTTCACTTCACCTAGAGGTTGGGCCCGCCAACCGAGGTCACGGGACTTGTGACCAGGTATCCGTTGCTCCGGTGCCCATAACTTTTGATCCATAAGGAGTTACGTGACGCACATCATACCGTTGGAAAGATCTATGAGAGCTCTACGACGGGGGCACCTAGCATGCTTGGCTGCGTCTGTTTTCTGAGACCAAAATCAAAAATTTTCATATGTTTTTGGACACTTTTCTTCTTTTGCGCTGTTTTTCTGTCCCGGATCGTACGTCGTGAGCAACGAAAAGGACGACAACCTAATCCATCACATTTCTATTACCGAATTCCAAGGCACCTTGGGCAAGACAGCTACACTTTATGTAGAGGCTGGGCATGCAAATCGAGGGCGTGGGGCTTGTGACCAGGTATCCGTCGCTCCGGTGCCCATAAATTTTGATTTGTAAGGAGTTACGCGGCGCACAGCATACTGTTGGAAAGATCTCCAAAAGCTTTTCGACTTGGGCAGTAAGCCTACTCGGCTGTGCCTGTTTTCGAAACCCAAAATTGAACGTTTTCATCAGTTTTAGGACACTTTTCTTCTTTTGCGCTGTTTTTCCTTCCCGGATCGTACGTCGTGAGCCGCGAAAAGGACAACAACCTAATCCATCACATTTTTATTACCGAATCCCATGGCACCTTGGGCAAGACAACTTTACTTCACGTAGAGGCTGGGCCCGCAAATCGAGGGCGAGGGGCTTGTGACCAGGTATCCATCACTCTAGTGCCCATAACTTTTGATCCGTAAGGAGTTACGCAGCGCACAACATACCGTTGGAAAGCTCTCCGAGAGCTCTATGACGAGAGCAACAAGCCTGCTCGGCTGCGCCAGTTTTTGAAGCCCAAAATTAAACATTTTCATCAGTTTTGGGACACTTTTATTCATTTTTGTTGTTTTTCCGTCCCAGACCGTACGTCGTGAGCCGCGAAAAGGACGACAACCTAATCCACCACATTTCTATTACCGAATCCCACAACACCTTGGGCAAGACAACTTTACTTCACGTAGAGGCTGGGCCCGCAAACCGAGGGCGTAGGGCTTGTGACCAAGTATTCGTCGCTCTGATGCCTATAATTTTTGATCCATAAGGAGTTACGCGGCGCACAACATACCGTTGGAAAGCTCTATGAGAGCTCTACGACGGGGTCACCTAGCATGCTCGGCTGCCCCTATTTTCGGAGCCCAAAATCGAACATTTTCATAAGTTTGGGGATACTTTTCTTCTGTTGAGCTGTTTTTCAGTCCCGGATCGTATGTCGTGAGCCGCGAAAAGGACGACAACCTAATCCATCACATTTCTATTACCGACTTCCACGGCACCTTAGGCTAGACAACTTCACTTCACGTAGATCCTGGGTCAGCAAATCGAGGGCGTGGGGCTTGCGACCAGGTATCCGTTGCTCCGGAGCCCATAACTTTTGATCCGTAAGGAGTTACGTGGCGCACAGTATACCGTTGGAAAGCTCTCTGAGAGCTCTACGACAGGGCACCTAGCATGCTCGGCTGCGCCTGTTTTTGGAGCCCAAAATCGAACATTTTTATAAGTTTTGGGACATTTTTCTTCTTTTGCACTGTTTTTCCGTCCCGGATCGTACGTCGTGAGCCACGAAAAGGACGACAACCTAATCCGTCATATTTCTATTACCGAATCCCACGGCACCTTGCGCTAGACAACTTCACTTAACTTAGAGGCTGGGCCCGCAAACAGAGGGCGTAGGGCTTGTGACAAGGTATCCGTCGCTCTGGTGCCCTTAACCTTTGATCCGTAAAGAATTACGAGGTGCACAGTATACCGTTGGAAAACTCTCTTAGAGCTCTACGACGGAGGCATCAAGCCTACTCGTCTGTGCCTGTTTTAGGAGTCCAAAATTGAACGTTTTCATCAGTTTTAGGACACTTTTCTTCTTTTTCGCAATTTTTTTGTCCCGGATCGTACGTTGTGAGCTGCGAAAAGGACGACAACCTAATCCATCACATTTCTATTATCGAATCCCACGGTACCTTGGGCAAGACAACTTTACTTCACGTAGAGGCTGGGCCCGCAAACCGAGGTCGTGGGGCTTGTGACCAGGTATCCGTCGCTCCGGTGCCCATAACTTTTGATCCATAAGAAATTACGTGACGCACAACATACCGTTGGAAAGTTCTATGAGAGTTCTACGACGGGGGCACCTAGCATGCTCGGCTGGGTCTGTTTTCGGAGCCCAAAATCAAAAATTTTCATAAGTTTTGGGACACTTTTCTTCTTTTGCGCAGTTTTTCCGTCCTGGATCGTACGTCGTGAGCCTCGAAAAAGACGACAACCTAATCCATCACCTTAGGCAAGATAGCTACACTTTATGGAGAGGCTGGGCACGCAAATCGAGGGCGTGGGGCTTGTGACAGGTATCCGTCACTCCGATGCCCATAAATTTTGATCCGTAAGGAGTTACGCGGCGCACAGCATACCGTTGGAAAGATCTCCGAAATCTTTTCGACGTGGGCAGCAAGCCTTCTCGGCTGCTCCTATTTTCAGAGCCCAAAGTTGAACGTTTTCATTAGTTTCAGGACACTTTTCTTCTTTTGCGCTGTTTTTATTTCCCGGATCGTACGACGTGAGCCGTGAAAAGGACGACAACCTAATCCATCAAATTTTTAATGCCGAATCCCATGGCACCTTGGGCAAGACAACTTTACTTCATGTAGAGGCTGGGCCCGTAAATCGAGGGCAAGGGGCTTGTGACCAGGTATCCGTCGCTCTAGTGCGCATAACTTTTGATCCGTAAGGAGTTACGCAGCGCACAGCATACCGTTGGATAGCTCTCCGAGAGCTCTACGATGAGGGCAACAAGCCTGCTCGGCTGAGCCAGTTTTCGAAGCCCAAAATTGAACATTTTCAATAGTTTTGGGATACTTTTCTTCTTTTCCGCTGTTTTTTCGTCCCACCCCGTACGTCGTGAGCCGCGAAAAGGACGACAACCTAATCCACCACATTTCTATTACTGAATCCCATAACACTTTCGGCAAGAAAACTTTATTTCACGTAGAGGCTGGGCCCACAAACCGAGGGCATAGGGCTTGTGACCAGGTATCTGTCGCTCTGGTGCCATAACTTTTGATCCATAAGGAGTTACACAGCGCACAGTATACCGTTGGAAAGCTCTATGAGAGCTCTACGACGGGGGTACCTAGCATGCTCGGCTGCGCCTGTTTTCAGAGCCCAAAATTGAACATTTTCATAAGTTTGGGGATAATTTTCTTCTTTTACGCTGTTTTTCCATCTCGAATCGTACGTCGTGAGCCGCGAAAAGGATGACAACCTAATCCATCACATTTCTATTACCGAATCCCACGGCACCTTGGGCTAGACAACTTCACTTCACCTAGATCCTGGGTCAGCAAATCGAGGGCGTGCGGCTTGTGACCAGGTATCCGTCGCTCCGGTGCCCATAACTTTTGATCCGTAAGGAGTTACATGGCGCACAGCATACCGTTGGAAAGCTCTCTGAGAGCTCTACGACGAGGGCACCTAGCATGCTCGGCTGCGCTTGTTTTTGGAGCCTAAAATCGAACATTTTCATAAGTTTTGGGACACTTTTCTTCTTTTGCGCTATTTTTTCGTCCCGGATCGTACGTCGTGAGCCGTGAAAAGGACGACAACGTAATCCATCACATTTTTATTACCGAATCCCACGGTACCTTAGGCAAGAAAACTGCACTTTACGTAGAGGCTGGGCAAGCAAATCTAGGGCGTGGGGCTTATAACCAGGTATCTGTCGCTCCGGTGCCCATAAATTTTGATTCGTAAGGAGTTACGCGGCGCACAGCATACCGTTGGAAAGATCTCCGAAAGCTTTACGATGTGGGTAGGAAGCGTACTCGGCTGCGCCTGTTTTCAGAGCCCAAAATTGAACGTTTTCATCAGTTTCGGGACACTTTTCTTCTTTTGCGCTGTTTTTCCTTCCTGGATCGTACGTCGTGAGCCGCGAAAAGGACGACAACCTAATCCATCACATTTCTATTACCGAATCCCATGGCACCTTGGGCAAGACAACTTCACTTCACGTAGAGGCTGGGCCCGCAAATCGAGGGCGAGGGGCTTGTGACCAAGTATCCGTCGCTCTAGTGCCCATAACTTTTGATCCGTAAGGAGTTACGCAGCGCACACCATACCGTTGGAAAGCTCTCCGAGAGCTCTACGACGAGGGCAACAAGCCTGCTCGACTGCGCCTATTTTCGGAGCCCAAAATCGAACATTTTCATTAGTTTTGGGAGACTTTTCTTCTTTTCAACTGTTTTTCCGTCCTGGATCGTACGTCGTGAGCCGCGAAAAGGACGGCAATCTAATCCATCACATTTCTATTACCGAATCCCACGGCACCTTGGGCTAGACAACTTCACTTCACATAGAGCTTGGGCCAGCAAATCGAGGGCGGAGGGCTTGTGACCTGGTATCCGTCGCTCCGATGCCAATAACTTTTGATCTGTAAGGAATTACGTGGCGCACAGCATACCGTTGCATGGCTCTCTGAGAGCTCTACGACGGGGGCACTAGCATGCTCGGCTTCGCCTATTTTTGGATCCCAAAATCGAACATTTTCATAAGTTTTGGGACACTTTTCTTTTTTTGCGCTGTTTTTCCGTCCCGGATCGTACGTCGTGAGCCGCGAAAAGAACGACAACTTAATCCATCATATTTCTATTACCGAATCGCATGGCACCTTGGGCTAGACAACTTCACTTCACGTAGAGGCTGGGCCCGCAAATAGAGGGCGTAGGGCATGTAACCAGGTATCCGTCGCTCCGGTGCCCTTAACTTTTGATCCGTAAGGAGTTACGCGGTGCACAGTATACTGTTGGAAAGCTCTCTGAGAGCTCTACGACGGAGGCATCAAGCCTACTCGGTTGTGCCTGTTTTAGGAGCCCAAAATTGAACGTTTTCATCTGTTTTAGGACACTTTTCTTCTTTTCCTCTATTTTTTTTATCCTGGATCGTACGTCGTGAACTGTAAAAAGGACGACAACCTAATCCATCACATTTCTATTATCGTATCCCACGGTACATTGGGCAAGACAACTTCACTTCACGTAGAGGCTGGGCCCACAAACCGAGGTCGTGGGGCTTGTGACCAGGTATCTGTCGCTCCGGTGCCCATAACTTTTGATCCATAAGGAGTTACGCGGTGCACAGCATACCGTTGGAAAGCTCTATGAGAGCTCTACGACGGTGGCACCTAGCGTGCTTGGCTGCGTCTGTTTTTGGTGTCACACCCCAACCCGACCTATAGAGGCTAAACTAGGGTATGACCTAAATCATTTATGCTATTTCACGTACTTAGTCATTTGTTATGATTTAACACTTAACGTTGGTCTAGAACCCCAAAAGATTTTTCAAAAAATTGGCAGCATAACGGCTGTAGTTAGGACCTTTTTGTTTGACCTAATTTCTAAACACCTCAATTATTCCAATCATCAATCCAATTCCATTAAGGACTCCTATTTTGTCATCAACCAATATGCCTACTAGTTCATCTTGAAAGTCTCGTTTGGTTAATAAGCCTAGCATGATAACTATTTCCTGTTTATTTGTCAATTTCCTATCATGCAAGTACCTATTATCCTTTAGCTTGTGCATGATCACTAGGTGAGATTAAGTAGAGTTACATTACTTACTTCTTCACCTAGCGGTTCAAACGCCTACGATGACTACTAATTAAACGACGAAAGTAAACAACTAAATAAAGAGTTCGTCCAGTTATAATCAGTACAAGCCAAAATTAGACCCAAATTATAACGGGGTCATTTGCATCAATAAAATGAACAGTTTGCAATCAAACACAACATCCATATAGCAACCACTTTCAGGCAAAGCACAAAAGCACGTAGTCACTCCAAGGAATCATCAACAAGCACATTTACTTTGGGTACTTGTTCCAAATCTGCTGCACCTGTTACAAAAAAGAGGGTAAGTCCTTATGAACTCAGCGAAGGGGAATGAGAGATAACGTTTTGAAATCCTTTTCTGGTTAAACATATGAAAAATCATTTTTGAAAGCATAACATATAACATGTCACGCCCCAACCCGACCTATGAAGGTTAGACTAGGGTGTGATCTAAACATTCAAGTCATGTCACGTACCTAATCGTT
The DNA here is from genome assembly GCA_037974665.1 of Ehretia macrophylla. NCBI lineage: Eukaryota > Viridiplantae > Streptophyta > Magnoliopsida > Boraginales > Ehretiaceae > Ehretia > Ehretia macrophylla. The sequence goes on from CM075764.1 coordinate 55,205,250, forward strand.
CAAGAGGGTTTAACACTTAACGTTTTAGCCTAAACTCCACAAATTCTCCGGAAAACCGGCAGCATAACGGCTGTAATTGGGCTCTTTAGTTTGACCAAATTCTCTAAACGCCTCAAAATTTCCAATCTCAATTTTATTTCTAACTAAGATTACTATTTATAACCAATCGAAACGCCTATCGGGCGGCATCGGGCTTGCTGGTGCAACCTTGACTACCATTGTCCAATTCTCGGCAGCGCCGGCAATGCATATTTATGACATTTAATATAACACATTAGGAGGACAACAAAGTAGGTTGCCTCTGATCAGTCATAAGATTGCACATTGACAAGTAAACACGCGAGGCACGATATGACAAGTAATTTCACTTGAAAAGCACATGGAGTTATATGAATATTAAACGGGCAGCCATTTAATGCATGTAAATCAAGTCATATAACACATTTCGAAGTTCACGTAATCAAATAACAAGATTATTCAACATGCAACGACATCTACGTGGGACCGGGTGCAAGAAAGGCCTACTTGTCAACATGTAATCATCGAAATCACATTTAGGGCTACAAGGGCAACTACGGGCAGCCTACTAATCACATAATTAAACACGATATCCATAGGATCAACACTTAACGAGTTTACCTAGTCACTAGGGTTTCAATTCGTGCTTACCCGTGCGATTAAGCCCCAAGTCATCTCGTAATTAAATTCAAGCCATGCATTGATTAATTAAACACCCTAAAGCATTCAAAACAGTCTACACAACATCCAAATGACACAATCCCAAGCATTTAATACAACAAGAGAAGTTACAATAATTTTCAAGGCAAATCACTAGATGAAAACCTCACTGCAATGGTCTATTTTCTCACAATCATTGAGACAAGCAAACAAACTCCAATTCCAGTGAACAAGATGTAAAATTAAAGCTTAAGGAGTTAACTAAATCCAGAAACAAACCTCGCATCATTCAGAGCTCGGGTTCAAGAGTTATAGCCAAAACCGTGAGACTACACAAAACTGTCCAGATTTGCACACATTTCAATACTTGTCGTCTTTGAGGGCCTTAGGGTCAGATTTAGCCTTAGTCCATTTCTGACAAAAATGTCCAGAACTGAAAACTATAGCATCACACCAAGTTTAATGCATTTTGGATATCATTTACTAAGTCAAAACTGGTTCGTCCTACAAGGTCAGTGAATCTGCGAAAACCTACTTCATTTTCCCAGACTTTCCAGATTTTGACACATTTTAATATTTTGCCATTTTGAGGACTTTAGAGTCAAAATTAGCTTTGGCCTATTTCTTCAAAAAGTGTTCAAAACTGGAAAAAATAGTTACCTACCAATTTTCACGCATTTTAAACATCATTTACCAGGTCCAAATCACCTCGTACCAACAAGGCAGAAAACTGTCACATACCCGATTTCATCTATCATCACATTCTAGCCAAATATCTTGCCATGCATGTTTACAAAAGCTCATGAACACACATGTGAGGCCCGACCCCGAATAACGTGTCCTACCTCGATTTGCGCACCTTAGACCTAAAATTAAATGACCGACCTTGGATTACGTGTCCTGTCTTGGTTTTCGTGCATACCTCGTCATACGTGCCTTGACCTAGAATAGTGTTCCCTAATCCCCGACTCACGTGCTGTACCTAAAAATACGTGCCCTGACCTCGATTTATGTGCGTTACCTCGTTTCGTGTGCCCTAACCTTGAACTACGTACCTTAACCTAGATATAGAGTCATGCTTTGATTTGCGTGCATTTGCATTAGAATCCATACATTTATCTTGAAGTACATGCATTAGTCATGAAGTTCGTGTCTTACCTCGTAGTTCGTGTCTACCTCGTAATTCGTGCTCTAGACCTAGGAATCCGTGCCACCACGTTGATCAAGAAAGAATCCTACACAAAGCACTAGACACTAAAATAATCCTACACAATCCACTAACCAATATTATATTCCTAATTCAAATTCTCTACAAACTCCACTAACAATAAAATAATACTAAACTATTCCTACATTTTCCACTATCTATTATTCTATTCATAATTCAACTCATCAACAAACATTTCTATATTTTATTCTACCTAGATTCCCTAATTTCCCAACATTCCTATGACAATTCTAATGACACAAATGCATAAAGAATTATTCCTAGACAAACTATGGCAAACACTTAGCACAATGCATAAAAAAATGCACAAAACCACCTAAATCCTCTACCTTGCTCAACCAAACCACCTTTGCCCATGCTAAACATTTTAAAATCACACATTGAATACACAAAAATCAGAATTTAATGGCCCAAGGCCGACCAAGTGCTTGAACAATGCAAAGGCCTTCATTTTTTTGTCATTTCTTCTTTCCTCTCACATTTTCTCTCTCTCCCTCTCATTCTCTCTCTCCATTTCGGTTTTGGCTGAGTTCTCTCCACCTCTTAGCTCATCTTCATCATCCTAAGGTGCATCAAGACAAACCACAAGCAAAGAAACTCACCCAAGCAAGCTAGGATGCAAGAAACACACATGCAAGCATTTTGAGTCACCATTTTCGGCCTAGGTAAGTTTTCTTGGCTTCCATTTCTTTTCTTCTTGTTCTAACCTCATGCATGTGCTAAGAGATTTATCACTAGGCTAGGAAAAATATAGAAACCAAGTTGGAATCTCGGCTAAGCAAGAAGAAGAAGAGATTTGAAGCTTCAACAAGTTTTTTGTGCATCTTTGTGGTTGATTGCTAAGGTGAGGGTTAAAACCTTTTGAAAACTCTTCAAAAATTCACATGCATGCTCATAAATGTGTGTATTTGCTTCTGTACTTGAGCTATATGGTCGTTCATAAGCTTAAACAACCATGCATGGCAAGATCTTGGCTTGAAAATAATGCTAGGTGAAGTCGAAATTGTTGAGAGCTCTCTGACCAGTCTGTTCGAGGTAAGTTTAGCTAGGCAAATGATGTTTAAAATGCTTGAAAATTGGTAGGTGACTAGTTTGGAAAGTTTTGAAATTTTTTCCCAGAAATAGACCGAAACTAATTTTGACTCTAAGGTCCTCAAAATGGCAAAGCTTTAAAATGTGACCAAATCTGGAAATCTGGAAAAATGAAGCAGGTTTTAGCAGATGCACTGACCTTGTGGAACGAACCATATTTGACTTAGTAACTGATGTCAAAAATGCATGAAATTTGTTGTGCTACTAGAATGTTCAGTTCTGGACAACTTTGTCAGAAATGGACCAAGGCTAAAACTGACCCTAAGGACCTCAAAAACGACAATTTCTGAAAAGTGTGCAAATCTGGACAGTATTGTGCTATTCCACTGTTTCGGCTATATCTAATGATCCCGAACTCCAATTGATGCAAGGTTTGTTTCTGATTTTAGTTAACTTGTTAAGATTTAATTTGAAATCTTATTCACTGGATTTGGAGTTTTTTTTATTATCCTATTGATTGTGAGAAAACAGCCTATTGCAGTAAAGGTTTCACTTAGCTATATGCTTGGAAAATTGTTGTAACCTCTCTTGTGGTACTAATTGCTTCGAATTGTGGTGTTGGGATGTTGTGTGGACTGTTTTGAGTACTTGAGTATGTTTGAATCGAATGATGCATGGCTTGAGAATGATTTTGAGTTGACTTAGGGTTTTAATCACATGGTTAAGCATGAAACGGAAACCCTAATGACTAGGTAGTCTTGCAAAGTGTTGATCATTTGGAAATTGTGTGAAAATTTTATGCTTAGTGGGCTGCCCGTAAATGTCTTATAACTTCAAATGTGATTTTGACCATTGCATGTTGACAAATAAGCTTTTCTTGCACCCGAACCCATGATTGATGTCATTGCATGTTGAATAATCTTATCACTTGATCACGTGGGCTTCGTAATGAGTTATATGGCCTGTTTTACATGTGTTACATGGCTGCTCGTTTAATTTTCATATAACTCTATATGCCTTTCAAGTGAAATTACATGTCTTATCGTGCCCTGCTTGTTACCTATCTTATCGTGCCCTGCTTATTACCTGTCTTATCGTGCCCTGCTTGTTACCTATCTTATCATGCCCTGCTTGTTACATGTCTTATCGTGCCCTGCTTGTTACCTATCTTATCGTTCCCTGCTTGTTACTTGTCTTATCGTGCCCTGCTTGTTACCTGTTAATGTGCAATCTTATGACTGTCCGGAGGCAACCTACTTTGTTGTCCTCCTACTGTGATATATTACCTGTCATGAATGTGCATTGCATACAAGGTTGCAACCTTTCCTGTTGGCATGGTAGCGATCACGCACACCGGGCGGCATCGAGCTTGCCGGTGCACCCGTGACTACCATGGTCCCATTCCGTCTCTCGCTTGGGGGCTAGACTTTCTCGGAAAGTTGGGTCGTAGGATTTCGAGGTACATCCGGAGTACACCCACCTAGCGTGTTTGGGGGATGATTTGAAGTCGGCCGCAACAACTGATCCTGGAACTGATCTGAGAGCAAAAGCTCACTGTATCCTTTTTACTATGTGTATAAGTACTCTCGCTTGGTTCCTAGAGAACCTCGGGGAGGAAAGACTGGTATTCATGTTTCTGTACTTATATTTCTGTTGTGTTCATGCTTACAAAAAAGATTTTCATAAGTTGAACTGGAAAATGAGTTTCAAAACGTATTTCTCGTTCCCCCTCGCTGAGTTCATAAGGACTCACCCTCTTTTTCATCACAGGTGAAGAAGAACAGGTACAGATACCCGAGGACAACGTGCTTAACGATGATTCCTTGGAGTGATTGCCTGTCCCTACGTGCTTTTGTGCCTTGCCTGAAAGTGGTTGCTATAAGGATGTTGTGTTTGATTGCAAACTATTCATTTTATTGATGTAAATGACCCCGTTGTAATTTGGGTCTAATTCTGGGATTGTACTATCTATAACCGGACAAACTTTTATTTGGTTGTTTGCTTTCGTTTTCTTGATTAGTAGTTGTCGTAGGCAATCAAACCACTAGATGAACAATCAACTAAGTTAATTCTATCTAATTTCACCTAGGTGCTCATTTGCAAACTAAAGGATAATAGGTACTTGTATGATAAGAAATTGACAAATAAATAGGACATAGTTATCATGTTAGGCTTATTAACCAAACGAGACTTTCAAGATAAACTAGTAGGCAAATCGGTTGGTGACAAATAGGAGTCCCTAATGGAATTGGATTAATGATTGGAATAATTGAGGCGTTTAGAGAATTAGGTCAAACCAAATAGCCCAATTACAGCCGTTATGTTGCCGGTTTTCGGGAAAAAGTTGGAGTTTAGAAGAAAACGATAAGTGTTAAATATTCATGAACGGTTAAGTATGTGACATGTCCTGAACGTTTGGATCACAGCCTAGTCTAACCTTATAGGCCGGGTTGGGGCATAACACCTTAGAATAGAATGGTATCAGAGCTTAGTTTACTAACTAGGCGTTGTCGGGTTCAACTCTCGGACCATGGGTAGAAGCCCTAAGGTAATTATGATGTCTTGTTTATATGTGTTAATGTGTGCTAATGTGCTTTAATTGCTTTGAGAATTGAATACTATGTGCCTTTGTGGACTATATGTATTATGTGTCATGCACACCGACACGTTAGTGCCCTCAATAATACATGCATGCTTTTATACTTCTTCCTTGATACATGTGCATGTTATGTAACCATGAATGACTGTTTATACACATAGATAGTTAGGATTAGAACTTTCAGGGAAATGAATTCATGCAGGAAGAACGAAAAGTCTCGGTTAGAGATTTCTGGCATCTTCACAGGTACTTGATGGATATTATGTATTATTGGATATGCATGTATATAAAATGCGTAGCACAGGTATAATTGTTGAGGTAAAGTTATCTCCTTATTTTTTGAATACCTATACCTATGATTAAGCTGTCAATTTTATGGCTATGAAGTTTTGATTCTGTTAAACTGTTCTTCTCATTGTGGTTCAAGTATAAAGGATTAAAGACATACTACTTCCTTAGATAAGGGTATACTATTAAATATGTAGAGTAGTATATATTCTCATGTGCTGATAGTGGAAGTTAACTTGGAAGTTTCTTTGAATCCATTTCTCACATCTTAAAATTGGCTTGATAGGCTATCTAAGAAGTTAGAAATATGCTCATACGATTGAATCCTTACTTGATTGGAATTAAACATTGATGAATTTGATATGGTATATACTAGCGAGTTTCAAGTTCACTAAATGTTGAGATCATAACCTAGAAATTAAAAGATGAATTCGTGGAAGTTGACGATAGTTACTTTTAGGGGTTAGATTATTGAGACATGGATAGTGTATTTGAGTGACTTAGCAATGGATAACCTCAAGACATGTAGACAACTCTGAAGACCGAATTTAACAAGGTTGATGAATCTTTAGTATAACTAGATATGGGGATGCTAGAATCAAGGAATTCACGTAGCTAGAACTCGTGTTTGGAAAACTGCACCTAAAATGTTAGGTCGGATAGAAGTTTAAGGAATTGAATTATGCATTAAATGACTAACGTTGCTAAAGGTCCTAAGTTGGATATTTATGATATTAAGAAACACGGTATTAGTTTGGTATCCCTCGAACTTAGCTGTAAATACGCAAGTAAGTCATTCTATGCTCTCGTTATTTAGATACCCTAGAGGATATTAGGAAGCATATATCCCTAAGTAATACCGATGGACCTATTATATAAACCATCGAAATGATATTAAGCATCTGGTTGCAAAACGGAGTCATTAGGATATGATTAGTAATCCTAAATAGCTAATAGTAAGTAGGCATGATGATTCATGGTGAACCCTAGAACCTAAGGTCGATGGGTCTTGACGCTCTTAGCTAGTTGAACATGTAAATGAGAAGAGTAAGATTTCATAGAGTTAAGATAGAGATGAATTAGAGTCATAATGACCCAAGAGACTATTGTTAGACCACCGTATCTATGTGCACCATTTCACATCTAGAAACTAGCGATCGGTAGACTTCGAATTGTGGTCGTTGAATAAGAGGGGTGAATTTTGTAGTAATAGTTAAATAAGTGGTTGATTACTTTTGAAGTTCTATTAGATTATATTGTGGTTATAATCCTTATGTTGACACGACCTTGAAGTTATTTTGTGTAACGAGCTATTTGGATTAGTATGGTAAGTGTCTTATAAGCTAGATCATTTCGGTACCCATTTATAGTCCTAGGATTGTTGTTGTATGACCGGTAACCTAGTAGAGAATTGATCTCGCTTACATGGCTATGAACCTAGCTTAGTAACATTAATGTCGAAGATATATTGGCAGGCATTAAGTGTTCGAAGGAATGACTAGGTCGCTAAATGAGTAGGACCATTGTCTTCTTAAGTATGACGTAACATTGGATCGAGGTGAGTGGAATTTATTTGAGGTTGAAACTATTCACCTTAGGAGTTTTGGATAAGATTAAAAGAAAATTCTGAAGCCTCGTGACGTGAAAATAGAGATTTGAATAAGAAGATAGATTGTGGATCATAAGCTGATGAATTTTACTTGTAAGAGTTGAACTAGTGTAACATGATTAGTTTACCCATGCAATTTCAATGGCAATTTGTTGGTGATACTTAATAAACCTTAGAATTCGAGTTTAATGAATCTCAACGGTCTTTCTCCTTGATTACAAGCGTGAAGGTTAACAAAGCTGGGAAAGGATGTTAGTGAATAGGAGCTTATAACCAGAAGACTAGTCATTAGAAGATTTATTAATCCAATGTACCTTCAAGATAAGAACTATGATACTACCGATAGATGACGACTTGAGATGGATTAGTTTGTTTGGTGACTTCAACCTGAAAATAGGGTCGTATCGTGAAAATGATCCGTAAATTGTGTATGACCTATGTGATAATAGTTCTGAAGCTAGTAGATAGGATATGTAAATCGGATATAGACCTATCATCTTGAAATTAGCGTATATCACCCTAGGATCATGAAATTATTGTGATATTCCTTTTGAGGTATGAATGCGAGATTGACACAACATGAGTCATGATTTTGGAGTTATTGTTATATTGTTAGAATACCGATGCAACTTTGATGACTATGTTTGAAGACTCTAACCTTAGTTAAGATCAAATGGAGAATAGAGTCGTTCAAAGGAACAAACTGTAAATGTAGAGATCACACCGAATTAAATGATTGGGGAAAGCTAGGAAGTGAATTCGTTGTGGTAAGAGAGATCACAGAGCAAAGGACGACCTGGAGTTGGAAAATAACAATGGTCGGAATCCGTCTAAATGACCTTAACAAGTAAGAATGAATTTCGGGACGAAATTCTTTTAAGGAGGGGAGGATGTGAGGCCAGACCCCGAATAACGTGTCCTACCTCGATTTGCGCGCCTTAGACCTAAAATTAAATGACCGACCTTGGATTACGTGTCCTGTCTTGGTTTTCGTGCATACCTCGTCATACGTGCCTTGACCTAGAATAGTGTGCCCTAATCCCCGACTCACGTGCGGTACCTAGAAATACGTGCCCTGACCTCGATGTACGTGCGTTACCTCATTTCGTGTACCCTAACCTTGAACTGCGTACCTTAACCTAGATATAGAGTCATGCCTCGATTTGCGTACATTTGCATTAGAATCCGTGCATTTATCTTGAAGTACGTGCATTAGTCATGAAGTTCGTGTCTACCTCGTAATTCGTGCTCTAGACCTAGGAATCCGTGCCACCACGTTGATCAAGAAAGAATCCTACACAAAGCACTAGACACTTTAATAATCCTACACAATCCACTAACCAATATTATATTCCTAATTCAAATTCTCTACAAACTCCACTAACAATAAAATAATACTAAACTATTCCTACATTTTCCACTATCTATTATTCTATTCATAATTCAACTCATCAACAAACATTTCTATATTTTATTCTACCTAGATTCCCTAATTTCCCAACATTCCTATGACAATTCTAATGACACAAATGCATAAAGAATTATTCCTAGACAAACTATGACAAACACTTAGCACAATGCATAAAAAAATGCACAAAACCACCTAAATCCTCTACCTTGCTCAACCAAACCACCTTTTCCCATGCTAAACATTTTAAAATCACACACTGAATACACAAAAATCAGAATTTAATGGCCCAAGGCCGACCAAGTGCTTGAACAATGCAAAGGCCTTCATTTTTTTTGTCATTTCTTCTTTCCTCTCACATTTTCTCTCTCCCCCTCTCATTCTCTCTCTCCATTTCGGTTTTGGCTGAGTTCTCTCCACATCTTAGCTCATCTTCATCATCCTAAGGTGCATCAAGACAAACCACAAGCAAAGAAACTCACCCAAGCAAGCTAGGATGCAAGAAACACACATGCAAGCATTTTGAGTCACCATTTTCGGTCTAGGTAAGTTTTCTTGGCTTCCATTTCTTTTCTTATTGTTCTAACCTCATGCATGTGCTAAGAGATTGATCACTAGGCTAGGAAAAATAGAGAAACCAAGTTGGAATCTCGGCTAAGCAAGAAGAAGAAGAGATTTGAAGCTTCAACAAGTTTTTTGTGCATCTTTGTGGTTGATTGCTAAGGTGAGGGTTAAAACCTTTTGAAAACTCTTCAAAAATTCACATGCATGCTCATAAATGTGTGTATTTGCTTCTGTACTTGAGCTATATGGTCGTTCATAAGCTTAAACAACCATGCATGGCAAGATCTTGGCTTGAAAATGATGCTAGGTGAAGTTGAAATTGTTGAGAGCTCTCTGACCAGTCTGTTCGAGGTAAGTTTAGCTAGGAAAATGATGTTGAAAATGCTTGAAAATTAATAGGTGACTAGTTTGGACAGTTTTGAACATTTTTCCCAGAAATAGGCCGAAGCTAATTTTGACTCTAAGGTCCTCAAAATGGAAATTCTTTAAAATGTGACCAAATCTGGAAATCTGGGAAAATGAAGCAGGTTTTGGCAGATGCACTGACCTTGTGGAACGAACCATATTTTACTTAGTAAATGATGTCAAAAATGCATTAAATTTGTTGTGCTACTAGAATTTTCAGTTCTGGACAACTTTTTCAGAAATGGACCAAGGCTAAAACTGACACTAAGGACCTCAAAAACGACAATTTCTGAAAAGTGTGCAAATCTGGACAGTTTTGTGCTATTCCACTGTTTCGGCTATATCTAATGATCCCGAACTCCAATTGATGCAAGGTTTGTTTCTGATTTTATTTAACTTGTTAAGATTTAATTTGACATCTTATTCACTGGATTTGGAGTTTGTTTGATTATCCTATTGATTGTGAGAAAACATCCTATTGCAGTAAAGGTTTCACTTAGCTATATGCTTGAAAAATTGTTGTAACCTCTCTTGTGGTACTAATTGCTTGGAATTGTGGTGTTGGGATGTTGTGTGGACTGTTTTGAGTACTTGAGGATGTTTGAATCAAATGATGCATGGCTTGAGAATGATTTTGAGTTGACTTAGGGTTTTAATCACATGGTTAAGCATGAAATGGAAACCCTAATGACTAGATAGTCTTGCTAAGTGTTGATCATTTGGAAATTGTGTGGAAATTTTATGCTTAGTGGGCTGCCCGTAAATGTCTTATAACTTCAAATTTAATTTTGACCATTGCATGTTGACAAATAAGCTTTTCTTGCACCCGAACCCATGTTGATGTCTTTGCATGTTGAATAATCTTATCACTTGATCACGTGGGCTTCGTAATGAGTTATATGACCTGTTTTACATGTGTTACATGGCTGCCCGTTTAATTTTCATATAACTCTATATGCCTTTCAAGTGAAATTACCTGTCTTATCGTGCCCTGCTTGTTACCTATCTTATCGTGCCCTGCTTGTTACCTATCTTATCGTGCCCTGCTTGTTACCTATCTTATCGTGTCCTGCTTGTTACCTATCTTATCGTGCCCTGCTTGTTACCTATCTTATCGTGCCATGCTTGTTACTTGTCTTATCGTGCCCTGTTTGTTACCTGTTAATGTGCAATCTTATGACTGTCTGGAGGCAACCTACTTTGTTGTCCTCTTACTGTGATATATTACCTATCATGAATGTGCATTGCATACAAGGTTGCAACATTTCCTGTTGGCATGGTAGCGATCACGCACACGGGGCGGCATCGAGCTTGCCGGTGCACCCATGACTACCATGGTCCCATTCCCTCTCTCGCTTGGGGGCTAGACTTCCTCGGAGAGTTGGGTTGTAGGATTTCGGGGTACATCCGGAGTACACCCACCTGGCGTGTTTGGGGGATGATTTGAAGTCGGCCGCAACAACTGATCCTGGAACTGATCTGAGAGCAAAAACTCACTGTATCCTTTTTATTATATGTATAAGTACTCTCGCTTGGTTCCTAGAGAACCTCAGGGAGGAAAGACCGGTATTCCTGTTTCTGTACTTATATTTCTGTTGTGTTCATGCTTGCAAAAAGGATTTTCATAAGTTGAACTGGAAAATGAGTTTCAAAACGTATTTCTCGTTCCCCCTTGCTGAGTTCATAAGGACTCACCCTCTTTTTCATCACAGGTGAAGAAGAACAGGTACAGATACCCGAGGACAACGTGCTTAACGATGATTCCTTGGAGTGATTGCCTGTCCCTACGTGCTTTTGTGCCTTGCCTGAAAGTGGTTGCTATAAGGATGTTGTGTTTGATTGCAAACTATTCATTTTATTGATGTAAATGACCCCGTTGTAATTTGGGTCGAATTCTAGGATTGTACTATCTATAACCGGACGAACTTTTATTTGGTTGTTTGCTTTCGTTTTCTTGATTAGTAGTTGTCGTAGGCAGTCAAACCACTAGATGAACAATCAACTAAGTTAATTCTATCTAATTTCACCTAGGTGCTCATTTGCAAACTAAAGGATAATAGGTACTTGTATTATAGGAAATTGACAAATAAATAGGACATAGTTATCATGTTAGGCTTGTTAACCAAACGAGACTTTCAAGATAAACTAGTAAGCAAATCGGTTGGTGACAAATCGGAGTCCCTAATGGAATTGGATTAATGATTGGAATAATTGAGGCGTTTAGAGAATTAGGTCAAACCAAAGAGCCCAATTACAGCCGTTATGCTGCCGGTTTTCCGGAAAAACTTGGAGTTTAGACTAAAATGATAAGTGTTAAATATTCATGAACGGTTAAGTATGTGACATGTCCTGAATGTTTAGATCACACCCTAGTCTAACCTTATAGGCCGGGTTGGGGCGTAACACCACATATATCACAAGTACAAAAGTAAAGATTGACATTTAAAGGCATGCATGTGGTTTTTGAAAACTTTTAAAAGAGTTTAACCCTCACCTTAGCAACTTGATGGATGAAAATGCACAAATGCTCTTGAAATCGCACAAATGGACGTTTTTCCTTGCTTTGGCCGAGAGGTATCTTGATTTTCTTTAAATCCTAGCTTAGTTAGCTTGTGTAGGAAGTGTGCATGTGTTTAGAACAAAAAGAAATGGAAGAAAACCATCAAAACTTTACCTAGGCCGAAAATGATAAGTTATGAGCTTGTATGAGACTTTCTTGCGTGTTTGCTTGCTATGGCCGAGCTTGGGAGATTCTTAGAGAGTCCTTGAGAGCTTGTGAGGAGTCTTGGATGCTCAAGAGAGAGCTAGGGTCGAAAATGATGAGAGAGGGAGAGAGAGTTGAGAGAAAAATGATGTTTTGTGTGTTTTTGAGCTATGTGTGCTTAGGTGAAGTGTCAATTTCGTGTATGGCATAATGATTTCAGCCAAAGGCATTCAAATTATGCTAATTATTCTGCCTATGGAGTGCAAGGTGTAAGGGATAAGTGTGGGCATGCTTGGGAGTTAGAAAAAAGAGCATAGGGTTTAGGAAAAGTGTGTAAGAGTATGTTTTGTTGTCTTGAGCATTTGAATTTTGATTATGTGTTGGGTAGGTGTGTATTTTCAGATTTGAGAGGATGAGAAAGAGTGTAGAGATTTAGTATGTGTGTGTGTGTATATTTTCATGAGTCTTGTGTTTAGTGTTTGTGTAAGAAAATGTTGGCTTTGGTGTTTGTGTAACTTTGAATTTAGAATAGAATATAGGGTATGTTTAGAGGTTTGTGAGATTTTGTCTTGTAGTGGGTTTAAAATATAATATTTAGGTGTTAGTGGATTTTGTAGGAAAAGGTAATTAGGTATATTATATTGGGGATGATTTGGATGATGATAGAGTTTTGTCTTGTAGTGAATTTGAATTAGGATTAAAATAATGTTAGTGGAATGTTTAGGAATAATTTAATGTTATTTTATAGTTAGTGGAATTTGTAGGATTTGAATTAGGAATATAATAATAGTTAGTGGATTGTGTAGGATTATTTTATTGTCTTGTGCTTTGTGCTGGAATGTTTATTGATTAGCGTGTAGGCACGTATTCCTAGGTCTAGGGCACGCACTACGAGGTAAACACGAACTACGAGGTAAGGCACATAATTCAAGACTAATACACGGATTCCAAAGTAAATGCACGCAATCCTAAATGAATGCACGCAAACCAATGCAAAGCATGAAATTCGATACAATGCACGTAAATCAAGGTATGACACTTAAACCTAGGTTAAGACACACAATTCAAGGTTAGGGTACACGAAACGAGGTGACACACCTAAATCGAGGTTAGGACACGTATATCTAGGTATCAAACGTAAGTCGAGGATTAGGGCATACAATTCTAGGTCAAGGCACGCATGACGAGACAGACATGAAAACCAAGACAAAGCACGTAATCCAAGGTCAGTCATATAATTCTGGGTCTAAGGCACGCAAATCGAGGTAAGACACGCTATTCGGGGTCGGGCCTCACATAACACAAGTAAGTTTATAACATAATATAAATGTAAATGAATACATTTTTCCGTCTTTCCTCCCCGAGGTCCTCTAGGAACCAAGCGAGAGTACTTAAACACATAGTGAAAAGGATACGGTGAGCTTTCGCTCTCAAGATCATTTCTGATAATAGTTGTTGCGGCTGGCTTCAATCATCCACTTATCATGCCAAATGGGTGTACTCCGGATGTACCTCGAAATCCTACGACCCAACTCTCCGAGGAAGTCTAGCCCCCAAGCGAGAGAGGGAATTGGACAATGGTAGTCACGGTTGCACCGGCAAGCCCGATGCCGCCCGGTGTGCGTGAAACGCTACCACGCCAGAATGAAAGGTTGTAACCTTGTATGCAATGCACATTTATAACATTTAACATATCACATTACGAGGACAACAAAGTAGGTTGCCTCCGAGCAGTTATAGGATCGCACATTGACAGGTAAACACACAAGGCATGCTTTGACATGTAATTTCACTTGTAAAACACATGGAGTTATATGAATATTAAACGGGCAGCCATGTGACACATGTAAATCAAGTCATATAACTCATTTCGGGGTTCACGTATCAAGTAATAAGATTATACAAGCATGCAGTGACGATTACACGAGACCGGATGCAAGAATAGCTCACTTATCAACATGCAATCATCGGGAATCATATTTAGGGCTATAAGGACAATTATGGGCAGCCTATTAACCTTCCTCAACATCTTTTATAATTCACAAAAGAATGGTTTATGACTCGAGGACCTACGGGGCCATTAGGATTTTCTAGGCCGTGCTCGGGTTGGTTTCGTTTGCTAAGCACCACTAACAACTCTTAAACCATTTGAAGCATACTCAACATTTATTAGGCAGCCTACTAATCACACAATTAAACACATTAATCATATGATCATCACTTAGAGAGATTTCATAGTTAATAGGGTTTCAAATCATGCTTACACGTGCGATTAAGCCACAAGTTGTCACGTAATTAACCCGAGCCATGCATCGATTAATTGAAACATCCTCAATCATCCAAAACAGTCCACACAACATCCAAGTGCCACAATCACAAGCATTCAATACCACAAGAGAATTTACAACATTTTTCAAAGCACATCACTAAACGAAAACCCCACTGCAATGGACTGTTTTTCTACATTCATTTAGACAATAAAAAAATCTCCAATTTCAGTGAAAAAAATATCAAATTAAAGCTTAATGAGTGATTTAAATCCAGAAACAAACCTCACATCATTTGGAGTTCGGATTCAAGAGTTATAGCCAAAACCGTGAGACTGCGCAAAACTGTTCAGATTTGTACACATTTAAATACTTGCCATTTTTTAGGGTTTTAGAGTCAGATTTAGCCTTAGTCTATTTCTGACAAAAATGTCTAGAACTGAAAAATATAGAATTATACCAAATTTCATGCATTTTAAATATCATTTACTAGGTCAAAACTATTTCGTTCTACAAGGACAGTGAACTGCCAAAAACCTGCTCCATTTTTCCAGATTTTCTAGATTTAGACACCTTTCGATGTTTTTCCATTTTGGAGACCTTAGAGTCAAAATTGGCCTTGGCCTATTTCTACAAAAAATACTCAGAACTGGAAAAACTAGTCACCTCATGCATTTTCAACATCATTTACCAGGCCAAATACACTTCGTTCTAACAAGTCAGAAATCTACCAGCTACGCGATTTTGCCTATCTTCAAGTTCTAGCCGAAAATATTGCCATGCATGGTTACATAAGCTCATGTACACACATATACAACAATTACAGAGGTAAATGTAGACATATGAAGGCATGCATGTGGTTTTTGAAAGCTTTTAAAAGAGTTTTAGCCCTCACCTCTTTTAAGATCTAGCAAATGAGCTCAAAACAGTGTGTGACTTTCAGCTATCTTTGCTTGATTACCTTGCTATGGCCGATGCTTGGAGTGGCCTAGAGAGTGAGCTTGAGGTCTTGGAAGCTCAAGAGAAGCCATGGTCGAAAATGAGAGAGAAGGAGAGAGAATGAGAGCTTGAGATGATTTTGAGAGGAAAATGAAATGTGATGAGTTGTGTGTGTGTGTGTGTCGGCCTTCGGGCCTTCAAATCTGATTTTTGCTTTGTCAATTGTGCAATTTGAATTGTGAGGAGCATGCTTGGTGATTTGGTCGAGAATGGGAAAGGTTTGGGTGAGGTTTTTATTATTATTATTTTTTTGTATTGTCATGCATTTGTCTATCCTAGGTTGCATTGTGTCTTGTACTTGTCATAGGAAAGTTTAGATAATAGGAAAGTGCTTAGGGTTTAGCATGTGTGTAAGAGAATGTTGGGTATTTAGGGATTTTAGGTAGAATAGAATATAGGATATGTTTAGAGGTTTGTGAGATTTTGTCTTGTAGTGAGTTTAAAATATAATATTTAGGTGTTAGTGGATTTTGTAGAGATTTGAATTAGGATTATAATAATAGTTAGTGGTGTTTGTAGGATTATTTTATAGTCTAGTGCTTTGTGCAGGATTCTTTATTGATTAGCATGCAGGCACGCTTTTCTATGTCTATGGCATGCATTACGAGGTAAGGCACGTACTTCAAGGCGAATGCACGGATTCCAAGGTAAATGCACGCAACCCTAAGTGAATGCACGTAAACTAAAGCAAGGCACGTAATTTAATGCAGTGCACGTAAATCAAGGCATAGCACTTAAATCTAGGTTAAGACACGCAATTCAAGGTCAGGGCACACAAAACGAGATAACGCACGTAATTCGAAGTCAAGGCACGTAAGTCGAGGATTAGGGCACATAATTCTAGGTCAAGGCACGAACGACGAGGCATGCACAAAAACCAAGACAGGGCATGTAATCCAAGGTCAGTCATATAATTCTATGTCTAAGGCACGCAAATCGAGGTAACACACGTTATTCGGGGTCGGGCCTCACATCTGGAGCCCAAAATCGAACATTTTCACAAGTTTTGTGACACTTTTATTCTTTTGCGCTGTTTTTCCGTCGCAAATCGTACGTCGTGAGCCGCGAAAATGACGATAACCTAATCCATCACATTTCTATTACCGAATCCCACGGCACCTTAGGCAAGACAACTTCACTTTACGTAGAGGTTGGGCACGAAAATCGAGGGCGTGGGGCTTATGACCAGGTATCCGTCGCTCTTATAACCAGGTATCCGTCGCTCTGGTGCCCATAAATTTTGATCCGTAAGGAGTTACGCGGCGCACAGCATACCGTTGGAAAGATCTCCGAAAGCTTTACGGTGTGGGCAGCAAGCCTATTCGGCTGCACCTGTTTTCGGAGCCCAAAATTGAACGTTTTCATCAGTTTTGGGACACTTTTCTTCTTTTGCGTTGTTTTTCCTTCCCGGATCGTACGTCGTGAGCCACGAAAAGGATGACAACCTAATCCATTACATTTCTATTACCGAATCCTATGGTACCTTGGGCAAGACAACTTCACTTCACGCAGAGGCTGGGCCTGCAAATCGAGAGTGAGGGGCGGGTGACCAGGTATCTATCGCTCTGGTGCCCATAACTTTTGATCCGTAGGGAGTTGCGCAGCGCACAGAATACCATTGGAAAGCTCTTCGAGAGCTCTACGACGGGAGCAACAAGCCTGCTCGGATGCGCCAGTTTTTGAAGCCCAAAATTGAACATTTTCATCAGTTTCGGGACACTTTTCTTCTTTTCCACTATTTTTCCGTCCCGGATCGTAAGTCGTGAGCCGCGAAACGAACGACAACCTAATCCATCACATTTCTATTACCGAATCACACTGCACCTTGGGCTAGACAACTTCACTTCACGTAGAGCCTGGGCCAGCAAATCGAGGGCATGGGGCTTGTGACCAGGTATCCGTTGCTCCGGTGCCCATAACTTTTGATCCGTAAAGAGTTACGTGGTGCACATCATATCGTTGGAAAGCTCTCTGAGAACTCTACGACGAGGGCACCTAGCATGCTCAGCTGCGCCTGTTTTCGAAGCCCAAAATCGATCATTTTCATAAGTTTTAGGACACTTTTATTCTTTTGCGCTGTTTTTTCGTCCTGGATCGTACATTGTGAGCCACGAAAAGGACGAGAACCTAATCCATCACATTTCTATTACCGAATCCCATGCACCTTGGGCAAGACAACTTCACTTCACGTAGAGGCTGGGCCCGCAAACCGAGGGCATGGGGCTTGTGACTAGGTATCCGTCGCTCTGGTGCCCATAACTTTTGATCAATAAGGAGTTACGCGGCGCACAGCATACCGTTGGAAAGCTCTATGAGAGCTCTACGACGGGGACACCAAGCATGCTCAGCTGCGCCTGTTTTTGGAGCCCAAAATCGAACATTTTCATAAGTTTTGGGACTCTTTTCTTCTTTTGCGCTGTTTTTCCGACCTAGTTCGTACATCGTAAGCCACGAAAAGGACGACAACCTAATCCATCATATTTCTATTACCGAATCCCACGAAAATTTGGGCTAGACAACTTCACTTCATGTAGATCGTGGGTTAGCAAATACAGGGCGTGGGGCTTGTGACCAAGTATCCGTCACTCCGGTGCCCATAACTTTTGATCCGTAAGGTGTTACGTGGCGCACAGCATACCGTTGGAAAGCTCTCAGAGAGCTCTACGACGGGGGCACCTAGCATGCTTGGTTGCGTTTGTTTTCGAAGCCCAAAATCGAACATTTTCACAAGTTTTGTGACACTTTTATTCTTTTGCGCTATTTTTCTGTCCCGGATCGTACGTCGTGAGCCGCGAAAAGGACGACAACCTAATCCATCACATTTCTATTACTGAATCCCACGGCACCTTAGGCAAGACAACTTCACTTCACGTAGAGGCTGGGCCCGCAAACCGAGGTCGTGGGGCTTGTGACCAGGTATCCGTCGCTTCGGTGCCTATAACTTTTGATCCGTAAGGAGTTACGTGGCGCACAGTATACTGTTGGAAAGCTCTCTGAGAGCTTTACGACGGGGGCACCCAGCATACTCGGCTGCGCCTATTTTCGTAGCCCAAAATCGAATATTTTCATAAGTTTTGGGATACTTTTCTTCTTTTACACTATTTTTCCATCCCGGATCGTACGTCGTGAGCCGCGAAAGGGACGAAAACCTAATCCATCATATTTCTATTACTGAATCCCACGACACCTTGGGTTAGACAACTTCACTTCACTTAGAGACTGGGCCCGCAAACAGAGGGCGTATGGCTTGTGACCAGGTATCTGTCACTCTTGTGCCCTTAATTTTTGATCCGTAAGGAGTTACGCGGCGCACAGTATACCGTTGGAAAGCTCTATGAGAGCTCTACGACGGAGACATCAAGCCTTCTCGACTGTGCCTGTTTTAGGAGCCCAAAATTGAACGTTTTCATCAATTTTAGGACACTTTTCTTCTTTTGCACTGTTTTTCCGTCTCGGATCGTACGTCGTGAGCGGCGAAAAGGACAACAACCTAATCCATCACATTTTTATTACCGAATCCCACGGCACCTTAGGGAAGACAACTTCACTTCACATAGAGGCTGGGCTCGTAAACCGAGGGCGTAGGGCTTGTGACCAGGTATCCGTCGCTCCGGTGCCCATAACTTTTGATCCATAAGGAGTTACATGGCGCACAGTATACCGTTGGGAAGCTCTATGAGAGCTCTACGACGGGGGCACATAGCATGCTCAGCTGCGTCTGTTTTCGGAGCCCAAAATCGAACATTTTCATAAGTTTTGGGACACTTTTCTTCTTTTGCGCTGCTTTTCCGTCGAAGATCGTACGTCGTGAGCCGCGAAAAAGACAACAACCTAATCATTCACATTTATATTACAGAATCCCACGGCACCATAAGAGACAACTACACTTCACGTAGAGGCTGGGCACACAAATCAAGGGCGTGGGGCTTGTAACCAGATATCCGTCGCTCCGGTGCCCATAAATTTTGATCCGTAAGGAGTTATGCGACGCACAGCGTACCGTTGGAAAGATCTCCGAAAGCTTTACGACGTGGGTAGCAAGCACACTCGGCTGCACCTGTTTTCGGAGCACAAAATTGAACATTTTCTTCAGTTTCAGGACCCTTTTCTACTTTTGCGCTATTTTTCCTTCACGGATTGTACGTCGTGAGCCGCGAAAAGGACTACAACCTAATCCATCACATTTCTATTACCGAATTCCATGGCACCTTGGGATAGACAACTTCACTTCACGTAGAGGCTGGGCCCGCAAATCGAGGGCGAGGGGCTTGTGACCATGTATCCGTCGCTCTGGTGCCCATAACTTTTGATCCGTAAGGAGTTACGCATCGCACAGCATAGTGTTGGAAAGCTTTCCGAGAGCTCTACGACGGGGGCAACAAGCCTGCTCGGCTACTCCAGTTTTCGAAGCCCAAAATTGAACATTTTTATCAGTTTCGGGACACTTTTCTTCTTTTCCGCTGTTTTTCCTTCCCGGATCGTACGTCATGAGCCGCGAAAAAGACGACAACCTAATCCATCATATTTCTATTACCAAATCCCATGGCACCTTGGGCAAGACAACTTTACTTCACGTAGAGGCTGGGCTCGCAAACCGAGGGCGTGGGACTTGTGACCTGGTATCCGTCGCTCTGGTGCCCATAACTTTTGATCTATAAGGAGTTACGCAGAGCACAACAAACCGTTGCAAAGCTCTATGAGAGCTCTACAACGGGGGCACCTAGCATGATAGGCTGCGTCTGTTTTCGGAGCCCAAAATCGAACATTTCATAAGGTTTGGGACACTTTTCTTCTTTTGCGCTGTTTTTCCGTCCCGGATCGTACGTTGTGAGCCGCGAAAAGGACGATAACCTAATCCATCACATTTTTATTACCGAATCCCACCGTACCTTGGGCTAGACAACTTCACTTCACGTAGAGCCTAGGCCAGCAAATCAAGGGCATGGGGCTTGTGACCAGGTATCCGACGCTCCGGTGCCCATAACTTTTGATCTGCAAGGAGTTACGTGGTGCACAGCATATCGTTGGAAAGCTCTTTGAGAGCTCTACGACGGGGGCACCTAGCATGCTTGGCTGTGCCTAATTTCGGAGCCCAAAATCTAACATTTTCAAAAGTTTTGGGACACTTTTATTCTTTCGCGCTGTTTTTCCATCCCGGATTGTACGTCGTGAGCCGCGAAAAGGACGACAACCTAATCCATCACATTTCTATTATCGAATCTCACGGCACCTTGGGCAAGACAACTTCACTTCACGTAGAGGTTGGGCCTGCAAACCGAGGGCGTGGGGCTTGTGACTAGGTATCCGTCGCTCCGGTGCCCATAACTTTTGATCCATAAGGAGTTACGCAGTGCACAGCATACCGTTGGAAAGCCCTATGAGAGCTCTACGATGGGGGCACCTAGCATGCTAGGCTGCGTCTGTTTTCGGAGCCCAAAATCGAACATTTTCACAAGTTTTGTTACACTTTTATTCTTTTTCCTTGTTTTTTCGTCTCGGATCATACGTCGTGAGCTGCGAAAAGGACAACAACCTGATCCATCACATTTCTATTACCGAATCCCATGGCACCTTGGGAAAGAAAACTTCACTTCACGTAGAGGCTGGGCCAGGAAACCGAGGGTGTGGGGCTTGTGACCAGGTATCCGTCGCTCCGGTGTCCATAACTTTTGATCCAAAACGAGTTACGCGGCGCACAGCATACCGTTGGAAAGCTCTATGAGAACTCTACGACAGGGGCACCTAACATGCTTGGCTGCGCTTGTTTTCGGAGCCCAAAATCGAACATTTTCATAATTTTTGGGACATTTTTTTTCTTTTGCGCTTTTTTTCCGTTCCGGATCGTACGTCGTGAGCCGCAAAAAAGACGACATCCTAATCCATCATATTTCTATTACCGAATCCCACGGCACCTTGGGCTAGACAACTTCACTTCACTAAGAGGCTGGGCCCGCAAACAGAGGGCATGGGGCTTGTGACCAGGGATCCGTCGCTCTGGTGCCCTTAATTTTTGATCCGTAAGGAGTTACGCGGCGCACAGTATACCGTTGGAAAGCTATCTGAGAGATCTACGACGGGGGCTCCTAGTATGCTCAGCTGCACCTATTTTCTGAGCCCAAAATCGAACATTTTCATAAGTTTTGGGACACTTTTCCTCATTTGCGCTGTTTTTCCGTCCCAGATCGTACGTCGTGAGCCGCAAAAAGAACGACAACATAAATCATCACATTTCAATTACCGAATTCCACGACACCTTGGGCAAGCCAAGTTCACTTCACGTAGAGCCTGGGCCCGCAAACTGATGGCGTGGGGCTTGTGACCAGGTATCCGTCGCTCTGGTGCCCATTACTTTTGATCTATAAGGAGTTACGAGGCGCACAACATACTCTTAGAAAGCTAGCATGCTCGACTGCGCCTATTTTTTGAGCCCAAAATTGAACATTTTCATAAGTTTTGTGACACTTTTCTTCATTTACGCTATTTTTTGGTCCCGGATCCTACGTCGTGAGCCGCGAAAAGGACGACAACCTAATCCATCACATTTCTGTTACCGAATCCCACGACACCTTAGGCAAGACAACTTCACTTCACGTAGAGCCTGGGCCCGCAAACCGAGGGCGTGGGGCTTGTGACCAGGTATCCGTCATTCCGGTGCCCATAACTTTTGATCCATAAGGAGTTACGCGCCGCATAACATACCGTTGCAAAAACTCTCTGAGAGCTCTACGACGAGGGCACCTAACATGCTCGGCTGCGCCTATTTTTGAAGCCCAAAATTGAACATTTTCATAAGTTTTGGGACACTTTTCTTCTTTTGCGCTGTTTTCTAGTCCTGAATCGTACGTTGTGAGCCGCGAAAAGGACGACAACCTAATCCATCACATTTCAACTACCAAATGCCATGGCACCTTGGGCAAGACAACTTCACTTCACTTAGAGGCAGGGCTCGCAAATCGAGGGTCTGGGCTTGTGACCAGGTATCCGTCACTCCGGTGCCCATAACTTTTGATCCATAGGGACTTACGCGGCACACAACATACCGTTGGAAAGCTCTATGAGAGCTCTACGATGGGGGCACCTAGCCTGCTCAGATGCGTCTGTTTTCGGAGTCCAAAATTGAATATTTTCATAAGTTTTAGGACACTTTTCTTCTTTTGCGATGTTTTTCCTTCCCGGATCATACGTCTTGAGCCGCAAAAAGGACGATAACCTAATCCTTCATATTTCTATTACAGAATCCCATGGCACTTTGGGCAAGACAACTTCACTTCACGTAGAGGTTGGGCCCGCAAATAGAGGGCGTGGGGCTTGCGACCAGGTATCCGTTGCTCCGGTGCCCATAATTTTTGATCCGTAAGGAGTTACATGGTGCACAGCATACCGTTGGAAAGCTCTTCGAGAGCTTTACGACGGGGGCACCAAGCCTGCTAAGCTGCGCCTGTTTTCAAAGCCTTAAATCTAACTTTTTCATCCGTTTTGGGACATTTTCTTCTTTTACGCTATTTTTTCATCCCGAATCGTATGTCATGAGCCGCGAAAAGGACGACAACCTAATCCACCACATTTCTAGTACCGAATCCCACGGTACCTTGGGCAAGACAACTTCACTTCACGTAGAGGCTGGGCCCGCAAACCGAGGGCGTGGGGCTTGTGACCAGATATCCGTCGCTCCGGTGCCCTTAACTTTTGATCCATAAGGAGTTATGCGGGGCACAGCTTACCGTTGAAAAGTTCTCTGAGAGCTCTAAGACGGGGGCACCTAGCATGCTCGGCTGCTCCTGTTTTCGGAGCCCAAAATCGAACATTTTCATAAGTTTTGGGACACTTTTATTCCTTTGCGCTGTTTTCCGTCCCGGATCGTACATCGTGAGCCGCGAAAAGGACGACAACCTAATCAATCACATTTCTATAACCGAATCCCACGGCACCTTGGGCAAGAAAACTTCACTTCACGTTGAGGCAGGGCCCGTAAACCAAGGGCGTGGGGCTTGTGACCAGGTATCTGTCGCTCCGGTGCCCTTAACTTTTGATCCATAAAGAGTTACGCGGCGCACAGCTTACCGTTGGATAGCTCTCTGAGAGCTCTAAGACGGAGGCACCTAACATGCTAGGCTACGCCAGTTTTCGAAGCCCAAAATGGATCATTTTCTTAAGTTTTGGGACACTTTTCTTCTTTTGCGCTGTTTTTTCATCCCGAATCGTACGTCATAAGCCGCGAAAAGGACGACAACCTAATCTATCACATTTCTATTACCGAAATCCACGGCACCTTGGGCGAGACAAGCTCACTTCACGTATAGCCTGGGCCCGCAAACCGAGGGCATAGGGCTTGTGACTAGGTATCCGTCGCTCCGGTGCCCATTAATTTTGATCCATAAGGAGTTACGCGGCGCACTGCATACCGTTGGAAAGCTCTCTGAGAGCTCTACGACGGGGGCTCCTTGCATGCTCGGCTGCGCCTATTTTCTGAGCCCAAAATCGAACATTTTCATAAGTTTTGGGACACTTTTCTTCATTTGCGCTGTTTTTCCGTCCCGGATCGTACGTCGTGGGCCACGAAAAGAACGACAACATAATCAATCGCATTTCAATTACCGAATTCCACGACACCTTGGGCAAGCCAAGTTCACTTCACATAGAGCCTGGGCCAGCTAACTAAGGGCGTGGGGCTTGTGACCAGGTATCCGTCGCTCCGGTGCCCATTACTTTTGATCCATAAGGAGTTACGAGGCGCACAGCATACTCTTAGAAAGCTCTCTGAGAGCTCTACGATGAGGGCACCGAGCATGCTCGGCTGCGCCTATTTTTTGAGCCCAAAATCGAATATTTTCATATGTTTTGTGACACTTTTCTTCATTTGTGCTGTTTTTCCGTCCTGGATTGTACGTCGTGAGCCGCAAAAAGGACGATAACCTAATCCATCACATTTCTATTACCGAATCCCACGACACCTTGGGCAAGACAACTTCACTTCAAGTAGAGCCTGGGCCCGCAAACCGAGGGTGTGGGGCTTGTGACCAAGTATCCGTCATTCTGGTGCCTATAACTTTTGATACATAAGGAGTTACGCGGCGCACAGCATACCGTTGCAAAATCTCTCTTAGAGCTCTACGACGAGGGCACCTAACATGCTCAGCTGCGCCTATTTTTGAAGCCCAAAATTGAACATTTTCATAAGTTTTGGGACACTTTTCTTCTTTTGCGCTGTTTTTTAGTCCCGAATCGTACGTTGTGAGCCGCAAAAAGGACGACAACCTAATTCATCACATTTCAATTACCAAATCCCACGATACCTTGGGCAAGACAACTTCACTTCACTTAGAGGCAGGGCCCGCAAATCGAGGGTCTGGGCTTGTGACCAGGTATCCGTCGCTCCGGTGCCCAAAACTTTTGATCCATAGGGAGTTACGCGGTGCACAACATACCGTTGGAAAGCTCTATGAGAGCTCTACGATGGGGGCACCTAGCCTACTCAGCTACGTCTGTTTTCGGAGCCCAAAATTGAATATTTTCATAAATTTTAGGACACTTTTCTTCTTTTGCTATGTTTTTCCATCCCGGATCGTACGTCGTGAGCCGCAAAAAGGATGATAACCTAATCCATCATATTTCTATTACCGAATCCCATGGCACTTTGGGCAAGACAACTTCACTTCACGTAGAGGCTGGGCCCGCAAATAGAGGGCGTGGGGCTTGTGACCAGGTATCCGTCGCTCCGGTGCCCATAACTTTTGATCTGTAAGGAGTTACGTGGCGCACAGCATACCGTTGGAAAGTTCTCCGAGAGCTCTACGACGGGGGCACCAAGCCTGCTAAGCTGCGCCTGTTTTCAAAGCCTTAAATCTAACATTTTCATCCGTTTTGGAACATTTTCTTCTTTTACGCTATTTTTTCATCCCGGATCGTATGTCATGAGCCGCGGAAAGGACGACAACCTAATCCATCACATTTCTAGTACCGAATCCCACGGCACCTTGGGCAAGACAACTTCACTTCACATAGAGGCTGGGCCTGCAAACCGAGGGCGTGGGGCTTATGACCAGATATCCGTTGCTCCAGTGCCCTTAACTTTTGATCCATAAGGAGTTATGCGGGGCATAGCTTACCGTTGGAAAGCTCTCCGAGAGCTCTAAGACGGGGGCACCTAGCATGCTCGGCTGCGCCTGTTTTCGGAGCCCAAAATTGAACATTCTCATAAGTTTTGGGACACTTTTATTCTTTTGCGCTGTTTTTCCGTCCCGGATCGTACGTCGTGAGTAGCGAAAAGGACGACAACCTAATCAATCACATTTCTATAATCGAATCTCATGGCACCTTGGGCAAGACAACTTCACTTAACGTTGAGGCTGGGCCCGTAAACCAAGGACGTGGGGCTTGTGACGAGGTATCCGTCGCTCTGGTGCCCTTAACTTTTGATCCATAAGGAGTTACGCGGCGCACAGCTTACAGTTGGAAAGCTCTCTGAGAGCTCTACGACGGAGGCACCTAACATGATGGGCTGCGCTAGTTTTCGATGCCCAAAATGGATCATTTTCATAAGTTTTGGGACACTTTTCTTCTTTTGCGCTGTTTTTTCATCCCGGATCGTACGTCATGAGCCGTGAAAAGGACGACAACCTAATCCATCACATTTCTATTACCGAAATCCACGGCACCTTGGGCAAGACAAGTTCACTTCACGTAGAGCCTGGGCCCTCAAACCGAGGGCGTGGGGCTTGTGACCAGGTATCCGTCGCTCTGGTGCCCATTAATTTTGATCCATAAGGAGTTACGCGGCGCACTGCATACCGTTGGAAAGCTCACTGAGAGCTCTACGATAGGGGCTCCTAGCATGCTCGGCTGCGCCTATTTTCTGAGCCCAAAATTTAACATTTTCATAAGTTTTGGGACACTTTTCTTCATTTGCGCTATTTTTTCATCCCGGATCGTACGTCGTGAGCCGCGAAAAGAACGACAACATAATCCATCACATTTCAATTGCCGAATTTCACGACACCTTGGGCAAGCCAAGTTCACTTCACGTAGAGCCTGGGCCAGCAAACTGAGGGCGTGGGGCTTGTGACTAGGTATCCGTCGCTCCGGTGCCCATTACTTTTGATCCGTAGGGAGTTACGAGGCACACAACATACTCTTAGAAAGCTCTCTGAGAGCTCTACGACGAGGGCACCTAGTATGCTCGGCTGCGCCTATTTTTTGAGCCCAAAATATAACATTTTCATAAGTTTTGTGATACTTTTCTTCATTTGCGCTGTTTTTCCGTCCCGAATCGTACGTCGTGAGCCGCGAAAAGGATGACAACCTAATCCATCACATTTCTGTTACCGAATCCCACGACACCTTGGGCAAGACAACTTCACTTCACGTAGAGCCTGATCTTGCAAACCGAGGGCGTGGGGCTTGTGACCTAGTATCCGTCATTCCGATGCCCATAACTTTTGATCCATAAGGAGTTACGCGGCGCATAACATACCATTGCAAAAACTCTCTGAGAGCTCTACGACGAGGGCACCTAACATGCTCGGCTGCGCCTATTTTTGAAGCCCAAAATTGAACATTTTCATAAGTTTTGGGACACTTTTCTTCTTTTGCGCTGTTTTTTAGTCTCGAATCGTACGTTGTGAGCCGCGAAAAGGACGACAACCTAATCCATCACATTTCAATTACCAAATCCCACGGCACCTTGGGCAAGATAACTTCACTTCACTTAGAGGCAGGGCCCGCAAATCGAGGGTATGGGCTTGTGACCAGGTATCCGTCGCTCCGGTGCCCATAACTTTTGATCCAAAGGGAGTTACGCGGCGCACAGCATACCGTTGGAAAGCTCTATGAGAGCTCTACGATAGGGGCACCTAGCCTGCTCGGCTGCGTCTATTTTCAGAGCCCAAAATTGAATATTTTCATAAGTTTTAGGTCACATTTCTTTTTTTGCGATGTTTTTTCCTCCCGGATCGTACATCGTGTTCCGCAAAAAGGACGATAACCTAATCCATCATATTTCTATTTTCGAATCCCATGGCACTTTGGGCAAGACAACTTCACTTCACGTAGAGGCTGGGCCCGCAAATAGAGGGCGTGTGGCTTGTGACTAGGTATCCGTCGCTCCGGTGCCCATAACTTTTGATCCGTAAGGAGTTACATGGCGCACAGCATACCATTGGAAAACTCTCCGAGAGCTCTACGACGGGGGCACCAAGCCTGCTAAGCTGCGCCTGTTTTCAAAGCATTAAATCTAACATTTTCATCCGTTTCGGGACATTTTCTTCTTTTACACTATTTTTTCGTCCCGGATCGTATGTCATGGGCCGCGAAAAGGATGACAACCTAATTCATCACATTTCTAGTACCGAATCCCACAACACCTTGGACAAGACAACTTCACTTCACGTAGAGGCTGGGCCCGCAAACCGAGGGCGTGGGGCTTGTGACCAGATATCCGTCGCTCTAGTGCCCTTAACTTTTGATCCATAAGGAATTATGCAGGGCACAGGTTACCGTTGGAAAGCTCTCTAAGAGCTCTAAGACGGGCGCACCTAGGATGCTCGGCTGCGCCTATTTTCGGAGCCCAAAATCGAACATTTTAATAAGTTTTGGGACACTTTTCTTCTTTTGCATTGTTTTTCTGTCCCGAATCGTACGTCGTGAGCAGCGAAAAGAACGACAACTTAATCCATCATATTTCTATTACCGAATCCCACGGCACCTTGGGCTAGACAACTTCACTTCACGTAGAGGCTGGGCCTGCAAACAGAGGGCGTAGGGCTTGTGACCAAGTATCCGTCGCTCCGGTGCCTTTAACTTTTGATCCGTAAGGAGTTACGCGACGCACAGTATACCGTTGGAAAGGTCTATGAGAGCTCTATGTCGGAGGCATCCAGCCTATTCGGCTACGTCTGTTTTAGGAGCCGAAAATTGAACGTTTTCATCAGTTTCAGGACACTTTTCTTGTTTTTCGCTGCTTTTCCATCCCGGATCGTACGTCGTGAGCCGCGAAAAGGACGACAACCTAATCCATCACATTTCTATTACCGAATCCCATGGCACCTTAGGCAAGACAACTTCACTTCACGTAGAGGCTGGGCCTGCAAACCGAGGACGTGGGGCTTGTGACCAGGTATCCGTTGCACCGGTGCCCATAACATTTGCTCCGTAAGGAGTTACGTGGCGTACAACATGTCACGCCCCCAACTAGACCTATAGAGGTTAGACTAGGGTGTGATCTAAGCATGCACGTTCTTTTTTGGCTATAACTGATTAACGAAGAATAAGCTTATCTGTTAGACTAGAACTCCAAAAATTCTTCGAAAAACTGGCAACATAACGGCTGTAATTGGTTCTTTAGTTTGACCTAATTTTCTAAACGCCTCAAAACTTTCAATCTCAAATTCGATTCCATCTAAGATTACTATTTATCACCAATTGAAATGCCTACTAGTTATCTCGAAGTCTCGTTTGATTAACAACCTAGCATGATAACTATGTCTCGTTTGTTTGTCAATCCTTGTTACAAAAGTACCCGTTGATCTTAGCTTACCAATGAGTACCTGCTTAAGATTGGATAGATTCATTTTACTTAACCCTTTACCTAATACTTCATAAGCCTGTGATAGATACTAAGCTAGTAGCGGTAGCAAAACAACCAGAAGAGTGTCTATCTAGTTATGATCAGTACAAACCAAAATTAGATCCCAAATTACAACGGGAGTCATTTACAATAACGACAGCAAGCAACATAAGAAATAGTCTTCAAAACAACATATCATTCACAAAATAGCCACAGTCAAGTAAGGCACGTAGGGCAGACAATCACTCCAAGGTGTCATCGATAGGCACGTTATCTTCAAGTACCTGTTCCTGATCTTCTTTACCTGAGATGATAAAAGAGGGTGAGTCCTTATGAAGTCAGCGAGGGGGAACGAGAAATAAGTTTTGAAACTTTTTTTCCGGTTCAACTTATGAAAAACCATTTTTGAAAGCATGACATATAACACAAGTAAGTTCATAATGTAATATAAAAGTAAAGGAACACAATTACCCGTCTTTCCTCCTCGAGGTCCTCTAGGAACCAAGCGAGAGTACTTATACACATAGTGAAAAGGATACGGTGAGCTTTTACTCTCAATTCATTTCCAGTTTCAGTTGTTGCGGCCGACTTCATATCATCCACTTATCATGCCAAATGGGTGTACTCCGGATGTACCCCAAAATCCTACAACCCAACTCTCTTAGGAAGTCTAGCCCCCAAGCGAGAGAAGGAATTGGACAATGGTAGTCACCGGCAAGCCCGATGCCGCCCGGTGTGCGTGAAATGCTACTAGGCCAGAATGAAAGGTTGCAACCTTGTATGCAATGCACATTTATAACATTTAATATATCACGTTAGGAGGACAACAAAGTAGGTTGCCTCCGAGCAGTCATAAGATCGCACATTGACAAGTAAACACACGAGGCATGCTTTGACAGGTAATTTCACTTGTAAGGCACATGAAGTTATATGAATATTAAACGGGCAGCCATGTACCACATGTAAATCAAGTCATATAACTCATTTCGGGGTTCACGTAATCAAGTAATAAATTTATACAAGCATGCAACGACGTCCACATGAGACCAGGTGTAAGAAAAGTCTACTTATCAACATGTAATCATTGGAATCACATTTCAAGCATACTTAACATTTCTTAGGCAGCCCACTAATCACACAATTAAACACATTAATCATATGATCATCACTTAGCGAGATTTCATAGTTAATAGGGTTTCAATTCATGCTTACACGTGCGATTAAGCCTCAATTTGTCACGTAATTAAACCCAAGCCATGCATCGATTAATTAAAACATCCTCAATCATCCAAAACAGTCCACACAACATCCAAGTGCCACAATCCCAAGCATTCAATACCACAATTGAAGTTACAATAATTTTCAAAGCATACCCCTAAACAAAACCTCACTGCAATGGTCTGATTTCTCACAATCATTTGGTCAAGCAAAAAATCTCCAATTCTAGTGAAAAAATGTCAAATTAAAGGTTAATGAGTGATTTAAATCCAAAAACAAACCTCACCTTATTTGGAGTTCAGACTTAGGAGTTATGGCCAAAACAGTGAGACTACGCAAAACTGTCCAGTTTTAGACACATTACGATTTTTGCTATTTGTGAGGTTCTTAGAGTCATAATTGGCTTTGGTATATTTCTAGCCAAAATTTCCAGAACTGAAAAATCTAGCAACCTACCAAATTTCATGCATTTTGGATATCATTTACTAGGTCAAAACTGTTTCGTTCTACAAGGACAGTGAACTGCCAAAAACCTGCTCCATTCCCAGATTTTCCAGATTTAGACACTTTTCGATGTTTTGCCATTTTGGAGACCTTAGAGTCAAAATTGGCCTTGGCCTATTTCTATGAAAAATGCTCAGAACTGGAAAAACAAGTTACCTACCAATTTTCATACATTTTCAACATCATGTACCAGGCCAAATACACTTCGTTCTAACAAGTCAGAAATCGGCCAGCCACGCGATTTTGCCTATCTTCAAGTTCTAGCTAAATATCTTGCCATGCATGGTTACAAAAGCTCATGTACACACATATACCACAAGTACAGAGGTAAAAATAGACATATGAAGGCATGCATGTGGTTTTTGAAAGCTTTTAAAAAGGATTAATCCTCACCATAGCCTATTGACAACAAATGATGCTCAAAACTCTTGAAGATGCACAAATGGTCTTCTCTCCTCATTTGGCCGAGAGATATTGCTTGATTTCCTTAATTCCTAGCTGAGTTTCCATTTCCTTAGTAGGTGCATGTGGTTAGAACAAAAGGGAGATGAAAGAAAAGCTATCAAACATACCTAGGGCCGAAATGAGTGTTCTATGAGCTTGCATCCATCTTTTCTTGCTTCTTGCTCTCTTGGTCGAGCTTCCTTGGGTCCTTGAGTGTCTTGGGGAGTCTTAGAGTGAGAGGTCAAGCTATGGAGACTAAGATTGCAGCCAAGGCCGAGAGAGAGAGAGTGTAAATGAGAAAATGAGAAGTTTGAAAAGAATGAAGTGTGTGTGTGAGCATGTGTCGGCCTTGAGCTTCTAAAATTTCTGATTTTGTGTCATCTAAAGCTGTTTTGAATTGTCTTAGCATGGGCATTGAGTGGGTCGAGAATGTGGAGCATGGTGGTGGATAAAATAATGCTTGGTTTTCATTTTTTTTTTGCATCGTGTGAAGTGATTTTGTCATAGGCTTGTCTAGGAAAGTTTTTAAATTATGCAAGCTTGTTAAAATGCAAGAAGTGGTCGGCCAAAGCATGCTCAAATCTGAATTTTTGTTATGTCTTGAGCATTATTTTATTGCATGTGCTTGGAATGTTCAAAAGAATAAAGAATAAAGAATAAGAATGTTTTGCTTTTGGAGAAATTTTGTCTTCTAGTGCATTGACTTAGCATTTTAATATTAGTTAGTAGAATTTGTAGGATTAATTAATAATCTAGTACTTCGTGTAAGATGCTTTCTTGATTAGCGTGCGGGCACACTTTCTTAGGTTTAGGGCATGCACCACGAGATAAAGCGCAAACTACAAGACGAATGCACGTTTCCCAAGTAAATGCATGCAACTCTAAATGAATGCACGTAATTCAATGCAAGGCACATAAAACGAGACACAACTCTTAAACCTAGGTCAAGGCACGCAATTCGAGATTAGGACATGTGAAATGAGGTATCGCACACAAATCGAGGTCGGGCCTCACATCCTCCCCTCCTTAAAAGAATTTTGTCCTGAAATTCAATATTACCTTTGAAATAGTGCTGGATACTGTTGCTCCATCTGGTCTCGCCTTTCCCACATTGCTTCTTCAACTCCATGGTAATCCCACAACACTTTCACCATCGGTATAGATTTGTTGCGCAACTCCCGATTTTGTTCGTCTAGAATTCGAATAGGCTTTTCTTCATAAGATAAGTTCTCCTGAAGCTGCAACCGTTCTGGGTCCAAAATATGCGATGGATCAGGGTGATACTTCCGTAGCATTGAAACATGAAAGACGTCGTGAATATTAGAAAGGTTTTGGGGTAGTTCCAAACGATACGCCAATTTGCCAACCTTCTCAATTATCCCAAATGGTCCTACAAACCTCGGGCTCAACTTTCCACCCTTGTCATGTTTAATCAGTCCCCTCTGAGGTGATAACTTCAAGAACACCTTGTCGCCGACCTCAAACTCCAGATTCCGTCTCCGTCGGTCTGCATAACTTTTCTGCCTACTTTGGGCGATAAGCATCCGTTTCCGGATGAGGTGGACATTTTCAACAGTCTTCATAAGTTTAAGTAGAAGGGTCGGGTCAAAAGTCTTCGTCTCACCTATTTCATCCCAGTAAATTGGGGATCGACACTTACGTCCATACAATGCCTCAAATGGGGCCATCCCGATAGTGGCCTGATAGCTGTTATTATAAGCGAACTCCGCTAGGGACAGATATTTCTCCCAACTTTTTCCGAAGTCTAAAACACACGCCCTCAGCATATCCTCCAGAATCTAAATAGTTCTCTCAGATTGTCCATCAGTCTGAGGGTAATAAGCTGTACTAAAACTCAACTTCGTTCCCAAAGCTTCTTGCAATCTTTTCCCAAATCGGGAAGTAAAATAAGGATCCCTATCCGACTCAATACTCACAGGCATTCCGTGCAACCTTACAATATCCGCCACATACATATCTCCCAGTTGCTCAGGGCTATCCTCCTTGTTCATCGGTAAGAAATGCGCTGACTTGGTCAATCTATCCACTATGACCCAAACGGCATCATGACCCTTTTGTGATTTGGGTAGGTCCATGACAAAGTCCATAGTTATATGTTCCCATTTCCATCGGGGAATTTCCAACAGTTGAAGCAAACCTGCCGGTCGTTGATGTTCTGCTTTGACTCTCTGGCAAGTCAAACATCGTGCCACAAACTCTGCGATCTCCCTCTTCATGTTATTCCACCAATAGGGTTGTTTCAAATCCTGGTACATCTTTGTTCCGCTGGGGTGAATAATGTATCTAGAATTATGGGCTTCTTCAAGAATCTTCTTTTTCAACTTTGGCTCATTAGGAACACAAATCCGATTCCTGAACCTCCAAATACCATCATTATGAAACTTGAAATCTGTGTTGCTTTCTTTAATCTTCTGAAACTGTTGGTCCTTCTGTTGAGCCTCTCGTAATTCAGACAACCAGGTCGGCTGAACTTGTGTAGTGGCAAAAAGTAACCCTTTTTGAGTCAATTGTGGATTCCACAAAAATGCTTCCTCTAACAACTCCTGCACCTTAACTTCCAGTTTTGCCATGCTCGCTTTCCGACTTAAGGCATCTACAATTACATTCGCTTTACCGGGTACATAATTGATTGTGCAGTTATAATCATCCAAGAGCTCCATCCACCGTCTTTGCCTCATGTTCAACTCTTTTTGTGAGAACAAGTACTTCAAGCTTTTGTGATCAGTAAACACCTCAAACTTGTTACCCCATAGATAATGCCTCTATTTCTTGAGTGCAAACACAATAGCCGTTAACTCCAAATCATGCGTTGGGTAGTTCAATTTATACGGTTTCGATTTCCTAGAGGCATACGCAATCACTCTACCATTCTGCATCAACACACACCCCAGTCCTTCTTTGGAAGCATCGCTATAGATTGCAAAGCCTTGACTCTCTTCAGGCAATGCAAGAACAGGTGCGGTATTCAATCTTTTCTTCAATTCTTGAAAGCTGTTCTCACACTTGTCATCCCACGTGAACTTTGTTTTCTTTTGAGTGAGCTTTGTAAGCGGTCCTGCAATCTTTGAGAAATCCTTCACGAACCTCCGATAATAGCCGGCTAAACCGAGAAAACTCCGAACTTCTGTAACATTTTCCGGCTTCTTCCAAGATATCACCGCTTCTATCTTTGCTGGGTCCACCGCTATTCCCTCTTGGGATATGATGTGCCCCAAGAATGCAATCTGCCACAACCAAAATTCGCATTTGCTAAACTTTGCATACAATTGATGCTCTCGAAGTTTCTGCAATACTAATCGCAGATGTTGTTCATGCTCAGCCTCGGATTTCGAGTATACCAAAATATCATCAATAAAGATCACCACAAATTGGTCCAAGTAGGGTTGAAACACCCTGTGCATCAAGTCCATAAAAGCTGCAGGGGCATTAGTTAGCCCAAATGGCATCACCACAAATTCATAATGCCCATATCTCGTCCTGAAAGCCGTTTTAAGCACGTCTTCCTTTTTGATCCGCAACTGATAGTACCCTTGCCTCAAGTCGAGCTTCGAATACACTTTAGCTCTTTGAAGTTGATCAAACAACTCGTCGATCAGTGGAAGTGGGTATTTATTCTTGACGGTCACTTGGTTCAATCCTCGGTAATCGATGCATAGCCTCAACGTTTCGTCTTTCTTCTTTACAAATAGGACTGGCGCACCCCACGGAGAAGAACTTGGTTGAACAAACCCCTTCTTCAACAATCCTTGCAATTGGTCCTTCAATTCTTGTAGCTCGGCTGGTGCCATACGATAGGGAGCTTTAGATATCGGCTGGGTGCCAGGCAGTACTTCTATTACAAACTCGATTTCCCGATCTGGGAGTAAACCGGGCAATTATTCTGGAAACACGTCATCATAATCTTTAATCACTGGCATCTCCTCCAACTTAGCTTTGTCCGATGGCTTGTTGATGAGGTAAGCTAAGTATCCACTACACCCTTTTCTCAAGGACTTCACTGCTTTCGTAGATGAAATGATGGAACTCCCGGTGAAGTCTCTCCGACCCATTACCTCCAGTGTTGGTTGACTAGGTATCTGGATTGTTACAATCTTCGTCCGGCAATCTAGTTGGGCATGATGCTTTGCCAATTAGTCCATCCCTAAGATGACTTCATAGTCTCGAAATGGTAACACTATAAGATTGGCTGAGAATTCCCTATCCTTAATTTGGATTTTACATGCTTTACAAGCTGAGCTAGTAACAAGTTTAGAACCCATCGGAGTACCAAATTCTACTTCATAGGGCAAACATTCAACTCGTAATTTCACACGTTGGACACATAAGGGAGTAATAAATGAATGAGTAGCACCTGGATCAATTAGCACCCTAACAGGTTGATTCAGTATCAAGAATGTACCTTCAACAACAGCAGTCTCCTCAGGAAGCTCCTCGCACTCAATAGCATAAGCTCGGGCCTGAACTCTAGGAACTGAAGTCTTGCCTCTACCAGCTGGTTTAATTTTATTTTGTCCCCCTTGCAATTTAGGGCAATCCTTGATCTAATGCTAATCACTGCCACACCGCACGCATCGCCTTGACTTCTTCCAGCACTGGGCCTCGGTGTGACCCTTCTTGTCACAGTAAGAACAGTTAATAGACTGAGTAGCAGGTGAACTACCTATGGATCCGCAGGTAGAAGAGGCTGATGGTGCTTTAGTCGGGCCATGGTTATTGATTGGTATGTTCTGGCTCTGGCCCTGACTGCAACTCTGAGTCTGGAATTTCCTCTGTTGTCCTGGAGGCTGATATGGTTTCTTGTTCGGCTGGCTTGAACCGGCTCTATCAAGTTTTCTCTTCTCAACTCGGGAGGTAGTAGCAAAGAGAGCAGAATAGGTAGTGAAGTCATGCGAAGCCAATTGATCCTGAATTTTTGGCCTCAACCCATTCGTAAATTTCCACATCTTCGCCTCAGGGGTACTGACCATGTATTGAGCATAGCGGGACAATCTGACAAAACGAGCCTCATACTGGGCCACCGTCATGTTACCCTAGTTCAAATGCATGAATTCTTCAATTCGCCTCTGTCTGGAAACTGTAGGTACGTATTTTTCCTTGAATGCCTTAATAAAATTACCCCACAAGCGAGGTGTATGATCAGCTTCCCAAAGTGCCTCCACAGTGTGCTACCAATGCTCAGCATCCCCGTGCAATAGAAACACAGCGAACTCAACCTTTTCTTCATCAGTATAGTCAAGTGGCCTGAAAATCCTTTCAATCTCAGACAGCCAAGCCTCTGCCTTTTCATCATCAGCTTCCCCGTAGAATTTGGACAAGCGAAAGTCAAGGAACTCCCTGCTATTTCTCCCATTGTTACCATCATTCCTGTTGTTGTTGTTGTTTGCTTCACGTGCATCTTGACGTTCCATCACTCGCGACACGCGATCCATAGCATTCGCCATCATGTTAAACATGGCCATGCCGGGATTAGTTTGATGAGCATCTCCGGCTCCTTGAGGCTCATCGCTCCTATTAGTATTGCGGGTACTAGGGCCAGCCATCTATAGGCACAGATTATGATGCACAATTAATTAGAATACGACAAGACAAGAATTTAATGTATAAGGTATGCAACATATAATTTTACATAGACATACAATTCTCGAAACAATTAAGACATGTTAATCACATAAGCACATAGAAACAGAGAAGGCACAACTGATATTGTCACACATTAACACACATAAACAAGTCATCCCAATAACCTTAGGGCTTCTACCCATGGTCCGAGAGTTAAACCCGGCTTAAGCAATCTAAGCTCTGATACCATTTCTATAAGGTGTCACGCCCCCAACCAAACCTATAGAGGTTAGACTAGGGTGTGATCTAAGAATTCACGTTCTTTTATGGCTATAACTGATTAACGAAGAATAAGCTTATCCGTTAGACTAGAACTCCAAAAATTCTTTGAAAAACCGCCAGCATAACGGCTGTAATTGGCTCTTTAGTTTGACCTAATTTTCTAAACGCCTCAAAACTTTCAATCTCAAATTCGATTCCAACTAAGATTACTATTTATCACCAATTGAAATGCTTACTAGTTATCTCGAAGTCTCGTTTGATTAACAACCTAGCATGATAACTATGTCTTGTTTGTTTGTCAATCCTTGTTACAAAAGTACCTGTTCATCTTAGCTTACCAATGAGTACCTGCTTAAGATTGGATAGATTCATTTTACTTAACCCTTTACCTAATACTTCATAAGCCTGTGATAGATACTAAACTAGCAGCGATAGCAAAATGACCAGAAAAGTGTCTATCTAGTTATGATCAGTACAAACCAAAATTAGACCCCAAATTACAACGGGGGTCATTTACAATAACGACAGCAAGCATCATAAGAAATAGTCTTCAAAACAACATATCGTTCACAAAATAGCCACAGTCAAGTAAGACACGTAGGGCAGACAATCACTCAAAGGAGTCATCGATAGACATGTTATCCTCAGGTACCTGTTCATGATCTTCTTCACCTGAGATGATAAAAGACGGTGAGTCCTTATGAACTCAGCGAGGGGGAACGAGAAATAAGTTTTGAAACTCTTTTTCCGATTCAATTTATGAAAAAACCCTTTTTGAAAGCATGACATATAACACAAGTAAGTTCATAATATAATATAAAAGTAAAGGAACAAAATTACCCGTCTTTCCTCCTCGAGGTCCTCTAGGAACCAAGCGAGAGTACTTATACACATTGTGAAAAGGATACAGTGAGCTTTTGCTCTCAATTCATTTCCAGTTTCAGTTGTTGCGGCCGACTTCAAATCATCCACTTATCACGCCAAATGGGTGTACTCCGGATGTACCCCGAAATCCTACGACCGAACTCTCCGAGGAAATCTAGCCCCCAAGTGAGAGAGGGAATTGGACAATGGTAGTCACGGTTGCACTGGCAAGCCCGATGCCGCCCGGTATGTGTGAAACGCTACCAAGCCAAAATGAAAGGTTGCAACCTTGTATGCAATGCACATTTATAACATTTAATATATCACGTTAGGAGGACAACAAAGTAGGTTGCCTCCGAGCAGTCATAAGATCGCACATTGACAAGTAAACACACGAGGCATGCTTTGACAGGTAATTTCACTTGTAAGGCACATGAAGTTATATGAATATTAAACGGGCAGCCATGTAACACATGTAAATCAAGTCATATAACTCATTTTGGGGTTAACGGAATCAAGTAATAAATTTATACAAGCATGCAACGACGTCCACATGAGACCGGGTGCAAGAAAAGTCTACTTATCAACATGTAATCATTGGAATCACATTTCAAGCATACTTAACATTTCTTAGGCAGCCCACTAATCACACAATTAAACACATTAATCATATGATCATCACTTAGCGAGATTTCATAGTTAATAGGGTTTCAATTCATGCTTACACGTGCGATTAAGCCTCAATTTGTCACGTAATTAAACCCAAGCCATGCATCGATTAATTAAAACACCCTCAATCATCCAAAACAGTCCACACAACATCCAAGTGCCACAATCCCAAGCATTCAATACCACAAGAGAAGTTACAATAATTTTAAAGCATACCCCTAAACAAAACCTCACTACAATGGTCTGATTTCTCACAATCATTTGGTCAAGCAAAAAATCTCCAATTCCAGTGAAAAAAAAATTCAAGTTAAATCTTAATGAGTGATTTAAATCCAGAAACAAACCTCACCATATTTGGAGTTCAGACTTAGGAGTTATGGACAAAACCGTGAACCTACGCAAAACTGTCCAGTTTTAGACACATTAAGATGTTTGCTATTTTTGAGGTTCTTAGAGTCATAATTGGCTTTGGTATATTTCTGTCAAAAATGTCCAGAACTGAAAAATATATGAACCTACCAAATTTCATGCATTTTGGATATCATTTACTAGGTCAAATATATTTCGTTCTATAAGGACAGTGAACTACCAAAAACCTGCTCCATTTTCCTAGATTTTCCAGATTTATGGAGACCATAGAGCCAAAATTGGCCTTGGTCTATTTCTATGAAAAATGCTCAGAACTAGCAAAACTAGTCACCTACAAATTTTCACGAATTTTCAACATCATGTACCAGGCCAAATACACTTCGTTCTAACAAGTCAGAAATCTGCCAGCTACGCGATTTTGCCTATCTTCAAGTTCTAGCTAAATATCTTGCCAAGCATGGTTACAAAAGCTCATGTACACACATATACCACAAGTAAAGAGGTAAAAATAGACATATGAAGGCATGCATGTGGTTTTTGAAAGCTTTTAGAAAGGATTAACCATCACCTTAGCCTATTGACAACAAATGATGCTCAAAACTCTTGAAGATGCACAAATGGTCTTCTCTCCTCATTTGGCCGAGAGATATTGCTTGATTCCCTTAATTCCTAGCTGAGTTTCCATGACCTTAGTAGGTGCATGTGGTTAGAACAAAAGGGAGATGAAAGAAAAGCTATCAAACATACCTAGGGCCGAAATGAGTGTTCTATGAGCTTGCATGCACCTTTTCTTGCTTCTTGCTCGCTTGGTCGAGCTTCCTAGGGTCCTTGAGTGTCTTGGGAGTCTTAGAATGAGAGTTTAAGCTATGGAGACTAAGATTGCAGCCAAGGCCGAGAGAGAGAGAGTGTAAATGAGAAAATGAGAAGTTTGAAAAGAATGAAGTGTTGGTGTGAGCATGTGTCGGCCTTGAGCTTCTAAAATTTCTGATTTTGTGTCATCTAAAGCATGTTTTGAATTGTCTTAGCATGGCATTGAGTAGGTCGAGAATGTGGAGCATGGTGGTGGATAAAATAATGCTTGGTTTTCATTTTTTTTGCATTGTGTGAAGTGATTTTGTCATAGGCTTGTCTAGGAAAGTTTTTAAATTATGCAAGCTTGTTAAAATGCAAGAAGTGGTCGGCCAAAGCATGCTCAAATATGAATTTTTGTTATGTCTTG
This sequence comes from Ehretia macrophylla, assembly GCA_037974665.1. NCBI lineage: Eukaryota > Viridiplantae > Streptophyta > Magnoliopsida > Boraginales > Ehretiaceae > Ehretia > Ehretia macrophylla. The sequence goes on from CM075764.1 coordinate 55,245,741, forward strand.
AGCATTATTTTATTGCATGTGCTTGGAATGTGCAAAAGAATAAAGAATAAAGAATAAAGAATAAGAATGTTTAGCTTTTGGAGAAATTTTGTCTTCTAGTGCATTGACTTAGCATTTTAATATTAGTTAGTGGAATTTGTAGGATTAATTAATAATCTAGTTCTTCGTGTAAGATGCTTTCTTGATTAGAGTACGGGCACGCTTTCCTAGGTTTAGGGCACGCACTACGAGATAAAGCACGAGCTACGGGATGAATGCACGTTTCTCAAGTAAGTGCACGCAACTCTAAATGAACGCACGTAATTCAATGCAAGTCACATAAAACGAGACACGACTCTTAAACCTAGGTCAAGGCACGCAATTCGAGGTTAGGATACACGAAACGAGGTATCGCACGCAAATCAAGGTCGGGCCTCACACAACATACCATTGGAAAGCTCTCTAATAACTCTACGATGGGGGCACTTAGCAGCTCGGTTGCGCCTATTTTCGGAGCCCAAAATCAAATATTTTCATAAGTTTTGGGACACTTTTATTCTTTTGTGCTATTTTTCCGTCCCGGATCGTACGTCGTGAGTCGCACAAAGGATGACAACCTAATCAATCACATTTCTATTACCAAATCCCACGGCACCTTGGGCAAGACAACTTCACTTCACGTAGAGGCTGGGCCAGCAAATCGAGGGCGTGGGGCTTGTGACTAGGTATCCGTCGCTCTAGTGCCTATAACTTTTGATCCGTAAGGAGTTACGCGGCGCACAGCATACCGTTGGAAAGCTCTCCGAGAGCTCTACGACGGGGGCTGCTAGCCTACTTGACTGCGTCTATTTTCGAATCTCAAAATCGAACGTTTTCATCAGTTTCGGGATACTTTTTTTTTTGCGCTGTTTTTACGTCCCGGATCGTACGTTGTGAACGGCGAAAAGGACGACAACCTAATCCATCACATTTCTATTACCGAATCCCACGAAACCTTGGGCAAGACAACTTCACTTCATGTAGAGGCTGGGCCCGCAAACCGAGGACGTGGGGCTTGTGACTAGGTATCCGTCGCTTCGGTGCCCATAACTTTTGATCTGTAAGGAGTTACGCGGCGCATAACATATCGTTGGAAAGCTCTCCGAGAGCTCTACGACGGGGGCAACAAGCCTGCTCGACTGCGCCTGTTTTCGAAGTCAAAAATTGAACATTTTCATCAGTTTCAGGATATTTTTCTTCTTTTCCGCTATTTTTCTGTCCCGAATCGTACGTCGTGAGCGGCGAAAAGGATGACAACTGAATCCATCACATTTCTATTACCGAATTCCAAGGCACCTTGGGCAAGACAACTTCACTTCACGTAGAGGCTGGGCCCGCAAACCGAGGGCGTGGGGCTTATGACCAGGTATCCGTCGCTCCGGTGCCCTTAACTTTTGATCCATAAGGAGTTACGCGGCACACAGTATACCGTTGGAAAGCTCTATGAGAGCTCTACGACGGGGGTACCTAGCATGCTCGGCTGCATATATTTTCGGAGCCCAAAATCGAACATTTTCATAAATTTTGGGACAGTTTTCTTCTTTTGCGCTATTTTTTCATCCCCAATCGTACGTCGTAAGCCGCCAAAATGACAACAACCTAATCCATCACATTTCTATTACCGAATCCCACGGCACCTTTGGCAAGACAACTTCACTTCACATAGAGCCTGGGCCCACAAATCGAGGGCGTGGGACCTTTGACCAGGTATCCGTCGCTCCGGTGCCTATAACTTTTGATCCGTAAGGGGTTACATGGCGCACAACATACCGTTGAAAAGATCTCTGAGAGCTCTATGACAGGGGCACCTACATGCTCGGCTGCGCCTATTTTTCGAGCCCAAAATCGAACGTTTTCATCAGTTTCAGGACACTTTTCTTCTTTTGCGCTGTTTTTTCATCCCAGATCGTACGTCGTGAGCGACGAAAAAGATGACAACCTAATCCATCACATTTCTATTACCGAATTCCATGGCACCTTGGGCAAGACAACTTCACTTCACGTAGAGGCTAGGCCCGCAAACCGAGGGCGTGGGGCTTGTGACCAGGTATCCGTCGCTCCGCTGCCCATAACTTTTGATCCATAAGGAGTTACGCGGTGCACAGCATACCGTTGGAAAGCTCTATGAGAGCTCTACAACGAGGGTACCTAGCATACTCGGCTGCATCTGTTTTCGGAGCCCAAAATCGAACATTTTCATAAATTTTGGGACACTTTTCTTCTTTTGCGTTATTTTTTCATCCCAGATCGTACATCGTAAGCCGCGAAAAGGACAACAACCTAATCCATCACATTTCTATTACCGAATCCCATGGCACCTTTGGCAAGACAACTTCACTTCACGTAGAGCCTAGGCCCGTAAATCGAGGGCGTGGGACCTGTGACTTGTGACCAGGTATCTGTCTCTCCGGTGCCCATAACTTTTGATTCGTAAGGGGTTACGTGGCGCACAACATACCGTTGAAAAGATCTCTGAGAGCTCTACAATAGGGGCACCTAGCATGCTCGGCTGCGTCTATTTTTTGAGCCCAAAATCGAACGTTTTCATCAGTTTTAGGATACTTTTCTTCTTTTGCGCTATTTTTCGGTCCCAGATCGTACGTCGTGAGCCGCAAAAAGGACGACAACCTAATCCATCACATTTCTATTACCGAATCCCACGGTACCTTAGGCAAGACAACTTCACTTTACGTAGAGCTTGGGCCCGCAAATCGAGGGCGTGGGGCTTGTAACCAGGTATCCGTCGCTCCGGTGTCCATAACTTTTGATCCATAAGGAGTTACACGGCGCACAGCATACCATTGGAAAGCTCTCTGAGGGCTCTACGACGGGGACACCTAGCATGCTGGGCTGCGCCTATTTCGGAGCCCAAAATTGGACATTTTCATAAGTTTTGGGACACTTTTCTTCTTTTTCGCTGTTTTTCCGTCCCGGATCGTGCGTTGTGAGCCGCGAAAAGGACGACAACCTAATCAATCACATTTCTATTACCGAATCCCACGACACCTTGGCCAAGACAACTTCACTTCACGTAGTGGCTGGGCCCGCAAACAGAGGGCGTGGGGCTTGTGACTAGGTATCCGTCGCTCCAGTGCCCTTAACTTTTGATCTGTAAGAGTTACACGGCGCACGACATATCGTTGGAAAGCTCTCTGGGAGCTCCACGACGGGGGCAAAAAGCCTGCTCGGTTGCTATCACGCCCTCAACCCGACCTATGGAGGTTAGACTAGGGTATGATCTAATCCTTCACATTTTTTTCACGTCTATAACCGATTAACGAAGATTAAGCTTATCTGTTAGACTAAAACTCCAAAAATTCTCTGGAAAATCGGCAGCATAATGGCTGTAATTGGGCTCCTTAGTTTGACCTAATTTTCTAAACGCCTTGAAATCTTCAATCTCAAATTCGTTCCCAACTAAGGTTACTATTTATCACCAATTGATATGTCTACTATTTATCTCAAGTCTCGTTAGATTGACATCTAGCATAGTAACTATGTCCCGTTTATTTGTTAATTCATGTTATACAAGTGTTTGTTATCCTTTAGCCTACAAGTGAGTACCTGCTTAAGATTGGATAGATTCATTTTACTTGGCTTTTTGCCTAATACTTCATAAGCCTGTAGTGGTTACTAATCAAAGTGGTGATAGCAAAACGACCAAAAGAGTGTCTGTCTAGTTATGATCAGTACAAACCAAAATTAGACCCCAAATTACAACAGGGGTCATTTACAATAACAACGACAAACAACATAAGAGATAGTCTTCAAAACAAACATAACGTTCGCAAAATAGTCATAGTCAAGCAAGGCATGTAAGATAAGCAATCACTCCAAAGAGTTATCAACAGGCACGTTCTCCTCGGGTACTTGTTCCTGATTTTCTTCACCTGTGATGATAAAAGAAGGTGAGTCCTTATGAACTCAGCGAGGGGGAACGAGAAATACATTTTGAAACTCTTTTCTGGTTAAACTTATAAAAACCCCTTTTTTTTAAAGCATGACGTATAAAACAAGTAAATTTATAACATAATATGAATGTAAAAGAACACATTTACCTGTCTTTCCTCCCCGAGGTTCTCTAGGAACCAAGCGAGAGTACTTAAACACATAGTGAAAAGGATACGGTGAGCTTTTGCTCTCAATTCATTTTCGATAGCAATTGTGCGGCCGACTTCAATAATCCACTTATCGCTCCTAATTGGGTGTACTCCGGATGTACCCTGAAATCTTACGACCCAACTCTCCGAGGGTGGAATGTCAAGCGAGAGAGGGAATTGGACCATGGTAGTCACGGGAGCACCGGCAAGCCCTATGCCGTCCGGCGTTCATGAAACGCTACCATGCCACAATGAAAGGTTACAACCTTGTATACAATGAACATTTATACCATTTAACGATTCACATTAGGAGGACAACAAAGTAGGTTGCCTCCGAGCAATTTCAAGATCACATATTGTCAAGTAAACGAATGAGGCATGCTTAACATGAATTTTCACTTGTAAAACATGTAAAGTCATATGAACATTAAACGGGCAGCCGAGTGACACATATAATCCAGTCATATAACTCATTTTGGGGTTCACGTATCAAGTATTAACATTGTACAAGCATGCAACGACATTTATATGAGAACGGATGCAAGTATAGCTCACTTAGCAACATGCAACCATCGGAAGTCATATTTAGAGCTATAAGGACAACTACGGGAAGCCTATTAACCACACAGTTTGACACATTTAACCAATAGGCCATCTCTTAACAAAAGTCATAAGCGTTAGGGTCTCAATTTCGTGCTTAAATGTGCGATTAAGCATACCATTCATCGATTAATGATCCCAAACCATACATCAATCACTTTAAGCAACTTCAACCAACCACAACAGTTCACAACATCCAAATGCCACAATTCCAAGCATTCAATACCCCAAGCAAGGTCTCAACATGATTCTAAGCACATCACTAAACAAAACCCTCACTACAATGGTCTGTTTTCTCACATTCGATTAGACAAGCAAACAATCTCCAATTCCAGTGAACCAAATTTCAATTTGAAACTTAATGAGTAATTTACATCTAGGTCAAAAATGCTTCGTTCTACATAGTTAGTAATCTGCCATAAACCTATTTCATATTTCCAGATTTTCTAGATTTAGACACCTTTCGATATTTTGCCATTTTGGAAGCCTTAGACTCAAAATTGGCCTTGGCCTATTTCTATAAAAAATTCTCGGAACTGGAAAAACTAATCACCTACCAATTTTCATGCATTTTCAACATCATTTGCTAGGCCAAATGCACTTCGCTCTACCAAATCAGAAATCTGCCAGCTACGAGATTTTACCTATCTTCAAGTTCTAGCCACATATCTAGCCATGCATGGTCATATAAGCTCATAAACACACACATACAACAACTACAGAGATAAATATAGTTATATGAAGGCATGCATGTGATTTTTGAAAGCTTTTAAAAGAGTTTTAGCCCTCACCTTAGCAAGACAATAGATGAAGATGCACAATGCTCTTGAAGATGCACAAAAAGGTCTTCTCTCCTTGCTTGGCCGAGAGATAGCTTGAGGTTCTCTAATTCCTAGCTTAGTTACCATGTTCTTAGTATGTGCATGTGGTTAGAACAAAAGGAAATGAAATAAAAGCTATCAAACATACCTAGGCCGAAATGAAGAGTTCTATGAGCTTGCATGCAATTTTTCTTGCTTCTTGCTTACTTGGGCTGCCATGGATGAGTTTCTTAGAGTCCTTGAGTGCCTAGGAGAACCTTAGAAGATGAGCTTGAGCCATGGAGCTTGAGGATGCAGCCTTGGCCGAGAGAGAGAGAGGAAATGAGAGAATGAGAGTTTTAGAGAAAGAAATGATGTGTTTGTGTATGTGGTTAGCCTTGAGCTACTAAAATTCTGAATTTGTGTCATCTATTAAGCATGTTTGAATTGTTTTTTGGCATGACATTGCAAAGGCCGAGAATGGTGGCTTTGGGTAGGATATTTAGGAGTTTTTGTATGCAGTATTTTATGTGTTGGTGTCATAGCTTGTCTAGGTTTGATTTTGAAATTGCAAAACATTCTACAAGGCATTGGTTTGGCCGACCAAGGTGCTTAAAAATCTGAAATTTCAGATTCAAATTGTGGTATTATAAGTTATAATAAGTGTGAAATTTTGAGGTGCATGGATTTTGCAAAAGAATAAAGAATAAAGAATAAAGAATGTCTAGTGTTTAGCATTTGGTCTTTTAGTGCATTGACTTAGGATTAGAATATAGTTAGTGGAGTTTGTAGGATTATTCTATAGTCTAGTGCTTCGTGTAGGATGCTTTCTTGATTAACGTGTAGGCACGTTTTCCTAGGTTCTAGGGCACGAACTACGAGATAGACACGAACTACGAGGTACGACACGTACTTCAAGACTAAGGCACATACTTTATGGTAAGTGCACGGATTCTAATGCAAATGCACACAATCCTAGGTGAATGCACGCAAACCAATGTAAGGTATATAGTTCAATGCAATGCACGCAAACCAAGGCACGACTATATATCTAGGTTATAGTACGCAGTTCAAGGTTAGGACACACAAAATGAGATAATGCATGTACATCGAGGTCAGGGCACGTATATCTAGGTATCTCACGTCAGTCGGGGATTAGGGCACACCATTCTAGGTCAAGGAACATATGACGATACATGCACAAAAATCAAGACAGGGCACGTAATTCAAGATCAGTCATATAATTCTGGGTCTAAGGCAAACAAATCGAGGTAAGACACGTTACTTGGGGTCGGGCCTCATAGCTGCGCCTGTTTTTGGAGCCCAAAATCGAACGTTTTCATTAGTTTCGGGACACTTTTCTTCTTTTTCGATGTTTTTCCGTCTCGGATCGTACGTCGTGAGCCGCGAAAAGGATGACAACCTAATCATATTTCTATTACCGAAAACCACGGCAAATTGGGCAAGACAACTTCATTTCATGTAGAGGCTGGGCCCGCAAACCGAGGCCGTGGGGTTTGTGACCAGGTATCCGTCGCTCCGGTGCCCATAACTTTTGATCCATAAGGAGTTACTCGGCGCACAACATACCGTTGGAAAGCTCTCTGAGAGCTCTACGACGGGGGTACCTAACATGCTAGGTTGCGCCTGTTTTCAAAGCCCAAAATTGAACATTTTCATAAGTTTTATGACACTTTTCTTCTTTTGCGCGATTTTTTCGTCCCGGATCGTACGTCGTGAGTCGCGAAAAGGATGACAACCTAATCCATCACATTTCTATTACCGAATCCCATGGCACCTTGGGCAAGACAACTTCACTTCACGTAGAGGCTGGGCCAGTAAACCGAGGGCGTGGGGCTTGTGACCAGGTATCCGTCGCTCCAGTGCCCATAACTTTTGATCCATAAGGAGTTACGCGGCGCACAGCATACCGTTGGAAAGCTCTAAGAGATCTCTACGACGGGGGCACCTAGCATGCTCGACTGCATCTATTTTCGGAGCCCAAAATCGAACATTTTCATAAGTTTTGGGACACTTTTCTTCTTTTGCGCCTTTTTTCCGTCTCGGTTCGCATGTCGTGAGCTGCAAAAAGGACGACAACCTAAACCATCATATTTCTATTACCGAATCCCACGGCACCTTGGGCAAGACAACATCACTTCATTTAGAGGTTGGGCCCACAAACAGAGGGCGTGGGGCTTGTGACCAGGTATCCGTCGCTCCGATGCCCATAACTTTTGATCCGTAAGGAGTTACGTGGTGCACAGCATACCGTTGGAAAGCTCTCCGAGATTTCTAGGATGGGGGCACCAATCCTGCTTTGCTGCGCCTATTTTCAAAGCCCAAAATTGAACATTTTCATCCGTTTCGGGACACTTTTCTTCTTTTACGTTGTTTTTCCGTCTCGGATCGTATGTCGTAAGCAGCGAAAAGGACGGCAACCTAATCCATCACATTTCTATTACCGAATCCCATGGTACCTTGGGCATGACAACTTCACTTCACGTAGAGGCTGGGCCTGTAAACCGAGGGCGTGGGGCTTGTGACCAGGTATCCGTCGCTCCGGTGCCCTTAACTTTTGATCCATAAAGAGTTACGCGGCGCACAGCATGCCGTTGGAAAGCTCTCTGAGAGCTCTACGATGGGGGCATCAAGCCTTCTCGGCTGTGCCTATTTTAGGAGACCAAAATCAAACGTTTTCATCAATTTCAGGACACTTTTCTTCTTTTCCGCTGTTTCTCCGTCGCGAATCGTACGTCTTGAGCCGCAAAAAGGACGACAGCCTAATCCATCACATTTCTATTACCGAATCCCACGGCACCTTGGGCAAGATAACTTCACTTCACGTAGAGGCTGGGCCCGCAAACCGAGGGCGTAGGGCTTGTGACTAGGTATCCGTCGTTCCGGTGCCTATAAATTTTGATCCATAAGGAGTTACGTAGCGCACAGCATACCGTTGGAAAGCTCTAAAAGAGCTCTACGACGGGGGCACCTAGCATGCTCGGCTATGTCTGTTTTCAGAGCCCAAAATCGAACATTTTCATAAGTTTTGAGACACTTTTCTTCATTTGCGCGGTTTTTCTGTCCCGGATCGTACATCGTGAGCTGCAAAAAGGACGATAACCTAATCCATCATATTTCTATTACTGAATCCCACGACACCTTGGCCAAGACAACTTCACTTCATGTAGAGGCTGGGCCCGCAAACAGAGGGCGTGGGGCTTGTGACAAGGTATCCGTCGCTCCGGTACCCATAACTTTTGATCCGTAAGGAGTTACGTGGCGCTCAACATACCGTTGGAAAGCTCTCTGAGAGCTCTACGATGAGGGCACCAATCCTGCTCAGCTGTGCCTATTTTCAAAGCCCAAATTCGAACGTTTTCATCCGTTTTGAGATATTTTTCTTCTTTTACGTTGTTTCTCAGTCCCGGATCGTATGTCGAGAGCCACGAAAAGGACGACAACCTAATCCATCATATTTCTATTACCGAATCCCACGGTACCTTGGGCAAGACAACTTCACTTCACGTAGAGGCTGGGCCCGTAAACCGAGGGCGTGGGGCTTGTGACCAGGTATCCGTCGCTTCGGTGCCCTTAACTTTTGATCCATAAGGAGTTATGCAGCGCACAGCTTTCCGTTGGAAAGCTCTCTAAGAGCTCTACGACGGAAGCACCTAGCATGCTCGGCTGTACCTATTTTCGTAGTCCAAAATTGAATATTTTCATAAGTTTTGGGACACTTTTCTTCTTTTGCGCTGTTTTTCTATCCGGGATCGTACGTCGTGAGCTGCAAAAAGGATGACAACCTAATCCATCATCTTTCTATTACCGAATCCCACGGCACCTTAGGCAAGACAACTTCACTTCACGTAGAGACAGGGCCTGCAAACAAAGGGCGTCGGGCTTGTGACCAGGTATCTGTCGCTCCGGTGCCCTTAACTTTTGATCCGTAAGGAGTTACGCGGCGCACAACATACCGTTAGAAAGCTCTTTGAGAGCTCTACGATGGGGGCACCTAGCATGCTCGGCAGCGTCTATTTTCGGAGCCCAAAATCGAACATTTTCATTAGTTTTGGGACACTTTTCTTCTTTTGCGCTGTTTTTCCATCCCGGATCGTACGTCGTGAGCCGCGAATATGACGCCAACCTAATCCATCACATTTTTATTACCGAATTCCATGGCACCTTGGGCAAAACAACTTCACTTCACGTAGAGGCTGGGCCCGCAAACCGAGGGCGTAAGGTTTGTGACCAGGTATCCGTCGCTCCAGTGCCCATAACTTTTGATCCGTATGGAGTTACGCGGCGCACAGCATACCGTTGGAAATATCTCTGAATGCTCTACGACGTGGGCAGCAAGCCTACTCAGCTGCGCCTATTTTCTGAGCCCAAAATCGAACATTTTCAAAAGTTTTAAGACACTTTTCTTCTTTTGCGCTGTTTTTTCGTCCCAGATCATACGTTGTGAGCCGCAAAAGGACAACAACCTATTCCATCACATTTCTATTACAGAATCCCACGGCACCTTTGGCAAGATAACCTCACTTCTCGTAGAGGCTGGGCCCACAAATCGAGGGCGTGGGACTTGTGACCAGGTATCCGTCGTTTCGGTGCCTATAACTTTTGATCCATAAGGAGTTATGCGGCGCAAAGCATACCGTTGGAAAGCTCTCTGAGAGTTTTACGACGGGGGCACCTAGCATTCTCGGCTGCACCTGTTTTCGGATCCCAAAATCGAATATTTTCATAAGTTTTGGGACACTTTTCTTCTATTGCGCTGTTCTTCCGTCCCGGATCGTACGTCGTGAGCCGCGAAAAGTACGACAACCTAATCCATCAAATTTCTATTACCGAATCCCATGGCACCTTGTGCAAGACAACTTCACTTCATGCAGAGGCAGGGCTCGCAAACCGAGGGCGTGGGATTTGTGACCAGGTAACCGTCGCTCCGGTGCCCATAACTTTTGATCCATAAGGAGTTACGCGGCGCACAGCATACCGTTGTAAAGCTCTATGACAGCTCTACAACAGGGGCACCTAGTATGCTCGGCTGCACCTGTTTTCGGAGCCCAAAATCGAACATTTTTAGGAGTTTTGGGACACTTTTCATCTTTTGCGCTATTTTTCTGTCCCGGATCGTACATCGTGAGCCTCGAAAAGGATGACAACGTAGTCTATCACATTTCTATTACCAAATCCCAAGGCACCTTGGGCAAGACAACTTCACTTCAAGTAAAGGCTATGCCTGCAAGTCGAGGGCATGGGGCTTGTGACCAGGTATCCGTCGCTCCGGTGCCCATAACTTTTGATCCGTAAGGAGTTATGCGTCACACAGCATACCGTTGGAAAGATCTCCGAGAGCTCTACGATGTGGGTAGCAAGCCTACTCGGCTGGGCCTGTTTTCAGAGCCCAAAATTGAATGTTTTCATTAGTTTTGGGACATTTTTCATCTTTTGCGCTGTTTTTCCATCCCAGATCGTATGTCGTGAGCATCGAAAAGGACAACAAATAATCCATCACTTTTCTATTACCGAATCCCATGACACCTTAGGCATGACAACTTCACTTCACGTAGAGGCTGGGCCCGCAAAGCGAGGGCGTGGGGCTTGTGACCAGGTATCTGTCGCACCAGTGCCCATAACTTTTGATCCGCAAGGAGTTACGCAGCACACAGCATACCATTGGAAAGCTCTCCGAGAGCTCTACAACGGATTCAATAAGCCTAGTCGGCTGCGCCTATTTTTGAAGCCCAAAATCGAACATTTTCATCAGTTTCGGGATACTATTCTTCTTTTCAGCTGTTTTTCCATCCTGGATCGTACGTCGTGAGCCGCAAAAAGGATGACAACCTAATCCATCACATTTCTATTACCGAATCCCACAGCACCTTGGACAAGACAACTTCACTTCACGTAGTGGCTGGTCCCACAAATCGAGGGCGTAGGGCTTGTGACCAGGTATTCGTCGCTCCGGTGCCCATAACTTTTGATCCATAAGAAGTTACGCAACGTACAATATACAGTTGGAAAGCACTTTGAGAGCTCTACGACGGGGGCAGCAAGCCTACTTGGTTGCTCCTATTTTCGGATCCCAAAATTGAACATTTTCATCAGTTTCGGGACACTTTTCTTCTTTTGCGCTGTTTGTCCATCCCGGATCGTACGTCGTGAGCCGCGAAAAGGACGACAACCTAATCCATCACATTTCTATTACCATATCCCACGGCACCTTGGGCAAGACAACTTCACTTCACGTAGAGGCTGGGCCGCAAACTGAGGGCGTAGGGCTTGTAACCAGGTATCCGTCGCTCTAGTGCCTATAACTTTTGATAGGTAAGGAGTTATGCGGCGCACAGCATACCGTTGGAAAGCTCTCCGAGAGCTCTACGGCGGGGGTAGCAAGCTTGCTCTGCTGCTCCTATTTTCGGAGCCCAAAATCATACGTTTTCATCAGTTTCGGGACACTTTTCTTGTTTTGCGCTGTTTTTTTGTCCCGGATCGTACGTCGTGAGCCGCGAAAAGGACGACAACCTAATACATCACATTTTTATTACCGAATCCCATAGCACCTTGGGCAAGACAACTTCAATTCACGTAGAGCCTGGGCCTGCAAACCGAGGGCGTGGGGCTTGTGACCCGGCATCCGTCAATCCGGTGCCCATAACTTTTGATCCATAAGGAGTTACGGGGCGCACAGCATACCGTTGGAAAGCTCTTTGAGAGCTCTACGACGGGGGCACCTAGCATGCTCGTCTGCGCCTATTTTCGGAGCCCAAATTCGAACATTTTCATAAGTTTTGGGACACTTTACTTCTTTTGCATTGTTTTTCCATCACGGATCGTACGTCGTGAGCCGCAAAAAAGACGACAACCTAATCCATCACATTTCTATTACCGAATCCTACGGCACCTTGGCCAAGACAACTTCACTTCACGTAGAGGCTGGGCCCCTAAACAGATGGCGTGGGGCTTATGACTAGGTATCCGTCGCTCCGATGCCCTTAATTTTTGATCCGTAAGGAGTTACGCAGTGCACAGCATACCGTTGGAAAGCTCTATGAGAACTCCACGACGGGGGTAACAAGCCTGCTCGGCTACGCTTGTTTTTGAAGCCCAAAATCAAACGTTTTCATCAGTTTTGGGATACTTTTCTTCTTTTCCGCTGTTTTTCCCTCCCGGATCGTACGTCGTGAGCCGCGAAAAGGACGACAACCTAATGACGTTTCTATTAGCAAATCCCACGGCACCTTGGGCAAGACAACTTCACTTCACGTAGAGGCTGGGCCGGCAAATCAAGGGTGTGAGGCTTGTGACAAGGTATTCATCGCTCCGGTGCCCATAACTTTTGATCCATAAGGGGTTACACGGCGCACAGCATACTGTTGGAAAGCTCTCTAAGAGATCTACGACGGGGGAAACTAGTATGCTTGGCTGGACCTGTTTTTGGGGCCCAAAATTGAACATTTTCATAACTTATGGGACACTTTTCTTCTTTTGCGTTGTTTTTCTATCTCGGATCGTACGTCGTGAGCCTCGAAAAAGATGACAACCTAATCCATCACATTTCTATTACCGAATCCCATGGTGCCTTGGGCAAGATAACCTCACTTCACGTAGAGGCTGGGCCCGCAAATCGAGGGCATGGGACTTCTGAACAGGTATCCGTCGCTCCGCTGTCCATAACTTTTGATCCATAAGGAGTTACGCGACGCACAACATACCGTTGGAAAACTCTTTGAGAGCTCTACGACGGGGGCACCAAGCATGCTTGGCTGCACCTATTTTTGGAGCCCAAAATTGAACATTTTCATAAGTTTTGGGACACTTTTATTCTTTTGCGCTATTTTTCTGTCCCCGATTGTACGCCGTGAGCCGCGAAAAGGACGACAACGTAATCTATCACATTTCTATTACCGAATCCCACGGTACCTTGGGCAAGACAACTTTACTTCACGTAGAGGCTGGGCCCGCAGGTCGAGGGCATGGGGCTTGTGACCAGGTATCCGTCGCTCCGGTGCCCATAACTTTTGATCCGGAAGGAGTTACGGTGCACAACATGCCGTTGGAAAGATCTCCGAGAGCTCTACAACGTGGGCAGCAAGCCTACTCGACTGGGCCTGTTTTCCGAGCCCAAAATCGAACGTTTTCATTAGTTTTGGGACACTTTTCATCTTTTGCGCTGTTTTTCCACCCCTGATCGTACGTCGTGAGCCGCAAAAAGGACGACAACTTAATCCATCACATTTCTATTACCGAATCCTATGGCACCTTTGTGAGGCCCGGCCCCGAATAACGTGTGTTACCTCAATTTGTGTGCCATAGACCAAAAATTATATGACTGACCTTGGATTACGTGCCATGTCTTGGTTTTTGTGCATACTTCATCATTCGTGTCTTGACCTAGAATGTTGTGCCCTAATCCCCGACTGACGTGCGATACCTCGTTTCGTGTGCCCTAACCTAGATTTACGTGCCTTGACCTAGGTTTAAGAATTGTGTTTCATTTTGTGTGCCTTGCATTGAATTTCGTGCATACATTTAGGGTTGCGTGCATTTACTTGGGAAACGTGCATTCGTCTCATAGTTCGTGCCTTACCTCATAGTGCGTGTCCTAAACCTAGAAAAACGTGCCCTTACGCTAACCAAGAAAGCATCTTACTCAAAGCACTAGATCATTAATTAATCCTACAAACTGCAATAACTAATATTAAAATGCTAAGTCAACTCACTAGAAGACGAAATCTCACAAAAAGCTAGACATTCTTATTCTTTATTCTTTATTCTTTTGCACTTCCCAAACACACAATAAAATAAGCCTTGAACAAACAAAAAAATTCAGATCTTGATACTCATAGGGTCGGCCAAACCAAGGGCTTTGAGCCAAGTTTGAACAAAAATTATTTTAACCAAGCATGTTTAAGACAAAGTCTTCACATTGTCATACATTTTGCTTGCACCAAAGCCATACTTTGCTAACTACTAAGCCACCCATCTCGGCCACATCACCCTTGTCTACCAACAATTCAAATAACATTCAAAAGACAACACAAAAATCAGATTGTACAAGCATATGGCCGACCAAAATGCTAAGCCTTTCATTTTCTTTCTCACATTTTCTCTTTCTCTCATTTTCTCTCACTCTCTCATCTCTTCTCTCTCTCTCTCGGCCCTAACTGAAACTATTGACTCCATAGCTAAGTTCTTCATCCTAAGACTCTTCAAGACCTCCAAGCTACCAAGGAACTCGACCAAGCAAAGCTAGAGTGCAAGAGACACACATGCAAGCTCATTGAACATCCATTTCGGCTTAGGTGAGTTTGTTAGCTTCCATTTCGTTTTCTTCTTGTTCTAACCACATGCACCTACTAAGAACTTGGTTACTAAGCTAGGAAATTAGAGAAAATCGAGTGGTCTCTCGGCTAAGCAAGGAAAAGAGTCAATCTTGTGCATCCTCAAGAGTTTGTGCATTTTCTTTGTTGTCTTGCTAAGGTGAGGGCTAAAACTTCTTGAAAATCTTTCAAAAAAACCACATGCATGCCCTTAAACGTCTATATTTACTTCTGTACTTGAGATATATGTGTGTTCATGAGCTTTTATAAACATGCATGGCAAGATATTTGGCTAGAATGTGATGATAGATGAAATCGGGTATGTGACAGCCTTCTGCCTTGTTGGTGCGAGGTGATTTTGACTAGATAAATGATGTTAAAAATGCGTGAAAATTGGTAGGTAACTATTTTTTTTCCAGTTTTGAACATTTTTCGTAGAAATAGGACAAAGCTAATTTTGACTCTAAGGTCCTCAAAATGGCTAATTATCAAAATGTGTCCAAATCTGGAAAGTCTGGAAAAATGAAGCAGGTTTTGGCAGATTCACTAACCTTGTAAAACGAACCAGTTTTGACCTAGTAAATGTTATCCAAAATTCATTAAATTTGGTGTGAAGCTATATTTTTCAGTTCTAGACATTTTTTTCAGAAATGGACGAAGGCTAAATCTTACCCTAAAGCCCTCAAAAACGACAAATATTGAAATGTGTGCAAATTTGGACAGTTTTGTGCAGTCTCACTGTTTTAGCTATAACTATTGAACCCGAACTCCAAATGATGCGAGGTTTGTTTCTGAATTTAGTTCACCCATTAAGATTTAATTTGACATCTTATTCACTGGAATTGGAGATTGTTTTCTTGTCTTAATAATTGTGAGAAGACAATCCATTGCAGTGAGGGTTTCACTTAGTGAAATGCTTAGAAAAATTATTGTAGCTTCTCTTGTTGTATTAAATGCTTGAGATTGTGGCATTTGGATGTTGTGTGGACTGTTTTAAATGCTTGAGGGTGTATGAACTAATCAATGCGTGGCTTGAGCTTAATTACGAGATGACTTGGGGCTTAATCGCACGGGTAAACTCGAATTGAAGCCCTAGTAACTAGGTAAACTCGCTAAGTGTTGATCCTATGGATATTGCATTTGATTATGTGTTTAGTAGGCTGCCCGTAGTTGCCCTTGTAGCCCTAAATATGATTTCGATGATTACATGTTGATAAGTAGGCTTTTCTTGCGCCCGGTCCCACGCAGATGTCGTTGCATGATGAATAATCTTATTATTTGATTACGTGAACTTTGAAATGAGTTATATGACTTGATTTATGTGCGTTACATGGCTGCCCATTTAATGTTCATATAACTCCATGTGCTTTTCAAGTGAATTTACTTGTCATATCGTGCCTCGCGTGTTTAACTGTCAATGTGCAATCTTATGACTGCTCGGAGGCAACTTACTTTGTTGTCCTCCCAATGTGATATATTAAATGTCATAAATGTGCATTGCATACAAGGTTGCAACCTTTCATTCTGGCGTGGTAGCGTTCACGCACACCGGGCGGCATCGAGCTTATTGGTGCAACCGTGACTACCATTGTCCAATTTCCTCTCTCGCTTAGGGGCTAGACTTCCTCGGAGAGTTGGGTCGTAGGATTTCGAGGTACATCCGGAGTACATCCATTTGGCGTGATAAGGGGATGATTTGAAGTCGGCCGCAACAACTGATACTGGAAGTTAATTGAGAGCAAAAGCTCACCGTATCATTTTCACTATGTGTATAAGTACTCTCGCTTGGTTCCTAGAGGACCTCGGGGAGGAAAGACGGGTAATTGTGTTCTTTTACTTTTACATTACATTAAGTACTTACTTGTGATATAATGTCATGCTTGCAAAGGGTTTTTATAAGTTGAACAGGAAAATGAGTTTCAAAACTTATTTCTCGTTCCCCCTCGCTGAGTTCATAAGGACTCACTGTCACGCCCCAACCCGGCCTATAAAGGTTAGACTAGGGTGTTATCTAAACATTCAAGTCACGTCTCGTACTTAACCGTTCATGAAGATTTAACACTTAACGTTTTGGCCTAAACTCCAAAAATTTTCAGAAAACCGGTAGCATAACGGCTGTAATTGGGCTCTTTGGTTTGACCTAATTCTCTAAACGCCTCAAAATTTACCATCTCAAATTCATTTCCAACTAAGATTACTATTTATCATCAATTGAAATGCCTACTGGTTATCTTGATGTCTCGTTTGATTAATAACCTAGCATGATACTATGTCTCGTTTGTTTGTTAATACTCGTTACAAAAGTACCTGTTGATCTTAGCTTAATAACGTGTACCTGCTTAAGATTTGGTTGGTTCATTTTACTTAGCCTTTACCTAATACTTCATAATCCTATTATAGATACTAGCAGTAATAATAGCAAAACGATCATAGTAGTGTCTAGTGTCTGTCTAGTTAATATCAGTACAAACCAATATTAGACCCTAAATTACAATGGGGGTCTTTTACATTACAAACATTGAGCAACATAAAAGAAATAGTCTTCAAGTAGCATAGTTCACAAATAGCCATAATCACGCAAATCACATAGGACAGGCAATCACTCCAAGGAATCATCGTTAGGCAAATCGTCCTCAGGTACCTGTTCTTGATCTTCTTCACCTGATATGATAAAAGAGGGTGAGTCCTTATGAACTCAACGAGGGGGAACGAGAAATAGGATTTGAAACTCATTTTCCGGTTCAACTTATGAAAATCCTTTTGCAAGCATGAATATAATGCAATTAAGTACATAACAATAATATAAGGTAAAGGAACACAATTACTAGTCTTTCCTCCCCGAGGTTCTCCAGGAACCAAGCGAGAGTACTTATACATATAGAAAAGGATACAGTGAGCTTTTGCTCTCAGTGGTTGCGGCCGACTTCAAATCATCCCCTTAACACGCCAAATAGGTGTACTCCAGATGTACCCCGAAATCCTACGACTCAACTCTCCGAGGAAGTCTAACCCCCAAGCGAGAGAGAGAATGGGACCATGGTAGTCACGGTTGCACCGGCAAGCCCGATGCCGCCTGGTGTGCGTGAAGGCTACCATGCCAGAATGAAAGGTTGCAACCTTATATGCAATGCACATTTATGACATTTAATATATCACATTAGGAGGACAACAAAGTAGGTTGCCTCCGGACAGTCATAAGATTGCACATTGACAAGTAAACAAGCGAGGCACGATAAGACAAGTAAATTCACTTGAAAAACATATGGAGTTATATGAACATTAAACGGGCAGCCATGTAACACATGTAAATCAAGTCATATAACTCATTTCAAAGTCCACGTAATCAAATATTAAGATTATTCAACATGCAACAACATCTACGTGGGCTCGGATGCAAGAAAGGCCTATTTGTCAACATGCAACGATCAAAATCACTTTTAGGGCTATAAGGGCAACTACGGGCAGCCTACTAAGCATATAATTTCACACAATATCCAAATGATCAACACTTAGCAAGCCTACCTAGTCACTAGGGTTTCCATTTTGTGCTTACCCGTGCGATTAAGCCCCAAGTCAACTCAAAGTCAATCTCAAGCCATACATCAATTAATTCAAACATCCCCAAGTATTCAAAACAGTCCACACAATATCCCAAAGCCACAATCCCAAGCATTTAAATTCAACAAGAGAAGTTACAACAATTTTTCTAAGCATAACACTAAGTGAAACCCTTACTGCAATAGGCTATTTTCTCACAATCATTAAGACAAGCAAACAATCTCCAATTCCAGTGAATAAGATGTCAAATTAAATCTTAATAAGTGAACTAAAATCAGAAACAAACCTTGCATCATTTGGAGTTCAGGATCAATAGTTATAGCCGAAACAGTGGGATAGCACAAAACTGTCCAGATTTGCACACATTTCAATAATTGTCGTTTTTGAGGTCCTTAGGGTCATATTTAGCCTTAGTCCATTTCTGACAAAAATGTCCAGAACTGAAAAATATAGCAGCACACCAAATTACATGCATTTTGGACATCATTTACTAAGTAAAAACTGGTTCGTTCCGCAAGGTCAGTGCATCTGCCAAAACCTGCTTCATTTTTCCAGACTTCCAGATTTGGACACATTTTAATGATTTGCCATTTTGAGGACCTTAGAGTCAAAATTAGCTTTGGCCTATTTCTACGAAAAATGTTCAAAACTGGCAAAAATAGTCACCTAACAATTTTCATGCATTTTAAACATAATTTGCCTAGCCAAACTCACCTAGGAACAACAAGTCAGAGAGCTGTCAACAAACCCGATTTCATCTATCATCAACTTCAAGCCAAAATCTTGCCATGCATGGTTGTAAGAGCTTATGAACACACATATAACTCAAGTACAGAAGCAAAGACATACATTTAAGAGCATGCATGTGGATTTTTTAAGGATTTTCAAAAGGTTTTAGCCCTCACCTTGGCAAATCAACAAGAAGATGCACAAAACTTGATGAAGCACAATTTTCTTCTTCTTCCTTGCTTAGCCAAGACACCACCCGATTTCTCTCTATTTTTCCTAGCTTAGTGACCAAGTTCTTAGTAGATGCATTTGGTTAGAACAAGAAGAAAAGAAATGGAAGCTAGCAAACTCACCAAGGCCAAAATGGTGACTCAAAGAGCATGCATGTGTGATTCTTGCATCCTAGCTAGCTTGGTCGAGTTTCTTTGCTTGTTGTTTGTCTTGATGCACCATGGATTGATGAAGATGAGCAAAGGCAAGATAAAACTCAGCCAAAACCGAGATTGAGGGAGAAGAATGAGAGGGAGAGAGAGAAATGTGAGGAGAGTGAGAGAAATGAGAGAAAATAGAAGCTTTTGCAATTGTTGATGCAAATGTTGGCCTTGGTCATGCAAAAATCAGATTTTGTGTCATCTTTTGAGCATCTTTTGAATTGTTTTAGCATGTGTGTAAGAGAATGTTGGGTATTTAGGGATTTTAGGTAGAATAGAATATACGATATGTTTAGAGATTTGTGAGATTTTGTCTTGTAGTGAGTTTAAAATATAATATTTAGGTGTTAGTGGATTTTGTAGAGATTTGAATTAGGATTATAATAATAGTTAATGGTGTTTGTAGGATTATTTTATAGTCTAGTGCTTTGTGTAGGATTCTTTATTGATTAGCGTGTGGGCACGCTTTCTTAGGTCTAGGGCACGTACTACGAGACACGCACAGAAATCAATACGAGGCATGAATCACGAGGTAGACACGAACTACAAGGTAGACACATACTTCATGACTAAGACACGCAATCCTAGGTGAATGCACGTAAACCAATGCAAGGCACGCAAATCAAGGCACGACTCTATATCTAGGTTAAGGTACGCAGTTCAAGGTTAGGGCACACAAAATGAGGTAACACACTTACATCGAGGTCAGGGTACGTATATCTAGGTATCGCACGTTAGTAGGGGATTAGGGCATACCATTCTAGGTCAAGGCACGAATGACGAAGTATGCACAAAAACCAAGACAAGGCACGTAGTCTAAGGTCGGTCATACAATTCTGGGTCTAAGGCACACAAATCTAGGTAACACATATTATTCAGGGTCGGGCCTCACACTCACCCTCTTTTATCATCTCAGGTGAAGAAGATCTAGAACAGGTACCTGAGGATAACGTGCCTATCGATGACTCCTTGGAGTGATTGCATGTCCTATGTGCCTTACTTGACTGTGGCTATTTGTGAACGATGTGTTGCCTTGAAGACTATTTCTTATATTACTTGTTGTCGTTGTTGTAAATGACCCCCGTTGTAATTTGGGGTCTAATTTTGATTTGTACCGATATTAACTAGACAGACGCCCTATTTGCTCGTTTTGCTGCCTTTGATTGGTAACCACTGCAGGCTTATGAAGTACTAGATAAGAGTTAAGTAAAATGAATCTATCTAATCTTAAGCAGGTGCTCATTGGTAAGCTAAGATCAACAGGTACTTTTGTAACAAGGATTAACAAACAAACGAGACATAGTATCATGCTAGGTTATTAATCAAACGAGACTTCGAGATAACTAGTAGGCATTTCAATTGATGATAAATAGTAATCTTAGTTGGAAATGAATTTGAGATTGAAAGTTTTGAGGCCTTTAGAAAATTAGGTCAAACTAAAGAGCCCAATTACAGTCGTCATGCTGCCGGATTTTCGGAAAAACTTTTGGGGTTCTAGGCCAATGTTAAGCATTAAATCATAACAAAAGGCTAAGAATGTGAAATAGTATAAATGAATTAGGTCATTCCCTAGTCTAGCCTCCATAGGTCGGGTTGGGGCGTGACAACCTTGGGCAAGACAACTTCACTTCACGTAGAGGCTGGGCCCGGAAAGCGAGGGCGTGGGGCTTGTGACCAGGTATCCGTTGCACCGGTGCCCATAACTTTTGATCCGCAAGGAGTTACGCAGCACACAGCATACCGTTGGAAAGCTCTCCGAGAGCTCTACGACGAATTAAACAAGCCTAGTCGGCTACGCCTGTTTTCGAGGCCCAAAATCGAACATTTTCATCATTTTCGGGATACTTTTCTTATTTTCAGCTGTTTTTCTGTCCTGGATCGTACGTCGTGAGCCGCGAAAAGGACGACAACCTAATCCATCACATTTCTATTACCGAATCCCACAGCACCTTAGGCAAGACAACTTCACTTCACGTAGAGGCTGGTCCCACAAACCAAGGGCGTGGGGCTTGTAACCAGGTATCTGTCGCTCCGGTGCCCATAACTTTTGATCTATAAGGAGTTACGCGGCGCACAACATACCGTTGGAAAGATCTATGAGAGCTCTACGACGAGGGCACTGTTTTCAGAGCCCAAAATTGAACATTTTCATAAGTTTTTGGACACTTTTCTTCTTTTGCGCTGTTTTTTCATCCCGGATCGTACGTCGTGAGTCGCGAAAAGGACGACAACCTAATCCATCATATTTCTATTACCGAATCCCACAGCACCTTGGGCAAGACAACTTCACTTCACGTAGAGACTCGGCCCGCGAATCGAGGGCGTGGGGCTTGTGACCAGGTATCCGTCGCTCCGGAGCCCATAACTTTTGATCCGTATGAAGTTACGCGGCGCACAGCATCCCGTTTGGGTCATAGTGGATAGATTGACCAAGTCAGCGCACTTCTTACCGATGAACAAGGAGGATAGTCCTGAGAAATTAGGAGATATATATGTGGCAGATATTATAAGGTTGCATGGGATGCCTGTGAGTATTGTATCGGATAGGGATCCTCGTTTTACTTCCCGATTTTGGAAGAGATTGCAAGAAGCCTTGGGAACGAAGTTGAGTTTCAGCACGGCTTATCACCCTCAGACTGATGGACAATCTGAGAGAACTATTTAGATTCTGGAGGATATGCTGAGGGCGTGTGTTTTAGACTTCGGGAAAGGTTGGGAGAAATATATGTCTCTAGCGGAGTTCGCTTATAATAACAGTTATCAGGCAACTATCGGGATGGCCCCGTTTGAGGCATTGTATGGACGTAAGTGTCGATCCCCAATTTACTGGGATGAAGTAGGTGAGATGAAGACTTTTGACCCGACCCTTCTACCTGAACTTATGAAGACTGTTAATAATGTCCACCTCATCCGGAAACAGATGCTTACCGCCCAAAGCAGGCAGAAAAGTTATGTAGACTAACGGAGATGGAGTCTAGAGTTTGAGGTCGGCGACAAGGTGTTCTTGAAGATATCACTTCGGAGGGGACTGATTAAACACGGCAAGGGTGAAAAGTTGAGCCCGAGGTTTGTAGGACCATTTGAGATAGTTGAGAAGGTTGGAAAATTGGCGTATCGCCTGGCACTACCCCAAAACCTCTCCAATATTCACAACATTTTTCATGTTTCAATGCTACGAAAGTATCACCCTGATCCATCGCATATCTTGGAGCTAGAGCCGTTGCAGCTTCGGGAGAACTTGTCTTATGAAGAGAAGTCCATTTGTATCTTAGACCAGCAAGATCGGGAGTTGCGCAGCAAATCTATACCGATGGTGAAAGTGTTGTGGAATCACCATGGAGTCGAAGAAACAAGTGGGAAAGGCGAGACCAAATGGAACAACAGTATCCAGCCTTATTTCAAAGGTAATATTGAATTTCGAGATGAAATTCTTTTAAGGAGGAGAGGATGTGAGGCCCGACCTCGATTTGCGTACGATACCTCGTTTCGTGTGCCCTAATCTAGATTTGCGTGCCTTGACCTAGGTTTAAGAGTCGTGTTTCGTTTTGAGTGCCTTGCATTAAATTATGTACATACATTTAGGGTTGCGTGCATTTACCTGGGAAACGTGCATTTGCCTCGTAGTTCGTGCCCTACCTCATAGTGTGTGCCCTAAACCTAAGAAAGCGTGCCCACACACTAATCAAGAAAGCATCTTACACAAAGTACTAGATCATTAATTAATCCTACAAACTATCTCAAATTTAGAGCTATAAGGACAACTACGGGCAGCCTATTAATCACACAGTTTGACACAAGTAACCAATAGGCCATCTCTTAACAAAAGTCATAAGCGTTAGGGTCTCAATTACGTGCTTAAATGTGCGATTAAGCATACCATTCATCGATTAATGATCCCAAACCATACATCAATCACATTAAGCAACTTCAACCAACCACAACAGTTCACACAACATACAAATGCCACAATTCCAAGCATTCAATACCCCAAGCAAGGTCTCAACATGATTCTAAGCACATCACTAAACAAAACCCTCACTGCAATGGTCTGTTTTCTCACATTTGATTAGACAAGCAAACAATCACCAATTCTAGTGAACCAAATGTAAATTTGAAACTTAATGAGTAATTTACATCTAGGAACAAACCTCGCATCATTTGGAGTTCGGGCTTAGGAGTTATGACCAAAACCGTGAGACTACACAAAACTGTCCAGTTTTAGACACATTACGATTTTTGCTATTTTCATGGGTCTTAGAGTTAGAATTGGCTTTGGTCTATTTCTGGAAAAAATGTCCAGAACTGCAAAAGCTAAAAATCTACCAATTTTATTGCAATTTCACCAACATTTACTAGGTCAAAAATGCTTCGTTCTACAGATCTAGTAATCTGCCAGAAACCTATTTCATATTTCCAGATTTCACAGATTTAGACACCTTTCGATATTTTTCCATTTTGGAAGCCTTCGAGTCAAAATTGGCCTTGTCCTATTTCTACGAAAAATGCTCAGAACTGGCAAAACTAGTCACCTACCAATTTTTACATATTTTCAACATCATTTTCTAGGCCAAATGCAGTTCGATCTACCAAATCAGAAATCTGCCAGCTACGCGATTTTACCTATCTTCAAGTTCTAGCCACATATCTAGCCATGCATGGTCATATAAGCTCATAAACACACACATACAACAACTACAGAGATAAATATAGTCATATGAAGGCATGCATGTGATTTTTGAAAGCTTTTAAAAGAGTTTTAGCCCTCACCTTAGCAAGACAATAGATGAAGATGCACAATGCTCTTGAAGATGCACAAAAAGGTCTTCTCGCCTTGCTTGGCCAAGAGATAGCTTGAGGTTCTCTAATTCCTAGCTTAGTTACCATGTTCCTAGTATGTGCATGTGGTTAGAACAAAAGAAAATGAAATAAAAGCTATCAAACATACCTAGGCCAAAATGAAGAGTTCTATGAGCTTGCATGTAATTTTTCTTGCTTCTTGCTTGCTTGGGCTGCCATGGACGAGTTTCTTAGAGTCCTTGAGTGCCTAGGAGAACCTTAGAAGATGAGCTTGAGCCATGGAGCTTGAGGATGCAGCCTTGGCTGAGAGAGAGAGAGAAAATGAGAGAATGAGAGTTTTAGAGAAAGAAATGATGTGTTTGTGTATGTGGTCAGCCTTGAGCTACTAAAATTCTGAATTTGTGTCATCTATTAAGCATGTTTGAATTGTTTTTTGGCATGGCATTGCAAAGGCCGAGAATGGTGGCTTTGGGTAGGATATTTAGGAGTTTTTTTATGCATTATTTTATGTGTTGGTGTCATAGCTTGTCTAGGTTTGATTTTGAAATTGCAAAGCATGCTACAAGGCCTTGGTTTGGGCGACCAAGGCGCTTCAAATTGTGGTATTATAAGTTATAATAAGTGTGGAATTTTGAGGTGCATGGATTTTGCAAAAGAATAAAGAATAAGGAATAAAGAATGTCTAATGTTTAGCGTTTGGTCTTTTAGTGCATTGACTTAGGATTAGAATATAGTTAGTGGAGTTTGTAGGATTATTCTATAGTCTAGTGCTTCGTGTAGGATGCTTTCTTGATTAGCGTGTAGGCACGTTTTCCTAGGATCTAGGGCACGAACAACAAGATAGACACGAACTATGAGGTACGACACGTACTTCAAGACTAAGGCACATACTTCAAGGTAAGTGCACGGATTCTAATGCAAATGCACACAATCCTAGGTGAATGCACGCAAACTAATATAAGGTACGTAGTTTAATGCAATGCACGCAAACCAAGGCACGACTCTATATCTAGGTTACGGTACGCAGTTCAAGGTTAGGACACATAAAATAAGATAACGCACGTACATCGAGGTCAAGGCACGTATATCTTGGTATCTCACGTCAGTCAGGGATTAGGCACACTATTCTAGGTCAAGGCATATATGACGAGGCATGCATGAAAATCAGGACATGGCACGTAATCCAAGGTCAGTCATATAATTCTGGGTCTAAGGCACACAAATCGGGGTAAGACACGTTACTCGGGGTCGGGCCTCACAGCTGCGCCTGTTTTCGGAGCCCAAAATCGAACGTTTTCATCAGTTTCGGGACACTTTTCTTCTTTTTCGCTGTTTTTCCGTTCCGGATCATATGTCATGAGCCGCGAAAAGGACAACAACCTAATCTATCATATTTCTATTACCACGGTACCTTGGGCAAGACAACTTCACTTCACGTAGAGGCTGGGCCCGCAAACCGAGGGCGTGGGGCTTATGACCAGGTATCCGTCACTCCGGTGCCCATAACTTTTTATCCGTAATGAGTTACGCGGCGCACAACATACCGTTGGAAAGCTCTCTGAGAGCTCTACAACGGGGACAACAATCCTGCTTGGCTGCGCCTATTTTCAGAGCCCAAAAACGAATGTTTTCATTAGTTTTGGGACATTTTTCATCTTTCTCGCTGTTTTTCTGTCCCGGATCGTACGTCGTGAGTCGCGAAAAGGACGACAACCTAATCCATCACATTTTTATTACCGAATCCCATGGTACCATGGGCAAGACAACTTCACTTCACGTAGAGGTTGGGCCCGCAAACCGAGGACGTGGGGTTTGTGACTAGGTATCCGTTGCTCAGGTGCCCATAACTTTTGATCCATAAGGAGTTACGCGGCGCACAACATACCGTTGGAAAGCTCTCTGAGAGCTCTACGACAAGGACACCTTGCATGCTCGGCTGCGCCTATTTTCAGAACCCAAAATCGAACATTTTCATCAATTTTGAGACACTTTTCTTCTTTTTTGCTGTTTTTCCGTCCCGGATCGTACGTCATGACCCGCGAAAAGAACGACAACCTAATCCATCGCATTTCTATTACAAAATCCCACGGTACCTTGGGCAAGACAACTTCACTTCACGTAGAGGCTAGGCTCGCAAACCGAGGGCGTAGGGCTTGTGACTAGGTATCCATCGCTCCGGTGCCTATAACTTTTGATCCGTAAGGAGTTACGCGGCGCACAGCATACCGTTGTAAAGCTCTTTGAGAGCTCTAGGATGGGGGCACCAAGCATGCTCAGCTGCGCCTATTTTCGAAGCCCAAAATAGAACATTTTCATAAGTTTTGGGACACTTTTCCTCTTTTGCACTATTTTTCTGTCCCGGATCGTACGTCATGAGCCGCGAAAAGGACGACAACCTAATCCATCACATTTCTATTACCGAATCCTACTAGACCTTGGGTAATACCACTTCACTTCGCGTAGAGGCTGGGCCCGCAAACAGAGGACGTGGGGCTTGTGACCAGGTATCCGTCGCTCCGGTGCCCTTAGCTTTAGATCCGTAAGGATTTACGCGGCGCACAATATACCGTTGGAAAGCTCTCTGAGAGATCTACGACGGGGGAAACAAGCCTGATCAGCTTCGCTGGTTTTCAGATCCCAAAATTGAACATTTTCATCAATTTCGGGACACTTTTCTTCTTTTCCGCTATTTTTTTGTCCCGGATCGTACGTCGTGAGCCGCGAAAAGGACAACAACCTAATCTATCACATTTCTATTACCGAATCCCATTGTACCTTGGGCAAAACAACTTCACTTCATGTAGAGGCTGGGCCCGCAAACCGAGGGCTTGGGGTTGTGACTAGGTATCTGTCGCTCCGGTGCCCATAACATTTGATCTGTAAGGAGTTATATGGCGCACAGCATACCGTTGGAAAGCTCTCCGAGAGCTCTACAACGGGGGCAGCAAGCCTGCTCGGCTGCGACATTTTTCGGAGCCCAAAATCGAACGTTTTCATTAGTTTTTGGACACTTTTCTTTTTTTTTTTCGCTGTTTTTCCATCCCGGATCTTACGTCGTGAGCTGTGAAAAGGACGACAACCTAATCCATCATATTTCTATTACCGAATCCCACAGTACCTTGGGCAAGACAACTTCACTTCACGTAGAGATTAGGCCCACAAACTGAGGGCGTGGGGTTTGTGACTAGGTATCTGTCGCTCCGGTGCCCATAACTTTTGATCCATAAGGAGTTACGTGGTGCACAGCATACCGTTAGGATGCTCTCTGAGAGCTCTACGACTAGGACACCTAGCATGCTCGGCTGCGTCTATTTTCGGAGCACAAAATCGAATGTTTTCATCAGTTTTGAGACACATTTCTTCTTTTTCGCTATTTTTTTGTCCCGAATCGTATGCCGTGAGCCGCGAAAAGGACGACAACCTAATCCATCACATTTCTATTATCGAATCCCAAGGTACCTTGGGCAAGACAACTTCACTTCAAGTAGAGGTTGGGCCAGCAAACCGAGGGCGTGGAGCTTGTGACTAGGTATCCGTCGCTCTGGTGCCCATAACTTTTGATCCGTAAGGAGTTACGCGGCGTACAGCATACCGTTGGAAAGCTCTCTGAGAACTCTACGACGGGGACACCTAGCATGCTTGGCTGCACCCATTTTCGGAGCCCAAAATTGAAAGTTTTCATCAGTTTTGGGACACTTTTCTTCTTTTTCACTGTTTTTCCGTCCCGGATTGTATGTCCTGAGCCGCGAAAAGGACGACATCCTAATCCATCACATTTCTATTATCAAATCCCACAGTTCCTTGGGCAAGAAAACTTCACTTCACGTAGAGGGCTGGGCCTGCATACCGAGGGCGTGGGGCTTGTGACTAGGTATCCGTCGCTCCGGTACCCATAACTTTTGATCCGTAAGGAGTTACACGGCGCACAACATACCGTTGGAAAGCTCTTTGAGAGCTCTATGATGGGGGCACCTTGCGTGCTCGGCTGCGCCTATTTTCGAAACCCAAAATCGAACATTTTCATAAGTTTTGGGACACTTTTCTTCTTTTGCACTGTTTTTCTGTCCCGGATCGTACATCGTGAGCCGCGAAAAGGACGACAACCTAATCCATCACATTTCTATTACCAAATCCCATTGCACCTTGGGCAATACCACTTCACTTCACGTAGAGGCTGGGCCCGCAAACAAAGGGCGTGGGGCTTGTGACCAAGTATCCGTCGCTCCGGTGCCCTTAAATTTAGATCTGTAAGGATTTACGCGGCGCACAGCTTACCGTTGGAAAGCTCTCTGAGAGATCTACGACGGAGGCAACAAGCCTGCTCAGCTACGCCTATTTTCGGAGCCCAAAATTGAACCTTTTCATCAGTTTTGGGACACTTTTCTTCTTTTTTGCAGTTTTTCCGTTCCGAATCGTACGTCGTGAGCCGCGAAAAGGACAACAACCTAATCCATCACATTTCTATTACCGAATCGCACGGTACCTTGGGCAAGGCAACTTCACTTAATGTAGAGGCTGGGCCTACAAACCGAGGGCATGCGGCTTGTGACTAGGTATTCGATGCTCCGGTACCCATAACTTTTGATCCGTAAGGAGTTACGCGGTGCACAGCATACCGTTAGAAAGCTTTCTGAGAGCTCTACAACGGGCACAACAAGCCTGCTTAGCTGTGCCTATTTTCGAAGCGCAAAATCGAATGTTTTCATCCTATTTTGGGCCACTTTTCTTTTTTTCGCTATTTTTCCTTCCCGGATCGTACGTCGTGAGTCTAAAAAAGGATGACAACCTAATCCATCACATTTCTATTACCGAATCCCACTGTACCTTGGGCAAGACAACTTCACTTCACGTAGAGGCTGGACTCGCAAACTGAGGGCGTGGGGCTTGTGACTAGGTATTCGTTGCTCCGGTGCCCATTACTTTTGATCCATAAGGAGTTACGCGACGCACAACATACCGTTAGAAAGCTCTCTAAGAGCTCTACGACGTGGACACCTAGCATGCTCGGCTACGCCTATTTTTGTAGCCCAAAATCGGACGTTTTCATCAGTTTTGGTACATTTTTCTTCCTTTTCGCTGTTTTTCCGTCCCGGATCGTACGTCATAAGTCGCGAAAAGGACGACAACGTAATCAATCACATTTCTATTACCGAATCCTATGGTACCTTTGGCAAGAGAAATTCACTTCACATAGAGGCTGGGCTCGCAAACCGAGGGCGTGGGGCTTGTGACTAGGTATCCGTCGCTCCGGTGCCTATAACTTTTGATACATAAGGAGTTACGCAGCGTACAGCATACCGTCGGAAAGCTCCCTGAGAGCTCTACGACGGGAACACCTAGCATGCTCGGTTGCGCCTATTTTTAGTGCCCAAAATTGAACATTTTCATTAGTTTTGGGACACTTTTCTTCTTTTTCGCTATTTTTCGGTCCTGGATCGTACGTCATGGACGACAACCTAATCCATCACATTTCTATTACTGAATCCCACGGTACCTTGGGCAAGATAGCTTCACTTCACGTAGAGGTTGGGCCTGCAAACCAAGGGCGTGGGGCTTATGACTAGGTATCCATCGCTTCAGTGCCCATAACTTTTGATCCGTAAGGAGTTACGCAGTGCACAGTATACCGTTGGAAAACTCTTTGAGAGCTCTACAACAGGGTCACCTAGCATGCTCGGCTACGCCTGTTTTTGGAGCCCAAAATTGAACATTTCATAAGTTTTGGGATACTTTTATTCTTTTGCGCTATTTTTCTGTCCCGGATCGTATGTCGTGAGTCACGAAAAGGACGACAACCTAATCCATCACATTTCTATTACCGAATCCCATGGCACCTTAGGCAAGACAACTTCACTTCACGTAGAGGCAGGGCCCGCAAACAGAGGGCGTGGGGCTTGTGACCAGGTATCCGTCGCTCTGATGCCCTTAACTTTTGATCTGTAAGGAGTTACGCGGCGCACAACATACCATTGGAAAGCTCTACGGGAGCTTTACAACGGAGGCAGCAAGCCTGCTTGGCTGCGCCTATTTTTGAAGCCCAAAATCGAATGTTTTCATTAGTTTTGGGACACTTTTCTTCTTTTTCGCTGTTTTTCCGTCCCGGATCGTACATCATGAGCCGCGAAAAGGACGACAATCTAATCCATCAAATTTTTATTACTGAATCCCATGGTACCTTGGGCAAAGACAACTTCACTTCACGTAGAGGTTGGGCCCGCAAACCGAGGGCGTGGGGCTTTTGACTAGGTATCCGTCGCTCCGGTGCCCATAACTTTTGATCCATAAGAAGTTACGCGGCGCACAGCATACCGTTGGAAAGCTCTTTGAGAGCTCTACGACTGGGACACCTAGCATGCTCGCTTGC
This sequence comes from Ehretia macrophylla, assembly GCA_037974665.1. Lineage (NCBI taxonomy): Eukaryota > Viridiplantae > Streptophyta > Magnoliopsida > Boraginales > Ehretiaceae > Ehretia > Ehretia macrophylla. Next base: position 55,276,467 of record CM075764.1, read on the forward strand.
GCCTGTTTTCAGAGCCCAAAATCTAACATTTTTATCAGTTTTGGGACACTTTTCTTTTTTTTTTTCGCTGTTTTTCTGTCCCGGATCGTACGTCGTGAGCCGCGAAAAGGTCGACAACCTAGTCCATCACATTTATATTATCGAATCCCACAGTACCTTGGGAAAGACAACTTCACTTCACGTAGAGGCTAGGCCCGCAAACCGAGGGCGTGGGGCTTGTGACTAGGTATCCGTTGCTCTGGTGCCCATAACTTTTGATCCATGAGGAGTTACGCGGCGTACTACATACCGTTAGAAAGCCCTCTGAGAGCTCTACTACGGTGGCAAGAAGCTTGCTCGACTGTTCCTATTTTCGGAGCCCAAAATCGAATGTTTTCATCAGTTTCGGGACATTTTTCTTCTTTTGCACCGTTTTTCTGTCACGGATCGTACGTCGTTAGCCGCGAAAAGGACGACAACCTAATCCATCACATTTCTTTTACCGAATCCCACAGTACCTTGGGCAAGAAAACTTTACTTCACGTAGAGGCTGGGCCCGCAAACTGGGGGCGTGGTGCTTGTGACTAGGTATCCGTCGCTCCGGTGCCCATAACGTTTGATCTGTAAGGAGTTACGCGGAGCACAGTATACCGTTGAAAAGCTCTTCGAGAGCTCTACGACGGAGGCACCAAGCCTGCTCGGCTGCCCCTGTTTATAATGCACAAAATCGAACGTTTTCATCCGTTTTGGGATACTTTTCTTCTTTTACACTATTTTTTCATCCTGGATCGTACGTCGTGAGCCGCAAAAAAGACGACAACCTAATCCATCACATTTCTATTACCGAATCCCACGACACCTTGGGCAAGACAACTTCACTTCACTTAGAGGCTGGGCTCGCAAACCGAGGGCAAGGGACTTGTGACCAGGTATCCGTCGCTCCGGTGCCCATAACTTTTGATCCGTAAATAATTACACGGCGCATAGCATACCGTTGGAAAGCTCTCCGAGATCTCTACGACGGGGACCCAAACCTACTTGGCTGCGCCTATTTTCAATGCCCAAAATCGAATGTTTTCATCAGTTTCCGGACACTTTTCTTCTTTTACGTTGTTTTTCCGTCCCCGATCGTACGTCGTGAGGCGCGAAAAGGACGACAACCTAATCCATCACATTTCTATTACCGAATCCCATGGCATCTTGGGCAAGACAACTTCACTTCACGTAGAGGCTGGGCTCGTAAAACGAGGGTGTGGGGCTTGTGACCAGGTATCCGTCGCTCCAATGCCCTTAACTTTTGATCCATAAGGAGTTACGCGGTGCACAGCATACCGTTGGAAAGCTCTCCGAGTGCTCTATGACGGGAGCAGTAAACTTGCTTGGCTGCGCCTGTTTTCAGAGCCCAAAATCAAACATTTTCATCAGTTTTGAGATACTTTTCTTCTTTTACGATGTTTTTCCATCCCGGATCGTACGTCGTGAGCCGTGGAAAGGGCGACAATCTAATCCATCACATTTCTATTACCGAATCCCACGGCACCTTGGGCAAGACCACTTCACTTCACGTAGAGGCTGGGCCCACAAACCGAGGACGTAGGGCTTGTGACTAGGTATCTGTCGCTCCGGTGCCCATAAATTTTGATCCGTAAGGAGTTACGCGGCGCACAGTATACCGTTGGAAAGATCTCCAAGTGCTCTATGACGGGGGCAGCAAGCTTGTTCGGCTGCGCCTGTTTTCGGAGCCCAAAATCGAATGTTTTCATTACTTTCAGGATATTTTTCTTTTTTTGCGCTGTTTTTTCGTCACGGATCGTACATCGTGAGCTGCGAAAAGGACGACAACCTAATCTATCACATTTCTATTACCGAATCCTACGGCCCCTTGGGCAAAACAACTTCACTTCCCTTAGAGGCTGGGCCCGCAAACCTAGGATGTGGGGCTTGTGACCAGGTATTTGTCACTCCGGCGCCCTTAACTTTAGATCCGAAAGGAGTTACGCGGCGCACAGCATACCGTTGGAAAGCTCTCCGAGAGCTCTACAATGGGGGCAGCAAGGCTGCTCGGCTGCGCCTATTTTCAAAGCACAAAATCGAACATTTTCATTAGTTTTGGGACACTTTTCTTCTATTTCACTGTTTTTCCGTCCCGGATCATACGTCGTGAGCCGCGAAAAGGACGACAACCTAATCCATCAAATTTCTATTACCGAATCCCACGGCACCTTGGGCAAGACAACTTCACTTCACATAGAGGCTGGGCTCGTAAAACGAGGGCGTGGGACTTGTGACCAGGTATCTGTCGCTCCAATGCCCTCAACTTTTGATCCGTAAGGAGTTATGCGGCGCACAACATACCATTGGAAAGCTCTCCGAGAGCTCTACGACAGGAGAAGCAAGTTTGCTCGGCTGCGCCTGTTTTCAGAGCCCAAAATTGAACATTTTCATCATTTTCGGGATACTTTTCTTCTTTTACGCTGTTTTTGGGTCCCGGATCGTACGTCGTGAGCCGCGAAAAGGGCGACAATCTAATCCATCACATTTCTATTACTGAATACCACGGCACCTTGGGCAAGACCACTTCACTTCACTTAGAGGATGGGCCCGCAAACCGAGGGCGTGGGGCTTGTGACTAGGTATACGTCGCTCCAGTGCCCATAACTTTTGATCTTTAAGGAGTTACACGGCGCACAACATACCGTTGGAAAGCACTTTGAGAGCTCTACGACATGCTTTTATGCGCCTATTTTCGGAGCCCAAAATCGAACATTTTCATCAGTTTTAGGATACTTTTCATACTTTTCGCTGTTTTTCCATCCCGGATCATACGTCATGAGCCGCGAAAAGGACAACAACCTAATCCATCACATTTCTACTACCGAATCCCATGGTACCTTGGGCAAGAAAACTTCACTTCACGTAGAGGCTGGGCCAGCAAACCGAGGGCGTGGGGCTTGTGACTAGGTATCCGTCACTCCGGTGCCCATAACTTTTGATCCATAAAGAGTTACGCGGCGTACAACATGCTGTTGGAAAGCTCTCTAAGAGCTCTACGACGGGGACACCTAGCATACTCTGTTACGCCTGTTGTCATAGCCCAAAATTGAACATTTTCATAAGTTTTTGGACACTTTTCTTCTTTTGCACTGTTTTTCCGTCATGGATCGTACGCCGTGAGCCGCGAAAAGCACGGCAACCTAATTCATCACATTTCTATTGCCGAATCCCACGAAACCTTGGGCAAGACAACTTCACTTCACGTAGAGGCTGGGCCCGCAAATCGAGGGCGTGGGGCATGTGACCAGGTGTCCGTCGCTCCAGTGCCCATAACTTTTGATCCGTAAGGAGTTACGTGGAGCACAACATAACGTTGGAAAGCTCTCCGAGAGCTCTACGACGGGGGCACCAAGTCTGCTCGGCTGCGCCTATTTTAAAATTGCAAAATTGAACGTTTTCATCAGTTTTAGGATACTTTTCTTCCTTTATGCTATTTTTTCATCCCGGATTGTACGTCGTGAGCCGCGAAAAGGACGACAACCTAATCCATCACATTTCTATTACCGAATCCCACGACACCTTAGGCTAAACAACTTCACTTCACGTAGAGGCTGGGCCCGCAAACTGGGGGCGTGGTGCTTGTGACTAGGTATCCGTCGCTCCGGTGCCCTTAACTTTTGATCCGTGAGGAGTTACGCGGCGCACAGCATACCGTTGGAAAGCTCTCCGAGAGCTCTACAATAGGGGTAGCAATGTTGCTCGGCTGCGCCTGTTTTCAAAGCACAAAATCGAATATATTCATCAATTTTGGGATACTTTTCTTCTATTTCGCTGTTTTTCCGTCCCGGATCGTACGTCCTGAGCCGCAAAAAGGACGACAACCTAATCCATCACATTTCCATTACCGAATCCCACGACACCATTGGCAAGACAACTTCACTTCACGTAGAGACTGGCCCCGCAAACCAAGGGCGTGGGGCTTGTGACTAGGTATCCGTCGCTCCGGTGCCTATAACTTTTGATCCGTAAGGAGTTACACGGCGCATATCATACCGTTGGAAAGTTCTCCGAGAGCACTAAGATAAGGTTACCAACTTGCTCGGCTGCGCCTGTTTTCAATTCCCAAAATCGAACGTTTTCATCAGTTTCGGGACACTTTTCTTCTTTTACGTTATTTTTCCGTCTCGGATCATACGTCGTGGGTCGCAAAAAGGACGACAACCTAATCCATCAAATTTCTATTACCGAATCCCACGGTACTTTGGGCAAGACAACTTCACTTCACATAGAGGATGGGCTGGTAAAACGAGGGCGTGGGGCTTGTGATCGGGTATCCGTCGCTCTAATGCCCTTAACTTTTGATCCGTAAGGAGTTACGCGGCGCACATCATACTGTTGGAAAGCTCTCTGAGAGCTCTACGACGGGAGCAGCAAACTTGCTCGGCTGGGCCAATTTTTAGAGCCCAAATTGAACGTTTTCATAAGTTTCGGGATACTTTTCTTTTTTTACGCTATTTTTTCGTCCCGGATTGTACGTCGTGAGTTGCAGAAAGAGCGACAATCTAATCCATCACATTTCTATTACCGAATCCCACGGCACCTTGGGCAAGACCACTTCACTTCACGTAGAGGCTGGGCCTACAAACCGAGGGCGTGGGGCTTGTGACTAGGTATCCGTCGCTCTGGTGCCCATAACTTTTGATCTTTAAGGAGTTGCGCGGCACACATCATACTGTTGGAAAGCACTTTGAGAGCTCTACGACATGCTCAAATGCACCTATTTTCGGAACCCAAAATCGAACATTTTAATCAGTTTTTTGACACTTTTTGCATTTTTCGCTGTTTTTCCATCCCTGATCGTACGTCGTGAGCGGCGGAAAGGACGGCAACCTAATCCATCACATTTCTACTACCGAATCCCATGGTACCTTGGGCATGATAACTTCACTTCACGTAAAGGCTGGGCCTGCAAACCGAGGGCGTGTGGCTTGTGACAAGGTATCCGTCGCTCCGGTGCCTATAACTTTTGATCCATAAAGAGTTACGCGGCGTACAGCATGCCGTTGGAAAGCTCTCTGAGAGCTCTACGACGGGGACACCTAGCATACTCGGTTGCGCCTGCTGTCAGAGCCCAAAATTGAACATTTTCATAAGTTTTTGGACATTTTTCTTATTTTGCACTGTTTTTCCGTCACGGATCGTACGCCGTGAGCCGCGAAAAGCACGGCAACCTAATTCATCACATTTCTATTACCGAATCCAACAAAACCTTGGGCAAGACAACTTCACTTCACGTAGAGGTTGGGCCCGCAAATCGAGGGCTGGGGCATGTGACCAGGTATCCGTCGCTCAAGTGCCTATAACTTTTGATCCGTAAAGAGTTACGTGGAGCAAAACATACTGTTGGAAAGCTCTCCGAGAGCTCTACGACGGGGCACCAAGTCTGCTCGGCTGCGCCTATTTTCAAAGTGCAAAATCGAACGTTTTCATCAGTTTTAGGATACTTTTCTTCTTTTATGCTATTTTTTCATCCCGGATCGTACGTCGTGAGTCGCGAAAAGGACGACAACCTAATCCATCACATTTCTATTATCGAATTGCATGACACCTTGGGCTAAACAACTTCACTTCACGTAGAGGCTGGGCCCGCAAACCGAGGGCGTGGGGCTTGTGACCAGGTATTTGTCGCTCCGGTGCCCATAAATTTTGATCCATAAGGAGTTACGCGGTGCACATTATAGTGTTGGAAAGCTCTCTGAGAGATCTACGACGGGGGCAGCAAGCTTGCTCGGCTGTGCCTATCTTTGGAGCCCAAAATCGAATGTTTTCATTAGTTTCGGGATATTTTTCTTCTTTTACGCTATTTTTTCGTCACGGATCGTACGTCGTGAGCAGCGAAAAGGACGACAACCAAATCCATCACATTTCTAATACCGAATCCCATGGCACCTTGGGCAAAACAACTTCACTTCACTTAGAGGCTAGGCCCGCAAACCTAGGACATGGGGCTTGTGACCAGGTATCCGTCGCTCCGGTGCCCTTAACTTTTGATCCGTAAGGAGTTACGCGGCGCACAACAAACCGTTGGAAAGCTCTCCGAGAGCTCTACCATGGGGGTAGCAATGCTGCTCGGCTGTGCCTATTTTCAAAGCACAAAATCAAACATTTTCATCAATTTTGGGACACTTTTCTTCTATTTCGCTATTTTTTTGTCCCGAATCGTACGTCCTTAGCCGCGAAAAGGACGACAACCTAATCCATCACATTTCTATTACCGAATCCCACGACACCTTGGGCAAGACAACTTCACTTCACGTAGAGGCTGGCCCCGTAAACCGAGGGCGTGGGGCTTGTGACCAGGTATCCGTCGCTCCGGTGCCTATAACTTTTGATCCGTAAGGAGTTACGTGGCGCATAGCATACCGTTGTAAAGCTCTCCGAGTGCTCTAAGATGAGGGTTGCCAACCTGCTCGGCTACGCCTGTTTTCAGTGTTCAAAATCGAACGTTGTCATCAATTTCGGGATACTTTTCATCTTTTACGTTGTTTTTTCGTCCCCGATCGTACGTCGTGGGCCGCGAAAAGGACGACAACCTAATCCATCAAATTTCTATTACTGAATCCCATGGTACCTTGGGCAAGACAACTTCACTTCACATAGAGGATGGGCTCGTAAACCGAGGGCGTGGGGCTTGTGACCAGGTATCCGTCGCTCCAAAGATCTTAACTTTTGATCCGTAAGGAGTTACGCGGCACACAACATACCGTTGGAAAGCTCTCCGAGAGCTCTACGACTGGAGCAGCAAACTTGCTCGGCTGCACCTATTTTTAGAGCCCAAAATTGAACATTTTCATCAATTTCGGGATATTTTTCTTCTTTTACGCTGTTTTTCTATCCCGGATCGTACGTCATGAGCCGCGAAAAGGGCGACAATCTAATTCATCACATTTCTATTACCGAATCCCATGGCACCTTAGGCAAGACCACTTCACTTCACGTAGAGGCTGGGCCCACAAACTTAGGGCATGGGGCTTGTGACTTGGTATCCGTCGCTCCGGTGCCCATAACTTTTGATCTTTAAGGAGTTACGCGGCACACAGCATACCGTTGGAAAGCACTTTGAGAGCTCTAGGACATGCTCATATGCGCCTATTTTCGGAGCCCAAAATCGAACGTTTTCATAAGTTTTGGGACACTTTTCACGTCTTTCGCTGTTTTTCCATCCCGGATCGTACGTCGTGAGCCGTGAAAAGGACGGCAACCTAATCCATCACATTTCTACTACCGAATCCCATGGTACCTTGTGTCACGCCCCCAACCCGGCCTCTAAGGTTAGACTAGGGTGTGAACTAACATTCAAGTAATTTTATGTACTTAGCTGTTTATGAAGATTAACACCTAATGATTTAGTCTAAACTCCAAAGTTTTCCCAGAAAACCGGCAGCATAACTACTGTAATTGGCCCCTTGGTTTAACCTAATTCTATAAACGCCTCAAAATTTACCATCACAAATTCATTTCCAACTAAGATTACTAGTTTACCATCAATTGAATTGTCTATTGGTTATTTCGACGTCCTGTATGTTTTATAGCCTAGCATGATACTATGTCTCGTTTGTTTATTTGTCCTCGTTACAAATATACCTGTTGATCTTAGCTCAATAGCAAGTACCTGTTAAGATTGGATAAGTTCATTTACTTAGATCTTAACTAAAGCGTCATAACCTAAGATAGATACTATCGGTGATAAAAGCAAAACGATCACAGTAGTGTTATGTCTAGCATCAGTCTACTTAATATAAGTACAAACCAAAATTAGACCCCAAATTACAATGGGGGTCTTTTACATTAGCAACAACAAGCAACATAAAATAAATGGTCTTCAAGCAGCACAAAGTACACAAGTAGTCACGTTCAAGCAAAACAACAATGACAGGCAATCACTCTAGGGGTTCATCATTAGGCACATTGTCCTCGAGTTCCTGTACCTGTTCTTCTTCACCTGAGATGATAAAAGAGGGTGAGTCCTTATGAACTCAGCGAGGGGGAACGAGAAATAAGTTTTGAAACTCATTTTCCGGTTAAACTTATGAAAATCCCTTTCTCAAACATGAATACAACAGAAATACAAGTACAGAAACAGGAATACCGGTCTTTCCTCCCCGAGGTTCTCTAGGAACTAAGTGAGAGTACTTATACACATATTAAAAAGGATACAGTGAGCTTTTGCTCTCAGATCAGTTACAGGATCAATTGTTGCGGCCGACTTCAAATCATCCCCCAAACACGCCAGGTGGGTGTACTTCGGATGTACCCCGAAATTCTACGACCCAACTCTCCGAGGAAGTCTAGCCCCCAAGCGAGAGAGGGAATGGGACCATGGTAGTCACGGGTGCACCGGCAAGCCCGACGCCGCCCGGTGTGCGTGATCGCTACCATGCCAACAGGAAAGGTTGTAACCTTGTATGCAATGCACATTCATGACAGATAATATATCACAGTAGGAGGACAACAAAGTAGGTTGCCTCCGGACAGTCATAAGATTGCACATTGACAAGTAAACAAGCAGGACACGATAAGACATGAAATTTCACTTGAAAGGCATATAGAGTTATATGAAAATTAAACGGGCAGCCATGTAACACATGTAAAACATGCCATATAACTCATTAAGAAGCCCACGTAATCAAGTGATAAGATTATTCAACATGCAGTGAAATTAACATGGGTTCGGTAGCAAGAAAAGCTTATTTGACAACATGCCATGGTCAAATTCACATTTGAAGTTATAAAACATTTACGGGCAGCCCACTAAGAATATAATTTCCACACAATAACCAAAAGATCAACACTTAGCAAAACTACCTAGTCATTAGGTTTTCCATTTCATGCTTAATTGTGTGATTAAAACCCTAAGTCAAATCAAAATCATTCTCAAGTCATGCATCATTCAATTCAAGCATCCTCAAGTACTCAAAACAGTCCACATAACATCCCAACACCACATTTCCACACAAATAGAACCACAAGGGAGGTTACAACAATTTTCCAAGCACGTAGCTAAATGAAACCTTTACTGCAATAGGCTGTTTTCCCACAATCAATAGGATAATCAAACAATCTCCAAATTCAGTGAATAAGATTTCAAATTAAAGCTTAAGAAGTTAACTAAAATCAGAAACAAGCCTTTCATCAATTGGAGTTCAGAATCATTAGTTATAGCCGAAACAGTGAGGTAGCACAAAACTGTCCAGATTTGCACACTTTTCAGAAATTGACGTTTTTGAGGTCCTTAGGGTCAGTTTTAGCTTTGGTCCATTTCTGACAAAATTGTCCAGAACTGAAAATCCTAGCAGCACACCAAATTTCATGCATTTTGGACAACATTTACTAAGTAAAATATGGTTCGTTCCACAAGGTCAGTGCATCTGCTAAAACCTGCTTCATTTCTCCAGATTTCCAGATTTGGTCACATCTTAAAGATTTACCATTTTGAGGACCTTAGAGTCAAAATTAGCTTCGGCCTATTTCTGGGAAAAATGTTCAAAACTGTCCAACTAGTCACCTACCAATTTTCAAGCATTTTCAACATCATTTGCTTAGCTAAACGTACCTCGAACAGACTGGTCAGAGAGCTGTCAACAATTTCGACTTCACCTAGCATCATTTTCAAGCCAAGATCTTGCCATGCATGGTTGTTTAAGCTTATGAACGACCATATATCTCAAGTACATAAGCAAATACACACATTTATGAGCATGCATGTGATATTTTGAAGAGTTTTCAAAAGGTTTTAACCCTCACCTTTGCAATCAACCAAAAGATGCTCAAAAACCTTGTTGAAGCTCAAATCTTCTCCTTTCCTTTGCCTAGCCGAAATCCCACTAGCTTTTCTCTATTTTTCCTAGCTTAGTGATCAATCTCTTAGTGCATGCATATAGTTAGGACTTGAAGAAAAGAAATGGAAGCTTAGTAACTCACCTAGGCCGAAAATGAAGCTTCAATGCCCATGCATGTGAGATTTTTGAACTCTAGCTAGCTTGCTCGACTTTCTTGATGGTTGCTTGACTTTGCTCAGCTAAGTTGTGAAGAAGACAAGCCAAGGAGGTAGAGAACTCAGCCAAGGCCGAGTATGAGAGAGAATATGAGAGGGAGAGAATGAAGTGTGAGGAAAATGAGTGAAAATGAAAAGAAAACAAGCCTTGCAACTTGATGAAGCATGCTCGGCCTTGGGCAGCCAAAAATCTGAATTTTTGTGTCTTCAAGATGGAATTTAAAATGTTTAGCATGGGCTTGAAGCTTTGGTCGAGCAAGGTGTGCAAGTGGTAGGGTTTTGAGCAATTTTTTTAAGCATTGTGTCAAAGAATGTCTAAGCATGCATGTTCAAATGAATAATTGTTTATTCCTTGCTCAAATATCTTGGTATGGCCGGCCATTGCATGTGCCAAATCTGAATTTTTTTTTTGTCTTGTTGAGTGTTATTTTAATTTTATTTTGAAAGTGCAAAAGGAATAATGAATAAAGAATAAGGAATGTTTTGTGTTTGGTGCATTTTTTGTCTTCTAGTGAGTTGAATTAGGATTATTATATTGATAGTGGATTTTGTAGGATTGTTTAATAGTCTAGTGCTCCGTGAAAGATGCTTTCTTGATTAGCGTGAAGACACGCTTTCCTAGGTCTAGGGCACGCACTACGAGGTAGGACACGAACTACGAGATGAACACACGTTTTTCAAGTAAATGCACGCAATCCTAAATGAATGCACGTAATTCAATGCATGGCACATAAGATGAACTCATTTCTTAAACCTAGGTCATGGCACGCAAATCTAGGTTAGGACACATGAAGCTAGGTTTCGCAAGCAAATCGGGGTCAAGGTAGGACACGAACTATGAGATGAACACAGGTTTTTCAAGTAAATGCACACAATCCTAAATGAATGCACGTAATTCAATGCATGGCACATAAGATGAACTCATTTCTTAAACCTAGGTCATGGCACGCAAATCTAGGTTAGGGCACACGAAGCTAGGTTTCGCACACAAATCGGGGTCGAGCCTCACACCTTGGGCAAGACAACTTCACTTCACATAGAGGCTGGGCCTGCAAACCGAAGGCGTGGGGCTTGTGACTAGGTATCCGTCGCTCCGATGCCTATAACTTTTGATCCATAAAGAGTTACGCGGCGTACAGCATGCCGTTGGAAAGCTCTCTAAGAGCTCTACGACGGGGACACCTAGCATACTCGGTTCCGCCTGTTGTCAGAGCCCAAAATTGAACATTTTCATAAGTTTTTGGACAATTTTCTTCATTTGCACTGTTTTTCCGTCACGGATCGTACGCCGTGAGTTGCGAAAAGCACGGCAACCTAATTCATCACATTTTTATTACCGAATCCCACGAAACATTGGGCAAGACAACTTCACTTCACGTAGAGGCTGGGACCGCAAATCGAGGGCGTGGGGCATGTAACAAGGTATCTGTCGCTCTAGTGCCCATAACTTTTGATCCGTAAGGAGTTACGTGGAGCACAACATACCGTTGGAAAGCTCTCCGAGAGCTCTACAATAGGGGAATAATGCTTGTTCAACTGCGCCTATTTTCAAAGAGCAAAATCAAACGTTTTCATCAGTTTTGGGATACTTTTCTTCCTTTATGCTATTTTTTCTTCTTGGATCGTACGTTGTGAGCCACGAAAAGGACGACAACCTAATCCATCACATTTCTATTACCGAATCCCACGACACCTTGGGCTAAACAACTTCACTTCATGCAGAGACCGGGCCCGCAAACCGAGGGCGTGGGGCTTGTGACCAGGTATCCGTCACTCCGGTGCCTATAAATTTTGATCCGTAAGGCGTTACACGGCGCACAACATACCGTTGGAAAGCTCGCCGAGAGCTCTATGACGGGGCCGACAAGCTTACTCGGCTGCGCCAATTTTCGGAGCCCAAAATCGAATGTTTTCATTAGTTTCAGGATATTTTTCTTCTTTTGCGCTGTTTTTTCGTCACGGATTGTACGTCATGAGCCGCAAAAAGGACGACAACCTGATCCATCACATTTCTATTACCGAATCCCACGGCACCTTGGGCAAAACAACTTCACTTCACTTAGAGGCTGGGCCCGCAAACCTAGGACGTGGGGCTTGTGACCAGGTATCTGTCGCTCCGGTGCCCTTAACTTTTGATCCGTAAGGAGTTACGCGGCGTACAACATACCGTTGGAAAGCACTCCGAGAGCGCTACAATGGGGGCAGCAAAGCTGCTCGGCTGCGCTTGTTTTCAAAGCACAAAAGCGAACATTTTCATTAGTTTTGGGTTACTTTTATTCTATTTTGCTGTTTTCCCGTCCCGGATCGTACATCGTGAGCCGCAAAAAGGACGATAACCTAATCCATCACATTTCTATTACCGAATCCCATGACACCTTGGGCAAGCAAACTTCACTTCACGTAGAGGCTAGGCCCGCAAACCGAGGGCGTGGGGCTTGTGACCTGGTATCCGTCGCTCCGGTGCCCATAACTTTTGATCCGTAAGGAGTTACGCGGCGCATAGCATACCGTTGGAAAGCTCTTCGAGAGCTCTAAGATGAGGGTACCAACCTGCACAGCTGCGCCTGTTTTCAATGCACAAAATTGAACGTTTTCATCAGTTTTGGGACACTTTTCTTCTTTTACATTGTTTTTTCTGTCACGGATCATACGTCGTGGGCCGCGAAAAGGACGATAACCTAATCCATCAAATTTCTATTACCGAATCCCACGACACATTGGGCAAGACAACTTCACTTCACGTAGAGGCTAGGCTCGTAAACCAAGGGCGTGGGGCTTGTGACCAGGTATCCGTCACTCCAGTGCCCATAACTTTTGATCCGTAAGGAGTTACGCGCTGCACAACATACCGTTGGAAAGCTCTCTGAGAGCTATACGACGTGAGCAGCAAGTTTGCTTGGCTGCGCCTATTTTTAGAGAGCAAAATCGAACGTTTTCATCAGTTTCGGAATACTTTTCTTTTTTTGCGCTATTTTTCCGTCGCGAATCGTACGACGTGAGCCGCGGAAAGGGCAACAACCTAATCTATCACATTTCTGTTACCAAATCCCACGGCACCTTAGGCAAGACAACTTCACTTAACGTAGAGGCTGGGCCCGCAAACCGAGTGCGTGGGGCTTGTGACTAGGTATCCGTCACTTCGGTGCCTATAACTTTTGATCTTTAAGGAGTTACGCGGCGCACAGCATACCGTTGGAAAGCACTTTGAGAGCTCTACGACATGCTCATATACGCCTATTTTCGAAGCCCAAAATCGAACGCTTTCATCAGTTTTGGGACACTTTTCAAGCTTTTTACTGTTTTTCTATCCCGGATCGTACGTCGTGAGCCGCGAAAAGGACGGCAACCTAATCCATCACATTTCTATTATCGAATCCCATGGTACCTTGGGCAAGACAACTTCACTTCATGTAGAGGCTGGGCCCGCAAATCGAGGGCGTGGGGCTTGTGACTTGGTATCCGTCGCTCCGGTGCCCATAACTTTTGATCCATAAAGAGTTACGCGGCGTACAACATGTCGTTGGAAAGCTCTCTGAGAGCTCTACAACGGGGACACCTAGTATACTCAGTTGCGCCTGTTGTCAGAGCCCAAAATTGAACATTTTCATAAGTTTTTGGACACTTTTCTTCTTTTGCACTGTTTTTCCGTCCCGGTTCGTACGCCGTGAGCCGCGAAAAGCACGGCAACCTAATTCATCACATTTCTATTACCGAATCCCACGAAACATTGGGCAAGACAACTTCACTTTACGTAGAGGCTGGGCCCGCAAATCGAGGGCATGGGGCATATGACCAAGTATCCGTCGTTCTGGTGCGCATAACTTTTGATCCGTAAGGAGTTACGTGGAGCACAACATACCGTTGGAAAGCTCTCCGAGAGCTTTACGACGGGGGCGCCAAGCTTGCTTGGCTACGCCTATTTTCAAAGCCCAAAATCGAACGTTTTAATCAGTTTTGGGATACTTTTCTTCTTTTACGCTATTTTTTCGTCCCAGATCGTACGTCGTGAGCCACGAAAAGGACGACAACCTAATCCATTACATTTCTATTACCGAACCCCAAGACAACTTGGGCTAAACAAGTTCACTTCACGTACAGGCTGGGCCCGCAAACTGAGGGCGTGGGGCTTGTGACCAGGTATCCGTCGCTCAGGTGCCCAAAAATTTTGATCCGCAAGGAGTTACGCGGCGCATAGCATACCGTTGGAAAGCTTTCCGAGCGCTCTACGACGGGGGAAGCAAGCTTGCTCAGCTGCGCCTGTTTTCGGAGCCCAAAATCGAATGTTTTCATCAGTTACGGGATATTTTTCTTCTTTTGCGCTGTTTTTTCGTAACGGATCGTACTTCGTGAGCCGCGAAAAGGACGACAATCTAATCCATCACATTTCTATTACCGAATCCCTTGGCACCTTGGGCAAAACAACTTCACTTCTCTTAGAGGCTAGGCCCGCAAACCTAGGACGTGGGGCTTGTGACCAGGTATTCGTCGCTCCGGTGCCCTTAACTTTTGATCCATAAGGAGTTACACGGCACACAGCATACCGTCGAAAAGCTCTCCGAGAGCTCTACAATGGGGGCAGCAAGGCTGCTCAGTTGCGCCTGTTTTCAAAGCACAAAATCGAACATTTTCATCAGTTTTGGGATACTTTTCTTATATTTTGCTATTTTTCGGTCCCGGATCGAACGTCGTGAGCCACGAAAAGAACGACAACCAAATCCACCACATTTCTATTTCTAAATCCCACGATACCTTGGGCAAGACAACTTCACTTCACGTAGATGTTGGGCCCGCAAACCGAGGGCGTGGGGCTTGTGACCAGGTATCCGTCGCTTCGGTGCCCATTACTTTCGATCCGTAAGGAGTTACGTGGGGCACAGCATACCGTTGGAAAGCTCTCCGAGAGTTCTACAATGAGGGCAACAAGGCTGCTCGGTTGCGCCTATTTTCAAAGCACAAAATTGAATCTTTTCATCAGTTTTGGGACACTTTTCTACATTTTCGCTATTTTTTCGTCCCGGATCGTACGTTGTGAGCCGTGAAAAGGACGACAACCTAATCCATCACATTTATATTACCGAATCCCACGACACATTGGGCAAGACTACTTTACTTCACGTAGAGGATGGGCCTACAAACCGAGGGCGTGGGGTTTGTGACAAGGTATCCGTCACTCCGGTGCCCATAACTTTTGATTTGTAAGGAGTTACGCGGCACATAGCATACCGTTGGAAAGCTCTCCGAGAGCTCTACGATGGGGGCACCAACTTGTTCGGCTGCGCCTATTTTCAATGCCCAAAATCGAACATTTTCATTTGTCTCGGGACACTTTTCTTCTTTTACGTTATTTTTCCGTCTCGGAACGTACGTCCCGAGCCGCGAAAAGGACGACAACCTAATCCATCAAATTTCTATTACCGAATCCCACGTCACCATAGGCTAGACTACGTCACTTCACGTAGAGGCTGGGCTTGTAAACCGAGGGCGTGGGGCTTGTGATTAGGTATCCGTCGCTTCGGTGCCCATAACTTTTGATCTTTAAGAAGTTACGTGGCGCATAGTATACTGTTGGAAAGCACTTTGAGAGCTCTACGACATGCTTATATGCGCCTATTTTTGGAGGCCAAAATCGAACGTTTTCATCAGTTTTGGGACACTTTTCGTGCTTTTCGCTGTTTTTCCATCCTAGATCGTACGTCGTGAGCCGCAAAAAGGACGGCAACCTAATCCATCACATTTCTATTACCAAATCTCATGGTACCTTAGGCAAGACAACTTCACTTCACGTAGAGGTTGGGCCCGGAAACTGAGGGCGTGGGGCTTGTGACTAGGTATCTATCGCTCCGTTGCCCATAACTTTTGATCCATAAAGAGTTACGCGGCGTACAGCATGCCGTTGGAAAGCTCTCTACGAGCTCTACGACGGGGACACCTAGCATACTCGGATGGGCCTATTGTCAGAGCCCAAAATCGAACATTTTCATAAGTATTTGGACACTTTTCTTCTTTTGCACTGTTCTTCCGTCCCGGATCGTACGCCGTGAGCCGCGAAAAGCATGGCAACCTAATTCATCACATATCTATTACCGAATCCCATGAAACCTTGGGCAAGACAACTTCACTTCACGTAGAGGCTGGGCCTGCAAATCGAGGGCGCAGGGCATGTGACGAGGTATCCGTCGCTCCGGTGCCCATAACTTTTGATCCGTAAGGAGTTACGTGGAGCACAACATACCGTTGGAAAGCTGTCCGAGAGATCTACGACGAGGGCACCAAGCCTGCTCGGCTGCACCTATTTTCAAAGCCCAAAATCGAACGTTTTCATCAGTTTCAGGATACTTTTCTTACTTTATGTTGTTTTTCGGTCCCGGATCGTAAGCCGTGAGCAGCGAAAAGGACGACAACCTAATCCATCACATTTCTATTACCGAACCCCAAGACAACTTGGGCTAAACAAGTTCACTTCACTTACAGGCAGAGCCCGCAAACTGAGGGCGTGGGGCTTGTGACCAGGTATCCGTCGCTCCGGTGCCCAAAAATTTTTATCCATAAGGAGTTACGCGGCGCACAGCATACCGTTGGAAAGCTCTCTGAGCACTCTACGACTGGGGCATCAACCTTGCTCGGCTGCGCCTGTTTTCGGAGCCCAAAATTGAATGTTTTCATCAGTTTCGGGATATTTTTCTTCTTTTGCGCTGTATTTCCGTAACGGATCGTACGTCGTGAGCCGCGAAAAGGACAACAACCTAATCCATCACATTTCTATTACCAAATCCCATGGCACCTTGGGCAAAACAACTTCACTTCTCTTAGAGGCTAGGCACGTAAACCTAGGACGTGGGGGTTATTACCAGGTATCCGTCGCTCTGGTGCCCTTAACTTTTGATCCGTAAGGAGTTACGCGTCGCACACCATACCGTCGGAAAGCTCTCCGAGAGCTCTACAACGGGGGCAGCAAGGCTGCTCAGTTGCTCCAGTTTTCAAAGCACAAAATCGAACGTTTTCATCAATTTTGGGACATTTTTCTTCTATTTCGCTGTTTTTCGGTCCCGGATCATACGTCGTGAGCCGCGAAAAGGACGACAACCTAATCCATCACATTTCTATTACCGAATCCCACGACACCTTGGGCAAGACAACTTCACTTCACGTAGTGGCTGGTCCCGTAAACCGAGGGCGTAGGGCTTGTGACCAGGTATCCGTCGCTCCGGTGCCCATAACTTTTGATCCGTAAGGAGTTACGACGCGCATAACATACCGTTGGAAAGCTCTCTGAGAGCTCTACAACGAGGGCACCAACCTGCTCGGTTGCGCCTGTTTTCATTGCCCAAAATCGAATGTTTTCATCAGTTTCGCGATACTTTTCTTTTGTACGTTGTTTTTTCGTCCAGGATCGTACGTCGTGAGCAGCGAAAAAGACGACAACCTAATCAATCTAATTTCTATTACCGAATCACACGGCACCTTGGGCAAGACTACTTCACTTCACGTAGAGGCTGGGCTCGTAAACCAAGGGCGTGGGGCTTGTGACCAGGTATTCGTCACTCCGGTGCCCATAACTTTTGATCTGTAAGGAGTTACGCGGCACACAGCATACCGTTGGAAAGCTCTCCGAGGGCTCTACGATGGGAGCAGCAAGCTTGGTCAGCTGCGTTTGTTTTCAGAGCCCAAAATTGAATATTTTCATTAGTTTTGGTATACTTTTCTTCTTTTGCGCTGTTTTTCTGTCCCAGATCGTATGTCGTGAGCCGCGAAAAGCACGACAACCTAATTCATCACATTTCTATTACCGAATCCCACGAAACCTTGGGCAGGACAACTTCACTTCACGTAGAGGCTGGGCCCGCAAATCGAGGGCGTGGGGCATGTGACCAGGTATCCGTCGCTCCGGTCCCCATAACTTTTGATCCGTAAGGAGTTACATGGAGCACTACATACCGTTGGAAAGCTCTTCGAGAGCTCTACAACGGGGCCAAAAAGGATGCTCGGTTGAACCTGTTTTCAAAGCACAAAATCGAACATTTTCATCAGTTTTGGGACAGTTTTATGCTTTTTCGCTGTTTTTCCGTCCCGGATCGCACGCTATGAGCCACGAAAAGGACGACAACCTAATCTATCACATTTCTATTACCGAATCCCACGACACCTTGCGCAACACAACTTTATTTCATGTAGAGGCTAGGCCCGCAAACCGAGGGCGTGGGGCTTGTGACCAGGTATCCGTCACTCCGGTGCCCATAACTTTTGATCCGTAAGGAGTTACGCGGCGCATAGCATACCGTTGGAAAGCTCTCCAAGAGCTCTACGACGGGGGCACCAACCTGCTCGGCTGCGCCTGTTTTCAATGCTCAAAATCGAACGTTTTCATTAGTCTCGGGACACTTTTCTTCTTTTACGTTGTTTTTCCATCCTAGATCGTACATCCTGAGCCGCGAAAAGGACGACAACCTAATCCATCAAATTTCTATTACCGAATCCCATGGCACCTTGGGCAAGACAACTTCACTTCACGTAGAAGCTGGGCTCGTAAACCGAGGGCGTGGGGCTTGTGACCAGGTATTCGTCGCTCCGGTGCCCATAACTTTTGGTCTTTAAGGAGTTACGCGGAGCACAACATATCATTGGAAAGCTCTCTGAGAGCTCTACGACGGGAGCAGCAATCTTGCTCGGCTGCGCCTATTTTCAGAGCCCAAAATTGAACGTTTTCATCCGTTTCGGGATACTTTTTTTCTTTTGCGCTGTTTTTCCGTCCCGGATCGTACGTCGTGTGCCGTGGAAAGGGCGACAACCGAATCCATCACATTTCTATTACCAAATCCCACGGCACCATAGGCAAGACCACTTCACTTCACACAGAGGATGGGCCCGCAAATTGAGGGCGTGGGGCTTGTGACTAGGTATCTGTCGCTTCGGTGCCCATAACTTTTGATGTTTAAGGAGTTACTCAGCGCACAGCATACTGTTGGAAAGAACTTTGAGAGCTCTACGACATGCTCATATGCGCCTATTTTCGGAGTCCAAAATCGATCGTTTTCATCAGTTTTGGGACACTTTTCATACTTTTTGCTGTTTTCCCATCCCGGATCGTACGTCGTGAGCCGCGAAAAGGACGGTAACCTAATCCATCACATTTCTATTACCGAATCTCATGGTACCTTCGACAAGACAACTTCACTTCACGTAGAGGCTGGGCCCGCAAACCGAGGGTGTGGGGCTTGTGTCTAGGTATCCGTCGCTCCCGTGCCCATAACTTTTGATCCATAAAGAGTTACACGGCGTACAACATGCAGTTGGAAAGCTCTCTGACAGCTCTACGATGGGGACACCTAGCATACTCGGCTGTGCCTATTGTCAGAGCCTAAAATTGAACATTTTCATAACTTTTTGGACACTTTTCTTCTTTTGCACTGTTTTTCGGTCCCGGATCGTACGCCGTGAGCCGCAAAAAGCACGGCAACCTAATTCATCACATCTATTACCGAATCCCATGAAACCTTGGGCAAGACAACTTCACTTAACGTAGAGGTTGGGCTCGTAAACCGAGGGCGTGGGGCTTGTGACCAGGTATTCGTCGCTCCGGTGCCCATAACTTTTGATCTTTAAGGAGTTACGCGGCGCACAGCATGCCATTGGAAAGCTCTCCGAGAGCTCTACGGCGAGAGCAGCAATCTTGCTCAGCTACGCCTATTTTCAGAGCCCAAAATTGAATGTTTTCATCAGTTTCAGGATACTTTTATTCTTTTGTGCTGTTTTTTCGTCCCGGATCGTACGTCGTGTGCCGCGGAAAGGGCGACAACCTAATCCATCACATTTCTATTACCGAATCCCATGGCACCTTGGGCAAGACCACTTCACTTCACGCAGAGGCTGGGCCCGCAAACCGAGGGCGTGGAGCTTGTGACTTGATATCCGTTGCTTCGGTGCCCATAACTTTTGATCTTTAAGGAGTTACGCGGCGCACAGCATACCGTTGGAAAGAACTTTGAGAGCTCTACGACGTGATCATATGCGCCTATTTTCGGAGCCCAAAATCGAACATTTTCATCAGTTTTGGGACACTTTTCATGTTTTTCATTATTTTTCTACCCCGGATCGTACGTCGTGAGCCGCGAAAAGGATGGCAACCTAATCCATCACATTTCGATTACCGAATCTCATGGTACCTTGGGCAAGACAACTTCACTTCACGTAGAGGCTGGGCCCGCAAACCGAGGGTGTGGGGTTTGTGACTAGGTATCCGTCGCTCCGGTGCCCATAACTTTTGATCCATAAAGAGTTACGCGGCGTACTGCATGCCGTTGGAAAGCTCTCTGAGAGCTCTACGACGGGGACACCTGGCATACTCGGCTATGCCTATTGTCAGAGCCCAAAATTGAACATTTTTGTAAGTTTTTTGACACTTTTCTTTTTTTGCACTATTTTTTGGTCCCGGATCGTACGCCGTGAGCTGCGAAAAGTACAGCAACCTAATTCATCACATATCTATTACTGAATCCCATGAAACATTGGGCAAGACAACTTTACTTCACGTAGAGGATGGCCCTGCAAATCGAGGGAGTGGGGCATGTGACCAGGTATCCGTCGCTCCGGTGCCCATAACTTTTTATCTGTAAGGAGTTATGTGGAGCACAACATACCGTTGGAAAGCTCTTCGAGAGCTCTACGATGGGGGCACCAAGCTTACTCAGCCGCGCCTATTTGCAAAGACCAAAATCGAACGTTTTCATCAGTTTCGGGATACTTTTCTTCCTTAACGCTATTTTTTCGTCCTGGATCGTACGTTGTGAGCCGCGAAAAGGACGACAACCTAATCCATCACATTTCTATTATCGAATCCCACGACACCTGGGGCTAAACAACATCACTTCACGTAGAGGTTGGGCCCGCAAACCGAGGGCGTTGGGCTTGCGACCAGGTATCCGTCGCTCTGGTGCCCATAAATTTTGATCCGTAAGGAGTTATATGGCGCACAGCATACCGTTGGAAAGCTCCTCGAGAGCTCTACGACGAGGGCACCAACCTGCTCGGCTGTGCCTGTTTTCAATGCCCAAAATCGAATGTTTTCAACAATTTTGGGACACTTTTCTATTTTACGTTGTTTTTTCATACCAGATCGTACGTCGTGAGCCGCGAAAAGGACGACAACCTAATCTATCAAATTTCTATTACCGAATCCCACGGCATCTTGGGCAAGACAACTTCACTTCACGTAAACCGAGGGCATGGGGCTTGTGACCAGGTATCCGTCGATCTAGTGCCCATAACTTTTGATCCGTAAGGAGTTACGCGGTGCACAGCATACCGTTGGAAAGTTCTCCGAGAGCTCTACGATGGAAGTAGCAAGCTTGCTCGGTAGCGCCTATTTTCAGAGCCCAAAATTGAATGCTTTCATCAGTTTCGGGTTACTTTTCTTCTTTTGCTCTGTTTTTCCGTCCCGGATCGTACGTCGTGAGCCATGGAAAGGGCGACAACTTAATCCACCACATTTCTATTACCGAATCCCACAGCACCTTGGGCAAGACCACTTCACTTCACGTAGAGGCTGGGCCCGTAAACCGAGGGCGTGGGGCTTGTGACTAGGTATCCGTCGCACCGGTGCCCATAACTTTTGATCTTTAAGGAGTTACGCGGCGCACAGCATACCGTTGGAAAGCACTTTGAGAGCTCTAAAACATGCTTATATGCGCCTATTTTCGGAGCCCAAAATCGAACGTTTTCATCAGTTTTGGGACACTTTTCCTATATTTCGCTGTTTTTCCATCCCGGATCGTGCGTCGTGAGCCGCGAAAAGGACGACAGCCTAATCCATCACATTTCTATTACTGAATCCCATGGTACCTTGGGCAAGACAACTTCACTTCACGTAGAGGCTGGGCCCGCAAACTGAGGTCGTGGGGCTTGTGACTAGGTATCTGTCCCTCCGGTGCCTATAACTTTTTGTCCATAAAGAGTTGTGCGGCGTACAACATGCCGTTGGAAAGCTCTCTGAGAGCTCTACGACGAGGACACCTAGCATACTCGGCTGCGCCTGTTTTCACAACCCAAAATTGAACATTTTTATAAGTTTTTGGACAGTTTCCTTCTTTTGCACTATTTTTTAGTCCCGGATCGTACGTCGTTAGCCGTGAAAAGCACGGCAACCTAATTCATCACATTTCTATTACCGAATCCCACGAAACCTTGGGCAAGACAACTTCACTTCACGTAGAGGCTGGGCTCGCAAATCGAGGGCGTGGGGCATGTGACTAGCTATCTATCGCTCTGGTGCCCATAACTTTTGATCCGTAGGGAGTTACGTCGAGCACAGCATACCGTTGGAAAGCTCTCTGAGAGATCTACGACGAAGGTACCAAGCCTGGTCGGCTGCGCCTATTTTCAAGGCACAAAATCGAATGTTTTCATCAGTTTTGGGATACTTCTCTTCTTTTACGCTATTTTTTCGTCCCAGATCGTACGTCGTGAACCGTGAAAAGGACGACAATCTAATCCATCACATTTCTATTACCGAATCCCATGACACCTTGGACTAGACAACTTCATTTCACGTAGAGGCTGGGCACACAAACTGAGGACGTGGGGCTTGTGACCACGTATCTGTCGCTCCGGTGCCTATAAATTTTGATCCGTAAGGAGTTACGCGGCACACAGCATACCGTTAGAAAGCTCTACGAGAGCTCTACGACGAGGGCAGCATGCTTGCTCGGCTGCACTAGTTTTTAGAGCCCAAAATCGATGGTTTTCATCAGTTTCGGGATATTTTTCTTCTTTCGCGCTATTTTTCCGTCACAGATCGTACGTCGTGAGCCACGAAAAGGACGACAACCTAATCCATCACATTTCTATTACCGAATCCCACGACACCTTAGGCAAAACAACTTTACTTCACTTAGAGGCTGGGCCCGCAAACCTAGGACGTAGGGCTTGTGACCAGGTATCCGTCGCTCTAGTGCCCTTAACTTTTGATCCGTAAGGAGTTACGCGTCACACAGCATACAGTTGGAAAGCTCTCCGAGAGCTCTACGAAGGGAGCAACAAGCTTTCTCGGCTGTGGCTGTTTTCAGAGCCCAAAATCGAACGTTTTCATCAGTTTTGGGATACTTTTATTCTTTTGTGCTATTTTTTCGTCCCGGATCGTACGTCGTGAGCCGCGAAAAGGGTGACAACTTAATCCATCACATTTTTATTACCGAATACCACGGCACCTTTGGCAAGACCACTTCACTTCACGTAGAGGCTGGACCCACAAACCGAGGTCGTGGGGCTTGTGACTAGGTATCCGTCGCTCCGGTGCCCATAACTTTTGATCTTTAAGGACGTACGCAGCGCACAACATACCGTTGGAATGGTTTCTGAGAGCTCTACGACGGGGGCACCTAGCAGGCTCCGCAGCGCCTGTTTTCAGAGCTCAAAATCAAACATTTTCATAAGTTTTGGGAAACTTTTCTTCTTTCGCGCTATTTTTTCGTCCCGAATCATACGTCGTGAGCTGCAAAAAAGACGACATCCTAATCCATAACATTTCTATTACCGAATCCCACAGCACCTTGGGCAAGAGAACTTCACTTCATGTAGAGGCTGGGCCCGCAAACAGAGGGTATGGGGCTTGTGACCAGGTATCCGTCGCTCTGGTGCCTTAACTTTTGATCTGTAAGGAGTTACACGGCACACAACATACCGTTGGAAAGCCCTTTGAGAGCTCTACAACGGGGGCAACAAGCCTGGTCAGCTGAGTGTGAGGAATCCATCCCACATCAGAAGGTTACGAGCTAGGCCAACTGAATATATTGGGATGTCCCAAGTATTACTGTGTACGCATTTTCACGTGGCAGTGGCTGCGTAGGAAACAAAACCGTGAGGGGTATGGGCCCTACAACGGACAATATGTACATAGTGCGTTTCCGTGCCCACTCGCCATGGCCTCGGTGCTCACTTGGACCGTTAAGGCCAGGGAATATCCTAAAGGCGTGGGAGTGTTAGTTTCGGGGCGTTACACTACGCCTATTTTCAGAGCCCAAAATCGAACGTTTTCATCAGTTTCGGGACACTTTCCTTCCTTTTCACTATTTTTCTGTCGCGAATCGTATGTCGTGAGCCGCGAAAAGGACGACAACCTAATCCATCACATTTTTATTACCAAATCGCATGGCACCTTGGGCAAGACAACTTCACCTCACGCAGAGGCTGGGCCCGCAAATCGAGGGCGTAGGGCTTGTGACCAGGTGTCCGTCACTCTGGTGCCCATAACTTTTGATCCGTAAGGAGTTACGTGGCGCACAGCATACCGTTGGAAAGCGCTCTGAGAGCTCTACGACGGGGGCACCAAGCCTGCTCAACTGCGCCTATTTCAAAGCCCAAAATCGAACGTTTTCATCAGTTTCGGGACACTTTTATTCTTTTACGTTGTTTTTCCATCCCGGATCGTACGTCGTGAGCCGCGAAAAAGACGACAACCTTATCCATCACATTTCTATTACCGAATCCCATGGCACCTTGGGCAAGACAACTTCACTTCACGTAGAGGCTGGGCCCGCAAACGAGGGCGTGGGGCTTGTGACCAGGTATCCGTCGCTCCGGTGCCCATAACTTTTGATCCACAAAGAGCTACGCATCGCCCAACATACCATTGGAAAGCTCTCTGAGAGCTCTACGACGGCGGCATCAAGTTTGCACGACTGCTCCAATTTACAGAGCTCAAAATCGAATGTTTTAAGCCGTTTCGGGATACTTTTCTTCTTTGGCGCTGTTTTTTCGTCACGGATCGTACGTCATGAGCCGCGAAAAAGACGATAACCTTATCCATCACATTTCTATTACCGAATCCCATTGCACCTTGGGTAAGACAACTTCACTTCACGTAGAGGCTGGGCCCACAAACAGAGGGCGTGGGGCCTGTGACCAGGTATCCGTCGCTCCGATGACCATAACTTTTGATCCGTAAGGAGTTACGCGGCGCACAGCATACCGTTGGAAAGCTCTCCAAGAGCTCTACAACGGGGGCAGTAAGGCTGCTAAGATGCGCCTGTTTTCAGAGCCCAAAATCGAACGTTATCATTAGTTTTGGGATACTTTTCTTAATTTTTGATGTTTTTTCGACCCGGATCGTACGTCGTGAGCCGTGAAAAGGACGACAACCTAATCCATCACATTTCTATTACTGAATCCCACGGTACCTTGGGCAAGACAACTTCACTTCACGTAGAGGTTGGGCCTACAAACCGAGCGCATGGGGCTTGTGACTAGGCATTCGTCGCTCTGGTGCCCATAACTTTTGATCCATAAGGAGTTACGCGGCACACAGCATACCGTTGGAAAGCTCTCTGAGAGCTTTACGACGGGGGCACCTAGCATGCTAGGCTATGCCTGTTTTCGGATCCCAAAATCTAACATTTTCATAAGTTTTGGGACACTTTTTTTCTTTTACGGTGTTTTTCCGTCCCGGATCGTACGTCGTGAGCCGCGAAAAGGACGACAACCTAATCCATCACATTTCTATTACCGAATCCCAAGGCACCTTGGGCAAGACAACTTCACTTCACGTAGAGGTTGGGCCCGCAAATCGAGGGCGTGGGGCTTGTGACAAGGTATCCGTCGCTCCGGTGCCCATAACTTTTGATCCGTAAAGAGTTACACGGCGCACAACATACCATTGGAAAGCTCTCCGAGAGCTCTACGACGGGGGCACCAAGCCTGCTGGCTACGGCTATTTTCAAAAGCCAAAATCAAAAGTTTTCTTCAGTTTTGAGACACTTTTCTTCTTTTATGCTATTTTTCTGTCCCGGATCGTACATCGTGAGCCGCGAAAAGGACGACAACCGTATCCATCACATTTATTTTACCGAATCCCACGGCACCTTGGGCAAGACAACTTTACTTCACGTAGACGCTGGGCTCGCAAACCGAGGGCGTGGGGCTTGTGACCAGTTATCCGTCGCTCCAGTGCCTATAACTTTTGATTCGTAAAGAGTTACGTGGCGCACAACATACCGTCGGAAAGCTCTCCGAGTGCTCTACGTTCGGGGCACCTAGCATGCTCGGCTGCACCTATTTTCAGAGATCAAAATCGAACATTTTCATAAGTTTTAGGACACTTTTCTTCTTTTGAGCTATTTTTTTGTCCCGGGTCGTACGTCGTGAGCCGTGAAAAAGACCACAATCTTATCAATCACATTTCTATTACCAAATCCCATGGCACCTTAGGCAAGACAACTTTACTTCACGTAGAGGCTGGGCCCACAAGTCGAGGGCGTGGGGCTTGTGACCAGGTATCCGTCGCTCCGGTGCCCATAACTTTGATCCGTAAGGAGTTACGCGGCGCACAGCAAGGCTGCTCGGATGCGCCTAGTTTTGGAGCCCAAAATCGAACGTTTTCATCAGTTTTGGGATACTTTACTTCTTTTTCTTTATTTTTCCGTCCCGGATCGTACGTCGTGAGCCGCGAAAAGGACGACAATCTAATCCATCAAATTTCTATTATCGAATCCCATGGCACCTTGGGCAAGACAACTTCACTTAACGTAGAGGCTGGGCCCGCAAATCGAGAGCGTGGGGCTTGTGACCAGGTATCCGTCGCTCCGGTGCCCATAACTTTTGATCTGTAAGGCGTTACGAGGCGCACAACATACTGTTGGAAAGCTCTTCGAGAGCTCTACGACAGGGGCACCAAGCTTGCTCGGCTGGGACTATTTTCAAAGCCCAAAATCGAATGTTTTCATCAGTTTCGAGATATTTTTCTTCTTTTACACTGTTTTTCCGTCCCGGATCGTACGTCGTGAGCCGCAAAAAGGACGACAACCTAATCCATCACATTTCTATTACCGAATCCCAAAGCACCTTGGGCAAGGCAGATTCCCCTCACGTAGAGGCTGGGCCCGCAAATCGAGGACGTGGGGCTTGCGACCAGGTAGCCGTCGCTCTGGTGCCCATAACTTTTGATCCGTAAGGAGTTACGCTGCGCACAATATACCGTTGGAAAGCGCTCTGGGAGCTCTACGATGGGGGCACCAAGCCTGCTCGACTGCGCCTATTTTCAAAGCCCAAAATCGAAAATTTTCATTAGTTTCGGGATACTTTTCTTCTATTACGTTGTTTTTCCATCCCGGATCGTACGTCGTGAGGCGCGAAAAGGACGACAACTTAAACCATCACATTTTTATTACCGAATCCCACGACACCTTGGGCAAGACAACGTCACTTAACGTAGAGGCTGGGCTCGCAAACAGAGGGCATGGGGCTTGCGACCAAGTATCCGTCGCTCTGGTGCCCATAACTTTTGATCCGTAAAGAGCTACGCGTCGCACAACATACCGTTGGAAAGTGCTCTGAGAGCTCTACGACGGGGGCAGCAAGCTTGCTCGGCTGCTCTAGTTTACAGAGCTCAAAATCGAATGTTTTAATCCGTTTCGGGACACTTTTCTTCTTTGGCGCTGTTTTTCTATCACGGATCGTACATCATGAGCCGCGAAAAAGATGACAACCTTATCCATCACATTTCTATTACCGAATCCCACGGCACCTTGGTCAAGACAACTTCACTTCATGTAGCGGCTGGGCCCGCAAATCGAGGGCGTGGGGCCTGTGACCAGGTATCCGTCGCTCCGATGCCCATAACTTTTGAGTCGTAAGGAGTTACGCGGTGCACAACATACCGTTGAAAAGCTCCCCGAGAGCTCAACAACAGGGGTAGCAAGGCTGCTCGGATGCGCCTATTTTTGGAGCCCAAAATCGAACGTTTTCATCAGTTTTGGGATACTTTTCGTCTTTTTCGTTGTTTTTTCGTCCCGGATTGCACGTCGTGAGCCAGAAAAAGGACGACAACCTAATCCATCAAATTTCTATTACCGAATCCCATGGTAACTTGGGCAAGGCAACTTCACTTAACGTAGAGGCTGGGCCCGCAAATCGAGGGCGTGGGGCTTGTGACTAGGTATCCGTCACTCCGATGCCCATAACTTTTGATCCGTAAGGCGTTATGTGGCGCACAGCATACCGTTGGAAAGCTCTCCGAGAGTTTTTCGACGTGGGCACCAAGCCTGCTCGGCTGCACCTATTTTCAAAGCCCAAAATCGAATGTTTTCATCAGTTTCGGGACTTTTTCTTCTTTTACGCTATTTTTCCGTCCCGGATCGTACATCGTGAGCCGCAAAAAGGACGACAACCTAATCCATCACATTTCTATTACCGAATCCCATGGCACCTTGGGCAAGACAACTTCACCTCACGTAGAGGCTGGGCCCGCAAATTGAGGGCTTGGGGCTTGCGACCAGGTAGCCGTCGCTATGGTGCCTATAACTTTTGATCCGTAAGGAGTTAGGAGGCGCACAACATGCCGTTGGAAAGCGCACCGGGAGCTCTACGACGGGGGCACCAAGCCTGCTTGACTGCACCTGTTTTCAAAGCCCAAAATCAAAAAATTTCATTAGTTTTGGGACACTTTTCTTCTATTACGTTGTTTTTCCATCCCGGATCATACGTCGTGAGCCGCGAAAAGGATGACAACCTAATCCATCACATTTCTATTACCGAATCCCACGACACCTTGGGCAAGACAACTTCACTTCACGTAGAGGCTGGGCTCGCAAACCGAGGGCATGGGGCTTGCAACCAGGTATCCGTCGCTCTGGTGCCCATAACTTTTGATCTGTAAAGAGCTATGCGTCGCACAGCATACCGTTGGAAAGCTCTCTGAGAGCTCTACGACGGGGGCAGCAACCTTGCTTGGCTGTTCCTGTTTACAGAGATAAAAATCAAATGTTTTAATCCATTTCGGGACACTTTTCTTCTTTGGCGCGATTTTTCCGTCACGGATCGTACATCATGAGCCGCGAAAAAGATGACAACCTTATCCATCACATTTCTATTACCGAATTCCATGGTACCTTAGGCAAGACAACTTCACTTCACGTAGAGGTTGGGCCTGCAAATCGAGGACGTGGGGCTTGTGACTAGGTATCCGTCGCTCTGGTGCCTATAACTTTTGATCCATAAGGAGTTACGCGGCGCACAGCATACCGTTGGAAAGCTCTCTGAGAGCTCTACGACGGGGACACCTAGCATGCTAGGTCACGCCTATTTTCGGAGCCCAAAATCTAACATTTTCATAAGTTTTGGGACTCTTTTCTTCTTTTACGCTGTTTTTTCATCCAGTATCGTACGTCGTAAGCCGCGAAAAGGACGACAACCAAATCCATCACATTTCTATTACCGAATCCCACGGCACCTTGGGCAAGACAACTTCACTTCACGTAGAGGCTGGGCTAGCAAATCGAGGGCGTGGGGCTTGTGACCAGGTATCCGTTGCTCCGGTGCCAATAACTTTTGATCCGTAAGGAGTTACGCGGCGCACAGCATTCCGTTGGAAAGCTCTCCGAGAGCTCTACGACGCGGGAACCAAGCCTGCTTGGCTGCGGCTGTTTTCAAAGCCAAAAATCAAACGTTTTCATCAGTTTTGAGACACTTTTCTCATTTTACGCTGTTTTTCGGTCCCAAATCATACATCGTGAGCCGCGAAAAGAACAACAACCTAATCCATCACATTTCTATTATCGAATCCCCCGACACTTTGGGCAAGACAACTTCACTTCACATAGAGGCTGGGCTCGCAAACCGAGGGCGTGGGGCTTGTGACCAGGTATCTGTCGCTCCGGTGCCCATAACTTTTGATTTGTAAGGAGTTACGTGGCGCACAGTATACCGTTGGAAAGATCTCCGAGAGCTCTATGATGGGGGCTCCTAGCATGCTCAGCTGCGCCTATTTTCAGAGCTCAAAATTGAACATTTTCATAAGTTTTGGGACACTTTTCTTCTTTTGAGCTATTTTTTCGTCCCAAGTCGTACGTCGTGAGTCGCGAAAAAGACGACAACCTTATCCATCACATTTCTATTACCGAATCCCACGGCACCTTAGGCAAGACAACTTCACTTCATGTAGAGGCTGGGCCCGCAAATCGAGGGTGTGGTGTTTGCGACCAGGTATCCGTCGCTCCGGTGCCAATAACTTTTGATCCGTAAGGAGTTACGCGGCGCACAACATACCGTAGAAAAGCTCTTCGAGAGCTCAACAACGGGGGCAGCAAGGCTGCTCGGATGCGCTTGTTTTTAGAGCCCAAAATCGAACGTTTTCATCAATTTTGGGATATTTTTCTTTTTTTCGTTGTTTTTCCGTCCCGGATCGTACGTCGTGAGCCACGAAAAGGACGACATCCTAATCCATCAAATTTCTATTACCGAATCGCACGGCACCTTGGGCAAGACAACTTCACTTAACTTAAAGGCTGGGCCCGCAAATCGAGGGCGTGGGGCTTGTGACTAGGTATTCATCACTCCGGTACCCATAACTTTTGATCCGTAAGGCGTTCGCGGCGCACAGCATACCGTTGGAAAGCTCTCTGAGAGCTCTACGATGGGGGTACCAAGCCTGCTCGACTGTGCCTATTTTTGAAGCCCAAAATCGAATGTTTTCATCAGTTTCGGGACATTTTTCTTCTTTTACTCTTTTTTTTCATCCCGGATCGTAAGTCGTGAGCCGCGAAAAGGACGAGAACCTAATCCATCACATTTCTATTACCGAATCCCACGGCACCTTGGGCAAGACAACTTCACTTCACGTAGAGGCTGGGCCAGCAAATCGAGGGCGTTGGGCTTGTGACCATGTATCCATCGCTCCGGTGCCTATAACTTTTGATCCGTAAGGAGTTACGCGGCACACAGCATACCGTTGGAAAGCTCTCCGAGAGCTCTATGACGGGGGCACCAAACCTGCTTGGCTGCAGCTGCTTTCAAAGTCCAAAATTGAACATTTTCATCAGTTTTGAGACACTTTTCTTCTTTAATGCTTTTTTTCCCTCCCGGATCGTACATCGTGAGCCGCAAAAAGGACGACAATCTAATCCATCACATTTATATTATCGAATCTCATGGCACCTTGGGCATGACAACTTCACTTCACGTAGAGGCTGGGCTCGCAAACCGAGGGCGTGGGGCTTGTGACCAGGTATCCGTCGCTCTGGTGCCCATAACTTTTGTTCCGTAAGAAGTTACATGGCGCACAACATACCGATGGAAAGCTATCCAAGAGGTCTACGATGGGAGCTCTTAGCATGCTCGACTGCACCTGTTTTCAGAGCTCAAAATCGAACATTTCCATAAGTTTTGGGATACTTTTCTTCTTTTGAGCTATTTTTTCGTCCCGGGTCGCACGTCGTGAGCCATGAAAAAGACGACAACCTTATCCATCACATTTCTATTACTGAATCTCACGGCACCTTGGGCAAGACAACTTCACTTCACGTAGAGGTTGGGCCCGCAAATAGAAGTTGTGGGGCTTGTGACCAGGTATCCGTCACTCTGGTGCCCATAACTTTTGATCCGTCAGGAGTTACGCGGCGCACAACATACCGTTGAAAAGCTCTCCGAGAGCTCAACAACGGGGTTAGCAAGGCTGCTCGGATACGCCTATTTTAGAGCCCAAAATCCAACGTTTTCATCAGTTTTGGGATACTTTTCTTCTTTTTCATTGTTTTTTCGTCCCGGATCGTACGTCGTGAGCCGCAAAAATGACGACAGCCTAATCCATCAAATTTCTATTACCGAATCCCACGGCACCTTGGGCAAGACAACTTCACTTAACTTAGAGGCTGGGCCCGCAAATTGAGGGCGCGGGGCTTGTGACTAGGTATCCGTCGCTCCGGTGCCCATAACTTTTGATCCGTAAGGCGTTCGCGGCGCACATCATACAGTTGGAAAGCTCTCTGAGAGCTCTACGACGGGGGCACCAAGCCTGCTCGGCTGCGCCTATTTTCAAAGCCCAAAATCGAATGTTTTCATCTGTTTCGGGACATTTTTCTTCTTTTACGCTGTTTTTCTGTCCCGGATCGTACGTCGTGAGCTGCGAAAAGGACGAGAACCTAATCCATCACATTTCTATTACCGAATCCCATAACACCTTGGGAAAGACAACTTCACTTCACGTAGAGGCTGGGCCAGCAAATCGAGGGCGTGGGGCTTGCGACCAGGTATCCGTCGCTCCGGTGCCCATAACTTTTGATTCGTAAGGAGTTACGTAGCGCACAGCATACCGTTGGAAAGCTCTCCGAGAGCTCTACGACGTGGACACCAAGCCTGCTAGGCTGCGGCTATTTTCAAAGCCCAAAATAGAACATTTTCATCAGTTTTGAGACACTTTTCATCTTTTATGTTGTTTTTCTGTCCCGGATCATACACCGTGAGCCGCGAAAAGGACGACAACCTAATCCACTACATTTCTATTATCGAATCGTATGGCACCTTGGGCAAGACAACTTCACTTCACGTAGTGGCTGGGCTCGCAAACCGAGGGCGTGGGGCTTGTGACCAGGTATCCGTCGCTCCAGTGCCCATAACTTTTGTTCCGTAAGGAGTTACGTGGCGCACAGCATACCGTTGGAAAGCTCTCCGAGAGCTCTACAATGGGAGCTCCTAGCATGCTCGATTGCGCCTGTTTTCAGAGCTCAAAATTGAACATTTTCATAAATTTTGGGACACTTTTCTTCTTTTGAGCTATTTTTTCGTCCCGGGTCGTACGTCGTGAGTTACGAAAAAGACGACAACCTTATCCATCACATTTCTATATTACCGAATCCCACGGCACCTTGGGCAAGACAACTTCACTTCACGTAGAGGTTGGGCCCGCAAATCTAGGGCGTGGGGCTTGTTACCAGGTATCCGTCGCTCCGGGGCCTATAACTTTTGATCCGTAAGGAGTTACATGGCGCACAGCATACCGTTGAAACGTTCTTCGAGAGCTCAACAACGGGGGCAGCAAGGCTGCTCGGATGCGCCTATTTTTAGATCCCAAAATCGAACGTTTTCATCAATTTTGGGATATTTTCTTCTTTTTCGTTGTTTTTCCATCCCGGATCGTACGTCGTGAGCCGCGAAAAGGACAACAACCTAATCCATCAAATTTCTATTACCGAATCCCACGCCACCTTGGGCGAGACAACTTTACTTAACTTAGAGGCTAGGCCCACAAATCGAGGGCGTGGGGCTTGTGACCAGGTATCCGTCGCTCCGGTGTCCACAACTTTTGATCCATAAGGCGTTCGCGGAGCACAACATACCGTTGGAAAGCTCTCCGAGAGCTCTACGACGGGGGCACCAAGCCTGCTCAGCTGTGCCTATTTTCAAAGCCCAAAATCGAATGTTTTCATCAGTTTCGGGACATTTTTCTTCTTTTACGCTGTTTTTCCATCCCGGATCGTACGTCGTGAGCCGCGAAAAGGATGACAACCTAATCCATCTCATTTCTATTACCGAATCCCATGGCACCTTGGGCAAGACAACTTCACCTCATGTAGAGGATAGGACCGCAAATCGAGGGCGTGGGACTTGTGACCAAGTATCTGTCGCTCTAGTGCCCATAACTTTTGCTTTGTAAGGCGTTACGCGGTGCACAACATATTGTTGGAAAGCTCTCTGAGAGCTCTACGACGGGGGCAGCAAGCTTGCTCGGCTGCTCCTATTTACAGAGCTCAAAATTGAATGTTTTAATCTGTTTCGGGACACTTTTCTTCTTTGGCGCTGTTTTTCCGTCACGGATCGTACATCATAAGTCGCGAAAAAGACGACAACCTTATCCATCAGATTTCTATTACCAAATCCCATGGCACATTGGGCAAGACAACTTCACTTCACGTAGAGGCTGGGCCCGCAAACAGAGGGCGTGGGGCTAGTGACCAGGTATCCGTCGCTCTGATGCCCATAACTTTTGATCCGTAAGGAGTTACGCAGCGCACATCATACCGTTGGAAAGCTTTCCGAGAGCTCTACAACGGGGGCAGTAAGGCTGCTCGGATGCGCCTATTTTCAGAGCCCAAAATTGAACGTTATCATCAGTTTTGGGACACTTTTCTTCTTTTTCATTTTTTTTTCGACCTGGATCGTACGTCGTTAGCCGCGAAAAGGACGACAACCTAATCTATCACATTTCTATGACCGAATCTCACGGTACCTTGGGCAAAACAACTTCACTTCACGTAGAGATTGGGCCTGCAAACTGAGGGCATGGGGCTTGTGACTAGGTATCTGTTGTCATGCCCCAGCCCGACCTATGGAGGTTAGACTAGGGGGTGATCTAAACATTCAAATCATATCACGTACTTAATCGTTCATGAGAGTTTAACACTTGACGTTTTAGCGTAAACTCCACAAATTCTCCAGAAATCCAGCAGCATAACGGCTGTAATTGGGCTCTTTTGTTTGACCTAATTCTCTAAACGCCTCAAAATTTCCAATTTCAATTTCATTTCTAGCTAAGATTACTATTTATCACCAATCGAAACGCCTACTAGTTATCTTGAAGTCTCGTTTGATTAATAACCTAGCATGATACTATGTCTCGTTTGTTTGTTAATCCTCGTTACAAAAGTACCTGTTGATCTTAGCTTAACAATGAGTACCTGCTTAAGATTGGATAGATTCATTTTACTTAATCCTTACCTAATACTTCATAATCCTATGATGACTACTAGTTAATAGCGATAGCAAAAAACGACCATAGTAGTGTCTATCTAGTTATGATTAGTATAAGCCAAAATTAGACCCCAGATTACAATGGGGCTCATTTACAATACAATAACAAGCAACATAAGAAATGAAATAGTCTTCAAGCAACATATCGTTCACAAAATGGCCATAGTCAAGTAAGGCACGTAGGGCAAGCAATCATTCCAAGGAATCATCATTAGGCACGTTGTCCTCGGGTACCTGTTCCTGGTCTTCTTCACCTGAGATGATAAAAGAGGGTGAGTCCTTATGAACTCAGCGAGGGGGAACGAGAAATAAGTTTTGAAACTCTTTTCCGGTTCAATTATGAAAACCCTTTTGCAGGCATGACATATATCACAAGAAAGTACATAATGTAATGTAAAAGTAAAAGAACACAATTACTCGTCTTTCCTCCCCGAGGTCCTCTAGGAACCAAGCAAGAGTACTTATACACATAGTGAAAAGGGTACGGTGAACTTTTGCTCTCAGTTTAGTTCCAGTATCAATTGTTGCGGCTGACTTCAAATCATCCCCTTATCATGCCAAATGGGTGTACTCCGGATGTACCCCAAAATCCTACGACCCAACTCTCCGAGGAAGTCTAGCCCCCAAGTGAGAGAGGGAATTAGACAATGGTAGTCACGGTTGCACCGGCAAGCCCGATGCCGCCTGGTGTGCGTGAACGCTACCACGCCAGAATGAATGGTTGCAACCTTGTATGCAATGCACATTTATGACATTTAATATATCACATTAGGAGGATAACAAAGTAGGTTACCTCCGAGCAGTCATAAGATTGCACATTGACAATCAAACACGCGAGGCATGATATAACAGGTAATTTCACTTGTAAAGAACATGGAGTTATATGAATATTAAACGGGCAGCCATGTAACGCATGTAGATCAAGTCATATAACTCATTTCGAAGTTCACGTAATCAAATAATAAGGTCTTACAACATGCAACAACATTTACGTGGGGCCGGGTGCAAGAAAGGCCTACTTGTCAACATGTAATCATCGGAATCATATTTAGGGCTATAAGGGCAACTACGGGCAGCCTACTAATCACATAATTAAACACAATATTCATTGGATCAATACTTAGCGAGTTTACCTAGTCATTAGGGTTTCAATTCACGCTTACCCGTGCGATTAAGCCCTAAGTTGTCACGTAATTAAACTCAAGCCATACATTGATTAATTAAAACACCCTCAAACATTCAAAACAGTCTACACAACATCCCAATGCCACAATCCCAAGCATTTAATACAATAAGAGAAGTTACAATAATTTTTCTAAGCATATCACTAGATGGAAACCTCACTGCAAAGGTCTGTTTTCTCACAATCATTGAGACAAGAAATCATCTCCAATTCCAGTGAACAAAATTTCAAATTAAATCTTAAGGAGTGAACTAAATTCAGAAACAAACCTCGCATCATTTGGGGTTCAGGTTCAAAAGTTATAGCCAAAACCGTGAGACTACACAAAACTGTCCAGATTTGCACACATTTCAATACTTGTCGTTGTTTAGGACCTTAGGGTCAGATTTAGCCTTAGTCTATTTCTGACAAAAATGTCCAAAACTGAAAAATATAGCAGCATACCAAATTTCATGCATTTTTGATATCATGTACTAAGTCTAAACTGGTTCGTTCTACAAGGACAGTGAATCTGCCAAAACCTGCTTCATTTTTTCAGATTTTCCAGATTTGGACACATTTTGATATTTTACCATTTTGAGGACCTTAGAGTCAAAATTAGCTTTGGCCTATTTCTACGAAAAATTCTCAGAACTAGCAAAACTAGTCACCTACCAATTGTCATGCATTCTCAACATCATTTACCTGGTCAAAATCACCTCGCACCAACATGACAGAAGACCGTCCCATACGCGATCTCATCTATCATCACATTCTAGCCAAATATCTTGCCATGCATGTTTACAAAAGCTCATGAACACACATATATCACAAGTACAGAAGTAAAAATAGACATTTAAAGGCATGCATGTGATTTTTTGAAAGCTTTTCAAGAAGTTTTAGCCCTCACCTTAGCAAGACAACAAAGAAGATGCACAAACTCTTGATGAAGCACAATGTCGACTCTTCTCCTTGCTTAGCCGAGAGACAACTTGAGATTTCTCTAATTTCCTAGCTAAGTTACCATGTTCTTAGTAGGTGCATGTGGTTAGAACAAGAAGAAAATGAAATGGAAGCTAACAAACTCACCTAAGCCGAAGTGAATGTGCTATGACCTTGCATGTGAGTTTCTTGCAACCTAGCTTGCTTAGTCGAGCTCCCTAGGTTCTTGCATGTCTTGATGAACCATTGAGTGATGAACTTAAGCTATGGAGTGCAGAAATTCAGCTAGGGCCGAGAGAGAGAGAGAGAAGAATTGAGAGAAAGAATGAGAGAAAGAGAGAAAATGAAAGAAAGAATGAAAGCTTTGATGTGTTGATGCTTGTGTCGGCCTAGGGCCTTGAAAAATCAGAATTTTGTGTCTTCAAGAAGCATGTTTCAATCATCCTAGCATGGGCATGGAGTGTGTTCGAGAATATGGGTGCACTGGGTAGGGTTTTGGGTTTTTTTTTTTTTTTTAATGCCTTGTGTCATAGATTGTCATAGGATGTCTAGATTTAATTTTTGAAATTGCAATGCATGCACAAATGCAAGAGATGGTCGGCCAAGGCTTGCAAAATGCTGAATCTTTGTCATCTTTTGAGTATTATTTTAATTGTGTGTTTGGGATATGCAAAGAATAAAGAATAAAGAATAAGAATGTCTAGCTTTTTGTGAGATTTTGTCTTCTGGTGAGTTGAATTAGCAATTTAATATTAGTTAGTGGAATTTGTAGGATTAATTAATGATCTAATGCTTCGTGTAAGATGCTTTCTTGATTAGCGTGCGGGAACGCTTTCCTAAGTTTAGGGCACGCACTACGAGGTAGGGCACCAACTACGAGACAAATGCACGTTTCCCAAGTAAATGCACGCAACCCTAAATGTATGCATGTAATTCAATGCAAGGCACTCAAAATGAAACACGACTCTTAAACCTAGGTCAAGGCACGCAAATCTAGATTAGGGCACACGAAACGAGGTATCGCACGTAAATCGAGGTCGGGCTTCACATCTGTCGTTCTGGTGCCCATAACTTTTGATTCATAAGGAGTTACGCGGCGCATAGCATACCGTTGGAAAGCTCTCTGAGAGCTCTACGACGAGGGCACCTAGAATGCTCGGCTATGCCTGTTTTCGGAGCCCAAAATCTAACATTTTTATAAGTTTTGGGACACTTTTCTTCTTTTGCGCTGTTTTTCCGTCCCAGATCGTACGTCGTGAGCCGCGAAAAGGACGACAACCTAATCCATCACATTTTTACTACCGAATCCCAAGGCACCTTGGGCAAGACATCTTCACTTCCCGTAGAGGCTGGGCCCGCAAATCGAGGGCGTGGGGCTTGTGACTAGGTATCCGCCGCTCCGGTGCCCATAACTTTTGATCCGTAAGGAGTTACGCGGCGCACAGCATTTCGTTGGAAAGCTCTCCGAGAGCTCTACGATGGGGGCACCAAGCCTACTCAGCTGCGGCTGTTTTCAAAGCCCAAAATCGAACGTTTTCATCAGTTTTGAGACACTTTTCTTCTTTTACGCTGTTTTTCCATCCTGGATCGTACATCGTGAACTGCGAAAAGGACGACAACCTAATCCATCACATTTCTATTACTGAATCCCACAGCACCTTGGGCAAGACAACTTCACTTCACGTAGAGGCTGGGCTCGCAAATCGAGGGCGTGGGGCTTGTGACCAGGTATCCATCGCTCTGGTGCCCATAACTTTTGATCCGTAAGGAGTTATGTGGCGCACAGCATACCGTTGGAAAGCTCTCCGAGAGCTCTACGATTGGGGCACCCAGCATGCTCGGCTGTGCCTATTTTTAGAGCTCCAAATCGAACATTTTCATAAGTTTTGGGACACTTTTCTTTTTTTGAGCTGTTTTTCATCCCGGGTCGTACGTCGTGAGCCGCGAAAAAGACGACAACCTTATCTATCACATTTCTATTACCGAATCCCACGGCAACTTGGGCAAGACA
The DNA here is from genome assembly GCA_037974665.1 of Ehretia macrophylla. Classification (NCBI taxonomy): domain Eukaryota; kingdom Viridiplantae; phylum Streptophyta; class Magnoliopsida; order Boraginales; family Ehretiaceae; genus Ehretia; species Ehretia macrophylla. Next base: position 55,315,113 of record CM075764.1, read on the forward strand.
ACTTCACTTCATGTAGAGGCTAGGCCCATAAATCGAGGGCGTGGGGCTTGTGACCAGGTATCCGTCGCTCCGGTGCCTATAACTTTTGATCTATAAGGAGTTACGCGGCGCATAGCATACCGTTGAAAAGCTCTCCGAGAGCTCAACAACGGGGGCAGCAAGGCTGCTCAGATGTGCCTGTTTTTATAGCCCAAAATCGAACGTTTTCATCAGTTTTGGGATACTTTTCTTCTTTTTCGTTGTTTTTTCATCCCAGATCGTACGTCGTGAGCCGCAAAAAGGACGACAACCTAATCTATCAAATTTCTATTACTGAATCCCACGGCACCTTGGGCAAGACAACTTCACTTCACGTAGAGGCTGGGCCCGCAAATCGATGGCGTGGGGCTTGTGACCAGGTATCCATCGCTCCGGTGCCCATAACTTTTGATCTGTAAGGAGTTACGCGGCGCACGGCATACCGTTGGAAAGCTCTCCGAGAGCTCTATGACGAAGGCACCAAGCTTGCTCGGTTGCGCCTATTTTCAAAGCCCAAAATCGAACGTTTTCATCAGTTTCGAGACATTTTTCTTCTTTTACGCTATTTTTCCGTCCTGGATCGTACATCGTGAGCCGCGAAAAGGACGACAACCTAATTCATCACATTTTTATTACCGAATCCCATGGCACCTTAGGCAAGACAACTTTACTTCACATAGAGGCTGGGCTCGCTAACCGAGGGCGTGGGGCTTTTGACCAGGTATCCGTCGCTCTGGTGCCCATAACTTTTGATCCGTAAGGAGTTACATGGCGCGCAGCATTCCGTTGGAAAGCTCTCCGAGAGCTCTACGATGGGGGTACCTAGCATTATAGGCTGCACCTATTTTCAGAGCTCAAAATCGAACATTTTCATAAGTTTTGGGACACTTTTCTTCTTTTGAGCTATTTTTTCGTCCCGGATCGTACGTCATGAGCCACGAAAAAGACGACATACTTATCCATCACATTTCAATTACCAAATCCCACTGTCCCTTAGGCAAGACAACTTCACTTCACGTAGAGGCTGGGCCCGCAATTCGAGGGCGTAGGGCTAGTGACCAGGTATCCGTCGCTCCGATGCCCATAACTTTTGATCCGTATGGAGTTACGCGGCGCACAGCATACCGTTGGAAAGCTCTCCGAGAGCTCTACGACGGTGGCACTAAGTCTGCTTGGCTGCGCCTATTTTCAAATCCCAAAATTGAATGTTTTCATCAGTTTCGGGACACTTTTCTTCTTTTACGCTGTTTTTTCGTCTCGGATCGTACGTCGTAGGCCGCGAAAAGGACGACAACCTAATCAATCACATTTCTATTACCGAATCCCACGGCACCTTGGGCAAGACAACTTCACTTCACGTAGAGGCTAGGCTCGCAAACCAAGGGCGTGGTGCTTGTGACCAGGTATCCGTCGCTCCGGTGCCCATAACTTTTGATCCGTAAGGAGTTACGCGGCGCACAGCATTCCGTTGGAAAGCTCTTCGAGAGCTCTACGACGGGGGCACCTAGCATGCTCGGCTGCGCCTATTTTTGGAGCCCAAAATTGAACGTTTTCATCAGTTCCGGGACACTATTATTCTTTTGCACTGTTTTTTCATCCCGTATCGTACGTCGTGAGCTGCGAAAAGGACGACAACCTAATCCATCACATTTCTATTACCGAATCCCACCGCAAGTTTGGCAAGACAACTTCACTTCACGTATGTCACGCTCCAACTCGACCTATAGAGGTTAGACTAGGATGTGATCTAAATATTCATGTCATTTCACGTACTTAATCGTTTGTTAAGGTTTAACACTTAATGTCAGCCTAAACTCCAAAAATTCTCCGAAAAACTAGCAGCATAACTTCTGCAATTGGGCTCTTTAGTTTGACCTAATTTCCTAAACGCCTCAAAACTTTAAATCTCAAATTTGATTCCAACTAAGATTACTATTTATCACCAATCGAAATCCCTACTAGTTATCTCAAAGTTTTGCTTGATTAACACCTAGCATAGCAACTATGTCTCGTTTATGTGTCAATCCCTGTTACAAAAGTACCTGTTGATCTTAGCTTACCAATGAGTACCTGCTTAAGATTGGATAGATTCATTTTACTTATCCTTTTACCTAATACTTGATAAGCCTGTGATAGAAACTAAACCAAAGTTGCGATAGCAAAATGACCAGAAGAGTATCTATCTAGTTATGATCAATACAAACCAAAATTTGACCCCAAATTACAACGGGGGTCATTTATAATAGCAATGACAAACAACAAAAGAGATGATCTTCAAACAACATATCGTTCACAAAACAGCCACAACCACGTAAGGCACGTAGGGCATACAATCACTCCAAGGAGTCATCAATAGGCACGTTATCCTCCGGTACCTATTCCTGATATTCTTCACCTGAGATGATAAAAGAGGGTGAGTCCTTATGAACTCAGCGAGGGGGAACGAGAAATAAGTTTTGAAACTCTTTTTCCAGTTCAATTTATGAAAACCCTTTTTTGCAAGCATGACATATATCACAAGTAAGTTCATAATGTAATATAAAAATAAAAGAACACAATTACCCGACTTTCCTCCTCGAGGTCCTCTAGGAACTAAGTGAGAGTACTTATACACATAGTGAAAAGGATACAGTGAGCTTTTACTCTCAGTTTATTTCCAGTATCAATTGTTGCGGCCGACTTCAAATCATCCACTTATCACGCCAAATGGGTGTACTCCAGATGTTCCCCGAAATCCTATGACCCAACTCTCCAAGGAAGTCTATCCCCCAAGCGAGAGAGGGAATTGGACAATGGTAGTCACGGTTGCACCGGTAAGCCCGATGCCGCCCGGTGTGCGTGAAACGCTACCACGCCAGAATGAAAGGTTGCAACCTTGTATGCAATGTACATTTAATATATCACATTAGGAGAACAACAAAGTAGGTTGCCTCCGAGCAGTCATAAGATTGCACATTGACAAGTAAACACGCGAGGCATGCTATGACAGGAAATTTCACTTGTAAGGCACATGAAGTTATATGAATATTAAACGGGCAGCCATGTAACACATGTAAATCAAGTCATATAACTCATTTCGGGGTTCATGTAATCAAATAATAAGGTCATACAACATGCAACGACGTCTACGTGGGACCGGGTACAAGAAAAGTCTACTTATCAATATGTAATCATTGGAATCACATTTCAAGTATACTTAACATTTCTTAGGCAGCCCACTAATCACACAATTAAACACATTAATCATATGATCATCCCTTAACGAGATTTCATAGTTAATAGGGTTTCAATTCATGCTTACACGTGCGATTAAGTCTCATTTTTGTCACGTAATTCAACCCAAGCCATGCATCGATTAATTAAAACACACTCAATCATCCAAAATAGTCCACACAACATCCAAGTGCCACAATCCCAAGCATTTAATACCACAAGAGAAGTTACAAAAATTTTCAAGGCATATTACTAGATAAAAATCTCACTGCAATGGTCTGTGTTCCCACAATCATTTAGACATGCCAACAATCTCCAATTTCAGTGAACAACATTTCAAATTAAATATTATTAAGTGAACTAAATCCAAAAACAAACCTCACATCATTTGGAGTTCGGATTCAAGAGTTATAGCCAAAACCGTGAGACTACGCAAAACTGTCCAGATTTGTACACATTTCAATACTTGTCATTTTTTTGGGCCTTAGGGTCAGATTTAGCCTTAGTCTATTTCTGACAAAAATGTCCGGAACTGAAAAATATAGCAACCTACCAAATTTTATGCATTTTAGATAAAATTTGCTAAGTCAAAACTGGTTTGTTCTACAAGGACAGTGAACTGCTAAAAACCTGCTCTATTTTCCCAGATTTTCCAGATTTGGACACCTTTCGATGTTTTTCCATTTGGAAGACCTTAGAGTCAAAATTGTCCTTGGCCTATTTCAATGAAAAATGCTCAGAACTTGAAAAACTACTCACCTACCAATTTCCATGCATTTTCAACATCGTCTACTAGGCAAAATTCACTTCGTTCTAACAAATCAGAAATCTTTCATTTTTGCGATTTCACTTATCTTCAAATTCCAGCTAAATATCTTGCCATGCATGGTTACAAAAGCTCATGTACACACACATACCACAAGTACAGAGGTAAAAATAGACATATGAAGGCATGCATGTGGTTTTTGAAAGCTTTTAAAAAAAGATTAATCCTCACCTTAGCCTATTGACAACAAATGATGCTCAAACTCTTGAAGATGCACAAATGGTCTTCTCTCCTTGTTTGGCCGAGAGATATTGCTTGATTTCTTTAATTATTAGCTGAGTTACCATGTCCTTAGTATGTGCATGTGGTTAGAACAAAAGGGAGATGAAGGAAAAGCTATCAAACATACCTAGGGCCGAATGAGTGTTCTATGAGCTTGCATGCATGTTTCTTTGCTTCTAGCTTGCTTGGTCGAGCTTTCTAGGGCCGTGAGTGTCTTGAGCAACCTTAGGATGATGAGCTTAAGCTATGGAGAGGTGATGAAGCAGCCTAGGCCGAGAGAGAGTGTAAATGAGAGAATGAGAAGTTGAAATGAATGAAGTGTTGGTGTTTGTGAGTGTGTCGGCCTAAGGCTTCAAAATTCCTGATTTTTTGTGTCTTCAAGAGCATATTTTGAATCATCTTAGCATGGGAAATTGAGTAGGCCGAGGGTGTGGTGCATTGGGTAGGGTTTTAGGTTATTTTTTTATGCTTTGTGTCATAGGTTGTCTAGGTATGATTTTTGAATTATGCAAATCCTTGTCAAATGCATCATGTGGTCGGCCAAGCTAGTGTTCCAATCTGAAATTTTGTTATGTTTTGAGCATTATTATATTGTGTGTTTGGGATGTGCAAAAGAATAAAGAATAAAGAATAAGAATGTTTAGCTTTTGGTGAAATTTCGTCTTCTAGTGAGTTGAAGTAGCATTTTAATATTAGTTAGTGGAGTTTGTAGGATTAATTAATGATCTAGTGCTTCGTGTAAGATGCTTTCAAATCCCGGTACATCTTCGTTCCGCCGGGGTGAATAGTGTATCTTGAGTTATGGGTTTCTTCAAGAATCTTCTTTTTCAACTTTGGATCATTAGGAACACAAATTCGATTCCTGAACCTCCAAATACCATCACTATGAAACTTGAAATCTGTGTTCCTTTCTTTAATCTTCTGAAACTGTTGGTCCTTCTGTTGAGCCTCTCGTAATTCAGACAACAAGGTCGATTGAATTTGTGTAATGGCAAATAATAACCCTTTTTGAGTCAATTGTGGATTCCACGAAAATGCTTCCTCTAACAACTCCAGTACCTTAACTTCTAGTTTTGACATGCTCGCTTTCCGACTTAAGGCATCTGCAACTACATTTTCTTTACCGGGCACATAATTGATTGTGCAGTTATAATCATCCAAAAGCTCCGTGTCACGCCCCAACCCGACCTATAGAGGTTAGACTAGGGTGTGATCTAAACATTCAAGTCTTTTCACGTACTTAATCGTTCATGAAGGTTTAATACTTAACGTTTAGCCTAAACTCCACAAATTCTCTGGAAAACCGACAGCATAACGGCTGTAATTGGGCTAATTAGTTTGACCTAATTTTCTAAATGCCTCAAAATTTCCAATCTCAATTTCATTTCCAACTAAGATTATTATTTATCACCAATCGAAATGCCTACTAGTTATCTCGAAGTCTCGTTTGATTAACAACCTAGCATGATAGTATGTCTCGTTTGTTTGTTAATCCTTGTTACAAAAGTACCTATTGATTTTAGCCTACCAATGAGTCCTTGCTTAAGATTGGATAGATTCATTTGACCTGATACTTCATAAACCTGTGATAGATACTAACCAGTAGTGATAGCAAAAACGACCATAGTAGTGTCTATCTAGTTATGATCAGTACAAGCCAAAATTAGACCCCAAATTACAACGGGAGTCATATACAATACAAAAACAAGCAACATAAGAAATAGTCTTCAAGCAACATATCATTCACAAAATGGCCATAGTCACGTAAGGCACGTAGGGCAAACAATCATTCCAAGGAATCATCATTAGGCACGTTGTCCTCAAGTACCTATTCCTGGTCTTCTTCACCTGAGATGATAAAAGATGCTGAGTCCTTATGAACTCAGCGAGGGGGAACGAGAAATAAGTTTGGAAACTCTTTTTCCGGTTCAACTTATGAAAACCCTTTTGCAAGCATGACATATATCACAAGTAAGTACATAATGTAATGTAAAACTAAAAGAACGCAATTACACGTCTTTCCTCCCCGAGGTCCTCTAGGAACCAAGTGAGAGTACTTATACACATAGTAAAAATGATACAGTGAGCTTTTGCTCACATTTCATTTCTAGTATCAGTTGTTGCGGACGACTTCAATTCATCCCCTTATCACGCCAAATGGGTGTACTCCGGATGTACCCCGAAATCCTATGACCCAACTCTTCGAGGAAATCTAGCCCCCAAGCGAGAGAGAGAATTGGATAATGGTAGTCACGGTTGCACCGGCAAGCCTGATGCCGCCTGGTGTGCGTGAACGCTACCATACCAGAATGAAAGGTTGCAACCTTGTATGCAATGCACATTTATGACATTTAATATATCACATTTGGAGGACAACAAAGTAGGTTGCCTCCGAGCAGTCATAAGATTGCACATTGACAAGTAAACACGCGAGGCATGATATGACAGGTAATTTCACTTGTGAAGCACATGGAGTCATATGAATATTAAACGGGCAGCCATGTAACGCATGTAAATCAAGTCATATAACTCATTTCGAAGTTCACGTAATCAAATAATAAAATTATACAACATGCAACGACGTCTACGTGGGACCGGGTGCAAGAAAGGCCTACTTGTCAACATGTAATCATCAGAACCATACTTAGGGCTATAAGGGCAACTACGGGCAGCCTACTAATCACATAATTAAACACGATATTCATAGGATCAACACTTAGCGAGTTTTCCTAGTCATTAGGGTTCCAATTCATGTTCACCCGTGCGATTAAGCCCTAAGTTGTAACGTAATTAAACTCAAGCCATGCATCGACTAATTAAAACACCCTCAAGTATTCAAAACAGTCCACACAACATCCAAGTGCCACAATCCCGAGCATTTAATACAACAAGAGAAGTTACAATAATTTTCAAAGCAAATCACTAGATGAAAACCTCACTGCAATGGTCTGTTTTCTCACAATCATTGAGACCCGTAAACAATTTCCAATTCCAGTGATCAAAATTTCAAATTAAAGTTTAAGGAGTGAACTAAATCCAGAAACAAACCTCGCATCATTTGGAGTTAGGATTCAAGAGTTATAGCCAAAACCGTGAGACTACGCAAAACTGTCCAGATTTGCACACATTTCAATACTTGTCGTTTTTTAGGGCCTTAGGGTAAGATTTAGCCTTAGTCTATTTCTGACAAAAATGTCCAGAACTGAAAAATATAGCAACATACCAAATTTAATGCATTGTGGATGTCATTTACTAAGTCAACACTGGTTCGTTCTACAAGGACAGTGAATCTGCCAAGACCTGCTTCATTTTCCCAGATTTTCCAGATTTGGGTACCTTTCGATGTTTTGCCATTTTGGGGACCTTAGAGTCAAAATTAGCTTTGGCCTATTTCTGCGAAAAATGCTCATAACTGGCAAAGCTAATCACCTACGAACTTTCACGCATTTTCAATATCATTTACCTGGTCAAAATCACTTCGCTCCAACAAAACAGAAAGTTGCCAAATACGTGATTTCACCTATCTTCAGATTCTAGCCAAATATCTTGCCATGCATGTTTACCAAAGCTCATGTACACACATATATCACAAGTACAGAGGTAAAAATAGACATTTAAAGGCATGCATGTGGTTTTTGAAAGCTTCTCAAAGAGTTTTAGCCCTCACCTTAGCAAGACAACAAAGAAGATGCACAAAACTCTTGATGATGCACAAGGTCATCCTTTTTCCTTGCTTAGCCGAGAGACAACTTGAGATTCTCTAATTCCTAGCTTAGTAACCATGTTCTTAGTATGTGCAAGTGGCTAGAACCAAAAGAAAAAGAAATAGTAGCTATTAAACTTACCTAAGCCGAAATGAATGTGCTAAGAGCTTGCATGTGTGTGTTTTTGCATTCTAGCTTGCTTGGTTGAGTTCCTTAGGGTCTTGCGTGTCTTGAAGAACCTTTGGATGAAGAACTTAAGCCGTCGAGAGTGAAATAGCAGCTAGGGCCGAGAGAGAGAGAGAAGAAATGAGAGAGTGAGAGAAAAATGAGAGAAAGAAAGAAAGAATGAAAGAAAAATGAAAAGCTTGTAGAATGTGATGCTTGTGTCGGCCTAGGGCCTTGAAAAATTCAGAATTGTGTCTTCAAGGAGCATGTTTGAATCACCTAGCATGGGCATTTGCATGTGTCGAGAATGGGGTGCATTGGGTAGGGTTTTAAGCCATTTTTGTTTTGTTTTGTGTCATAACTTGTCATAGAATGTCTAGGTATAAAATTTGAAATTGCAAAGCATTAAAAAAAAGCTCCATGTGGTCGGCCAAGCTTGTGCAAAATTCTGAATTTTTGTCTTGGTTGAGCATTATTTAATTGAGTGCTTGGAATATGCAAAAGGATAAAGAATAAAGAATGAGAATGTCTAGCTTTTGGTGCAATTTCGTCTTCTAGTGAGTTGATTTAGCATTTCAATATTAGTTAGTGGAGTTTGTAGGATTAATTAATGATCTAGTACTTCATGTAAGATGCTTTCTTGATTAACGTGTGGGCACGGTTTTCTAGGTTTAGGGCACGTACTACGAGACAAATGCACGTTTTTCAAGTAAATGCATGCAACCCTAAATGTATGCACGTAATTCAATGCAAGGCACACAAAACGAAACACGACTCTTAAACCTAGGTCAAGGCACGCAAATCTAGGTTAGGTACACAAAATGAGGTATCGCACGTAAATCGAGGTTGGGCCTCACATCCTCCCCTCCTTAAAAGAATTTCGTCCCGAAATTCAATATTACCTTTGAAATAAAGCTGGATACTGTTGCTCCATCTGGTCTCGCCTTTTCCACGTTGCTTCTTCAACTCCATGATGATCCCACAATACTTTCACCATCAGTATAGATTTGTTGCGCAACTCCCGATCTTGCTGGTCTAGGATCCGAATGGGTTTCTCTTCATAAGACAAGTTCTCCGGAAGCTGCAACGGCTCTGGCTCCAAGAAGTGCGATGGATCATGATGATACTTCCGTAGCATTGAAACATGAAAGACATCATGAATATTGGAGAGGTTTTAGGGTAGTTCCAGGCGATACGCCAATTTGCCAACCTTCTCAATTATCTCAAATGGTCCTACAAACCTCGGGCTCAACTTTCCACCCTTGCCGTGTTTAATCAGTCCCTTCCGAGATGATATCTTCAAGAACACCTTGTCGCCGACCTCAAACTCTAGACTTCGTCTCCATCGGTCTGCATAACTTTTCTGCTTGCTTTGTGCGGTAAGCATCCGTTTCCGGATGAGGTGGACATTATCAACAGTCTTCATAAGTTCAGGTAGAAGGGTCGGGTCAAAAGTCTTCGTCTCACCTACTTCATCCCAGTAAATTGTGGATCGACACTTACGTTCATACAATGCCTCAAACGGGGCCATCTCGATAGTGGCCTGATAACTGTTATTATAAGCGAACTCCGCTAGAGACAGATATTTTTCCCAACCTTTCCCGAAGTCTAAAACACACGCCCTCAGCATATCCTCCAGAATCTGAATAGTTCTCTCAGATTGTCCATCAGTCTGAGGGTGATAAGCCGTGCTGAAACTCAACTTCGTTCCCAAAGCTTCTTGCAATCGCTTCCAAAATCAGGAAGTAAAACGAGGATCCCTATCCGATACAATACTCACAGGCATCCCGTGCAACCTTACAATATCCGCCACATACATATCTCCCAATTTCTCAGAACTATCCTCCTTGTTCATCGGTAAAAAGTGCGCTGACATAGTCAATCTATCTACTATGACCCAAACGGCGTCATGACCCTTTTGTGACCTAGGCAGGTCCATGACAAAGTCCATAGTTATATGTTCCCATTTCCATTGAGGAATTTCCAACGGCTGAAGTAAACCTGCTGGTCGTTGATGTTCTGCTTTGACTTTTTGGCAAGTCAAATACATTGCCACAAACTCTGCAATCTCTCTCTTCATATTATTCCACCAATAGTGTTGCTTCAAATCCCGGTACATCTTTGTTCCGGTGGGATGAATAGTGTATCTTGAACTATAGGCTTCTTCAAGAATCTTCTTTTTTAGCTCTGGCTCATTAGGAACACAAATCCGGTCCCTAAACCTCCAAATACCATCATCATGTAACTTGAAATCTATGTTGCTTTCTTTAATCTTCTGAAACTGTTGGTCCTTCTGTTGAGCCTCTCGTAATTCAGACAACAAGGTCGATTGAACCTGTGTAGTGGCAAATAGTAACCCTTTTTGAGTCAATTGTGGTTTCCACAAAAATGCTTCCTCTAACAACTCCTGTACCTTAACTTCCAGTTTTGCCATGCTCGCTTTCCGACTTAAGGCATCTACAACTATATTTGCTTTACCGGGCACGTAATTGATTGTGCAGTTATAATCATCCAAAAGCTCCATCCACCGTCTTTGCCTCATGTTCAACTCCTTTTGTGAGAACAAGTATATCAAGCTCTTGTGATCAGTAAACTCCTCGAACTTGTTACCCCACAGATAGTGCCTCCATTTCTTGAGTGCAAACACAATAGCCGCTAACTCCAAATCATGCGTCGGGTAGTTCAATTCATACGGCTTCGGTTTCCTAGAAGCATACGCAATCACTCCATCATTTTGCATCAACACACAACCCAATCCTTCCTCCGAAGCATCGCTATAGATTACAAAACCTTGACTCCCTCCAGGCAATGTAAGAACAGGTACAGTAGTCAATCTCTTTTTCAATTCTTGGAAGCTGTTCTCACACTTATCATCCTACACGAACTTCGTTTTCTTTTGAGTGAGCTTTGTAAGCGGTCCTCCAATCTTTGAGAAATCCTTCACGAACCTCCGATAATAGCCGGCTAGACTGAGAAAACTCTGAACTTTCGTAACATTTTCTGGCTTCTTCCAAGACATCACCGCATCTATCTTTGCTGGGTCCACTGCTATTCCTTCTTGGGATATGATGTGCCCCAAGAATGCAATCTGCCGCAACCAAAATTCACATTTGCTAAACTTCGCATACAATTGATGCTCTCGAAGTTTCTGCAATACCAATCGCAGATGTTGTTCATGCTCAGCCTCGGATTTCGAGTATACCAAAATATCATCAATAAAGATCACCACAAATTGGTCCAAGTAGGGTTGAAACACCCTGTACATCAAGTCCATAAAAGCTGCAGGGGCATTAGTTAGCCCAAATGGCATCACCACATATTCATAATGCCCATATCTCGTCCTGAAAGCCGTTTTAGGCACATCCTCCTTTTTGATTCCCAACTGATAGTACCCTTGCCTCAAGTCGAGCTTCGAATACACTTTGGCTCCTTGAAGTTGATCAAATAACTTGTCGATCAGCGGAAGTGGGTACTTATTCTTGACGGTTACTTGGTTCAATCCTCGGTAATCGATGCATAGCCTTAACGTTCCGTCTTTCTTCTTTACAAATAGGACTGGCGCACCCCATGGAGAAGAACTTGGTTGAACAAACCCCTTCTTCAACAATCCTTGCAATTGGTCCTTCAATTCTTGTAGCTCGGCTGGTGTCATACGATAGGGAGCTTTAGATATTGGCTGGGTGCCAGGCAGTAATTCTATAATGAACTCGATCTCCTGATTTGGGGGTAAACCGGACAATTCTTTAGGAAACACATCCGCATAATCTTTAATCACTGGCATCTCCTCCAACTTAGCTTTGTCCAAAGGCTTGTTGATGAGGTAAGCTAAGTATCCACTACATCCTTTTCTCAAGGACTTCACTACTTTTGTAGATGAAATGATGGAACTCCCGGTGAAGTCTCTTTGACCCATTACCTCCAATATGGGTTGGCCAGGTATCTGGAACGTTACAATCTTCGTCCGGCAATCTTGTTAGGCATGATGCTTTGCCTATTAGTCCATCCCTAAAATGACTTCATAGTCTCGAAAGGGTAATACAATAAGATTGGCTGATAATTCCCTATCTTTAATTTGGATTTTACATGCTTTACAAGCTGAGCTAGTAACAAGTTTAGAACCCATCGGAGTACCAACTTCTACTTCGTAAGGCAAACATACAACTTTTAGTTTCACACGTTGCACACATAAGGGAGTAATAAATGAATGAGTAGCACCTGGATCAATTAGCACCCTAACAGGTTGATTCAGTATCAAGAATGTACCTTCAATAACAGCGGTCTCCTCTGGAAGCTCCTCGCACTCAATAACATAAGCTCGGGCCTGAACTCTAGGAACTGGAGTCTTGCCTCTACCAGCTGATTTAACTTAATTTTGTCCTCCTTGCCATTTAGGGCAATCCTTGATCTGATGCTGATCACTACCACACCGCACACATCGTCCTGACTTTTTCCAGCACTGGGCCTCGGTATGCCCCTTCTTGTCACAGTAAGAACAATTGATAGACTGAGTAGCAGGTGAACTACTTGTGGATTCGCGGGTGGAAGAGGTTGATGGTGCTTTAGTTGGGCCACGGTTATTAACTGGTCTGTTCTGGCTCTGGCCCTGACTACGACTCTGAATCTGGAATTTTCTCTGTTGACCTGGAGGCTGATATGGTTTCTTGTTCGGCTGACTTGAACTGGCTCTATCAAGTTTCCTCTTCTCAACTCGGGAAGCAGCAGCAAGGAGAGCAGAATAGGTATCGAAGTCATGCGAAGGCAACTGGCCCTAAATTTCTGGCCTCAACCCATTCATAAATTTCCACATCTTCGCCTCAGGGGTACTGACCATGTATTGAGCATAGCGGGACAGTTGGTCAAAACGAGCCTCGTATTGGGCCACCGTCATGTTACCCTAGTTCAAGTGCATGAATTCCTCAATCCACCTCTGCCTGGAAACTGCAGGTACGTATTTCTCCTTGAATGCCTTAACGAAATTACCCCACAAGGGAGGTGTCTGATCAGTTTCCCAAAGTGCCTCCACAGTGTGCCACCAATGCTCAGCATCTTCGTGCAACAGAAACACAATGAACTCAACCTTTTCTTCATCAGTATAGTCAAGTGGCCTGAAAATCCTCTCGATCTCAGACAGCCAAGCCTCTGCCTTTTCATCATCAGCTTCTCTGTGGAATTTAGACGGGCGAAAGTCAAGGAACTCCCGCATTTTGCTATGTCTCCCATGGTTACCATTATTCCTGTTGTTGTTGTTTGCTTCACGTGTATCTTGACGTTCCATCACTCGCGACACGCAATCCATGGCATTCGCCATCATATTAAACATAGCCATGCCGGGATTCGTTTGATGAGCATCTTCGGTCTCTTGGGGTTTACCGCTCCTATTAGTAGTGAGGGTACTAGGGCCAGCCATCTATAGACACAGATTACGATGCACAACTTATTGGAATACGACAAACAAGAATTTAATGCATAAGATATGCAACATATAACTTCATATAGATACACAATTTCTAGAAACCATAAAGACATGTTAATCACATAAGCACATAGAACATAGAAGGCACAATTAACATTATCACACATTATCACACATAAACAAGTCATCCTAATAACCTTAGGGCTTCTACCCATGGTCAGAGAGTTAAACCCGGCTTAAACAATCTAAGCTCTGATACTATTTAGATAAGGTGTCACGCCCCAACCCGACCTATAGAGGTTAGACTAGGGTGTGATTTAAACATTCAAGTCTTTTCACGTACTTAATCGTTCATGAAGGTTTAATACTTAACGTTTAGCATAAACTCCACAAATTCTCTGAAAAATCGGCAGCATAACGGCCGTAATTGGGCTCTTTAGTTTGACCTAATTTTCTAAACGCCTCAAAATTTCCAATCTCAATTTCATTTCCAACTAAGATTACTATTTATCACCAATCGAAATGCCTACTAGTTATCTCGAAGTCTCGTTTGATTAACAACCTAGCATAATACTATGTCTCGTTTGTTTGTTAATCCTTGTTACAAAAGTACCTGTTGATCTTAGCCTACCAATGAGTCCCTGCTTAAGATTGGATAGATTCATTTTACCTGATACTTCATAAACCTGCGATAGATACTAACCAGTAGTGATAGCAAAAACGACCATAGTAGTGTATATCTAGTTATGATCAGTACAAGCCAAAATTAGACCCAAAATTACAACGGGGGTCATATACAATACAACAACAAGCAACATAAGAAATAGTCTTCAAGCAACATATCATTCACAAAATGGCCATAGTCAAGTAAGGCACGTAGGGCAAGCAATCATTCCAAGGAATCATCATTAGGCACGTTGTTCTCGGGTACCTGTTCCTGGTCTTCTTCACTTGAGATGATAAAAGAGGGTGAGTCCTTATGAACTCAGCGAGGGGGAACGAGAAATAAGTTTTGAAACTCTTTTTCCGGTTCAACTTATGAAAACCCTTTTGCAAGCATGACATATATCACAAGTAAGTACATAATGTAATGTAAAAGTAAAAGAACGCAATTACCCGTCTTTCCTCCCCGAGGTCCTCTAGGAACCAAGCGAGAGTACTTATACACATAGTGAAAATGATACAGTGAGCTTTTGCTCTCAGTTCATTTCCAGTATCAGTTGTTGCAACCGACTTCAATTCATCCCCTTATCATGCCAAATGGGTGTACTCCGGATGTACCCCGAAATCCTACGACCCAACTCTCCGAGGAAGTCTAGCCCCCAAGCGAGAGCGGGAATTGGACAATGGTAGTCACGGTTGCAACGACAAGCCCGATGCCGCCTGGTGTGCGTGAACGCTACCACACCAGAATAAAAGGTTGCAACCTTGTATGCAATGCACATTTATGACATTTAATATATCACATTTGGAGGATAACAAAGTAGGTTGCCTCCGAGCAGCCATAAGATTGCACATTGACAAGTAAACACGCGAGGCATGATATGACAGGTAATTTCACTTGTGAAGCACATGGAGTCATATGAATATTAAACGGGCAGCCATGTAACGCATGTAAATCAAGTCATAAAACTCATTTCGAAGTTCACGTAATCAAATAATAAAATTATACAACATACAACGACGTCTACGTGGGACCGAGTGCAAGAAAGGCCTACTTGTCAACATGTAATCATCGGAACCACACTTAGGGCTATAAGGGAAACTACGGGCAGCCTACTAATCACATAATTAAACACGATATTCATAGGATCAACACTTAGTGAGTTTTCCTAGTCATTAGGGTTCCAATTCATGTTCACCCGTGCGATTAAGCCCTAAGTTGTAACGTAATTAAACTCAAGCCATGCATCGTCTAATTAAAACACCCTCAAGCATTCAAAACAGTCCACACAACATCCAAGTGCCACAATCCCAAGCATTTAATACAACAAGAGAAGTTACAATAATTTTCAAAGCAAATCACTAGATGAAAACCTCACTGCAATGGTCGGTTTTCTCACAATCATTGAGACAATCAAACAATTTCCAATTCCAGTGAACAAAATTTCAAATTAAAGCTTAAGGAGTGAACTAAATCCAGAAACAAATCTCGCATCATTTGGAGTTCGGGTTCAAGAGTTATAGCCAAAACCGTGAGACTATGCAAAACTGTCCAGATTTGCACACATTTTAATACTTGTCATTTTTGATGGCCTTAGGGTCAGATTTAGCCTTACTCTATTTCTGAAAAAAAATGTCTAGAACTGAAAAATATAGCAGCAGACCAAATTTCATTCATTTGCGATGTCATTTACTAAATCAAAACTGGTTCGTTCTACAAGGACAGTGAATCTGCCAAAACCTGCTTCATTTTTCCAGATTTTCCAGATTTGGACACCTTTCGATGTTTTGCCATTTTGGGGACCTTAGAGTCAAAATTAGCTTTGGCCTATTTCTGCAAAAAATGCTCAGAATTGGCAAAACTAGTCACCTACGAACTTTCATGCATTTTCAATATCATTTACCTGGTCAAAATCACTTCGCTCCAACAGAACAGAAAGCTGCCAAATACCCGATTTCACCTATCTTCAGATTCTAGCCAAATATCTTGCCATGCATGTTTACCAAAGCTCATGTACACACATATATCACAAGTACAGAGGTAAAAATAGACATTTAAAGGCATGCATGTGGTTTTTGAAAGCTTCTCAAAGAGTTTTAGCCCTCACCTTAGCAAGACAACAAAGAAGATGCACAAAACTCTTGATGATGCACAAGGTCGTCCTTTTTCCTTGCTTAGCCGAGAGACAACTTGAGATTCTCTAATTTCCTAGCTTAGTAACCACTTTCTTAGTATGTGCAAGTGGCTAGAACCAAAAGAAAAAGAAATAGGAGCTATTAAACTTACCTAAGCCGAAATGAATGTGCTATGAGCTTGCATGTGTGTGTTTTTGCATTCTAGCTTGCTTGGTCGAGTTCCTTAGGGTCTTGCATGTCTTGAAGAACCTTTGGATGAAGAAATTAAGCCATGGAGAGTGAAATAGCCGCTAGGCCCGAGAGAGAGAGAGAAGAAATGAGAGAGTGAGAGAAAAATGAGAGAAAGAAAGAAAGAACGAAAGAAAAATGAAAAGCTTGTAGAATGTGATGCTTGTGTCGGCCTAGGGCCTTGAAAAATTCAGAATTGTGTCTTCAAGGAGCATGTTTGAATCACCTAGCTTGGGCATTTGCATGTGTCGAGAATGGGGTGCATTGGGTAGGGTTTTAAGCCTTTTTTTGTGTCATAACTTGTCATAGAATGTCTAGGTATAAACTTTGAAATTGCAAAGCATTAAAAAAAAGCTCTATGTGGTCCGCCAAGCTTGTGCAAAATTCTGAATTTTTGTCTTGGTTGAGCATTATTTAATTGAGTGCTTGGAATATGCAAAAGGATAAAGAATAAAGAATGAGAATGTCTAGCTTTTGGTGCAATTTCGTCTTCTAGTGAGTTGATTTAGCATTTTAATATTAGTTAGTGAAGTTTGTAGGATTAATTAATGATCTAGTGCTTTGTGTAAGATGCTTTCTTGATTAACGTGTGGGCACGCTTTCCCAAGTTTAGGGCATGCACTACGAGGTAGGGCACGAACTACGAGATGAATGCACGTTTCTCAAGTAAATGCACGCAACCCTAAATGTATGCACGTAATTCAATGCAAGGCACACAAAACGAAACACGACTCTTAAACCTAGGTCAAGGCACGCAAATCTAGGTTAGGCATATGAAACGAGGTATCGCACGTAAATCGAGGTCAGGCCTCACACTCCATCCACCGCCTTTGCCTCATGTTCAACTCTTTTTGTAAGAACAAGTATTTCAAGCTCTTGTGATCAATAAACACCTCAAACTTGTTACCCCACAGATAGTGCCTCCATTTCTTGAGTGCAAACACAATAGGCGCTAACTCTAAATCATGCGTCGGGTAATTCAATTCATATGGCTTGGGCTTCCTAGAGGCATACGCAATCACTCTACCATTTTGCATCAACACACACCCCAGTCCTTCTTTGGAAGCATCGCTATAGATTACAAAGCCTTGACTCCCTTCAGGCAATGCAAGAACAGGTGCGGTAGTCAATCTTTTCTTCAGTTCTTGAAAGCTGTTCTCACACTTGTCATCCCACATGAACTTTGTTTTCTTTTGAGTGAACTTTGTAAGCGGTCTTGCAATCTTTGAGAAATCCTTCACGAACCTGCGATAATAGCCGGCTAGACCGAGAAAACTCTGAACTTTCGTAACATTTTCCGGCTTCTTCCAAGACATCACCGCATCTATCTTTGCTGAGTCCACCACTATTCCCTCTTGGGATATAATGTGCCCCAAAAATGCAATCTGGCGCAACCAAAATTCACATTTGCTAAACTTCGCATACAATTGATGCTCTCGAAGTTTCTGCAATACCAATCACAGATGTTGTTCATGCTCAGCCTCGGATTTCGAGTATACCAAAATATCATCAATAAAGATCACCACAAATTGGTCCAAGTAGGATTGAAACACCCTATGCATCAAGTCCATAAAAGCTGCAGGGGCATTAGTTAGCCCAAATGGCATCACCACAAATTCATAATGCCTATATCTCGTCCTGAAAGCCGTTTTAGGCACATCCTCCTTTTTGATCCGCAACTGGTAGTACCCTTGTCTCAAGTCTAGTTTTGAATACACTTTAGCTCCTTGAAGTTGATCAAACAACTCGTCGATCAGTGGAAGTGGGTATTTATTCTTGACGGTCACTTGGGTCAATCCTCGATAATCGATGCATAGCCTCAACGTTCCGTCTTTCTTCTTTACAAATAGGACTGGTGCACCCCACAGAGAAGAACTTGGTTGAACGAACCCCTTCTTCTACGATCCTTGCAATTGGTCCTTCAATTCTTGTAGCTCGGCTGGTGCCATACGATAGGGAGCTTTAGATACCGGCTGGGTGCCAGGCAGTAATTCTATAATGAACTCGATCTCCTGATTTGGGGTGGAAACATATATGCATAATCTTTAATCACTAGCATCTCCTCTAACTTAGCTTTGTCCGACGGCTTGTTGATGAGGTAAGCTAAGTATCCACTACACCCTTTTCTTAAGGACTTCATTGCTTTCGTAGATGAAATGATGGAACTCCCGGTGAAGTCTCTTCAACCTATTACCTCCAATATTGGTTGACCAGGTATTTGGAATGTTACAATCTTCGTCCGGCAATCTAGTTGGGCATGATGCTTTTGCCAACTAGTCCATCCCTAAGATGACTTCATAGTCTCGAAAGGGTAACACTATAAGATTGGCTGAGAATTCCCTATCCTTAATTTGGATTATACATACTTTACAAGCTGAGCGAGTAACAAGTTTAGAACCCATCGGAGTACCAACTTCTACTTCGTAAGGCAAACATATAACTCGTAATTTCACACGTTGCACACATAAGGAAGTAATAAACGAATGAGTAGCACCTGGATCAATTAGCACCCTAACAGGTTGATTCAGTATCAAGAATGTACCTTCAACAACATCAGTCTCCTCAGGAAGCTCCTCGCACTCAATAGCATAAGCTCGGGCCTGAACTCTAGGAACTGGAGTCTTGCCTCTACCAGCTGGTTTAATCTGATTTTGTCCTCCTTGCCATTTAGGGCAATCCTTGATCTGATGCTGATCACTGCCACACTGCACACATCGTCCTGACTTCTTCCAGCACTGGGCCTCGGTATGACCCTTCTTGTCACAGTAAGAACAGTTGATATACTAAGTAGCAGGTGAACTACATGTAGATCCGCGGGTGGAAGAGGCTGATGGTTCTTTAGTCGGGCCACGGTTATTGACTGGCCTGTTCTAGCTCTGGAACTCTGAGTCTAGAATTTCCTCTGTTGTCCTGGAGGCAGATATGGTTTCTTGTTCGGCTGGCTTGAACTGGCTCTATCAAGTTTCCTCTTCTTAACTCGGGAAGCAGCAGCAAGGAGAGCAGAATAGGTAGTGAAGTCATGCGAAGCCAATTGATCCTGGATTTCTGGCCTCAATCCATTCGTAAATTTCCACATCTTCGCCTCAGGAGTACTGACCATGTATTGAGCATAGCGGGACAGTCGGTCAAAACGAGCCTCATACTGGGCCACCGTCATGTTACCCTGGTTCAAGTGCATAAATTCCTCAATTCGCCTCTGCCTGAAAACTGCAGGTGCGTATTTCTCCTTGAATGCCTTAACGAAATTACTCCACAAGCGAGGTGTATGATCAGTTTCCCAAAGTGCTTCCACAGTGTGCCACCAATGCTCAGCATCCCCGTGCAATAGAAACACAGCAAACTCAACCTTTTCTTCATCAGTATAGTCAAGTGGTCTGAAAATCCTTTCAATCTCAGACAGCCAAGTCTCTTCCTTTTCATCATCAGCTTACCCGATGAATTTTGACGGGTGAAAGTCAAGGAACTTCCGCATTCTGTTGTTTCTCCCATTGTTACCACCATTCCTGTTATTGTTGTTGTTGTTTGCTTCACGTTCATTTTGACGTTCCATCACTCGCGACACATGATCCATAGCATTCGCCATCATGTTAAACATAGCCATGCTGGGATTAGTGTGATGAGCATCTCCGACCTCTTGGGGCTCACCGCTCCTATTAGTATTGCGGGTACTAGGGTCAGCCATCTATAGGCACAGATTATGATGCACAATTTATTGGAATACGACAAAACAAGAATTTAATACATAAGGTATGCAACATACAATTTTACATAGACATACGATTCTCGAAATAGTTAAGACATGTTAACCACCTAAGCATATAGAAACAGAGAAGGCACAATTAATATTGTCACACAATAACACACATAAACAAGTCATCCCAATAACCTTTGGGCTTCTACCCATGGTCCGAGAGTTAAACCCGGCTTAAGCAATCTAAGCTCTGATACCATTAATATAAGGTGTCACGCCTCAACTCGACCTATAGAGGTTAGACTAGGATGTGATCTAAACATTCATTTCATTTCACGTACTTAATCGTTCATTAAGGTTTAACACTTAACGTCAGCCTAAACTCCAAAAATTCTCCAGAAAACCGGCAGCATAACGACTGCAATTGGGCTATTTAGTTTGACCTAATTTCCTAAACGCCTTAAAACTTTCAATCTCAAATTTGATTCCAACTAAGATTACTATTTATCACCAATCGAAATGCCTACTAATTATCTCGAAGTCTCGCTTGATTAACACCTAGCATAGCAACTATGTCTCGTTTATGTGTCAATCCTTGTTACAAAAGTACCTGTTGATCTTAACTTACCAATGAGTACCTGCTTAAGAGTAGATAGATTCATTTTACTTATCCCTTTACCTAATACTTCATAAGCCTATGATAGACACTAAACCAAAGTTATGATAGCAAAATGACCAGAAGAGTGTCTATCTAGTTATGATCAGTACAAACCAAAATTTGACCCCAAATTACAACAGGGGTCATTTACAATCGCAATGACAAACAACAAAATAGATGATCTTCAAACAACATATCGTTCACAAAATAGCCACAACCACGAAAGGCACGTAGGGCATACAATCACTCCAAGGAGTCATCAATAGGCACATTATCCTCAGGTACCTGTTCCTGATCTTCTTCACCTGAGATGATAAAAGAGGGTGAGTCCTTATGAACTTAGCGAGGAGGAACGAGAAATAAGTTTTGAAACTCTTTTTCCGGTTCAACTTATGAAAACCCTTTTTTGCAAGCATGACATATATCACAAGTAAGTTCATAATGTAATATAAAAGTAAAAGAACACAATTACCCGTCTTTCCTCCCCGAGGTCCTCTAGGAACCAAGCGAGAGTACTTATACACATAGTGAAAAGGATACGGCAAGCTTTTGCTTTCATTTTATTTCCAGTATCAGTTGTTGTGGCCGACTTCAAATCATCCACTTATCACGCCAAATGGGTGTACTTCGGATGTACCCCAAAATCCTACGACCCAACTCTCCGAGGAAGTCTAGCCCTCAAGCGAGAGAGGGAATTGGACAATGGTAGTCACGGTTGCACCGACAAGCCCAATGCCGCCCGGTATGCGTTAAACGCTACCACGCCAGAATGAAAGGTTGCAACCTTGTATGCAATGCACATTTATGACATTTAATATATCACATTAGGAGGACAACAAAGTAAGTTGCCTCCGAGCAGTCATAAGATTGCACATTGACAAGTAAACACGCGAGGCATGCCATGACAGGAAATTTCACTTGTAAGGCACATGGAGTTATATGAATATTAAACGGGCAGCCATGTAACACATGTAAATCAAGTCATATAACTCATTTCGGGGTTCACGTAATCAAATAATAAGGTCATACAACATGCAACGACGTCTACGTGGGACCGGGTGCAAAAAAAAGTCTACTTATCAATATGTAATCATTGGAATCACATTTCAAGTATACTTAACATTTCTTAGGCAGCCCACTAATCAAACAATTAAACACATTAATCATATGATCCTCCCTTAGCGAGATTTCATAGTTAATAGGGTTTCAATTCATGCTTACACGTGTGATTAAGTCTCATTTTTGTCACGTAATTCAACCCAAGCCATGCATCGATTAATTAAAACACCCTCAATCATCCAAAATAGTCCACACAACATCCAAGTTCCACAATCCCAACCATTTAATACCACAAGAGAAGTTACAACAATTTTCAAGGCATATTACTAGATAAAAATCTCACTGCAATGGTCTGTTTTCCCACAATCATTTAGATATGCCGAAAATCTCCAATTTCAGTGAACAAAATGTCAAATTAAATCTTATTAAGTTAACTAAATCCAGAAGCAAACCTCGCATCATTTGGAGTTCGGATTCAAGAGTTATAGCCAAAACCGTGAGACTACGCAAAACTGTCCAGATTTGCACACATTTCAATACTTGTCATTTTTTAGGGCCTTAGGGTCAGATTTAGCCTTAGTCTATTTCTGACAAACATGTCCAGAACTGAAAAATATAGTAACTTACCAAATTTCATGCATTTTAGATATCATTTTCTAAGTCAAAACGGGTTTGTTCTACAAGGACAGTGAACTGCTAAAAACCTGCTCCATTTTCCCAGATTTTCCAGATTTGGACACCTTTCGATTTTTTGTCATTTTGAAGACCTTAGAGTCAAAATTGGCCTTGGCCTATTTCTACGAAAAATTCTCATAACCGGAAAAACTAGTCACCTACCAATTTCCATGCATTTTAAACATCATTTACCAGGCCAAATTAACTTCGTTCTAACAAGTCAGAAATCTGACATTTTTGCGATTTCACTTATCTTCAAATTCCAGCTAAATATCTTGCCATGCATGGTTACAAAAGCTCATGTACACACACATACCACAAGTACAGAGGTAAAAATAGACATATGAAGGCATGCATGTGGTTTTTGAAAGCTTTTAAAAAAAGATTAACCCTCACCTTAGCCTATTGACAACAAATGATGCTCAAACTCTTGAAGATGCACAAATGGTCTTCTCTCCTTGTTTGGCCGAGAGATATTGCTTGATTTCTTTAATTCCTAGCTGAGTTACCATGTCCTTAGTATGTGCATATGGTTAGAACAAAAGGGAGATGAAGGAAAAGCTATCAAACATACCTAGGGCCGAATGAGTGTTCTATGAGCTTGCATGCATGTTTCTTTGCTTCTAGCTTGCTTGGTCGAGCTTCCTAGGGCCTTGAGTGTCTTGAGGAACCTTAGGATGATGAGCTTAAGCTATGGAGAGGTGATGAAGCAGCCTAGGCCGAGAGAGAGAGTGTAAATGAGAGAATGAGAAGTTGAAATGAATGAAGTGTTGGTGTTTGTGAGTGTGTCGGCCTAAGGCTTCAAAATTCCTGATTTTTTGTGTCTTCAAGAGCATATTTTGAATCATCTAAGCATGGGCAATTGAGTGGGCCGAGGGTGTGGTGCATTGGGTAGGGTTTTAGGTTATTTTTTTATGCTTTGTGTCATAGGTTGTCTAGGTATGATTTTTGAATTATGCAAATCCTTGTCAAATGCATCATGTGGTCGGCCAAGCTGGTGTTCCAATCTGAAATTTTGTTATGTTTTGAGCATTATTATATTGTGTGTTTGGGATGTGCAAAAGAATAAAGAATAAAGAATAAAAATGTTTAGCTTTTGGTGAAATTTCGTCTTCTAGTGAGTTGAATTAGCATTTTAATATTAGTTAGTGGAGTTTGTAGGATTAATTAATGATCTAGTGTTTGGTGTAAGATGCTTTCTTGATTAGCGTGCGGGCACGCTTTCCTAGATTTAGGGCAAGCACTACGATGTAAGACATGAACTACGAGACAAATGCACGTTTTCCAAGCAAATGGACGCAACCCTAAATGAATGCACGTAATTCAATGCAAGGCACATAAAATGAAACACGACTCTTAAACCTAGGTCAAGGCATGCAAATCTAGGTTAGGGCACACGAAGCGACATATCGCACGCAAATCGAGGTCGGGCCTCACAACGTAGATGCTGGGCCCGCAAACCGAGGGCGTGGGGCTTGTGACCAGGTATCCGTCGCTTCAGTGCCTATAACTTTTGATCCGTAAGGAGTTACGCGGCGTACAACATACCGTTGGAAAGCTCTCCGAGAGCTCTACGACGAGGGCAATAAGCCTGCTCAGCTGTGCCAGTTTTCAAATCCCAAAATTGAATGTTTTCATCAGTTTCGGAACACTTTTCTTCTTTTACGCTGTTTTTCCGTCTCGGATCGTACGTCGTAAGCCGCGAAAAGGACGACAACCTAATCCATCACATTTCTATTACCGAATCCCACGGCACCTTGGGCAAGACAACTTCACTTCACGTAGAGGCTAGGCTCGCAAACCGAGGGCGTGAGGCTTGAGACCAGGTATCCGTCGCTCCGGTGCCCATAACTTTTGATTCGCAAGGAGTTACACGGCACACAGCATACCGTTGGAAAGCTCTCCGAGAGCTCTACGATGGGGGCACCTAGCATGCTCGGCTGCGCCTATTTTCGGAGCTCAAAATCGAACATTTTCATAAGTTTTGGGACACTTTTCTTCTTTTGAGCTGTTTTTTCGTCTCGGGTCGTACGTCGTGAGCCGCAAAAAGATGACAACCTTATCCATCACATTTCTATTACCGAATCCCACGGCACCTTGGGCAAGGCAACTTCACTTCACGTAGAGGCTGGGCCCACAAACAGAGGGTGTGGGGCTTGTGACCAGGTATCCGTCGCTCCGGTGCCCATAACTTTTGATCCGTAAGGAGTTACGCAGCGCACAGCATACCGTTGGAAAGCTCTCCGAGAGCTCTAAGATGGGGGCAGCAAGCCTACTCGGCTGCGCCTGTTTTTGGAGCCCAAAATTGAACGTTTTCATCAGTTTTGGGATACTATTCTTCTTTTGCGCTATTTTTTCATCCCGGATCGTACGTCGTGAACCGAGAAAAGGACGACAACTTAATCCATCACATTTCTATTACCGAATCCCACGACAACTTTGGCAAGACAACTTCACTTCACGTAGAGGCTGGGCCCGCAAACCGAGGGCGTGGGGTTTGTGACCTGGTATCCGTTGCTCTATTACCCATAACTTTTGATCCATAAGGAGTTACGCGGCGCATATCATACCGTTGGAAAGCTCTCTGAGAGCACTACGATTGAGGCAGCAAGCCTACTCAGCTGCGCCTATTTTCGGATCCCAAAATCAAACGTTTTCATCATTTTCAAGACACTTTTCTTCTTTGGCGCTATTTTTCCATCCCGGATCGTACGTTGTGAGCCTTGAAAAGGACGACAACTTAATCCATCACATTTCTATTACCAAATCCCACGGTACCCTAAGTAAGACAACTTCACTTAATGTAGAGGCTGGGCCCGCAAATCGAGGGCGTGGGGCTTGGGACCAGGTATCTGTCGTTCCGGTTCCCATAACTTTTGATCCATAAGGAGTTACGTGGCGCACAGCATAGCGTTGGAAAGCTCTCAAAGAGCTCTACGGCGGGGGCACCTAGCATGCTTGGCTGCACCTGTTTTCGAAGCACAAAATCGAACATTATCATAAGTTTTGGGGCACTTTTCTTCTTTTACGCTGTTTTTTCGTCCCGGATCGTACGTCGTGAGCCGCGAAAAAGACGATGACCTAATTCATCATATTTCTATTACCGAATCCCACGGAACCTTGGGCAAAACAACCTCACTTCACATAGAGGCTGGGCCTGCAAATCGAGGGCGTGGGGCTTGTGACCAGGTATCCATCGCTCCGGTGCCTATAACTTTTAATCCGTAAGGAGTTACGCGGAGCACAGCATACCGTTGGAAAGCTCCCCGAGAGCTCTACAACGGGGGCACCAAGCCTGCTCGGCTGCGCCTGTTGTCAAAGCACAAAATCTAACGTTTTCATTAGTTTCGAGATACTTTTATTCTTTTAGGCTATTTTTTGTCCCGGATCGTACGTCGTGTGCCGCGAAAAGGATGACAACCTAATCCATCACATTTCTATTATCGAATCCCACGACACCTTGGGCAAGACAACTTCACTTCACGTAGAGGCTGGGCCCGCAAACCAAGGGCGTGGGGCTTGTGACCAGGTATCCGTCGCTCTGGTGCCCATAACTTTTGATCCGTAAGGAGTTACGCGGAGCACATCATACCGGTGGAAAGCTCTCCGAAATCTCTACGATGGGGGACCCAAGCCTGCTCGACTGCATCTATTTTCAAAGCCCAAAATCAAATGTTTTCATCAGTTTCGGGATACTTTCTTCTTTTACACTGTTTTTTCATCTTCGATCATACGTCGTGAGCCGCGAAAAGGACGACAACCTAATCCATCACATTTCTATTAACGAATCCCATGACACCTTGGGCAAGACAACTTCACTTCACGTAGAGGCTGGGCTCACAAACCGAGGGCGTGAGGCTTGTGACCAGGTATCCGTCGCTCCGCTGCCCATAACTTTCGATCCGTAAGGAGTTACGCGGCGCACAGCATACCGTTGGGAAGCTCTCCGAGAGCTCTATGACGGGGGCAGCAAGCTTGCCCAGCTGCGCCTATTTTCGGAGCCAAAAATCAAATGTTTTCATCAATTTCGGGACATTTTTCTTCTTTTGCGCTGTTTTTCTATCACGGATCGTACGTCGTGAGCCGCGAAAAGGACGACAACCTAATTCATCACATTTCTATTTCCTAATCCCATTGTACCTTGGGCAAGACAACTTCACTTCACGTAGAGGCTGGGCTCGAAAACCAAGGGCGTGGGGCTTGTGACCAGGTATCCGTCGCTCCGGTGCCCATAACTTTTGATCCGTAAGGAGTTACGCGACGCACAGCATACTGTTGGGAAGCTCTTCGAGAGCTCTACGATAGGGATAGCAAGCTTGCTCAGCTGCGCCTAGTTTCAAAGCACAAAATCAAACGTTTTCATCAGTTTTGGGATACTTTTCTTCTTTTAAGCTAATTTTTCGTCCCGGATCGTACGTTGTGAGCCGCGAAAAGGACGACAACCTTATCCATCAAATTTCTATTATCAAATCCCACGACATCTTCGGCAAGACAACTTTACTTCACGTAGAGGCTGGGCCCGCAAACCGAGGGCGTGGGGCTTGTGACCAGGTATCCGTCGCTCTAGTACCCAAAACTTTTGATCCGTAAGGAGTTACGCGGAGCACATCATACCGTTGGAATGCTCACCGAGAGCTCTACGACGAGGGCCCCAAGCCTGCTCGGCTGCGTCTATTTTCAAAGCCCAAAATCAAACATTTTCATCAGTTTTGGGATACTTTCTTCTTTTACGCTATTTTTCGGTCCCGAATCGTATGTCGTGAGCGGCGAAAAAGACGACAACCTAATCCATCACATTTCTATTAACGAATCCCACGATACCTTGGGCAAGACAACTTCACTTCACGTAGTGGCTGGGCCCGCAAACTGAGGGCGTGGGGCTTGTGACTAGGTATCCGTCGCTCCGGTGCCCATAACTTTTGATCCGTAAGGAGTTACGTTGCGCATAGCATACCGTTGGAAAGCTCTCTGAGAGCTCTACGATGGGGGCAGCAAGCTTGCTCGGCTACGCCTATTTTCAGAGCCCAAAAATCGAATTTTTTCATCAGTTTCGGTATATTTTTCTTCTTTTGGGCAATTTGTCTATCACGGATCGTACGTCGTGAGCCGCAAAAAGGACAACTACCTTATCCATCACATTTCAATTACCGAATCCCACGGTACCTTGAGCAAGGCAACTTTATTTCACGTAGAGGCTGGGCCCGCAAAATGAGGGCGTGGGGCTTATGACTAGGTATCCGTCGCTCCGGTGCCCATAAATTTTGATCCGTAAGGACTTACGCAACGTACATCAAACCGTTAGAAAGCTCTTTGAGAGCTCTACGACGAGGACACCTAGCATGCTTGGCTACGCCTATTTTCAGAGCCCAAAATCGAACATTTTCATAAGTTTTGGAACACTTTTCTTCTTTTGCGCTGTTTTTTCGTCCCAGATCGTACGTCGTGAGCCGCGAAAAGGACGACAACCTAATCCATCACATTTCTATTACCGAATCCCATGGCACCTTGGGCAAGACAACTTCACTTCAAGTAGAGGCTGGGCCTGCAAACCAAGGGCGTGGGGCTTGCGACTAGGTATCTGTCGCTCCGATGCCCATAACTTTTGATCCGTAAGGAGTTACGCATCGCACAACATACCGTTGGAAAGCTCTCCGGGAGCTCTACAACAGGGGCAGCAATCCTGCTCTGCTGTGCCTATTTTCGGAACCCAAAATCGAACGTTTTCTTCTTTTTCGTTATTTTTCCGTCCCGGATCGAACGTCATGAGCCGCGAAATGGACGACAACCTAATCCATCACATTTCTATTACCAAATCCCACGGTACCTTGGACAAGACAACTTCACTTCACGTAGAGGCTGGGCCCGCAAACCGAGGGCGTGGGGCTTGTGACTAGATATCCGTCGCTCCGGTGCCCATAACTTTTGATCCATAAGGTGTTACGCAGTGCGCAGCATACCATTGGAAAGCTCTTTGAGAGCTCTACGACATGCTGATATGCACCTATTTTTAGAGCCCAAAATTGAACGTTTTCATCAGTTTTGGGACACTTTTCATCTTTTTCGCTATTTTTCCGTCCCGGATCGTACGACGTGAGCCGTGAAAAGGACGGCAACCTAATCCATCACATTTCAATTACCGAACCCCATGGTACCTTGTGCAAGACAACTTCACTTCACGTAAAGGCTGGGCCCACAAACCGAGGGCGTGGGGCTTGTAACTAGGTATCCGTCGCTCCGGTGCCCATAACTTTTGATCCATAAAGAGTTACGCAGCATACAACATTCCGTTGAAAAGCTCTCGGAGAGCTCTACGACGGCGACACCAAGCATACTCGGCTGCGCCTGTTGTCGAAGCCCAAAATCGAACATTTTCATAAGTTTTTGGACACTTTCCTTCTTTTGCTTTGTTTTTCCGTCCCGGATTGTACGCCGTGAGCCGCAAAAAGGGCGACAACCTAATTCATCACATTTCTATTACCGAATCCCACGGAACCTTGGGCAAGACGACTCCACTTCACGTATAGGTTGGGACCGCAAATCGAGGGCGTGGGGCATGTGACCAGGTATCCGTCGCACCGGTGCCCATAACTTTTGATCCGTAAGGAGTTACGCGGAGCACAACATACCGTTGGAAAGCTCGCCGAGAGCTCTACGACGGGGGCACCAAGCCTGCTCAGCTGCGCAAGTTTTAAAATACCAAAATTGAACGTTTTCATCAGTTTCGGGACACTTTTCTTCTTTCACGCTATTTTTCCGTCTCGGATCGTACGTCATAAGCCGCGAAAAGGAGGACAACCTAATCCTTCACATTTCTATTACCGAATCCCATGGTACCTTGGGCAAGACAACTTCACTTCACGTAGAGGCTGTGCTCGCAAACCGAGGACGTGGGGCTTGTGACTAGGTATCCGTTGCTCCGGTGCCCATAACTTTTGATCCGTAAGGAGTTACGCGGCACACAACATACTGTTGGAAAGCTCTCTGAAAGATTTACGAAGGGGGCACATAGCATGCTCAGCTGCATCTGTTTTCGGAGCTCAAAATCAAAAAATTTCATAAGTTTTGGACACTTTTCTTCTTTTGAGCTGTTTTTCCGTCCCGGATCGTATGTCGTGAACCGTGAAAAAGACGATAACCTTATCCATCACATTTTTATTACCGAATCCCAAGGCACCTTGGGCAAGACAACTTCACTTCACGTAGAGGCTGGGCCCACAAACAGAGGGCGTGGGGCTTGTGACCAGGTATCTGTCGCTCCGGTGCCCATAAGTTTTGATCCATAAGGAGTTACGCGGTGCACAACATACCGTTGGAAAGCTCTTCGAGAGCTCTAAGATGGGGACAGCAAGCCTACTCGGCTGCGCCTGTTTTTTGAGCCCAAAATTGAACGTTTTCATCAGTTTTGGGATACTATTCTTCTTTTGCGCTGTTTTTTCATCCCGGATCGTACGTCGTGAGCCGAGAAAATGATGACAACCTAATCCATCACATTTCTATTACCAAATCCGATGGCAACTTTGGCAAGACAACTTCACTTCACGTAGAGGCTGGACTCGCAAACCAAGGGCGTGGGGCTTGTGACTTGGTATCCGTTGCTCTGTTGCCCATAACTTTTGATCCGTAAAGAGTTACGTGGTGCACAACATACCGTTGGAAAGCTCTCCGAGAGCTCTACGACGATAGCAGCAAGCCTACTCGGCTGCGCCTATTTTCAGAGCCCAAAATCAAATGTTTTCATCATTTTCAGGACACTTTTCTTCTTTGGCACTATTTTTTCGTCCCGGATAGTACGTTGTGAGCCGCGAAAAGGAAGACAACTTAATCCATCACATTTCTATTACCGAATCCCACGGCTCCTTGAGCAAGACAACTTCACTTCACGTAAAGGCTGGGCCCATAAACCGAGGGCGTGGGGCTTGGGACCAAGTATCCGTCGCTCCGGTGCCCATAACTTTTGATCCATAAGGACTTACGCGGCGCACAGCATACCGTTGGAAAGCTCTCAAAGAGCTCTACTAAGGGGGCACCTAGCATGCTCGGCTACGCTTGTTTTTGAAACTCAAAATCGAACATTATCACAAGTTTTGCTACAATTTTCTTCTTTTGCGCTGTGTTCGTGCCCCTGATTGTACATCAAGAGCCGCGAAAAAGATGACAACCTAATCAATCACATTTCTATTACCGAATCCCATGGCACCTTGGGCAAGACAACTTCACTTCACGTAGAGGCTGGGCCCGCAAATAGAGGGCGTGGGGCTTGTGACCAGGTATCCGTCGCTTTGGTGCTCTTAATTTTTGATCCGTAAGGAGTTACGCGGCGTACATCACACCGTTGGAAATCTCTCTGAGAGCTCTCCGATGGGTGCAGCAAGCCTGCTTGGCTGCGCCTATTTTTAGAGCCCAAAATCAAACGTTTTCATCAGTTTTGGGACACTTTTATTCTTTTGAGCTATTTTTCTGTCGCGGATCATACGTCGTAAGCCGCGAAAAGGACGACAACCTAATCCATCGCATTTCTATTAGCGAATCCCATGGCACCTTGGGCAAGACAACATCACTTCACGTAGAGGCTGGGCCTGTAAACCGAGGGCGTGGGGCTTGTGACCACGTATCCGTCGCTTCGGTGCCCATAACTTTTGATCCGTAAAGAGTTACGCGACGCACAGCATACCATGGAAAGCTCTCCGAGAGCTCTAAGACGGGAGCAGATAGCCTACTGGGCTGCGCCTGTTTTCGGGGCCCAAAATTGAATGTTTTCATCAGTTTCGGGACACTTTTCTTCTTTTGTGCAGTTTTTTCATCCTGAATCGTACGTCGTGAGCCGTGAAAAGGACGACAACCTTATCCATCACATTTCTATTACCAAATCCCACAACAACTTTGGCAAGACAACTTCACTTCACGTAGAGGCTAGGCCCGCAAACTGAGGGCATGGGGCTTGTAACCAGGTATCCGTCGCTTCGGTGCCCTTAACTTTTGATCTGTAAGGAGTTACGTGGCGCACAGCATACCGTTGGAAAGTTCTCCAAGAGCTCTACGACAGGGGCAGTAAGCCTACTCGGCTATGCCTATTTTCGAAGCCCAAAATTGAACGTTTTCATCAGTTTCGGGATACTTTTCTTCTTTTTCGCTGTTTTTCCATCCCGGATCGTACGTCGTGAGCTGTGAAAAGGACGACAACCTAATCCATCACATTTCTATTACCGAATCCCATGGCAGCTTGGGCAAGACAACTTCACTTCAAGTAGAGGCTGGCCCCGCAAACCGAGGGCGAGGGGCTTGTGACCTAGTATCCGTCGTTCCTGTGCCCCTAACTTTTGATCTGTAAAGAGTTACGCGGGGCACATCATACCGTTAGAATTCTCCCCGAGAGCTATACGACGGGGGCAGCAAGCCTACTCGGCACCGCCTGTTTTTGGAGCCCAAAATCAAACGTTTTCATCAGTTTCGGGATACTTTTCTTCTTTTGCGCTATTTTTTCGTCACGGATCGTACGTCGTGAGCCACGAAAAGGACGACAACCTAATTCATCACATTTCTATTACCGAATCCCATTGCACCTTGGATAAGACAACTTCACTTCACGTAGAGGCTGGGCCCGTAAATCGAGGGCGTGGGGCTTGTGACTAGGTATCCGTCGCTCCGGTGCCCATAACTATTGATCTGTAAGGAGTTACGTGGCGCACAACCTACCGTCGAAAAGCTCTCTAAGAGCTCTACGACGGGGGCACCTAGCCTTCACGGCTGCGCCTATTTTCGAACCCCAAAATCAAATGTTTCCATCAGTTTTTGGACACTTTTCTTCTTTTACGCTATTTTTTCATCCCGGATCGTACGTCGTGAGCCGCGAAAAGGACGACAACCTTATCCATCACATTTCTATTACCGAATCCCGCAGAACCTTCGGCAATACAACTTCACTTCATGTAGAGGCTGGGCCCGCAAACAGAGGGCGTGGGGCTTGTGACCAGGTATCTGTCGCTCCGGTGCAATTAACTTTTGATCCGTAAGGAGTTACGGGGTACACAGTATACCGCTGGAAAGCTCTCTATGAGCTCTACGACGGGGGTACCTAGTATGCTCAGCTGTGCCTATTTTCGGAGCACAAAATTGAACATTTTCATAAGTTTTGGGACACTTTTCTTCTTTTGCTCTGTTTTTCTGTCCCGGATCGTACGTCATGAGCCGCGAAAAAGACGACAGCCTAATCCATCACATTTCTATTACCGAATCCCACGGCACCATAGGCAAAACAACTTTACTTCACGTAGAGGCTGCGCCCGCAAACAGAGGGCGTGGGGCTTGTGACCAGGTATCCGTTGTTCCGGTGCCCTTAACTTTTGATCCGTAAGGAGTTACGCAGCGCACAACATACAGTTTCAAGACACTTTTCTTCTTTTTCGCTGTTTTTCTGTCGCGGATCGTACGTCATGAGCCGCGAAAAGGACGACAACCTAATCCATCACATTTCTATTAGCGAATCCCATGGCACCTTGGGCAAGACAACTTCACTTCACGTAGAGGCTGGGCCCGCAAACCGAGGGCGTAGGGCTTGTGACCAGGTATCCGTCGCTCCGGTGCCCATAACTTTTGATCTGTAAGAAGTTACGTGACGCACAGCATACCGTTGAAAAGCTCCCTGAGAGCTCTATGACGGGGGAAGCAAGCCTACTAGGCTGCGCCTTTTTTCAGAGCCCAAAATTGAACGTTTTCATCAGCTTCGGGACACTTTTCTTCTTTTGCGCTGTTTTTTCGTCCCGAATCGTACGTCGTGAGCCGCGAAAAGGACGACAACCTAATCCATCTCATTTCTATTACTGAATCTCACGGAAACTTTGGTAAGACAACTTCACTTCACGTAGAGGCTGGGCCCGCAAACCGAGGGCGTGGGGCTTATGACCAGGTATCCGTCGCTCCGGTGCCTATAATTTTTGATCTGTAAGAAGTTACGTGACGCACAGCATACCGTTGGAAAGATCTCCGAGAGCTCTACGATAGGGGCAGCAAGCCTACTCAACTATGCCTATTTTCGGAGCCCAAAATCGAACGTTTTCATCAGTTTCGAGACACTTTTCTTCTTTTGCGTTGTTTTCCCGTCCCGGATTGTACGTCGTGAGCCGCGAAAAGAACGACAACCTAATCCATATCATTTCTATTACTGAATCCCATGGCACCTTGGGCAATACAACTTCACTTCACGTAGAGGCTGGCCCGGGAAACCGAAGGCGTGGGGCTTGTGACCAGGTATCTGTCGCTCCGGTGCCCATAACTTTTGATCCGTAAGGAGTTACGTGGCGCACAGCATACCGTTGAAAAGCTCTCTGAGAGCTCTACGATGGGGGGACCAAATCTAATCAGCTGCGCCTATTTTCAAACCACAAAATCGAACGATTCCATCAGTTTCGGGATACTTTTCTTCTTTTACGCTGTTTTTTCCTCCCAGATCGTACGTCGTGAGCCGCGAAAAGGGCGACAACCTAATCCATCACATTTCTATTACCGAATCCCACGGAACCTTTGTCATGCCCCAACCCGACCTATAGAGGCTAGACTAGGGTGTGAGCTAAACGTTCAGGACATGTCACATACTTAACCATTGATGAAGATTTAACACTTAACGTTTTGGCCTAAACTCTAAAATCTTCTGGAAATCCGGCAGCATAACGGCTGTAATTGGGCTATTTGGTTTGACCTAATTCTCTAAACGCCTCAATTATTCTAATCATTAATCCAATTCCATTAAGGATTCCTATTTGACACCAACCGATTTGCCTACTGGTTTATCTTGAAATTCTTGTTTGATCAATAAGCCTAACATGATAACTATGTCCCGTTTATTTGTCAATTTCCTATCATGCAAGTACCTATTATCCTTTAGGTTGCAAATGAGCACCTAAGTGAAATTAGATAGAATTAACTTAGTTGATTGTTCATCTAGTGGTTTGAATGCCTATGATAACTACTAATTAAGAAAATAAAAGGAAACAACCAAATAAAAGTTCGTCCGGTTATAGATAGTACAATCCCAAAATTAGACCCAAATTACAACGGGGTCATTTACATCAATAAAATGAATAGTTTGCAATCAAACACAACATCCTTATAGCAACCACTTTCAGGCAAAGCACAAAAGCACGTAGGGATAGGCAATCACTCCAAGAAATCATCGTTAAGCACGTTGTCCTCGGGTATCTGTACCTGTTCTTGATCTTTTTCACCTGAGATGATAAAAAAGGGTGAGTCCTTATGAACTCAGCGAGGGGGAACGAGAAATAGGTTTTGGAACTCATTTTCCGGTTCAACTTATGAAAATCCTTTTGCAAGCATGAATGTAACAATAATATAAGTACAGGAATAGAAATACCAGTCTTTCCTCCCCGAGGTTCTCTAGGAACCAAGCGAGAGTACTTATACACATAGTAAAAGGATACGGTGAGCTTTTGCTCTCAGATCAGTTCCAGAATCAGTTGTTGCGGCTGACTTCAAATCATCCCCCAAACACGCCAGGTGGGTGTACTCCGGATGTACCCCAAAATCCTACGACCCAACTCTCCGAGGAAGTCTAGCCCCCAAGCGAGAGAGGGAATGGGACCATGGTAGTCACGGGTACACCGACAAGCCCGATGCCGCCCGGTGTGCGTGATCGCTACCATGCCAACAGGAAAGGTTGCAACCTTGTATGCAATGCACATTCATGGCAGGAAATATATCACAGTAGGAGGACAACAAAGTAGGTTGCCTCCGGACAGTCATAAGATTGCACAATGACAGGTAACAAGCAGGGCATGATAAGACAGGTAACAAGCAGGGCACGATAAGACAGGTAACAAGCAGGGCACGATAAGACAGGTAACAAGCAGGGCATGATAAGACAGGTAACAAGCAGGGCACGATAAGAGAGGTAACGAGCAGGGCACGATAAGACAGGTAATTTCACTTGAAAGGCATATAGAGTTATATGAAAATTAAACGGGCAGCCATGTAACACATGTAAAACAGGCCATATAACTCATTACGAAGCCCACGTGATCAAGTGATAAGATTATTCAACATGCCATGACATCAATCATGGGTTCGAGTACAATAAAAGCTTATTTGTCAACATGCAATGGTCAAAATCACATTTAAAGTTATAAGACATTAACGGGCAGCCCACTAAGCATATAATTCCCATACAATATCCAATTGATCAATACTTAGCAAAACTACCTAGTCATTAGGGTTTCCATTTCATGTATATTCGTGCAATTTGGGCCTCAACCCAATTCAAGGTCAATCTCAAACCATGCATCATTTAATTCAACATCCTCAAACATTCAAAACAGTCCACACAACATCCCGTAGCTACAATCCCAAGCATCTAATTCAACAAGAGGAGTCACAACAATATTTCCAAGCACAACATTAAGTGAAACCCTTACTGCAATAGGCTGTCTTCTCACAATCAATCGAAAAAGGAAACAATCTCCAAATTAAAGCTTAAGAAGTTAACTAAAATCAGAAACAAACCTTGCATCAATTGGAGTTCGGGATCAATAGATATAGCCGAAACAGTGGAATAGCACAAAACTATCCAGATTTGCACATTTTTTTCAGAAATTGACGTTTTTGAGGTCTTTAGGGTCAGTTTTAGCCTTGGTCCATTTCTGACAAAATTGTCCAGAACTGAAAAATCTAGCAGCACACCAAATTTCATGCATTTTGGACAACATTTACTAAGTCAAATATGGTTCGTTCCACAAGGTCAGTGCATCTGCCAAAACCTGCTTCATTTTTCCAGATTTCCAAATTTGGTCACATTTTAAATATTTGCCATTTTGAGGACCTTAGAGTCAAAATTAGCTTCGGCCTATTTCTGGAAAAATGTTAAAAACTGTCCAAACTAGTCACCTACCAATTTTCAAGCATTTTCAACATCATTTGCCTAGCTAAACTTACCTCGAACAGACTAGTCAGAGAGCTGTCAACAATTTCGACTTCACCTAGCATCATTTTCAAGCCAAGATCTTGCCATGCATGGTTGTTTAAGCTTATGAACGACCATATAGCTCAAGTACAGAAGCAAATACACACATTTATTAGCATGCATGTGGATTTTTGAAGAGTTTTCAAAAGGTTTTAGCCCTCACATTTGCAATCAACCCAAAAAATGCTCAAAACCTTGTTGAAGCTCAAATCTCTTCGTCTTCTTGCTTAGCCGAGATTCCAACTAGCTTTTCTCTATTTTTCCTAGCTTAGTGATCAATCTCTTAGCACATGCATGAGGTTAGAACAAGAAGAAAAGAAATGGAAGCTTAAAAACTCACCAAGGCCGAAAATGGTGACTCAAAATGCTTGCATGTGTGTTTCTTGCATCCTAGCTTGCTTGGGTGAGTTTCTTTGCTTGTGGTTTGTCTTGATGCACCATAGGATGATGAAGATGAGCTAAGAGGTGGAGAGAAATCAGCCAAAACCGAAATGGAGAGAGAGAGTGAGAGGGAGAGAGAGAAAATGTGAGGAAAGTGAGAGAAATGAGAGAAAAATGAGGCTTTTGCAAAAGTTAATGCATATGTTGGCCTCGGGCATGCAAAAATTCAGATTTGTGTCATCTTTTGAATTGTTTTAACATGTGTGTAAGAGAATGTTGGATATTTAGGGATTTTAGGTAGAATAGAATATAGGATATGTTTAGAGGTTTGTGAGATTTTGTCTTGTAGTGAGTTTAAAATATAATATTTAGGTGTTAGTGGATTTTGTAGAGATTTGAATTAGGATTATAATAATAGTTAGTGGTGTTTGTAGGATTATTTTATAGTCTAGTGCTTTGTGTAGGATTCTTTATTGATTAGCGTGCGGGCACGCTTTCCTAAGTCTAGGGCACGCACTACGAGACACACACAGAAATCAATACAGGGCACGAATCACGAGGTAGACACGAACTACAAGGTAAGACACGGACTTCAAGACTAATGCATGCAATCCTAGGTGAATGCACGTAAACCAATGCAAGGCACGTAATTCAATGTAATGCACGCAAATCGAGGTACAACTCTTAAACCTAGGTTAAGGTACGTAGTTCAAGGTTATAGCACATGAAACGAGGTAACGCACGTACATCGAGGTCAGGGCACATATTTCTAGGTACCGCACGTGAGTCAGGGATTAGGGCACACTATTCTAGGTCAAGGCACGTGTGACGAGGTATGCACGAAAACCAAGACAGGACACGTAATCCAAGGTCGATCATATAATTAAGGGTCTATGGCACGCAAATCAAGGTAACACACGTTATTCGGGGTCAGGCCACACAACCTTGGGCAAGACAACTTTACTTCACTTAGAGGCTGGGCCCGGACACAGAGCGCGTGGGGCTTGTGACCAGGTATCCGACGCTCCGGTGCCCTTAACTTTTGATCCGTAAGGAGTTACGCAGTGCACAACATACCGTTGGAAAGCTCCCTGAGAGCTCTACGACAGGGGCACCTAGCATGCTAGGTTGTGCCTATTTTCAGAGCTCAAAATCAAACATTTTCATAAGTTTTGGGACACTTTTCTTCTTCTGCTCTATTTTTCCATCCCGGATCGTACGTCGTGAGCCGCGAAAAAGACGACAACCTAATCTATCAAATTTTTATTACCGAATCCCACGGCACCTTGGGCAAGATAACTTCATGTCACGTAGAGGTTGGGCCCGCAAACAGAGGGCGTGGGGCTTGTGACCAGGTATCTGTCGCTCCGGTGTCCTTAACTCTTGATCCGTAAGGAGTTACGCGGCGCACAACATACCGTTGGAAAGCTCTCTGAGCGCTCTACGACGAGGCAACAAGCTTGCTCGGCTCCGCCTGTTTTTGGATCCCAAAATCGAATGTTTTCATCAATTTCGGGACACTTTTATTCTTTTTTGCTATTTTTCCGTTGCACGTCGTGAGCCGCGAAAAGTACGACAACCTAATCCTTCACATTTCTATAACAAATCCCATGGCACTTTGGGCAAGACAACTTCACTTCACGTAGAGGCTGGGCCCGCAAACCAAGGGCGTGGGCCTTGTGACCAGGTATCCGTCGATCCGGTGCCCATAACTTTTGATCTGTAAAGAGTTACGCGGCGCATAGCATACCGTTGGAAAGCTCTCCAAGAGCTCTAATACCGGGGCAGCAAGCCTACTCGGCTGAGCCTATTTTTGGAGCCCAAAATTGAACGTTTTCATCAGTTTCAGGACACTTTTCTTCTTTTGCACAGTTTTTTCATCCCGAATCGTACGTCGTAAGCCGCGGAAAAGACGACAACCTAATCCATCACATTTCTATTATTGAGTCTCACGACAACTTTGGCAAGACAAGTTCACTTCACGTAGAGGCTGGGCCTGCAAACTGAAGGCGTGAGGCTTGTAACTAGGTATCCGTCGCTCCGGTGCCCATAACTTTTGGTCCATAAGGAGTTATGCGGCGCACAATATACCTTTGGAAAGCTCTTTGAGAGCTCTACGATAGGGGCACCTAGCATGCTCGGTTGCGCCTGTTTTCGGAGCTCAAAATCAAACATTATCATAAGTTTTAGAACGTTATTTTTTCGTCGCGGATCGTACGTCGTGAGCCGCGGAAAGGATGGTAACCTAGTCCATCACATTTCTATTAGCGAATCCCATGGCACCTTGGGCAAGAAAACTTCACTTCACGTAGAGGCTGGGCCCGCAAACCAAGGGCGTAGGGCTTGTGACCAGGTATCCGTCGCTCCGGTGCCCATAACTTTTGATCCATAAGGAGTTACGCGACGCACAGCATACCGTTGGAAAGCTCTCCGAGAGCTCTAAGTAGGTGGTAGCAAGGCTACTAGGCTATGCCTGTTTTCAAAGCCAAAAATTGAACGTTTTCATCAGTTTCGGGACACTTTTCTTCTTTTGCGCTATTTTTTCTTCCCGTATCGTACGTCGTGAGCCGCGAAAAGGGCGACAACCTAATCCATAACATTTCTATTACCGAATCCCATGGCAACTTTGGCAAGGCAACTTCACTTCACGTAGAGGTTGGGCCCTTAAACCGAGGGCGTGGGGTTTGTGACCAGGTATCCGTTGCTCCAGTGCACATAACTTTTTATCCGTAAGGAGTTACGTGGCGCACAGCATACCATTGAAAAACTCTCCGAGAGCTCAACGACGGGGGCAGCAAGCCTACTCGGTTGCACCTATTTTTGGAGCCCAAAATTGAACTTTTTCATCATTTTTGGGACACTTTTCTTCTTTTGCGCATGTTTTTCCGTCCCAGATCGTACGTCGTGAGCCGTGAAAAGGACGACAACTTAATCCATCACATTTTCATTATCGAATCCCACAGCACCTTGGGCAAGACAACTTCACTTCACGTAGAGGCTGGGCCCATAAACCGGGTGCGTGGGGCTTGTGACCAGGTATCCGTCGCTCCGGTGCCAATAACTTTTGATCTATAAGGAGTTACGCGGCGCACAACATACAGTTAGAAAGTTCTTTGAGAGCTCTACGATAGGGGCACCTAGCCTGCTCGGCTGCACCTATTTTTGAAGCTCAAAATTGAACATTATCATAAGTTTTGGGACACTTTTCCAACTAAGATTACTATTTATCATCAATTGAAACGCCTACTAGTTATCTCGAAGTCTTGTTTGATTCATAACCTAGCATGATAACTATGTCTCATTTGTTTGTTAATCCTTGTTACAAAAGTGCCTGTTGATCTTAGCTTAACAATGATGTACCTGCTTAAGATTGGATAGATTCATTTTACTTAATCCTTACCTGATACTTCATAATCCTATGATAGATACTAGCCAGCAGCGATAGCAAAAAGGACCACAAGAGTGTCTAACTAGTTATGATCAGTACAAGCCAAAATTAGACCCCAAATTACAACGGGGGTCATTTACAATACAATAACAAGCAACATACGAAATAGTCTTCAAGCAACATATCGTTCACAAAATGTCCATAGCCACGTAAGGCACGTAGGGCAAGCAATCATTCCAAGGAATCATCATTAGGCACGTTGTCCTCGGGTACCTGTTTCTGGTCTTCTTCGCCTGAGATGATAAAAGAGGGTGAGTCCTTATGAACTCAGCGAAGGGGAACGAGAAATAAGTTTTGAAACTCTTTTTCCAGTTCAATTATGAAAACCTTTTGCAAGCATGACATATATCACAAGTAAGTACATCATGTAATATAAAGGTAAAGGAACACAATTACCCATTTTTCCTCCCCGAGGTCCTCTAGAAACTAAGCAAGAGTACTTATACACATAGTGAAAAGGATACGGTGAGCTTTTGCTCTCAGTTCATTTCCAGGATCAGTTGTTGCGGCCAAGTTCAAATCATCCCCTTATCACGCCAAATGGGTGTATTCCGGATGTACCCCGAAATCCTACGACCCAACTCTCCGAGGAAGTCTAGCCCCCAAGCGAGATAGGGAATTGGACAATGGTAGTCACGGTTGCACCGGCAAGCCCGATGCCGCCCGGTGTGCGTGAACACTACCATGCCAGAATGAAAGGTTGCAACCTTGTATGCAATGCACATTTATGACATTTAATATATCATATTAGGAGGACAACAAAGTAGGCTGCCTCCTAGCAGTCATAAGATTGCACATTGACAAGCAAACACGCGAGGCATGATATAACAGGTAATTTCACTTGTAAAGCACATGGAGTCATATGAATATTAAACGGGCAGCCATGTAACACATGTAGATCAAGTCATATAACTCATTTCGAAGTTCACGTAATCCAATAATAAGGTCATACAACATGCAACAACGTTTACGTGGGATCGGGTGCAAGAATGGCCTACTTGTCAACATGTAATCATCGGAATCATATTTAGGGCTATAAGGGCAACTACGGGCAGCCTACTAATCACATAATTAAACACGATATTCATAGGGTCAACACTTAGCGAGTTTACCTAGTCATTAGGGTTTCAATTCACGCTCACCCGTGCGATTAAGCCCTAAGTTGTCACGTAATTAAACTCAAGCCATGCATTGATTAATTCAAACACCCTCAAACATTCAAAACAGTCTACACAACATCCCAATGCCACAATCCCAAGCATTTAATACAACAAGAGAAGTTACAATAATTTTCAAGGCAAATCACTAGATGAAAACCTCACTGCAATGGTCAGTTTTCTCACAATCATAGAGACAAGCAAACAAACTCCAATTCCAGTGAAAAAAATGTCACATTAAATTTTAAGGAGTGAACTAAATCCAGAAACAAACCTTGTATCATTTGGAGTTCGGGTTCAAGAGTTATAGCCAAAACCATGAGACTACGCAAAACTGTCCAGATTTGCACACATTTCAATACTTGTCATTTTTTAGGACCTTAGGGTCAGATTTAGCCTTAGTCCATTTGTGACAAAAATGTCCATAACTGAAAACTATAGCAGTACACCAAATTTCATGCATTTTGGATGTCATTTACTAAGTCAAAACTAGTTCGTTCTATAAGGACAGTGATTATGTCAAAACCTGCTTCATTTTTCCAGATTTTCCAGATTTGGACACATTTTGATATTTTCTCATTTTGAGGACTTTCGAGTCAAAATTAGCTTTGGCCTATTTCTACGAAAAATTCTCAGAACTGGAAAAAATAGTCACCTACCAATTTTCACGCATTTTGAACATCATTTACCTGGTCAAAATCACTTAGTTCCAACAGAACAGAAAGCTGCCAAATACGCGATTTCACCTATCTTCACATTCTAGCCAAATATCTTGCCATGCATGCTTACAAAAGTTCATGTACACACATATATCACAAGTACAGAGGTAAAAATAGACATTTAAAGGCATGCATGTGGTTTTTGAAAGCTTTTCTAAGAAGTTTTAGACCTCACCTTAGCAACACAACAAAAGAAGATGCACAAACTCTTGATGAAGCACAATGTCGACCCTTTTTCCTTGCTTAGCCGAGAGACCACTTGATTTTCTCTAATTTCCTAGCTTAGTAACCATGTTCTTAGTATGTGCAAGTGGCTAGAAAAAAAAGAAAATGAAATGGAAGCTAACAAACTCACCTAAGCTAAAATGAAGGTTCAATGAGCTTGCATGTGTGTCTTTTGCATTCTAGCTTTGCTTGGTCGAGTTCCTAGTAGCTTGCATGTCTTGATGAACCATTGAGTGATGAACTTAAGCTATGGAGAGTAGAGTTTCAGCTAGGGCCGAGAGAGAGAGAGAAGAATGAGAGAAAGAGAGAAAGAATGAAAGAAAAATGAAAGGCTTGAAGGAATTGATGCATATGTCGGCCTAGGGCTTGCAAATTCAGATTTTTGTGTCTTCAAGGAGCATGTTTGAATCACCTAGCATGGGCATGGAGTGTGTGTTGAGATTGGTGGAGCTTTGGGTAGAGTTTGAGTCATTTTTTTAATGCTTTGTGTCGTAACTTGTCATAGAATGTTTAGGTACAAATTTTGAAATGCAAAGCTGGTTCAATATGCAATAGTGGTTAGCCAAGCTTGTGCAAGAATCTGAATTTTTGTCTTGGTTGAGCAATTTAATATTGTGTGTTTGGGATGTGCAAAAGAATAAGGAATAAAGAATAAGAATGTCTAGCTTTTGGTACAATTTCGTCTTCTAGTGCATTGAATTAGCAATTTAATATTCGTTAGTGGAGTTTGTAGGATTAATTAATGATCTAGTGCTTCGTGTAAGATACTTTCTTGATTAGCGTGTGGGCACGCTTTTTTAGGTTTAGGGCACGCACTACGAGGTAAGGCACGCAATACGAGACGAATGCACGTTTTCCAAGTAAATGCACGCAACCCTAAATGTATGCACGTAATTCAATGCAAGGCACTCAAAACGAAACACGACTCTTAAACCTCGGTCAAGGCATGCAAATCTAGATTAGGGCACACGAAACGAGGTATCGCACGCAAATCGAGGTCGGGCCTCACATCCTCCCCTCATTAAAAGAATTTCGTCCCGAAATTCAATATTACCTTTGAAATAAAGCTGGATACTGTTGCTCCATCTGGTCTCGCCTTTCCCACGTTGCTTCTTCAACTCCATGATGATCCTACAACACTTTCACCATCGGTATAGATTTGCTGCGCAACTCCCGATCTTGCTGGTCTAGGATCCGAATGGGCTTTTCTTCATAAGACAAGTTCTCCCGAAGCTGCAACGGCTCTGGCTCCAAGATATGCGATGGATCAGGGTGATACTTCTGTAGCATTGAAACATGAAAAACGTCGTGAATATTGGAGAGGTTTTGGGGTAGTGCCAGGCGATACGCCAATTTGCCAACCTTCTCAACTATCTCAAATGGTCCTACAAACCTCGGGCTCAACTTTCCACCCTTGCCGTGTTTAATCAGTCCCCTCCGAGGTGATATCTTCAAGAACACCTTGTTGCCGACCTCAAACTCTAGACTCCGTCTCCGTCGGTCTACATAACTTTTCTGCCTGCTTTGGGCGGTAAGCATCCGTTTCCGGATGAGGTGGACATTATCAATAGTCTTAATAAGTTCAGGTACAAGGGTCGGGTCAAAAGTCTTCGTCTCACCTACTTCATCCCAGTAAATTGGGGATCGACAC
This sequence comes from Ehretia macrophylla, assembly GCA_037974665.1. Classification (NCBI taxonomy): domain Eukaryota; kingdom Viridiplantae; phylum Streptophyta; class Magnoliopsida; order Boraginales; family Ehretiaceae; genus Ehretia; species Ehretia macrophylla. The sequence continues at coordinate 55,359,331 of CM075764.1, forward strand.
TTACGTCCATACAATGCCTCAAATAAGGCCATCCCAATAGTGGCCTGATAACTATTATTATAAGCGAACTCCGCTAGAGACAGATATTTCTCCCAACCTTTCCCGAAGTCTAAAACACACGCCCTCAGCATATTCTCTAGAATTTGAATAGTTCTCTCAGATTGTCCATCAGTCTGAGGGTGATAAGTCGTGCTGAAACTCAACTTCGTTCCCAAAGCTTCTTGCAATCTCTTCCAAAATCGGGAAGTAAAACGAGGATCCCTATCCCATACAATACTCACAGGCATCCCGTGCAACCTTACAATTTCCGCCACATACATGTCTCCTAACTTCTCTGGACTATCTTCCTTGTTCATCGGTAAGAAGTGCGCTGACTTGGTCAATCTATCCACTATGACCCAAATGGCGTCATGATCCTTTTGTGACCTGGGCAGGTCCATGAAAAAGTCTATAGTTATATGTTCCCATTTCCATTGAGGAATTTTCAACGATTGAAGTAAACTTGTTGGTCGTTGATGTTCTCCTTTGACTCTCTGGCAAGCCAAACACCGTGCCACAAACTCCGCAATTTCTCTCTTCATGTTATTCCACCAATAGTGTTGCTTCAAATCCCGGTACATCTTTGTTCCGCCAGGGTGAATAGTGTATCTGGAATTATGGGCTTCTTGAAGAATCTTCTTTTTCAGCTTTGGTTCATTAGGAACACAAATCCGATTTCTAAACCTCCAAATACCATCATCATGAATCTTGAAATCTGTGTTGCTTTCTTTAATCTTCTGAAACTGTTGGTCCTTCTATTGAGCCTCTCGTAATTCAGACAACAAGGTCGATTGAACTTGTGTAGTGGCAAAAAGTAATCCTTTTTGAGTCAATTGTAATTTCCACAAGAATGCTTCCTCTAACAACTCCTGCACCTTAACTTCCAGTTTTGCCATGCTCGCTTTCCGACTTACGGCATCTACAACTACATTTGCTTTACCGGGCACATAATTGATTGTGCAATTATAATCATCCAAAAGCTCTATCCACCATCTTTGCCTCATGTTCAACTCTATTTGTGAGAACAAGTATTTCAGCTCTTGTGATCAGTAAACACCTCAAACTTGTTACTCCACAGATAGTGCCTCTATTTCTTGAGTGCAAACACAATAGCCGCTAACTCCAAATCATGCGTTGGGTAATTCAATTCATACGGCTTCGGTTTCCTAGAAGCATACGCAATCACTCTACCATTTTTCATCAACACACAACCCAGTCCTTCTTTCGAAGCATCGCTATAGATTACAAAACCTTGACTCCCTTTAGGCAATGCAAGAACAGGTGCGGTAGTCAATTTCTTCTTCAATTCTTGGAAACTGTTCATACACTTGTCATCCCATACGAACTTTGTTTTCTTTTGAGTGAGCTTTGTAAGCGGTCCTGCAATCTTTGAGAAATCTTTCACGAACCTCCGATAATAGCCAGCTAGACCAAGAAAACTCCGAACTTCAGTAACATTTTCTGGCTTCTTCTAAGACATCACCGCTTCTATCTTTGCTGGGTCCACTGCTATTCCCTCTTGGGATATGATGTGCCCCAAAAATGCAATCTGCTGCAACCAAAATTTGTATTTACTAAACTTTGCATACAATTGATGCTCTCGAAGTTTCTGCAGTACCAATCGCAGATGTTGTTCATGCTCAGCCTCGAATTTCGGGTATACCAAAATATCATCAATGAAGATCACCACAAATTGGTCCAAGTAGGGTTGAAACACCCTGTGCATCAAGTCCATAAAAGCTGCAGGGGCATTAGTTAGTCCAAATGGCATCACTACATATTCATATTGCCCATATCTCGTCTTGAAAGCCGTTTTAGGCACATCCTCCTTTTTGATCCGCAACTGATAGTACCCTTGCCTCAAGTCGAGCTTCAAATACACTTTAGCTCCTTGAAGTTGATCAAACAACTCGTCGATCAGTGGAAGTGGGTATTTATTCTTGACGGTTACTTGGTTCAATCCTCGGTAATCGATGCATAGCCTCAACGTTCCGTCTTTCTTCTTTACAAATAGGATTGGTGCACCCCACAGAGAAGAACTTGGTTGAACAAACCTCTTCTTCAACAATCCTTGCAATTGGTCTTTCAATTCTTGTAGCTCGGCTGGTGCCATACGATAGGGAGCTTTAGATATCGACTGGGTGCTAGGCTGTAATTCTATAATGAACTCGATCTCCCGATTTGGGGGTAAACCGGGCAATTCTTCTGGAAATACATCCGTATAATCTTTAATCACTGGCATCTCCTTCAACTTAGCTTTGACCGACGGCTTATTGATGAGGTAAGATAAGTATCCACTACACCCTTTTCTCAAGGACTTCACTGCTTTTGTAGATGAAATGATGGAACTCCCGGTGAAGTCTCTTTGACCCAAGACTTCCAATATTGGTTGACCAGGTATCCGAAATGTTACAATCTTCGTCCGGCAATCTAGTTGGGCATGATGCTTTGCCAACCAGTCCATCCCTAAAATGACTTCATAGTCTCGAAAAGGTAATACAATAAGATTGGTTGAGAATTTCCTATCTTTAATTTGGATTTTACATGCTTTACAAGCTGAGCTAGTAACAAGTTTAGAACCCATCGGAGTACCAACTTCTACTTCGTAAGGCAAACATACAACTTTCAGTTTCACACATTGCACACATATGGGAGTAATAAATGAATGAGTAGCACCTGGATCAATTAGCACCCTAACAGGTTGATTCAGTATCAAGAGTGTACCTTCAACAACAGCGGTCTCCTCTGGAAGCTCCTCGCACTCAATAGCATAAGCTCGATCCTAAACTATAGGAACTGAAGCCTTGCCTCTACCAGCTGGTTTAACTTGATTTTGTCATCCTTGCCATTTATTGAAATCCTTGATCTAATGCTGATCACTGCCATACCACACACATCGTCCTGACTTCTTCCAGCACTGGGCCTCGTTATGACCCTTCTTGTCACAGTAAGAACAGTTGATAGACTGAGTAGCAGGTGAACTACCTGTGGATCCGCGGGTGGAAGAGGCTGATGGTGCTTTAGTCGGGCCACGGTTATTAATTGGTCTGTTCTGACTCTGGCCCTAACTACGACTCTGGCTCTGGAATTTCCTCTGTTGACTTGGAGACTGATACGGTTTCTTGTTCGCCTGGCTCGAACCGGCTCTATCAAGTTTTCTCTTCTCAACTCGAGAAGCAGCAGCAAGGAGAGCAGAATAGGTATCGAAGTCATGCGAAGCCAACTGGTCCTGAATTTCTGGCCTCAATCCAGTCGTAAATTTCCACATCTTCGCCTCAGGAGTACTGACCATGTATTGAGCATAACGGGACAGTCGGTCAAAACAAGCCTCGTACTGGGCCACCGTTATGTTACCCTGGTTTAAGCGCATGAATTCCTCAATCCACCTCTGCCTGGAAACTGCAGGTACGTATTTCTCCTTGAATGCCTTAACGAAATTACCCCACAAGCGAGGTGTCTGATCAGTTTCCCAAAGTGCCTCCACAGTGTGCCACCAATGCTCAGCATCACCGTGCAACAGAAACACAGCGAACTCCACATTTTCTTCATTAGTATAGTCAAGTGGCCTGAAAATCCTCTCGATCTCAGACAGCCAAGCCTCTGCTTTTTCATCATCAGCTTCCCCGTGGAATTTGGACGGGCAAAGGTCAAGGAACTCCCTCATTCTGCTATATCTCCCATGGTTACCATCATTCCTGTTGTTGTTGTTGTTGTTCACTTCACGTGCATCTTGACGTTCCATCACTTGCGACACGCGATCCATGGCATTCGCTATCATGTTAAACATAGCCGTGCCGGGATTAGTTTGATGAGCATCTTCGGTCTCTTGGGGCTCACCGCTCCTATTAGTAGTGCGGGTACTAGGGCCAGCCATCTATAGGCACAGATTACGATGCACAATTTATTGGAATACGACAAGCAAGAATTTAATGTATCAGGCATGCCACATATAATTTTATATAGATACACAATTCTAGAAACAGTTAAGACATGTTAATCACATAAGCACATAGAAACAGAGAAGACACACTTGATATTGTCACACAATAACACATAAACAAGTCATCCTAATAACCTTAGGGCTTCTACCCATGGTCCGAGAGTTAAACCCGGCTTAAGCAATCTAAGCTCTGATACCATTTAGATAAGGTGTCACGCCCCAACCCGACCTATAAAGGTTAGACTAGGGTGTGATCTAAACATCCAAGTCATATCACGTGCTTAATCGTTCATGAAAGTTTAACACTTAACGTTTTAGCCTAAACTCCACAAATTCTCTGGAAAACCGGCAGCATAACGACTGTAATTGGGCTCCTTAGTTTGACCTAATTTTCTAAAGGCCTCAAAACTTTCAATCTCAAATTCATTTCCAACTAAGATTACTATTTATCATCAATTGAAATGCCTACTAGTTATCTCGAAGTCTCGTTTGATTAATAACCTAGCATGATAACTATGTCTCGTTTGTTTATTAATCCTTGTTACAAAAGTACTTGTTGATCTTAGCTTAACAATGAGGTACCTGCTTAAGATTGGATAGATTCATTTTACTTAATCCTTACCTAATACTTCATAATCTTATGATAGATACTAGCCAGTAGCGATAGCAAAAAGGACCACAAGAGTGTCTAACTAGTTATGATCAGTACAAGCCAAAATTAGACCCCAAATTACAACGGGGGTCATTTATAATACAATAACAAGCAACATACGAAATAGTCTTCAAGCAACATATCGTTCACAAAATGTCCATAGTCACGTAAGGCACGTAGGGCAAGCAATCATTCCAAGGAATCATCATTAGACATGTTGTCCTCGGGTACCTGTTCCTGGTCTTCTTCGCCTGAGATGATAAAAGAGGGTGAGTCCTTATGAACTCAGCGAGGGGGAACGAGAAATAAGTTTTGAAACGCTTTTTCTAGTTCAATTATGAAAACCTTTTGCAAGCATGACATATATCACAAGTAAGTACATCATGTAATATAAAGATAAAGGAACACAATTACCCCTCTTTCCTTCCCAAGGTCCTCTAGGAACCAAGCGAGAGTACTTTACACATAGTGAAAAGGATACGGTGAGCTTTTGCTCTCAGTTCATTTCCAGTATCAGTTGTTGCGGCTGACTTCAAATCATCCCCTTATCACGCCAAATGGGTGTACTCCGGATGTACCCCGAAATCCTACGACCCAACTCTCCGAGGAAGTCTATCCCCCAAGCGAGAGAGGGAATTGGACAATGGTAGTCACGGTTGCACCGGCAAGCCCGATGCCGCCCGGTGTGCGTGAACGCTACCACGCCAGAGTGAAAGGTTGCAACCTTGTATGCAATGCACATTTATGACATTTAATATATCACATTAGGAGGACAACAAAGTAGGTTGTCTCCTAGCAGTCATAAGATTGCACATTGACAAGCAAACATGCGAGGCATGATATAACAGGTAATTTCACTTGTAAAGCACATGGAGTCATATGAATATTAAACAGGCAGCCATGTAACGCATGTAGATCATGTCATATAACTCATTTCGAAGTTCACGTAATCAAATAATAAGGTCATACAACATGCAACAACGTTTACGTGGGACCGGGTGCAAGAATGGCCAACTTGTCAACATGTAATCATCGGAATCATATTTAGGGCTATAAGGGCAACTACGGGCAGCCTACTAATCACATAATTAAACATGATATTCATAGGGTCAACACTTAGCGAGTTTACCTAGTCATTAGGGTTTCAATTCACGCTCACCCGTGCGATTAAGCCCTAAGTAGTCACGTAATTAAACTCAAGCCATGCATTGATTAATTCAAACACCCTCAAACATTCAAAATAGTCTACACAACATCCCAATGCCACAATCCCAAGCATTTAATACAACAAGAGAAGTTACAATAATTTTCAAGGAATATCACTAGATGAAAACCTCACTGCAATGGTCTGTTTTCTCACAATCATTGAGACAAGAAAACAAACTCCAATTCCGGTGAACAAAATGTCAAGTTAAAGCTTAAGGAGTGAACTAAATCCAGAAACAAACCTCGCATCATTTGGAGTTCGGGTTCAAGAGTTATAGCCAAAACCGAGAGACTACGCAAAACTGTCCAGATTTGCACATATTTCAATACTTGTCGTTTTTGAGGACCTTAGGGTTAGATTTAGCCTTAGTCCATTTCTGAAAAAAATGTCCAGAATTGAAAAATATAGCAGTATACCAAATTTCATGCATTTTGGATGTCATTTACTAAGTCAAAACTGGTTCGTTCTTCAAGGACCGTGAATCTTCCAAAACCTGCTTCATTTTTCCAGATTTTCCAGATTTGGTCACATTTTGATATTTTGTCATTTTGAGGACCTTAGAGTCAAAATTAACTTTGGCCTATTTCTACGAAAAATTCTCAGAACTAGCGAAAATAGTCACGTACCAATTTTCATGCATGTTCAACATCATTTACCTGGTCCAAATCACTTCGTTCCAACAGAACAGAAAGCTGCCAAATACGTGATTTCACCTATCTTCACATTCTAGTCAAATATCTTGCCATGCATGCTTACAAAAGTTCATGTACACACATATATCACAAGTACAGAGGTAAAAATATACATTTAAAGGCATGCATGTGGTTTTTGAAAGCTTTTCAAAGAAGTTTTAGACCTCACCTTAGCAAGACAACAAAGAAGATGCACAAACTCTTGTTGAAGCACAATGTCGACCCTTTTTCCTTGCTTAGCCGAGAGACCACTTGATTTTCTCTAATTTCCTAGCTTAGTAACCATGTTCTTAGTATGTGCAAGTGGCTAGAACAAAAAAAAATGAAATGGAAGCTAACAAACTCACCTAAGCCGAAATGAAGGTTCAATGAGCTTGCATGTGTGTCTTTTGCATTCTAGCTTTGCTTGGTCGAGTTCCTAGTAGCTTGCATGTCTTGATGAACCATTGAGTGATGAACTTAAGCTATGGAGAGTAGAGTTTCAGCTAGGGCCGAGAGAGAGAGAGAAGAATGAGAGAAAGAATGAGAGAATGAGAGAAAGAATGAAAGAAAAATAAAAGGCTTGAAGGAATTGATGCATATGTCGGCCTAGGGCTTGCAAATTCAGATTTTTGTGTCTTCAAGGAGCATGTTTGAATCACCTAGCATGGGCATGGAGTGTGTGTCGAGATTGGTGGAGCTTTGGGTAGAGTTTGAGTCATTTTTTTAATGCTTTGTGTCATAACTTGTCATAGAATGTTTAGGTACAAATTTTGAAATGCAAAGCTAGTTCAATATGCAATAGTGGTCGGCCAAGCTTGTGCAAGAATCTGAATTTTTGTCTTGGTTGAGCAATTTAATATTGTGTGTTTGGGATGTGCAAAAGAATAAGGAATAAAGAATAAGAATGTCTAGCTTTTGGTGCAATTTCGTCTTCTAGTGCATTGAATTAGCAATTTAATATTAGTTAGTGGAGTTTGTAGGATTAATTAATGGTCTAGTGCTTCGTGTAAGATGATTTCTTGATTAGCGTGTGGGCACGCTTTTCTAGGTTTAGGGCACGCACTACGACGTAGGGCACACAATACGAGACGAATGCACGTTTCCCAAGTAAATGCACGTAACCCTAAATGTATGCACGTAATTCAATGCAAGGCACTCAAAATGAAACACGACTCTTAAACCTAGATCAAGGCACGCAAATCTAGATTAGGACACACAAAACGAGGTATCGCACACAAATCGAGGTCGGGCCTCACATCCTCCCCTCCTTAAAAGAATTTCATCCCGAAATTGAATATTACATTTGAAATAAAGCTGGATATTGTTGCTCCATTTGGTCTCGCCTTTCCCATGTTGCTTCTTCAACTCCATGATGATCCCACAACACTTTTACCATCGGTATAGATTTGCTGCGCAACTCCCGATCTTGCTAGTCTAGTATCCGAATGGGCTTTTCTTCATAAGACAAGTTCTCCCGAAGCTGCAACGGCTCTGGCTCCAAGATATGCGATGGATCAAGGTAATACTTTTGTAGCATTGAAACATGAAAAACGTCGTGAATATTGGAGAGGTTTTGGGGTAGTGCCAGGCGATACGCCAATTTGCCAACCTTCTCAACTATCTCAAATGGTCCTACAAATCTCGGGCTCAACTTTCTACCCTTGCCGTGTTTAATCAGTCCCCTCCGATGTGATATCTTCAAGAACACCTTGTTGCCGACCTCAAACTCTAAACTCGGTCTTCGTCGGTCTGCATAACTTTTCTGCCTGCTTTGGGCGGTAAGCATTCGTTTCTGGATGAGGTGGACATTATCAACAGTCTTCATAAGTTCAGGTAGAAGGGTCGGGTCAAAAGTCTTCGTTTCACCTACTTCATCCCAGTAAATTGGGGATCGACACTTACGTCCATACAATGCCTCAAATGAGGCCATCTCGATAGTGGCCTGATAACTATTATTATATGCGAACTCCGCTAGAGACAGATATTTCTCCCAACCTTTCCTGAAGTCTAAAACACACGCCCTCAGCATATCCTCCAGAATCTGAATAGTTCTCTCAGATTGTCTATCAGTCTGAGGGTGATAAGCCGTGCTGAAACTCAACTTCGTTCCCAAAGCTTCTTGCAATCTCTTCCAAAATCGGGAAGTAAAACGAGGATCCCTATCTGATACAATACTCACAAGCATCCCGTGCAACCTTACAATTTCCGCCACATACATATCTCCCAACTTCTCAGGACTATCTTCCTTGTTCATCGGTAAGAAGTGCGCTTACTTGGTCAATCTATCCACTATGATCCAAATGGCGTCATGACCCTTTTGTGACCTGGGCAGGTCCATGACAAAGTCCATAGTTATATGTTCCCATTTCCATTGAGGAATTTCCAACGGCTGAAGTAAACCTGCTAGTCGTTGATGTTCTGCTTTGACTCTCTGGCAAGTCAAACACCGTGCCACAAACTCCGCAATTTCTCTCTTCATGTTATTCCACCAATAGTATTGCTTCAAATCCCGGTACATCTTTGTTCCGCCGGGGTGAATAGTGTATCTTGAATTATGGGCTTCTTGAAGAATCTTCTTTTTCAGCTCTAGCTCATTAGGAACACAAATCCGATTTCTAAACCTTCAAATACCATCATCATGGATCTTGAAATCTGTGTTGATTTCTTTAATCTTCTGAAACTGTTGGTCCTTCTGTTGAGCCTCTCGTAATTCAGACAACAAGGTCGATTGAACTTGTGTAGTGGCAAAAAGTAACCCTTTTTGAGTCAATTGTAGTTTCCACAAGAATGCTTCCTCTAACAACTCCTGCACCTTAACTTCCAGTTTTGCCATGCTTGCTTTCTGACTTAAGGCATCTACAACTGCATTTGCTTTACCGGGCACATAATTGATTGTGCAATTATAATCATCCAAAAGCTCCATCCACCGTCTGTGTCTCATGTTCAACTCTTTTTGTGAGAACAAGTATTTCAATCTCTTGTGATCAGTAAACACCTTGAACTTGTTACCCCACAGATAGTGCCTCCATTTCTTGAGTGAAAACACAATAGTCGCTAACTCCAAATCATGCGTCGAGTAATTCAATTCATACGGCTTTGGTTTCCTAGAAGCATACGCAATCACTCTACCATTTTGCATCAACACACAACCCAGTCCTTCCTTCGAAGCATCGCTATAGATTACAAAACCTTGACTCCCTTTAGGCAATGCAAGAACAGGTGCCGTAGTCAATCTCTTCTTCAATTCTTGGAAACTGTTCTCACACTTGTCATCCCACACGAACTTTGTTTTCTTTTGAGTGAGCTTTGTAAGCGGTCCTGCTATCTTTGAGAAATCCTTCACGAACCTCCGATAATAGTCGGCTAGACCAAGAAAACTCCACACTTTTGTAAAATTTTTCGGCTTCTTCCAAGACATCACAGCTTTTATCTTTGCTGGGTCCACTACTATTCCCTCTTGGGATATGATGTGCCCCAAAAATGCAATCTACTGCAACCAAAATTCGCATTTACTAAACTTTGCATACAATTGATGCTCTCGAAGTTTCTGCAGTACCAATCGCAGATGTTGTTCATGCTCAGCCTCGGATTTTGAGTATACCAAAATATCATCAATGAAGATCACCACAAATTGGTCCAAGTAGGGTTGAAACACCCTGTGCATCAAGTCCATAAAAGCTGCAGGGACATTAGTTAGTCCAAATGGCATCACCACATATTCATAATGCCCATATCTCGTCCTGAAAGCCATTTTAGGCACATCCTCCTTTTTGATCCGCAACTGATAGTACCCTTTCCTCAAGTCGAGCTTCGAATACACTTTAGCTCCCTGAAGTTGATCAAACAACTCGTCGATCAGTAGAAGTGGGTATTTATTCTTGACGGTTACTTGGTTCAATCCTCGGTAATCGATGCATAGCCTCAATGTTCCGTCTTTCTTCTTTATAAGTAGGACTGGTGCACCCCACGGAGAAGAACTTGGTTGAACAAACCCCTTCTTCAACAATCCTTGCAATTGGTCCTTCAATTCTTGTAGCTCGGCAGGTGCCATACGATAGGGAGCTTTAGATATCGGCTGTGTGCCAGGCACTAATTCTATAATGAACTCGATCTCCCGATTTGGGGGTAAACCGGGCAATTCTTCTGGAAATACATCCGCATAATCTTTAATCACTTGCATCTCCTCCAACTTAGCTTTGTCCGACGGCTTATTGATGAGGTAAGCTAAGTATCCACTACACCCTTTTCACAAGGACTTCACTGCTTTTGTAGATGAAATGATAGAACTCCTGGTGAAGTCTCTTCGACCCAAGACTTCCAATATTGGTTGACCAGGTATCCGGAATGTTACAATCTTCGTCCGGCAATCTAGTTGGGCATGATGCTTTGCCAACCAGTTCATACCTAAAATGACTTCATAGTCTCAAAAAGGTAAAACAATAAGATTGGCTGAGAATTCCCTATCTTTAATTTGGATTTTACATGCTTTACAAGCTGAGCTAGTAACAAGTTTAGAACCTATCGGAGTACCAACTTCTACTTCGTAAGGCAAACATACAACTTTCAGTTTCACACATTGCACACATAAGGGAGTAATAAATGAATGAGTAGCATCTGGATCAAATAGCACCCTAACAGGTTGATTCAGTATCAAGAATGTAACTTCAACAATAGCGGTCTCCTCTGGAAACTCCTAGCACTCAATAGCTTAAGCTCGAGCCTGAACTCTAGGAACTGGAGTCTTGCCTCTACCAGCTGGTTTAACTTGATTTTGTCCTCCTTGCCATTTAGGGCAATCCTTGATTTGATGCTGATCACTGCCACACCGTACACATCGTCCTGACTTCTTCCAGTACTGGGCCTCGGTGTGATCCTTCTTGTCACAGTAAGAACAGTTGACAGACTGAGTAGCAAACGAACTACCTGTGGATCCGCGGGTGGAAGAGGCTGATGGTGCTTTAGTCAGGCCACGGTTATTAACTGGTCTGTTCTGGCTCTGGCCCTGACTACAACTCTGGCTCTGGAATTTCCTCTGTTGACTTGGAGGCTGATACGGTTTCTTGTTCGGCTGGCTCGAACCGATTCTATCAAGTTTTCTCTTCTCAACTCGGGAAGCAGCAACAAGGAGAGCAGAATAGGTATCGAAGTCATGCGAAGCCAACTGGTCCTGAATTTCTGGCCTCAATCTAGTCATAAATTTCCACATCTTCGCCTCAGGGGTACTGACCATGTATTGAGCATAACGGGACAGTCGGTCAAAACGAGCCTCGTACTGGGCCACCGTCATGTTACCCTGGTTCAAGCGCATGAATTCCTCAATCCGCCTCTGCCTGGAAACTGCAGGTACGTATTTCTCCTTGAATGCCTTAACGAAATTACCCCACAAGCGAGGTGTCTGATCAGTTTCCCAAAGTGCCTCCACAGTGTGCCACCAATGCTCAGCATCCCCGTGCAACAGAAACACAGCGAACTCCACCTTTTCTTCATCAGTATAGTCAAGTGGCCTGAAAATCCTCTCGATCTCAGACAGCCAAGCCTCTGCTTTTTCATCATCAGCTTCCCCGTAGAATTTGGACGGGCGAAAGTCAAGGAACTCCCTCATTCTGCTATGTCTCCCATGGTTACCATCATTCCTGTTGTTGTTGTTGTTGTTCGCTTCACGTGCATCTTGACGTTCCATCACTCGCGACACGCGATCCATGGCATTCGCCATCATGTTAAACATAGCCATGCCGGGATTAGTTTGATGAGCATCTTGGGTCTCTTAGGGCTCACCGCTCCTATTAGTAGTGCGGGTACTAGGGTCAGCCATCTATAGGCACAGATTACGATGCACAATTTATTGGAATACGACAAGCAAGAATTTAATGTATCAGACATGCCACAAATAATTTTATATAGATACACAATTCTAGAAACAGTTAAGACATGTTAATCACATAAGAACATAGAAACAGAGAAGGCACACTTGATATTGTCACACAATAACACATAAACAAGTCATCCTAATAACCTTAGGGCTTCTACCCATGGTCCGAGAGTTAAACCCGGCTTAAGCAATCTAAGCTCTAATACCATTTAGATAAGGTGTCACACCCCAACCCGACCTATAAAGGTTAGACTAGGGTGTAATCTAAACATCCAAGTCATATCATGTACTTAATCGTTCATGAAAGTTTAACACTTAACGTTTTAGCCTAAACTCCACAAATTCTCCGGAAAACCGGCAGCATAACGGCTGTAATTGGGCTCCTTAGTTTGACCTAATTTTCTAAAGGACTCAAAACTTTCAATCTCAAATTCATTTCCAACTAAGATTACTATTTATCATCAATTGAAATGCCTACTAGTTATCTCAAAGTCTCGTTTGATTAATAACCTAGCATGATAACTATGTCTCGTTTGTTTGTTAATCCTTGTTACAAAAGTAACTGTTGATCTTAGCTTAACAATGATGTACCTACTTAAGATTGGATAGATTCATTTTACTTAATACTTACATGATACTTCATAATCTTATGAAAGATACTAGGCAGTAGCGATAGCAAAAACGACGACAAGAGTGTCTAACTAGTTATGATCAGCACAAGCCAAAATTAAACTCCAAATTACGACGGGGGTCATTTACTATACAATAACAAGCAACATACGAAATAGTCTTCAAGCAACATATCGTTCACAAAATGTCCATAGTCACGTAAGGCACGTAGGGCAAGCAATCATTCCAAGGAATCATCATTAGGCACGTTGTCCTCGAGTACTTGTTCCTGGTCTTCTTCACCTGAGATGATAAAAGAGGGTGAGTCCTTATGAACTCAGCGAGGGGGAAACGAGAAATAAGTTTTGAAACTCTTTTTCCGGTTCAATTATGAAAACCCTTTGCAAGTATGACATATATCACAAGTAAGTACATTATGTAATATAAAGGTAAAGGAACACAATTACCCGTCTTTCCTCCCCGAGGTGCTCTAGGAACCAACCGAGAGTACTTATACACATAGTGAAACGGATACGGTGAGCTTTTGCTCTCAATTCATTTCCAGTATCAGTTGTTGTGGCCGACTTCAAATCATCCCCTTATCACGCCAAATGGGTGTACTCCGGATGTACCCCGAAATCCTACGACCCAACTCTCCGAGGAAGTCTAGCCCCCAAGCGAGAGAGGGAATTGGACAATGGTAGTCACGGTTGCACCGGCAAGCCCGATGCCGCCCGGTGTGCGTGAACGCTACCACGCTAGAATGAAAGGTTGGAACCTTGTATGCAATGCACATTTATGACATTTAATATATCACATTAGGAGGACAACAAAGTAGGTTGCCTCCGAGCAGTCATAAGATTGCACATTGACAAGCAAACACGCGAGGCATGATATAACAGGTAATTTCACTTGTAAAGCACATGGAGTCATATGAATATTAAACAGGCAGCCATGTAACGCATGTAGATCAAGTCATATAACTCATTTCGAAGTTCACGTAATCAAATAATAAGGTCATACAACATGCAACAATGTTTACGTGGGACCGGGTGCAAGAATGGCCTACTTGTCAACATGTAATCATCGGAATCATATTTAAGGCTATAAGGGCAACTACGGGCAGTCTACTAATCACATAATTAAACAAGATATTCATAGGGTCAACACTTAACGAGTTTACCTAGTCATTAGGGTTTCAATTCACGCTCACCTGTGCGATTAAGCCCTAAGTTGTCACGTAATTAAACTCAAGCCATGCATTGATTAATTCAAACACCCCCAAACATTCAAAAAAGTCTACACAACATCCCAATGCCACAATCCCAAGCATTTAATACAACAAGAGAAGTTACAATAATTTTCAAGCCAAATCACTAGATGAAAACCTCACTGCAATGGTCTGTATTCTCACAATCATTCAGACAAGAAAACAAACTCCAATTCCAGGGAAAAAAATGTCAAATTAAATCTTAAGGAGTGAACTAAATCCATAAACAAACCTCACATCATTTGGAGTTCGGGTTCAAGAGTTATAGCCAAAGCCATGAGACCACGCAAAACTGTCCAAATTTGCACACATTTCAATAATTGTCGTTTTTGAGGACCTTAGGGTCAGATTTAGCCTTAGTCCATTTCTGACAAAAATGTCCAGAACTGAAAAATATAGAAGTGTACTAAATTTCATGCATTTTGGATGTCATTTACTAAGTCAAAACTGGTTCGTTCTACAAGGACAGTGAATCTGCCAAAACCTGCTTCATTTTTCCAGATTTTCCAGATTTTCTAGATTTGGACACATTTTGATAGTTTGCCATTTTGAGGACCTTAGAGTCAAAATTAGCTTTGGCCTATTTCTATGAAAATTCTCAGAACGGGCAAAAATAGTCACCTACCAATTTCACGTATTTTCAACATCATTTACCTGGTCAAAATCACTTCGTTCAAACATAACAGAAAGCGGCCAAATACGCGATTTCACCTATCTTCACATTCTAGCCAAATATCTTGCCATGCATGCTTACAAAAGTTCATGTACACACATATATCACAAGTACAGAGGTAAAAATATACATTTAAAGGCATGCATGTGGTTTTTGAAAGCTTTTCAAAGAAGTTTTAGACCTCACCTTAGCAACACAACAAAGAAGATGCACAAACTCTTGTTGAAGCACAATGTCAACCCTTTTTCCTTGCTTAGCCGAGAGACCACTTGATTTTCTCTAATTTCCTAGCTTAGTAACCATGTTCTTAGTATGTGCAAGTGGCTAGAACAAAAAAAAAATGAAATGGAAGCTAACAAACTCACCTAAGGCGAAATGACGGTTCAATGAGCTTGCATGTGTGTCTTTTGCATTCTAGCTTTGCTTGGTCGAGTTCCTAGTAGCTTGCATGTCTTGATGAACCATTGAGTGATGAACTTAAGCTATGGAGAGTAGAGTTTCAGCTAGGGCTGAGAGAGAGAGAGAAGAATGAGAGAAAGAATGAGAGAAAGAGAGAAAGAATGAAAGAAAAATAAAAGGCTTGAAGGAATTGATGCATATGTCGGCCTAGGGCTTGCAAATTCAGATTTTTGTGTCTTCAAGGAGCATGTTTGAATCACCTAGCATGGGCATGGAGTGTGTGTCGAGATTGGTGGAGCTTTGGGTAGAGTTTGAGTCATTTTTTTAATGCTTTGTGTCATAACTTGTCATAGAATGTTTAGGTACAAATTTTGAAATGCAAAGCTAGTTCAAAATGCAATAGTGGTCGGCCAAGCTTGTGCAAGAATCTGAATTTTTGTCTTGGTTGAGCAATTTAATATTGTGTGTTTGGGATGTGTAAAAGAATAAGGAATAAAGAATAAGAATGTCTAGCTTTTGGTGCAATTTCGTCTTCTAGTGCATTGAATTAGCAATTTAATATTAGTTAGTGGAGTTTGTAGGATTAATTAATGATCTAGTGCTTCGTGTAAGATGTTTTCTTGATTAGCGTGTGGGCACGCTTTCTTAGGTTTAGGGCATGCACTACGAGGTAGGGCACACAATACGAGACGAATGCACGTTTTCCAAGTAAATGCACGCAACCCTAAATGTATGCACGTAATTCAATGCAAGGCACTCAAAATGAAACACGACTCTTAAACCTAAATCTAGATTAGGACACACGAAACAAGGTATCGCACGCAATCTGCTGCAACCAAAATTCGCATAATCCTTGATCACTGGCATCTCATCCAACTTAGCTTTGTCCGACGGCTTATTGATGAGGTAAGCTAAGTATCCCCTACATCCTTTTCTCAAGGACTTCATTGCTTTTGTAGATGAAATGATGGAACTCCCGGTGAAATCTCTTCGACCCATTACCTCCAGTATTGGTTGACCAGGTATCCGGAATGTTACAATCTTTGTCCGGCAATCTAGTTGGGCATGTTGCTTTGCCAACCAGTCCATCCCTAAGATGACTTCATAGTCTCGAAAAGGTAATACAATAAGATTGGCTGAGAATTCCCTATCTTTAATTTGGATTTTACATGCTTTACAAGTTGAGCTAGTAACAAGTTTAGAACCCATCGGAGTACCAACTTCTACTTCGTAAGGCAAACATACAACTCGTAGTTTCACACGTTGCACACATAAGGGAGTAATAAATGAATGAGTAGCACCTGGATCAATTAGCACCCTAACAGGTTGATTCAGTATGAAGAATGTACCTTCAACAACAGCGGCCTCGTTTGGAAGCTCCTCGCACTCAATAGTATAAGCTCGAGCTTGAACTCTAGGAACTGGAGTCTTGCCTCTACCAGCTGGTTTAACTTGATTTTGTCCTGCTTGCCATTTAGGACAATCCTTGATCTGATGCTGATCACTGCCACACCGCACACATCATCCTGACTTCTTCCAGCACTAGGCCTCGATGTGACCTTTCTTGTCACAATAAGAACAGTTGACAGACTGAGTAGCAGACGAACTACCTGTGGATCCGCAGGTGGAAGAGGCTGATGGTGCTTTAGTCAGGCCACGGTTATTAACTGGTCTGTTCTGGCTCTGGCCGTGACCACGACTTTGGCTCTGGAATTTTCTCTGTTGACCTAAAAGCTGGTATGGTTTCTTGTTCAGCTGACTCGAACCGGCTCTATCAAGTTTTCTCTTCTCAACTCGGGAAGCAGCAGCAAAGAGAGCATAATAGGTATCGAAGTCATGCGAAGCCAACTAGTCCTGAATCTCTGGCCCCAATCCAGTTGTAAATTTCCACATCTTCGCCTCAGGGGTACTGACCATGTATTGAGCATAGCGGGATAGTCGGTCAAAACGAGCCTCGTACTGGGCCACCATCATGTTACCCTGGTTCAAGTGCATGAATTCCTTAATCCACCTCTGCCTGGAAACTGCAGGTACATATTTCTCCTTGAATGCCTTAACGAAATTACCCCACAAGCGCGGTGTATGATTAGTTTCCCACAGTGCCTCCACAGTGTGCCACCAATGCTCAGAATTCCCATGCAACAGAAACACAGTAAACTCCACCTTTTCTTCATCAGTATAGTTAAGTGGCCTGAAAATCCTCTCGAACTCAGACAGCCAAGCCTCTGCTTTCTCATCATCAGCTTCCCTGTGGAATTTGGACGAGCGAAAGTCAAGGAACTCCCTCATTCTGCTATGTCTCCCATGATTACCATCATTTCTGTTGTTGTTGTTGTTTGCTTCACGTGCATTTTGACGTCCCATCACTCGCGACACGCGATCCATGGCATTTGCCATCATGTTAAACATAGCTATGCCGGGATTGGTTTGGTAAGCATCTCCGGTCTCTTGGGGCTCACCGCTCCTATTAGTAGTGCGGGTACTAGGGCCAGCCATCTATAGGCACATATTACGATGCACAATTTATTGAAATACGACAAACAAGAATTCGATGCATAAGATATGCAACATATAATTTCATATAGATACACAATTCTAGAAACAGTTAAGACATGTTAATCACATAAGCACATAGAACATAGAAGGCACAATTAACATTATCACATATTAAGACATATAAACAAGTCATCCTAATAACCTTAGGGCTTACCCACGGTCCGAGAGTTAACCCGGCTTAAGCAATCTAAGCTCTGATACCATTCTAACTATAAGGTATCACGCCCCAACCCGGCCTATAAAGGTTAGACTAGGGTGTGATCTAAACATTCAAGTCATGTCTTGTACTTAGTCGTTCATAAAAGTTTAACACTTAACATTTAAGCCTAAACTCCACAATTTTTCGGAAAACCGACAGCATAACGGCTGTAATTGGACTCTTTGGTTTGACCTAATTCTTCAAATGCCTCAAAATTTCCAATCTCAATTTCATTTCCAACTAAGATTACTATTTACCATCAATTGAAATGCCTACCAATTATCTCGAAGTCTCATTTGATTAATAACCTAGCATGATACTATGTCTCGTTTGTTTGTTAATCCTTGTTACAAACGTGCCTGTTGATCTTAGCTTATCAATGAGTACCTGCTTAAGATTAGATGGTTCATTTTACTTAATCCTTACCTGATACTTCATAGTCCTATGATAGATACTAGCCAATAACGATAGCAAAAACGACCATAGTAGTGTCTGTCTAGTTATTATCAGTACAAACCAAAATTAGATCCCAAATTACAACGAGGGTCTTTTACATTACAATAGTAAGCATCATAAGAAATGAAATAGTCTTCAAGCAACATATTGTTCACAAAATGGCCATAGTCATGTAAGGCACGTAGGGCAAGTAATCATTCCAAGGAATCATCGTTAGGCACGTCGTCCTCGGGTACCTGTTCTTGGTTTTCTTCACCTGAGATGATAAAAGATGGTGAATCCTTATGAACTCAGCGAGGGGGAAACGAGAAATAAGTTTTGAAACTGATTTTTCGGTTCAACTTATGAAAAACCCTTTTTGCAAGCATGAATGTATCACAAGTAAGTACATAACGTAATGTAAAAGTAAAGGAACACAATTATCCGTCTTTCCTCCCCGAGGTCCTCTAGGAACCAAGAGAGAGTACTTATACACATAGTGAAAAGGATACGGTGAGCTTTTGCTCTTAGTTCAATTCCAGTACCAATTGTTGTGGCCGGCTTCAATTCATCCCCTTATCACGCCAAATGGGTGTACTCCAAATGTACCCCAAAATCCTACGACCCAACTCTCCGAGGAAGTCTAGCCCCCAAGCGAGAGTGGGAATTGGACAATGGTAGTCACGGTTGCACCGGCAAGCCCGATGCCGCCCTATGTGCGTGAACGCTACCACGCTAGAATGAAAGGTTGCAACCTTGTATGCAATGCACATTTATGACATGTAATATATCACATTAGGAGGACAACAAAGTAGGTTGCCTCCGAACAGTCATAAGATTGCACATTGACACGTAAACAAGCGAGGCACGATATGACAGGCAATTTCACTTATAAAGTACATGGAGTTATATGAATATTAAACGGGCAGCCATGTAACGCATGTAAATCAAGTCATATAACTCATTTCGAAGTCCACGTAATCAAATAATAAGATTATTCATCATGCAACGACATCTACGTAAGACCGGGTGCAAGAAAAGCCTACTTATCAATGTGTAATCATCAAAATCATATTTAGGGCTACAAGGGCAACTATGGGCAGCCTACTAAACACCTAATCAAACACAATATCCATATGATCAACACTTAGCTAGTTTACCTAGTTACTAGGGTTTCAATTCGTGTTTACCCGTGCAATTAAACCCCAAGTCATCTCGTAATTAAGCTCAAGCCATGCATTGATTAAATAAAACACCCTCAAGCATTCAAAACAGTCCACACAACATCCAAATACCACAATCCCAAGCATTTAATACAACAAGGGAAGCTTCATTAATATTTCTAAGCGCATCAATAGGTGAAACCCTCACTGAAATGGACTGTTTTCTCACAATCATTAAGACAAGTAAACAATTTCCAATTCCAGTGAACAAGATGTCAAATTAAATCTTAAGGAGTGAACTAAATTCAGAAACAAACCTCGCATCATTTGGAGTTCGGGTTCAAGAGTTACAGCCAAAACAGTGAGACTACACAAAACTGTACAGATTTGCACACATTTCAATACTTGTCATTTTTGAGGGCCTTAGGGTCAGATTTAGTCTTAGTACATTTCTGAAAAAAATGTCCAGAACTGAAAAATCTAGCCGAACACCAAATTTCATGCATTTTGGATATCATTTACTAAGTCAAAACTGGTTCGTTCTACAAGGTCAGTGAATCTGTCAAAAACCTGCTTCATTTTTCCAGACTTTCCAGATTTGGACACATTTTGATAATTAGCCATTTTGAGGACCTTAGAGTCAAAATTAGCTTTGGCCTATTTCTGCGAAAAGTGTTGAGAACTGGCAAAACTAGTTACCTACCAATTTTCACGCATTTCAACATCTTTTACCTAGTCAAAATCCCCTCGCACCAACAAGGCAGAAGGCTGTCACATACCCGATTTCATCTATCATCACATTCTAGCCAAATATCTTGCCATGCATGTTTACAAAAGCTCATGGACACACATATATCACAAGAACAGAAGTAAAGATAGACATTTAAGGGCATGCATGTGGTTTTTTGAAAGATTTTCAAGAAGTTTTAGCCCTCACCTTAGCAAGACAACAAGAAGATGCACAAACTCTTGGTGAAGCACAAAGTTGATCTTTTTCCTTGCTTAGCCGAGAGACAACTAGGGATTTCTCTAATTTCCTAGCTAAGTTACCATGTTCTTAGTAGGTGCATGTGGTTAGAACAAGAAGAAAAGAAATGGAAGCTAACAAACTCACCTAAACCGAAATGGATGTGCTAAAGGCTTGCATGTGCATTTCTTTGCTCCTAGCTTTGTTTGGTCGAGCTCCTATGTAGCTTGGAAGTCTTGAAGAGCCTTAGGATGAAGAACTTAGCTATGGAGAGTAGAAACTCAGCCAAGGCCGAGAGAGGAGAAGAAATGAGAGAGGAATGAGAGGAAAATGAGAGAAAATGAAAGAAAATGAAAAGCTTTGTTGGGCAAAGATGCTTGTCGGCCTAGGGCCTTGCAAAATCAGAATTTTGTGTCTTCAAGGAGCATTTTTTGAATCCTTAGCTTGGGAAATTGAGAATGGGTCGAGAATGGTGCATTGGGGAGGGTTTTTGAGCTAATTGTTTATTGCTTTGTGTCATAGAATTATCATAGAATGTTTAGGAATAGAATTTGAAATTAAAAGGCATGGACATTGGCTCCTAGTGGTTGGCCAAGGGTGTGATAAAATCTGAATTTTTGTCTTGGTTGAGCAATAATTAATTGTGTGTTTGGGATATACAAAGAATAAAGAATAAAGAATGTCTAGCTTTTTGTGAGATTTTGTCTTCTAGTGGGTTGAATTAGCAATTTAATATTAGTTAGTGGGATTTGTAAGATTAACTAATGATCTAGTGCTTCGTGTAAGATGCTTTCTTGATTAGCGTGAGGGCACGCTTTCCTAGATTTAGGGCACGCACTACAAGATAGGGCACGAACTACGAGACAGATGCACGTTTCCCAAGTAAATGCACGCAACTCTAAATGAATGCACGTAATTCAATGCAAGGCACACAAAATGAAACACGATTCTTAAACCTAGGTCAAGCCACGCAAATCTAGGTTAGAGCACACGAAACGAAGTATCGCACGCAAATTGAGGTCAGGCCTCACAAAACAACTTCACTTCACGTAGAGGCTGGGCCCGCAAACCGAGGGCGTGGGGCTTGTGACCATGTATCCGTCGCTCCGGTGCCCTTAACTTTTGATCCGTAAAGACTTACGCGGCGTACAGCATACCGTTGGAAAGCTCTCCTAGAGCTCTACGATGGGGGTAGCAAGCCTGCTCGGCTGCACCAGTTTTCGGAGCCCAAAATCGAACGTTTTCATCAGTTTCGGGACACTTTTCTTCTTTTGCGCTGTTTTTCCGTCCCGGATCGTACGTCGTGAGATGCGAAAAGGACGACAACCTAATCCATCACATTTCTATTACCGAATCCCATGGCACCTTGGGCAAGACAACTTCACTTCACGTAGAGGTTGGGCACGCAAATTGAGGGCGTAGGGCTTGTGACCAGGTATCCGTCGCTCTGGTGCCCATAACTTTTGATCCGTAGGGAGTTACGCGGCGCACATCATACCGTTGAAAAGCTCTCCGAGAGCTCTACGACGGAGGCACCAAGCCTGCTTGGCTACGCCTGTTTTCAAAGCCCAAAATCGAACGTTTTCATCAGTTTCGGGACACTTTTCTTCTTTTACGCTGTTTTTCCGTCTCGGATCGTACGTCGTGAGCCGCGAAAAGGACGACAACCTAATCCATCACATTTCTATTACCGAATCCCACGGCACCTTGGGCAAGACAACTTCACTTCACGTAGAGGATGGGCCTGCAAACAGAGGGCGTGGGGCTTGTGACCAGGTATCCGTCGCTCCGGTGGCCTTAACTTTTGATCCGTAAGGAGTTACGCGGCGCACAGCATACCGTAGGAAAGCTCTCTGACAGCTCTACGACGCAGGAACAAGCCTCCTCGGCTGCGCCTACTTTCGGAGCTCAAAATCGAACGTTTTCATCAGTTTCGGGACACTTTTCTTCTTTTTCGCTATTTTTTGGTCCCGGATCGTACTTCGTGAGTCGCGAAAAGGACGACAACCTAATCCATCACATTTCCATTACTGAATCCCATAGCACCTTGGGCTAGACAACTTCACTTCACGTAGAGGCTGGGCCCGCAAACCGAGGGCGTGGGGCTTGTGATCAGGTATCCGTCGCTCGGTGCCCATAACTTTTGATCCGTAAGGAGTTACGTGGCGCACAGCATACCGTTGGAAAGTTCTCCGAGAGCTGTACGATGGGGGCAGCAAGGGAACTTGGTTGCACCTATTTTCAGAGTCCAAAATTGAACGTTTTCATTAGTTTCGGGACATTTTTCTTCTTTTGTACTGTTTTTTGGTCCCGGATCATGCGTCGTGAGCTACGAAAAGGACGACAACCTAATCCATCACATTTCTATTAACGAATCCCATGGAAACTTTGGCAAGACAAATTCACTTCACGTAGAGGTTGGGCTCGCAAAGCGAGGGCGTGGGGCTTGTGACCAGTTATCCGTTGCTCCGGTGCCCATAACTTTTGATCCGTAAAGAGTTGCGCGTCGCACAACATACCGTTGGAAAGCTCTTAGAGAGCTCTACGACAGGGGCAGCAAGCCTACTCGATTGGTCCTGTTTTTGGAGCCCAAAATTGAACGTTTTCATCAGTTTCGGGACACTTTTCTCCTTTTGCGCAGTTTTTCCGTCTTGGATCGTACGTCGTGAGCCGCGAAAAGGATGACCACCAAATCCATCACATTTCTATTACCGAATCCCACGACACCTTGGGCAAGACAACTTTTCTTCACGTAGAGGCTGGGCCTGAAAACCGAGGGCGTAGGGCTTGTGACCAGGTATCCGTCGTTCCGGTGCCCTTAACTTTTGATCCGTAAAGAGTTACGCGGCGCACAGCATACCGTTGGAAAGCTCTTCGAGAGCTCTACGACAGGGACAGCAAGCCTGCTCGGCTGCGCCTATTTTTGGAGCCCAAATCGAACATGTTCATCAGTTTCGGGACATTTTTCTTCTTTTGCGCAATTTTTCCGTCCCGGATCGTATGTCGTGAGCCGCGAAAAGGACGACAACCTTATCCATCACATTTCTATTACCGAATCCCATGGCACCTTGGGCAAGACAACTTCACTTCACGTTGAGGCTAGGCTCACAAACCGAGGGCATGGGGCTTGTGACCAGGTATCCATCGCTCCGATGCCCTTAACTTTTGATCCGTAAAGAGTTACGCGGCACATAGTGTCACGCTCCAACCCGACCTATGGAGGCTAGACTAGGGAATGACCTAATTCTTTTATGCTATTTGTATGACTTGGTCATTTCTTACGATTAATACTTAACGTTGATTTAGAACTCCAAAATATTTTTCAGAAATCCAGCAGCATGACGGCTATATTTAAGA
Organism: Ehretia macrophylla; assembly: GCA_037974665.1. Classification (NCBI taxonomy): domain Eukaryota; kingdom Viridiplantae; phylum Streptophyta; class Magnoliopsida; order Boraginales; family Ehretiaceae; genus Ehretia; species Ehretia macrophylla. The sequence continues at coordinate 55,383,340 of CM075764.1, forward strand.
CCTTTGGTTTGTCCTATTTTCTAAAACGCCTCAAAACTTCCAATCCTTGATTCGATTCCCACTAAGATTCCTATTTTGTCATCAACCGATATGCCTACTAATTTATCTTGAAAGTCTCATTTGGTTAATAAGCCTAGCTTGATAACTATATTCCATTTATTTGTCAACTTACTATTATGCAAGTACCTATTATCCTTTAGGGTACGGGTGAGTACCTAAGTAAAATTAGATAGAGTTAACTTAGTGGATTAATCATCTAGTGGTTTAAACGCCTACGATAACTACTACACGAGATAATAAAAGCAAATAACCAAATAAAGAGTTCGTCCGGTTATAGATAGTACAATCCCAAAATTAGACCCAAATTACAATGGGGTCATTTACATCAACAAAATAAATATTCTTCAAAGCAAACACAACGTTCACAAAACAACCACTGTCAAGCAAGGCATATAAAGCACATAATCACTCCAAGGATTCATCAACAAGCACATTCTCCTCGGGTACCTATTCCTGATCTTCTTCACCTGTGATGATAAAAGAGGATGAGTCCTTATAAACTCAGCGAGGGGGAACGGGAAATAAGTTTTGAAAGTCCTTTTTTCAGTTAAACTATGAAAAATCCTTTTTGAAAGTATGACATATAACACAAGTAGTTTATAACATAATAAAAATATAAACGAACACAATTACCCGTCTTTCCTCCCCGAGGTCCTCTAGGAACCAAGTGAGAGTACTTAATCACATAGTGAAAAGGATACGATGAGGTTCTGCTCTCAATTCATTTCCAATAACAGTTGTTGCGGCCAACTTCAAATCATCCACTCATCACGCCAAATGGGTGTACTCCGGATGTACCCCAAAATCCTACGACCCAACTCTCCGAGGAAGTCTAGCCCCCAAGCGAGAGAGGGAATTGGACCATGGTAGTCACGGCAGCACCGGCAAGCCCGATGCCGCACGGCGTTCGTGAAACGCTACCATGCCAAAATGAAAGGTTGCAACCTTGTATGCAATGCACATGTATGCCATTTAACATTTCACATTGGGAGGTCAACAAAGTAGGTTACCTCCGAGCAAGTATATGATCACATTTTGACATATTGGCATATAAGGCATTGTAAGAACATGTAATCATTTCATATATCAATTTGAAAACAATTAAACTTCCACGGGAAGCCAAGTAATCATGTTCAAATAAGCCATAGAATGTCTTTTAACAATTCACATTAGGAGGACAACAAAGTAGGTTGCCTCCGAGCAAGTATAAGATCACATATTGACAAGTAAACGAACGAGGCATGTTTAACACGAATTTTTACTTTGTAAAACACATAGAGTTATATGAACATTAAACGGGCAGCCATGTAACACATGTAAATCAAGTCATATAACTCATTTCGGGGTTCACGTATCAAGTATTAAGATCATACAAGCATGCATTGATATTTACTTGAGACCGGGTGCAAGAAGAGTTTACTTATCAACATGTAATCATTGGGAATTATATTTAGAGTTATAAAAACAATTCCGGGCAGCCCATTAACATTCCTCAACATCAATTTATAATTCACACAAGAGTGGTCTATGACTTGGGAGTCTACAGGGCCATTAGGGTTTACAAGGCCGTGTTCGGGGTTGGTTTTGTTTGCTAAGCACCACAAGTAACACTTAAACCATTTCAAGCATACTTAACATATATTAGGCAGCCTACTAACCACACAATTGAACGCATTTAGCCATAGGATCATCACTTAACAAGTTTTCATAAGCAATAGGGCCTTAATTCCGTGCTTACACATGCGGTTAAGCAAACCATTCATCAATTAGTGATCCCAAGTCATACATCAATCAAATTAAGCAACCTCAACCAGTCACAACAGTCCACACAACATCTAAGTGCCACAATTCCAAGCATTCAATACCACAAGAGAAGTTACAACATGTTTCAAAGCATATCACTAAACAAAACCTCACTGCAATGGTCTGTTTTCCCACATTTGATTAGACAAGAAAACAATCACCAATTTCAGTGAACAAAATGTCAAATTAAATTTTAATGAGTGATTTAAATCCAGAAACAAACCTCGCATCATTTGGAGTTCGGACTTAGGAGTTATGGCCAAAACCGTGGGACTACGCAAAACTGTCCAGTTTTAGACACATTACGATTTTTGCTATTTTTGAGGGTCTTAGAGTCAGAATTGGCTTTAGTCTATTTCTTTCAAAAATGTCCATAACTGAAAAATAGAGCAACCTACCAACTTTCATGCAATTTCACCAACATTTCCTAGGTCAAGAATGCTTCATTCTACAAAGTCAGAAATCTGACAGAACCCTATTTCATATTCCCAGATTTTCCAGATTTAGACACCTCATGATGTTTGACCATTTTGAAGGCCTTAGAGTCAGAATTGGTCTTGGCCTATTTCTACAAAAAATTCTCAGAACTGGCAAAACTAGTCACCTACCAATTTTCACACATTTTCAACTTCAGTCAGAAATCTGCCAGCTACGCGATTCTTGCCTATCTTCAAGTTCTAGCCGAATATCTTGCCATGCATGGTTACATAAGCTCATGTACACACATATACAACAAGTACAGAGGTAAATATAGACATATGAAGGCATGCATGTGGTTTTTGAAAGCTTTTAAAAGAGTTTTAGCCCCCACCTTAGCCTTTTGATGGTTAATGATGCACAAACACTCTTCAAAATGCACAAAGGGAGCTTCTTCCTTGCTTTGGCCGAGATATATCTTGTCTTCCCTTATTTTCTAACTTAGTTAGCATGTGAGGAAGGTGTGCATGTGTGTGAAACCAAAAGAAATGGAAGAAAACTATCAAGACTTACCTTAGGCCGAAAATGATGAGTTTTGTGAGCTTGTGTGCGTTTTTGAGCTAGTTGCCTTGCTTGTACTTGCAATGGCCGAGCTTGGGAGAGTCTTAGAGTGTTGTTAGGAGTTTTTTATGCATTATTTTATGTGTTGGTGTCATAGCTTGTCTAGGTTTGATTTTGAAATTGCAAAGCATGATACAAGGCCTTGGTTTGGCCGACCAAGGTGCATAGAAATCTGAAATTTCATATTCAAATTGTGGTATTATAAGTTATAATCAGTGTGGAATTTTGAGGTGCATCGATTTTGCAAAAGAATAAAGAATAAGGAATAAAAAATGTATAGTGTTTACCGTTTCGTCTTTTAGTGCATTGACTTAGGATTAGAATATAGTTAGTAGAGTTTGTAGGATTATTCTATAGTCTAGTGCTTCGTGTAGGATGCTTTCTTGATTAGAGTGTAGGCACGTTTTCCTAGGTTCTAGGGCACGAACTACGAGGTATGGAACGTACTTCAAGACTAAGGCACATACTTCAAGGTAAGTGCACGGATTCAAATGCAGATGCACACAATCCTAGGTGAATGCACGCAAACCAATATAAGGTACATAGTTCAATGCAATGCACGCAAACCAAGGCACGACTCTATATCTAGGTTGCAGTACGCAGTTGAAGGTTAAGACACACGAAATGAGGTAATGCACGTATATCGAGGTCAGGGCACGTATATCTAGGTATCTCACGTCAGTCGGGGATTAGGGCACACCATTCTAAGTCAAGGCACATATGACGAGGCATGCACGAAAATCAAGACAGGGCACGTAATCCAAGGTCAGTCATATAATTTTGGGTCAAAGGCACGCAAATCGAGGTAAGACACATTACTCGGGGTCGGACCTTACATCCTCCCCTCCTTAAAAGAATTTCGTCCCAAAATTCATTCTTACCTGTTGAGGTCATTTAGGTGGATTTCGACCATTGTTATTTTCCCACTCTGGGTTGTCCCGTGTTCTGTGATCTCTCTTAGCACAACCAATTCACTTCATAGCTTTCTCCAATCATTTAATTCGGTGTGACCCCTACATTCATAGTTCGTTCCTTTGAATGACTCTATTCTTCATTTGATCTTAAGGTCAAGTTCATTAACTAAGGTTAGAATCTCCATACATAGTCATCAAAGTTGCATCGATATTCTAACTATATAACTATATCCAAAATCAAGTCTTATGTTGTGTCAATTTGCATTCATACCTCAAAAGGAATATCACAATAATACCATGATCCTATGGTGACATACACCAATTTCAAGATGATAGATGTATATCCGATTTACATATCCTATCTACTAGCTTCAAAATTATTAACACATAAGACATACACATGTTATGGATTATTTCCACGATACGACCCTATTTTCAGGTTGAACTCACCAAACAAATTAATCCATCTCAAGTCGTCATCTATCGGTAGTATCATAGTCCTTCTTATCTCGTAGGTACATTAGATTAGCAAATCTTCTAATGACTAGTCTCCCGGTTACAGGCTCCTATTCACTAACATTTTTTCCCAGTTTCGTTAACCTTCATGCTCGTACTTAAGAAGAAAGACCGTTGATATTTGTTTAACTCAAATTCTAAGGTTTATTAAGTATCACAACAAATTGTCATCGAAATTGCATGGGTAAACTAATCATGTGGCACTAGTTCAATTCTTCAAGTAAGTTTCATCAGCTTGTGATCCACAATTTATTTCCTTGTTCAAATCTCTAGACGAATAGTTTCAACCTTAAATAAATTTCACTCATCTCAATCCAAGGTTACGTCATACTTAAGAAGCCAATGGTCCTACTCACTTAGCGATCTAGTCATTCATTCGAACACTTAATGCCTGCCAATATATCTTCAACATTAATGTTACTAAGCTAGGTTCATTGCCATGTAAGTGATATCAATGTTCCACTGGGTTACCGGCCGTAGAACATCAATCTTAGGACTATAAATGGGTACCGAAATGATCTAGTTCATAAGATACTTACCATACTAATCCAAGTAGTTTGTTACACGAAATAACTTCAAGGCTATGTCAACATAAGAATTATAACCACAAGGCATCCTTCAATATAATCTAATAGAACTTCAAAAGTAATCAACCGCTCATTTAATTATCACTACAAGATCCGCCCTCTATTCAACGACCATGATTCGAAGTCTACCAACAGCTAGTCTTTAGACGTGAAACGATGCACATAAATGCGGTTGTCTAACAACAGTCTCTTGGGTCATCATGACTCTAATTCATCTCTATCTTAACTATATGAAATCTTACTCTCTTCATTTACATGTCCAACTAGCTAAGAGCATCAAGTCTCATTGTCCTTAGGTCCTAGGGTTTGCCATGAATCATCATGTATTCTCACTATTAGCTATTTAGGATTACTAATCGTACCTTAACGACTTCACTTTACAGCCGGATGCTTTAATCTCATTTCCATGGTTTATATACTAGGTCCAACAGTATTGCTTAGGGATATATGCTTCCTAATATCCTTTAGGGTATCCAAATAACGAGTGTGTAGAATGACTTACTTGGCATAATAGCAACTAAGTCCGAGGGGCACCAAATTAATACCATGATTCTTAATATCACCAATATCCAACTTTGGACCTTTAGTAACGTTAGTCATCTAATGCAAAATTCAATACCTTACACTTCTATTCGACCTAACATTTTAAGTGTAGTCTTCCGAACACAAGTTCTAGCTACGTGAATTCCTCGATTCCAACATCTATATATTTTGTTATACTAAAGAATCATCAACCTTGTTAAACTCAGTCTCTAGAGTTGCCTACATGTCTTGAGGTTATCCATTGTTAAGTCACTTAAATATACTATCCATGTCTTAATAATCTACCCCTAAAAGTAACTATCGTCAACTTCCACGAATTCATCTTTTAATTTCTAGGTCATGATCTCAACATTTAGTGAACTTGAAACTCGCTAGTATACACCATATCAGATTCATCAATGCTTAATTCCAATCAAGTAAGGATTCAATCGTACGAGTATATTGCTAACTTCTTAGATAGTCTATCAAGCAAATTTTAAGATGTGAGAAATGGATTCAAAGAAACCTCCAAGTCAACTTCCACTATCAGCACATGAGAATATATACTACTCTACATATTTAATAGTATGCTCTTATATCTTAAGCGAAGTTGTATGTCATTAAACTTTATACTTGAACCATAATTAGAAGATCGGTTTAACGGAATCAAGAACTTCATAGCTATAAAATTGACAACTTAATCATAGGTATGGGTATTCCAAAGATAAGGGGATAACTTTACCTCAACATTTATACCTGTGCTACCGATTTTATATATGCATATCCAATAATACATACGATCCATCGAGTACCTGTGAATATGCAAGAAATCTCTAACCGAGCCTTTTCGTTCATCTTGCACAAATTCACTTCCCTGAAAGTCCTAATCCTAACTATCTATGTGTATAAACAGTTATTCATGGTTATATAACATGCACATGTATCAAGGAAGGAGTATAAAAGCATGCATGCATTATCGAGGGCACTAACGTGTTGATGTGCATAACACATAATACATATAGTCCACAGGGCACATGATATTCAATACTCAAGAAATTAAAGCACATTAGCACACATTAACACATATAAACAAGACATCATAATTATCTTAGGGCTTCTACCTACGGTCCGAGAGTTGAACCCGACTAATGTCTAGTTAGCAAACTAAGATCTGATACCATTCTAATATAAGGTGTCACGCCCCAACCCGATCTACGGAGGCTAGGCTAGGGAATGACCTAATTCTTTTACGCTATTTGTACGGCTTGGTCATTTCTTACGATTAATACTTAACGTTGATTTAGAACTCCAAAATATTTTCCAGAAATCCGGTAGCATGACGGCTATATTTAAGACCTTTGGTTTGACCTATTTTCTAAAACGCCTCAAAACTTTCAATCCTTGATTCGATTCCTACTAAGATTCCTATTTTGTCATCAACCGATATGCCTACTAATTTATCTTGAAAGTCTCATTTGGTTAATAAGCCTAGCATGATAACTATGTTCCATTTATTTGTCAATTTACTATTATGCAAGTACCTATTATCCTTTAGGGTACAAGTGAGTGCCTAAGTGAAATTAGATAGAGTTAACTTAGTGGATTAATCATCTAGTGGTTTAAACGCCTACGATAACTACTATACGAGATAATAAAAGCAAATAACCAAATAAAGAGTTCGTCCGGTTATAGATAGTACAATCCCAAAATTAGACCCAAATTACAACGGGGTCATTTATATCAACAAAATAAATATTCTCCAAAGCAAACACAACGTTCACAAAACAGCCACTGTCAAGCAAGGCACATAAAGAACGTAATCACTCCAAGGATTCATCAACAAGCACATTCTCCTCGGGTACCTATTCCTGACCTTCTTCACCTGTGATAATAAAAAAGGGTGAGTCCTTATGAACTCAGCGAGGGTGAACGAAAAATAAGTTTTGAAAACCCTTTTTCCGGTTAAACTGTGAAAAATCATTTTTGAAAGTATGACATATAACACAAGTAGTTTATAACATAGTCAAAATATAAACGAACACAATTACCCGTCTTTCCTCCCCGAGGTCATCTAGGAACCAAGCGAGAGTACTTAATCACATAGTGAAAAGGATACGGTGAGCTTCTGACTCAATTCATTTCCAATAATAGTTGTTGCGGCCGACTTCAAATCATCCACTCATCACGCCAAATGGGTGTACTCCGGATGTACCCTGAAATCCTATGACCCAACTCTCCGAGGAAGTCTAGCCCCCAAGCCAGAGAGGGAATTGGACCATGGTAGTCACGGTAGCACCGGCAAGCCCGTTGCCGCCCGGCGTGCCTGAAACGCTACCATGCCAAAATGAAATGTTGTAACCTTGTGTGCAATGCACATGTATGCCATTTAACATTTCACATTGGGAGGTGAACAAAGTAGGTTGCTTCCGAGCAAGTATATGATCACAATTTGACATATTGGAATATAAGGCAATGTAAGAACATGTAATCATTTCATATATCAATTGAAAGCAATTAAACTTCCACGGGCAGTCAAGTAATCATGTTCAAATAAGGCATAGAATGTCTTTTAATAATTCACATTAGGAGGACAACAAAGTAGGTTGCCTCGGAGCAAGTATAATATCACATATTGACAAGTAAACGAACGAGGCATGCTTAACACGAATTTTCACTTTGTAAAACACATAGAGTTATATGAACATTAAACAGGAAGCCATGTAACACATGTAAATCAAGTCATATAACTCATTTCGGGGTTCACGTATCAAGTATTAAGATCATACAAGCACGCAACGACGTTTACATAAGACCGGGTGCAAGAAGAGTTTATTTATCAACATGTAATCATTGGGAATCATATTTAGAGTTATAAAAACAATTCCGGGCAGCCCATTAACATTTCTCAACATCAATTTATAATTTACACAAGTGTGGTCTATGACTTGGGAGTCTACGGGGCCATTAAGGTTTACAAGGCCGTGTTCGGGGTTGGTTTTGTTTGCTAAGCACCACAAGTAACACTTAAACCATTCCAAGCATACTTAACATTTATTAGACAGCCTACTAACCACACAATTGAATGCATTTAGCCATAGGATCATCACTAAACAAGTTTTCATAAGCAATAGGGCCGTAATTCCGTGCTTACACATGCGGTTAAGCAAACCATTCATCAATTAGTGATCCCAAGTCATACATTAATCAAATTAAGCAACCTCAACCAGTCACAACAGTCCACACAACATCTAAGTGCCACAATTCCAAGCATTCAATACCACAAGAGAAGTTACAACATGTTTCAAAGCATACCACTAAACAAAACCTCACTGCAATAGTCTGTTTTCCCACATTCGATTAGACAAGCAAACAATCTCCAATTTCAGTGAACAAAATGTCAAATTAAATATTAATTAGTGATTTAAATCCAGAAACAAACCTCGCATCATTTGGAGTTCGGACTTAGGAGTTATGGCCAAAACCGTGGGACTACGCAAAACTATCCAGTTTTAGACACATTACGATTTTTGCTATTTTTGAGCATCTTAGAGTCAGAATTGGCTTTAGTCTATTTCTTGTAAAAATGTCCAGAACTGTAAAATCTAGCAACCTACCAATGTTCATGCAATTTCACCAACATTTACTAGGTCAAAAATGCTTCATTCTAGAGAGTAAGAAATCTGCCAGAACCCTATTTCATATTTTCAGATTTTCCAGATTTAGACACCTCACGATGTTTGACCATTTTGAAGGCCTTAGAGTCAGAATTGGCCTTGGCCTATTTCTATGAAAAATTCTCTGAACTGGAAAAACTAGTCACCTACCAATTTTCACGTATTTTCAACATCAGTTAGAAATCTGCCAGCTACGTGATTCTTGCCTATCTTCAAGTTCTAGCCGAATATCTTGCCATGCATGGTTACATAAGCTCATGTACACACATATACAACAAGTATAGAGGTAAATATAGACATATGAAGCCATGCATGTGGTTTTTGAAAGCTTTTAAAAGAGTTTTAGCCCTCACCTTAGCCTATTGATAGTTAATGATGCACAAACACTCTTCAAAATGCACAAAGGGAGCTTCTTCTTTGCTTTGGCCGAGAGATATCTTGTCTTCCCGTAATTTCTAACTTAGTTAGCATGTGAGGAAGGTGTGCATGTTTGTGAAACCAAAAGAAATGGAAGAAAACTATCAAGACTTACCTTAGGCCAAAAATGATGAGTTTTGTGAGCTTGTGTGCGTTTTTGAGCTAGTTGCCTTGCTTGTACTTGCAATGGCCGAGCTTGGGAGATTCTTAGAGAGTTGTTAGGAGTTTTTTATGCATTATTTTATGTGTTGGTGTCATAGCTTGTCTAGGTTTGATTTTGAAATTGCAAAGCATGCTACAAGGCCTTGGTTTGGCCGACCAAGGTGCATAGAAATCTGAAATTTCATATTCAAATTGTGGAATTATAAGTTATAATCAGTGTGGAATTTTGAGGTGCATCGATTTTGCAAAAGAATAAAGAATAAGGAATAAAGAATGTCTAGTGTTTAGCGTTTCGTCTTTTAGTGCATTGACTTAGGATTAGAATATAGTTAGTAGAGTTTGTAGGATTATTCTATAGTCTAGTGCTTCGTGTAGGATGCTTTCTTGATTAGCGTGTAGGCACGTTTTCCTAGGTTCTAGGGCATGAACTACGAGGTACGGCACGTACTTCAAGACTAAGGCACGCACTTCAAGGTAAGTGCACAGATTCTAATGCAGATGCACACAATCCTAGGCGAATACACGCAAACCAATGTAAGGTACGTAGTTTAATGCAATGAACGTAAACCAAGGCATAACTCTATATCTAGGTTACGGTACGTAGTTCAAGGTTAGGACACACAAAATGAGGTAACGCACATACATCGAGGTCAGGGCACGTATATCTAGGTATCTCACATCAATTGAGGATTAGGGCATATCATTCTAGGTCAAGGCACATATGACGAGGCATGCACAAATATCGAGACATGGCACGTAATCCAAGGCCAGTGATATAATTCTGGGTCTAAGGCACGCAAATCGAGGTAAGACACGTTACTCGGGGTCAGGCCTCTCATCCTCCCCTCCTTAAAAGAATTTCATCCCGAAATTCATTCTTACCTGTTGAGGTCATTTAGGTGGATTTCGACCATTGTTATTTTCCCACTCCGGGTTGTCCCGTGTTCTGTGATCTCTTTTATCACAACCAATTCACTTCCTAGCTTTCTCCAATCATTTAATTCGGTGTGACTCCTACATTCATAGTTCGTTCCTCTAAATGACTCTATTCTCCATTTGATCTTAAGGTCAAGTTCATTAACTAAGGTTAGAATCTCCATACATAGTCATCAAAGTTGCATCGGTATTCTAACTATATAACTATAACTCCAAAATCATGACTTATGTTGTGTCAATTTGCATTCATACCTCAAAAGAAATATCACAATAATACCATGATCCTATGGTGACATACACCAATTTCAAGATGATAGGTCTATATCCGATTTACATATCCTATCTACTAGCTTCAAAATTGTTAGCACGTAAGACATACACATGTTATGGATTATTTCCACGATACGACCCTATTTTCAGGTTGAACTCACCAAACAAACTAATCCATCTCAAGTCGTCATCTATCGGTAGTATCATAGACCTTCTTATCTCGTAGGTACATTAGATTAGCAAATCTTCTAATGACAAGTCTCCCGGTTACAGGCTCCTATTCACTAACATTCTTTCCCAGTTTCGTTAACCTTCACGCTCGTACTTAAGAAGAAAGACCGTTGATATTCGTTAAACTCAAATTCTAAGGTTTATTAAGTATCACCAATAAATTGCCATCGAAATTGCATGGGTAAACTAATCATGTGGCACTAGTTCAATTCTTCAAGTAAGTTTCATCAGCTTGTGATCCACAATTTATTTCCTTATTCAAATCTCTATTTTCAAGTCACGTGGCTTCAGAATTTCTTTTAATCTTATCCAAAAAACCTAAGACGAATAGTTTCAACCTCAAATAAATTCCACTCATCTCAATCCAAGGTTACGTCATACTAAGAAGACAATGGTCCTACTCACTTAGCGATCTATTCATTCCTTCGAACACTTAATGCCCGCCAATATATCTTCAACATTAATGTTACTAATCTAGGTTCATAGCCATGTAAGTAATATCAATGTTCCACTAGGTTACCGGTCGTAGAACATCAATCTTAGGACTATAAATGGGTACCGAAATGATCTAGTTCATAAGATACTTACCATACTAATCCAAGTAGTTAGTTACACAAAATAACTTCAAGGCTATGCCAACATAAGAATTATAACCACAAGCCATCCTTCAATATAATCTAATAGAACTTCAAAAGCAATCAACCGCTCATTTAATTATCACTATAAGATCCACCCTCTATTCAATGACCACCATTCGAAGTCTACCAACAGCTAGTCTTTAGACGTGAAACGGTGCACTTAAATGCGGTTGTCTAACAACAGTCTCTTGGGTTATCATGACTCTAATTCATCTCTATCTTAACAATATGGAATCTTACTCTCTTCATTTACATGTCCAACTAACTAAGAGCATCAAGTCTCATTGTCCTTAGGTCCTAGGGTTTGCCATGAATCATTATGTATACTCACTATTAGCTATTTAGGATTACTAATCGTACCTTAACGACTTCACTTTGCAGCCGGATGCTTTAATCTCATTTTCATGGTTTACATACTAGGTCCATCAGTATTGCTTAGGGATATATACTTCCTAATATCCTTTAGGGTATCCAAATAACGAGTGTGTAGAATGACTTACTTGGCATAATCGCAACTAAGTCCGAGGGGCACCAAATTAATACCATGATTCTTAATATCACCAATATCCAACTTTGGACCTTTAGCAACGTTAGTCATCTAATGCAAAATTCAATACCTTACACTTCTATTCGACCTAACATTTTAAGTGTAGTCTTCCGAACACAAGTTCTAGCTACGTGAATTCCTCGATTCCAACATCTATATATTTTGTTATACTAAAGAATCATCAACCTTGTTAAACTCAGTCTCTAGAGTTGCCTACATGTCTTAATAATCTACCAACAGCATGTCTTAATAATCTACCCTTAAAAGTAACTATCGTCAACTTCTACGAATTCATCTTTTAATTTCTAGGTCATGATCTCAACATTTAGTGAACTTGAAACTCGCTAGTATACACCATATCAGATTCATCAATGCTTAATTCCAATCAAGTAAGGATTCAATCGTACGAGTATATTGCTAACTTCTTAGATAGTCTATCAAGCCAATTTTAAGATGTGAGAAATGGATTCAAAGAAACCTCCAAGTCAACTTCCACTATCAGCACATGAGAATAAATACCACTCTACATATTTAATAGTATGCTCTTATATATTAAGCAAAGTTGTATGTCATTAAACTTTATACTTGAACCATAATTAGAAGATCGGTTTAACGGAATCAAGAACTTCATAGCTATAAAATTGAAAACTTAATCATAGGTATGGGTATTCCAAAGATAAGGGGATAACTTTACCTCAACATTTATACATGTACTACCGATTTTATATATGCATATCCAATAATACACACGATCCATCGAGTACCTGTGAAGATGCAAGAAATCTCTAACCGAGCCTTTTCGTTCGTCTTGCACAAATTCACTTCCCTGAAAGTCCTAATCCTAACTATCTATGTGTATAAACAGTCATTCATGGTTATATAACATGCACATGTATCAAGGAAGGAGTGTAAAAGCATGCATGCATTATCGAGGGCACTAACGTGTTGATGTGCATGACACATAATACATATAGTCCACAAAGCACATGATATTCAACACTCAAGCAATTAAAGCACATTAGCACACATTAACACATATAAACAAGACATCATAATTATCTTAGGGCTTCTACCTACGGTCCGAGAGTTGAACCCGACTAATGCCTAGTTAGCAAACTAAGCTCTAATACCATTCTAATATAAGGTGTCACGCCCCAACCCGACCTACGGAGGCTAGACTAGGGAATGACCTAATTCTTTTACGCTATTTGTACGACTTGGTCATTTCTTACGATTAATACTTAACGTTGTTTTAGAACTCCAAAATATTTTCCAGAAATCCGACAGCATGACGACTATATTTAAGACCTTTGGTTTGACCTATTTTCTAAAACGCCTCAAAACTTCCAATCCTTGATTCGATTCCCACTAAGATTCCTATTTTGTCATCAACCGATATACCTACTAATTTATCTAACTATGTTCCATTTATTTGTCAATTTACTATTATGCAAGTACCTATTATCCTTTATGGTACGGGTGAGTACCTAAGTGAAATTAGATAGAGTTAACTTAGTGGATTAATCCTCTAGTGGTTTAAACGCCTACGATAACTACTATACGAGATAATAAAAGCAAATAACCAAATAAAGAGTTCGTCCGGTTATAGATAGTACAATCCCAAAATTAGACCCAAATTGCAACGGGGTCATTTATATCAAAAAAATAAATATTCTTCAAAGCAAACACAACGTTCACAAAACAGTCACTGTCAAGCAAGGCACATAAAGCACGTAATCACTCCAAGGATTCATCAACATGCACATTCTCCTCGGGTACCTATTCCTGATCTTCTTCACCGGTGATGATAAAAGAGGGTGAGTACTTATGAACTCAGCGAGGGGGAACGAGAAATAAGTTTTGAAAACCCTTTTTTGGGTTAAACGATGAAAAATCCTTTTTGAAAGTATGACATATAACTCAAGTCGTTTATAACATACTAAAAATATAAACGAACACAAGTACTCGTCTTTCCTCCCCGAGGTCCTCTAGGAACCAATCGAGAGTACTTAATCACATAGTGAAAAGGATACGGTGAGCTTCTGACTCAATTCATTTCCAATAATAGTTGTTGCGGCCGACTTCAAATCATCCACTCATCACGCCAAATGGGTGTACTCCGGATGTACCCCGAAATCCTACGACCCAACTCTCCGAGGAAGTCTAGCCCCCAAGCGAGAGAGGGAATTGGACCATGGTAGTCACGGTAGCACCGGCAAGCCCGATGCCGCCCGGCGTGCGTGAAACGCTACCATGCCAAAATGAAAAGTTGTAACCTTGTATGCAATGCACATGTATGCCATTTAACATTTCACATTGGGAGGTCAACAAAGTAGGTTGCCCCCGAGCAAGTATATGATCACATTTTGACATATTGGCATATAAGGCATTGTAAGAACATGTAATCATTTCATATATCAATTTGAAAGCAATTAAACTTCCACGGGCAGCCAAGTAATCATGTTCAAATAAGGCATAGAATGTGTTTTAACAATTCACATTAGGAGGACAACAAAGTAGGTTGCCTACGAGCAAGTATAATATCACATATTGACAAGTAAACGAATGAGGCATGCTTAACACGAATTTTCACTTTATAAAACACATAGAGTTATATGAACATTAAACGGGCAGCCATGTAACACATGTAAATCAAGTCATATAACTCATTTCGGGGTTCACGTATGAAGTATTAAGATCATACAAGCACGCAACGACGTTTACATGAGACCGGGTGCAAGAAGAGTTTACTTATCAACATGTAATCATTGGGAATCATATTTAGAGTTATAAAAACAATTCCGGGCAGCCCATTAACATTCCTCAACATCAATTTATAATTCACACAAGAGTGGTCTATGACTTGGGAGTCTACGGGGCGATTAGGGTTTACAAGATCGTGTTCGGGGTTGGTTTTGTTTGCTAAGCACTACAAGTAACACTTAAACCATTTCATGCAGACTTAAAATTTATTAGGCAGCCTACTAACCACACAATTGAACGCATTTAGCCATAGGATCATCACTTAACTAGTTTTCATAAGCAATAGGGCCTTAATTCCGTGCTTACACATGCGGTTAAGCAAACCATTCATCAATTAGTGATCCCAAGTCATACATCAATCAAATTAAGCAACCTCAACCAGTCACAACAGTCCACACAATATCTAAGGGCCACAATTCCAAGCATTCAATACCACAAGAGAAGTTACAACATGTTTTAAAGCATATCACTAAACAAAACCTCAGTGCAATGCTCTGTTTTCCCACATTCGATTAGACAAGAAAAAAATCACCAATTTCAGTGAACAAAATGTCAAATTAAATTTTAATGAGTGATTTAAATCCAAAAACAAACCTCGCATCATTTGGAGTTCGGACTTAGGAGTTATGGTCAAAACCGTGGGACTACGCAAAACTGTCCAGTTTTAGACACATTACGATTTTTGCTATTTTTGAGGGTCTTAGAGTCAGAATTGGCTTTAGTCTATTTCTTGCAAAAATGTCTAGAACTGCAAAATCTAGCAATCTACCAATGTTCATGCAATTTCACCAACATTTACTAGGTCAAAAATGCTACATTCTACAGAGTCAGAAATCTGCCATAACCCTATTTCATATTTCCAGATTTTCCAGATTTAGACACCTCACTATGTTTGACCATTTTGAAGGCCTTAGAGTCAGAATTGGCCTTGGCCTATTTCTATGAAAAATTCTCAGAACTGGAAAAACTATTCACCTACCAATTTTCACGTATTTTCAACATCAGTCAGAAATCTGCCAGCTACGCGATTCTTTCCTATCTTCAAGTTCTAGCTGAATATCTTGCCATGCATGGTTACATAAGCTCATGTCCACACATATACAACAAGTACAGAGGTAAATATAGACATATGAAGGCATGCATGTGGTTTTTGAAAGCTTTTAAAAGAGTTTGAGCCCTCACCTTAGCCTATTGATGGTTAATGATGCACAAACACTCTTCAAAATGCACAAAGGGAGCTTCTTCCTTGCTTTGGCCGAGAGATATCTTGTCTTCCCTTAATTGCTAACTTAGTTAGCATGTGAGGAAGGTGTGCATGTGTGTGAAACCAAAAGAAATGGAAGAAAACTATCAAGACTTACCTTAGGCCGAAAATGATGAGTTTTGTGAGCTTGTGTGCGTTTTTGAGCTAGTTGCGTTGCTTGTGCTTGCAATGGCCGAGCTTGAGAGAGTCTTAAAGAGTTGTCAGGAGTTTTTTATGTATTATTTTATGTGTTGGTGTCATAGCTTATCTAGGTTTGACTTTGAAATTGCAAAGCATGCTACAAGGCCTTGGTTTGGCCGACCAAGATGCATAGAAATCTGAAATTTCAGATTCAAATTGTGGTATTATAAGTTATAATCAGTGTGGAATTTTGAGGTGCATCGATTTTGCAAAAGAATAAAGAATAAGGAATAAAGAATGTCTAGTGTTTAGCGTTTCGTCTTTTAGTGCATTGACTTAGGATTAGAATATAGTTAGTAGAGTTTGTAGGATTATTCTATAGTCTAGTGCTTCGTGTAGGATGCTTTCTTGATTAGCGTGTAGGCACGTTTTCCTAGGTTCTAGGGCACGAACTACGAGGTACGACACGTACTTCAAGACTAAGGCACATACTTCAAGGTAAGTGCACGGATTCTAATGCAGATGCACACAATCCTAGGTGAATGCACGCAAACCAATGTAAGGTACGTAGTTCAATGCAATGCACGCAAACCAAGGCACGACTTTATATCTACGTTACGGTACGCAGTTCAAGGTTAGGACACATAAAATGAGGTAACACACGTACATCAAGGTCAAGGCCCGTATATCTAGGTATCTCACGTTAGTCGGGGATTAGGGCACACCATTCTAGGTCAAGGCACATATGACGAGGCATGCACGAAAATCAAGACAAGGCACGTAATCCAAGGTCGGTCATATAATTCTGGGTCTAAGGCACGCAAATTGAGGTAAGACACGTTACTCGGTGTCGGGCCTCACATCCTCCCCTCGTTAAAAGAATTTCATCCTGAAATTCATTCTTACCTATTGAGGTCATTTAGGTGGATTTCAACCATTGTTATTTTCTCACTCCGGGTTGTCCCGTGTTCTGTGATCTCTCTTACCACAACCAATTCGCTTCCTAGCTTTCTCCAATCATTTAATTCGGTGTGACCCCTACATTCATAGTTCGTTCCTTTGAATGACTCTATTCTCCATTTGATCTTAAGGTCAAGTTCATTAACTAAGGTTAGAATCTCCATACATAGTCATCAAAGTTGCATCGGTATTCTAACTATATAACTATAATTCCAAAATCATGACTTATGTTGTGTCAATCTTGCATTCATACCTCAAAAGGAACATCACAATAATACCATGATCCTATGGTGACATACACCAATTTCAAGATGATGGGTCGATATCCGATTTACATATCCTATCTACTAGCTTCAAAATTGTTAGCACGTAAGACATACACATGTTATGGATTATTTCCACGATACGACCCTATTTTCAGGTTGAACTCACCAAACAAACTAATCCATCTGAAGTCGTCATCTATCGGTAGTATCATAGCCCTTCTTATCTCGTAGGTACATTAGATTAGCAAATCTTCTAATGACTAGTCTCCCGGTTACAGGCTCCTATTCACTAACATTCTTTCCGAGTTTCGTTAACCTTCACGCTTTTACTTAAGAAGAAAGACCGTTGATATTCGTTAAACTCAAATTCTAAGGTTTATTAAGTATCACCAACAAATTGCCATCGAAATTGCATAGGTAAACTAATCATGCGGCACTAGTTCAATTCTTCAAGTCACGTGGCTTTAGAATTTCTTTTAATCTTATCCAAAACTCCTAAGACGAAACCTCAAATAAATTACACTCATCTCAATCCAAGGTTACGTCATACTTAAGAAGACAATGGTCCTACTCACTTAGCGATCTAGTCATTCCTTCGAACACTTAATGCCTGCCAATATATCTTTAACATTAATGTTACTAACCTAGGTTCATAGCCATGTAAGTGATATCAATGTTCCACTAGATTACCGGTTGTAGAACATCAATCTTAGGACTATAAATGGGTATCAAAATGATCTAGTTCATAAGATACTTACCTTACTAATCCAAGTAGCTTGTTACACGAAATAACTTCAAGGCTATGTCAACATAAGAATTATAACCACAAGCCATCCTTCAATATAATCTAATAGAACTTCAAAAGTAATCAACCGCTCATTTAATTATCACTACAAGATCCACCCTCTATTCAACGACCACTATTCGAAGTCTACCAACAGCTAGTCTTTAGACGTGAAACGGTACACTTAAATGCGGTTGTCTAACAACAGTCTCTTGGGTCATAATGACTTTAATTCATCTCTATCTTAACTATATGGAATCTTACTCTCTTCATTTACATGTCCAACTAGCTAAGAGCATCAAGTCTCATTGTCCTTAGGTCCTAGGGTTTGCCATGAATCATCATGTATACTCACTATTAGCTATTTAGGATTACTAATCGTACCTTAACGACTTCACTTTGCAGCCGGATGCTTTAATCTCATTTCCATGGTTTATATACTAGGTCCATCAGTATTGCTTAGGGATATATGCTTCCTAATATCCTTTAGGGTATCCAAATAACGAGTGTGTAGAATGACTTACTTGGCATAATCGCAACTAAGTCCGAGGGGCACCAAATTAATACTATGATTCTTAATATCTCCAATATCCAACTTTGGACCATTAGCAACGTTAGTCATCTAATGCAAAATTCAATACCTTACACTTCTATTCGACCTAACATTTTAAGTGTAGTCTTCCGAACACAAGTTCTAGCCGCGTGAATTACTCGATTCCAACATCCCTATATTTTGTTATACTAAAGAATCATCAACTTTGTTAAACTCAGTCTCCAGAGTTGCCTACATGTCTTGAGGTTATCTATTGTTAAGTCACTTAAATATACTATCCATGTCTTAATAATCTACCCCTAAAAGTAACTATCGTCAACTTCTACGAATTCATCTTTTAATTTCTAGGTCATGATCTCAACATTTAGTGAACTTGAAACTCGCTAGTATACACCATATCAGATTCCTCAATGCTTAATTCCAATCAAGTAAGGATTCAATCGTACGAGTATATTGCTAACTTCTTAGATAGTCTATCAAGCCAATTTTAAGATGTGAGAAATGGATTCAAAGAAACCTCCAAGTCAACTTCCACTATCAGCACATGAGAATATATACTACTCTACATATTTAATAGTATGCTCTTATATCTTAAGCGAAGTTGTATGTCATTAAACTTTATACTTGAACCATAATTAGAATATCGGTTTAACGGAATCAAGAACTTCATATCTATAAAATTGACAACTTAATCATAGGTATGGGTATTCCAAAGATAAGGGGATAACTTTACCTCAACATTTATACCTGTGCTCTACCGATTTTATATATGTATATCCAATAATACATACGATCCATCGAGTACCTGTGAAGATGCAAGAAATCTCTAACTGAGCCTTTTCGTTCGTCTTGCACAAATTCACTTCCCTGAAAGTCCTAATCCTAACTATCTATGTGTATAAACAGTCATTCATGGTTATATAACATGCACATGTATCAAGGAAAGAGTATAAAAGCATGTATGCATTATCGAGGGCACTAACATGTTGATGTGCATGACACATAATACATATAGTCCACAAGGCACATGATATTCAACACTCAAGCAATTAAAGCACATTAGCACACATTAACATATATAAACAAGACATCATAATTATCTTAAGGCTTCTACCTACGGTCCAAGAGTTGAACCCGACTAATGCCTAGTTAGCAAACTAAGCTCTGATACCATTCTAATATAAGGTGTCATGCCCCAACCCGACCTACGGAGGCTAGACTAGGGAATGACCTAATTCTTTTATGCTATTTGTACGACTTGGTCATTTCTTACGATTAATACTTAACGTTGATTTAGAACTCCAAAATATTTTTCGGAAATCCGGCAGCATGACGGCTATATTTAAGACCTTTGGTTTGACCTATTTTCTAAAATGCCTCAAAACTTCCAATCCTTGATTCGATTCCCACTAAGATTCCTATTTTGTCATCAATCGATATGCCTACTAATTTATCTTGAAAGTCTCATTTGGTTAATAAGCCTAGCTTGATTACTATGTTCCATTTATTTGTCAATTTACTACTATGCAAGTACCTATTATCCTTTAGGGTACGGGTGAGTACCTAAGTGAAATTAGATAGAGTTAACTTAGTGGATTAATCCTCTAGTGGTTTAAACGTCTACGAAAACTACTATACGAGATAATAAAAACAAATAACCAAATAAAGAGTTCGTCCGGTTATAGATAGTACAATATCAAAATTAGACCCAAATTACAACGGGGTCATTTATATCAACAAAATAAATATTCTTCAAAGCAAACACAACGTTCACAAAACTGCCACTGTCAAGCAAGGCACATAAAGCACGTAATCACTCCAAGGATTCATCAACAAGCACATTCTCCTCGGGTACCTATTCCTGATCTTCTTCACCTGTGATGATAAAAGAGGGTGAGTCCTTATGAACTCAGCGAAGGGGAACGAGAAATAAGTTTTGAAAACCCTTTTTCGGCTTAAACTATGAAAAATCCTTTTTGAAAGTATGACATATAACACAAGTCGTTTATAACATACTAAAAATATAAACGAACACAATTACCCGTCGTTCCGCCCTGAGGTCCTCTAGGAACCAAGCGAGAGTACTTAATCACATAGTGAAAAGGATACAGTGAGCTTCTGCTCTCAATTCATTTCCAATAATAGCTGTTGCAGCCGACTTCAAATCATCCACTCATCACGCCAAATGGGTGTACTCCGGATGTACCCCAACATCCTACGACCCAACTCTCCGAGGAAGTCTAGCCCCCAAGCGAGAGAGGGAATTGGACCATGGTAGTCACGGTAGCACCGGCAAGCCCGATGTCGCCCAGAGAGCGTGAAACGCTACCATGCCAAAATGAAAGGTTGTAACCTTGTATGCAATGCACATGTATGCCATTTAACATTTCACATTGGGAGGTGAACAAAGTAGGTTGCCTCCGAGCAAGTATATGATCACATTTTGATGTATTGGCATATAAGGCATTGTAAGAACATGTAATCATTTCATATATCAATTTGAAAGCAATTAAATTTCCATGGGCAGCGAAGTAATCATGTTCAAATACGGCATAGAATGTCTTTTAACAATTCACATTAGGAGGACAACAAAGTTGGTTGCCTCCGAGCAAGTATAATATCACATATTGACAAGTAAACGAACGAGGCATGCTTAACACGAATTTTCACTTTGTAAAACACATAGAGTTATATGAACATTAAACAGGCAGCCATGTAACACATGTAAATCATGTCATATAACTCATTTCGAGGTTCACGTATCAAGTATTTAGATCGTACAAACACGCAACGACGTTTACATGAGACCGGGTGCAAGAAGAGTTTACTTATCAACATGTAATCATTGGGAATCATATTTAGAGTTATAAAAACAATTCCGGGCAGCCCATTAACATTCCTCAACATCAATTTATAATTCACACAAGAGTGGTCTATGACTTGGGAGTCTACGGGGCCATTAGGGTTTACAAGATCGTGTTCGGGGTTGGTTTTGTTTGCTAAGCACCACAAGTAACACTTAAACCATTTCAAGCATACTTAACATTTATTAGGCAACCTACTAACCACACAATTGAACGCATTTAGCCATAGGATCATCACTTAACAAGTTTTCATATGCAATAGGTCCTTAATTCCGTGCTTACACATGCGGTTAAGCAAACCATTCATCAGTTAGTGATCCCAAGTCATACATCAATCAAATTAAGCAACCTCAACCAGTCACAACAGTCGACACAACATCTAAGTGCCACAATTCCAAGCATTCAATACCACAAGAGAAGTTACAACATGTTTCAAAGCATATCACTAAACAAAACCTCACTGCAATGGTCTGTTTTCCCACATTAGATTAGACAAGAAAACAATCACCAATTTCAGTGAACAAAATGTCAAATTAAATTTTTATGAGTGATTTAAATCCAAAAACAAATCTCGCATCATTTGGAGTTCGGACTTAGGAGTTATGGCCAAAACCGTGGGACTACGCAAAACTGTCCAGTTTTAGACACATTGCGATTTTTGCTATTTTTGAGGGTCTTCGAGTCAGAATTGGCTTTAGTCTATTTCTTGCAAAAATGTCCAGAACTGAAAAATCTAGCAACCTACCAATTTTCATGTAAATTCACCAACATGTACTAGGTCAAAAATGCTTCATTCTACAAAGTCAGAAATCTGCCAGAACCCTATTTCATATTTCCAGAATTTTCAGATTTAGACACCTCACGATGTTTGACCATTTTGAAAGCCTTAGAGTCAGAATTTGCCTTGGCCTATTTCTACAAAAAAATTATCAGAACTGGCAAAACTAGTTATCTACCAATTTTCACGCATTTTCAACATCAGTCAGAAATCTGCCAGCGACGCGATTCTTGCCTATCTTCAAGTTCTAGCTGAATATCTTGCCATGCTTGGTTACATAAGCTCGTGTACACACATATACAACAAGTACATAGGTAAATATAGACATATGAAGGCATGCATGTGGTTTTTGAAAGCTTTTAAAAGAGTTTTAGCCCTCACCTTAGCCTATTGATGGTTAATGATGCACAAACACTCTTCAAAATGCACAAAGGGAGCTTCTTCCTTGCTTTGGCCGAGAGATATCTTGTCTTCCCTTAATTGCTAACTTAGTTAGCATGTGAGGAAGGTGTGCATGTGTGTGAAACCAAAAGAAATGGAAGAAAACTATCAAGACTTACCTTAGGCCGAAAATGATGAGTTTTGTGAGCTTGTGTGCGTTTTTGAGCTAGTTGCCTTGCTTCTGCTTGCAATGGCCGAGCTTGAGAGAGTCTTAAAGAGTTGTCAGGAGTTTTTTATGCATTATTTTATGTGTTGGTATCATAGCTTATCTAGGTTTGACTTTGAAATTGCAAAGCATGCTACAAGGCCTTGGTTTGGCCGACCAAGGTGCATAGAAATCTAGAATTTCATATTCAAATTGTGGTATTATAAGTTATAATCAGTGTGGAATTTTGAGGTGCATCAATTTTCCAAAAGAATAAAGAATAAGGAATAAAGAATGTCTAATGTTTAGGGTTTCGTCTTTTAGTGCATTGACTTAGGATTAGAATATAGTTAGTAGAGTTTGTAGGATTATTCTATAGTCTAGTGCTTCGTGTAGGATGCTTTCTTGATTAGCGTGTAGGCACGTTTTCCTAGGTTCTAGGGCACGAACTACGATTTACGGCATGTAATTCAAGACTAAGGCACATACTTCAAGGTAAGTGCATGGATTCTAATGCAGATGCACACAATCATAGGTGAATGCACGCAAACCAATGTAAGGTACGTAGTTTAATGCAATGCACACAAACCAAGGCACCACTCTATATCTAGGTTACGGTACGCAATTCAAGGTTAGGACACACGAAACGAGGTAACGCACGTACATCGAGGTTAGGACACGTATATCTAGGTATCTCACATCAGTCGGGGATTAGAGCACACCATTCTAGGTCAAGGCACATATGACGAGGCATGCACGAAAATCAAGACAAGGCACGTAATCCAAGATCGGTCATATAATTCTGGGTCTAAGGCATGCAAATCGAGATAAGACACGTTACTCGGGGTCGGGCCTCACACACAGCATACCGTTGGAAAGCTCTTCGAGAGCTCTACAATGGGGGTAGCAAACCTGCTCAGCTGCGCCTGTTTTTGGAGCCCAAAATCGAACATTTTTATCAGTTTCGGGACACTTTTCTTCTTTTGCGCAGTTTTTCCATCTCGAATCATACGTCGTGAGCCGCGAAAAGGACGACAACCTAATGCATCACATTTCTATTACCGAATCCCACGACACCTTGGGCAAGACAACTTCACTTCACGTAGAGGCTGGGCCCGCAAATCGAGGGCGTGGGGCTTGTGACCAGGTATCCGTCGATCCGGTGCCCATAACTTTTGATCCGCAAGTAGTTACGCGACGCACAACATACCGTTGAAAAGCTCTCCGAGAGCTGTACGACGGGGGCCCCAAGCCTACTAGGCTGCGCTTGTTTTCAAAGCCCAATATCGAACGTTTTCATCAGTTTTGAGATATTTTTCTTCTTTTACACTGTTTTTTCATCCCGGATCGTACTTCGTGAACCGCGAAAAGGACGACAACCTAATCCATCACAATTCTATTACCGAATCCCAAGGCACCTTGGGCAAGAGAACTTCACTTCATGTAGAGGCTGGGCCCGCAAACAGAGGGTGTGGGGCTTGTGACCAGGCATCCGTCGTTCCGGTGCCCTTAACTTTTGATCCGTAAGGAGTTACGCGGCGCACAACATATCGTTGGAAAGCTCTCTGAGAGCTCTACAACGAGGGAACAAGCTTGCTCGGCTGCGCCTATTTTTGGAGCCCAAAATCAAACGTTTTCATCAGTTTCGGGACACTTTTCTTCTTTTTCGCTATTTTTCCGTCCCGAATCGTACGTCGTGAGCCGCGAAAAGGACGACAACCTAATCCATCACATTTCTATTACCGAATCCCACGGCACCTTGGGCAAGAGAACTTCATTTCACGTAGAGGCTGGGCCCGCAAACCGAGGACGTGGGGCTTGTGACCAGGTATCCGTCGCTCTGGTGCCCAGAACTTTTAATCCGTAAGGAGTTACGCAGCACACAGCATACCGTTGGAAAGCTTTCCGAGAGCTTTACGATAGGGGCGACTAGCCTACTCAGCTGCGCCTGTTTTTGGAGCACAAAATTGAACGTTTTCATCTGTTTTAGGATACTTTTCTTCTTTTGCGCTGTTTTTTGTTACCGGATCGTACGTCGTGAGCCGCGAAAAGGACGACAACCTAATCCATCACATTTCTATTACCGAATCCCATGAAAACTTTGGCAAGACAACTTCACTTCATGTAGAGGTTGGGCCCGCAAATCGAAGGCGCAAGGCTTGTGACCAGGTATCTGTTGCTCCGGTGCCCATAACTTTTGATCCGCAAGGAGTTACGAGGCGCACAGCATACCGTTGGAAAGCTCTCCGAGAGCTATACGACAGGGGCAACAAGCCTACTCAGCTGCGCCTATTTTTGGAACCCAAAATCGAACGTTTACATCAATTTCGGGACACTTTTCTTCTTTTTCACTGTTTTTCCGTCCTAGATAGTACGTCGTGAGCCATGAAAAGAATGATAACCTAATCCTTCACATTTCTATTACCGAATCCCACGGCACCTTGGGCAAGACAACTTCACTTCACGTAGAGGCTGGGCCCGCAAACCGAGGGCGTGGGGCTTGTGACTAGGTATCCGTCGCTCCGGTGCCCTTAACTTTTGATCCGTAAAGAGTTACCGGCGCACAGCATACCGTTGGAAAGCTCTCCGAGGGCTCTACGACTGGGCCACCAAGCCTGCTCGGCTGCGCCTATTTTTGGAACCCAAAATCGAACGTTTTCATCAGTTTCGGGACATTTTTCTTCTTTTGCGTTGTTTTTCCATCCCGGATCGTACGTCGCGAGCCGCAAAAATGACAACAACCTAATCCATCACATTTCTATTACCGAATCCCATGGCACCTTGGGCAAGACAACTTCACTTCACGTAGAGGCTGGGCTTGTAAATCTAGGGCGTGGGGCTTGTGACCAAGTATCCGTCACTCGGTGCCCATAACTTTTGATCTGTAAGGAGTTATGCATAGCACAACATATTTTTGAAAAGCTCTCCGAGAGATCTACGATAGGGGCACCAAGCTTGCTCGACTGCGCCTATTTTCAAAGCCAAAAATCGAACGTTTTCATCAGTTTTTGGATACTTTTCTTCTTTTACGCTGTTTTGCCATCCCGGATCGTACGTCGTGAGCCGTGAAAAGGATGACAACCTATTCCATCACATTTTTATTACCGAATCCCACGACACCTTGGGCAATAAAACTTCACTTCACATAGAGGCTGGGCCCGCAAACCGAGGGCGTGGAGCTTGTAACCAAGTATCCGTCGTTCTGGTGCCCATAACTTTTGATTCGTAAGGACTTACGCAGCGCACAACATACCATTGGAAAGCTCTCCGAGAGCTCTACGACGGGGGCAACAAGCCTACTCGGCTATGCCTATTTTCGGAGCCCAAAATCGAACGTTCTCATCAGTTTCGGGACACTTTTCTTCTTTTGCGCAGTTTTTCCGTCTCGGATCGTATGTCGTGAGCCTTGAAAAGGACGAGAACCAATTCCATCATATTTTTATTACCGAATCCCACGGAACCTTGGGCAAGACAACTTCACTTCACGTTGAGGCTGGGCCCGCAAACTGAGGGCGTGGGGCTTATGACCAATTATCTGTCGCTCTGGTGCCCTTAACTTTTGATCCGTAAAGAGTTACGCGGTGCACAGCATACCGTTGGAAAGCTCTCCAAGAGCTCTACGACGGGGGTAGCAATCTTGCTCGGCTTCTGTGAGGCCCGACCTCGATTTGCGAGCGATATGTCGCTTCGTGTGCCCTATCCTAGATTTGCGTGCCTTGACCTAGGTTTAAGAGTCGTGTTTCATTTTATGTTCCTTGCATTGAATTACGTGCATTCATTTAGGGTTGCATGCATTTTCTTGGGAAACATGCATTTGTCTCGTAGTTTGTGTCTTACCTTGTAGTGCGTGCCCTAAATTTAGTAAAGCGTGCCCGTACGCTAATCAAGAAAGCATCTTACACGAAACACTAGATCATTAATTAATCCTACAAACTCCACTAACTAATATTAAAATGCTAATTCAACTCACTAGAAGACGAAATTTCACCAAAAGCTAAACATTCTTATTTTTTATTCTTTATTCTTTTGCACATCCCAAACACACAATATAATAATGCTCAAAATATAACAAAATTTCAGATTGGAACACTAGCTTGGCCGACCACATGATGCATTTGACAAGGATTTGCATAATTCAAAAATCATACCTAGACAACCTATGACACAAAGCATAAAAAAATAACCTAAAACCCTACCCAATGCACCACACCCTCGGCCCACTCAATTGCCCATGCTAAGATGATTCAAAATATGCTCTTGAAGACACAAAAAATCAGGAATTTTGAAGCCTTAGGCCGACACACTCACAAACACCAAAACTTCATTCATTTCAACTTCTCATTCTCTCATTTACACACTCTCTCTCAGCCTAGGCTGCTTCATCACCTCTCCATAGCTTAAGCTCATCATCCTAAGGTTCCTCAAGACACTCAAGGCCCTAGGAAGCTCGACCAAGCAAGCTAGAAGCAAAGAAACATGCATGCAAGCTCATAGAGCACTCATTCGGCCCTAGGTATGTTTGATAGCTTTTCCTTCATCTCCCTTTTGTTCTAACCACATGCACATACTAAGGACATGGTAACTCAGCTAGTAATTAAAGAAATCAAGCAATATCTCTCGGCCAAACAAGGAGAGAAGACCATTTGTGCATCTTCAAGAGTTTGAGCATCATTTGTTGTCAATAGGCTAAGGTGAGGGTTAATTTTTTTTTTAAAAGCTTTCAAAAACCACATGCATGCCTTCATATGTCTATTTTTACCTCTGTACTTGTGGTATGTGTGTGTACATGAGCTTTTGTAACCATACATGGCAAGATATTTAGCTAGAATTTGAAGATAAGTGAAATCGCGAAAATGGCAGATTTCTAACTTGTTAGAACGAAGTGAATTTGGCCTGGTAGATGTGTTACAAATGCATGGAAATTGGTAGGTGACTAGTTTTTCCGGTTCTGAGCATTTTTCGTAGAAATAGGCCAAGGCCAATTTTGACTCTAAGGTCTTCAAAATGGCAAAACATTGAAAGGTGTCCAAATCTGGAAAATCTGGAAAAATGGAGCAGGTTTTTAGCAGTTCACTGTCCTTGTAGAACGAACCAGTTTTTACTTAGCAAATGATATCTAAAATGCATGAAATTTGGTAGGTTGCTATATTTTTCAGTTCTGGACATTTTTGTCAAAAATAGACTAAGGTAAATCTGACCCTAAGGCCCTCAAAAATGACAAGTATTGAAATGTGTACAAATCTGGACAGTTTTGCGTAGTCTCACGGTTTTGGCTATAACTCTTGAATCCGAACTCCAAATGATGCGAGGTTTGTTTATGGATTTAGTTCACTTAATAAGCTTTAATTTGATTTTTTTCACTGAAATTGGAGATTGTTGGCATGTCTAAATGATTGTGGGAAAACAGACCATTGCAGTGAGATTTTTATCTTGTAATATGCCTTGAAAATTGTTGTAACTTCTCTTGTGGTATTAAATTCTTGGGATTGTGGCACTTGGATGTTGTGTGGACTGTTTTGGATGATTGAGGGTGTTTTAATTAATCGATGCATGGCTTGGGTTGAATTACGTGACCAAAATGAGACTTAATCGCACGTGTAAGCATGAATTGAAACCCTATTAACTATGAAATCTCGCTAAGGGATGATCATATGATTAATGTGTTTAATTGTGTGATTAGTGGGCTGCCTAAGAAATGTTAAGTATACTTGAAATGTGATTCCAATGATTACATATTGATAAGTAGACTTTTCTTGCACCCGGTCCTACGTAGACGTCGTTGCATGTTGTATGACCTTATTATTTGATTACGTGAACCCCAAAATGAGTTATATGACTTGATTTACATGTGTTACATGGCTGCCCGTTTAATATTCATATAACTCCATGTGCCTTACAAGTGAAATTTCCTGTCATAGCATGCCTCGCGTGTTTACTTGTCAATGTGCAATCTTATGACTGCTCGGAGGCAACCTACTTTGTTGTCCTCCTAATGTGATATATTAAATGTCATAAATGTGCATTGCATACAAGGTTGCAACCTTTCATTCTGGCGTGGTAGCGTTTCACGCACACCGGGCGGCATCGGGCTTGCTGGTGTAACCGTGACTACCATTGTCCAATTCCTTCTCTCGCTTGGGAGCTAGACTTCCTCGGAGAGTTGGGTCGTAGGATTTCGGGGTACATCCGGAGTACACCCATTTGGCGTGATAAGTGGATGATTTGAAGTCGGTCGCAACAACTGATACTAGAAATAAACTGAGAGCAAAAGCTCACCGTATCCTTTTCACTATGTGTATAAGTACTCTCGCTTGGTTCCTAGAGGAGCTCAGGGAGGAAAGACGGGTAATTGTGTTCTTTTACTTTTATATTACATTATGAACTTACTTGTGATATATGTCATGCTTGGAAAAAAAGGGTTTTCATAAGTTGAACCGGAAAAAGAGTTTCAAAACTTATTTCTCGTTCCCCCTTGCTGAGTTCATAAGGACTCACCCTCTTTTATCATCTCAGGTAAAGAAGATCAGGAACAGGTACCTGAGGATAACGTGCCTATTGATGACTCCTTGGAGTGATTGTATGCCCTACGTGCCTTACGTACCTTACGTGGTTGTGGTTGTTTTGTGAACGATATGTTGTTTGAAGATCATCTCTTTTGTTGTTTGTCATTGCTATTGTAAATGACCCCCGTTGTAATTTGGGGTCAAATTTTGGTTTGTACTGATCATAACTAGATAGATACTCTTCTGGTCATTTTACTATCGCAACTTTGGTTTAGTGTCTATCACAGGCTTATGAAGTATTAGGTAAAGGGATAAGTAAAATGAATCTATCCAATCTTAAGCAGGTACTCATTGGTAAGTTAAGATCAACAGGTACTTTTGTAACAAGGATTGACACATAAACGAGACATAGTTGTTATGCTAGGTGTTAATCAAACGAGACTTCGAGATAACTAGTAGGCATTTCGATTGGTGATAAATAGTAATCTTAGTTGGAATCAAATTTGAGATTGAAAGTTTTGAAGCGTTTAGGAAATTAGGTCAAACTAAAGAGCCCAATTGCAGCCGTTATGCTACAGGTTTTTCGGAGAATTTTTGGAGTTTAGGCTGACGTTAAGTGTTAAACCTTAATGAACGATTAAGTACGTGAAATGACATGAATGTTTAGATCATATCCTAGTCTAACTTTTATAGGCCAGGTTGGGGCGTGACAGCTGCGCCTGTTTTTGGAGCCCAAAATCGAACATTTTCATTAGTTTAGGGACACTTTTCTTCTTTTGCGCTATTTTTCCGTCTCGGATCGTACGTCGTGAGCCGCGAAAAGGACGACAACCTAATCCATCACATTTCTATTACCGAATCCCACAGCATCTTGGGAAAGATAACTTCACTTCACGTAGAGGCTGGGCCCGCAAATCGAGGGCGTGGGGCTTGTGACCAGTTATCTATCGGTCCGGTGCCCATAACTTTTGATCCGTAAGAAGTTACGCGACGCACAGCATACCGTTGAAAAGCTCTCCGAGAGCTCAACGACGGGGGTGCCGATCTTGCTTGGCTGCGCCTGTTTTCAAAGCCCAAAATCGAACGTTTTCATCAGTTCCTGGACACTTTTCTTCTTTTGCGCTGTTTTTGGGTTTCGGATCGTACGTCATGAGCCGCGAAAAGAACGACAACCTAATGCATCACATTTCTATTACCGAATCCCATGATAACTTTTTTGAGACAACATCACTTCATGTAGAGGCTGGGCCCGCAAACCGAGGGCGTGGGGCTTGTGACCAGGTATCCGTCGCTCCGGTGCCCTTAACTTTTGATCTGTGGAGAGTTACATGGCACACAACATACCGTTGGAAAGCTCTCCGAGAACTCTACGACGGGGGCACCAAGCCTCATCGGCTGCGATTATTTTTGGAGCTCAAAATCGAACGTTTTCATAAGTTTCGGGATATTTTTCTTCTTTTGCGCAGTTTTTCTGTCCTGGATCGTACGTCGTGAGATGCGAAAAGGACGACAACCTAATCCATCACATTTCTATTACCGAATCCCATGGCACCTTGGGCAAGACAACTTCACTTCACGTAGAGGCTGGGCCAGCAAATCGAGGGCGTGGGGCTTGTGACCAAGTATCCGACGTTCCGGTGCCCATAACTTTTGATCCGTAAAGAGTTTCACGGTGCACAACGTACAATTGAAAAGTTCTCCTAGAGCTCTACGACGGGGCACTGAGCCTGCTCGGCTACGCCTGTTTTCAAAGCCCAAAATCGAACATTTTCATTAGTTTCGGGACACTTTTCTTCTTTTACGCTGTTTTTCCATCCCGGATCGTACGTCGTGAGCCGCGAAAAGGACGACAACCTAATCCATCACATTTTTATGACCGAATCCCACGGCACCTTGGGCAAGACAACTTCACTTCACGTTGAGGCTGGGCTCACAAACCGAGGGCGTGGGGCTTGTGACCAGGTATCCGTCGCTCCGGTGCCCATAACTTTTGATCCGTAAGGACTTACGCAGCGCACAACATACCGTTGGAAAGCTCTCCAAGAGTTCTACGACTGAGGCAGCAAGCCTACATGGCTGCGCCAATTTTTGGAGACAAAATCGAACGTTCTTATCAGTTTCGGCACACTTTTCTTCTTTTGCATAGTTTTTCCGTCCCGAATCGTACGTCGTGAGCCGGAAATAGGTCGAGAACCAAATCCATCACATTTCTATTACCGAATGCCACGGCACCTTGGGCAAGACAACTTCACTTCACGTTGAGGCTGGGCCCGCAAACTGAGGGCATGGGGCTTATGATCAGGTATCCGTTGCTCCGGTGCCCATAACATTTGATCCATAAGGAGTTACGCAGCGCAAGCATACCGTTAGAAAGCTCTCTGAGAGCTCTACGATGGTGGAAGCAAGCCTACTCAGCTACGCCTATTTTTGGTGCCCAAAATCGAACGTTTTCATCAGTTTTGGGATACTTTTCTATTTTTGCGCTGTTTTTTCATCCCGGATCGTACGCCGTGAGCCGCGAAAAGGACGACAACCTAATCTATCACATTTCTATTACCGAATCCCACGGCACCTTGGGCAAGACAAATTCAATTCACGTAGAGGCTGGGCCGGCAAACCGAGGGCGTGGGGCTTGTGACCAGGTATTCGTCGTTCCGGTGCCCTTAACTTTTGATCCATAAAGAGTTATGTGGCGTACAACATACCGTGGGAAAGCTCTCCCAGAGCTCTACGATGGGGGCACCTAGCCTACTCGGCTGCGCCTATTTTTGAAGCACAAAATCCAACGTTTTTATTAGTTTCGGGACACTTTTCTTCTTTTGTACTATTTTTCCGTCCTGGATCGTACTTCGTGAGCCGCAAAAAGGACGACAACCTAATCCATCACATTTCTATTACCGAATCCCACAGCACCTTAGGCAAGACAACTTCACTTCACGTAGAGGCTGGGCCAGCAAATCGAGGGCGTGGGGCTTGTCACAAAGTATCCGTCGCTCCGGTGCTTATAACTTTTGATCCGGAAGGAGTTATGCGGCGCACAACATACAGTTGAAAAGCTCTCCGTGAGCTCTACAACGGAGGCATCGAGCCTGCTCGGCTGCTCCTGTTTTCAAATCCCAAAATTGAATTTTTTCATCAGTTTCGGGATGCTTTTCTTTTTTTGCGCTGTTTTTGGTTCCCAGATCATATGTCGTGAGCCGTGAAAAGGACGATAACCTATTCCATCACATTTCTATTACCGAATCCTACGGCCACTTTGGCAAGACAACATCACTTCACGTAGAGGATGGGCCCGCAAACCGAGGGCGTGGGGCTTGTGACTAGGTATCCGTCGCTCTAGTGCCCTTAACTTTTGATCCGTAAAGAGTTATGCGGCGCACAGCATACCGTTGGAAAGCTCTCCGATAGCTCTACGACGGGGGCACCAAGCCTGCTCGGCTGTGCCTATTTTTGGAACCCAAAATCTAACGTTTTCATCAGTTTCGGGATATTTTTCTTCTTTTGCGCTGTTTTTCCGTCTTGGATCGTACGTCGTGAGCCGCGAAAAAGATGACAACCTAATCCCTCACATTTCTATTACCGAATCCCATGGCACCTTGGGCAAGACAACTTCACTTCATGTAGAGGTTGGGCCCGCAAATCGAGGGCGTGGTGCTTGTGACCAGGTATCTGACGCTTTGGTGCCCATAACTTTTGATCCGTAAGGAGTTACGCGGCGTACAACATACAGTTGAAAAGCTCTCTGAGAGCTCTACGACTTGGTACCGAGTATGCTCGGCTGCGCCTGTTTTCGAAGCCCAAAATCGATCGTTTTTTTCAGTTTCAAGACATTTTTCCTCTTTTACGCTCTTTTTTCGACCCGGATCGTACGTCGTGAGCCGCGAAAAGGATGACAACCTAATCCATTACATTTCTATTACCGAATCCCACGGCATCTTGTGCAAGACAACTTCACTTCACGTAGAGGCTGGGCCCGCAAACCGAGGGCATGGGGCTTGTGACCAGGTATTCGTTGCTCCGGTGCCCATAACTTTTGATCCGTAAGGAGTTACGCGGCGTACAACATACCGTTAAGTAGTTCGTGCTTTATCTCGTAGTGCGTGCCATAGACCTAGGTAAGCGTGCCTACACGCTAATCAAGAAAGCATCTTACATGAAGCACTAGATCATTAATTAATCCTACAAACTCCACTAACTAATATTAAATTGCTAATTCAACTCACTTGAAGACGAAATCTCACAAAAAGCTAGACATTCTTATTCTTTATCCTTTATTCTTTTGCATATTCCATGCACTCAATTAAATAATGCTCAAACAAGACAAAAAGAATCAGATTTAAGCTACCCTTGGCCGACCATGAGAAGGACTTTGTGCATGCCTTGCATAATTTAAAATTAAACCTAGACATTCTATGACAAGATAATGACACAATGCATAAAAAAATGACTCAAAAACCCTACCCAATGCTCTAAAATCTCGACACACTCAAATTGCCCATGCTAGACAATTCAAATTATGCTCCTTGAAGACACAAATTCTGAAATTTCAAGGCCCTAGGCCGACACATGCATCAAAAATTCCTCAAGCTTTCATTCTTTCTCACATTCTCTCTTTCTCTCATTTCTTCTCTCTCTCTCTCTCGGCCCTAGCTTTAATTGTAGACTCCATAGCTTAAGCTCATCATCCTAAGGTTCTTCAAGAAATGCAAGCCACCAAGAAACTCGACCAAGCAAGCTAGAAGCAAAGAAACATGCATGCTAGCTCTTAGAATATTAATTCGGCCCTTAGGTATGTTGTTAGATTCCATTTCATTTTCTTTGTGTTCTAACCACATGCACCTACTAAGAACTTGGTAACTTAGCTAGGAATTAGAGAATCTCAAGTGGTCTCGGCTAAGCAAGAATAAAAGTCGATCTTGTGCTTCATCAAGAGTTTTGTGCATCTTCATTGTTGTCTTGCTAAGGTGAGGGATAAAACTTCTTTGAAAAGCTTTCAAAAACCACATGCATGCCTTTAAATGTCTATTTTTACCTCTGTACTTGTGATGTATGTGTGTACATGAGCTTTTGTAAACATGCATGGCAAGATATTTGGCTAGAATATGAAGATAGGTGAAATCGCGTATTTGGCAGCTTTCTGTTCTGTTGGAGCGAAGTGAATTTGACCAGGTAAATGATGTTGAAAATGATTTAAATTTGGTAAGTGACTAGTTTTGCCAGTTCTGAGAATTTTTCATAGAAATAGGCCAAATCTAATTTTGACTCTAAGGTCCCCAAAATGGCAAAACATCGAAAGGTGTCCAAATCTGGAAAATCTGGAAAAATGAAGTAGGTTTTGGCAGATTCACTGTCCTTGTAAAACGAACCAGTTTTGACTTAGTAAATGATATCTAAAATGCATGAAATTTTGTATGCTGCTCGATTTTTCAATACTGGACATTTTTGTCAGAAATAGACTAAGGCTAAATCTGACCCTAAAGTCCTAAAAAATGACAAGTATTGAAATGTGTACAAATCTGGACAGTTTTGCGTAGTCTCACGGTTTTGGCTATAACTCTTGAAACCGAACTCCAAATGATGCGAGGTTTGTTTCTGAATTTAGTTCACTCCTTGAGATTTAATTTTAAATTTTGTTCACTGGAATTGGAGATTGTTTGTTTGTCTCCATGATTGTGAGAAAATAGACCATTGCAGTGAGGTTTTCATCTAGTGATATGCTTTAAAAATTATTGTAACTTCTCTTGTTGTATTAAATGCTTGGGATTGTGGCACTTGGATGTTGTGTGGACTGTTTTGAATCCTTGAGGATGTTTTAATTAATTGATGCATGGCTTGAGTTTAATTACGTGACAACTTGGGGCTTAATCGCACGGGTGAGCACGAATTGAAACCCTAACGACTAGGAAAACGCGCTAAGTGTTGATTCTATGAATATCGTGTTTAATTATGTGATTAGTAGGCTACCTGTAGTTGCCCTTATAGCCCTAAATGTGGTTCCGATGATTATATGTTGACAAGTAGGCCTTTCTTGCACCCGGTCCCACGTAAACGTCATTGCATATTGTATGACCTTATTATTTGATTTCATGAACTTCGAAATGAATTATATGACTTGATTTACATGCGTTACATGGCTGCCAGTTTAATATTCATATAACTTCATGTGCTTTACGAGTGAGATTACCTGTCATATCATGCCTCGCGTGTTTACTTGTCAATGTGCAATCCTATGACTGCTCGGAGGTAACCTACTTTGTTGTCCTCCTAATGTGATATATTGAATGTCATAAATGTGCATTGCATACAAGGTTGCAACCTTTCATTCTGGCATGGTAGCGTTCACGCATACCGGGCGGCATCGGACTTGCCGGTGCAACCGTGACTACCATTGTCCAATTCCCTCTCTCGCTTGAGGGCTAGACTTTCTCGGAGAGTTGGGTCGTAGGATTTCGGGGTACATCCGGAGTACACCCATTGGCGTGATAAGTGGATGATTTGAAGTCGGCCGCAACAACTGATACTGGAAATGAATTGAGAGCAAAAGCTCACCGTATCCCTTTCACTATGTGTATAAGTACTCTCGCTTGGTTCCTAGAGGACCTTGGGGAGGAAAGACGGGTAATTGTGTTTCTTTACTTTTATATTACATTATGAACTTACTTGTGATATATGTCATGCTTGCAAAAAGGGTTTTCATAAGTTGAACAGGAAAAAAGAATTTCAAAACTTATTTCTCATTCCCCCTCGCTGAGTTCATAAGGACTCACCCTCTTTTATCATCTCAGGTGAAGAAGATCAGTAACAGGTACCCAAGGACAATGTGCCTATTGATGATTCCTTGGAATGATTGCTTGCCCTACGTGCCTTACTTGACTATGGCCATTATGTGAACGATATGTTGCTTGAAGACTATTTCTTATGTTACTTGTTGTTGTATTGTAAATGACCCCCGTTGTAATTTGGGGTCTAATTTTGGCTTGTACTGATCATAATTAGATAGACACTCTTATGGTCGTTTTTGCTATCGCTACTGGCTAGTATCTATCACAGGCTTATGAAGTATCAGGTAAAGGATTAAGTAAATGAATCTATCCAATCTTAAGCAGGTACTCATTGGTAGACTAAAATCAACAGGTACTTTGTAACAAGAATTAACAAACAAATGAGACATAGTATCATGCTAGGTTATTCATCAAACGAGACTTCGAGATAACTAGTAGGCATTCGATTGGTTATAAATAGTAATCTTATTTGGAAAAGAAATTGAGATTGAAGTTTTGAAGCCTTTAGAGAATTAGGTCAAACTAAAGAGCCCAATTACAACCGTTATGCTACCAATTTTTCAGAGAATTTGTGGAGTTTAGAGCAAACGTTAAGTGTTAAACTTTCATGAACGATTAAGTACGTGATATGACTTGAATGTTTAGATCATACCCTAGTCTAACCTTTATAGGTCGGGTTGGGGCGTGACATAATCCATCACATTTCTATTACCGAATCCCACGGCACCTTGGGCAAGACAACTTCACTTCACGTAGATGCTGGGCCCGCAAACCGAGGGCGTGGGGTTTGTGACCTGGTATCCGTCGCTCCGGTGCCCATAACTTTTGATCCGTAAGGAGTTATGAGGCGCACAGCATACCGTTGGAATGCTCTCCGAGAGCTCTACAACGGGGGTAGCAAGCCTACTCGGCTGCGCCTGTTTTCGGGGCCCAAAATTGAACATTTTCATTAGTTTTAGGACATATTTCTTCTTTTGCGCTGTTTTTTGGTCCCGGATTGTACGTCGTGAGCCGCGAAAAGGACGACAACCTAATCCATCACATTTTTTTTTATTTAATCCCACGGCACCTTAGGCAAGACAACTTCACTTCACGTACAGGCTGGGCCCGCAAGTCGAGGGCGTGGGGCTTGTGACCTGGTATCCGTCGCTCCGGTGCCCTTAACTTTTGATCCGTAAAGAGTTACGAGGCGCACAGCATACCGTTGGAAAGCTCTCCGAGAGCTTTACGACGGGGGCAGCAAGCCTACTCGGCTGCACCTATTTTTAGAGCCCAAAATCGAACATTTTCATCAATTTTGAGACACTTTTCTTCATTTGCGCAGTTTTTCTCTCCCGGATCGTACGTCGTGAGCCGCGAAAAGGAAGACAACCTGATCCATCACATTTCTATTATCGAATCCCACGGCACCTTGGGCAAGACAACTTCACTTCACGTAGAGGCTGGGCCTACAAACCGAGGGCGCGGGGCATGTGACCTGGTATCCGTCGCTCCGGTGCCCTTAACTTTTGATCCGTAATGAGTTATGCGGCGCACAGCATACCGTTGGAAAGCTCTCCGAGAGCTCTACAATGGGGGCACCCAGCCTGCTCAGCTGCGCCTATTTTTTGAGCCCAAAATCGAACATTTTCATCAGTTTTGAGACATTTTTCTTCTTTTGCGCTATTTTTTCTTCCCGAATCGTACGTCGTGAGTCGCGAAAAGGACTACAACCTAATCCATCACATTTCTATAACTGAATCCCACAGCACCTTAGGCAAGACAACTTCACTTCACGTAAAGGCTGGGCTAGCAAATCGAGGGCGTGGGGTTTGTGACCAAGTATCCGTCGCTCTGGTGCCCATAACTTTTGATATGTAAGGAGTTACGAGGCACACAACATACCATTGAAAAGCTCTCCGAGAGCTCTACAATGGGGGCACCGAGCATGCTCGGCGGCGCCTATTTTCAAAGTCCAAAATCGAACATTTTCATCAGTTTCGGGACACTTTTCTTCTTTTACGCTGTTTTTCTATCCCGGATCGTACGTCGTGAGCCGCGAAAAGGACGACAACCTAATCCATCACATTTCTATTACCGAATCCCATGGCACCTTGGGCAAGACAACTTCACTTCACGTAGAGGATGGGCCTGCAAACTGAGTGCGTGGTGCTTGTGACCAGGTATCCGTCGCTCCGGTGCCCTTAACTTTTGATCCGTAAAGAGTTACAAGGCGCACAAAATACCGTTGGAAAGCTCTCCGAGAGCTCTACGACGAGGGCACCAAGACTATTCCAGTGCGCCTGTTTTCATAGCCCAAAATCGAACATTTTCATCAGTTTCAGGATACTTTTCTTCTTTTACGCTGTTTTTTCGTCCCGGATCATACGTCGTGAGCCGCGAAAAGGACGACAACCTAATCCATCACATTTCTATTACCGAATCCCATAGCACCCTGGGCAAGACAACTTCACTTCACGTCGAGGCTGGGCCCGTAAACTAAGGGCGTGGGGCTTGTGACCAGGTATCCATTGCTCCGGTGCCCTTTACTTTTGATCTGTAAAGAGTTACGCGGTGCACAGTATACCGTTGGAAAGCTCTCTGAGGGCTCTACGACGGGGGCACCAAGCCTGCTCGGCTGCGCCTATTTTTGGAGCCAAAAATCGAATGTTTTCATCAGTTTCGGGACACTTTTCGTCTTTTGCGCTGTTTTTTCGTCCCAGATCGTACGTCGTGAGCCGAGAAAAGGACGACAACCTAATCCATCACATTTCTATTACCGAATCCCACCGTACCTTGGGCAAGACAACTTCACTTCATGTAGAGGCTGGGCCTGCAAATCGAGGGCTTGGGGCTTGTGACCAAGTATCCATCGCTCTGGTGCCCATAAGTTTTGATCCGTAAGGAGTTACGCGGCTCACAACATACGGTTGAAAAGCTCTCCAAGAGCTCTATGGCGGGGGCACCGAGCCTGCTCGGTTGTGCCTGTTTTCAAACCCCAAAATCGAACGTTTTCATCAGTTTGGAGACACTTTTCTTCTTTTATGCTATTTTTTCGACCCGGATCGTACGTCGTGAGCCGCGAAAAGGTTGACAACCTAATTCATCACATTTCTATTACCGAATCCCATGGCCCCTTGGGCAAGACAACTTCACTTCACGTCGAGGCAGGGCCCGCAAACCAAGGGCATGGGGCTTGTGACCAGGTATCCGTTGCTCCGGTGCCCATAACTTTTGATCCGTAATGAGTTACGCAGTGCACAACATACCATTAGAAAGCTCTCCGAGAGCTCTACGACGGGGGCAGCAAGTCTACTCGGCTGTGCCTATTTTTGGAACCCAAAATCGAACGTTTTCATCAATTTTGGGACACTTTTCTTCTTTTGCACTGTTTTTCATTCTCGAATCTTACGTCGTGCGCAGCAAAAAGGACGAGAACCAAATCCATCACATTTCAATTACCGAATCCCATGGCACCTTGGGCAAGACAACTTCACTTCACGTTGTGGCTGGGCCCGCAAACTAAGGGCGTAGGGCTTGTGACCAGGTATCCGTCGCTCCGGTGCCGTAACTTTTGATCCGTAAAGAGTTACGCGGCGCACAACATACCGTTGGAAAGCTCTCTGAGAGCTCTACGGCGAGGGTAGCAATGCTGCTTGGCTGCGCATGTTTTGGAGCCCAAAATCGAACATTTTCATCAGTTTTGGGATACTTTTCTTCTTTCACGCTGTTTCTCCGTCCCAGATCGTACGTCGTGAGTCGTGAAAAGGACGACAACCTAATCCATCACATTTCTATTATCGAATCCCACAGCATCTTGGGCAAGACAGCTTCACTTCACGTAGAGGCTGGGCGCGCAAATCGAGGGCGTGGTGCTTGTGACCAAGTATCTGTCGCTCCGGTGCCCATAACTTTTGATCCAAAAGGAGTTATGCAGTGCACAACATACCGTTGAAAAGCTCTCCGAGAGCTGTACGACAGGGGCACCGACCCTGCTTGGGTGCACCAGTTTTCCAAGCCCAAAATCAAACATTTTCATCAGTTTCGGGATACATTTATTCTTTTGCACAGTTTTTTGGTCTAGGATCGTACGTCGTGAGCCGCGAAAAGGACGACAACCTAATCCATCACATTTTTATTACCGTATTCCAAGTCAACTTTGGCAAGACAACTTCACTTCACATAGAGGATGGGCCCGCAAACCAAGGGCGCGGGGCTTGTGACCAGGTATCCGTTGCTCCGGTGCCCTTAACTTTTGATCCGTAAGGAGTTACGCGGCGCACAGCATACCGTTGGAAAGCTCTCCGAGAGCTCTACGATGGGGGCAGCAAGCCTGCTCAGCTGCGCCTATTTTTGGAGACCAAAATCAAAAATTTTCATCAGTTTCGGGACACTTTTTTTCTTTTGCGATATTTTTTCATCCCGTATCGTACGTCGTGAGCCGTGAAAAGGACGACAACCTAATCCATCACATTTCTATTACCGAATCCCACGGCACCTTGGGCAAGACAACTTCACTTCATGTAGAGGTTGGTCCCGCAAATCGAGGGCGTGGGGCTCGTGACCAAGTATCTGTCGCTCTGGTACCCATAACTTTTTATCCGTAAGGAGTTACGAGGCGCACAACATACCGTTGGAATACTCTCCGAGAGCTCTACAACGAGGGCAGCAAGCCTACTCAGCTGCGCCTAGTTTTGAAGCCCAAAATTGAACGTTTTCATTAGTTTTCGGATACTTTTCTTCTTTTGCACTTTTTTTTGGTCCTGGATTGTACGTCGTGGTCCGCGATAAGGACGACAACCTAATCCATCACATTCCAATTATCGAATCCCACAGCAACTTTGGCAAAACAACTTCACTTCATGTAGAGACTGGGCCCACAAACCGAGTCGTGGGGCTTGTGACCAGGTATCCATTGCTCCGGTGCCCATAGCTTTTGATCTGTAAGGAGTTAGCGGTGCACAGCATACCATTGGAAAGCTCTCCGAGAGCTCTACGACGAGGCCAACAAGCCTACTCGGCTGCGCCTATTTATGGAGCCGAAAATTGAACATTTTCATCAATTTCGGGATACTTTTATTCATTTGCGTTGTTTTTTCTTCCCGGATCGTACGTCGTGAGCCACGAAAAGGACGACAACCTAATCCATCACATTTCCATTACCGAATCCCACGGCACCTTGGGCAAGACAACTTCAGTTCACGTAAAGGTTGGGCCCGCAAACCGAGGGCGTGGGGCTTGTGACCTGGTATCCGTCGCTTCAGTGCCGTTAACTTTTGATCCGTAAAAAGTTACGTGGCGCACAACATACTCTCCGAGAGCTCTACGACAGG
This sequence comes from Ehretia macrophylla, assembly GCA_037974665.1. Classification (NCBI taxonomy): domain Eukaryota; kingdom Viridiplantae; phylum Streptophyta; class Magnoliopsida; order Boraginales; family Ehretiaceae; genus Ehretia; species Ehretia macrophylla. The sequence continues at coordinate 55,425,190 of CM075764.1, forward strand.
GGCACCAAGCCTGCTCGGCTGCGCTTGTTTTCAAAGCCCAAAATTGAACGTTTTCATCTGTTTTGGGACACTTTTCTTCTTTTACACTATTTTTCTATCCCGGATCGTACGTCGTGAGCTGCGAAAAGAACGACAACCTAATCCATCACATTTCTATTACCGAATCCCACGGCACCTTGGGCAAGACAACTTCACTTCACGTAGAGGCTGGTCCCGCAAATCGAGGGCGTGGGGCTTGTCACCAAGTATCCGTCGCTCTGGTGCCCATAACTTTTTATCCGTAAGGAGTTACAAGGCACACAACATACCATTAGAATGTTCTCCGAGAGCTCTACAACGAGGGCAGCAAGCCTACTCGGCTGCTGTGAGGCCCGATGCCAAATAACGTGTCCTACCTCAATTTGCACGCCTTAGACCTAAAATTATATGACCGACCTAGGATTACTTGCCTTGTCTTGGTTTTCGTGCATGCCTCGTTATACGTGACTTAACCTAGAATTGTGTGCCCTAATCCTCGATATACGTGCGATACCCAAATAAACATGCCATGACCTTAATTTACGTGCGAGACCTTGATTTGTGTGTGTCTCTTCGTTTCGTGTGCATTAACCTTGAACTGCGTGCCTTAACCTAGGTTTAAGAGTCGTGTCTTGAATTACGTGCCTTATTTTGTTCTATGTACATTCACATAGGGTTACGTGTGTTAGCATTAGAATCCGTGCACTTATCTCGAAGTATGTGCCTTAGTCTTGAAATACGTGTTGTACCTCGTAGTTCAAGTCTTACCTCGTAGTTCGTGTCTACCTCGTAATTCGTGTCCTAGACCTAGGAATCCGTGCCACCACGTTAATCAAGAAAGAATCATACACAAAGCACTAGATAATAAAATAATCCTACACAATCCACTAACCAATATTATATTCCTAATTCAAATTCTTTACAAACTCCACTAACAATAAAATAATACTAAACTATTCCTACATTTCCCACTAACTATTATTCTATTCATAATTCAACTCATCAACAAACATTCATATATTTTATTCTACCTAGATTCCCTAATTTCCCAACATTCCTATGACAATTCTAATGACACAAATGCATAAAGAATTATTCCTAGACAAACTATGACAAACACTTAGCACAATGCATAAAAAAATGCTCAAAACCACCTAAATCATCTACCGTGCTCAACCAAACCACCTTTGCCCATGCTAAACATTTTAAAATCACACATTGAAGACACAAAAATCAGAATTTAATGGCCCAAGGCCGACCAAGTGCTTGAATAATGCAAAAGCCTTCATTTTTTTGTCATTTCTTCTTTCCTCTCACATTTTCTCTCTCTCCTTCTCATTCTCTCTCTCCATTTCAGTTTTGGCTGAGTTCTCTCCACCTCTTAGCTCATCTTCATCATCCTAAGGTGCATCAAGACAAACCATAAGCAAAGAAACTCACCCAAGCAAGCTAGGATGCAAGAAACACACATGCAAGCATTTTGAGTCACCATTTTCGGCCTAGGTAAGTTTTCTTGGCTTCCATTTCTTTTCTTCTTGTTCTAACCTCATGCATGTGCTAAGAGATTGATCACTAGGCTAGGAAAAATAGAGAAACCAAGTTGGAATCTCGGCTAAGCAAGAAGAAGAAGAGATTTGAAGCTTCAACAAGTTTTTTGTGCATCTTTGTGGTTGATTGCTAAGGTGAGGGTTAAAACCTTTTGAAAACTCTTCAAAAATTCACATGCATGCTCATAAATGTGTGTATTTGCTTCTGTACTTGAGCTATATGGTCGTTCATAAGCTTAAACAACCATGCATTGCAAGATCTTGGCTTGAAAATGATGCTAGGTGCAGTCGAAATTGTTGACAGCTCTCTGACCAGTCTGTTCGAGGTAAGTTTATCTTGGAAAATGATGTTGAAAATGCTTGAAAATTGGTAGGTGACTAGTTTGGACAGTTTTGAACATTTTTTCCCAGAAATAGGCCGAAGATAATTTTGACTCTAAGGTCCTCAAAATGGCAAATCCTTAAAATGTGACCAAATCTGGAAATCTGGAAAAATGAAGCAGGTTTTGGCAGATGCACTGACTATGTAGAACGAACCATATTTTACTTAGTAAATGTTGTCAAAAATGTATGAATTTTGGTGTACTGATATATTTTTCAGTTTTGGACATTTTTGTCAGAAATGGACCAAGGCTAAAAGTGACCCTAAGGACCTCAAAAACGTCAAATTCTGAAAAGTGTGCAAATCTGGACAGTTTTGTGCTATTCCACTGTTTCGGCTATATCTAATGATCCCGAACTCCAATTGATGCAAGGTTTGTTTCTGATTTTAGTTAACTTCTTAAGATTTAATTTGACATCTTATTCACTGGATTTTGAGATTTTTTTGTTATCCTATTGATTGTGAGAAAACAGCCTATTGCAGTAAATGTTTCACTTAGCTATATGCTTGGAAAATTGATGTAACCTCTCTTGTGGTACTAATTGCTTGGAATTGTGGTGTTGGAATGTTGTGTGGACTGTTTTGGGTACTTGAGGATGTTTGAATTGAATGATGCATGACTTGAGAATGATTTTGAGTTGACTTAGGGTTTAATCACGCGGTTAAGCATGAAACGGAAACCCTAATGACTAGGTAGTCTTGCTAAGTGTTGATCATTTGGATATTGTGTGGAAATTATATGCTTAGTGGGCTGCCCGTAAATGTCTTATGACTTCAAATGTGATTTTGACCATTGCATGTTGACAAATAAGCTTTTCTTGCACCCGAACCCATAATTGATGTCATTGCATGTTGAATAATCTTATCACTTGATCACGTGGGCTTCTTAATGAGTTATATGGCCTGTTTTACATGTGTTACATGGCTGCCTGTTTAATTTTCATATAACTCTATATGCCTTTCAAGTGAAATTACCTATCTTATCGTGCCCTGCTTGTTTACCTGTCAATGTGCAATCTTATGACTGTCCGGAGGCAACCTACTTTGTTGTCCTCCTACTGTGAGATATTACCTGTCATGAATGTGCATTGCATACAAGGTTGCAACCTTTCCTGTCGGCATGGTAGCGATCACACACATCGGGCGGCATCGGGCTTGCCGGTGCACCCGTGACTACCATGGTCCCATTCCCTCTCTCGCTTGGGGGCTAGACTTCCTCGGAGAGTTGGGTCGTAGGATTTCGGGGTACATCCGGAGTACACCTACCTGGCGTGTTTTGGTGATGATTTGAAGTCGGCCGCAACTTCTGATTCTGAAACTGATCTGAGAGCAAAAGCTCACTGTATCATTTTTACTATATGTAAGTACTCTCGCTTGGTTCCTAGAAAACCTCGGGGAGGAAAGACTGGTATTCCTGTTCCTGTACTTATATGTAAGTACTCTCGCTTGGTTTCTAGAGAACCTCGGGGAGGAAAGACTGGTATTTCTGTTTTTGTACTTGTATTATTGTTATATTCATGCTTGCAAAAGGATTTTATAAGTTGAACCGGAAAATGAGTTTCAAAACGTATTTCTCGTTCCCCCTCGCTGAGTTCATAAGGACTCACCCTCTTTTATCATCTCGGGTGAAGAAGATCAAGAACAGGTACCCGAGGACGATGTGCCTAACGATGATTCCTTGGAGTGATTGCCTGTCTTGTGTGCTTTGCGTGATTATGGCTATTTGTGAACTATGCTACTTGAAGACTATTTCTTTTATGTTGCTCGTTGTTTATTGATGTAAATGACCCCATTGTAATTTGGGTCTAATTCTGGGATTGTACTATCTATAACCGGACGAACTTTTATTTGGTTGTTTGCTTTCGTTTTCTTAATTAGTAGTTATCGTAGGCATTCAAACCACTAGATGAACAATCAACTAAGTTAATTCTATCTAATTTCACTTAGGTGCTCATTGCAAACTAAAGGATAATAGGTACTTGCATGATAGGAAATTGACAAATAAACGGGACATAGTTATCATGTTAGGCTTATTAACCAAACGAGACTTTTAGGATAAACTAGTAGGTAAATCGGTTGGTGACAAATAGGAGTCCTTAATGGAATTGGATTAATGATCGGAATAATTGAGGCGTTTAAAGAATTAGGTCAAACCAAAGAGCCAATTACAGCCGTTATGCTGCCGGTTTACCGAAAAATTTTGGAGTTTAGGCCAAAAACATTAAGTGTGTAATCTTCATAAACGGTTAAGTATGTGATATGACTTGAATGTATAGATCACACCCTAATCTAACCTTATAGGCCAGGTTGGGGCGTGACAGCTGCGCCTATTTTTGGAGCCCAAAATTGAACGTTTTCATTAGTTTCCGGACACTTTTCTTCTTTTGCGCTTTTTTTTGGTCCTGGATTGTACGTCGTGGGCCGCGATAAGGACGACAACCTAATCCATCACATTTCAATTATCGAATCCCACAGCAACTTTGGCAAGACAACTTCACTTCATGTAGAGACTGGGCCCACAAACCGAGTCGTGGGGCTTGTGACCAGGTATCCGTTGCTCCGGTGCCCATAGCTTTTGATCCGTAAGGAGTTAGTGGTGCACAGCATACCGTTGGAAAGCTCTCCGAGAGCTCTACGACGAGGCCAACAAGCCTACTCGGCTGCGCCTATTTATGGAGCCGAAAATCGAACATTTTCATCAATTTCGGGACACTTTTATTCATTTACGCTGTTTTTCCGTCCCGGATCGTACGTCGTGAGCAGCGAAAAGGACGACAACCTAATCCATCACATTTCTATTACCGAATCCCATGACACCTTGGGCAAGACAACTTCAGTTCTCGTAGAGGTTGGGCCCGCAAACCGAGGGCGTGGAGCTTGTGACCTGGTATCCGTCGCTTTGGTGCCGTTAACTTTTGATCCGTAAAGAGTTACGTGGCGCACAACATACCGTTAGAAAGCTCTCCGACAGGGGCACCAAGCCTGCTCGGCTGCGCCTATTTTTTGAGACCAAAATTGAACGTTTTCATCTGTTTCGGGACACTTTTCTTCTTTTGCGCTGTTGTTTCATCCCGGATCGTACGTCGTGAGTCACGAAAAGGACGACAACCTAATCCATCACATTTCTATTACCGAATCCCACGACACCTTAGGCAAGACAACTTCACATCACGTAGAGGCTGGGCCTGCAAATCAAGGGCGTGGGGCTTGTGACCAAGTATCTGTCACTCCGGTGCCCATAACTTTTGATCCGTAAGGAGTTACGCGGCGCACAACATACCGTTGAAAAGCTCTCCAAGAGCTCTACGACGGGGGCACCGAGCTTGCTCGGCTGTGCTTGTTTTCAAAGCCCAAAATTGAACATTTTCATCAGTTTCGGGACACTTTTCTTCTTTTACACTGTTTTTCTATCCCGGATCGTACGTCGTGAGCTGCGAAAAGAACGACAACCTAATCCATCACATTTCTATTACCGAATCCCACGGCACCTTGGGCAAGACAACTTCACTTCACGTAGAGACTGGGCCCGCAAACCAAGGGCGTGGGGCTTGTGACCAGGTATCGGTCGCTCCGGTGCCCATAACTTTTGATCCGGAAGGAGTTACGCAGCGCACAACATACCGATGAATAGCTCTCCGAGAGCTGTACGACGGGGGCACCGATCCTGCTTGGCTGCGCCAGTTTTCAAAGCCCAAAATCCAACATTTTCATCAGTTTTCAGACACTTTTCTTCTATTGCGCTGTTTTTTGGTCCAGGATCGTACGTCGTTAGCCGTAAAAAGGATGACAATCTAATCCATCACATTTCTATTACCGTATCCCACATCAACTTTGGCAAGACAACTTCACTTCACATAGAGGCTGGGCCTGCAAACCGAGGGCGCGGGGCCTATGACCAGGTATCCGTTGCTCCGGTGCCCTTAACTTTTGATCCGTAAGGAGTTACGCGGCGTACAGCATACCGTTGGAAAGATCTCCGAGAGCTCTACGACGGGGGAAGTAAGCCTGCTCAGCTGCGCCTATTTTTGGAGACCAAAATCAAACATTTTCATTAGTTTCGGGACACTTTTCTTCTTTTGCAATGTTTTTCCGTCCCGGATCGTACGTCGTGATCCACGAAAAGGACAACAACCTAATCCATCACATTTCTATTACCGAATCCCACAGCACCTTGGGCAAGACAACTTCACTTCACATTGAGGCTGGGCCCGTAAATCGAGGGCGGGGGGCTTGTGACCAAGTATCCGACGCTCCGGTGCCCATACCTTTTGATCCGTAAAGAGTTACGAGGCGCACAGCATACTGTTGGAATGCTCTCCGAGAGCTCTACGACGGGGGCAACAAGCCTACTCGGCTGCACCTATTTTCAGAGCCCAAAATTGAACGTTTTCATTAGTTTTTGGACACTTTTCTTCTTTTGCGCTGTTTTTTGGTCCCGGATTGTACGTCGTGAGCTGCGAAAAGGACGATAACCTAATCCATCACTTTTCTATTACCGAATCCCATAGCAACTTTGGCAAGACAACTTCACTTCATGTAGAGACTGGGCCCACAAACCGAGGGTGTGGGGCTTGTGACCAGGTATCCGTTGCTCTAGTGCCCATAGCTTTTGATCCGTAAGGAGTTAGCGGAGCACAGCATACCGTTGGAAAGCTCTTCGAGATCTCTACGAAGAGGGAAATATACCTACTCGGCTGCACCTATTTTTGGAGCCAAAAATTGAACATTTTCATCAGTTTCGGGACACTTTTATTCATTTGCGCTGTTTTTCCATCCCGGATCGTACGTCGTGAGCCGCGAATAGGATGACAACCTAATCCATAACATTTCTATTACCTAATCCCACGGCACCTTGGGCAAGACATCTTTAGTTCACGTAGAGGTTGGGCCCGCAAACCTAGGGCATGGGGCTTGTGACCTAGTATCCGTCGCTTCGGTGCCCTTAACTTTTGATCCGTAAAGAGTTACGTGGCGCACAGCATACCGTTGGAAAGCTCTTCGAGAGCTCTACGACAAGGGGATGAAGCCTGCTCAGCTGCGCCTATTTTTCGAGACCAAAATTGAACGTTTTTATCTATTTTGGGACACTTTTCTTCTTTTGTGCTATTTTTTCATCCCGGATCGTACGTCGTGAGTCGCGAAAAGGATGGCAACCTAATCCATCACATTTCTATAACCAAATCCCACGACACCTTAGGCAAGACAACTTCACATCACGTAGAGGCTGGGCCCGCAAATCAAGGGCGTGGGGCTTGTGACCAAGTATCTGTCACTCTAGTGCCCATAACTTTTGATCCGTAAGGAGTTACGCGGCGCACAACATACCGTTGAAAAGCTCTCCAAGAGCTCTACGATGGGGGCACCGAGCTCGCTCGGCTGTGCTTGTTTTCGAAGCCCAAAATTGAACATTTTCATCAGTTTCGGGACACTTTTCTTCTTTTACACTGTTTTTCTATCCCGGATCGTACGTCGTGAGCTGCGAAAAGAACGACAACCTAATCCATCACATTTCTATTATCGAATCCCACGGCACCTTAGGCAAGACAACTTCACTTCACGTAGAGACTGGGCCCGCAAACCAAGGGCGTGGGGCTTGTGACCAGGTATCGGTCGCTCCGGTGCCCATAACTTTTGATTTGGAAGGAGTTACGCAGCGCACAACATACCGATGAATAGCTCTCCGAGAGCTGTACGACGGGGGCACCGATCCTGCTTGGCTGCGCCAGTTTTCAAAGCCCAAAATCTAACATTTTCATCAGTTTCGGACACTTTTCTTCTATTGCGCTATTTTTTGGTCCAGGATCGTACGTCGTTAGCCGCAAAAAGGACGACAATCTAATCCATTACATTTCTTTTACCGTATCCCACGTCAACTTTGGCAAGACAACTTCACTTCACATAGAGGCTGGGCCTACAAACTGAGGGCGCGGGGCTTGTGACCAGGTATCCGTTGCTCCGGTGCCCATAACTTTTGATCCGTAAGGAGTTACACGACGCATAGGATACTGTTGGAAAGCTCTCCGAGAGCTCTACGACGGGGGCAGTAAGCCTGCTCAGCTACGCCTGTTTTTGGAGCCCAAAATCGAACATTTTCATAAGTTTTGGGACATTTTTCTTCTTTTGCGCTGTTTTTCCCTCCCGAATCGTATGTCGTGAGCCGCAAAAAGGACGACAACCTAATCCATCACATTTCTATTACCGAATCGCACGGCACCTTGGGCAAGACAACTTCACTTCACATTGAGGCTGGGCCCGCAAATCGAGGGCGGGAGGCTTGTGACCAAGTTTCGACGCTCCGGTACCTATAACTTTTGATCCGTAAGGAGTTACGAGGCGCACAGCATACCGTTTGAATGCTCTCCGAGAGCTCTACGACGGGGGCAACAAGCCTACTCGGCTGCATCTATTTTCGGAGCCCAAAATTGAACGTTTTCATTAGTTTTCGGACACTTTTCTTCTTTTGCGCTGTTTTTTGGTCCCGGATTGTACGTCGTGAGCCGCGAAAAGGACGACAACCTAATCCATCACTTTTCTATTACCGAATCCCACAGCAACTTTGGCAAGACAACTTCACTTCATGTAGAGACTGGGCCCACAAACCGAGGGTGTGGGGCTTGTGACCAGTTATCCGTTGCTCCAGTGCCCATAGCTTTTGATCCGTAAGGAGTTAGCGGAGCACAGCATACCGTTGGAAAGCTCTCCAAGAGCTCTACGAAGAGGGAAATATACCTACTCGGCTGCACCTATTTTTGGAGCCAAAAATCGAACATTTTCATCAGTTTCGGGACACTTTTATTCATTTGCGCTATTTCTCCATCCCGGATCGTACGTCGTGAGCCGCGAATAGGATGACAACCTAATCCATAACATTTCTATTACCTAATCCCACGGCACCTTGGGCAAGACATCTTCAGTTCACGTAGAGGTTGGGCCCACAAACCTAGGGCGTGGGACTTGTGACCTAGTATCCGTCGCTTCGGTGCCCTTAACTTTTGATCCGTAAAGAGTTACGTGGCGCACAGCATACCGTTGGAAAGCTCTTCGAGAGCTCTACGACAGGGGCATGAAGCCTGCTCAACTGCGCCTATTTTTCGAGACCAAAATTGATCGTTTTCATCTATTTTGGGACACTTTTCTTCTTTTGTGCTATTTTTTCATCCCGGATCGTACGTCGTGAGTCACGAAAAGGATCGCAACCTAATCCATCACATTTCTATAACCAAATCCCACGGCACCTTAGGCAAGACAACTTCACATCACGTAGAGGCTGGGCCCGCAAATCAAGGGCGTGGGGCTTGTGACCAAGTATCTGTCACTCCAGTGCCCATAACTTTTGATCCGTAAGGAGTTACGCGGCGCACAACATACCGTTGAAAAGCTCTCCAAGAGCTCTACGATGGGGGCACCGAGCTCGCTCGGCTGTGCTTGTTTTCGAAGCCCAAAATTGAACATTTTCATCAGTTTCGGGACACTTTTCTTCTTTTACACTGTTTTTCTATCCCGGATCGTACGTCGTGAGCTGCGAAAAGAACGACAACCTAATCCATCACATTTCTATTATCGAATCCCACGGCACCTTAGGCAAGACAACTTCACTTCACGTAGAGACTGGGCCCGCAAACCAAGGGCGTGGGGCTTGTGACCAGGTATCGGTCGCTCCGGTGCCCATAACTTTTGATTTGGAAAGAGTTACGCAGCGCACAACATACCGATGAATAGCTCTCCGAGAGCTGTACGACGGGGGCACCGATCCTGCTTGGCTGCGCCAGTTTTCAAAGCCCAAAATCCAACATTTTCATCAGTTTTCGGACACTTTTCTTCTATTGCGCTATTTTTTGGTCCAGGATCGTACGTCGTTAGCCACAAAAAGGACGACAATCTAATCCATTACATTTCTATTACAGTATCCCACGTCAACTTTGGCAAGACAACTTCACTTCACATAGAGGCTGGGCCTGCAAACTGAGGGCGCGGGGCTTGTGACCAGGTATCCGTTGCTCCGGTGCCCTTAACTTTTGATCCGTAAGGAGTTACGCGGCGCACAGCATACCGTTGGAAAGCTCTCCGAGAGCACTACGACGGGGGCAGTAAGCCTGCTCAGCTGGCCTATTTTTGGAGACCAAAATCAAACATTTTCATTAGTTTCGGGACACTTTTCTTCTTTTGCGATGTTTTTCCGTCCCGGATCGTACGTCGTGATCCACGAAAAGGACGACAACCTAATCCATCACATTTCTATTACCGAATCGCACGGTACCTTGGGAAAGACAACTTCACTTCACATTGAGGCTGGGCCCACAAATCGAGGGCGGGGGGCTTGTGACCAAGTATCCGACGCTCCGGTGCCCATACCTTTTGATCCGTAAAGAGTTACGAGGCGCACAGCATACTGTTGGAATGCTCTCCGAGAGCTCTACGATGGGGGCAGCAAGCCTACTCGGCTGCACCTATTTTCAGAGCCCAAAATTGAACATTTTCATTAGTTTTCGGACACTTTTCTTCTTTTGCACTGTTTTTTGGTCCCGGATTGTACGTCGTGAGCCGCGAAAAGGACGATAACCTAATCCATCACTTTTCTATTACCGAATCCCACAGCAACTTTGGCAAGACAACTTCACTTCATGTAGAGAATGGGCCCACAAACCGAGGGTGTGGGGCTTGTGACCAGTTATCCGTTGCTCCAGTGCCCATAGCTTTTGATCCGTAAGGAGTTAGCGGAGCACAACATACCGTTGGAAAGCTCTCCAAGAGCTCTACGAAGAGGGAAATATACCTACTCGGCTGCACCTATTTTTGGAGCCGAAAATCGAACATTTTCATCAGTTTCGGGACACTTTTATTCATTTGCGCTATTTCTCCATCCCGGATCATACGTCGTGAGCCGCGAATAGGATGATAACCTAATCCATAACATTTATATTACCCAATCCCACGGCACCTTGGGCAAGACATCTTCAGTTCACGTAGAGGTTGGGCCCGCAAACCTAGGGCGTGGGGCTTGTGACCTAGTATCCGTCGCTTCGGTGCCCTTAACTTTTGATCCGTAAAGAGTTACGTGGTACACAGCATACCGTTGGAAAGCTCTCCGAGAGCTCTACGACAGGGGCATGAAGCCTGCTCAGCTGCGCCTATTTTTCGAGACCAAAATTGAACGTTTTCATCTATTTCGGGACACTTTTCTTCTTTTGTGCTATTTTTTCATCCCTGATCGTACGTCGTGATTCGCAAAAAGGATGGCAACCTAATCCATCACATTTCTATAGCCAAATCCCACGGCACCTTAGGCAAGACAACTTCACATCACGTAGAGGCTGGGCCCGCAAATCAAGGGCGTGGGGCTTGTGACCAAGTATTCGTCACTCCGGTGCCCATAACTTTTGATCCGTAAGGAGTTATGCGGCGCACAACATACCGTTGAAAAGCTCTCCGAGAGCTCTACGACGGGGGCACCGAGCTTGCTCGGCTGTGCCTGTTTTCAAAGCCCAAAATCGAACATTTTCATCAGTTTCGGGACACTTTTCTTCTTTTATTTCTATCCCGGATCGTACGTCGTGAGCTGCGAAAAGGACGACAACCTAATCCATCACATTTCTATTACCGAATCCCACGGCACCTTGGGCAAGACAACTTCACTTCACGTAGAGGCTGGGCCCGCAAACCGAGTGCGTGGGGCTTGTGACCAGGTATCCGTCACTCCGGTGCCCTTAACTTTTGATCCGTAAAGAGTTACGCGGTGCACAACATACCGTTGGAAAGCTCTCCGAGAGCTCTATGATGAGGACACCAAGCCTGCTTAGCTGCGCCTGTTTTCGTAGCCCAAAATCGAACATTTTCATCAGTTTCGGGATACTTTTCTTCTTTTGCGCTGTTTTTCCGTCCCGGATCGTACGTCGTGAGCCGCGAAAAGGATGACAACCTAATCCATCACATTTCTATTACCGAATCTCACGACACCCTAGGCAAGACAACTTCACTTCACGTCGAGGCTGGGCCCATAAACTGAGGGCGTGGGGCTTGTGACCATGTATCCGTCGCTCTGGTGCCCTTAACTTTTGATCCGTCAAGAGTTACGCGGCGCACAGCATACCGTTAGAAAGCTCTCCGAGAGCTCTACGACGGGGACACCAAGACTTCTCGGCTGCGCCTATTTTTGGAACCCAAAATCTAACATTTTCATTAGTTTCAGGACACTTTTCTTCTTTTGCGCTGTTTTTTCGTCCCGGATCGTACGTCGTGAGCTACGAAAAGGACGACAACCTAATCCATCACATTTCTATTACCGAATCCCACGGCACCTTGGGCAAGACAACTTCACTTCACGTAGATACTGGGCCCGCAAATCTAGGTCGTGGGGCTTGTGACCAAGTATCCGTCGCTCCGGTGCCCATAACTTTTGATCCGTAAGGAGTTACGCGGTGCACAACATACCTTTGAAAAGCTCTTCGAGAGCTCTAAGACGGGGGCACCGAGCCTGCTCGACTGCGCTTGTTTTCGAAGCCTAAAATCGAACGTTTTCATCAGTTTTGAGACACTTTTCTTCTTTTACGCTGTTTTTTCATCCCGGATAGTACGTCGTGAGCCGCGAAAAATACGACAACCTAATCCATCACATTTCTATTACCAAATTCCACGGCACCCTGGGCAAGACAACTTCACTTCACGTCAAGGCTGGGCCTGCAAACTGGGGGCGTGGGGCTTGTGATCAGGTATCCGTCGCTCTGGTGCCCTTAACTTTTGATCCGTCAAGAGTTACGCGGCGCACATCATACCATTGGAAAGCTCTCCGAGAGCTCTACGACAGGGGCACCAAGCCTGCTCGGCTGCGCCTATTTTTGGAGCTCAAAATCTAACATTTTCATTAGTTTCAGGATACTTTTCTTCTTTTGCGCTGTTTTTCCGTCCCGAATCGTACGTCGTGAGCTGCGAAAAGGACGACAACCTAATCCATCACATTTCTATTACCGAATCCCACGGTACCTTGGGCAAGACAACTTCACTTCACGTAGAGACTGGGCCTGCAAATCTAGGGCGTGGGGCTTGTGACCAAGTATCCGTCGCTCCGGTGCCCATAACTTTTGATCCGTAAGGAGTTACGCGGTGCACAACATACCGTTGAAAAGCTCTTCGAGAGCTCTAAGACGAGGGCACCGAGCCTGCTCGACTGCGCCTGTTTTCAAAGCCTAAAATTGAACATTTTCATCAGTTTCGGGACACTTTTCTTCTTTTACGCTGTTTTTTCGTCCCGGATAGTACGTCGTGAGCCACGAAAAGGACGACAACCTAATCCATCACATTTCTATTACCGAATCCCACGGCACCCTGGGCAAGACAACTTCACTTCACGTCGAGGCTGGGCCCGCAAATCGGGGGCGTGGGGCTTGTGACCAGGTATTCGTCGCTCCGGTGCCCTTAACTTTTGATCCATAAAGAGTTATGCGGCGCACAGCATATCGTTGGAAAGGTCTCCGAGAGCTCTACGGCGGGGGCACTAAGCCTGTCACGCCTCAACCCAGCCTATAAAGGTTAGACTAGGGTGTGATCTAACATTCAAGTCATATCACATACTTAACCGTTCATGAAAACTTAACACTTAATGTTTTAGCCTAAACTCTAAAATTTTCTGGAAAATCGGCACCATAACGGTTATAATTGGGCTATTTGGTTTGACCTAATTCTCTAAACGCCTCAAATCTTCCAATCTCAATTTCATTTCTAACTAAGATTACTGTTTACCATCAAATGAAATGCCTACTGGTTATCTCAATGTCTCGTTTGATTAATAACCTAGCATGATGCTATGTCTCGTTTGTTTGTTTATCCTCGTTACAGAAGTACCTGTTGATCTTAGCTTAATAACGAGTACCTGTTGATCTTAGCTTAATAACGAGTACCTGCTTAAGATTGGATAGGTTCATTTACTTAGTCCTTACCTGTTACGTCATAATCCTATGATAGATACTAGCAGTAATAATAGCAAAACGATCATAGTAGTGTCTAGTGTCTGTCTAGTTAATATCAGTACAAACCAAAATTAGACCCCAAATTACAACGGGGTCTTTTACATTACAAACATTGAACAACATAAAATGAAATGGTCTTCAAGTAGCATTATGTTCACAAATAGCCATAATCAAGCAAAACACATAGGACAGGCAATCACTCCAAGGAATCATCGTTAGGCACATCGTCCTCAGGTACCTGTTCTTGATCTTCTTCACCTGAGATGATAAAAGAGGGTGAGTCCTTATGAACTCAGCGAGGGGGAACGAGAAATAGGTTTTGAAACTCATTTTTCGGTTCAACTTATGAAAATCCTTTTGCAAGCATGAATATAACACAATTAAGTGCATAACAATAATACAAAAGTAAAGGAACACAATTACCCGTCTTTCCTCCCCGAGGTCCTCTAGGAACCAAGCGAGAGTACTTATACACATAGTAAAAAGGATACGTTGAGCTTTTGCTCTTAGTTCATTTCCAGTATCAGTTGTTGCGGCCGACTTCAAATCATCCCCTTATCACGCCAAGTGGGTGTACTCCGGATGTACCCCGAAATCCTACGACCCAACTCTCCGAGGAAGTCTAGCCCCCAAGCGAGAGAGGGAATTGGACAATGATAGTCACGGTTGCACCGGCAAACCTGATGTCGCCCAGTGTGCGTGAACGCTACCACGCCAGAATGAAAGGTTGCAACCTTGTATGCAATGCACATTTATGACATTTAATATATCACATTAGGAGGACAACAAAGTAGGTTGCCTCCGGACAGTCATAAGATTGCACATTGACAAGTAAACAAGCGAGGTACGATAAGACACGTAATTTCACTTGAAAGGCATATGGAGTTATATGAAAATTAAACGGGCAGCCATGTAACGCAGTAAATCAGGTCATATAACTCATTTCAACGTCCACGTAATCAAATAATAACGTTATTCAACATGCAACAACAATCTACGTGGGTTCGGACACAAGAAAGGCCTATTTGTCAACATGCAATGATCAAAATCACCTTTAGGCTATAAGGGAAACTACGGGAAGCCTACTAAACATATAATTACACTCAATATTCAAAGGATCAACACTTAGCAAGTTTACCTAGTCACTAGGGTTTCCATTTCGTGCTTACCCGTGCGATTAAGCCTCAAGTCAACTCAAAATCAATCTCAAGCCATGCATCACTTAATTCAAACATCCCCAAGTATTCAAAACAGTCCACGCAACATCCCAATGTCACAATCCCAAGCATTTGATAACACAAGAGAAGTTACAACAAATTTTCTAAGCATATAACTAAGTGAAACCCTTACTGCAATAGGCTGTTTTCTCACAATCATTAAGACAAGTAAAAAATCTCCAATTCCAGTGAATAAGATGTCAAATTAAATCTTAAGAAATGAACTAAAATCAGAAACAAACCTTGCATCATTTGGAGTTCGGGTTCAATAGTTATAGCCAAAACAGTGGGATTGCACAAAACTGTCCAGATTTGCACACATTTCAATACTTGTCGTTTTTGAGGTCCTTAGGGTCAGATTTAGCCTTAGTCCATTTCTGACAAAAATGTCCAGAACTGCAAAATCTAGCAGTAAAACAAATTTAATGCATTTTGGACATCATTTACTAAGTCAAAACTGGTTCATTCCACAAGGTCAGTGCATCTGCCAAAACCTGCTTCATTTTTCCCAGACTTCCAGATTTGGACACATTTTAATGATTTGCCATTTTGAGGACCTTAGAGTCAAAATTAGCTTTGTCCTATTTCTGCAAAAAATGTTCAAAACTGGAAACAATAGTTACCTACCAATTTTCATGCATTTTCAACATCATTTGCCTAGCCAAACTCACCTCGTAACAACAAGACAAAGAGCTGTCACCAAACCCGATTTCATCTATCATCATCTTCAAGCCAAAATCTTGCCATGCATGGTTGTAAAAGCTTATGAACACACATATAACTCAAGTACAGAAGCAAAGAAAAACATTTAAGAGAATGCATGTGGATTTTTGATGGATTTTCAAAAGGTTTTAGCCCTCACCTTAGCAAATCAACAAGAAGATGCACAAAACTTGATGAAGCTCAAATTTCTTCTTCTTCCTTGCTTAGCCGAGACACCACCCAATTTCTCTATATTTTTCCTAGCTTAGTGACCAAGTTCTTAGTAGGTGCATGTGGTTAGAACAAGAAGAAAAGAAATGGAAGCTAGTAAAACTCACCAAGGCCGAAATGGTTGTTCAAAGGGCTTGCATGTGTGATTCTTGCATCCTAGCTAGCTTGATCGAGTCTCCTTGCTTGTTGCTTGTCTTGATTAACTATGGTGTGATGAAGATGAGCTATGAAGGGAAGAAACTCAGCCAAGGCCGAGAGAGAGAGAGAAGAATGAGAGGGAGAGAGAGAAATGTGAGGAGAATGAGAGAAATGAAAGAAAAATGATGGCTTTGCAAAAGATGAAGCATGTTCGGCCTTGGGCATAGCAAAAATCAGATTTGTGTCTTCAAGAAGCTTGAATTTCAAAGTGTTTAGCATGGGCAAGGGAGCATTGTCGAGAATGGTGGAGTTTTGAGGAGGTTTTGAGCAATTTTTTATGCATTTGTGTCACAGAATTGTCATAAGTTGTCTAGAATTAATTTTGAATTGAGCAAGCAAGCATAAAAGCTCACATGGTGGTCGGCCAAGGCATCAAAAATCTGATTTTTTGTCATCTTTTGAGCATTATTTAATTGTGTGTTGAAAGTGCAAAAAGAATAAGGGATAAAGAATAAGGAATGTCTAGCTTTTTGTGAGATTTTGTCTTCTAGTGGGTTGAATTAGTAGTTTAATAATAGTTAGTGGAATTTGTAGGATTAATTAATGACCTAGTGCTTCGTGTAAGATGCTTTCTTGATTAGCGTGAGGGCACGCTTTCCTAGGTCTAGGGCACGCACTACGAGGTAGGGCACGAACTACGAGACGAATGCACGTTTTCCAAGTAAATGCACGCAACCCTAAATGAATGCACGTAATTCAATGCATGGCACACAAAACGAACACAATTCTTAAACCTAGGTCAAGGCACGCAAATCTAGATTAGGGCACACGAAACGAGGTATCGCACACAAATCGAGGTCGGGCCTCACAAAGCCTGCTCGGCTGCGCCTATTTTTGGAGCCCAAAATCAAACTTTTTCATTAGTTTCAGGACACTTTTCTTCTTTTGCGCTGTTTTTCCGTCCCGGATCGTACGTCGTGAGCCGCGAAAAGGACGACATCCTAATCCATCACATTTCTATTACCAAATCCCCCGGCAACTTTGGCAAGACGACTTCACTTCACGTAGAGGCTGGGCCCGCAAACCGAGGGCGCGGGGCTTGTAACCAGGTATCTGTTGCTCCGATGCCCATAACTTTTGATCCGTAAGGAGTTACGCGCGCACAGCATACCGTTGGAAAGCTCTTCGAGAGTTCTACGATGGGGGCAGCAAGCTTACTCGGCTGCGCCTATTTTTGGAGCCCAAAATCGAACATTTTCATTAGTTTCGGGACACTTTTCTTCTTTTGCGCTGTTTTTTCGACCCGGATCATACGTCGTGAGCCGCGAAAAGGACGACAACCTAATCTATAACATTTTTATTACCGAATCCCACAGCACCTTGGGCAAGACAACTTCACTTCACGTAGAGGCTGGGCCCGCAAACCGAGGGCGTGGGGCTTGTGACCAGGTATCCGTTGCTCCGGTGCCCTTAACTTTTGATCCGTAAGGAGTTACGTGGCGCACAGCATACCGTTGGAAAGCTCTCCGAGAGCTCTACGACAGGGGTAGTAAGCCTACTCGGCTGCGCCTATTTTTGGAGCCCAAAATCGAACATTTTTATCAGTTTCAGGATACTTTTCTTTATTTGCGCTGTTTTTCCGTCTCGGATCGTATGTTGTGAGCCGCGAAAATGACTATGAGGCCCGACCTTGATTTGCGTGTGATACCTCATTTCGTGTGCCCTAACCTAGATTTATGTGCCTTGACTTGGGTTTAAGAGTCGTGTTTCGTTTTATGTGTCTTGCATCGAATTACGTGCATTCATTTGGAGTTGTGTGCATTCACTTGGAAAACATGCATTCGTCCCGTAGTTCGTGCCTTACCTCGTAGTGCGTGCCCTAAACCTAAGAAAGTGTGTCTGCACGCTAATCAAGAAAGCATCTTACACGAAGCACTAGATCATTAATTAATCCTACAACTCCACTAACTAATATTAAAATGCTAATTCTACTCACTAGAAGATGAAATCTTACCAAATACTAAACATTCTTATTCTTTATTCTTTATTCTTTTGCACATCCCAAGCACACAATAAAATAAGTTCAAACAAGACAAAAAATTCAGATTTGATCAAAGCCTTGGCTGACCATGTGAAGGGTTTTGTGCATGATTTGCATAATTCAAAAATCCTACCTAGACAACCTATGACACAAAGCATAAAAAAATGACTTAAAACCCTACCTGATGCACCACAATCTCGGCCCACTCAATTACCCATGCTAAGATGATTCAAATTATGCTCTGGAAGACACAAAATCTGAAATTTAGAAGCTCAAGGCCGACACATGCCCAGAAAAGCATCAAAACTCTTCAAAGCATCTCATTTTTCTTTCTCTCAACTCTCACTCTCTCATTTCCTCTCTCTCTCTCGGCCTTGGCTGCAATCTTAGTCTCCATAGTTTAAGCTCATCATCCTAAGGTTCCTCAAGACACTCAAGGCCCTAGGAAGCTCGACCAAGCAAGCTAGAAGCAAAGAAACATGCATGCAAGCTCATAGAACCTTCATTTCGGCTTAGGTATGTTTGATAGCTTCTATTTCATTTCCTTTTTGTTCTAACCACATGCACATACTAAGGACTTGGTAACTAAGCTAGGAATTAGAGAATCTCAAGTTATCTCTCAGCCAAGCAAGGAGAAAAGACGATCTTGTGCATCATCAAGAGCTTTGTGCATCTTCAATATTGTCTTGCTAAGGTGAGGGCTAAAATTCTTTTGGAAAGCTTTCCAAAACTACATGCATGCCTTTAAATGTCTATTTTTACCTCTGTATTTGTGATATATGTGTGTACATGAGCTTTTGTAAACATGCATGGCAAAATATTTGGCTAGAATTTGTAGATAGGTGAAATTGCGTAAATGGCAGTTTTCTGACTTGTTGGAGCGAAGTGAATTTGACCAGGTAAATGATGTTAAAAATATATGTGAAAATTGGTAGGTGACTAGTTTTGCCAGTTCTGAGAATTTTTTGTAGAAATAGGCCAAGGCCAATTTTGACTCTATGGTCCCCAAAATGGCAAAACATCGAAAGGTGTCCAAATCTGGAAAATCTGGGAAAATGGAGCAGGTTTTTGGCAGTTCACTGTCCCTGTAGAAAGAACCAGTTTTGACTTAGTAAATGATATCCACAATTCATGAAATTTTGTAGGTTGCTATATTTTTCAGTTCTGGACATTTTTGGTAGAAATAGACTAAGGCTAAATCCGACCCTAAGGACCTCAAAAATGACATGTATTGAAATGTGTACAAATCTGGACAGTTTTGCGTAGTCTCACGGTTTTGGCTATAACTCTTGAACCCGAAATCCAAATGATTCGAGGTTTGTTTCTGGATTTATTTCACTCCTTAAGATTTAATTTTACATTTTGCTCACTGGAATTGGAGATTGTTTGATTGTCTAAATGATTGTGGGAAAACAGACCATTGCATTGAGATTTTCATCTAGTGATATGCTTTGAAAATTATTGTAACTTCTCTTGTTGTATTAAATGCTTGGGATTGTGGCACTTGGATGTTGTGTGGACTGTTTTGAATGCTTGAGGATGTTTTAATTAATCAATGCATGGCTTGGGTTTAATTACTTGTCAACTTGTGGTTTAATCGCACGTGTAAGCATGAAACGAAACCCTATCGACTATGAAAACTCGCTAAGCGATGATCCTATGGTTATTGTGTTTTATTGTGTGATTAGTGGGCTACCTAATAAATGTTAAGTATGTTTGAAATGGTTTAAGAATTGCTTATGGTGATTAGCAAGCGAACCAACCCCGAGCACGGCCTAGCAAACCCTAATGGCCCCGTAGGCTCCCGAGTCATAAACCGTCCTTTTGTGAATTATGAATGATATTGAGGAAGGTTAATAGGCTGCCCGTATATGTCCTTATAGCCCTAAATGTGATTCCCGATGATTACATGTTGATAAGGAGACTTTGCTTGCACCCTGTCTAAAGTAAACGTCGTTGCATGCTTGTATAATCTTATTTCTTGGTTTCGTGAACCCCGAAATGAGCTATATGACTTGATTTACATGTGTTACATGGCTGCCAGTTTAATATTCATATAACTCCATGTGTTTTACAAGTGAAATTACATGTCAAGCATGCCTTGTGTGTTTACTTGTCATCGTGCGATCTTATAACTGTTCGGAGGCAACCTACTTTGTTGTCCTCCTAATATGATATGTTAAATGTTATAAATGTGCATTGTATACAAGGTTGCAACCTTTCATTGTGGCATGGTAGCATTTATGCACGCCGGGCGGCATCGGGCTCACCGGTGCTACCGTGACTACCATGGTCCAATTCCCTCTCTCGCTTGGCATTCCACTCTCGGAGAGTTGGGTCGTAGGTTTTCGGGGTACATCCGGAGTACACCCAAATGGGAGCGATAAGTGGATTATTGAAGTCGGCCGCAACAAATCGTATCGAAATCGATATTGAGAGCAAATGCTCACCGTATCCTTGAAATGATTGGTAATCGTATCTGTTGCTCAATTTGATTCTTATACTTTGCGTACCTTATTACTTGTAATACGTGACATGTTTTCAAAAGGGGTTTTTCATAAGTTAACCGGAAAAAGAGTTTCAAAACGTATTTCTCGTTCCCCCTCGCTAAGTTCATAAGGACTCACCCTCTTTTATCATCTCAGGTGAAGAAGACCAGGAACACGTACCCGAGGATAACGTGCCTATTGATGTCTCCTTGGAATGATTGCTTGCCCTACGTGCCTTACTTACTATGGCCATTTTGTGAACGATATGTTGCTTGAAGACTATTTCTTATATTGCTTGTTGTTGTATTGTAAATGACCCTCGTTGTAATTTGGGGTCTAATTTTGGCTTGTACTGATCATAACTAGGTACACACTCTTCTGGTCATTTTGCTATCGCTACTTTAGTTTAGTATCTATCACAGACTTATGAAGTACTAGATAAGAGTTAAGTAAAATGAATTTATCCAATCTTAAGCAGGTATTTATTGTTAAGCTAAGATCAACAGGTACCAGTGTAACTAGATTGACAATTAAACGAGACATAGTATAATTAAGGTTATTAGTCAAACAAGGCTTCGAGATAACTAGTAGGTACCCCGATTGGTGATAAATAGTAATCTTAGTTGGAAATGAATTTGAGATTGAAAGTTTCGAGGCGTTTAGAGAATTAGGTCAAACTAAAGAGCCCAATTACAGCCGTTATGCTGCTGGTTTTCCAGAGAATTTGTGGAGTTTAGGCTAAACGTTAAGTGTTAAACCTTCATGAACGATTAAGTACGTGAAATGACTTGAATGTTTAGATCACTCCTTAGTCTAAACTCTATAGGCCGGGTTGGGGCATGACAAGGACGACAACCTAATCCATCACATTTCTATTACCGAATCCCATGGCACCTTGGGCAAGACAACTTCACTTAATGTAGAGGCTGGGCCCGCAAACCGAGGGCATGGGGCTTGTGACCTGGTATCCGTCGCTCCGGTGCCCTTAACTTTAGATCCGTAAAGAGTTACACGGCGCACAACATACCGTTGGAAAGCTCTCCGAGAGCTCTACGACGGGAAACCAAGCCTGCTCGGTTGCGCCAATTTTTCGAGCCCAAAATCAAATGTTTTCATCAGTTTGGGGATACTTTTCTTCTTTTGCGCTATTTTTCGGTCCTAGATCGTACGTCGTGAGCTACGAAAAGGACGACAACCTAATCCATCACATTTCTATTACCGAATCCCATGGCACCTTGGGCAAGACAACTTCACTTCATGTAGAGACTGGGCCTGCAAATCTAGGGCGTGGGGCTTGTGACCAAGTATCCGTTGCTCCGTTGCCCATAACTTTTGATCCGTAAGTAGTTACGCGGTGCACAACATACCGTTGAAAAGCACTTCGAGAGCTCTAAGACGGGGGCACCGAGCTTTCTCGGTTGCGCCTGATTTCAAAGCCTAAAATCGAACGTTTTCATCAGTTTCGGGACACTTTTCTTCTTTTACGCTGTTTTTGCGTCCCGGATAGTACGTCGTGAGCCGCGAAAAGGACGACAACCTAATCCATCACATTTCTATTACCGAATCCCACGGCACCCTGGGCAAGACAACTTCACTTCACGTCGAGGCTGGGCCCGCAAACCGGGGGCGTGGGGCTTGTGCCCAAGTATCCGTCGCTCCAGTGCCCTTAACTTTTGATCCATAAAGAGTTACACGGCGCACAGCATACCGTTGGAAAGTTCTCCGAGAGCTCTACGATGGGGGCGCCAAGCCTGCTTGGCTGCGCCTATTTTTGGAGCCCAAAATTGAACGTTTCCATTAGTTTCAGGACATTTTTCTTCTTTTGTGCTGTTTTTTCGTCCCGGATCGTACGTCTTGAGCCGCGAAAAGGAAGATATCCTAATCCATCACATTTCTATTACCAAATCCCATGGCAACTTTGGCAAGACGACTTCACTTCACGTAGAGGCTAGGCTCGCAAACCGAGGGCGCGGGGCTTGTGACCAGGTGTCCGTTGCTCCGATGCCCATAACTTTTGATCCGCAAAGAGTTACGCGGCGCACAACATACTGTTGGAAAGCTCTTCGAGAGCTCTACGATGGGGGCAGCAAGTACTCGGCTGCGCCTATTTTTGGAGCCCAAAAACGAATATTTTCATCAATTTTGGGACACTTTTCTTCTTTTGCGCTGTTTTTTAGACCTGGATCGTACGCCGTGAGCCGCAAAAAGGACGACAACCTAATCTATCACATTTCTATTACCGAATCCCACGGCACCTTGGGTAAGACAACTTCACTTCACGTAGAGGCTGGGCCCGTAAACCGAGGGCGTGGAGCTTGTGACCAGGTATCTGTCGCTCCGATGCCCCTAACTTTTGATCCATAAAGAGTTATGCGGTGCACAGCAAATCGTTGGAAAGCTCTTCGAGAGCTCTACGACGGGGGCACGAAGCCTTCTCGGATGTGCCTATTTTTGGAGCCCAAAATCTAACATTTTCATTAGTTTTAGGACACTTTTCTTCTTTTGCGATGTTTTTCCGTTCCCGATCGTACGTTGTGAGCTGCGAAAAGCACTACAACTTAATCCATCACATTTCTATTACCGAATCCCACGGCACCTTGGGCAAGACAACTTCACTTCACATAGAGACTCGGCCCACAAATCGAGGGCGTGGGGCTTGTGACCAAGTATCCGTCGCTCTGGTGCCCATAACTTTTGATCCGTAAGGAGTTACGCAGTGCATAACATACCGTTGAAAAGCTCTTCGAGAGCTCTAAGACGGGGGCAATTAGCCTGCTCAGCTGCGCCTATTTTCAAAGCCCAAAATCGAACGTTTACATCAGTTTCGGGACACTTTTCTTCTTTTACGATGTTTTTTTATCCCGGATCGTACGTCGTGAGCCGCGAAAAGGATAACAACCTAATCCATCACATTTTTATTACCGAATCCCACGGTACCCTGAGCAAGACAACTTCATTTCATGTCGAGGCTGGGCCCGCAAACCGAGGGCGTGGGGCTTGTGACCAGGTATCCGTCGCTCTGGTGCCCTTAACTTTTGATCCATAAAGAGTTACGCGGCGCACAACATACCGTTGGAAAGCTCTCCGAGAGCTCTACGACGGGGGCACCAAGCCTGCTCGGCTGCGCCTATTTTTGGAGATTAAAATTGAACGTTTTCATTAGTTTCAAGACACTTTTTTTCTTTTGCGCTGTTTTTCCGTCCAGGATCGTACGTTGTGAGCCGCGAAAAGGACGACATCCTAATCCATCACATTTCTATTACCAAATCCCATGGCAACTTTGGCAAGATGACTTCACTTCATGTAGTGGCTGGGCCCGCAAACTGAGGGCGTGGGGCTTGTGACCATGGTATCTATTGCTCCGATGCCCATAACTTTTGATCCATCAGGAGTTACGCGGTGCATAACATACCGTTGGAAAGCTCTTCAAGAGCTCTACGACGAGGGCTACAAGCTTACTCGGCTGCACCAATTTTTGGAGCCCAAAATCGAACGTTTTCATCAGTTTTAGGACACTTTTCTTCTTTTGCGCAGTTTTTCTGACCTGGATCGTACGTCGTGAGTCGCGAAAAGGACGACAACCTAATCTATCACATTTTTATTGCCGAATCCCATGGCACCATGGGCAAGACAACTTCACTTCACGTAAAGGCTGGGCCCGCAAATCGACGGCGTGGGGTTTATGACCAGGTATCCGTTGCTCCGGTGCCTTTAACTTTTGATCCGTAAAGAGTTACGCGGTGCACAGCATACCGTTGGAAAGCTCTCCGAGAGCTCTACGACGGGGGCAGCAATGATGTTCGGCTGTGCCTATTTTTGGAGAACAAAATTGAACCTTTTCATTAGTTTGAGGACACTTTTCTTCTTTTGCGCTGTTTTTCCGTTCCAGATCGTACGGCGTGAGCCGCGAAAAGCACGACAACCTAATCCATCCCATTTCTATTACCGAATCCGACAGCACCTTGGGCAAGACAACTTCGCTTCACGTAGAGGCTGGGCCCGCAAATCGAAGGCGTGGGGCTTGTGACCAAGTATCCGTTGCTCCGGTACCCATAACTTTTGATCCGTAAGGAGTTACATGGTGCAAAACATACCGTTGAAAAGCACTCCGAGAGCTCTACGATAGGGGCACCGAGCCTGCTCAGCTGCACCTGTTCTCAAAGCCTAAAAACGAACGTTTTAATAAGTTTCGGGATACTTTTCTTCTTTTACGCTATATTTCCATCCCGGATCGTACGTCGTGAGCTGCGAAAAAGACGACAACCTAATCCATCGCATTTCTATTACCGAATCCCACGACAACTTTGGCAAGACAACTTCACTTCACGTAGAGGCTGGGCCTGCAAACCGAGGGCGCGGGGTTTGTGACCAAGTATCCGTTGCTCCAGTGCCCATAACTTTTGATCCGTAAGGAGTTACGCGGCGCACAGCATACCGTTGGAAAGCTCTCCGAGAGCTCTACAATAGGGGCAGCAAGCCTACTCGGTTGCGCATGTTTTTGGAGCCCAAAATCAAATGTTTTCATCAGTTTCGGGACACTTTTCTTCTTTTGCGCTATTTTTTCATCCCGGATCGTATTTCGTGAGCCGCGAAAAGGATGACAACCTAATCCATCACATTTCTATTACCGAATCCCATGACACCTTGGGCAAGACAACTTCACTTCACGTAAAGGCTGGGCCCGGAAACCAAGGGCGTGGGGCTTGTGACCAGGTATTAGTCGCTCCGGTGCCCTTAACTTTTGATTCGTAAAAAGTTTCGCGGTGCACAGCATACCGTTGGAAAGCACTCCGAGAGCTCTACGACGGGGGCACCAAGCTTGCTCGACTGCTCCTATTTTTGAAGCCCAAAATCGAACGTTTTCATCAATTTTGGGATACTTTTCTTCTTTTGCGCTGTTTTTTCATCCCGAATCGTATGTCGTGAGCTGCGAAAATGACGACAACCTAATCCATCACATTTCTATTACTGAATCCCATGGCACCTTAGGCAAGACAACTTCACTTCATGTAGAAGCTGGGCCCACAAATCGATGGCATAGGGCTTGTGACCAAGTATTCGTCACTCCGGTGCCCATAACTTTTGATCCGTAAGAAGTTACGCGACGCACAATATACCTTTGAAAAGCTCTCCGAGAGGTCTACAACAGGGACACCGAGCCTGCTCAGCTACGCCTATTTTCAAAGCCCAAAAATTGAACGTTTTCATAAGTTTCGGGACACTTTTCTTCTTTCACGCTACTTTTCTGTCTCGCATCGTACGTCGTGAGCCGCGAAAAGGACGACAACCGAATCTATCACATTTCTATTACCGAATCCCACGGCACCTTGGGTAAGACAACTTCACTTCACGTAGAGGCTGGGCCCGCAACCCGAGTGCGTGTGGCTTGTGACCAGATATCCGTCGCTCCGGTGCCCTTGACTTTTGATCCGTAAAGAGTTACGCGGCACACAGCATACCGTTGGAAAGCTCTTCGAGAGCTCTACGACGGAGACACCAAGCCTGCTCGGCTTCGGCTATTTTTGGAGCCCTAAATCGAACGTTTTCATTAGTTTCAGGGCACTTTTCTTCTTTTGCACTGTTTTTTCGTCCCGGATCGTACGTTGTGCACCGCGAAAAGGACGACAACCTAATTCATCACATTTCTATTACAGAATCCCATGGTACCTTGGGCAAGACAACTTTACTTCACGTAGAGGCTGGGCCCGCAAATTGAGGGCGTTGGGCTTGTGACCAAGTATTCGTCGCTCCGGTGCCCATAACTTTTGATCCGTAAGGAGTTACGCGGTGCACAACATACCGTTAAAAAGCTCTCCGAGAGTTCTACGACGGGAGCATCGAGCCTACTCGGCTGCGCCTATTTTCGAAGCCCAAAATCAAACGTTTTCATCAGTTTCGTGACACTTTTCTTCTTTTACGCTATTTTTCTGTCCCGGATCGTACGTCAAGAGTTGCGAAAAGAACGACAACCTAATCCATCACATTTCTGTTACCGAATCCCATGGCACCTTGGGCAAGACAACTTCACTTCATGTAGAGGCTAGGCCCGCAAACCGAGTACGTGGGGCTTATGACCAGGTATCCGTCCCTCCGGTGCCCTTAACTTTTGATCCGTAATGAGTTACATGGCGCACAGCATACCGTTGGAAAGCTCTTCGAGAGCTCTACGACGGGGGCAACAAACCTACTTGGTTACGCTTATTTTCAGAGCCCAAAATTAAACATTTTCATCAGTTTCGGGATACTTTTCTTCTTTTGAGCTATTTTTTCATCCCGGATCCTACGTCGTGAGCCGCGAAAAGGACGACATCCTAAT
The DNA here is from genome assembly GCA_037974665.1 of Ehretia macrophylla. Taxonomy (NCBI): domain Eukaryota; kingdom Viridiplantae; phylum Streptophyta; class Magnoliopsida; order Boraginales; family Ehretiaceae; genus Ehretia; species Ehretia macrophylla. Next base: position 55,452,231 of record CM075764.1, read on the forward strand.
CCATCACATATCTATTACCAAATTCCACGGCACCTTGGGCAAGAAAACTTCACTTCACGTAGAGGCTAGGCCCGCAAACCAAGGGCGTGGGGCTTGTGACCAGGTATCCGTCGCTCGGGTACCTTTAACTTTTGATCTGTAAAGAGTTACGCGGTGCACAGCATACCATTGGAAAGCTCTACTAGAGCTCTACGACGGGGGCACCAAGCCTGCTCAGCTATGGCTATTTTTGGAGCCCAAAATCAAACGTTTTCATAAGTTTTAGGACAATTTTCTTCTATTGCACTGTTTTTCCGTCCCGGATCATACGTCGTGAGCCGTGAAAAGGATGACAACCTAATCCATCACATTTCTATTACCGAATCCCACGGTACCTTGGACAGGACCATTTGAGATAATTGAGAATGTTTTTAATGTCCACCTCATCCGAAAACGGATGCTTACCGCCCAAAGCAGGCAGAAAAGTTATGCAGACCGACGGAGACGGAGTCTAGAGTTTGAGGTCGGCGACAAGGTATTCTTGAAGATATCACCTCGGAGGGGACTGATTAAACACGTCAAGGGTGAAAAGTTGAGCCCGAGGTTTGTAGGACCATTTGAGATAATTGAGAAGGTTGGCAAATTGGCGTATCGCCTGGAACTACCCCAAAACCTCTCCAATATTCACGACGTCTTCCATGTTTCAATGCTACGGAAGTATCACCTTGATCCATCACATATCTTGGAGCCAGAGCCGTTGCAGCTTCGGGAGAACTTGTCTTATGAAGAGAAGCCCATTTGAATCCTAGACCAGCAAGATCGGGAGTTGTGCAACAAATCTATACCGATGGTGAAAGTGTTGTGGGATCATCATGGAGTTGAAGAAGCAACGTGGGAAAGGCGAGACCATGTGGAGCAACAATATCCAGCTTGATTTCAAAGGTAATATCGAATTTCGGGATGAAATTCTTTTAAGGAGTGGAGGATGTGAGGCCCAACCTCGATTTGCGTACAATACCTCGTTTCGTGTGACCTAACCTAGATTTGCGTGCCTTGACCAAGGTTTAATCATTGTGTTTTGTTTTGTGTGCCTTGCATTGAATTACGTGCATACATTTAGGGTTGAGTGCATTTACTTGGAAAACGTGCATTCATCTCGTAGTTCGTGCCTTACTTCGTAGTCCGTACCCTAAACCTAGGAAAGCGTGCCCGCACGCTAATCAAGAAATCATCTTACACGAAGTACTAGATCATTAATTAATCATACAAACTCCACTAACTAATATTAAAATGCTAATTCAACTCACTAGAAGACGAAATTGCACCAAAAGCTAAGCATTCTTTATTCTTTATTCCTTATTCTTTTGCACATCCCAAACACATAATATTATATTGCTCAACCAAGACAAAAATTCAGAATTTTGCACAAGCTTGGCCAACCACATGGAGCCTTTTTCAATGCTTTGCAATTTCAAAATTTACACCTAAACATTCTATGACAAGTTATGACACAAAGCATAAAAAAAATGGCTTAAAACCCTACCCAATGCACCCCATTCTCGACACAATCAAGTTGCCCATTCTAGACATTTCAAATTATGCCCTTGAAGACACAAATTCTGAAATTCCAAAGCCCATAGCCGACACATGCATCAAAGTCCCTCAAAGCTTTCATTTTTCTCTCATTTTCTCTCACTCTCTCATTTCTTCTCTCTCTCTCGGCCTTGGCTGAAATTCTACTCTCCATAGCTTGAGTTCATCATCCTAAGATTCATCAAGACCTCCAAGCTACTAAGGAACTCGACCAAGCAAACTAGAATGCAAAAGACACACATGCAAGCTCATAGGACCTTCATCTCGGCTTAGGTAAGTTTGATAGCTCCTATTTCGTTTTCTTCTTGTTCTAACCACATGCACCTACTAAGAACTTGGTAACTAAGCTAGGAAATTAAGAATCTCAAGTTATCTCTCGACCAAGCAAGGAGAAAAAGTCAATCTTGTGCATCATCAAGAGCTTTGTGCATCTTCGTTGTTGTCTTGCTAAGGTGAGGGCTAAAACTCTTTTGAAAAGCTTTCAAAAACCACATGTATGCCTTTAAATGTCTATCTTTACCTCTGTACTTGTGATATATGTGTGTACATGAGCTTTTGTAAACATGCATGGCAAGATATTTGGCTAGAATGTGATGATAGATGAAATCGCGTATAGGACAGTCTTCTGACTTGTTGGTGCGAAGTGATTTTGACCTGGTAAATGATGTTGAAATTGTGTGAAATTTGGTAGGTGACTAGTTTTGCCAGTTATGAGAATTTTCTGTAGAAATAGGTCAAAGCTATTTTTGACTCTAAGGTCCCCAAAATGGCAAAACATCGAAAGGTGTCCAAATCTGGAAAATCTGGGAAAATGAAGCAGGTTTTGGCAGATTCACTGTTTTTGTAGAACGAACCGGTTTTGACTTAGTAAATGATATCCAAAATACATGAAATTTGGTGTACTGATAGATTTGTCAGTTCTGGACATTTTTGTCAGAAATAGACTAAGGCTAAATCGGACCCTAAGGTCCTCAAAAACGACAAGTGTTGAAATGTGTGCAAATTTGGACAGTTTTGCGTAGTCTCACGGTTTTGGCTATAACTCTGAAACCCGAACTCCAAATGATGCGAGGTTTGTTTCTGAATTTAGTTCACTCCTTAAGATTTAATTTGACATCTTGTTCACTGGAATTGGAGATTGTTTGCTTGTCTCAATGATTGTGAGAAAACAGTCCATTGCAGAGAGGTCTTCATCTAGTGATATGCTTTGAAAATTATTGTAACTTCTCTTGTTGTATTAAATGCTTGGGATTGTGGCAAATGGATGTGGTGTGGACTGTTTTGAATGCTTGAGGGTGTTTTAATTAATCGATGCATGGCTTGAGTTTAATTACGTGACAACTTAGGGCTTAATCGCACGGGTGAACACGAATTGAAACCCTAATGACTAGGAAAACTCGCTAAGTATTTATCCTATGGATATCGTGTTTAATTATAAGATTAATAGGCTGCCCATAGTTTCCCTTATAGCCCTAAATGTGATTCCGATGATTACATGTTCACAAGTAGGCCTTTCTTGCACCCGGTCCCACGTAGATGTCGTTGCACGTTGTATAATCTTATTATTTGATTACGTGAACTTCGAAATGAGTTATATGACTTGATTTACATGCATTACATTGCTTCCCATTTAATATTCATATAACTCCATGTGCTTTACAAGTGAAATTACCTGTCGTATCGTGTCTCGCGTGTTTACTTGTCAATGTACAATCTTATAACTGCTCAGAGGCAACCTAATTTGTTGTCCTCCAAATGTGATATATTAAATGTCATAAATGTGCATTGCATACAAGGTTGCAACCTTTCATTTTGGCGTGGTAGCGTTCACGCACACCGGGCGGCATCAGATGTGAGGCCCGACCTTATTTTGCGTGCGATATATCGTTTCGTGTGTCCTAACCTAGATTTGCGTGCCTTGACCTAGGTTTAAGAGTCGTGTTTCATTTTGTGTGCCTTGCATTGAATTACGTGCATTCATTTAGGGTTGAGTGCATTTACTTGGAAAACGTGCTTTCGTCTCGTAGTTCGTGCCTTATCTCGTAGTGCGTGCCCTAGACCTAGGTAAGCGTGCCCACACGCTAATCAAGAAAGCACCTTACACGAAGAACTAGTTCATTAATTAATCCTACAAACTCCACTAACTAATATTAAAATGCTAAGTCAACTCACTAGAAGACGAAATCTCATAAAAAACTAGACATTCTTATTCTTTATTCCTTATTCTTTTGCACATCCCAAACACACAATTAAATAATGCTCAAAAGATGACAAAAATTCAGAATTTTGCAAGCCTTGGCCGACCACCTCTTGCATTTGTGCATGCCTTGCAATTTCAAAAATTAAACTTAGACATTCTATGACAAGTTATGACACAAAGCATAAAAAAATAACCCAAAACCCTACCCAATGCACCCAAAATCTCGACATATGCAAATGCCCATGCTAGGTGATTCAAAATTATGCTCCTTGAAGACACAAATTCAGAATTTTCAAGGCCCTAGGCCGACACAAGCATCAAACACTTCAAAGCTTTCATTCTTTCTCACATTCTCTCATTTTCTCTCACTCTCTCATTTCTTCTCTCTCTCTCTCTCAGCCTTGGCTGAAGTTCTACTCTCCATAGCTTGAGTTCATCATCCTAAGGTTCATCAAGACATGCAAGCTACTAAGGAACTCGACCAAGCAAGCTAGAATGCAAAAGACACACATGCAAGCTCATAGGACCTTCATCTCGGCTTAGGTAAGTTTGATAGCTCCTATTTCGTTTTCTTCTTGTTCTAACCACATGCACCTACTAAGAACTTGGTAACTAAGCTAGGAAATTAAGAATCTCAAGTTGTCTTTCGGTTAAGCATGGAGAAAAGACTACCTTGTGCTTCATCAAGAGCTTGTGCATCTTCATTGTTGTCTTGCTAAGGTGAGGGCTAAAACTTATTTGAAAAGCTTTCAAAAACCACATGAATGCCTTTAAATGTCAATTTTTACCTCTGTACTTGTGATATATGTGTGTACATGAGCTTTTGTAAACATGCATGACAAGATATTTGGCTAGAATGTGAAGATAGGTGAAATCGCGTATTTGGAAGCTTTCTGTTCTGTTGGAGCGAAGTGAATTTGACCACGTAAATGATGTTGAAAATGCATGAAAATTGGTAGGTGACTAGTTTTGCCAGTTCTGAGCATTTTTTGTAGAAATATGCCAAAGCTAATTTCGATTCTAAGGTCCCCAAAATGGCAAAACATCGAAAGGTATCCAAATCTGGAAAATCTGGGAAAATGAAGCACGTTCTGGCAGATTCACTGTTCTTGTAGAACGAACCGGTTTTGACTTAGTAAATGATATCAAAAATGCATGAAATTTTGTGTGCTGCTATATTTTGCAGTTCTGTACATTTTTGTCAGAAATAGGTAAAGGCTAAATCGGACCCTAAGGTCCTCAAAAACGACAAGTATTGAAATGTGTGCAAATCTGGACAGTTTTGCGTAGTCTCACAGTTTTGGCTATAACTCTTGAACCCGAACTCCAAATGATGCGAGGTTTGTTTCTGGATTTAGTTCACTCCTTAAGATTTAATTTGAAATTTTGTTCACTGGAATTGGAGATTGTTTTCTTGTCTCAATGATTGTGAGAAAACAGACCATTGCAGTAAGGTTTTCATTTAGTGATATGCTTTGAAAATTATTGTAACTTCTCTTGTTGTATTAAATGCTTGGGATTGTGGCACTTGGATGTTGTGTGGACTGTTTTGAATACTTGAGGGTGTTTGAATTAATCAATGCATGGCTTGATTTTAATTACTTGACAACTTAGGGCTTAATCGCATGGGTGAGCATGAATTGAAACCCTAATGACTAGGAAAACTCGCTAAGTGTTGATCCTATGGATATCGTGTTTAATTATATGATTAGTAGGCTGCCGTAGTTTCCCTTGTAGCCCTAAATGTGATTTCGATGATTACATGTTGACAAGTAGGCCTTTCTTGCACCCGGTCCCACGTAAACGTCGTTGCATGTTGTATGACTTTATTATTTGATTACGTGAACTTCGAAATGAGTTATATGACTTGATTTACAGGTGTTACATGGCTGCCCGTTTAATATTCATATAACTCCATGTGCTTTACAAGTGAAATTACCTGTCATATCATGCCTCGCGTGTTTACTTGCCAGTGTGCAATCTTATGACTGCTCGGAGGCAACCTACTTTGTTGTCCTCCTAATGTGATATATTAAATGTCATAAATGTGCATTGCATACAAGGTTGCAATCTTTCATTCTAGCGTGGTAGCGTTCACGCACACCGGGCGGCATCGGGCTTGCCGGTGCAACCGTGACTACCATTGTCCAATTCTCTCTCTCACTTGGGGGCTAGACTTCCTCGAAGAGTTGGATCGTAGCATTTCGGGGTACATCCGGAGTACACCCATTTGGCGTGATAAGGGGATGATTTGAAGTCGGCCGCAACAACTGATACTGGAAATGAACAGAGAGCAAAAGCTCACCGTATCCTTTTCACTATGTGTATAAGTACTCTCGCTTGGTTCCTAGAGGACCTCGGGGAGGAAAGATGGGTAATTGTGTTCTTTTATTTTTATATTACATTATGAACTTACTTGTGATATATGTCATGCTTGCAAAAAGGGTTTTTACAAGTTGAACCGGAAAAAGAGTTTTAAAACTTATTTCTTGTTCCCCCTCGTTGAGTTCATAAGGACTCACCCTCTTTTATCATCTCAGGTAAAGAAGACTAGGAACAGGTACCCGAGGACAACGTGCCTAATGATGATTCCTTGGAATGATTGCTTGCCCTACGTGCCTTACATGACTATGGCCATTTTGTGAACGATATGTTGCTTGAAGACTATTTCCTTGTTGCTTGTTGTTGTATTGTAAATGACCCCCGTTGTAATTTGAGGTCAAATTTTGGGTTGTACTGATCATAACTAGATAGACACTCTTACGGTCGTTTTGCTATCGCTACTGGTTAGTATCTATCGCAGGTTTATGAAGTATCAGGTAAAGGATTAAGTAAAATGAATCTATCCAATCTTAAGCAAGTACTCATTGGTAGGCTAAGATCAACAGGTACTTTTGTAACAAGGGTTAACAAACAAACGAGACATAGTATCATGCTAGGTTGTTAATCAAACGAGATTTCAAGATAACTAGTAGGTGTTTCGATGGGTGATAAATAGTAATCTTAGTTGGAAATGAAATTGAGATTGGAAATATTAGAGGCGTTTAGAAAATTAGGTCAAACTAAAGAGCCCAATTACAGCCGTTATGCTGCCGATTTTTTGGAGAATTTGTGGAGTTTAGGCTAAACATTAAGTGTTAAACTTTCATGAACGATTAAGTGCGTGATATGACTTGAATGTTTAGATCACACCCTAGTCTAATCTTTATAGGTCGGGTTGGGGCATGACACCTTAGAGAAATGGTATCAGAGCTTAGATTGCTTAAGCCGGGTTTAACTCTCAGACCATGGGTAGAAGCCCTAAGGTAATTGAGATGACTTGTTTATGTGTGATAATGTTAATTGTGCCTTCTATGTTCTATGTGCTTATGTGATTAACATGTCTTAACTGTTTCTAGAATTGTGTATCTATATAAAATTATATGTTGCATATCTTATGCATTAAATTCTTGTTTGTCGTATTCCAATAAATTGTGCATCGTAATATGTGCCTATAGATGGCTGGCCCTAGTACCCGCACTACTAATAGGAACGGTGAGCCCCAAGAGACCAGAGATGCTTATCAAACTAATCCCGGCATGGCTATGTTTAATATGATGGCGAATGCCATGGATTGCGTGTCACGGGTGATGGAACGTCAAGATGCACGTGAAGCAAACAACAACAACAACCACAGGAATGACGGCAACCATGGGAGAAATAGCAAAATGCGGGAGTTCCTTGACTTTCGCCCGTCCAAATTCCACGGGGAAGCTGATGATGAAAAACCAGAGGCTTGGCTGTTTGAGATCGAGAGAATTTTCAGGCCATTTGATTATACTGATGAAGAAAAGATGGAGTTCACTGTGTTTCTGTTGCACGGGGATGTTGAGCATTAGTGGCACACTGTGGAGGCACTTTGGGAAACTGATCATACACCTCGCTTGTGGGGTAATTTCGTTAAGGCATTCAAGGAGAAATACGTACCTGCAGTTTCCAGGCAAAGGTGGATTGAGGAATTCATGCACTTGAACTAGGGTAACATGACGGTGGCCCAGTACGAGGCTCATTTTGACCGACTGTCCCGCTATGCTCAATACATGGTCAATTCCCTTGAGGCGAAGATGTGGAAATTTACGAATGGGTTGAGGCCGAAAATTCAGGACCAGTTGCTTCGCATGACTTCACTACCTATTCTGCTCTTCTTGCAGCTGCCTCCCGAGTTGAGAAGAGGAAACTTGATAGAGTCGGTTCAAGCCAGCCGAACAAGAAACCGTATCAGTCTCCAGGTCAACAGAGGAAATTCAAGACTCAGAGTCACAGTCAGGGCCAGAGCCAGAACAGACCAGTTAATAACCGTGGCTCGACTAAAGCACCATCAGCCTCTTCTACCCGTGGATCCACAGGTAGTTTACCTGCTACTCAGTCTATCAACTGTTCTTACTATGACAAGAAGGGTCACACCGAGGCCCAGTGCTGGAAGAAGTCAAGATGATGTGTGCGGTGTGGCAGTGATCAGCATCAGATCAAGGATTGCCCTAAATGGCAAGGAGGACAAAATCAGGTTAAACCAGCTGGTAGAGGCAAGACTCCAATTCCTAGAGTTCAGGCCTGAGCTTATGCTATTGAGTGCGAGGAGCTTCCAGAGGAGACCGCTGTTGTTGAAGGTACATTCTTGATACTGAATCAACCTGTTAGGGTGCTAATTGATCCAGGTACTACTCATTCATTTATTACTCCCTTATGTGTGCAACGTGTGAAACTGAGAGTTGTATATTTGCCTTACGAAGTAGAAGTTGGTACTCCGATGGCTTTTAAACTTGTTACTCGCTCAGCTTGTAAAGCATGTAACATCCAAATTAAAGATAGGGAATTCTCAGCTAATCTTATTGTCTTACCCTTTCGAGACTATGAAGTCATTTTAGGGATAGACTGGTTGGCAAAGCATCATGCCCAACTAGATTGCTGGACGAAGATTGTAACATTCTAGATTCCTGGTCAACCAATATTGGAGGTCATGGGTCGAAGAGACTTCACCGGGAGTTCCATCATTTCATCTACGAAAGCAGTGAAGTCCTTGAGGAAAGGATGTAGTGGATACTTAGCTTATCTCATCAACAAGCCGTCGGACAAAGCTAAGTTGGAGGAGATGCCAGTGATTAAAGATTATGCGGATGTGTTTCCAGAAGAATTGCCCGGTTTACCCCCAAATCGGGAGATCGAGTTCATTATAGAATTACTGCCTGACACCCAGCCGATATCTAAAGCTCCCTATCGTATGGCACCAGCCGAGCTACAAGAATTGAAGGACCAATTGCAAGGATTGTTGAAGAAGGGGTTTGTTCAACCAAGTTCTTCTCCGTGGGGTGCACCAGTCCTATTTGTAAAGAAGAAAGACGGAACGTTGAGGCTATGCATCGATTACCGAAGATTGAACCAAGTGACCGTCAAGAATAAATACCCACTTCCACTGATCGATGAGTTATTTGATCAACTTCAGGGAGCCAAAGTGTATTCGAAGCTCGACTTGAGGCAAGGGTACTATCAGTTGCGAATCAAAAAGGAGGATTTGCCTAAAACGGCTTTCAGGACGAGATATGGGCATTATGAATATGTGGTGATACCATTTGGGCTAACTAATGCCCCTGCAGCTTTTATGGACTTGATGCACAGGGTGTTTCAACCCTACTTGGACCAATTTGTGGTGATTTTTATTGATGATATTTTGGAATACTCGAAATCCGAGGCTGAGCATGAACAATATCTGCGATTGGTACTGCAGAAACTCTGAGAGCATCAATTGTACGCGAAGTTTAGCAAATGCGAATTTTGGTTGCAGCAGATTGCATTTTTGGGGCATATCATATCCCAAGAGGGAATAGCAGTGGATCCAGCAAGGATAGAAGCGGTGATGTCTTGGAAGAAGCCGAAAAATGTTACGGAAGTTCGGAGTTTTCTAGGTCTAGCCGGCTATTACCGGAGGTTCGTGAAGGATTTCTCAAAGATCGCAGGACCGCTTACAAAGCTCACTCAAAAGAAAATAAAGTTCGTGTGGGATGACAAGTGTGAGAACAGCTTCCAAGAATTGAAGAAAAGATTGACTACTGCACCTGTTCTTGCATTGCCTGAAGGGAGTCAAGGCTTTGTAATCTATAGCGATGCTTCGAAGGAAGGACTGGGTTGTGTGTTGATGCAAAATGGTAGAGTGATTGCGTATGCCTCTAGGAAACCGAAACCGTATGAATTGAACTACCCGACGCATGATTTGGAGTTAGCGGCTATTGTGTTTGCACTCAAGAAATGGAGGCACTATCTGTGGGGTAACAAGTTCGAGGTGTTTACTGATCACAAGAGCTTGAAATACTTGTTCTCACAAAAGGAGTTGAACATGAGGCAAAGATGGTGGATGGAGCTTTTGGATGATTATAACTGCACAATCAATTATGTGCCCGGTAAAGCAAATGTAGTTGCAGATGCCTTAAGTCGGAAAGCGAGCACAGCAAAACTGGAAGTTAAGGTGCAGGAGTTGTTGGAAGAAGCATTCTTGTGGAAACAACAATTGACTCAAAAAGGGTTACTTTTTGCCACTACATAAGTTCAATCGACCTTGTTGTCTGAATTACGAGAGGCTCAACAGAAGGACCAACAGTTTCAGAAAATTAAAGAAAGCAACACATATTTCAAATTTCATGATGATGGTATTTGGAGGTTTAGGAATCGGATTTGTGTTCCTAATGAGCCAGAGCTGAAAAAGAAGATTCTTGAAGAAGCCCATAATTAAAGATACACTATTCACCCCGGCGGAACAAAGATGTACCGGGATTTGAAGCAACACTATTGGTGGAATAACATGAAGATAGAGATTGCTGAGTTTGTGGCACGGTGTTTGACTTGCCAGAAAGTCAAAGCAAAACATCAACGACCAGCAGGTTTACTTCAACCTTTGGAAATTCCTCAATGGAAATGGGAACATATAACTATAGATTTTGTCATGGACCTGCCCAGGTCACAAAAGGGTCATGACGCCGTTTGGGTCATAGTGGATAGATTGACCAAGTCAGCGCACTTCTTACCGATGAACAAGAAAGATAGTCCTGAGAAATTACGAGATATGTATGTGGCGGATATTGTAAGATTGCACAGCATGCCTGTGAGTATTGTATCGGATAGGGATCCTCGTTTTACTTCCCAGTTTTGGAAGAGATTGCAAGAAGCTTTGGGAACGAAGTTGAGTTTCAGCACGGCTTATCACCCTCAGACTGATGGAAAATCTCAGAGAACTATTCAGATTCTGGAGGATATGCTGAGGGCGTGTGTTTTAGATTTCGGGGAAAGGTTGGAAGAAATATTTGTCTCTAGCGGAGTTCACTTACAATAACAGTTATCAGGCCACTATCGGGATGGCCCCATTTGAGGCATTGTATGGACGTAAGTGTCGATCCCCAATTTACTAGGATGAAGTAGGTGAGACGAAGACTTTTGACTCGACCCTTCTACCTGAACTTATGAAGACTGTTGATAATGTCCACCCTATCCGAAAACGGATGCTCACTACCCAAAGCAGGCAGAAAAGTTACGCAGACCGACGGAGACGGAGTCTAGAGTTTGAGGTCGGCGACAAGGTGTTCTTGAAGATATCACCTCGGAGGGGACTGATTAAACACGGCAAGGGTGGAAAGTTTAGCCCGAGGTTTGTAGGACCATTTGAGATAATTGAGAAGGTTGGCAAATTGGCGTATCGCCTGGACCTACCCCAAAACCTCTCCAATATTCATGACGTCTTTCATGTTTCAATGCTACGGAAGTATCATCCTGATCCATCGCATATCTTGGAGCCAGAGCCGTTGCAGCTTCGGGAGAACTTGTCTTATGAAGAGAAGCCCATTTGGATCCTAGACCAGCAAGATCGGGAGTTGCGCAACAAATCTATACCGATGGTAAAAGTGTTACGGGATCACCATGGAGTCGAAGAAGCAACATGGGAAAGGCAAGACCAGATGGAGCAATAGTATCCAGTTTTATTTCGAAGGTAATATTGAATTTCGGGACGAAATTCTTTTAAGGAGGGAAGGATGTGAGGCCCGACCTCGTTTTGCGTACGATATCTCATTTTGTGTGCCCTAACCTAGATTTGCGTGCCTTGACCTAGGTTTAAGAGTTGTGCTTTGTTTTGTGTACCTTGCATTGAATTACGTGCATTCATTTAGGGTTGAGTTCATTTACTTGAGAAACGTGCTTTTGTCTCGTAGTTCGTGCCTTATCTCGTAGTGCGTGCCTTAGACCTAGGTAAGCGTGCCCACACGCTAATCAAGAAAACACCTTACACGAAGCACTAGATCATTAACTAATCCTACAAACTCCACTAACTGATATTAAAATGCTAAGTCAACTCACTAGAAGACGAAATCTCACAAAAAGCTAGACATTCTTATTCTTTATTCCTTATTCTTTTGCACATCCCAAACACACAATTAAATAATGCTCAAAAGATGACAAAAATTCAGAATTTTGCAAGCCTTGGCCGACCACCTCTTGCATTTGTGCATGCCTTGCAATTTCAAAAATTAAACTTAGACATTCTATGACAAGTTATGACACAAAGCATAAAAAAATAAACCAAAACCCTACCCAATGCACCCAAAATCTCGACATATGCAAATGCCCATGCTAGGTGATTCAAAATTATGCTCCTTGAAGACACAAATTCAGAATTTTCAAGGCCCTAGGCCGACACAAGCATCAAACACTTCAAAGCTTTCATTCTTTCTCACATTCTCTCATTTTCTCTCACTCTCTCATTTCTTCTCTCTCTCTCTCTCGGCCTTGGCTGAAGTTCTACTCTCCATAGCTTGAGTTCATCATCCTAAGGTTCATCAAGACATGCAAGCTACTAAGGAACTCGACCAAGCAAGCTAGAATGCAAAAGACACACATGCAAGCTCATAGGACCTTCATCTCGGCTTAGGTAAGTTTGATAGCTCCTATTTCGTTTTCTTCTTGTTCTAACCACATGCACCTATTAAGAACTTGGTAACTAAGCTAGGAAATTAAGAATCTCAAGTTGTCTCTCGGCTAAGCAAGGAGAAAAGACTACCTTGTGCTTCATCAAGAGCTTGTGCATCTTCATTGTTGTCTTGCTAAGGTGAGGGCTAAAACTTCTTTGAAAAGCTTTCAAAAACCACATGCATGTCTTTAAATGTCTATTTTTACCTCTTTACTTGTGATATATGTGTGTACATGAGCTTTTGTAAATATGCTTGGCAAGATATTTGGCTAGAATGTGAAGATAGGTGAAATCGCGTATTTGGTAGCTTTCTATTCTGTTGGAGCGAAGTGAATTTGACCAAGTAAATGATGTTGCCAATGCGTGAAAATTGGTAGGTGATTATTTTTGCCAGTTCTGAGCATTTTTCGTAGAAATAGGCCAAAGCTAATTTTGACTCTAAGGTCCCCAAAATGGCAAAACATCGGAAGGTGTCCAAATATGGAAAATCTGGGAAAATGAAGCTGGTTTTGGCAGATTCACTGTTCTTGTAGAACGAACCGGTTTTGACTTAGTAAATGATATCCAAAATGCATGAAATTTGGTATGCCGCTATATTGTTCAGTTCTGGACGTTTTTGTCAGAAATAGGCTAAGGCTAAATCTGACCCTAAGGTCCTAAAAAATGATAAGTATTGAAATGTGTGCAAATCTGGACAGTTTTGCGTAGTCTCACGGTTTTGGCTATAACTTTTGAACCCGAACTCCAAATGATGCGAGGTTTGTTTCTGGATTTAGTTCACTCTTTAAGCTTTAATTTGAAATTTTGTTCACTGGAATTGTAGATTGTTTGTTTGTCTCAATGATTGTGAGAAAACAGACCATTGCAGTGAGGTTTTCATTTAGTGATATGCTTTGAAAATTATTGTAACTTCTCTTGTTGTATTAAATGCTTGGGATTGTGGCACTTGGATGTTGTGTGGACTGTTTTGAATACTTGAGGGTGTTTGAATTAATCAATGCATGGCTTGATTTTAATTACTTGACAACTTAGGGCTTAATCGCACGGGTGAGCATGAATTGAAACCCTAATGACTAGGAAAACTCGCTAAGTGTTGATCCTATGGATATCGTGTTTAATTATATGATTAGTAGGCTACCATAGTTTCCCTTGTAGCCCTAAATGTGATTTCGATGGTTACATGTTGACAAGAAGGCCTTTCTTGCACCCGGTCCCACGTAAACGTCGTTGCATGTTGTATGACTTTATTATTTGATTACGTGAACTTCGAAATGAGTTATATGACTTGATTTACAGGCATTACATGGCTGCCCGTTTAATATTCATATAACTTCATGTGCTTTACAAGTGAAATTACCTGTCATATCATGCCTCGCGTGTTTACTTGTCAGTGTGCAATCTTATGACTGCTCGGAGGTAACCTACTTTGTTGTCCTCCTAATGTGATATATTAAATGTCATAAATGTGCATTGCATACAAAGTTGCAACCTTTCATTCTGGCGTGGTAGTGTTCACGCACACCGGGTGGCATCGGGCTTGCCGTTGCAACCGTGACTACCATTGTCCAATTCCCTCTCTCGCTTGGGGGCTAGACTTCCTCGGAGAGTTGGGTTGTAGGATTTTGGGGTACATCCGGAGTACACCTATTTGACATGATAAGGGGATGATTTGAAGTCGGCCGCAACAACTGATACTGGAAATGAACAAAGAGCAAAAGCTCACCGTATCCTTTTCACTATGTGTATCAGTACTCTCGCTTGGTTCCTAGAGGACCTCGGGGAGGAAAGACGAATAATTGTGTTCTTTTATTTTTATATTCCATTATGAACTTACTTGTGATATATGTCATGCTTGCAAAAAGGGTTTTCACAAGTTGAACCGGAAAAAGAGTTTCAAAACTTATTTCTCGTTCCCCCTCGCTGAGTTCATAAGGACTCACCCTCTTTTATCATCTTAGGTGAAGAAGACCAGGAACAGATACCTGAGGACAACGTGCCTAACGATGATTCCTTGGAATGATTGCTTGCCCTACGTGCCTTACGTGACTATGGCCATTTTGTAAACGATATGTTGCTTGAAGACTATTTCTTTGATGCTTGTTGTTGTATTGTAAATGACCCCCGTTGTAATTTGGGGTCAAATTTTGGGTTGTACTGATCATAACTAGATAGACACTCTTACGGTCGTTTTGCTATCGCTACTGGTTAGTATCTAACGTAGGTTTATGAAGTATCAGGTAAAGGATTAAGTAAAATGAATCTATCCAATCTTAAGCAAGTACTCATTGGTAGGCTAAGATCAACAGGTACTTTTGTAACAAGGGTTAACAAACAAACGAGACATAGTATCATGCTAGGTTGTTAATCAAACGAGATTTCAAGATAACTAGTAGGCGTTTCGATGGATGATAAATAGTAATCTTAGTTGGAAATGAAATTGAGATTGGAAATATTAGAGGCGTTTAGAAAATTAGGTCAAACTAAAGAGCCCAATTACAGCCGTTATGCTGCCGGTTTTCCAGAGAATTTGTGGAGTTTAGGCTAAACATTAAGTGTTAAACTTTCATGAACGATTAAGTGCGTGATATGACTTGAATGTTTAGATCACACCCTAGTCTAACCTTTATAGGTCGGGTTGGGGCGTGACATCGGGCTTGCCGGTGCAACCGTGACTACCATTGTCCAATTCCCTCTCTCGCTTGGGGGCTAGACTTCCTCGGAGAGTTGGGTCGTAGGATTTCGGTGTACATCCGGAGTACACCCATTTGGCGTGATAAGGGGATGATTTGAAGTCGGCCGCAACAACCGATACTGGAAATGAACTGAGAGAAAAAGCTCACCGTATCCTTTTTACTATGTGTATAAGTACTCTCGCTTGGTTCTTAGAGGACCTCGAGGAGGAAAGACGGGTAATTGCGTTCTTTTACTCTTATATTACATTATGTACTTACTTGTGATATATGTCATATCATGCTTGCAAAAAGAGGTTTTTCATAAGTTAAACAGGAAAAAGAGTTTCAAAACTTATTTCTCGTTCCCTCTCGCTGAGTTGATAAGGACTTACCCTCTTTTATCATCTCAGGTGAAGAAGACCAGGAACAGGAACCCGAGGAGAACGTGCCTAACGATGATTCCTTGGAATGATTGCTTGCCCTACGTGCCTTACGTGATTATGGCCATTTTGTGAACGATATGTTGCTTAAAGACTATTTCATTGTTGCTTGTTGTTGTATTATAAATGACCCCCGTTGTAATTTGGGGTCAAATTTTGGATTGTACTGATCATAACTAGATAGACACTCTTACGGTCATTTTGCTATCGCTACTTGTTAGTATCTATCGCAGGTTTATGAAGTATCAGGTAAAGGATTAAGTAAAATGAATCTATCCAATCTTAAGCAGGTACTCATTGGTAAGCTAAGATCAACAGGTACTTTTGTAACAAGTATTGACAAACAAATGAGACATAGTATCATGCTAGGTTATTCATCAAACGAGACTTCGAGATAACTAGTAGGCGTTCGATTGGTTATAAATAGTAATCTTAGTTGGAAATGAAATTGAGATTGAAGTTTTGAGGCCCTTGGAAAATTAGGTCAAACTAAAGAGCCTAATTACTGCCGTTATGCTGCCGATTTTCTGGAGAATTTATGGAGTTTCGGCTAAAACGTTAAGTGTTAAACCTTCATGAACGATTAGGTACGTGAAATGACTTAAATGTTTAGACCACACCCTAGTCTAACCTCTATAGGTCGGGTTGGGGCGTGACAACCTTCGGCAAGACAACTTCACTTCACGTAGATGCTGGGCCCGTAAACTGAGGGCGTGGGGCTTGTGACCAGGTATCCGTTGCTCCGGTGCCCATAACTTTTGATCCGTAAGGAGTTACGCGGCACACAACATACCGTTAGAAAGCTCTCTGAGAGCTCTACGACAGGGGCAGCAAGCCTACTCAGCTGCGCCTATTTTCGGAGCCCAAAATCGAATGTTTTCATCAATTTCGGGACACTTTTATTCTTTTGCAAAATTTTTCCGTCCCGGATCGTACGTCGTGAGCCGTGAAAAGGACGAGAACAAAATCCATCACATTTCTATTACCGAATCCCATGGAACCTTGGGCAAGACAACTTCACTTCATGTTGAGGCTGGGCCCGCAAACTGAGGGCGTTGGGCTTGTGACCAGGTATCCATCGTTCCGGTGCCCTTAACTTTTGATCCGTAAAGAGTTACCCGGCGCACAGCATACCGTTGGAATGCTCTCCGAGAGCTCTACGACTGGGGCAACAATGCTGCTTGGCTGCGCCTGTTTTTGGAGCCCAAAATCGAACATTTTCATCAGTTTCGGGACACTTTTCTTCTTTTGCACTGTTTTTTTGTCCCGAATCGTACGTCGTAAGCCGTGAAAAGGACGACAAACTAATCCATCATATTTCTATTACCGAATCACTTGGCATCTTGGGCAAAAAAACTTCACTTCACGTAGAGGCTGGGCCCGCAAATTGAGGGTGTGGGGCTTGTGACCAGGTATCTGTCGATCCGGTGCCCATAACTTTTGATCCGTAAGGAGTTACGCAACGCACAGCATACCGTTGAAAAGCTCTCCGAGAGCTCTACGATGGAGGTACCAAGCCTACTCGGCTGCTCCTATTTTGAAAGCCTAATATCGAACGTTTTCTTCAATTTTGGGACACTTTTCTTCTTTTGTGCTGTTTTTCCGTCCCGGATCGTACGTCGTGAGTCGCGTAAAGGACGACAACCTAATCCATCACATTTCTATTATTGAATCCCATGGCACCTTGGGCAAGACAACCTCACTTCACGTAGAGGCTGGGCCCGCATACCGAGGGTATGGGGCTTGTGACCAGGTATCCGTTGCTCTAGTGCCCATAACTTTTGATCCGTAAGGAGTACGCGGCGCACAACATACCATTGGAAAGCTCTCCGAGAACTCTACGATGGGGGCAGCAAGCCTACCTGGCTGCGCCTATTTTCAGAGCCCAAAATCAAATATTTTCATCAGTTTCGGGTTACTTTTCTTCTTTTGCATTGTTTTTCCATCTCGGATCGTACATCGTGAGCTGCAAAAAGGACGACAACCTAATCCACAACATTTCTATTACCGAGTCCTATGGCACCTTGGGCAAGACAACTTCACTTCATGTAGAGGCTGGGTCCGCAAACCGAGGGTGTGGGGCTTGTGACCAGGTATCCGTTGCTCCGGTGCCCATAACTTTTGATCCGTAAGGAGTTACGCGACGCACAACATACCATTAGAAAGCTCTCCGAGAGCTCTACGATGGGGGCAGCAAGCCTACTTGGTTGCGCCTATTTTCGGAGCCCAAAATCAAACGTTTTCATCAGTTTCGTGTTACTTTTCTTCTTTTGCACTGTTTTTCCATCCCGGATCGTACGTCGTGAGCCGCAAAAAAGACGAGAACCAAATCCATCACATTTTTATTACCGAATCCCATGGCACCTTGGGCAAGACAACTTCACTTCACGACGAGGCTGGGCCCGCAAACTGAGGGCGTAGGGCTTCTGACCAAGTATCCGTCGCTTCAGTGCCCTTAACGTTTGAACTGTAAAGAGTTACGCAGCGCAAAGCATATCATTGGAAAGCTCTCCGAGAGCTCTACGACAGCAATGCTGCTCAGCTGCGCCTGTTTTTGGAGCCCAAAATTGAACATTTTCATTAGTTTCGGGACACTTTTCTACTTTTACGCTATTTTTTCATCCCGGATCATACGTCGTGAGCCGCGAAAAGGACGACAACCCAGTCCATCACATTCCTATTACCGAATCCCACGGTATCTTGGGCAAGACAACTTCACTTCACGTAGAGGTTGGGCCCGCAAATCGAGGGCGTGGGGCTTGTGACCAAGTATCCATCGCTTCGGTGCCCATAACTTTTGATCCGAAATGAGTTACGCGGCACACAACATACCGTTGAAAAGCTCTCCGAGAGCTCTACGACGGGGGCATCAAGCCAGCTTAGCTGTGCCTCTTTTCAAAGTGTAAAATCAAACATTTTCATTATCTTCGGGACACTTTTCTTCTTTTGCGCTATTTTTTGGTCCCGGATTATACGTCGTGAGCCGCGAAAAGGACGACAACCTAATCCATCACATTTCTATTACTGTATCCCATGACAACTTTGGAAAGACAACTTCACTTCACGTAGAGACTGGGCTCGCAAACCGAGGGTGCAGGGCTTGTGACCAGGTATCCGTTGCTCCGGTGCCCTTAACTTTTGATTCGTAAGGAGTTACGCGGCGCACAGCATACCGTTGGAAAGCTCTCCGAGAGCTCTACGATGGGGACAACAAGCCTGCTCAACTGCGCCTGTTTTCAAAGCCCAAAATCAAACGTTTTCATCAGTTTCGGGACACTTTTCTCCTTTTGCGCTGTTTTTTGGTCCCGGATCGTACGTCGTGAGCCGCAAAAAGGACTACAACCTAATCCATCACATTTCTATTACCGAATCCTATGACAACTTTGGCAAGCCAACTTCACTTCACGTGGGGCTTGTGACCAGGTATCCATCGCTCCGGTGCACTTAACGTTTGATCCGTAAAGAGTTCCGCGGCACACAGCATTGAAGGATCTTGTAAATTTAGAGCTATGAACATCATCAAGCTAAGAATCGAGCGGAAGCGAAACATGACATTCAAAAATTTCTGGAATTCAAAGCATGATGTTCATATCAAACTCTAATCTTGATATCATGAACATATGCAAAACATATATATAGCAAGTATATATATTGACAAGAGATAGTAGAAGAGTATACCTCTTGTAGACAACTCATGGAAGCCATAGATCTGAATTTTTTGCACACTTGATGGAAGATACCTCCTCTTGAAAACACAAGAGCTCTAGTCCGTCCACACGAGCAAAGAATGGCTTCTCCATTTCCGTGGTTGTTTTGTGCTAGATAACCATGGAAGATTTATGAGCTTGTTTGTGAGGAAGAGAGCAAAACCATTTCCTTCTTCTCCCTTTCTTTGACTGCGTTTTTATGAACAAGAAGAGAAAACAAGTTCATCTAGTTCATCTTCATTTTTCAGCCATCGTTCTCTCAAGATGATGAAGAAGAAAATATTTTTTCTTCTCTTTCTTCTTGCTGCGTTTTTCCTCTTGTTTTTCAGCCATGGAGGCTTGAGGAGAGAAATAGATGGAGATAACTCATTTTTTGGTTGATGATAAAGACAATTCTTTTTCTTCATCTTTTTCTTTCTCCAACGTGTGGAAAGAAGAGAATGTGACAAGCCTTTGTCATATTTTTCCCTCTTTTCTTATTCTTGTCTCCTTTTGAAATTAAAGAGAAGACAACTTTCCTTGAATTAAGGTTGTGCTGTTTTGTCTCTTTGTTAGAAAATAAAAGATGACAACTTTGTCATCTTTTGTTTCTTTTATTGTAGTATTTTTCTATTAATGTATTTAAATATTCAACCTAATCACAATTAGTTAAAATTATGAAAATAACCTTTTCATATTTTCACATTAGCCCCAACACTTAATAATAATTGCATATTGACCCCAATAACTTTTAAAAGGTCAATTACACAATTGTTAACTCCTTAACAATATAAGAGAAACAAAATATAATTGTTAACACTTTAACAATTCAAGATAAACTAAACACAATTATTAATACTTTAATAATTCAAGAGAAAGTAAACGAATTGTTAACACTTTAACAATTCAAGAGAAACTAAACGAATTATTAACAATTTGATAATTCAAGAGAAACTAAACGAATTGTTAACACTTTAACAATTCAAGAGAAAATAAACGCAATTGTTAACATTTTAACAATTCATGAGAAACTAAATCAAGCTCAATAGAAAAACCATTCAACATGCTCTATTGTGTGTGACTTTCTAGATTCACCACTATATAGTACTGAAGAAACGTTGAACACTTTTAATGTTAATCGAGGTATTCGATTTGTTTAGAAAATATCTCCTGTCATTCTCAAAACACCCTCAGAGTTCTTGAGTGACGTTCTAGC
Source organism: Ehretia macrophylla (assembly GCA_037974665.1). Classification (NCBI taxonomy): domain Eukaryota; kingdom Viridiplantae; phylum Streptophyta; class Magnoliopsida; order Boraginales; family Ehretiaceae; genus Ehretia; species Ehretia macrophylla. The sequence goes on from CM075764.1 coordinate 55,473,000, forward strand.
TAGTAACGTATCAAGACAATTTATAAAGCAATGAAGTCTTATGCAAGTGAATCTATTTATGGTCGCCGATTATCGTGCAATCCAATCCTTCCATTAATTGTCCCGTCGAGCAAGAACCATGATTCGATTAAGTTCATAAACTCGATACCATGCATAGATCTAATTGGTGTAATGAGAGATGACACATGAAAAACCCTTTCTCCATCATTTATACCTTGGCCAAGGATTTCCTCATTAAACAACCAATCTTAGATCGCATAGGACATCGCCTCACGCCGAAGGTTAACGGATCCTCTCTTGACCACTACTTGTCAATCACTATACCAGACGAATGAAACTGCAAGAGGACGTATCTCATCTCGTTTGTCGAAACAATCATTGTCCAAACGCTAGAATCAAACCCCAATACATATGACAACCGTAATGTCTCAAGTCTAAGGATTACATGCACAATCGCAAAGATTAACAAATTATTAATCCAAAGTCATGTAATTTGTTATTCACGTCACATTCAATGATCTATTCAACTAATAGTCATCCACATGTTTGTTAGTCACATCGCTATGTTGTTATGGCACGTGGCTCACCATCCTTTATCATTAACATCTCTATATTAATCAAAGGTAACAACACATGTGATAGTCCGTAATTGATTATTAAAGTCCCGATCAAATAATCTAAGGACTATGAACACTTTAAGTATTTATCATATTAAGGAAATACGCCAACATATTCTAAACGCTTTTAGAATACATTCCTCTAATGAAAATACTAGGGACTCATTCATACACGTAAAGAAGGAGAATATGAATGTCCTAATTTTGTCAATATGTAAATGAACATATAAACACTAATGCCATAAGTAAATGTCAAAATGCCCCAATATATGTCATCCAAATATGTAGCATTAAGGCATATCTCTAATAATCTCCCACTTGCACTAATGCTATGAAACATAGTATTAGTACAACAAACAATGATATCATATACTCATCTTTTCAAAATGAGGACCTAGCTGTGACTGATTCATAGTTACGGTAAGTGGGTCAGCTACATCAAGAGATGTGGTCGTTTTCTGCAAAGACATATCTCAATATGATTATTGGCTACAGATACAACACATGAAAATGGAAACACTTTTCCAAATGTTTGGACATACAGTGAGACCTTGGTTCCACAAGCTTGTGCAGTAGCTCCATATAGTCGTAACAATAAAAGCTTCACAACTTAACGATAGGAACCATAACCAGCTCGTATGATTTCCTTGATCCAAACAACTTCTTTTGTAATATTACATATCACAAAAGACATAAGTTATGTAATGGAATCTACAGTTTTCTTAGAACATTTCTAACTTACTGAGCTCTCACTATAAATAAACGTGAACCCTAACATAGACATTCTATTATAAGATTCAGATTAAGAATCTGAACTAGTAAATCCATCACTACGAAATTTACTTCCTCCATGAGCTAAAATATATATATTTAGTGCTTCCCAAGTACTTAAGAATATACTTCAATTCTATCAACCATTCCCAAACTTGGATTGGACTAATATTTACTCGTAACACTTTACAGTTTACGCAATATCAAGTCTTGTACATAATATAACAAATATGAAGTTACTATAACTTTGAATACAAATTTGTTATGCTACTAGAGTTTCTTGAACACCTTCAAAACCACTCTTATGTACAATCTAAGGAATATGTCGAGTAATCTATTTGTACTATCATTATAGCTACAAATTCACAAGATACGAACAACAAGTTCTAAATGGAGAAAATTTAATATGACTAGACTATAATTAATATCACAACACACATATCATCAACTATGATATTGAAGTCATCATTATTGCAATCATAGAAAAGTGGATGCGCTCCCACTATTCTTTTGCAATCACAAGGTTCATCTACATTTTAAATGAAATCTAACTCTTTAATCTCATTTGAAATGGGTGAAACATTTCCAAGGAATTCACTTAAAAATCCACAAGTGGATTTATCAAGTATGCACATATTACTCATATCAATAGATCAGAATCATCAATATAGTAATACAATGTGCTATAATGACTAGCATAATACAACGAGACTAAAGCACAATAATTGGTAAAAGGATTTCATCATAGCTAACACTTTGGCTTTGATGATATCTTTTAGAAACCAATATAGCTATAAAAGGTCATTACCCTTTTCTATTAACTTCAACCTTTATCTCAGAGATCAATATCCAGATTAAGCTAAAGTATATGAAGTCTCATTATTATGCTTTGCATTATATAGTTTCTTAGAATCGATATCAAATATATCATTTCTTTGTAGATCGTAGGATCAACTAATTGATAATTATCTCAAATACACAAACAACGTTTGTGCTTCCAAAAGGATATCCCTATATTCTTTTAAAGAATGAGATACACTACTAGTTTTTCAAAGATCTTGTGTGATGACTCATCACGGACCTTATTGAATAGATTCATTACTTTGGTCTAGGTGATTTTATAGCTTTAGAGGATACATCCTCAATTTCTATTTTATTATAAAGTAACATCTTCTTGAACAAAACCTTTTATTCAAGAAAGATTATAATATAATAGATCAATAGACATTGATCACTAAATAGAAATTATATCCTACAAAACTAGGATATACTATAAAATTACCTTTAACCAAAACTCCCACTAGTCCTTTAAAAAACTTTTCAATAAAAGTAGGACAAACCAAAATTAACACATTTAATACTTGGTTGACATCCAACTTATATCAAATATAAAGTTCTAGCAATAGTAGGTAGTTACTATTCAATATAATATTAAATTAAGAAAAGCATGACCCACAAATAAATAGAATGATTAGTCAAACTAATCAACAACTTTACTACGTCCAACAAAGCACGGTTTCTTCACTAAGAAAACACTATTTATTTATGGTACACCGGGCATTATTAATTTCGATACTATATCAAAATTTTTGGATACTCAAATAAAATAGTACTTAAGTATTTTGCCTTCATGATCTAATCATAAGGCACTAATACATTTTTCTATACGAGCCTATTCTCAAATAGCTCTAAATACATCAACATGTACTAATCCAAATAACCTAGTAGTTTTAATCCTTTATCAAACAAAGGATGACTTGGTTACCATTCCAATAAATAAGATGTATAAGTTGATCAAACCAACCTAATCGTCATCTTATTATTAGAAAAACCTAATCATGTAGAAACTACAATTAATTTGGATTATTTGAGTAATCTTAAAATTTCGTGGATGGTTATAACGGTTGACAATATGCTTGCAATACATTCTTTCGTCCATATCAAGATAATAAAGACTACACCATAATGCGCTTTTACAAGCTTTAGGAATATACACTTTATTCCTAATATCATTTAGGTATAATCCTTAAAATATAAAATATATCCAGAAGGCATCCAAACAAAGTGTCTTTAGCTAACGCAACAACCTTTGTTTAATTTGCTAACATTGAAAATATTTCACGCTTCTGAAAGCGCACTACTGAGATTAAGATTCAATCCTCGAAAACATTCACGAATGTTTCACTAGAATCCACAAAGTAGTACCAATCTCAATCAAAGAAGATTTATAATTCATAGTACCTTTACAACCTTGACATTCAAGCTATAAAGATACTTTAGATTAAAACCTCTTTTAATGTCCAATTTTAAGGCTATGAAAATATCTTTTACACATGCCTATACAATCCTTAATTTTCTTCTTAGATATGCTCCCACTGGCTAATAGAAATCATTTATTTTTGCCTTTCTTCTTTGCATTACCATTAACCAAAGAGGAAATACAAATATAAGAATGAATTCAATTTATATCTAATATCATGCATTAAATATGCTTACCACAAAATCATTTGCTAGTTTAGAATTATATTCTTTACATCTTGCATACCCTTATGCAAACTATGAAAGCATCCAAATTCTTAGTATCTTTAATTTGTTTTACTTATCAACCATAAGTACTACACCCTTTTATTTTGATACTTTATCAAGATAAAAATAACGGAGCATATAACTCTAAGACTTTATTAAGTTTCTAAGAACCATTCTTAGATAATAACGTTAATAAAAAATTTTGGTCCAGTTGCACGATATAAAGTCTAGTTAATTAAAAATGATGTGTTCATTGTTGTAGCCATAAACGTATGTAGAAAATAAGATCGCTAGTTGACATAAACTTGTTAAAACATTTAATTTGGCCTTTAATTAAATGATACATCCCACTAATTTTATCGAATCTCACACTTCCTAAATGAGATCGTGAATCTAATTAAAGACTCATTAGTAGGTGACCATGATTCTCTTTAATATGAATACCCCTCAGCTTTGGTGCATTATTGGAATATATATACAAAGAGTTAGCAACGATTACTATCTATATCACTATATAGGATATGGCTATTTTGCCCCTAAATCACCGTAACCTCAACTTTGGTGCATTATTGGAAACGTGATCTAGTTAGATTACACCCACCGTCACAATGTTGCGACAATTTGAATCCCGGACCTCAGCTTTAGTGCGTTATTGGCCTCGTGATATTAGAACGACACAACATCACTATGCTTGCTAGGTAAACATAATACTTTCACGGAATATATTTTCCTACCTTTGGGTTAGCCAAGATATACCCAATCGAGCAAATATAATCTAGGATAGTGGAGGGCAACGATAAACACTTTTACCGCTTTACAATCTAATATGTTTGCACGTAGGAAGATTTTGAATTTAATTAGGTCTCACTTTGCACATTAGTTAATTTACAAGCATACATCACATATAAGCAAATAAATAAACATACATGCAAAATCATACATTATGGTGGATCATGAACTTGGACTATGAATTAAATCAAGACAAAAATAAAACCTAAACAAACACATCAACATGTCTTCTTTGGTCTTGTCTTCTTGAATTCTTCAAAGATCCAAAACGCCTCTAACTCCTTGAAAGTCTCCAATGGTCTTCTTGCAAACTTCTTGTAGAAATTACATACATTATGTCTCACTACAAATTTCTCTCAATTGCAAGAAAATAAAACGAGACTTATGTCTCAATTACATACTAATGAATGATATAATTAGTTATAACGCCATCTAATGAAATTACAACTAATTAACCATTCATTAACCAAATCCATGATCAAATTCACCATTTATCATCCAACATCATTATGTAAGATAAAACTTATAAAGCAAAAGATATGCATCATATACATAAACAATAAAGCTAACACAAACTAATGTATCCAATACATTAAATAAATAAAAGGCATGTTTGCAATAAGTTTCATATCTTGAGATTTTAGCATCTCATGTTAAACAACACAAAAGAACTAGATAAAATCAATTTTAAGTCCATATTTGTTCAATAAGGCCCAATGCAAATCCTTTGTTAATTTTATGGCCGAATTTGAGTTCCAAGGCTCATATTAATCTTCACTAAGAAAAACAATCTCATCTAATCTTATTAGAATAAAGCCCACTGATTTTTAAGCCCATTGGACTTAACCAAAGTCAAACCAATTAGTCATGGCTTTTAATTTATGACCCATCATAAATCTACTGCACATATACCAACTGTTTTGACTCGTTTAGCCTACCTACAGTTCTCCAAAAATTCTGAAATTTTTCGGAGACGTAGCTCTTCGAGTGTAGATGGTTTTAGAATCAAACAAAACTCAATTCGGAGTTAAATTGACTGAGTTATGCCCTTCGGAACACAACTGCGCAAACTGTCCAGCTTTACGCGAGAATCAGTGAACTTACTAATTTTGATTTTTTTGAAACCCTTAGCCACGAAATTAGGAGATGAATATTAGTTGATGAAATGTTTTACTATCTCTATAGCATAACATATCCAAAAATCAGCCAAATCTAACAACATTTACTATGCCAAAACAGTCACGCAAAAACAGTGGACAGAAACATTTTCAGAAATGTTGAAACTCTTTCCTTGTTCTTTTGTGCTCAAGACTTTAAAAATTTTAAACAAACACATATGTAATCATATGAAGATCAAGTCCTTGCTCTGATACCACTTGAAGGATCTTGTAAATTTAGAGCTATGAACATCATCATGCTAAGAATCGAGCGGAAGCGAAACATGACATTCAAAAATTTCTGGAATTCAAAGCATGATGTTCATATGAAACTCTAATCTTGATATCATGTGATTAACATATGCAAAACATATATATAGCAAGTATATATATTGACAAGAGATAGTAGAAGAGTATACCTCTTGTAGACAACTCATGGAAGCCATAGATCTGAATTTTTTGCACACTTGATGGAAGATACCTCCTCTTGAAAACACAAGAGCTCTAGTCCGTCCACACGAGCAAAGAATGACTTCTCCATTTCCGTGGTTGTTTTGTGCTAGATAACCATGGAAGATTTATGAGCTTGTTTGTGAGGAAGAGAGCAAAACCATTTCCTTCTTCTCCCTTTCTTTGGCTGCGTTTTTATGAACAAGAAGAGAAAACAAGTTCATCTAGTTCATCTTCATTTTTCAGCCATGGTTCTCTCAAGATGATGAAGAAGAAAATAATTTTTCTTCTCTTTCTTCTTGCTGCGTTTTTCCTCTTGTTTTTCAGCCATGGAGGCTTGAGGAGAGAGATAGATGGAGACAACTCATTTTTTGGTTGATGATCAAGATAATTCTTTTTCTTCATCTTTTTCTTTCTCCAACGTGTGGAGAGAAGAGAATGTGACAAGCCTTTGTCATCTTTTTCCCTCTTTTCTTATTCTTGTCTCCTTTTGAAATAAAAGAGAAGACAACTTTCCTTGAATTAAGGTTGTGTTGTTTTGTCTCTTTGTTAGAAAATAAAAGATGACAAAGTTGTCATCTTTTGTTTCTTTTATTGTAGTATTTTTCCACTAATGTATTTAAATATTCAACCTAATCACAATTAGTTGAAATTATGAAAACAACCTTTTCATATTTTCACATTAGCCCCAACACTTAATAATAATTGCATATTGACCCCAATAACTTTTAAAAGGTCAATTACGTAATTGTTAACTCCTTAACAATATAAGAGAAACAAAATATAATTGTTAACACTTTAACAATTCAAGATAAACTAAACACAATTATTAACACTTTAATAATTTAAGAGAAACTAAACGAATTGTTAACACTTTAACAATTCAAGAGAAACTAAACGAATTATTAACAATTTGATAATTCAAGAGAAACTAAACGAATTGTTAACACTTTAACAATTCAAGAGAAAATAAACGCAATTGTTAACACTTTAACAATTTAAGAGAAACTAAATCAAGCTCAATAGAAAAACCATTCACCATGCTCTATTGTGTGTGACTTTCTAGATTTACTACTATATAGCACTGAAGAAACATTAAACACTTTCAATGTTAATCGAGCTATTCGATTTGTTTAGAGAATGTCTCCCGTCATTCTCAAAACACCCTCAGAGTTCTTGAGTGACGTTCTAGCTACCAACGTATCAAGACAGTTTATAAAGCAATGAAGTCTTATTCAAGTGAATCTATTTATGGTCGCCGATTATCGTGCAATCCAATCCTTCCATTAATTGTCTCGTCGAGCAAGAACCATGATTCGATTAAGTTCATAAACTCGATACCATGCATAGATCTAATTGGTGTAATGAGAGATGACACATGGAAAACCCTTTCTCCATCATTCATACCTTGGCCAAGGATTTCCTCATTAAACAACCAATCTTAGATCGCATAGGACATCGCCTCACGCCGGAGGTTAACGGATCCTCTCTTGACCACTACTTGTCAATCACTATACCAGACGAATGAAACTGCGAGAAAACATATCTCATTTCATTTGTCGAAACAATCATTGCCCAAACGCTAGAATCAAACCCCAATACATATGACAATTGTAATGTCTCAAGTCTAAGAATTACATGCACAATCGTAACGATTAACAAATTATTAATCCAAAGTCATGTAATTGTTGTTCACGTCACATTCAATGATCTATTCAACTAATAGTCATCCACATGTTTGTTAGTCGCATCGCTATGCTGTTATGGCACGTGGCTCACCATCCTTTATCATTAACATCTCTATATTAATCAAAGGTAACAACACATGTGATAGTCCGTAATTGATTATTAAAGTCCCGATCAAATAATCTAAGGACTATGAACACTTTAAGTATTTATCATATTAAGGAAATACGCCAACATATTCTAAACGCTTTTAGAATACATTCCTCTAATGAAAATACTAGAGACTCATTCATACACGTAAAGAAGGAGAATATGAATGTCCTAATTATGTCAATATGTAAACGAACATATAAACACTAATGCCATAAGTAAATGTCAAAATGCCCCAATATATGTCATCCAAATATGTAGCATTAGGGCATATCTCTAACAAGCATACCGTTGAAAAGCACTCCGAGAGCTCTACGACGGGGGCACCAAGCTTGCTCGGCTACGCCTTTTTTTGGAGCCCAAAATCGAACGTTTTCATCAGTTTCGGAACATTTTTCCTCTTTTGCGCTGTTTTTCCGTCCCGGATCGTACGTCGTGAGCCGTGAAAAGGACGACAACCTAATCCATCACATTTCTATTACCGAATCCCATGGCACCTTGGGCAAGACAACTTTACTTCACGTAGAGGTTGGGCCCGCAAACCGAGTACATGGGGCTTGTGACCAAGTATCCGTCGCTCCGGTGCCCATAGCTTTTGATACAGAAGGAGTTACGCGGCGCACAATATACCGTTGAAAAGCTCTCCGAGAGCTCTACGACAGAGGGAACCGAGCCAACTTGGGTGCGCTCGTTTTGAATGCCCAAAATCGAACATTTTCATCAGTTTCGGGATACTTTTCTTCTTTTGCGCTGTTTTTTGGTCCCCGATCGTACGTCTTAAGCCGCGAAAAGGACGACAACCTAATCCATCACATTTCTATTACCGTATCGAATGGCAACTTTGGCAAGACAACTTCACTTCACGTAGAGGCTAGGCCCGCAAACCGAGGGCGCAGGGCTTGTGACTAGGTATCAGTTGCTCCGGTGCCCTTAACTTTTGATCCGTTGGAGTTATGCGGCGTACAACATACCGTTAGAAAGCTCTCCGAGAGCTCTACGACGGGGGCAACAAGCCTGCTTGGCTGCGTCTGTTTTCGAAGCCCAAAATCAAATGTTTTCATCAGTTTCAGGACACTTTTCTCCTTTTGCGCTATTTTTTGGTCCCGGATCGTACGTCGTGAGCCGCGAAAAGAACTACAACCTAATCCATCACATTTCTATTACCAAATTCCATGATAACTTTGGCAAGACAACTTCACTTCACGTAGAGGCTGGGCCCGCAAACCGAGGGCATGGGGCTTATGACCAGGTATCCGTCGCTTCGGTGCCCTTAACTTTTAAGCTGTAAAGAGTTTCACGGCGCACAACATACTATTGGAAAGCTCTCCGAGAGCTCTACGACGGGGGCACCAAGCTTGCTAGACTGCGCTTATTTTTGGAGCCCAAAATCGAACGTGTTCATCAGTTTCGGGACACTTTTCTTCTTTTGCGCTGGTTTTCCGTCCCGAATCGTACGTCGTAAGCCGCGACAAGGACGACAACCTAATCAATCACATTTCTATTACCGAATTCCACGGCACCTTGGGCAAGACCACTTCACTTCATGTAGAGGTTGGACCCTCAAATCGAGGGCGTGGGGCTTGTGACCAAGTATCCGTCGCTCCGGTGCCCATAACTTTTGATTCATCAGGAGACAAGCAGCGCACATCATACCGTTGAAAAGCTCTTCGAGAGCTCTATGACAGGGGCACTGAGCCTACTCGACTGCGCCTATTTTCAAAGCCCAAAATCGAATGTTTTCATCAGTTTCGGGACACTTTTATTCTTTTACGCCCTTTTTTTGACCCAGATCGTACGTCGTGAGCCGCAAAAAGGACGACAACCTAATCTATCACATTTCTATTACCGAATCCCCCGGCACCTTGGGCAAGACAACTTCACTTCACGTAGAGGTTGGGCCCGCAAAATGAGGGCGTGGGGCTTGTGACCAGGTATCCGTTGCTCCGGTGCCCATAACTTTTGATCCGTAAGGAGTTACGCGGCGCACAACATACCGTTAAAAAGCTCTACGAGAGCTCTACGACGGGGGCAGCAAGCTTACTCGGCTGTGCCTATTTTCGGAGCCCAAAATCGAACGTTTTCATCAGTTTCAGGGCACTTTTCTTCTTTTGCACTGTTTTTCCATCATGGATCGTACGTCGTGAGTCGCGAAAAGGACGAGAACCAAATACTTCACATTTCTATTTCCGAATCCCATGGCACCTTGGGCAAGACAACTTCACTTCACGTTGAGGCTGGGCCAGCAAACTGAGGGCATGGGGCTTGTGACCAGTTATCCGTCATTCTGGTGCCCTTAACTTTTGATCCGTAAAGAGTTAGGCGGCGCACAGTATACCGTTGGAAAGTTGTCCGAGAGCTCTACGATGAGGGCAGCAATGCTGCTCGGCTGCGCCTCTTTTTGGAGCCCAAAATCGAATATTTTCATCAGTTTTGGGACACTTTTCTTCTTTTGTGATGTTTTTTAATCCCGGATCGTACGTCGTGAGCCGCGAAAAGGACGACAACCTAATCCATCATATTTCTATTACCGAATCCCTCGGCATCTTGGGCAAGACAACTTCACTTCACATAGAGGCTGGGCCAGGAAATCAAGGGCGTGGGGCTTGTGACCAGGTATCTGTCGATCCGGTGCCCATAACTTTTGATCCGTAAGGAGTTACGCGATGCACAGCATACTGATGAAAAGCTCTCCGAGAGCTCTACGACGGGGGCATCAAGCCTGCTCGGCTGTGCTTGTTTTCAAATCCCAATATCGAACGTTTTCATCAGTTTCGGGATACTTTTCTTCTTTTACGCTATTTTTCCGTCCCGGATCGTACGTCATGAGCAGCAAAAAGGACGACAACCTAATCCATCACATTTCTATTACCGAATCCCATGGCATCTTGGGCAAGACAACTTCACTTCACGTAGAGGCTGGGCCCGCAAACAGAGGGCGTGGGGCTTGTGACCAGGCATCCGTCGCTCCGGTGCCCATAACTTTTGATCCGTAAAGAGTTACGCGGCGCACAGCATACCGTTGGAAAGCTCTCTGAGAGCTCTACGACGGGGGAACAAGGCTGCTCGGCTATGCCTATTTTCAGAGCCCAAAATCAAACGTTTTCATTAGTTTCGGGATACTTTTCTATTTTTCTGCTATTTTTCCGTCCCGGATCGTACGTTGTTAGCCGTGAAAAGGATAATGACCTAATCCATCAGATTTATATTACCGAATCCCACGGCACCTTGGGCAAGACAACTTCACTTCATGTAGAGGCTGGGCTTACAAACCGAGGGCGTGGGCTTTGTGACCAAGTATCCGTCGCTCCGGTGACCATACCTTTTGATCCGCAAGGAGTTACGTGGCGCACAGCATACTGTTGGAAAGCTCTCCGAGAGCTCTACGACGGGGGCACCAAGCCTACATGGCTGCGCCTGTATTAGAAGCCCAAAATTGAACGTTTCCATTAGTTTCAGGATACTTTTCTTCTTTTGCGCTGTTTTTTGGTCCCGGATCGTACGTCGTGAGCCGCGAAAAGGACGACAACCTAATCCATCACATTTCTATTACCGAATCCCACGGCACCTTGGACAAGGCAACTTCACTTCACGTAGAGGCTGGGCCCGCAAATCGAGGGCGTGGGACTTGTGACCAAGTATCCGTCGCTCCGGTTCCCATAACTTTTGATCGGTAAAGAGTTACGTGGCGCACAACATACCGTTGAAAAGCTCTCCGAGAGCTCTAAGTCGGGGGCACCGAGCCTGCTCGGCTGCGCCTGTATTCAAAGCCCAAAATCGAACGTTTTCATAAGTTTCGGGACACTTTTCTTCTTTTACGCTGTTTTTCTATCCCGGATCATAAGTCGTGAGCAGCGAAAAGGACGACAACCTAATCCATCACATTTCTATTACTGAATCCCACGGCACCATGGGCAAGACAACTTCACTTCACGTAGAGGCTGGGCCCGCAAACCGAGTGCGTGGGGCTTGTGGCTAGGTATCGGTCGCTCCGGTGCCCTTAACTTTTGATCAGTAAAGAGTTACGTGGCGCACAACATACCATTGGAAAGCTCTCCGAGAGATCTATGACAGGGGCAACAAGCCTGCTTGGCTGCGTCTATTTTTGTAGACCAAAATCGAACATTTTCATCAGTTTCGGGATACTTTTCTTCTTTTGCGTTGTTTTACCGTCCCAGATCGTACGTCGTGAGCCGCGAAAAGGACGACAACGTAATTCATCACTTTTCTATTACCGAATCCTATGGCACCTTGGGCAAGACAACTTCACTTCACGATGAAGCTGGGCCTGCAAACTGAGGGCGTAGGGCTTGTGACTAGGTATCCGTTGCTCTGGTGCCCTTAACTTTTGATCCGTATAGAGTTATGCGGTGCAAAGCATTCCGTTGGAAAGCACTCCGAGAGCTCTACGATGGGGGTAGTAATGTTGCTCGGCTGTGCCTGTTTTTGGAGTCCAAAATTGAACATTTTCATCAGTTTCGGGACACTTTTCTTTTTTTTTCGTTGTTTTTCCGTCCCGGATCCTACGTCGTAAGCCGCGAAAAGGACAACAACCAAGTCCATCACATTTCTATTATCGAATGCAATGAGATCTTGGGCAAGACAACTTCACTTTACGTAGAGGCTGGGCCAGCAAATCGAGGGCGTGGGGCTTGTGACCAAGTATCCGTCGCTCCGGTGCCCATAACTTTTGATCCGGAAGGAGTTACGCGGTGCACAACATACCGTTGAAAAGCTCTCTGAGAGCTCTACGACGCACCGAGCAAGCCTAGCTGCGCCTATTTTCAAAGCCCAAAATCGAACATTTTCATCAGTTTCAGGACGTTTTTCTTCTTTTGCATTGTTTTTTGGTCCCGTATCGTACATCGTGAGCCGCAAAAAAGACGACAACCTAATCCATCACATTTCTATTACCATATCCCATGGAAACTTCGGCAATACAACTTCACTTCACGTAGAGGCTGGGCCCGCAAACCGAGGGCGCAGGGCTTGTGACCAGGTATCCGTTGCTCCGGTGCCCTTAACTTTTGATCCGTAAAGAGTTATGCGGCGCACAGTACACCGTTGGAAAGCTCTCCGAGAGCTCTACGACGGGGGCAACAAGCCTGCTCAGCTACGCCTATTTTCAAAGCCCAAAATCAAACATTTTGATCAATTTCGGGACACTTTTCTTTTTTTGCGCTGTTTTTTGGTCCCGGATCGTATGTCGTGAGTTGCGAAAAGGACTACAACCTAATCCATCACATTTCTATTACCAAATCCCATGACAACTTTGGAAAGACAACTTCACTTCACGTAGAGGGTGGGCCCGCAAACCGAGGGCGTGAGGCTTGTGACCAGGTATCCGTCGCTCCGGTGCCCTTAACTTTTGATCCGTAAAGAGTTCCGCGGCGCACAGCATACCGTTGGAAACCTCTCCGCGAGCTCTACGACTGGGGCATTAAGCTTGCTCGGCTGCCCCTATTTTTGGAGCCAAAAATGGAACGTTTTCATCTGTTTCGGGACACTTTTCTTCTTTTGCGATGTTTTTTAGTTCCGGATTGTGCGCTGTGAGCCGCGAAAAGGACGAGAACCAAATCCATCACATTTTTATTTTCGAATCCCATGGCACCTTGGGCAAGACAACTTCACTTCACGTTGACGCTGGGCCCGCAAACTAAGGGCGTGGGGCTTGTGACCAGTTCTCCGTCGTTCCGGTGCCTTTAACTTTTGATCTGTAAAGAGTTATGCGGCGTATAGCATACCGTTGGAAAGCTATCCGAAAGATCTACAACGAGGGCAGCAATGCTGTTCGGCTGTGCCTCTTTTTAGGGCCCAAAATTGAATATTTTCATCAGTTTCGGGACACTTTTCTTCTTTTGCGCTGTTTTTTCGTCCCGGATCGTACGTCGTGAGCCGCGAAAAGGACGACAACCTAATCCATGATATTTCTTTTACCAAATGCCTCGGCATCTTGGGCAAGACAACTTCACTTCACGTAGAGGCTGGGCCCGCAAATTGAGGGCGTGGGGCTTATGACCAGGTATCTGTCGATGCGGTGTCCATAACTTTTGATCCGTAAGGAGTTACGCGACGCACATCATACTGTTGAAAAGCTCTCCGAGAGCTCTACGACTGGGGCACCAAGCCTGCTCGGCTGTGCCTGTTTTCAAAGCCCAATATCGAACGTTTTCATCAGTTTTGGGACACTTTTCTTCTTTTACACTGTTTTTCTGTCCCGAATCGTACGTCATGAGCCGCGAAAAGGACGACAACCTAATCCATCACATTTCTATTACCGAATCCCATGGCACCTTGGGCAAGACAACTTCACTTCACGTAGAGGCTGGGCCCGAAAACAGAGGGCGTGGGGCTTGTGACCAGGCATTCGTCGCTCCGGTGCCCATAACTTTTGATCCGTAAGGATTACGCGGCGCGTAGCATACCGTTGGAAAGCTCTCAGAGAGCTCTACAACTGGGGAACAAGGCTGCTCGGCTGCACCTATTTTCGAAGCCCAAAATCAAACGTTTTCATTAGTTTCGGAATACTTTTCTTTTTTTCCGTTGTTTTTTCGTCCCGGATCGTACGTCGTGAGCCGCGAAAAGGACGACAACCTAATCCATCACATTTCTATTACCGAATCCCATGAAAACTTGGGCAAGACAACTTCACTTCATGTAGAGGCTGGGCATGCAAACCGAGGGCGTGGGGTTTGTGACTAGGTATCCGTCACTCCGGTGCCCATAACTTTTGATCCGTAAAGAGTTACGAGGCGCCCAGCATACCATTGGAAAGCTTTTCGAGAGCTCTACGACGAGGGCACCAAGCCTACTCCACTGCGCCTATTTTCGGAGCCCAAAATTGAACGTTTTCAATAGTTTCTGGACACTTTTCTTCTTTTACGCTATTTTTTAGTCCCGGATCGTACGTCGTGAGCAGCGAAAAGGGCAACAATCTAATCCATCACATTTCTATTACCGAATCCCGCGGCAACTTTGGCAAGACAACTTCACTTCACGTAGAGGCTGGGCCCGCAAACCGAGGGCGCGGTGCTTGTGACCAGGTGTCCGTTGCTCCGGTGGCCATAACTTTTGATCCGTAAGGAGTTACGCGGCGCACAGCATATCGTTGGAAAGCTCTCCGAGAGCTCTACGACGGGGGCACCAAGCCTGCTTGGCTATGCCTATTTTTGGAGCCCAAAATTGAACGTTTTCATCAGTTTTGGGACACTTTTCTTCTTTTGCGCTGTTTTTCGTCCCGGATCGTACGTCGTGAGTCGCGAAAAGGATGACAACCTAATCCATCACATTTCTATTACCGAATCCCACGGCACCTTAAGCTAGACAACTTCACTTCACGTAGAGGTTGGGCCCGTAAATCGAGGGCGTGGGGCTTGTGACCAGGTATCTGTCGCTCCGGTGCCCTTAACTTTTGATTAGTAAAGAGTTACGCGGCGCACAACATACCGTTGGAAAGCTCTCCGAGAGCTCTACGACAGGGGCACCAAGGCTGCTCGGCTGTGCCTATTTTTGTAGCCCAAAATCGAACATTTTATTCAGTTTTAGGATACTTTTCGTCCTGGATCGTACGTCGTGAGCCGCGAAAAGGACGACAACATAATCCATCACATTTCTATTACTGAATCCCATGGCACCTTAGGCAAGGCAACTTCACTTCACGTCGAGGCTGGGCCCGCAGACCGAGGGCGTGGGGCTTGTGACCAGGTATCCGTCGCTCCGGTGCCCTTAACTTTTGATCCATATGGAATTAGGCGGCGCACAACATACCGTTAGAAAGCTCTCTGAGAGCTCTACGACGGGGGCACCTAGCATGCTCAACTGCGTCTATTTTTGAAGCCTAAAATCAAACATTTTCATAATTTTTGGGACACTTTTCTTCTTTTGCATTTTTTTTTAAAATCCCGGATCGTACATCGTGAGCCGCGAAAAGGACGACAACCTAGTCCATCACATTTCTATTACCGAATCCCATGGCATCTTGGGCAAGACAACTTCACTTCACGTAGAGGCTGGGCCCACAAATCGAGGGCGTGGGGCTTGTGACCAGGTATCCGTCGCTCCGGTGCCCATAACTTTTGATCCGTAAGGAGTTACACAGCGCAGAGCATACTGTTAGAAAGCTCTCCGAGAGCTCTACGACGGGAGCAGCAATCTTGATCGACTGTGCCTGTTTTCGTAGCCCAAAATCGAATGTTTTCATCAGTTTCGGGACACTTTTCTTCTTTTCTCTTATTTTTTCGTCCCAAATCGTACGTCGTGAGCCGCTAAAAGGACGACAACCTAATCCATCACATTTGTCACGCCCCAACCCGGCCTATAAAGGTTAGACTAGGGTGTGATCTAAACATTCAAGTCACGTCTTGTACTTAACCGTTCATGAAGATTTAACAGTTAACATTTTAGCCTAAACTCTAAAATTTTTTGAAAAACCGGCAGCATAAGGCTGTAATTGGGCTCTTTGGTTTGGCCTAATTCTCTAAACGCCTCAAATTTTTTCAATCTCAATTTCGTTTCCAACTAGGATTATCGTTTAACATCAATTGAATTGCCTATTGGTTATTTCGACGTCTCGTTTGATTTATAGCCTAGCATGATGCTATGTCTCGTTTGTTTGTTTATCCTCGTTACAAAAGTACATGTTGATCTTAGCTTAATAGCGAGTACCTGTTTAAGGTTTGGATGGTTCATCTTACTTCGCCCTTACCTAATACTTCATAATCCTATTATAGCTACTAGCGATAATAAAAGCAAAACGGCCATAGCAGTATCTAGTGTCTGTCTAGAAATATCAGTACAAACCAAAATTAGACCCCAAATTACAACGGGGGTCTTTTTAATTACAACATTAGCAACATGAAAGAAACAATCTTCAAGTAGCATAGTTTTCACAATTGGCCATAAATCAAGCAAAGCACACAAGACAGACAATCACTCCAAGGAATCGTCGTTAGGCACATCGTCCTCTTGTACCTGTTCTTGATCTTCTTCACCTGAGATGATAAAAGAGGGTGAGTCCTTATGAACTCAGCGAGGGGGGAACGAGAAATAGGTTTTGAAACTCATTTTCCGGTTCAATCTTATGAAAACCCTTTTTGCAAGCATGATATGTATCACAAGCAAGTACATAACGTAATATAATAGTAAAGAACGCAATTACCAGACTTTCCTCCCCGAGGTCCTCTAGGGACCAAGCGAGAGTACTTATACACATAGTAAAAGGATACGGTGAGCTTTTGCTTTCAGATCAATTCCAGTATCAGTTGTTGCGGCCGACTTCAAATCATCCCCATAACACGCCAAGTGGGTGTACTCCGGATGTACCCCGAAATCCTACGACCCAACTCTCCGAGGAAGTCTAGCCCCCAAGCGAGAGAGGGAATGGGACCATGGTAGTCACGGGTGCACCGGCAAGCCCGATACCTCCCGGTGTGCGTGATCGCTACCATGCCAAAATGAAAGGTTGCAACCTTGTATGCAATGCACATTTATGACATTTAATATATCACATTAGGAGGACAACAAAGTAGGTTGCGTCCAGACAGTCATAAGATTGCACATTGACAAGTAAACAAGCAAGGCACGATAAGACAAGTAATTTCACTTGAAAGACATATAGAGTTATATGAACATTAAACGGGCAGCCATGTAACACATGTAAATCAAGCCATATAACTCATTTCGAAGTCCACGTGATCAAGTGATAAGATTATTCAACATGCAACAACATCTACGTGGGTTCGGATGCAAGAAAAGCCTATTTGTCAACATGCAATGATCAAAATCACATTTAAGGTTATAAGACATCTACGGGCAGCCTACTAAGCATATAATTCCACACAATATCCAAATGATCAACACTTAGCAAGACTACCTAGTCATTAGGGTTTCCATTTCGTGCTTACCCGTGTGATTAAACCCTAAGTCAACTCAAAATCAATCTCAAGTCATGCATCATTTAATTCAACATCCTCAAACATTCAAAACAGTCCACACAACATCCCAAAGCTACAATCCCAAGCATTTAATTCAACAAGAGAAGTTACAACAATTTTCTAAGCATAACACTAAGTGAAACCCTTACTGCAATAGGCTGTTTTCTCACAATCATCAAGATAAGCAAACAATCTCCAATTCCAGTGAATAAGATGTCAAATTAAAGCTTAAGAAGTGAACTAAAATCAGAAACAAACCTTGCATCATTTGGAGCTCGGAATCATTAGTTATGGTCGAAACAGTGGAATAACACAAAACTGTCCAGATTTGCACACATTTCGATAATTGACGTTTTTGAGGTCCTTAGGGTCAGATTTAGCCTTAGTCCATTTCTGAAAAAATTGTCCAGAACTGAAAAATATAGTAGCACACCAAATTTCATGCATTTTAGACATCATTTACTAAGTCAAATCTGGTTCGTTCTACAAGGTCAGTGCATCTGCCAAAACCTGCTTCATTTTTTCCAGATTTCCAGATTTGGATACATTTTAAAGATCGGCCATTGTGAGGACCTTAGAATTAAAATTAGCTTTGGCCTATTTCTGCAAAAAATGTTCAAAACTGGAAAAAATAGTCACCTACCAATTTTCATGGATTTGCAACAACATTTTCCTAGCCAAACTTACCTCGAAACAACTGGTCAGAGAGCTGTCACATAATCCGACTTCACCTATCATCACTTTCAAGCCAAGATCTTGCCATGCATGGTTGTAAAAGCTTATGAACGAACATATAACTCAAGTACAGAAGCAAATACATACATTTATGAGCATGCATGTGGATTTTTGAAGGATTTTCAAAAGGTTTTAGCCCTCACCTTAGCAATCAACCAAGAAGATGCTCAAAACTTGTTGAAACACAATTTTCTTCTTCTTCTTTGCCTAGCCGAGATTCCAACTTGATTTTCTCTATTTTTCCTAGCTTAGTGACAAGCTCTTAGTACATGCATGTGGTTAGAACAAGAAGAAAAGAAATGGAAGCTTAGAAACTCACCTAGGGCCTAAATGAAGACTCTATGTGCAAGCAAGCATCTTTTGAGCAAGCTACTTGCTTTCCTTTGCTTGGGCTTGCTATGAATAACCTTAGGATGATGAAGATGAGTTGTGAAGTGAAGAGAATCAGCCAAGGCCGAGAGAGAGAGAGGAGATAAGAGGAAAAAAGGAAGAAATGACAAAGAATGACAAAGAGTGAAGTTTTTGCATTATTTCAAGCATGTAGTTGGCCTTGGGCAGCCCAATTTTCAGCTTTGTGTCTTCAAGATGCTTTAATTTTGAAATGTTTAGCATGGGCAAGGGAGCAATGTCGAGAATGGTGGAGAATTGAGGTGGTTTTGAGCAATTTTTATGCATTTGTGTCATAGTTTGTCTAAGCATGCATGGATAAAGGAATAATTGTTTAATCCTTGCTCAAATGCTTTGATATGGCCGGCCAAAAGAGTTCAATAATCTGAATTTTTTTGTCAACTTTTGATCATTATTTAATTGTGTCTTGAAAGTGCAAAAAGAATAAGGAATAAAGAATAAGGAATGTCTAGCTTTTTGTGAGATTTTGTCTTCTAGTGGGTTGAATTAGTAATTTAATAATAGTTAGTGGATTTTGTAGGATTAATTAATGACCTAGTGCTTCGTACAAGATGCTTTCTTGTTTAGCGTGAGGGCACGTTTTCCTAGGTCTAGGGCATGAACTACGAGATGAACGCACGTTTTTCAAGTAAATGCACGCAACCCTAATTGAATGCACGTAATTCAATGTATGGCACACAAAACGAACACAATTCTTAAACCTAGGTCAAGGCACGTAAATCTAGGTTAGGGCACACGAAATGAGGTATCGCACGCAAATTGAGGTTGGGCCTCACATCCTCCCCTCCTTAAAAGAATTTCGTCCCGAAATTCAATATTACCTTGGAAATAAAGCTGGATATTGCTGCTCCATCTGGTCTCGCCTTTCCCACGTTGCTTCTTCAACTCTGTGATGATCCCACAGCACTTTCACCATCGGTATAGTTTTGTTGCGCAACTCCCGATCTTGCTGGTCTAGGATCCGAATGGGCTTCTCCTCGTAAGACAAGTTCTCCCAAAGTTGCAACGGCTCTGGCTCCAAGATATGCGATGGATCAGGATGATACTTCCGCAGCATTGAAACATGAAAGACGTCGTGAATATTGGAGAGGTTCTGGGGTAATACTAGGCGATACGCCAATTTGCCAACCTTCTCAATTATCTCAAATGGTCTTACAAACCTCGAGCTCAACTTTTCACCCTTGCCATGTTTAATTAGTCCCCTCCGAGGTGATATCTTCAAGAACACCTTGTCGCCAACCTCGAACTTGAGACTCCGTCTCCGTCGGTCTGCATAACTCTTCTGCCTGCTTTGGGAGGTAAGCATCCGTTTCCGGATGAGGTGGATATTATCAACAATCTTCATAAGTTTAGGTAAAAGGGTCGGGTCAAAAGTCTTCGTCTCACCTACTTCATCCCAGTAAATTAGGGATCGACACTTATGTCCATAGAACGCTTCAAATGGGGCCATCCCGATAGTGGCCTGAAAACTATTATTATAGGCGAACTCCGCTAAAGATAGATATTTCTCCCAACCTTTCCCAAAGTCTAAAACACACGCCCTCAGCATATCCTCCAGAATCTGAATAGTCCTCTCCGATTGTCCATCAGTCTGAGGGTGATAAGCCGTGCTGAAACTCAACTTCATTCCCAAAGCTTCTTGCAATCTCTTCCAAAATCGGGAAGTAAAACGAGGATCCCTATCCGATACAATACTCACAGGCATCCCGTGCAATTTTACGATCTCCGCCACATACATATCTCCAAATTTCTCTAGACTATCCTCCTTGTTCATCGGTAAGAAGTACGTCGACTTAGTCAATCTATCCACTAGGACCCAAACGGCGTCATGACCCTTTTGTGATCTGGGCAAGTCCATAACAAAGTCCATAGTGATATGTTCCCATTTCCATTGAGGGATCTCCAACGGCTGAAGTAAACCTGCGGGTCGTTGATGTTCTGCTTTGACTCTCTGGCAAGTCAAACACCGTGCCACAAACTCCGCAATTTCTCTTTTCATGTTATTCTACCAATAGTGTTGTTTCAAATCCCGATACATCTTTGTTCCGCCGGGGTGAATAGTATATCTTGAATTATGGGCTTCTTCAAGAATCTTCTTTTTCATCTCTGGCTCATTTGGAACACAAATCCGGTTCCTAAACCTCCAAACACCATCATCATGAAACTTGAAATCCGCGTTGCTTTCTTTAATCTTCTAAAACTGTTGGTCCTTCTGTTGAGCCTCTCGTAATTCAGACAACAAGGTCAATTGAACCTGAGTAGTGGCAAAAAGTAACCCTTTCCGAGTCAATTGTGGTTTCCACAAAAATGCTTCCTCCAACAACTCCTGTACCTTGACTTCCAGTTTTGCCATGCTTGTTTTCCTACTTAAGGCATCTGCAACTACATTTGCTTTACCGGGCACATAATTGATTGTGCAGTTATAATCATCCAAAAGCTCCATCTACCGCCTTTGCCTCATATTCAACTCTTTTTGAGAGAACAAGTATTTCAAGCTCTTATGATCAGTAAATACCTCAAACTTGTTACCCCACAGATAATGCCTCCATTTCTTGAGTACAAACACAATAGCCGCTAACTCCAAATCATGCGTCGGGTAATTCAATTCATATGGCTTTGGTTTCCTAGAAGCATATGCAATCACCCTTCCATTTTGCATCAACACACAACCCAAACCATCTTTGGAAGCATCGCTATAGATTACAAAACCTTGAT
Organism: Ehretia macrophylla; assembly: GCA_037974665.1. NCBI lineage: Eukaryota > Viridiplantae > Streptophyta > Magnoliopsida > Boraginales > Ehretiaceae > Ehretia > Ehretia macrophylla. Next base: position 55,494,933 of record CM075764.1, read on the forward strand.
TCCCTTCAGGCAATGCAAAAACAGGTGCGGTAGTCAATCTTTTCTTCAACTCTCGAAAGCTGTTCTCACACTTATCATTCCACACGAACTTTGTTTTCTTTTGAGTGAGCTTTGTAAGCGGTCCTGCAATCTTAGATAAATCTTTCACGAATCTCCGATAGTAGCCAGCTAGACCAAGAAAACTCCAAATCTTTCACGACGCTGCGATGGGGGCACCAAGCTTGCTCGGCTGCGCCTGTTTTCATAGCCCAAAATCAAAAGTTTTCATCAGTTTCGGGATACTTTTCTTCTTTTGTGTAGTTTTTCCATCTCGGATCGTATGTCGTGAGCCGCGAAAAGGACGATAACCTAATCCATCAAATTTCTATGACCGAATCCCATGACACCTTAGTCAAGACAACTTCACTTCACGTCGAGGCTGGGCCCACAAACCAAGGGCGTGGGGCTTGTGACCAGGTATCCGTAGCTCCGGTGCCCATAACTTTTGATCCGTAAAGAGATACGCAGCACACAGCATACCGTTGGAAAGCTCTCCGAGAGCTCTACGACGGGGGCACCAAGCCTGCTCTACTGCGCCTGTTTTCAAAGCCCAATATCGAACGTTTTCATCAGTTTCGGACACTTTTCTTCTTTTACGCTGTTTTTCCGTCACGGATCGTACGTCGTGAGCCGCGAAAAGGACGACAACCTAATCCGTCACATTTATATTACCGAATCCCATGGCACCTTGGTCAAGACAACTTCACTTCAAGTAGAGGCTGGGCCCGCAAACAGATGGCGTGGGGCTTATGACCAAGCATCTGTCGCTCCGGTGCCCATAACTTTTGATCCATAAGGAGTTACGCGGCGCACAACATACCGTTGGAAAGCTCTCTGAGAGCTCTACGATGGGGGAACAAGCGAGCTCGGATTTGCCTATTTTGGAGCCCAAAATCAAACGTTTTCATTAGTTTCGGGATACTTTTCTTCTTTTCCTCTATTTTTTCGTCCCGTATCGTACGTCGTGAGCCACAAAAAGGACGACAACCTAGTCCATCACATTTCTATTACCAAATCCCACGACACCTTTGGCAAGACAACTTCACTTCAAGTCAAGACTGGGCCCGCAAACCGAGGTCACGGGGTTTGTGACCAGGTATCCGTTGCTTTGGTACCCATAACTTTTGATCCGTAAGGAGTTACGCGGCGTACAGTATACCGTTGGAAAGCTTTTCGAGAGCTCTACGAAGGGGGCAGCAAGCCTACTCACCTGCGCCTATCTTTGGAACCCAAAATCGAACATTTTCATCTGTTTCGGGACACTTTTCTTCTTTTGCGCTATTTTTTCATTCCAAATCATACGTCGTGAGCCGCGAAAAGGACGACAACCTAATCCATCACATTTCTATTACCGAATCCCACGGCACCTTGGGCAAGACAACTTCACTTCACACAGAGGCTGGGCACGCAAACCGAGGGCGTGGGGCTTGTGACCAGGTATCCTTCGCTCCGGTGCCCTTAACTTTTGATCCATAAAGAGTTACGCGGCGCACAGCATACCATTGGAAAGCTCTCTGAGAGCTCTACGATGGGAGAACAAGCCTTCTCGGCTGTGCCTATTTTGAAGCCCAAAATCAAACGTTTTCATTAGTTTCGGGACACTTTTCTTATTTTTCGCTATTTTTTTGACCAGGATCGTACGTCGTGAGCCGCAAAAAGGACGACAACCTAATCCATCACATTTCTATTACCGAATCCCACGGCACCTTGGGCAAGACAACTTCACTTCATGTAGAGGCTGGGCCCACAAACCTAGGGCGTGGGGCTTGTGACCAGGTATCCGTCGCTCCGGTGCCCATAACTTTTGATCCGTAAGGCGTTACGTAGTGCATAGCATATCGTTGGAAAGTTCTCATTGAGCTCTACGATGGGGGCATCAAGCCTACTCAGTTGCGCCTGTTTTCGGAGCCCAAAATTGAACATTTTCATCAGTTTCAAGACACTTTTCTACTTTTGCGCTGTTTTTGGGTCCCGGATCATACGTCGTGAGTAGCGAAAAGGACGACAACCTAATCCGTCACATTTCTATTACCGAATCCCATGGCAACTTTGGCAAGACAACTTCACGTCACGTAGAGGCTGGAGCCGCAAACCGAGGTCGCGGGGTTTGAGACCAGGTATCCGTTGCTCCGGTACCCATAACTTTTGATCCGTAAGGAGTTATGCGGTGCACAGTATACCGTTGGAAAATCACTCCGAGAGCTCTACGACGGGGGCAACAAGCCTACTTGGCTGCACCTGTTTTTGGAACCCAAAATCGAACGTTTTTATCTGTTTTGAGACACTTTTCTTCTTTTGTGCTATTTTTTCATTCCAGATCGTACGTCGTGAGCAGCGAAAAGGACGACAACCTAATCCATCACATTTCTATTACCGAATCCCACGGCACCTTGGAGAAGACAACTTCACTTCACGTAGAGGCTGGGCCCGCAAACCGAGGGCGTGGGGCTTGTGACCAGGTATCTGTCGCTCCAGTGCCTTTAACTTTTGATCCGTAAGGAGTTACGCGGCGCACAACATACCGTTGAAAAGCTCTCCGAGAGCTCTACGACGGGGGCACCGAGCCCACTCGGCTGTGCCTGTTTTCAAAGCCCAAAATCAAACGTTTTCATCAGTTTCGGGATACTTTTCTTTTTTTACACTGTTTTTCTATCCCGAATCGTACGCCGTGAGATGCGAAAAGAACGACAACCTAATCCATCACATTTCTATTACCGAATCACATGGCACCTTGGGCAAGACAACTTCAATTCACGTAGAGGCTGGGCCCGCAAACCGAGTGTGTGGGGCTTGTGACTAGGTATCCGTCGCTTCAGTGCCCTTAACTTTTGATCCATAAAGAGTTATGCGGCGTACAACATACAGTTGGAAAGCTCTCCGAGAGCTCTATGACTTGGGCACCAAGCCAGCTCGGCTACACCTGTTTTCAAAGCCTAATATCAAACGTTTTCATCAGTTTTGGGACACTTTTCTTCTTTTACGCTATTTTTTCGTCCTGGATCGTACGTCATGAGCCGCGAAAAGGATGACAACCTAATCCATCACATTTCTATTACTGAATCCCACGACACCTTGGGCAAGACAACTTCACCTCACGCAGAGGCTGGGCCCGCAAACCGAGGTCGTGGGGCTTGCAACTAGGTATCCGTTGCTTCGGTGCCCATAACTTTTGATCCGTAAGGAGTTACGCGGCGCACAGCATACCGTTAGAAAGCTCTCCGAGAGCTCTACGACGGGGGCAGGAAGCCTACTCGGCTGTACCTATTTTCGGAGCCAAAAATCAAACGTTTTCATCAGTTTCGGGACACTTTTCTTCTTTTGCGCTGTTTTTCTGTCCCGGATCGTACGTCGTGAGCTGCGTAAAGGACGACAACCTAATCCATCACATTTTTATTACCGAATCCCACGGTACCTTGGGCAAGACAACTTCACTTGACGTAGAGGCTGGGCCCATAAATCGAGGGCGTGGGGCTTGTGATCAAGTATCTATCACTCCAGTGCCCATAACTTTTGTTCTGTAAGGAGTTACGCGGCGCACAACATACCGTTGAAAAGCTCTCCAAGAGCTGTACAACGTGGGCACCGACCCTGCTTGGCTACGCCTGTTTTCAAAGCCTAAAATCGAACGTTTTCATCAGTTTTGGAACACTTTTCTTCTTTTACGCTGTTTTTCCGTCACATATCGTACATCGTGAGCCGCGAAAAGGACGACAACCTAATCCATCACATTTCTATTACCAAATCCGATGACACCTTGGGCAAGACAACTTCACTTTACGTAGAGGCTGGGCCCGTAAACCAAGGTCGTGGGGCTTATGACCAGGTATCTGTCGATCTATTGCCCATAACTTTTGATCCGTTAGGAGTTACGCAACGCACAACATGCCGTTTAAAAGCTCTCCGAGAGCTCTACAACGGGGGCAGCAAGCCTTCTCGGCTGCGCCTGTTTTCAAAGCCCAAAATCGAACGTTTTCATCAGTTTCGGGGCACTTTTCTTCTATTATGTTATTTTTCTATCCCGGATCGTACGTCGTGAGAAGTGAAAAGGACAACAATCTAATCCATCACATTTCTATTACTGAATCCCACGATACCTTGGGCAACACAACATCACTTCACATAGCAGCTGGGCCCGCAAACCGAGTGCGTGGGGCTTGTGACCAGGTATCCGTCGCTCCGGTGCCCTTTACTTTTGATCCGTAAAGAGTTACGCGGCGCACAACATACCGTTGTAAAGATCTCCGACGGGGGCACCAAGCTTGCTCTGCTGCGCCTGTTTTCATAGCCCAAAATCAAACATTTTCATCAATTTTGGGATAATTTTCTTCTTTTGCGCTGTTTTTTCGTCTCGGATCGTACATCCTGAGTCGCGAAAAGGACGACAACCAAATCCGTCAAATTTCTATTACCGAACCCCATGGTACCTTGGGCAAGACAACTTCACTTCAGGTCGAGGCTGGGCCTGCAAACCGAGGGCGTAGGGCCTGTTACCAAGTATCCGTTACTATGGGGACCTTAACTTTTGATCCGTAAAGAGTTATGCAGCGCACAGCATACTGTTGGAATGCTCTCCGAGAGCTCTACGACGCAGGCACCAAGCCTGCTCTACTGCGCCTATTTTTGGAGCCCAAAATCTAACGTTGTCATTAGTTTTAGGACACTTTTATTCTTTTGCGGTATTTTTCCATCCTGGATCGTACGTCGTGAGCCGCGAAAAGGACGATAACCTAATCCATCATATTTCTATTACCGAATCCCATGGCACCGTGGGCAAGACAACTTCACTTCATGTAGAGGCTGGGCCCGCAAGTCAAGGGCGTGGGGCTTTTGACCAAGTATCCGTCACTCCCGTGCCCATAACTTTTGATCTGTAAGGAGGTACACAGTGCACAACATACCGTTGAAAATCTCTCCAAGAGCTCTACGGCGGGGGCACCGAGCTTGCTAGGTTGCGCCTGTTTTCGAATCCTAAAATCGACCATTTTCATCAATTTTGGGACACTTTTATACTTTTACGCTGTTTTTCCGTCCCGGATCGTACGTCATGAGCCGCGAAAAGGACGACATCGTAATCCATCACATTTCTATTACCAAATCCCACGGCAACTTTGGCAAGACAACTTAACTTCACATAGAGGCTGGGCCCGCAAATCGAGGGCGCGGGACTTTTGACTAGGTATCCGTTGCTCCGATGCCCATAACTTTTGATCCGTAAGGAGTTACGTGACGCACAGCATACCCTTGGAAAGCTCTCCTAGAGCTCTACGACGGGGGCAGCAAGCCTACTGCGCTGCGCCTATTTTTGGAGCCCAAAATCGAGTGTTTTCAACAGTTTTGGGACACTTTTCTTCTTTTGCGCTGTTTTTCCGTCCCGGATCATACGTCGTGAGCCGTGAAAAGGACGACAACCTAATTTATTACATTTCTATTACCGAATCCCACGGCACCTTGGGCAAGACTCCTTCACTTCACATTGAGGCTAGGCCTGCAAACTGAGGGCGTAGGGCTTGTGACCAGGTATCTGTCGCTCTAGTGCCCTTAACTTTTGATTCGTAAAGAGTTACACAACGCACAACATACCATTGGAAAGCTCTCCGAGAGCTCTACGACGGATGCGGCAATCCTGCTCGGCTGCGCATGTTTTTGGAGCCCAAAATCGAATATCTTCATCATTTTTGGGACACTTATCCTCTTTTACGATATTTTTTTGTCCCGGATCGTACGTCGTGAGCCGCGAAAAGGACGACAACCTAATCCATCACATTTGTATTACCGAATCCCATGGCATCTTGGGCAAGACAACTTCACTTCACGTAGAGGCTGGGCCCGCAAATAGAGGGCGTGGGCCTTGTGACCAGGTATCTGTCGATCCGGTACCCATAACTTTTGATCCGTAAGGAGTTACGCGACGCACAGCATACCGTTGAAAAGCTCTTCAAGTGCTCTACGACGGGGCAACAAGCCTACTCAGCTGCGCCTGTTTTCAAACCCGAAACTCGAACGTTTTCATCAGTTTCGGTACACTTTTCTTCTTTTAAGTTGTTTTTCCGTCCCGGATTGTACGTTGTGAGCCGCGAAAAGGATGACAACCTAATCTATCACATTTCTATTACCGAATCCTATGGCACCTTGGGCTAGAAAACTTCACTTCACGTAGAGGCTGGGCCCGCAAACCGAGTGCGTGGGGCTTATGACTAGGTATCTGTCGCTCCAGTGCCCTTAAATTTTGATCCGTTAAGAGTTACGCAGTGTACAGCATACCGTTGGAAAGCTCTCCGAGAGCTCTACAACGGGGGCGCCAAGCTTGCTCGGCTGCACCTGTTTTCGTATCCCAAAATTGAAAGTTTTCAACTGTTTCGGGATACTTTTCTTCTTTTGCGCAGTTTTTCTGTCCCGGATCGTATGTCGTGAGCCGCGAAAAGAACGATAACCTAATCCATCAAATTTCTATTACCGAATTCCACGGCACCTTGGTCAAGACAACTTCACTTCACATCGAGGCTGGGCCCGCAAACCAAAGGCGTGGGGCTTGTGACCAGGTATCCGTCGCTCCGGTGCCCTTAACTTTTGATCCGTAAAGAGTTACGCGGCGCACAGCATACCGTTGAAAAGCTCTCCGAGAGCTCTACGTCGGGGCCACCAAGCCTGCTCTGCTGCGCCAGTTTTCAAAGCCCAATATTGAACGTTTACATCAGTTTCGGGACTCTTTTATTCTATTACGCTGTTTTTCCGTCATGGATCGTACGTCGTGAGCCGCGAAAAGGACGACAACCTAATCCATCACATCTCTATTACCGAATCCCATGGCACCTTGGGCAAGACAACTTCACTTCACGTTGAGGCTGGGCCCGCAAACTGAGGGCGTGGGGCTTGTGACCAGGTATCCGTCGCTCCGGTGCCCTTAACTTTTGATCTGTAAAGAGTTATGTAGCGGACAGCATACCGTTGGAAAGCTCTCCGACAGCTCTACGACGGGGGCAGAAATCCTATTCGGCTGCGGCTGTTTTCATAGTCCAAAATTGAACATTTTCATCAGTTTCGGGATACTTTTCTTCTTTTGTGCTGTTTTTCCGTCCCGGATCGTACGTCGTGAGCCGCGAAAAGGATGACAACCAAATCCGTCAAATTTCTTTTACCGAATCCCACGGCACCTTAGGCAAGACAACTTCACTTCACGTAGAGGTTGGGCCCGCAAACCGAAGGCGTGGGGCTTGTGACCAGGTATCCGTCGCTCCGGTGCCCTTAACTTTTGATCCGTAAAGAGTTACGCGGCGCACCGCATACCGTTGGAAAGCTCTCCGAGAGCTCTACGATGGGGGCACTAAGCCTGCTCGGCTGCGCCTATTTTTGGAGCCCAAAATTGAACATTTTCATTAGTTTCATGACACTTTTCTTCTTTTGCACTATTTTTCGGTCCCGGATCGTACGTCGTGAGCCGCGAAAAGGACGACAGCCTAATCCATCACATTTCTATTACCGAATCCCATGACACCGTGGGCAAGACAACTTCTTTTCACGTAGAGGCTGGGCCCGCAAGTCGAGGGCGTGGGGCTTATGACAAACTATCCGTCACTCCCGTGCCCATAACTTTTGATCCGTAAGGAGTTACACGATGCACAAGATACCGTTGAAAAGCTCTCCGAGAGCTCTGCGACGGGGGCACCGAGCCTGGTCGGTTGTGCCTATTTTCAAAGCCTATAATCGAACATTTTCATCAGTTTCGGGACACTTTTATACTTTTATGCTGTTTTTCTGTCCCGGATCGTACATCGTGAGCCACGAAAAGGACGACATCCTAATCCATCACATTTCTATTACCAAATCCCACGGCCTCTTTGGCAAGACAACTTCACTTCACGTAGAGGCTGGGCCCGCAAACCGAGGGCGCGGGGCTTCTGACTAGTTATCCGTTGCTCCGATGCCCATAACTTTTGATCCGTAAAGAGTTACGCGGCGCACAGCATACCGTTGGAAAGCTCTCCGAGAGCTCTACGACGGGGGCAGCAAGCCTACTATGCTGCGCCTATTTTTGGTGTCACGCCCCAACCCAACCTATGAAGGTTAGATTAGGGTGTGATCTAAACATTCAAGTCATATCACGTACTTAATTGTTCAAGAGGGTTTAACACTTAACATTTTAGCCTAAACTCCACAAATTCTCCGAAAAATTGGCAGCATAACGACTGTAGTTAGGACCATTTAGTTTGACCTAATTTCTAAATGCCTCAATTATTCCAATCATTAATCCAATTCCATTAAGGACTCCTATTTTGTCTCATCAACCGATATGCCTAGTAGTCTATCTTGAAGGTCTCGTTTGGTTAATAAGCCTAGCATGATAACTATGTCCCGTTTATTTGTCAATTTCTTATCATGCAAGTACCTATTATCTTTTAGTTTACAAATGAGCACCTAAGTGAAATTAGATAGAATTAACTTAGTTGATTGTTCATCTAGTGGTTTAAATGCCTACGGTAACTACTAATTAAGAAAACGAAAGCAAACGACCAAATAAAGAGTTTGTCCGGTTATAGATAGTACAATCCCAAAATTAGACCCAAATTATAACGGGGTCATTTACATCAATAAAATGAATAGTTTGCAATCAAACACAACATCCATATAGCAACCACTTTCAGGCAAAGCACAAAAGCACGTAGTCACTCCAAGGAATTGTCAACAAGCACATTTACTTCAGGTATCTGTTCCAAATCTGCTGTACCTGTGACAAAAAAGAGGGTGAGTCCTTATGAACTCAGCGAGGGGGAACGAGAGATAACGTTTTGAAATCCTTTTTCGGTTAAACTTATGAAAACCCTTTTTTGCAAGCATGAATGTATCACAATTAAGTACAGAACAATAATATAAAAGTAAAGGAACACAATTACCAGTCTTTCCTCCCCGAGGTCCTCTAGGAACCAAGCGAGAGTACTTATACACATAGTGAAAAGGATACGGTTTGATACGTACAGGACTCTAGAGGTAGCTCATACGGGCTCAAGAGGTAGCTCCCACCACATTTAGGTATAGCACTTTCCCCCGCATAGCACTTACTTCCTGTCGTTCAAGTACATTTTCAGTAACAGTCGTTGCGGCCGGCTTCAATCATCCACTTTTCACGCCAAATGGGTGTACTCCGGATGTAACCCGAAATCTTAAGACCCAACTCTCTGAGGAAGTCTAGCCCTCAAGCGAGAGAGGGAATTGGACAATGGTAGTCACGGTTGCACCGGCAAGCCCGATGCCGCCCGGTGTGCGTGAACGCTACCACGCCAGAATAAAAGGTTGCAACCTTGTATGCAATGCACATTTATGACATTTAATATATCACATTAGGAGGACAACAAAGTAGGTTGCCTCTGAGCAGTCATAAGATTGCACATTGACAAGTAAACAAGCGAGGCACGAATAGACAAGTAATTTCACTTGAAAGGCACATGGAGTTATATGAACATTAAACGGGCAGCCATGTACGCACGTAAATTAAGTCATATAACTCAATTCAAAGTCCACGTAATCAAATAATAAGAGTATTCAACATGCAACAACATTTACGTGGGTTTGGATGCAAGAAAGGCTTATTTGTCAACATGCAATGATCAAAATCATACTTAGGGCTATAAGGGCAATTACGGGCAGCCTACTAAACATATAATTACACACAATATCCAAAGGATCAACACTTAGCAAGTTTACCTAGTCACTAGGGTTTCCATTTTGTGCTTTCTCGTGCGAATAAGCCCCAAGTCAACTCAAAATCAATCTCAAGCCAAGCATCAATTAATTCAAACATCCCCAAGTATTCAAAACAGTCCACACAACATCCCAATGCCACAATCCCAAGCATTTAATACCACAAGAGAAGTTACAACAAATTTTCTAAGCATACAACTAAGTGAAACCCTCACTGCAATAGGCTGTTTTCTCACAATCATTAAGAGCAGCAAACAATCTCCAATTCCATTGAATAAGATGTAAAATTAAAGCTTGAGAAATGAAATAAAATCAGAAACAAACCTTGCATCATTTGGAGTTCAGGTCCAATAGTTATAGCCAAAACAGTGGGATTGCACAAAACTGTCCAGATTTGCACACATTTCAATACTTGTCGTTTTTGAGGTCCTTAGGGTCAGATTTAGCCTTAGTCCATTTCTGAAAAAAATGTCCAGAACTGAAAAATTCTAGCAGCACACCAAATTTCATGCATTTTGGACATCATTTACTAAGCTAAAACTGGTTCGTTCTACAAGGTCAGTGCATCTGCCAAAACCTGCTTCATTTTTTTCCAGACTTCCAGATTTGGACAAATTTTAATGATTTGCCATTTTGAGGACTTTAGATTCAAATTTAGCTTTGACATATTTCTGCGAAAAATGTTCAAAACTGGAAAAACTAGTTATGTACCAATTTTCATGCATTTTCAACATCATTTTCCTAGCCAAACTCACCTCGCAACAACAAGACAGAGAGCTGTCACCAAACCCGATTTCATCTATCATCATCTTCAAGCCAAAATCTTGCCATGCATGGTTGTAAAAGCTTATGAACACACATATAACTCAAGTACAGAAGCAAAGACATACATTTAAGAGCATGCATGTTGATTTTTGAAAGATTTTCAAGAAGTTTTAGCCCTCACCTTAGCAAATCAACAAGAAGATGCACAAAACTTTGATGAAGCACAAATTTCTTCTTCTTCCTTGCTTAGCCGAGACTCCAACTCGATTTTCTCTATTTTTCCTAGCTTAGTGGCCAAGTTCTTAGTAGATGCATGTGGTTAGAACAAGAACAAAAGAAATGGAAGCTAGCAAACTCACCAAGGCCGAAATGGTGACTCAAAGAGCTTGCATGTGTGATTCTTGCAACTTAGCTAGCTTGGTCGAGTCTCTTTGCTTGTTGCTTGTCTTGATGCACCATGGAATGATGAAGATGAGCAATGGTAAGATGAAACTCAGCCAAGGCCGAGAGAGAGAGAGAAGAATGAGAGGGAGAGAGAGAAATGTGAGGAGAATGAGAGAAAATGAAAAAAAAATTGATAGCTTTTGCAATTGTTGATGCAAGTGTTCGGCCTTGAGCTTAGCAATTCTGATTTTTATGTCTTCAAGAAGCATTTTGAAATTCCTAGCATGGGCATGGAGCATCTTGTCGAGATTGGGAGTTTTGAGGAGGTGTTTGAGCTAGTTTTTATGCATTTGTGTCATAGAATTGTCATAGTTTGTCTAGGAATTAAATTGAATTAAGCAAGCAAGCACAAAAGCCCACATGGTGGTCGGCCAAGGCATCTAAAAATCTGATTTTTTTGTCATCTTTTGAGCATTATTTAATTGTGTGTTGAAAGTGCAAAAAGAATAAGGAATAAAGAATAAGGAATGTCTAGCTTTTTGTGAGATTTTGTCTTCTAGTGGGTTGAATTAGTAATTTAATAATAGTTAGTGGAATTCGTAAGATTAATTAATGACCTAGTGCTTCGTGTAAGATGCTTTCTTGATTAGCGTGAGGGCACGCTTTCCTAGGTCTAGGGCACGCACTACGAGGTAGGGCACGAACTACGAGACGAACATACGTTTTCCAAGTAAATGCACGCAACCCTAAATGAATGCACGTAATTCAATGCATGGCACACAAAACGAACACAATTCTTAAACCAAGGTCAAGGCACGCAAATCTAGGTTAGGGCACACGAAATGAGGTATCGCACGTAAATCGAAGTTAGGGCACGTAAGTCGAAGATTAGGGCACACAATTCTAGGTCAAGGCACGTATGACGAGGCATGCACGAAAACTAAGACAGAGCATGTAAACCAAGGTTGGTCACATAGTTCTGGGTCTAAGGCACGCACATCGAGATAAAACACGTTATTTGGGGTCGGGCCTCACATCTGGAGCCCAAAATCGAACGTTTTCATCAATTTCGGGACACTTTTCTTCTTTTGCGCTATTTTTTAGTCCCGGATCGTACGTCGTAAGCTGCGAAAAGGACGACTACCTAATCCATCACATTTCTATTACCGAATCCCACGGCATCTTGGGCAAGACTACTTCACTTCACGTAGAGGCTGGGCCTGCAAATCGAGGGTGTAGGGATTGTGACCAGGTATCTGTCGATCCGGTGCCCATAACTTTTGATCCGTAATGAGTTACGTGACGCACAACATATCGTTGAAAAGCTCTCTGAGAGCTCTACGACAGGGGTAGCAAGCCTACTCGGCTGCGCCTATTTTCAAAGCCCAAAATCGAACGTTTTCATCAGTTTCGGGACACTTTTCTTTTTTTACGCTATTTTTCTATCCCGGATCGTACGTCGTGAGCCGCGAAAAGGACGACAACCTAATCCATCACATTTCTATTACCGAATCCCACGGCACCTTGGGCAAGACAACTTCACTTCACGTAGAGGCTGGGCCCACAAACCGAAGGCGTGGGGCTTGTGACCAGGTATCCGTCGCTCTGGTGCCCTTTACTTTTGATTCTAAAAGAGTTACGTAGCGCACAACATACCGTTAGAAAGCTCTCCGAGAGCACTACGACAGGGGCACTAAGCCTGCTCGGCTGCGCTTGTTTTCATAGCCCAAAATCGAACATTTTCATCAGTTTTGGGATATTTTTCTTCTTTTGCACTGTTTTTCCGTCCCGGATCGTACGTCGTGAGCCACGAAAATGACGACAACCGAATCCGTCAAATTTCTTTTACCGAATCCCACGGCACCTTGGGCAAGACAACTTCACTTCACGTAGAGGCTGGGCCCGCAAACCGAGGGCGTGGGGCTTGTGACCAGGTATCCGTCGCTCCGGTGCCCTTAACTTTTGATCCGCAAAGAGTTACGCGGCGCACAGCATACCGTTGAAAAGCTCTCTGAGAGCTCTACGACAGGGGCACTAAGCCTGCTCGCCTGCGCCTATTTTTGGAGCCCAAAATCGAACATTTTCATTAGTTTCAGGACAGTTTTCTTCTTTTGCGCTATTTTTTCGTCTCGGATCGTACGTCGTGAGCTGCGAAAAGGACGACAACCTAATCCATCACATTTCTATTACCGAATCCCATGGCACCGTGGGCAAGACAACTTCACTTCACATAGAGGCTGGGCTCGCAAGTCGAGGGCGTGGGGTTTATGACCAAGTATCCGTCACTCTGGTGCCCATAACTTTTGATCCATAAGGAGTTACGCAGTGCACAACATACCATTGAAAAGCTCTCCGAGAGCTCTACGACGGGGGCACCGATCCTCGTCAGCTGCGCCTGTTTTCAAAACCTAAAATCGAACGTTTTCATCAGTTTCGGTAAACTTTTTTACTTTTACGTTGTTTTTCCGTCCCGGATTGTACATCGTGAGCCGCGAAAAGGATGACATCCTAATCCATCACATTTATATTACCAAATCCCATGGCAACTTTGGCAAGACAACTTCACTTCACGTAGAGGCTGGGCCACCAAACCAAGGGCGCGAGGCTTCAAAATAGGTATCCGTTGCTCCGATGCGCATAACTTTTGATCCGTAAGGAGTTACGCGATGCACATAATATCGTTGGAAAGCTCTCCGAGAGCTCTACGACGAGGGCAGCAAGACTACTTGGCTGCGCCTATTTTTGGAGCCCAAAGTCGAACGTTTTCATCAGTTTCAGGATACTTTTCTTCTTTTGCGCTGTTTTTCCGTCCAGGATTGTACGTTGTGAGCCACGAAAAGGACGACAACGAAATCTATTACATTTCTATTACCGAATCCCATGGCCCCTTGGGCAAGACAACTTCACTTCACATAGTGGCTGGACCCGCAAACCGAGGGTGTGGGGCTTGTGACCAGGTATCCGTTGCTCCGGTGCCCTTAACTTTTGATCCGTAAAGAGTTACGCGACGCACAACATACCGTTGGAAAGCTCTCCGAGAGCTCTACAACGGGGACACCAAGCCCGCTCGACTGCCCCTATTTTTGGAGCCCAAAATCGAATGTGTTCATCAGTTTCGGGATACTTTTCTTCTTTTGTGCAGTTTTTCCGTCCCAGATCGTATGTCGTGAGCCGCGAAAAGAACGACAACCTAATCCATCAAATTTCTATGACTGAATCCCATGGCACCTTGGTCAAGACAACTTCACTTCACGTCGAGGCTGGGCCCATAAACCAAGGGCGTGGGGCTTGTGACCAGGTATCCGTAGTTCCGGTGCCCTTAACTTTTGATCCGTAAAGAGTTACGCGGCACACAGCGTACCGTTGGAAAGCTCTCCGAGAGCTCTACGACGGGGGCACCAAGCCTGCTCTGCTGCACCTGTTTTCAAAGCCCAATATCAAACGTTTTCATCAGTTTCGGGATACTTTTCTTCTTTTACGCTGTTTTTTCGTCATGAATCATACGTCGTGAGCCGCGAAAAGGACGACAACCTAATCCATCACATTTCTATTACAGAATCCCACGACACCTTAGTCAAGACAACTTCATTTCACGTAGAGGCTGAGCCAGCAAATAGATGGCGTGGGGCTTATGACTAGGCATCCGTCGCTCCGGTGCCCATAAATTTTGATCCGTAAGGAGTTACGTGGCGCACAACATACCGTTGGAAAGCTCTCGGAGAGCTCTATGATGGGGTAACAAGCCTGCTCAGATTTGCCTATTTTGGAGCCCAAAATCAAAAGTTTTCATTAGTTTCGGAATACTTTTCTTCTTTTCCTCTATTTTTCCGTCTCGGATCGTACGTCGTGAGTCGCAAAAAGGACGATAACCTAATCCATCACATTTCTATTACCGAATCCCATGGAACCTTGGGCAAGACAACTTCACTTCACGTCGAGGCTGGGCCCGCAAACCGAGGGCATGGGGCTTGTGATCAGGTATCCGTCGTTCCGGTGCCTATAACTTTTGATCCGTAAGGCGTTACGCAGCACACAGCATATCGTTGGAAAGTTCTCATTGAGCTCTACAACTTGGGCATCAAGACTACTCATCTGCGCCTTTTTTTTTACCCCAAATTTGAACATTTTCATCAGTTTCATGACATTTTTCTTCTTTTGCGCTGTTTTTGGGTCCCGGATCGTACGTCGTGAGCCGCGAAAAGGACGACAACCTAATCCATCACATTTCTATTACCAAATCCCACAAAAATTTTGGCAAGACAACTTCACTTCATGTAGAGGCTGGGCCCGCAAACCGAGGTCGCGGGGTTTGTGACCAGGTATCCGTTGCTCCGGTACCCATAACTTTTGATCCGTAAGGAGTTACGCGGTGCACAGTATACCATTGGAAAGCTCTCTGAGAGCTCTACGATGGGGGTAGCAAGCCTACTCGGCTGCACCTATCTTTGGAACCCAAAATCGAACGTTTTTATCAGTTTCGGGACACTTTTCTTCTTTTGCGCTATTTTTTCGTTCCAGATCGTACGTCGTGAGCCGCGAAAAGGACGACAACCTAATCCATCACATTTCTATTACCGAATCCCACGGCACCTTGGGCAAGACAACTTCACTTCATGTAGAGGCTGGGCTCGCAAACTGAGGGCGTGGGGCTTGTAACCAAGTATCCTTCCCTCGGGTGCCCTTAACTTTTGATCCGTAAAGAGTTACGCGTCGCACAGCATACCGTTGGAAAGCTCTCTGAGAGCTCTACGATGGGGGAACAAGCCTTCTCGGCTGTGCCTATTTTGGAGCCCAAAATCAAACGTTTTCATTACTTTTGAGACACTTTTCTTCTTTTCCGCTATTTTTCCGACATGGATCATACGTCATGAGCTGCAAAAAGGACGACAACCTAATACATCACATTTCTATTACCGAATCCCACGGCACCTTGGGCAAGACAACTTCACATCACGTAGAGGCTGGGCCCGTAAACCTAGGGCGTGGGGCTTGTGACCAGGTATCCGTCGCTCCGGTGCCCATAACTTTTGATCCGTAAGGCGTTACGCAGTGCATAGCATATCGTTGGAAAGCTCTCATTGAGCTCTACGATGAAGGCATCAAGCCTACTTGGTTGCGCCTGTTTTTGGAGCCCAAAATTGAACATTTTCATCAGTTTCAGGACACTTTTCTTCTTTTGCGCTGTTTTTAGGTCCCGGATCATACGTTGTGAGTAGCGAAAAGGACGACAACCTAATCTGTCACATTTCTATTACCGAATCCCATGGCAACTTTGGCAAGACAACTTCACTTCACGTAGAGGCTGGGGTCGCAAACCAAGGTCGCAGGGTTTGAGACCAGGTATCCGTTGCTCCGGTACCCATAACTTTTGATCCGTAAGGAGTTACGCGGTGCACAGTATACTGTTGGAAAACCTCTTCGAGAGCTCTACAACGGGGGCAGCTAGCCTACTCGGCTGCGCCTATTTTTGGAACCCAAAATCAAACGTTTTCATCTGTTTCGGGACACTTTTCTTCTTTTGTGCTATTTTTTCATTCCAGATCGTACGTCGAGAGCAGCGAAAAGGATGACAACCTAATCCATCACATTTCTATTACCGAATCCTATGGCACCTTCGAGAAGACAACTTCACTTCACCTAGAGGCTGGGCCCGCAAACCGAGGGCGTGGGGCTTGTGACCAGGTATCTGTCGCTCCAGTGCCTTTAACTTTTGATCCGTAAGTAGTTACGCGGCGCACAACATACCGTTAAAAAGCTCTCCGAGAGCTCTACGACGGGGGCACCTAGCCTACTCGGTTGTGCCTGTTTTCAAAGCCCAAAATCAAACATTTTCATTAGTTTCGGGATACTTTTCTTTTTTTACGCTGTTTTTCTGTCCCGAATCGTACGCCGTGAGCCGCGAAAAGAACGACAACCTAATCCATCATATTTCTATTACTGAATCACATGGCACCTTGGGCAAGACAATTTCAATTCGCATAGAAGCTGGGCCCGCAAACCGAGTTCGTAGGGGCTTGTGACAAGGTATCCGTCGCTGCGGTGCTCTTAACTTTTGATCCGTAAGGAATTATGCAGTGCACAGTATACCGTTGGAAAATCTCTCTGAGAGCTCTACGACGGGGGCAACAAGCCTACTCGGCTGCGCCTGTTTTTGGAACCCAAAATCGAACGTTTTCATCTGTTTCGGGACACTTTTCTTCTTTTGTGCTATTTTTTCATTCCAAATCGTACGTCGTGAGCAGCGAAAAGGATGACAACCTAATCTATCACATTTCTATTACCGAATCCCATGACACTTTGGAGAAGACAACTTCACTTCACGTAGAGGCTGGGCCTGTAAACCGGGGGCTTGGGGCTTGTGACCAAGTATCTGTCGCACCAGTGCCTTTAACTTTTGATCCGTAAGGAGTTACGCGGCGCACAACATACCGTTGAAAAGCTCTCCGAGAGCTCTACGACGGTGGCACCGAGCCTACTCGGCTGTGCCTGTTTTCCAAGCCCAAAATCAAACGTTTTCATCAGTTTCGGGATACTTTTCTTTTTTTACGCTGTTTTTCTATCCCGTATCGTATGTCGTGAGCCGCGAAAAGAACGACAACATAATCCATCACATTTCTGTTATCGAATCCCATAACACCTTGGGCAAGACAACTTCAATTCACGTAGATGCTGGGACCTCAAACTGAGGGGGGGGGGCTTGTGACTAGGTATCCGTTGCTTCGGTGCCCTTAACTTTTGATCCTTAAAGAGTTACACGGGGAACAACATCCAGTTGGAAAGCCCTCCGAGAGCCCTACGACGGGGGCACCAAGACTGCTTGGCTGCACCTGTTTTCAAAGCCCAATATCAAATGTTTTCATCAGTTTCGGGACACTTTTTTTCTTTTACGCTATTTTTTCGTCCCAAATCGTACGTCATGAGCCGCGAAAAGGATGACAACCTAATCCATCACATTTCTATTACCGAATCACAAGGCACCTTGGGCAAGACAACTTCACCTCACGCAGAGGCTGGGCCTACAAACCGTGGTCGTGGGGCTTGCAACCAGGTATCCGTTGCTTCGGTGCCCATAACTTTTGATCCGTAAGGAGTTACGCGGCGCACAGCATACCCTTGGAAAGCTCTCTGAGAGCTCTACGACTTGGGCAAGAAGCCTACTTGGCTGCAACTATTTTCGGAGCCCAAAATCAAACGTTTTCATCAGTTTCGGGACACTTTTCTTCTTTTGCGCTGTTTTTCTGTCCCGGATCGTACGTCGTGAGCTGCGTAAAGGATGACGACCTAATCCATCACATTTATATTGCCGAATCCCACGGCACCTTGGACAAGACAATTTCACTTCGCGTAGAGGCTGGGCCCGTAAATCGAGGGCGTGGGGCTTGTGATCAAGTATCTGTCGCTCCGGTGCCCATAACTTTTGATCTGTAAGGAGTTACGCGGCGCACAACATACCGTTGAAAAGCTCTCCAAGAGCTCTACAACGTGGGCACCGAGCTTGCTTGGCTACGCCTGTTTTCAAAGCCTAAAATTGAACGTTTTCATCAGTTTTGGGACACTTTTCTTCTTTTACGCTGTTTTTTCGTCCCGGATCGTACGTCGTGAGCCGCGAAAAGGACGGCAACCTGATCCATCACATTTCTATTACCGAATCCGACGACACCTTGGGCAAGACAACTTCACTTCACGTAGAGGCTGGGCCCGCAAACCGAGGTCGTGGGGCTTGTGACTAAGTATCTGTCGATCCGGTGCCTATAACTTTTGATCCGTTAGGAGTTATGCGACGCACAACATGCCGTTTAAAAGCTCTCCGAGAGCTCTACAACGGGGGCAGCAAGCCTTCTCGGCTGCACCTATTTTCAAAGCCCAAAATCGATCGTTTTCATTAGTTTCGGGACATTTTGATTCTATTACGTTATTTTTCTATCACGGATCGTACGTCGTGAGCCGTGAAAAGGACAACAATCTAATCCATCACATTTCTATTACCGAATCCCATGGCACCTTGGGCAAGACAACATCACTTCACGTAGCAGCTGGGCCCACAAATCGAGTGCGTGGGGCTTGTGACCAGGTATCCGTCGCTCCGGTGCCCTTTACTTTTGATCCGTAAAGAGTTACGCGGCGCACAACATACCGTTATAAAGCTTTCCGACGGGGACACCAATCCTGCTCGGCTGCGCCTGTTTTCATAGCCCAAAATCGAACATTTTTATCAATTTTGGGATAATTTTCTTCTTTTGCGCTGTTTTTCCGTCCCGGATCATACATCCTAAGCCGCGAAAAGGACGACAACCAAATTCGTCAAATTTCTATTACCGAACCCCACGGTACCTTGGGCAAGACCACTTCACTTCACGTCGAGGATGGGCCCACAAACCGAGGGCATAGGGCCTATTACCAAGTATCTGTCCCTCCGGGGACCTTAACTTTTGATACGTAAAGAGTTACACGGCGCACAGCATACCGTTGGAAAGCTCTCCGAGAGCTCTACGACGCAGACACCAAGCCTGCTCGACTGCGCCTATTTTTGGAGCCCAAAATCGAACGTTTTCATTAGTTTCAGGACACTTTTCTTCTTTTGTGGTATTTTTTTATCCCGGATCGTACGTCGTGAGCCGCGAAAAGGACGACAACCTAGTCCATCATATTTCTATTACCGAATCCCATGGCACCGTGGGCAAGACAACTTCACTTCATGTAGAGGCTGGGCCCGCAAGTCGAGGGTGTGGGGCTTTTGACCAAGTATCCGTCACTCCGGTGCCCATAACTTTTGATCTGTAAGGAGTTACGCGGTGCACAACATACCGTTGAAAAGCTCTCCAAGAGCTCTACGATGGGGGCACCGAGCCTGCTAGGTTGCGCCTGTTTTTGAAGCCTAAAATCGAACGTTTTCATCAGTTTCGGGACACTTTTCTACTTTTACGCTATTTTTCCATCCCGAATCGTACGTCATGAGCCGCGAAAAGGACGACATCCTAATCCATCACATTTCTATTACCAAATCCCACGGCAACTTTGGCAAGACAACTTAACTTCACGTAGAGGCTGGGCCAGCAAATCGAGGGCACGGGGCTTTTGACTAGGTATCCGTTGCTCCGATGCCCATAACTTTTGATCCGTAAGGAGTTACGCGACGCACAACATACCCTTGGAAAGCTCTTCGAGAGCTCTACGACGAGGGTAAAAGTAGAAAAGTTTTGGGACACTTTTCTTCTTTTGCGCTGTTTTTCCATCCCGGATCGTACGTCGTGAGCCATGAAAATGAGGACAACCTAATCTATTCCATTTCTATTACCGAATCGCATGGCATCTTGGGCAAGAAAACTTCACTTCACGTAGTGGCTGGGCCTGTAAACCGAGGGCGTGGGGCTTGTGACCAGGTATCCGTTGCTCCAGTGCCCTTAACTTTTGATCCGTAAAGAGTTACGCGACGCACAGCATACCGTTGGAAAGCTCTCCGAGAGCTCTACGACGAGGGTACCAAGCCTGCTTAATTGCCCCAATTTAGAGCCCAAAATCGAATGTTTTCATCAGTTTTGGGATACTTTTCTTCTTTAACGCTGTTTTTCCGTCCCGGATCGTACGTTGTGAGCCGCGAAAAGGATGACTACCTACTCCATCACATTTCTATTACCGAATCCCACGGTACCTTGGGCAAGACAACTTCACTTTATGTAGAGGATGGGCCCGCAAATCGAGGACGTGGGGCTTGTGACCAAGTATCCGTCGCTCGGGTGCCCATAACTTTTGATCCGTAAGGAGTTACGCGGCGTACAACATATCGTTGAAAAGCTCTCCGAGAGCTCTACCACAGGGGTGCGAGCCTAGTCGGCTGCGCCTATTTTTGGAGTCCAAAATTGAATGTTTTCTTCAGTTTCGGGACACTTTTCTTTGTTTGTGTTATTTTTCCATCACGGATCGTACGTCGTAAGCCGCGAAAAGGACGAGAACCAAATCCAACACATTTCTATTACCGAATCCCACGGCACCTTGGGCAAGACTCCTTCACTTCACGTTGAGGCTGGGCCCGCAAACTGAGGGTGTGGGGCTTGTGACCAGGTATCTGTCGCTCTAGTGCCCTTAACTTTTGATCCGTAAAGAGTTACGCGGCGCACAGCATACCGTTGGAAAGCTCTCCGAGAGCTCTACGACGGGTGCGGCAATCCTGCTCGGCTGCATATGTTTTTGGAGCCCAAAATTGAATATCTTCATCAGTTTTGGGACACTTATCCTCTTTTATGATATTTTTCTGTCCCGGATCGTACGTTGTGAGCCGCGAAAAGGACGACAACCTAATCCATCACATTTCTATTACCGAATCCCACGGCATCTTGGGCAAGACAACTTCACTTCATGTAGAGGCTGGGCCCGCAAATAGAGGGCATGGGCCTTGTGATCAGGTATCTGTCGATCCGGTGCCCATAACTTTTGATCCGTAGGGAGTTACGCGACGCACAGCATACTGTTGAAAAGCTCTCCGAGAGCTCTATGACGGGGCAGCAAGACTACCCAGCTGCGCCTGTTTTCAAACCCCAAACTCGAACGTTTTCATCAGTTTCGGTACACTTTTCTTCTTTTACGCTGTTTTTCCATCCCGGATCGTACGTCGTGAGCCGCGAAAAGGACGACAACCTAATCCATCACATTTCTATTGCCGAATCCCATAGCACCTTGGGCAAGACAACTTCACTTCACGTAGAGGCTGGGCCCGCAAACCGAGTGCGTGGGGCTTATGACTAGGTATCCGTCGCTCCGGTGCCCTTAAATTTTGATCCGTTAAGAGTTACACAGCGTATAGCATACCGTTGGAAAGCTCTCCGAGAGCTCTAAGACAGGGGCACCAAGCTTGCTCGGTTGCGCCTATTTTCGTATCCCAAAATCGAAAGTTTTCAACAGTTTCGAGATACTTTTCTTCTTTTGCGCAATTTTTCTGTCCCGGATCGTATGTCGTGAACCGCGAAAAGGATGATAACCTAATCCATCAAATTTCTATTACCGAATTCCACGGCACCTTGGTCAACACAACTTCACTTTACATCGAGGCTGGGCCCGCAAACCAAGGGCGTGGGGCTTGTGACCAGGTATCCGTCGCATCGGTACCCTTAACTTTTGATCCGTAAAGAGTTACGCGGCGCACAACATACCGTTGAAAAGCTCTCCGAGAGCTCTACGACGGGGGCACCAAGCCTGCTCTGCTGCGTCTGTTTTCAAAGCCCAATATCGAACGTTTTCATCAGTTTCGGGACTCTTTTCTTCTTTTACGCTGTTTTTCCGTCACGGATCGTACGTCGTGAGCCGCGAAAAGGACGACAACCTAATCCATCACATTTCTATTAACGAATCCCATGGCACCTTGGGCAAGACAACTTCGCTTCACGTTGAGGCTGGGCCCGCAAACTGAGGGCGTGGGGCTTGTGACTAGGTATCCGTCGCTCCGGTGCCCTTAACTTTTGATCTGTAAAGAGTTACGCGGCGGACAGCATACCGTTGGAAAGCTCTCCGACAGCTCTACGACGGGGGCAACAATCCTATTCGGCTGCAGCTGTTTTCATAACCCAAAATCGAACATTTTCATCAGTTTCGGGATACTTTTCTTCTTTTGTGCTGTTTTTCCATCCCGAATCGTACGTCGTGAGCCGCGAAAAGGACGACAACCAAATCCGTCAAATTTCTTTTACCGAATCCCACAGTACCTTGGGCAAGACAACTTCACTTCACGTAGAGGTTGGGCCCGCAAACCGAGGGCGTGGGGCTTGTGATCAGGTATCCATCGCTCCGGTGCCCTTAACTTTTGATCCGTAAAGAGTTACGCGGCGCACAGCATACCGTTGGAAAGCTCTCCGAGAGCTCTACGACGGGGGCACTAAGCCTGCTCGGCTGCGCCTATTTTTGGAGTCCAAAATCGAACGTTTTCATTAGTTTCAGGACACTTTTCTTATTTTGCGCTGTTTTTTCATCCCGGATCGTACGTCGTGAGCTGCGAAAAGGATGACAACCTAATCCATCACATTTCTATTACCAAATGCCATGACACCGTGGGCAAGACAACTTCTTTTCACGTAGAGGCTCGGCCCGCAAGTCGAGGGCGTGGGGCTTATGACCAAGTATGCGTCACTCCGGTACGCATAACTTTTGATCCGTAAGGAGTTACGCGGTGCACAATATACCATTGGAAAGGTCTCCGAGAGCTCTACGATGGGGGCAGCCAGCCTGCTCGACTGTGCCTATTTTCAAAGCCTAAAATCAAACATTTTCATCAGTTTCGGGACACTTTTATACTTTTATGCTGTTTTTCTGTCCCGGATTGTACATCGTGAGCTGCGAAAAGGACAACATCCTAATCCATCACATTTCTATTACCAAATCCCACGGCCTCGTTGGCAAGACAACTTCACTTCACGTAGAGGCTGGGCCCGCAAACCGAGGGTGCAGGGCTTCTGACTAGTTATCCGTTGCTCCGATGCCCATAATTTTTGATCCGTAAGGAGTTACGCGGCACACAGCATACCGTTGGAAAGCTCTCCAAGAGCTCTACGACGGGGGCAGCAAGCCTACTATGCTGCGCCTATTTTTGGTGTCACGCCCCAACCCGACCTATGAAGGTTAGACTAGGGTGTGATCTAAACATTCAAGTCATATCACGTACTTAATCGTTCAAGAGGGTTTAACATTTAACGTTTTAGCATAAACTCCACAAATTCTCCAGAAAATTGGCAGCATAACGACTGTAGTTAGGACCTTTTAGTTTGACCTAATTTCTAAACGCCTCAATTATTCCAATCATTAATCCAATTCCATTAAGGACTCCTATTTTGTCTCATCAACCGATATGCCTAGTAGTCTATCTTGAAGGTCTCGTTTGGTTAATAAGCCTAGCATGATAACTATGTCCCGTTTATTTGTCAATTTCCTATCATGCAAGTACCTATTATCTTTTAGTTTACAAATGAGCACCTAAGTGAAATTAGATAGAATTAACTTAGTTGATTGTTCATCTAGTGGTTTAAATGCCTACGGTAACTACTAATTAAGAAAACGAAAGCAAACGACCAAATAAAGAGTTTGTCCGGTTATAGATAGTACAATCCCAAAATTAGACCCAAATTATAACGGGGTCATTTACATCAATAAAATGAATAGTTTGCAATCAAACACAACATCCATATAGCAACCACTTTCAGCCAAAGCACAAAAGCACGTAGTCACTCTAAGGAATCGTCAACAAGCACATTTACTTCAGGTATCTGTTCCAAATCTGATGTACCTGTGACAAAAAAGAGGGTGAGTCCTTATGAACTCAGCGAGGGGGAACGAGAGATAACGTTTTGAAATCCTTTTCCGGTTAAACTTATGAAAACCTTTTTTTGCAAGCATGAATGTATCACAATTAAGTACAGAACAATAATATAAAAGTAAAGGAACACAATTACCAGTCTTTCCTCTCCTAGGTCCTCTAGGAACCAAGCGAGAGTACTTATACACATAGTGAAAAGGATACGGTTTGATACGTACAGGACTCTAGAGGTAGCTCATACGGGCTTAAGAGGTAGCTCCCACCACATTTAGGTGTAGCACTTTCCCCCGCATAACACTTACTTCCTACCGTTCAAGTTCATTTTCAGTAACAGTCGTTGCGGCCGGCTTCAATCATCCACTTTTCACGCCAAATGGGTGTACTCCGGATGTACCCCGAAATCTTACGACCCAACTCTCCGAGGAAGTCTAGCCCCCAAGCGAGAGAGGGAATTGGACAATGGTTGTCACGGTTACACTGGCAATCCCGATACCGCCCGGCGTGCGTGAACGCTACCACACCAGAATGAAAGACTGCAACCTTGTATGCAATGCACATTTATGACATTTAATATATCACATTAGGAGGACAACAAAGTACGTTGCCTCTGAGCAGTCATAAGATTGCACATTGACAAGTAAACAAGCAAGGCATGAATAGACATATAATTTCACTTGAAAGGCACATGGAGTTATATGAACATTAAACGGGCAGCCATGTACGCACGTAAATTAAGTCATATAACTCAATTCAAAGTCCACGTAATCAAATAATAAGACTATTCAACATGCAACAACATTTACGTGGGTTTGGATGCAAGAAAGGCTTATTTGTCAACATGCAATGATCAAAATCATACATAGGGCTATAAGGCAACTACGGGCAGCCTACTATGCATATAATTACACACAATATCCAAAGGATCAACACTTAGCAAGTTTACCTAGTCACTAGCGTTTCCATTTCGTGCTTACCCGTGCGATTAAGCCCCAAGTCAACTCAAAATCAATCTCAAGCCAAGCATCAATTAATTCAAACATCCCCAAGTATTCAAAACAGTCCACACAACATCCCAATGACACAATCCCAAGCATTTAATACCACAAGAGAAGTTACAACAAATTTTCTAAGCATACAACTAAGTGAAACCCTCACTGCAATAGGCTGTTTTCTCACAATCATTAAGACAATCAAACAATATCCAATTCCAGTGAATAAGATGTCAAATTAAAGCTTAAGAAATGAACTAAAATCAGAAACAAACCTTGCATCATTTGGAGTTCAGGTCCAATAGTTATAGCCAAAACAGTGGGATTGCACAAAACTGTCCAGATTTGCACACATTTCAATACTTGTCGTTTTTTATGAAGCACAAATTTCTTCTTCTTCCTTGCTTAGCCGAGACTCCAACTCGATTTTCTCTATTTTTCCTAGCTTAGTGGCCAAGTTCTTAGTAGATGCATGTGGTTAGAACAAGAACAAAAGAAATGGAAGCTAGCAAACTCACCAAGGCCGAAATGCTGACTCAAAGAGCTTGTATGTGATTCTTGCAACTTAGCTAGCTTGGTCGAGTCTCTTTGCTTGTTGCTTGTCTTGATGCACCATGGAATGATGAAGTTGAGCAATGGTAAGATGAAACTCAGCCAAGGCTGAGAGAGAGAGAGAAGAATGAGAGGGAGAGAGAGAAGTGTGAGGAGAATGAGAGAAAATGAAAAAAAAAATTGATAGCTTTTGCAATTGTTGATGCAAGTGTTCGGCCTTGAGCTTAGCAATTCTGATTTTTATGTCTTCAAGAAGCATTTTGAAATTCCTAGCATGGGCATGGAGCATCTTGTCGAGATTGGGAGTTTTGAGGAGGTGTTTGAGCTAGTTTTTATGCATTTGTGTCATAGAATTGTCGTAGTTTGTCTAGGAATTAAATTGAATTAAGCAAGCAAGCACAAAAGCCCACATGGTGGTCGGCCAAGGCATCTAAAAATCTGATTTTTTTGTCATCTTTTGAGCATTATTTAATTGTGTGTTGAAAGTGCAAAAAGAATAAGGAATGTCTAGCTTTTTGTGAGATTTTGTCTTCTAGTGGGTTGAATTAGTAATTTAATAATAGTTAGTGGAATTCGTAAGATTAATTAATGACCTAGTGCTTCGTGTAAGATGCTTTCTTGATTAGCGTGAGGGCATGCTTTCCTAGGTCTAGGGCACGCACTACGAGGTAGGGCACGAACTATGAGATGAACGCACGTTTTCCAAGTAAATGCACGCAACCCTAAATGAATGCACGTAATTCAATGCATGGCACACAAAACGAACACAATTCTTAAACCAAGGTCAAGGCACGCAAATCTAGGTTAGGGCACACGAAATGAGGTATCGCACGTAAATCGAAGTTAGGGCACGTAAGTCGAGGATTAGGGCACACAATTCTAGGTCAAGGCACGTATGACGAGGCATGCACGAAAACTAAGACAGGGCATGTAAACCAAGGTCGGTCACACAGTTCTGGGTCTAAGGCACGCAAATCGAGATAAGACACATTATTCGGGGTCGGGCCTCACATCTGGAGCCCAAAATCGAACGTTTTCATCAGTTTCGGGACACTTTTCTTCTTTTGCGCTATTTTTTAGTCCCGGATCGTACGTCGTAAGCTGCGAAAAGGACGACTACCTAATCCATCACATTTCTATTACTGAATCCCACGGCATCTTGGGCAAGACTACTTCACTTCACGTAGAGGCTGGGCCTGCAAATTGAGGGCGTGGGGATTGTGACCAGGTATTTGTCGATCCGGTGCCCATAACTTTTGATCCGTAATGCGTTACGTGACGCACAACATATCGTTGAAAAGCTCTCTGAGAGCTCTACGACGAGGGCAGCAAGCCTACTCGGCTGCGCCTGTTTTCAAAGCCCAAAATCAAACGTTTTCATCATTTTCGGGACACTTTTCTTCTTTTACGCTGTTTTTCTATCCCAGATCGTACGTCGTGAGCCGCAAAAAGGACGACAACCTAATCCATCACATTTCTATTACCGAATCCCACGGCACCTTGGGCAAGACAACTTCACTTCACGTAGAGGCTGGGCCCTCAAACCGAGTGCGTGGGGCTTGTGACCAGGTATCCGTCGCTCCGGTGCCCTTTACTTTTGATTCGTAAAGAGTTACGCAGCGCACAACATACCGTTGGAAAGCTCTCCGAGAGCTCTAAGATGGGGGCACTAAGCCTGCTCTGCTGCGCCTATTTTCATAGCCCAAAATCGAATATTTTGATCAGTTTCGGGATACTTTTCTTCTTTTGCACTGTTTTTCCGTCACGGATCGTACGTCGTTAGCCGCGAAAAGGACGACAACCAAATTCGTCAAATTTCTTTTACCAAATCCCACGACACAACATACCGTTGAAATGCTCTCCGAGAGCTCTACGACGGGGGCAGCAAGCTTAATCGGCTGCGCCTGTTTTCAAAGCCCAAACTCAAACGTTTTCATTAGTTTTGGGACACTTTTCTTCTTTTCCGATATTTTTCCGTCCCGGATCGTATGTCGTCAGCCGCAAAAAGGACGACAACCTAATCCATCACATTTCTATTACCGAATCCCACGGCACCTTGGGCAAGACAACTTCACTTCACCTAGAGGCTGGGCCCGCAAACCGAGGACGTAGGGCTTGTGACCAAGTATCCGTCGCTCTGGTGCCCATCACTTTTGATCCGTAAGGCGTTACGCAGCACACAGCATATCGTTGGAAAGCTCTCATTGAGTACTACGACGGAGGCATCAAGCCTACTCGGCTGCGCTAGTTTTCGGTGCCCAAAATTGAACATTTTCATCAGTTTCAAGACACTTTTCTTCTTTTGCGCTGTTTTTGGGTCCCGAATCGTAGGTCGTGAGTCGCGAAAAGGACGACAACCTAATCCATCATATTTCTATTACCGAATCCCATGGCAACTTTGGCAAGACAAGTTCACTTCACGTAGAGGCTGGGCCCGCAAACCGAGGGTGTGGGGCTTGTGACCAGGTATCCGTTGCTCCAGTACCCATAACTTTTGATCTGTAAAGAGTTACGCAGTGCACAGTATACCGTTGGAAAGTTCTCCGAGAGCTCTATGACGGGGGCAGCAAGCCTGCCCGGCTGCGCCTGTTTTTGGAACACAAAATCGAACGTTTTCATCAGTTTCGGGACACTTTTCTTCTTTTACGCTATTTTTTAATTCTGGATCGTACGTCGTGAGCCGGAAAAAGGACGACAACCTAATCCATCACATTTCTATTACCGAATCCCATGGCACTTTGGGCAAGACAACTTCACTTCACGTAGAGGCTGGGCCAGCAAACCGAGGGCGTGGGGCTTATGACCAGGTATCCGTCGAGCCGGTGCGCTTAACGTTTGATCCGTAAAGAGTTTCACGTCGCACAGCATACCGTTGGAAAGCTCTCTGAGAGCTCTACGATGGGGGCACCAAGCATGCTCTGCTGCGACTATTTTTGGAGCCCAAAATTGAACATTTTCATCAATTTTGGGACAGTTTTCTTCTTTTGCGCTGTTTTTTCATCCTCGATCGTACGTCGTGAGCTGCGAAAAGGATGACAACCTAATCCATCACATTTCTATTACCGAATCCCACGGCACTTTAGGCAAGACAACTTCAGTTCACATAGAGGCTAGGCCCGCAAATCGAGGGCGTGGGGCTTGTGACCAAGTATCTGTCGCTCCGGTGCCCATAACTTTTGATCCATAAGGAGTTACGCGGCGCACAACATACCGTTGAAAAGCTCTCTAAGAGCTCTACGACGGCGGCACCGAGCCTACTTAGCTACTCCTGTTTTCAAAGCCCAAAATCAAACGTTTTCATCAGTTTCGGGACACTTTTCTTCTTTTACGCTGTTTATCTGTCCCGGATCGTACGTCATGAGCCGCGAAAAGAACGACAACCTAATCCATCACATTTCTATTACTGAATCCCATGGCACCTTGGGCAAGACAGCTTCACTTCATGTAGAGGCTGGGCCCGCAACCGAGTGTGTGGGGCTTGTGACCAGGTATCCGTCGCACCAGTGCCCTTAACTTTTGATCCGTAAAGAGTTACACGGCGCACAACATACCGTTGGAAAGCTCTTGGAGAGCTCTACGACGGGGGCAGCAAGCTTGCTTGGCTGCGCCTATTTTCGGAGCCCAAAATTGAACATTTTCATCAGTTTCCGGATACTTTTCTTCTTTTGCGCTATTTTTTCGTCCCGGATTATACGTTGTGAGCCGCGAAAAGGACGACAACTTAATCCATCACATTTCTTTTACCTAACTCGATGGCACCTTGGGCAAGACAATTTCAATTCACGTAGAGGTTGGGCCCGCAAACCGAGGGCGTGGGGCTTGTGACCAGGTATCCGTCACTCCGGTGCCCTTAACTTTTGATCAGTAAAGAGTTATGCGGCGAACATCATACCGTTGGAAAGCTCTCCGAGAGCTCTATGACGGGGGCACCAAGCCTGCTCAGCTGCGGCTATTTTTGGAGCCCAAAATCGATCGTTTTCATTAGTTTCAGGATACTTTTCTTCTTTTGCGCTGTTTTTCCGTCCCGAAACGTATGTCGTGAGCCGTGAAAAGGACGACAACCTAATCCATCACATTTCTATTACTGAAAACCACGGCACCTTGGGCATGACAACTTTACTTCACGTAGAGGCTGGGCCTGCAAATCGAGGGCGTGGGGCTTGTGACCAACTATTCGTCGCTCCGGTGCCCATAACTTTTGATCCGTAAGGAGTTAGGGGGCGCACAACATACCGTTTAAAAGCTCTCCGAGAGCTCTATGACGGGGGTACCGAGCCTACTCGGCTGTGCCTATTTTCAAAGCCCAAAATCAAAAGTTTTCATCAGTTTCGGGACCCTTTTCTTTTTTTACGCTGTTTTTCTGTCCCGGATCGTACGCCGTGAGCAGCGAAAAGAACGACAACCTAATCCATCACATTTCTATTACCGAATCCCTTGGCACCTTGGGCAAGACAACTTCACTTCACGTAGAGGCTAGGCCCGCAAACCGAGTGCGTGGGGCATGTGACCAGGTATCCGTCGCTCTGATGCCCTTAATTTTTGATCCGTAAAGAGTTACGCGGTGCGCAGCATACCGTTGGAAAGCTCTCCTAGAGCTCTAGGATGGGAGCACCAAGCCTGCTCGGCTGCGCCTATTTTCAAATCCCAACATCGAACGTTTTCATCAGTTTCGGGACACTTTTCTTCTTTTACATTGTTTTTCTGTCCCGGATCGTACCATATGAGCTGTGAAAAGGATTACAACCTAATCCATCACATTTCTATTACCGAAACCCATGGCACCTAGGGCAAGACAACTTTACTTCACGTAGTGGCTGGGCCCGCAAACCGATGGCGCGGAGCTTGTGACCAGGTATCCGTCGCTTAGATGCCCTTAACTTTTGATCCGTAAAGAGTTACGCAGTGCACAACATACAGTTGGAAAGCTCTCTGAGAGCTTTACGACGGGGGCACCAAGCCTGCTCGGCTGCGCCTATTTTCAAAGCCCAACATCGAACGTTTTCATCAGTTTCGGGACACTTTTCTTCTTTTACGCTGTTTTTCCATCTCGGATTGTACGTCATGAGCCGCGAAAAGGATGAGAACCTAATCCATCACATTTCTATTACCGAATCCCACGGCACCTTGGGCAAGACAACTTCACTTCACGTAGAGGCTGGGCCCGGAAATAGAGGGCGTGGGGCTTGTGACCAGGCATCCGTCGCTCCGGTGCCTTTAACTTTTGATCCGCAAAGAGTTACGCGGCGCACAACATACTGCTGGAAAGCTCTCTGAGAGCTCTACGACGGGGGAACAAGCCTGCTTCGTTGTGCCTATTTTCAGAGCCCAAAATCAAACGTTTTCATTAGTTTCGGGACACTTTTCTTATTTTTTGCTCTTTTTTCGTCCCGGATCATATGTCGTGAGCCCCAAAAAGGATAAAAACCTAATCCATCACATTTCTATTACCGAATCCCACGGCACCTTGGGCAAGACAACTTTACCTCACGTAGAGGCTGGGCCCGCAAACCGAGGGCATGGGGCTTGTAACCAGGTATCCGTCGCTCCGGTGCCCATAACTTTTTATCTGTAAGGAGTTACGCTGCGCACAACATATCGTTGGAAAGTTCTCCGAGAGCTCTACGACGGAGGCATGAAGCCTCCTCAGTTGCTCTTGTTTTCGGACCCCAAAATTGAACATTTTCATCAGTTTCATGACACTTTTCTTCTTTTGCGTTATTATTTGGTCCCGGATCGTACGTCGTGAGCCGTGAAAAGGACGACAACCTAATCCATCACATTTCTATTACCGAATCCCACGGCACCTTGGGCAAGACTACTTCCCTTAACATAGAGGCTGGGCCCTCGAACCGAGGGCGTGGGGCTTGTGACCACGTATCCGTCGCTCCGGTGCCCTTAACCTTTGATCCGTAAAAAGTTACGCGGCGTACAGCATACCGTTGGAAAGCTCTCCGAGAGCTCTACGATGCGGGCACCAAGCCTGCTCGACTGCGAGTGTTCTTGGAGCCCAAAATCGAACATTTTCATCAGTTTTTGGATACTTTTCTTCTTTTGCGCTATTTTTTCATCCCGGATCGTACGTCTTGAGACGCGAAAAGGACTACAACCTAATCCTTCACATTTCTATTACCAAATCCCATGGCACCTTGGGCAAGACAACTTCACTTCACGTAGAGGCTGGGCCCGCAAACCGAGGGCGTGGGGCTTGTGACCAGATATCCGTCGCTCCGGTGCCCATAACTTTTTATTTGTAAGGAGTTACGCTGCGCACAACATATCGTTGGAAAGCTCTCCGAGAGCTCTACGACGGGAGCATCAAGCCTCCTCGGTTGCGCCTGTTTTCGGAGCCCAAAATTGAACATTTTCATTAGTTTCATGACACTTTTCTTCTTTTGCGTTATTATTTGGTCCCGGATCGTACATCGTGAGCCGTGAAAAGGATGACAACCTAATCCATCACATTTTAATTACCGAATCCCACGGCACCTTGGGCAAGACAACTTCACTTCACGTAGAGGCTGGGCCCTCAAACCGAGGGCGTGGGGCTTGTGACCACGTATCCGTCGCTCCGGTGCCCTTAACTTTTGATCCGTAAAGAGTTACGCGGCGTACAACATACCGTTGGAAAGCTCTCTAAGAGCTCTACGATACGGGAACTAAGCCTGCTCGACTGCGAGTATTTTCGGCTCCCAAAATCGAACATTTTCATCAGTTTTGGAATACTTTTCTTCTTTTGCGCTATTTTTTCGTCCCGGATCATACGTCTTGAGCCGCGAAAAGGACAACAACCTAATCCATTTCTATTACCGAATCCCACGGCACCTTGGGCAAGACAACCTCACTTCACGTAGAGGCTGGGCCCGCAAACCGAGGGTGTGGGGCTTGTGACTAAGTATCCGTCGCTCCGGTGCCCTTAACTTTTGATCCGTAAAGAGTTACGCGACGCACAGCATACCGTTGGAAAGTTCTCCGAGAGCTCTACGATGTGAGCAACGACCTTGCTCAGCTGCACCTGTTTTCAAAGCCCAAAATCGAACGTTTTCATCTTTTTCAGGATACTTTTCTTCTTTTACGCTATTTTTTCGTCCCGGATCGTACGTCGTGAGCCGCGAAAAGGACGACAACCTAATCCATTTCTTTTCCCGAATCCCACGGCACCTTGGGCAAGCCAACCTCACTTCACGTAGAGGCTAGGCCCGCAAACCGAGGGTGTGGGGCTTGTGACTATGTATCAGTGGCTCCGGTGCCCTTAACTTTTGATCCGTAAAGAGTTATGCGACGCACAGCATACCGTTGGAAAGTTCTCCGAGAGCTCTACGATGTGAGCAACGACCTTGCTCAGCTGCACCTGTTTTCAAAGCCCAAAATCGAACGTTTTCATCTTTTTCAGGATACTTTTCTTCTTTTACGCTATTTTTTCGTCCCGGATCGTACGTCGTGAGCCGCGAAAAGGACGACAACCTAATCCATCACATTTCTATTACCGAATCCCACGGCACCTTACGCAAGACAACTTCATTTCAGGTAGAGGCCGGGCCCGCAAACCGAGGGTGTGGGGCTTGTGACCAGGTATCCGTTGCTCCGGTACCCTTAACTTTTGATCCGTAAAGAGTTACGCGGCGCACAACATACCGTTAGAAAGCTCTCCGAGAGCTCTACAATGGAGGCAATGAGCTTGCTTGGCTGCGCCTGTTTTCAAAGCCCAAAATCTAACGTTTTCATCAGTTTCGGGACACTTTTCTTCTTTTACGCTGTTTTTCAGTCTCGGATCGTACGTCGTGAGCCGCAAAAAGGACGATAACCTAATCCATCACATTTCTATTATCGAAT
Source organism: Ehretia macrophylla (assembly GCA_037974665.1). NCBI lineage: Eukaryota > Viridiplantae > Streptophyta > Magnoliopsida > Boraginales > Ehretiaceae > Ehretia > Ehretia macrophylla. The sequence goes on from CM075764.1 coordinate 55,528,479, forward strand.
CCCACAGCACCTTGGGCAAGACAACTTCACTTCACGTAAAGGCTGGACCCGCAAATCGAGGGCGTGGGGCTTGTGACCAAGTATCCGTCGCTCCAATGCCTATAACTTTTGACCCGTAAGGAGTTACACGGCGCACAACATACCGTTGAAAAGCTCTCCGAGAGCTCTACGACTGGGGCACCGAGCCTACTCGGCTGCGCTAGTTTTCAAAGCCCAAAATCAAATGTTTTCATCAGTTTCAGGACACTTTTCTTTTTTTACGCTATTTTTCTGTCTCGGATCGTACGCCGTGAGCCGCAAAAAGAACGGCAACCTAATCCATCACATTTCAATTACCGAATCCCATGGCACCTTAGGCAAGACAACTTCACTTCATGTAGAGTCTAGGCCCGAAAACCGAGTGCGTGGGGCTTGTGACCAGGTATCCGTCGCTCCGGTGCCCTTAACTTTGATCTGTAAAGAGTTACGCGGCGCACAGTATACCGTTGGAAAGCTCTCCAAGAGCTCTACGACGGGGGTAGCAAACCTGCTTTGCAGCGCCTATTTTCGGAGCCCAAAATCGATCGTTTTCATCAGTTTCGGGATACTTTTCTTCTTCTGTGCTGGTTTTTCATCTCGGATCGTATGTCCTGAGCCGCGAAAAGGATGACAACCTAATCCACAACATTTCTATTACCTAATTTCACGGCACCTTGGGCAAGATAACTTCACTTCACGTAGAGGCTAGGCCAGCAAACCGAGGTCGTGGGGCTTGTGACTAAGTATCCGTCGCTCCGGTGCCCTTAACTTTTGATCCGTAAAGAGTTACGCGGCGCACAGCATACCGTTGGAAAGCTTTCTGGGAGCTCTACGACAGGGGTAACAAGCCTGCTCGGTTGCGCCTATTTTTGCAGCCCAAATTTGAACATTTTCATCAGTTTCGAGATATTTTTCTTCTTTTACGTTGTTTTTTCATCCCGGATCGTATGTCGTGAGCCGCGAAAAGGACGACAACCTAATCCATCACATTTCTATTAACGAATCCCATGGCACCTTGCACAAGACAACATCACTTCACGTAGTGGCAGGGCCAGCAAACCGAGGGCGCGGGGCTTGTGACCAGGTATCCGTCGCTCCGGTGCCTTTAACTTTTCATCCGTAAAGAGTTACGTGGCGTACAACATACTATTGGAAAGCTCTCCGAGAGCTCTATGATGGGGGCACCAAGCCTGCTTGGCTGCGCCTGTTTTTAAAGTCCAATATCGAACATTTTCATCAGTTTCTGGACAATTTTCTTTTTTTACGCTATTTTTTCGTTACGGATCGTACGTCATGAGCCGTGAAAAGGACGACAACCTAATCCATCACATTTCTATTACCGAATTCCACGGCACCTTGGGCATGACAACTTCACTTCACGTAGAGGCTAGGCCCGCAAACAGAGGGCGTGGGGCTTGTAACCAGGTATCCGTCGCTCCGGTGCCCTTAACTTTTGATCCGCAAAGAGTTACGCGGCGCGCAGCATACTGCTGGAAAGCTCTCTGAGAGCTCTACGACGGGGGAACAAGACTACGACGGGAGCCCAGAATTGAACATTTTCATCTGTTTCAGGACACTTTTCTTCGTTTGCGTTATTTTTTGGTCCCGGATCGTACGTCGTGAGCATCGAAAAGGACGACAACCTAATCCATCACATTTCTATTACCGAATCCCACGGCAACTTTAGCAAGACAACTTCACTTCACGTAGAGGCTGGGCACGCAAACCGAGGGTGCGGGGCTTGTGACTAGGTATCCGTTGCTCCGGTGCCCATAACTTTTGATCCGTAAGGAGTTACGTGCCGCACAACATACCGTTCGAAAGTTGTCTGATTGCTCTACGACAGGGAAAGTAAGCCTACTCGGCTGCGCCTGTTTTTGGAGCCCAAAATCGAACGTTTTCATCAGTTTTGGGATACTTTTCTTCTTTAGCAATGTTTTTCCGTCCCGGATCGTACGTCGTGAGCCGTGAAAAGGACGACAACCTAATCTATCACATTTCTATTATCGAATCCCACGGTACCTTGGGCAAGACAACTTTACTTCACGTAGAGGCTGGGCCCGCAAACCGAGGGCGTGGGGCTTGTGACCAAGTATCCGTCGCTCCGGTGCCCTTAACTTTTGATCCGTAAAGCGTTACGTGGTGCACAACATACCGTTGGAAAGCTCTCTGAGAGCTCTACCATGGGGGCACCAAGCCTGCTCGACTGCGAGTGTTTTTAGAGCCCAAAATCGAACATTTTCATCAGTTTTGGGATACTTTTCTTCTTTTGCACTGTTTTTTGGTCCCGGATTGTACGTTGTGAGCCGCGAAAAGGACGACAACCTAATCCATCATATTTCTATTACTGAATCCCATGGCACCTTCGGGAAGACAACTTCACTTCACGTAGAGGATGGGCCCACAAACCGACGGTGTGGGGCTTGTGACCAGGCATCCGTCGCTCCGGTGCCCTTAACTTTTAATCCGTAAAGAGTTACGCGGTGCACAACATACCGTTGGAAGGCTCTCCGAGAGCACTACGACGGGGGCAACGAGCTTGCTCGGCTGCGCTTATTTTCAAAGCCCAAAATCGAACGTTTTCATCAGTTTTGGGACAGTTTTCTTCTTTTACGCTGCTTTTTTATCTCGGATCGTACGTCGTGAGCCGCGAAAAGGAAGACAACCTAATCTTTCACATTTCTATTACCGAATCCCTTGGCACCTTGTGTCACGCCCCAACCCGACCTATAGAGGCTAGACTAGGGGGTGAGGTAATCATTATCGTTATTTTACGTCCTTAACTATTTCACTATGATTATTGCTTAACGTTAGCCTAGAACTCCAAAAGTTTTTCCGGAAAACCGCCAGCATAACGGCTGTATTTAAGCCCTTTTAGTTTGACCTAATTTCTAAACGTCTCAATTATTTCAATCATTAATCCAATTTCATTAAGGACTCCTATTTTGTCATCAACTGTTATGCCTACTAGTCTACCTTGAAAGTCTCGTTTGGTTAATAAGCCTAACATGATAACTATGTTTCGTTTATTTGTCAATTTCCTATCATGCAAGTACCTATTATCTTTTAGTTTACAAATGATCACCTAAGTGAAATTAGATAGAATTAACTTAGTTGATTGTTCATCTAGTGGTTTAAATGCCTACGATAACTACTAATCAAGAAAACGAAAGCAAACAACCAAATAAAGAGTTTGTCTGGTTATAGATAGTACAATCCAAAATTAGACCCAAATTACAACGGGGTCAATTACATCAACAAAATGAAGAGTCCGAAAATAAACACAACATCCCAAATAGCATCGCATCCATGTTCACGAAAAGCACGCAATGCACATAGTTGTTCCAAAGGTTCATCAACTAGCACATTTCCTTCGGGTACCTGTTCCTGGTCTTCTTCACCAGAGATGATAAAAGAGGGTGAGTCCTTATGAACTCAGCGAGAGGGAACGAGAAATACGTTTTGAAACTCTTTTTTCGGTTAACTTATGAAAACTCTTTTTGCAAGCATGACATATATCACAAGTAGGTACATAATGTAATGTAAAAGTAAAAGAACACAATTACCCGTCTTTTCTCCCCGAGGTCCTCTAGGAACCAAACAAGAGTACTTATACACATAGTGAAAAGGATACGGTGAGCTTTTGCTCTCAGTTCATGTCAGTATCAGTTGTTGCTGCCGACTTCAAATCATCCCCTTATCACGCCAAATAGGTGTACTCCGGATGTACCCCAAAATCCTACGACCCAACTCTCCGAGGAAGTCTAGCCCCCAAGCGCGAGAGGGAATTGGACAATGGTAGTCACGGTTGCACCGGCAAGCCCGATGCCGCCCGGTGTGCGTGAACGCTACCACGCCAGAATGAAAGGTTGCAACCTTGTATGCAATGCACATTTATGACATTTAATATATCACATTTGGAGGTCAACAAAGTAGGTTGCCTCCGAGCAGTCATAAGATTGCACATTGACAGGTAAACAAGCGAGGCACGATATGACAGGCAGTTCACTTGAAAAGTACATCGAGTTATATGAATATTAAACGGGCAGCCATGTAACGCATGTAAATCAAGTCATATAACTCATTTCAAAGTTCACGTAATCAAATAATAAGATTACTCATCATGCAACGACATCTACGTGGGACCGGGTGCAAGAAAGGCCTACTTGTCAACATGTAATCATCGAAATCATGTTTAGGGCTATGAGGGCAACTACGGGCAGCCTACTAATTACATAATCAAACACAATATCCAAAGGATCAACACTTAGCGAGTTTACCTAGTTACTAGGGTTTCAATCCGTGCTTACCCGTGCGATTAAGCCCCAAGTCATCTCATAATTAAGCTCAAGCCATACATTGATTAATTCAAACACCCTCAAGCATTCAAAACAGTCCACACAACATCCAAATGCCACAATCCCAAGCATTTAATACCACAAGGGAAGCTACATTAATTTTCTAAGCATATCAATAGGTGAAACCCTCACTGCAATGGACTGTTTTCTCACGATCATTAAGACAAGCAAACAATCTCCAATTCCAGTGAACAAGATGTCAATTTAAAGCTTAAGGAGTGAACTAAATTCAGAAACAAACCTTACATCATTTGGAGTTCGGGTTCAAGAGTTATAGCCAAAATAGTGAGACTATACAAAACTGTCTAGATTTGCACACATTTCAATACTTGTAGTTTTTTAGGGCCTTAGGGTCAGATTTAGCCTTAGTGCATTTCTGACAAAAATGTCCAGAACGGAAACATCTAGCTGCACACCAAATTTCATGCATTTTGGATGTCATTTACTAAGTCAAAACTGGTTCGTTCTACAAGGTCAGTGAATCTGCCAAAACCTGCTTCATTTTTCCCGACTTTCCAGATTTGGACACATTTTGATACTTAGCCATTTTGAGGACCTTAGAGTCGAAATTAGCTTTGGCCTATTTATGTGTAAAGTGTTCAGAACTGGAAAAACTAGTAACCTACCAATTTTCATGCATTTTCAACATCTTTTACCTGGCCAAAATCACCTCGCACCAACAAGGCAGAAGGCTGTCACATACCCGATTTCGTCTATCATCACATTCTAGCCAAATATCTTGCCATGCATGTTTACAAAAGCTCATGAACACACATATATCACAAGTACAGAAGTAAAGATAGACATTTAAGGGCATGCATGTGGTTTTTTGAAAGATTTTCAAGAAGTTTTAGCCCTCACCTTAGCAAGACAACAAAGATGATGCACAAACTCTTGGTGAAGCACAAAGTTGATCTTTTCCTTGCTTAGCCGAGAGACCACTTGGGATTTCTATAATTTCCTAGTTAAGTTACCATGTTCTTAGTAGGTGCATGTGGTTAGAACAAGAAGAAAAGAAATGGAAGCTAACAAACTCACCTAAACTGAAATGGTTGTGCTAGAGGCTTGCATGTGTGCTTCTTTGCTCCTAGTTTTGTTTGGTTGAGCTCCTAAGCTTCTTGCATGTCTTGATGAACCATTGAGTGATGAAGTTAAGCTATGGAGTGTGGAAACTCAGCCAAGGCTGAGAGAGAGAGAGAAGAATGAGAGAAAGTGAGAGAAATGTGAGAAAGAAAGAAAGAATGAAGGAAAAATGAAAGGCTTTGAAGAAATTGATGCATATGTCGGCCTAGGGCCTTGCAAATTCAGATTTTTGTGTCTTCAAGGAACATTTTTGAATTGTCTAGTATGGCAAGAAGATGGGTCGAAAATGGTGCATTGGGGAGGGTTTTGGGTTAAATTTTTTTATGCATTGTGTCATTAAATTGTCATAGAATGTTTGGGGAATAAATTTTGAAATTGGATTGCATGCACAGAGCTCCTAGTGGTCGGCCAAGGCTTATGCAAAATCTGAATTTTTGTCTTGGTTATGCAATATTTAATTGTGTGTTTGGGATATGCAAAGAATAAAGAATAAGGAATAAAGAATGTCTAGCTTTCTGTGAGATTTTGTCTTCTAGTGGGTTGAATTAGCAATTTAATATTAGTTAGTGGAGTTTGTAAGATTAATTAATGATCTAGTGCTTTGTGTAAGATGCTTTCTTGATTAGCGTGAGGGCACGCTTTCTTAGGTTTAGGTCACGCACTACGAGGCAAGGCACAAACTACGAGACGAATGCACGTTTCCCAAGTAAATGCACGCAACCCTAAATGACGGTACGTAATTCAATGCAAGGCACACAAAACGAAACACAATTCTTAAACCTAGGTCACGGCACACAAATCTAGGTTAGGGCACACGAAACGAGGTATCGCACATAAATTGAGGTCGGGCCTCACATCTTGGGCAAGACAACTTCACTTCACGTAGAGGCTGGGACCGCAAATCGAGGGCGTGGGGCTTGTGACCAAGTATCCGTCGCTCCAGTGCCCATAACTTTTGATCCGTAAGGAGTTACACGGCGCACAACATACCGTTGGAAAGCTCTCCAAGAGCTCTACGACGGCGGCAGCAAGCCTGCTCGGCTGCGCCTATTTTCGGAGCCCAAAATCGAACGTTTTCATCAATTTCAGTATACTTTTATTCTTTTGCGCTGTTTTTTCATCCCGGATCGTATGTCGTGAGCCGCGAAAAGGACGACAACCTAATCCATCACATTTCTATTACCGAATCTCACGGCACCATAGGAAAGACAACTTCACTTCACGTAGAGGCTAGGCCAGCAAACCGAGGTCGTGGGGCTTATGACCAGGTATCCGTCGCTTCGGTGCCCTTAACCTTTGATCCGTAAAGAGTTACGCGCCGCACAGCATACCGTTGGAAAGCTTTCCGAGAGCTCTACGATGAGGGCAGCAAGCCTACTCGGTTGTTCCTATTTTTGGAGCCCAAAATTGAACATTTTCATCAGTTTCGGGATACTTTTCTTCTTTTGCGCTGTTTTTTCATCCCGGATCATACGTCGTGAGCCGCGAAAAGGACAACAACCTACTCCATCACATTTCTATTACCGAATCCCACGGCACCATAGGAAAGACAACTTCACTTCACGTAGAGGCTGGGCCCGCAAACCGAGTGTGTGGGGCTTGTGACCAGGTATCCGTCACTCCGGTGCCCTAAACTTTTGATCCGTAAAGAGTTACGCGGCGCACAGCACACCTTTGGAAAGCTCTCCGAGAGCTCTACGACAGGGGCACCAAGCCTGCTCGGCTGCGCCTATTTTTAGAGCCCAAAATCGAACATTTTCATTAGTTTTGGGATACTTTTCTTCTTTTGCACTGGTTTTTTGTCCCGGATCGTACGTCGTGAGCCGCGAAAAAGATGACAACCTAATCCATCACATTTTTATTACTGAATCCCATGGCACCTTGAGCAAGGCAACTTCACTTCACGTAAAGGCTGGGCCCGTAAAACGAGGGTGTGGGGCTTGTGACTAGGTATTCGTCGCTCCGGTACCCTTAACTTTTGATCCGTAAAGAGTTACGCGGCGCACAGTATACCATTGGAAAGCTCTCCGAGAGCTCTACGACGGGGACAACGAGCCCGCTCGACTGCGCCTATTTTCAAAGCCCAAAATCGAAAGTTTTCATCAGTTTTGGGACACTTTTCTTCTTTGACGCTATTTTTCCGTCCCGGATCGTACGTCGTGAGCCGCAAAAAGGACGACAACCTAATCCATCACATTTCTATTACCGAATCCTACGGCACCTTAGGCAAGACAACTTCACTTCACGTAGAGGCTGGGCCCGCAAACCGAGTGCATAGGGCTTATGACCAGGTGTCCGTCGCTCCGGTGCACTTATCTTTTGATATGTAAAGAGTTACGCGGCACACAGCATACCGTTGGAAATCTCTCCGAGAGCTCTACGACGAGGGCCGCAAGCCTACTCGGCTGTGCCTGTTTATTGATCCCAAAATCAAACATTTTCATCAGTTTCGGGACACTTTTATGCTTTTGCAATGTTTTTGGGTCCCGGATCGTATGTCGTGAGCCGCGAAAAGGATGGCAACCTAATCCATCACATTTCTATTACTGAATCCCAAGAAACCTTGGGCAAGACAACTTCACTTCACGTAGAGGCTGGGCCCGCAAAACGAGGGCTTGGGGCTTGTGACCAAGTATCCGTCGCTCCGGTGCCCTTAACTTTTGATCCGTAAAGAGTTACGCGGCACACAGCATACCGTTGGAAAGCTCTCCGAGAGCTCTACGACTGGGGCACCATGCCTGCTCGGCTGTGCCTATTTTTGGAGCCAAAAATCAAACGTTTTCATCAATTTCGGGATACTTTTCTTCTTTTGCGCTATTTTTTAATCCCATATCGTACGTCGTGAGCCGCAAAAAGGACGACAACCTAATCCATCACATTTCTATTACCGAATCCCATGGTACCTTAGGCAAGACAACTTCACTTCACGTAGAGGTTGGGCCCGCAAATCGAGGGCATGGGGCTTGTGACCAAGTATCCGTCGCTCCGGTGCCCATAACTTTTGATCCGTAAGGAGTTACGCGGCGTATAACGTACCGTTGAAAAGCTCTCCAAGAGATGTACGACGGGGGCACCGAGCCTGCTCCACTGCGCCTATTTTCAAAGCCCAAAATCAAACATTTTCATCAATTTCGAGACACTTTTCTTCTTTTACGCTATTTTTCTGTCCCGGATCGTAAGTCGTGAGCCGCGAAAAGGACAACAACCTAATCCATCATATTTCTTTTACTGAATCCCACGGCACCTTGGGCAAGACAACTTCACTTCACGTAGAGGCTAGGCCAGCAAACTGAGGTCGTGGGGCTTGTGACCTGGCATCCGTCGCTTCGGTGCCCTTAACTTTTGATCCGTAAAGAGTTACGCGCCGCACAGCATACCGTTGGAAAGCTTTCTGAGAGCTCTACGATGGGGGAAGCAAGCCTGCTCGGTTGATCCTATTTTTGGAGCCCAAATTTGAACATTTTCATCAGTTTCGGGTCACTTTTCTTCTTTTGCGTTGTTTTTTCATCCCGGATCGTACGTCGTGAGCCGCGAAAAGGACGACCACCAACTCTATCACATTTCTATTACCGAATCCCATGGCACCATAGGCAAGACAACTTCACATCATGTAGTTGCTGGGCCCGCAAACCGAGTGCGTGGGGCTTGTGACCAGGTATCTGTCGCTCCGATGCCCTTAACTTTTGATCTGTAAAGAGTTACGAGGCGCACAGCATACCGTTGGAAAGCTCTCCGGGAGCTCTACGATGGGGGCACCAAGCCTGCTCTGCTGCGCTTATTTTCAGAGCTTAAAATCGAACATTTTCATCAGTTTTGGGATACTTTTCTTCTTTTGCGCTGTTTTTTTTTCCCGGATCGTACGTCGTGAGCAGCGAAAAAGACGATAACCTAATCCATCACATTTCTATTACCGAATTCCATGGCACCTTGGGCAAGACAACTTCACTTCACGTTGAGGCTGGGTCCGTAAACAGAGGGTGTAGGGCTTGTGGCTAGGTATTTATCGCTCCGGTGCCCATAACTTTTGATCCGTAAGGATTTATGCTGCGCACAACATACCGTTGGAAAGCTCTCCAAGAGCCCTACGATAGGGGCAGCAAGCCTGCTCGACTGCGCTTGTTTTCAAAGCCCAAAATCGAATGTTTTCATCAGTTTCGGGACACTTTTCTTCTTTTGCGCTGTTTTTCTGTCCCGGATTGTACGTCGTGAGCCGCGAAAAGGACGACAAGCTAATCCATCACATTTCTATTACCGAATCCCATGCCACATTGGGCAAGACAACTTCAATTCATGTAGAGGCTGGGCCCGCAAATCGAGGGCGTGGGGCTTGTGACCAACTATCCGTCGCTCCGGTGCCCATAACTTTTGATCCGTAAGGAGTTACGCGGCGTACAACATACCGTTGAAAAGCTCTCCGAGAGCTCTATGATGGGGGCACCGAGCTTGCTCTGCTGCGCCTGTTTTCAAAGCCCAAAATCAAATGTTTTCATCAGTTTCGGAACACTTTTCTTCATTTACGTTATTTTTCTGTCCCGGATCGTACGTCGTGAGACGCGAAAAGGATGACAACTTAATCCATCACATTTCTATTACCGAATCCCATGGCACCTTGGGTAATACAACTTCACTTCACGTAGAGGCTGGGCCCGCAAACCGAGTGCGTGGGGCTTGTGACTAGGTATCCGTCGCTCCGATGCCCTTAACTTTTGATCCGTAAAGAGTTACGCGGCGCACAGCATACCGTTGGAAAGCTCTTCGAGAGCTCTACGACGGGGGCAGCAAGCCTACTCGGCTGCGCCTGTTTTTGGAATCGAAAATCAAACATTTTCATCAATTTCAAGACACTTTTCTTCTTTTGCAATGTTTTTCCGTCCCGGATCGTACGTCGTGAGCCGCGAAAATGACGACAACCTAATCCATCACATTTCTATTACCGAATCCCATGAAACCTTGGGCAAGACAACTTCACTTCACGTAGAGGCTGGGCCCGCAAACCGAGGGCGTGGGGTTTGTGGACAAGTATCCGTCGCTCCGGTGCCCTTAACTTTTGATTCGTAAAGAGTTACGCGGCGCACAGCATACCGTTGGAAAGCTCTCCGAGAGCTCTACGACTGGGGTACCAAGCTTGCTTGGCTGTGCCTATTTTTGGAGCCTAAAATCAAACGTTTTCATCAATTTCAGGATACTTTTCTTCTTTTGCGCTGTTTTTTAGTCCCGGATCGTATGTCGTAAGTCGCAAAAAGGACGACAACCTAATCCATCACATTTCTATTACCGAATCCCATGGTACCTTAGGCAAGACAACTTCACTTCACGTAAAGGCTGGGCCCGCAAATCGAGGGCGTGGGGCTTGTAACCAAGTATCCGTCGCTCTGGTGCCCATAACTTTTGATCCGTAAGGAGTTACGCAGCACATAACATACCGTTGAAAAGCTCTCCGAGAGTTCTACGACGAGGGCACCGAGCCTACTCGACTGCACCTGTTTTCAAAGCCCAAAATCAAACTTTTTCATCAGTTTTGAGACACTTTTCTTCTTTTACGCTATTTTTCTATCTCGGATCGTACGTCATGAGCCGCGAAAAGGACGACAACCTAATCACATTTCTATTATCGAATTCCACAGCACCTTGGGCAAGAAAACTTCACTTCATGTAGAGGCTAGGCCAGCAAACCGAGGTCTTGGGGCTTGTGACCTAGTATCCGTCGCTCCGGTGCCCTTAACTTTTGATCCGTAAAGAGTTACACGGCGTACATCATACCGTTGGAAAGCTCTCTGAAAGCTCTACGATGGGGGCACCAAGCCTACTCGGCTGCGCCTATTTTCAGAGCCCAAAATCGAACATTTTCATCACTTTCTGGACACTTTTCTTCTTTTGCGCTGTTTTTTAATCCCGGATCGTACATCGTGAGCAGCAACAAGGATGACAACCTAATCCATCACATTTCTTTTACCGAATCCCACTGCACTTTAGGCAAGACAACTTCACTTCACGTAGAAGCTGGGCCCGTAAATCGAGGGCGTGGGGCTTGTGACCAAGTATCCGTCGCTCCGGTGCCCATAACTTTTGATCCGTAAGGAGTTATGTCACACCCCAACCCGACCTATAGAGGTTAGACTAGGGTGTGATCTAAACATTCACGTTCTTTTATGACTATAACTGAATAACGAAGAATAAGCTTATCCGATATACTAGAACTCCAACAATTTTTCAGAAAACCGACAGCATAACGGCTGTAATTGGCTCTTTAGTTTGACCTAATTTTCTATACGCCTCAAAATGTTCAATCTCAAATTCGATTCCAACTAAGATTACTATTTATCACCAATTGATATGTCCACTATTTATCTCAAGTCTCGTTTGATTGACACCTAGCATAGCAACTATGTCTCGTTTATGTGTCAATTCCTGTTACACAAGTACCTATTGGTCTTAGCTTACACATGAGTACCTGCTTAAGATTGGATAGATTCATTTTACTTAGCCCTTTTCCTAATACTTCATAAGCCTGTAGTTGTTACTAATCAAAGTAGCAAAACGAGCAAATAGGGTGTCTGTCTAGTTAATATCAGTACAAATCAAAATTAGACCCCAAATTACAATGGGGGTCATTTACAATTGCAACGATAAACAACATAAGAGATAATCTTCAAAACAACATGTCATTCACAAAACAGCCACAATCACGTAAGACACGTAGGGCATGCAATCATACCAAAGAGTCATCAATAGGCACGTTATCCACGGGTACCTGTTCTTGATCTTCTTCACCTGTGATGATAACAGAGGGTGAGTCCTTATGAACTCAGCGAGGGGGAACGAGAAATACGTTTTGAAACTCTTTTTCCGGTTCAACTTATGAAAAACCCTTTTTGAAAGCATGACATATAACACAAGTAAGTTTATAATGTAATATAAAAGTAAAAGAACACAATTACCCGTCTTTCCTCCCTGAGGTCCTCTAGGAACCAAGCGAGAGTACTTATACACATAGTGAAAAGATACGGTGAGCTTTCGCTCTCAGTTTATTTCTAGTATCAGTTGTTGCGGCCGACTTCAAATCATCCACTTATCACACTGAATGGGCGTACTCCCGATGTACCCCGAAATCCTACGACCCAACTCTCCGAGGAAGTCTAGCCCCCAAGCGAGAAAGGGAATTGGACAATGGTAGTTACGGTTGCACCGGCAAGCCCGATGCCGCCCGGTGTGCGTGAAACGCTACCACGCCAGAATGAAAGGTTGCAACCTTGTATGCAATGCACATTTATGACATTTAATATATCACATTAGGAGGACAACAAAGTAGGTTGTCTCCGAGCAGTCATAAGATTGCACGTTGACAAGTAAACACGTAAGGCATGCTATGACAGGAAATTTCACTTGTAAGGCACATGGAGTTATATGAATATTAAACGGGCAGCCATATAACACACGCAAATCAAGTCATATAACTCATTTCGGGGTTCATGTAATCAAATAATAAGTTTATACAACATGCAACGACGTCTACGTGGGACCGGGTGTAAAAAGGCCTACTTGACAACATGTAATCATCGGAAATCACATTTAGGGCTATAAGGACAACTAAGGGCAGCCCACTAATCACACAATTAAACACATTAATCATATGATCATCCCTTAGCGAGATTTCATAGTTAATAGGGTTTCAATTCATGCTTACATGTGCGATTAAGTCGCATTTTGTCACGTAATTAAACCCAAGCCTTGCATCTATTAATTAAAACACCCTCAATCATCCAAAACAGTCCACACAACATCCAAGTGCCACAATCCCAAGCATTTAATACCACAAGAGAAGTTACAACAAATTTCAAGGCATATTACTAGATAAAACTCTCACTGCAATGGTCTGTTTTCCCACAATCATTTAGACAAGCAAATAATCTCCAATTCCAGTGAAAAAAATGTCAAATTAAAGCTTATTAAGTGAACTAAATCCAGAAACAAACCTCCCATCATTTGGAGTTCGGATTCAAGAGTTATAGCCAAAACCGTGAGACTACGCAAAACTGTCCAGATTTGTACACATTTCAATACTTGTCATTTTTTAGGGCCTTAGGGACAGATTTAGCCTTAGTCTATTTCTGACAAAAATGTCCAGAACTGAAAAATATAGCAACCTACCAAATTTCATGCATTTTAAGTATCATTTTCTTAGTCAAAACGGGTTCGTTCTACAAGGACAGTGAACTGCCAAAACCCTGCTCCATTTTCCCAGATTTTCCAAATTTGGACACCTTTCGATGTTTTGCCATTTTGAAGACCTTAGAGGAAAATTTGGCCTTGGCCTAGTTCTATGAAAAATGCTCAGAACTAGCAAAAATAGTTACCTACCAATTTTCATGCATTTTCAACATCATCTACCAGGCCAAATTCACTTCGCTCTAACAAGTCAGAAATCTGCCATTTTCGCGATTTCATCTATCTTCAAACTCTAGCTAAATATCTTGCCATGCATGGTTACAAAAGCTTATGTACACACATATACCACAAGTACAGAGGTAAAAATAGATATATGAAGGCATGCATGTGGTTTTTGAAAGCTTTTAAAAGAGTTTTAGCCCTCACCCTAGCAAGACAATAGATGAGGATGCTCAAATGCTCTTCAAAATGCACAAAGGGCTTCTTCCTTGCTTCTTGCTTGCTTGGGCTGCTATGGCCGAGCTTGGGAGAGATCTTGAGAGTGAGCTTGAGGTCTTGGAAGCTCAAGAGATGCCATGGTCGAAAATGAGAGAGAAGGGAGAGAATGAAAGAGTGTTTTGAGGAAAATGGTTGAAGTTGAGTGTTTGTTGAATAAGAGTTTGTATGTGTCGGCCTTGAGGCTATACAAGGCTGAATTCTTTGTGTCACCAATGCAGTTTTTGAATTGTTTTGGCATGTATTTTGCAAGGGCCGAGAATGGTAGCTTAGTAGTTAGCAAAAGGTGCCTTGGGTGCAAGAAAAGATATGACATTGTGTAAGATTGGTCCAAGCATGCATGGATTAAAATAATTTGTTCAAACTTGCTCAAGGTTCTTGGTATGGCCGGCCATGGTGTTCAAAATCTGAATTTTTTGTTTTGTTTAAGGCTTATTTTATTGTAGGTTAGATATATTTTAATTGCCTAGTAGTTAGAATGTAAGAGAATGTTGGGAATTTAGGGAACCTAGGTAGAATAAATTATATGAAAGTTGAGCTAGTTTATTATTATTTTAGTGTTAGTGGATTTTGTAGAGATTTGAATTTGGATTATAATAATAGTTAGTGATGTTTGTAGGATTATTTTATAGTCTAGTGCTTTGTGTAGGATTCTTTATTGATTAGCGTGCATGCACGTTTTTCGAGTTTCTTAGGGCACGCATTACGAGGTAAACACGAACTACAATATAAGACACATAATTCAAGACTAATACATGGATTCCAAAGTAAATGCACGCAATCCTAAATGAATGCACGCAAACCAATGCAAAGCACAAAATTCGATACGATGCACGTAAATCAAGGTATGGCACTTAAACCTAGGTTAACACACGCAATTCAAGGTTAGGGCACACGAAACAAGGTAACGCACCTAAATCGAGGTCAGGGCACGTATATCTAGGTATCGCACGTAAATCGAGGATTAGGCACACAATTCTAGGTCAAGGCACGTATGACAAGACATACACGAAAACCAAGACAAGGCACGTAATCCAAGGTCAGTCATATAATTCTGGGTTTAAATCACGCAAATCGATGTAGGACATGTTATTTGAGGTCGGGCCTCACATCCTCCCCTCCTTAAAAGAATTTCATCCCGAAATTCATTCTTACTTATTGAGGTCATTTAGGTGGATTTCGACCTTTGTTATTTTCCCACTCCGGGTCGTCCCGTGTTCTGTGATCTCTCTTACCACAACCACTTCACTTCCTAGTTTTCTCCAATCATTTAATTCGGTGTGACCCCTACATTCATAGTTTGTTCCTTTGAACGACTCTATTTTCTCCAACTGATCTTAAGGTCGAGTTCATTAACTAAGATTAGAATCTCCAATCATAGTCATCAAAGCTGCATTGGTATTCTAACAATACAACTATAACTCCAAAAATCATGACTCATGTTGTATCAATCTTGCATTCCTACCTCAAAAGGAATATCACAATAATACCCCGACCTTATGGTGACATACGCTAATTTCAAGATGATAGGTCTATATCTGATTTACGTATCCTATCAACCAGCTTCAAAATTGTTAACATGTAGGACATACACAACTTATGGATCATTTCCACATACGACCCTATTTTCAGGTTGAACTCACCAAACAAACTAATCCATCTCAAGTCGTCGTCTATCAATAGTATTATAGTCCTTATCTCGTAGGTACCTTAGGTTAGCAAATCTTCTAATGGCTAGTCTCCCAATTACATGCTCCTATTCGCTAACATTCTTTCCCAGCTTCATTAACCTTCACGCTCGTAATCAAGGAGGAAGACCGTTGAGATTCATTAAACTCGAATTCTAAGGTTTATTAAGTACCACCAACAAACTGTCATCAAAATTGCATGGGTAAACTAATCATGTTGCACTAACTCAACTCTTACAAGTAAATTTCATCAACTTGAGATGCACAATTTATTTCCTTATTCAAATATCTATCTTCATGTCATGAGGCTTCAAAATTTCTTTTAATCTTATCCAAGACTCCTAAGGTGAATAGTTTCAACCTCAAATAAATTTCACTCACCTCAATCCAAGGTTACATCATATTGGGAAGACAATGGTCCTACTCACTTAGCGACCTAGTCATTCGTTCGAACACTCAATGCCCGCCAATATATCTTCAACATTAGTGTTACTAAGCTAGGTTCATAGTCATGTAAGTAATATCAATGCTCCACTAGGTTACCGGCCGTACAACAACAATCTTAGGACTATAAATGGGTACCAAAATGATCTAGCTCATAAGATACTTACCATACTAGTCCAAGTAGATTGTTACACAAAATAACTTCAAGGCTGTGTCAACATAAGGATTATAACCACAAGACATCCTTCAATATAATCTAATAGAACTTCAAAAGTAATCAACCACTCATTTAACTATCACTACAAGATCCACCCCTCTATTCAATGACCACGATTCGAAGTCTACCAACAATTAGTTTCTAGACGTGAAATGGTGCACATAGATACTGTGGTCTAATAATAGTCTCTTGGGCCATCATGACTCTAATTCATCTCTATCTTAACTATATGAAATCTTATTCTCCTTATTTACATGTTCAACTAGCTAAGAGCATCCAGACTTATCGACCTTAGGTCCTAGGGTTTACCACGAATCATCATGCATACTCACTATTAGCTATTTAGGATTTCAAATCATACCCTAACAACTCCACTTTGCAACCAGATGCTTAATATCATTTCCATGGTTTATATACTAGGTCCATCGGTATTACTTAGGGATATGTGCTTCCTAACATCCTCTAGGGTATCCAAATAACGAGTGTGTAGAATGACTTACTTTGCATAATTATAACTAAATCCGAGGGGCACCAAACTAATACTGTGTTTCTTAATATCACCAATATCCAACTTAGGACCTTTAGCACGTTAGTCATCTAACGCATAATTCAATACCTTACACTTCTATTCAACCTAACATTTAGGTGTTGTCTTCCGAACACGAGTTCTAGCTACGTGAATTCCTCGATTCCAGTATCCCTATATCTTGTTATACTAAAGAATCATCAACCTTGTTAAATTCGGTCTCTAGAGTTGCCTACATGTCTTGAGGTTATCCATTGTTAAGTCACTCAAATACACTATCCATGTCTTAATAATCTAGCCCCTAAAAGTAAACTATTGTCAACTTTCACGAATTCATCTCTTAATTTCTAGGTCGCGTTCTTACCATTTAGTGAACTTGAAACTCGCTAGTATATACCATATCGGCTTGTGAGTAGGTATCCGTCGCTCCGGTGCCCTTGAATTTTGATCGATAAAGAGTTACGCGGCGCACAACATACTGTTGGAAAGCTCACTGAGAGCTCTACGACGGAGGTACCAAGCCTGATCAGCTGCGCCTGTTTTCGTAGCCCAAAATTGAACGTTTTCATCAGTTTCGGGATACTTTTCTTCTTTTGCGCTATTTTTTCATCCCGGATCGTACGTCGTGAGCCACAAAAAGAACGACAACCTAATCCATCACATTTCTATTACCGAATCACACGGCACCATAGGCAAGACAACTTCACTTCACGTAGAGGCTGGGCTGACAAATTGAGGGCGAGGGGCTTGTGACCAAATATCCGACGCTCCGGTGTCCATAACTTTTGATTTGTAAGGAGTTACGCGGCGCACAACATACCGTTGAAAAGCTCTCCGAGAGCTCTACGACGGGGGCACTGACCCTGCTTGTCTGCGTATGTTTTCAAAGCCCAAAATCGAACGTTTTCAACAATTTCGGGACACTTTTATTCTTTTACACTATTTTTCAGTCCCGGATTGTACGTCGTGAGCCGCGAAAAGGACAACAACCTAATCTATCACATTTCTATTATCGAATCCCACGACACCTTGGGCAAGACAACTTCACTTCACGTAGAGGTTGGGCCCGCAAACCAAGTTCGTGGGGCTTGTGACTAGGTATCCGTCGCTCCGGTGCCCTTGACTTTTGATCCGTAAAGAGTTACACGCCACACAGCATACCGTTGGAAAGATCTCCGAGAGCTCTACGACGGGGGCACCAAGCCTGCTCGGTTGCACCTATTTTTGGAGCCCAAAATTGAACATTTTTATCAGTTTCTGGACACTTTTCTTCTTTTGCATTATTTTTCCGTCCCGGATCGTACGTCGTGAGCCGTGAAAAGGACGACAACCTAATCCATCACATTTCTATTACCGAATCCCACGGCACCTTGGGCAAGACAACTTCACTTCACGTAGAGGCTGGGCCGGCAAACCGAGGGCGTGGGGCTTGTGACCAAGTATCCGTCGCTCCGGTGCCTTTAACTTTTGATCCGTAAAGAGTTACGCGGCGCACAGCATACCATTGGAAAGCTCTCCGAGAGCTTTACGATTGGGGCACCAAGCCTGCTCGACTGCAAGTGTTTTCGGAGCCCTAAATGGAACATTTTCCTCAGTTTTTGGATACTTTTCTTCTTTTACGCTGTTTTTTCATCCTGGATCGTACGTCGTGAGCCACGAAAAGGACGACAACCTAATCCATCACATTTCTATTACCGAATCCCACGGCACCTTGGGCAAGACAACTTCACTTCACGTAGAGGCTGGGCCCGCAAACCGAGGGTGTGGGGCTTGTGACCAATTATCCGTCGCTCCGGTGCCCTTAACTTTTGATCCGTAAAGAGTTACACGGCGCACAACATACCATTGGAAAGCTCTCCGAGAGGTCTACGACGGGGGCACCGAGCTTGCTTGGCTGCGCTTGTTTTCAAAGCCCAAAATCGAACGTTTTCATCAGTTTCAGGACACTTCTCTTCTTTTACGCTGTTTTTCCATCCCGGATCGTACGTCGTGAGCCGCATAAAGGACGACAACCTAATCCATCACATTTCTATTACTGAATCCCATGGCACCTTGGGAAAGACAACTTCACTTCACGTAGAGGCTGGGCCCACAAATCGAGGGCGTGGGGCTTGTGACAAAGTATCTGTCGCTCCGGTGCCCATGACTTTTGATCCGTAAGGAGTTACGCAGCGCATAACATACCGTTGGAAAACTCTCCGAGAGATCTACGACAAGGGCAACGAGCTTGCTCGGCTGCGCCTATTTTCAAAGCCCAAAATCGAACGTTTTCATCAGTTTCGGGATACTTTTCTTCTTTTACACTGTTTTTTCGTCCTGGATCGTACGTCGTGAGCGTTGAAAAGGACAACAACCTAATCCATCACATTTCTATTACCGAATTCCACAGTACCTTGGGCAAGAGAACTTCACTTCACGTAGAGGCTAGGCCAGCTCATCGAGGTCGTGGGGCTCGTGACCAGGTATCCGTCGCTTTGGTGCCCTTAACTTTTGATCTGTAAAGAGTTACGCTGTGCACAGCATACCGTTGGAAAGCTCTCCGAGAGCTCTACGATGGGGGCACCAAGCCTGCTCGGTTGAGCCTATTTTTGGAGCCCAAAATTGAACGTTTTCATCAGTTTCGGTATACATTTCTTATTTTGCACTATTTTTTCATTCCGGATCGTACGTCGTGAGCCGCGAAAAGGACGACAACTTAATCCATCACATTTCTATTACCGAATTCCACGGCACCTTGGGCAAGACAACTTCACTTCACGTAGAGGCTAGGCCAGCAAACCGAGGTCGTGGGGCTTGTGACCAGGTATCCGTCGCTTCGGTGCCCTTAACTTTTGATCCGTAAAGAGTTACGCGGCTCACAGCATACCGTTGGAAAGCTTTCCAAGATCTCTACGACAACGGCAGCAAGCCTACTCGGTTGTGCCTATTTTTGGAGCCCAAAATTGAACATTTTCATCAGTTTTGGGACACTTTTCTTTTTTTGCGCTGTTTTTCAGTCTCGAATCGTACGTTGTGAGCCACGAAAAGGACGACAACCTACTCCATCACATTTCTATTACCGAATCCCGCGGCACCATGAGCAAGACAACTGGAATTCACGTAGAGGCTGGGCTCGTAAACCGAGTGCGTGGGGCTTGTGACCAGGTATCCGTCGCTCCGGTGGCCTTAACTTTTCATCCGTAAAGAGTTACGCAGCGCACAACATACAGTTGGAACGCTCCGAGAGTTCTACGACGGGGGCACCAAGCTTGCTTGGTTGCAACTATTTTCGGAGCCCAAAATCAAACATTTTCAACAGTTTCGGGATACTTTTCTTTTCTTGCGCTGTTTTTTCATCTCGAATCGTACGTCGTGAGCCACAAAAAGGGCGACAACCTAATCCATCACATTTCTATTAACGAATCCCACAACACCTTGGGCAAGACAACTTGACTTCACGTAGAGGCTAGGCCCGTAAACCGAAGGCGTGGGGCTTGTGACCAGGTATCCGTCACTCCGGTGCCCTTAACTTTTGATCCGTAAAGAGTTACGCGGCACACAGCATACTGTTGGAAAGCTCTCCGAGAGCTCTACGACGGGGACTACAAGCTTGCTCGGCTGCGCCTATTTTCGTAGTCCAAAATCAAACGTTTTCATCAGTTTCGGGATACTTTTATTCTTTTGCGCTGTTTTTTCGTCCCGGATCGTATGTCGTGAATCGCGAAAAGGACGACAACCTAATTCATCACATTTCTATTACCGAATTTCACGGCACCTTGGTCAAGACAACTTCACTTCACGTAGAGGCTAGGCCAGCAAACCGAGGTCGTGGGGCTTGTGACCTAGTATCCGTCGCTCCGGTTCCCTTAACTTTTGATCCGTAAAGATTTACGCGGCGCACAACATACCGTTGGAAAGCATTCCGAGAGCTCTATGACGGGGGCAGCAAGCCTACTCGGTTGCACCTAGTTTTGGAGCCCAAAATTGAACATTTTCAATAGTTTCGGGTTACTTTTCTTCTTTTGCGCTATTTTTCCGTCCCGGATCGTACGCCGTGAGCCGCGAAAAGGACGACAACCTAATCCATCACATTTCAATTACCGAATCCCACGGCACCTTGGGCAAGACAACTTCACTTCATGTAGAGGCTGGGCCCGCACACCGAGGGCGTGGGACTTGTGAACAGGTATTTGTCGCTCCGGTGCCCTTAACTTTTGATCCGTAAAGACTTACGCGGCGCACAACATACCGTTGGAAAGCTCTCCGAGAGCTCTACGATGGGGCAGCAAGCCTGCTCGTCTGCGCCTATTTTCGGAGTGCAAAATTGAACGTTTTCATCAGGTTCGGTATATTTTTCTTTTTTTGCATTGTTTTTTCATCCCGGATCGTATGTCGTGAGCCGCGAAAAGGACGACAACCTAATCCATCACATTTCTATTACCGAATTCCACGGCACCTTGGGCAAGACAACTTCACTTCACGTAGAGGCTAGGCCAGCAAACCGAGGTCGTGGGGCTTGTGACCAGGTATCCGTCGCTCCGGTGCCCTTAACTTTTGATCCGTAAAGAGTTACGCGGCGCACAGCATACCGTTAGAAAGCTTTCCAAGAGCTCTACGAAGGGGGCAACAAGCCTGCTCGGTTGCGCCAATTTACCAT
Source organism: Ehretia macrophylla (assembly GCA_037974665.1). Lineage (NCBI taxonomy): Eukaryota > Viridiplantae > Streptophyta > Magnoliopsida > Boraginales > Ehretiaceae > Ehretia > Ehretia macrophylla. The sequence continues at coordinate 55,550,110 of CM075764.1, forward strand.
GAATTTTTCATAGCAGATTAATCTATCTTAAAATTTTTATTTTTTATCGTTTGAATCCAAATTTCAAAATGAGATAAGCAAGAATGATAAGCCATATACTATGAATTTCTAATAGCAGATTAATCTATGTTCAATTTCTTTTTTTTTCGAATCCTGATTTCATCATAATCCCAAAATGGTATGGAAAAACAAAAGATAAGTGAATGGATTATGTATCTAAGAGGATTGAGGAGTTGTGTTTACTTTTATAGATTATTTAGGCTTACCTCAAAAACTTATGGTATTGCTCATAGCTTTATCACTTGCAAACATCATCCGTCCCGGATCGTACGTCGTCAGCCGCGAAAAGGACGACAACCTACTCCATCACATTTCTATTACCGAATCCCGCGGCACCATGGGCAAGACACCTTCACTTCACGTAGAGGCTGGGCCTGCAAACCGAGTGCGTGGGGCTTGTGACCAGGTATCCATCGCTCCGGTGCCCTTAACTTTTGATCTGTAAAGAGTTACGTGGCGCACAACGTACAGTTGGAAAGCTCTCCGAGAGCTCTACGACGGGGGTGCCTAGCTTGCTCGGCTGCGCCCATTTCCGAGCCGAAAATCGAACATTTTCATCAGTTTTGGGATATTTTTCTTTTTTTACGGTATTTTTTCTTCCCGGATCGTACTTCGTGAGCCGTGAAAAGGGCGACAACCTAATCCATCACATTTCTATTACCGAATCCCACCTTGGGCAAGACAACTTGACTGCACGTAAAGGCTGGGCTCACAAACCGAGGGCGTGGGGCTTGTGACAAGGTATCCGTCGCTCCTATGCCTTTAACTTTTGATCCGTAAAGAGTTACGCGGTGCACAGTATACCGTTGGAAAGCTCTCCGAGAGCTCTACGACGGGGGTAGCAAGCTTGCTCAGCTGCGCCTATTTTTGGTGCCCAAAATCGAACGTTTTCATCAGTTTCGTGATACTTTTCTTCTTTTGCGCTGTTTTTTCATCCCGGATCGTACGTCGTGAGCTGCGAAAAGGACAACAACCTAATCCATCACATTTCTATTACTGAATTCCATGGCACCTTGGGCAAGACAACTTCACATCACGTAGAGGCTAGGCCAACAAACTGAGGTCGTGGGGCTTGTGACCTGGTATCCGTCGCTCCGGTGCCCTTAACTTTTGATCCGTAAAGAGTTACGCGGCGCACAACATACCGTTGGAAAGCTTTCCGAGAGCTCTACGACGGGGGCAACAAGCCTACTCGGTTGCACCTATTTTTTGGAGCCCAAAATTGAACATTTTCATCAGTTTCGGGTCACTTTTCTTCTTTTGCGCTGTTTTTTCGTCCTGGATCGTACGTCGTGAGCCGCGAAAAGGACGACAACCTAATCCATCACATTTCTATTAACGAATCCCACGGTACCTTAGGCAAGACAACTTTACTTCACGTAGAGGCTGGGCCCGCATACCAAGGGCGTGGGGCTTGTGACCAGGTATCCGTCGCTCCGGTGCCCTTAACTTTTGATCCGTAAAGAGTTACGTGGCGCAAAGCATACTGTTGGAAAGCTCTCTGAGGGCTCTACGACGGGGTCAGTAAGCCTGCATGGTTGCCCCTATTTTTGGAGCCCAAAATTGAACATTTTTATCAGTTTCGGGATACTTTTCTTCTTTTGCGCTGTTTTCCGTGCTGGATCGTACGTCATGAGCCGCGAAAAGGATAACAACCAAATCCATCACATTTCTATTACCGTATCCCATGGTACCTTGGGCAAGACAACTTCACTTCATGTAGAGGCTGGGCCCGCAAACTGAGGGCGTGGGGCTTTTGACCAAGTGTCCGTCGCTCTGGTGCCCTTAACTTTTGATCCATAAAGAGTTACACGGCGCACAGCATACCGTTGGAAAGCTCTCCGAGAGCTCTACGATGGGGCACCAAGCCCTCTTGACTACGAGTGTTTTCATAGCCCAAAATTGAACATTTTCATCAGTTTCGGCAAAAGCTCACCGTATCATTTTCACTATGTGTATAAGTACTCTCGCTTGGTTCCTAGAGGACCTTAGGGAGGAAAGATTGGTAATTGTGTTTTTTTACTTTTATATTACATTATGAACTTACTTGTGATATATGTCATGCTTGCAAAAAAGGGTTTTCATAAGTTGAACTGGAAAAAGAGTTTCAAAACTTATTTCTCGTTCCCCCTCGCTGAGTTCATAAGGACTCACCCTCTTTTATCATATCAGGTGAAGAAGATCAGGAACAGGTACCTGAGGATAACGTGCCTATGGATGACTCCTTGGAGTGATTGTATGCCCTACGTGCCTTACGTGGTTGTGGCTGTTTTGTGAACGATATGTTGTTTGAAGATCATCTCTTTTTATTGTTTGTCGTTGCTATTGTAAATGACCCCCGTTGTAATTTGGGGTCAAATTTTGGTTTGTACTGATCATAACTAGATAGACACTCTTCTGGTCATTTTGCTATCGCAACTTTGGTTTAGTGTCTATCACAGGCTTATGAAGTATTAGGTAAAGGGATAAGTAAAATGAATCTATCCAATCTTAAGCAGGTACTCATTGGTAAGCTAAGATCAGCAGGTACTTTTGTAACAAGGATTGACACATAAACGAGACATAGTTGCTATGCTAGGTGTTAATCAAGCGAGACTTCGAGATAACTAGTAGGCATTTCGATTAGTGATAAATAGTAATCTTAGTTGGAATCAAATTTGAGATTGAAAGTTTTGAGGCGTTTAGGAAATTAGGTCAAACTAAAGAGCCCAATTGCGGCCGTTATGCTGCCGGTTTTCCGGAGAATTTTTGGAGTTTAGGCTGACGTTAAGTGTTAAACCTTAATGAACGATTAAGTACGTGAAATGACATGAATGTTTAGATCACATCTTAGTCTAACCTCTATAGGTCGGGTTGGGGCGTGACACCTTATATTAATGGTATCAGTGCTTAGATTACTTAAGCTGGGTTTAACTCTCGGACCATGGGTAGAAGCCCTAAGGTTATTGGGATGACTTGTTTATGTGTGTTATTGTGTGACAATATTAATTGTGCCCTCTCTGTTTCTATGTGCTTAGGTGGTTAACATGTCTTAACTATTTCGAGAATCGTATGTCTATGTAAAATTGTATGTTGCATACCTTATGTATTAAATTCTTGTTTTGTCATATTCCAATAAATTGTGCATCATAATATGTGCCTATAGATGGCTGGCCCTAGTACCCGCAATACTAATAGGAGCGATGAGCTCCAAGAGGCCGGAGATGCTCATCAAACTAATCCCGGCATGGCTATGTTTAACATGATGGCGAATGCTATGAATCGCGTGTCACGAGTGATGGAACGTCAAGATGCACGTGAAGCAAACAACAACAACAATAACAGGAATGGTGGTAACAATGGGAGAAACAACAGAATGCGGGAGTTCCTTGACTTTCACCCGTCAAAATTCTTCGGGGAAGTTGATGATGAAAAGGCAGAGACTTGGTTGTCTAAGATTGAAAGGATTTTCAGACCACTTGACTATACCGATGAAGAAAAGGTTGAGTTTGTTGTGTTTCTGTTGTACAGGGATGCTGAGCATTGGTGGCACACTGTGGAGGCACTTTGGGAAACTGATCATACACCTCGCTTGTGGGGTAATTTCGTTAAGGCATTCAAGGAGAAATACGTACCTGCAGTTTCCAGGCAGAGGCGAATTGAGGAATTCATGCACTTGAACAAGGGTAACAAGACGGTGGCCCAGTATGAAGCTCATTTTGACCGACTGTCCCGCTATGCTCAATACATGGTCAGTACTCCTGAGGCGAAGATGTGAAAATTTACGAATGGATTGAGGCTAGAAATCCAGGATCAATTGGCTTCGCATGACTTCACTACCTATTCTGCTCTCCTTGCTGCTGCTTCCCGAGTTGAGAAGAGGAAACTTGATAGAGCCGGTTCAAGCCAGCCGAACAAGAAACCATATCAGCCTCCAGGACAACAGAGGAAATTCCAGACTCAGAGTCACAGTCAGGGCCAGAGCCAGAACAGACCAGTCAATAACCGTGGCCCGACTAAAGCACTATCAGCCTCTTCCACCCGCGAATCCACAGGTAGTTCACTTGCTACTCAGTCTATCAACTGTTCTTACTGTGACAAGAAGGGTCATACCGAGGCCCAGTGCTGGAAGAAGTCAGGACGATGTGTGCGATGTGGCAGTGATCAGCATCAGATCAAGGATTGCCCTAAATGGCAAGGAGGACAAAATTAGATTAAACCAACTGGTAGAGGCAAGACTCCAGTTCCTAGAGTTCAAGCCCGAGCTAATGCTATTGAGTGCGAGGAGCTTCCTGAGAAGACTGCTATTGTTGAAGGTACATTCTTGATACTGAATCAACCTGTTAGGGTATTCGTTTATTATTCCCTTATGTGTGCAACGTGTGAAATTACGAGTTATATGTTTGCCTTACGAAGTAGAAGTTGGTACTCCGATGGGTTCTAAACTTGTTACTCGTTCAGCTTGTAAAGCATGTAAAATCCAAATTAAAGATATGGAATTCTCAGCCAATCTTATAGTGTTACCCTTTCAAGACTATGAAGTCATCTTAGGGATGGACTGGTTGGCAAAGCATCATGCCCAACTAGATTGCCGGACGAAGATTGTAACATTCCAGATACCTGGTCAACCAATATTGGAGGTAATGGGTCGAAGAGACTTCACCGGGAGTTCCATCATTTCATCTACGAAAGCAGTGAAGTCCTTGAGAAAAAGGTGTAGTGGATACTTAGCTTACCTCATCAACAAGCCGTCGAAAAAAGCTAAGTTGGAGGAGATGCCAGTGATTAAAGATTATGCGGATGTGTTTCCAGAAGAATTGCCCGGTTTACCCCCAAATTGGGAGATCGAGTTCATTATAGAATTACTGCCTGGCACCCAGCCGATATCTAAAGCTCCCTATCGTATGGCACCAGCCGAGCTACAAGAATTGAAGGACCAATTGCAAGGATTGTTGAAGAAGGGGTTTGTTCAACCAAGTTCTTCTCCGTGGGGTGCACCAGTCCTATTTGTAAAGAAGAAAGACGGAACGTTGAGGCTATGCATCGATTATCGAGGATTGAACCAAGTGACCGTCAAGAATAAATACCCACTTCCCCTGATCGACGAGTTGTTTGATCAACTTCAAGGAGCTAAAGTGTATTCAAAACTCGACTTGAGACAAAAATACTACCAGTTGCGGATCAAAAAGGAGGATGTGCCTAAAACGGCTTTCAGGACGAGATATGGGCATTATGAATTTGTGGTGATGCCATTTGGGCTAACTAATGCCCCTGCATCTTTTATGGACTTGATGCACAGGGTGTTTCAACCCTACTTGGACCAATTTGTGGTGATCTTTATTGATGATATTTTGGTATACTCAAAATCTGAGGCTGAGCATGAACAACATCTACGATTGGTATTGCAGAAACTTCGAGAGCATCAATTGTATGCGAAGTTTAGCAAATGCGAATTTTGGTTGCGGCAGATTGCATTCTTGGGGCACATTATATCCCAAGAGGGAATAGCGGTGGACCCAGCAAAGATAGACGCGGTGATGTCTTGGAAGAAGCCGAAAAATATTACGGAAGTTCGGAGTTTTCTCGGTCTAGCCGGCTATTATCGGAGGTTCATAAAGGATTTCTCAAAGATTGCAGGACCATTTACAAAGCTCACTCAAAAGAAAACAAAGTTCGTGTGGGATGACAAGTGTGAGAACAACTTTCAAGAACTGAAGAAAAGATTGACTACCGCACCTGTTCTTGCATTGCCTGAAGGGAGTCAAGGCTTTGTAATCTATAGCGATGCTTCCAAAGAAGGACTGGGGTGTGTGTTGATGCAAAATGGTAGAGTGATTGCGTATGCCTCTAGGAAGCCCAAGCCGTATGAATTGAATTACCCGACGCATGATTTGGAGTTAGCGGCTATTGTGTTTGCACTCAAGAAATAGAGGCACTATCTGTGGGGTAACAAGTTTGAGGTGCTTATTGATCACAAGAGCTTGATATACTTGTTCTCACAAAAAGAGTTGAACATGAGGCAAAGGCGGTAGATGGAGATTTTGGATGATTATAACTGCACAATCAATTATGTGCCCGGTAAAGCAAATGTAGTTGCAGATGCCTTAAGTCGAAAAGCGAGCATGGCAAAACTGGAAGTTAAGGTGCAGGAGTTGTTAGAGGAAGCATTTTCGTGGAATCCACAATTGACTCAAAAAGGGTTATTATTTGCCACTACACAAATTCAATCGACCTTATTGTCTGAATTACGAGAGGCTCAACAGAAGGACCAACAGTTTCAGAAGATTAAAGAAAGCAACACAGATTTCAAGTTTCATAGTGACGGTATTTCGAGGTTCAGGAATCGAATTTGCGTTCCTAATGATCCAGAGTTGAAAAAGAAGATTCTTGAAGAAGTCCATAACTTAAGATACACTATTCACCCCGACGGAACAAAGATGTACCGGGATTTGAAGCAACACTATTGGTGGAATAACATGAAGAGGGAGATCGCGGAGTTTGTGGCACGATGTTTGACTTGCCAGAGAGTCAAAGCAGAACATCAACGACCGGCAGGTTTACTTCAACCGTTGGAAATTCCCCGATGGAAATGGGAACATATAACTATGGACTTTGTCATGGACCTGCCCAGGTCACAAAAGGGTCATGACGCCGTTTGGGTCATAGTGGATAGATTGACCAAGTCAGCGCACTTCTTACCGATGAACAAGGAGGATAGTCCTGAGAAACTGGGAGATATGTACGTGGCGGATATTGTAAGGTTGCACGGGATGCCTGTGAGTATTGTATCGGATAGGGATCCTTGTTTTACTTCCCGATTTTGGAAGAGATTGCAAGAAGCTTTGGGAACAAAGTTGAGTTTCAGTACAGCTTATCACCCTCAAACTGATGGACAATCTGAGAGAACTATTCAAATTTTGGAGGATATGCTAAGGGCGTGTGTTTTAGACTTCGGAAAAGGTTGGGAGAAATATCTGTCCCTAGCGGAGTTCGCTTATAATAACAACTATCAAGCCACTATCGGGATGGCCCCATTTGAGGCATTGTATAGACGTAAGTGTCGATCCCCAATTTACTGGGATGAGGTAGGTGAGACGAAAACTTTTGACCCGACCCTTCTACCTGAACTTATGAAGACTGTTGATAATGTCCACCTCATCCGGAAATGGATGCTTACCACCCAAAGCAGGCAGAAAAGTTATGCAGACCAACGGAGACGGAGTCTAGAGTTTGAGGTCGGCGACAAGGTGTTCTTGAAGATATCACCTCGGAGGGGACTGATTAAACATGGTAAGGGTGGAAAGTTGAGCCCAAGGTTTGTAGGACCATTTGGAATAATTGAGAAGGTTGGCAAATTGGCGTATCGCCTGGAACTACCCCAAAACCTCTCCAATATTCACGACGTCTTTCATGTTTCAATGCTACGGAAGTATCACCCTGATCCATCGCATATCTTGGAGCCAGAGCCGTTGCAGCTTCGGGAGAACTTGTCCTATGAAGAGAAGCCCATTCGGATCCTAGACCAGCAAGATCAGGAGTTGCATAACAAATCTATACCGATGGTGAAAGTGTTGTGGGATCACCATGGAGTTGAAGAAGCAACGTGAGAAAGACGAGACCAGATGGAGCAACAATATCCGACATTATTTCAAAGGTAATATTGAATTTCGGGACGAAATTCTTTTAAGGAGGGAAGGATGTGAGGCACGACCTCGATTTACGTGCGATATGTTGCTTCGTGTGCCCTAACCTAGATTTGCGTGCCTTGACCTAGGTTTAAGAGTCGTTTTTCATTTTATGTGCCTTGCATTGAATTACGTGCATTCATTTAGGATTGCGTGCATTTGCTTGAGAAACGTGCATTCATCTCGTAGTTCGTGTCTTACCTCGTAGTGAGTGCCCTAAATCTAGGAAAGCGTGCCTGCACGCTAATCAAGAAGGCATCTTACATGAAGCACTAGATCATTAATTAATCCTACAAACTCCACTAACTAATATTAAAATGCTAATTCAACTCACTAGAAGACGAAATTTCACCAAAAGCTAAACATTCTTATTCTTTATTCTTTATTCTTTTGCACATCCCAAACACACAATATAATAATGCTCAAAACATAACAAAATTTTAGATTGGAACACTAGCTTGGCCGACCACATGGTGCATTTGACAAGGATTTGCATAATCCAAAAATCATACCTAGACAACCTATGACACAAAGCATAAAAAAATAACCTAAAACCCTACCCAATGCACCACACCCTCGGCCCACTCAATTGCCCATGCTAAGATGATTCAAAATATGCTCTTGAAGACACAAAAAATCAGGAATTTTGAAGCCTTAGGCCGACACACTCACAAACACCAACACTTCATTCATTTCAACTTCTCATTCTCTCATTTACACTCTCTCTCTCGGCCTAGGCTGACCTCTCCATAGCTTAAGCTCATCATCCTAAGGTTCCTCAAGACACTCAAGGCCCTAGGAAGCTCGACCAAGCAAGCTAGAAGCAAAGAAACATGCATGCAAGCTCATAGAACACTCATTCGGCCCTAGGTATGTTTGATAGCTTTTCCTTCATCTCCCTTTTGTTCTAACCACATGCACATACTAAGGACATGGTAACTCAGCTAGGAATTAAAGAAATCAAGCAATATCTCTCGGCTAAACAAGGAGAGAAGACCATTTGTGCATCTTCAAGAGTTTGAGCATCATTTGTTGTCAATAGGCTAAGGTGAGGATTAATCTTTTTTTAAAAGCTTTCAAAAACCACATGCATGCCTTCATATATCTATTTTTACCTCTGTACTTGTGGTATGTGTGTGTACATGAGCTTTTGTAACCATGCATGGCAAGATATTTAGCTGGAATTTGAAGATAAGTGAAATCGCGAAAATGACAGATTTCTGACTTGTTAGAACGAAGTGAATTTGGCCTGGTAGATGATGTTGAAAATGCATGGAAATTGGTAGATGACTATTTTTTCCAGTTCTGAGCATTTTTCGTAGAAATAGGCCAAGGCCAATTTTGAATCTAAGGTCTTCAAAATGGAAAAACATCGAAAGGTGTCCAAATCTGGAAAATCTGGGAAAATGGAGCAGGTTTTTAGCAGTTCACTGTCCTTGTAGAACGAACCAGTTTTGACTTAGAAAATGATATCTAAAATGCATTAAATTTGGTAGGTTGATATATTTTTCAGTTCTGGACATTTTTGTCAGAAATAGACTAAGGCTAAATCTGACCCTAAGGCCCTAAAAAATGACAAGTATTGAAATGTGTACAAATCTGGACAGTTTTGCGTAGTCTCACGGTTTTGGCTATAACTCTTGAATCCGAACTCCAAATGATGCGAGGTTTGTTTCTGGATTTAGTTCACTTAATAAGATTTAATTTGACATTTTTTTCACTGAAATTGGAGATTGTTGGCATGTCTAAATGATTGTGGGAAAACAGACCATTGCAGTGAGATTTTTATCTAGTAATATGCCTTGAAAATTGTTCTAACTTCTCTTGTGGTATTAAATGCTTGGGTTTGAGGCACATGAAAGTTGTGTGTACTGTTTTGGATGATTGAGGGTGTTTTAATTAATCGATGCATGGCTTGGGTTGAATTACGTGACAAAAATGAGACTTAATCGCACATGTAAGCATGAATTGAAACCCTATTAACTATGAAATCTCGCTAAGGGATGATCATATGATTAATGTGTTTAATTGTGTGATTAGTGGGATGCCTAAGAAATGTTAAGTATACTTGAAATGTGATTCCAATGATTACATATTGATAAGTAGACTTTTCTTGCACCCGGTCCCACGTAGACGTCATTGCATATTGTATGACCTTATTATTTGATTACGTGAACCCCGATATGAGTTATATGACTTGATTTACATGTGTTACATGGCTGCCTGTTTAATATTCATATAACTCCATGTGCCTTACAAGTGAAATTTCCTGTCATAGCATGCCTCGCGTGTTTACTTGTCAATGTGCAATCTTATGACTGCTCTGAGGCAACCTACTTTGTTGTCCTCCTAATGTGATATATTAAATGTCATAAATGTGCATTGCATACAAGGTTGCAACCTTTCATTCTGGCGTGGTAGCGTTTCACGCACACCGGGCGGCATCGGGCTGGCCGGTGCAACCGTGACTACCATTGTCCAATTCCCTCTCTCGCTTGGGGGCTAGACTTCCTCGGAGAGTTGGGTCGTAGGATTTCGGGGTACATCTGGAGTACACCCATTTGGTGTGATAAGTGGATGATTTGAAGTCGGCCGCAACAACTGATACTGGAAATAAACTGAGAGCAAAAGCTCACCGTATCCTTTTTACTATGTGTATAAGTACTCTCGCTTGGTTCCTAGAGGACCTCGGGGAGGAAAGACGGGTAATTGTGTTCTTTTACTTTTATATTACATTATGAACTTACTTGTGATATATGTCATGCTTGCAAAAAAGGGTTTTCATAAGTTGAACCGGAAAAAGAGTTTCAAAACTTATTTCTCGTTCCCCCTCGTTGAGTTCATAAGGACTCACCCTCTTTTATCATCTCAGCTGAAGAAGATCAGGAACAGGTACCTGAGGATAATGTGCCTATTGATGACTCCTTGGAGTGATTGTATGCCCTACGTGCCTTACGTGGTTGTGGCTATTTTGTGAATGATATGTTGTTTGAAGATCATCTCTTTTGTTGTTTGTCATTGCTATTATAAATGACCCCTGTTGTAATTTGGGGTCAAATTTTGGTTTGTATTGATCATAACTAGATAGACACTCTTCTGGTCATTTTGCTCTCGCAACTGTGGTTTAGTGTCTATCACAGGCTTATGAAGTATTAGGTAAATGGATAAGTAAAATGAATCTATCCAATCTTAAGCAGGTACTCATTGGTAAGCTAAGATCAACAGATACTTTTGTAACAAGGATTGACACATAAACGAGACATAGTTGCTATGCTAGGTGTTAATCAAGCGAGACTTCGAGATAACTAGTAGGCATTTCGATTGGTGATAAATAGTAATCTTAGTTGGAATCAAATTTCAGATTGAAAGTTTTGAGGCGTTTAGGAAATTACGTCAAACTAAAGAGCCCAATTGCAGCCGTTATGCTGCTGGTTTTTCGTAGAATTTTTGGAGTTTAGGCTGACGTTAAGTGTTAAATCTTAATGAATGATTAAGTACGTGAAATAACATGAATATTTAGATCACATCCTAGTCTAACCTCTATAGATCAGGTTGGGGCGTGACAAGTTACGCGGCGCACAACATACCGTTGGAAAGCTCTCCGAGAGCTCTACGACGGGGGCACCGAGCCTGCCCGGTTGCGCCTGTTTTCAAAGCCTAAAATCAAACGTTTTCATCAGTTTCGGGACACTTTTCTTCTTTTAATCTGTTTTTCTGTCCTGGATCGTACGTCGTGAGCTGCGAAAAGGACGACAACCTAATCCATCACATTTCTATTACCGAATCCCTTGGCACCTTGGGCAAGACAACTTCACTTCACGTAGAGACTGGGCCCGCAAACCAAGTGCATAGGGCTTGCGACCAGGTATCCGTCGCTCCGGTGCTCTTAACTTTTGATCCGTAAAGAGTTACGCGGTGCACAGCATACCGTTGGAAAGCACTCCGAGAGCTCTACGACGTGGGTGGCAAGCCTGCTCAGTTGCGCCTATTTTCGGAGCCCAAAATCGAATGTTTTCATCAGTTTCTGGATACTTTTCTTCTTTTGCGCTATTTTTTCGTCCCGAATCGTACGTCGTGAGCCACGAAAAGGACGACAACCTAATCCATCACATTTCTATTACCGAATTCCACGGCACCTTGGGCAAGACAACTTCACTTCACGTAGAGGCTAGGCTAGCAAACCGAGGTCGTGGGGCTTGTAACCAGGTATCCGTCACTCCGGTGCCCTTAACTTTTGATCTGAAAAGAGTTTCGCGGCGCACAGCATACCGTTGGAAAGCTTTCCAAGAGCTCTACAACGGGGGCAGCAAGCCTGCTCAGTTACGCCTATTTTTGGAGCCCAAAATTGAAAATTTTCATCAGTTTTGGGTCATTTTTCTTCTTTTGCGCTGTTTTTCCGTCCCGGATCCTACGTCGTGAGCCGCGAAAAGGACTACAACCTAATCCATCACATTTTTATTACTGAATCCCATGGCACCTTGGGCAAGACAACTTCACTTCACGTAGAGGTTGGGCCCGGAAACCGAGGGCGTGGGGCTTGTGACCAGGTATCCGTCGCGCCGGTGCCCTTAACTTTTGATCCGTAAAGAGTTACACGGCACACAGCATACCGTTAGAAAGCTCTCTGAGAGCTCTACGACGGGGGCAGTAAGCCTGCATGGTTGCGCCTATTTTTGGAGCCCAAAATGGAACATTTTCATCAGTTTCAGGACATTTTTCTTCTTTTTCGCTGTGTTTCCGTCCAGGATCGTACGTCATGAGCCGCGAAAAGGAAAAACAACCTAATCAATCACATTTCTATTACTGACTCCCACGACACCGTAGGCAAGACAACTTCACATCACGTAGAGGCTGGGCCCACAAACCGAGGGCGTGGGGCTTGTGACCAAGTATCCGTCGCTCCGGTGCCCTTTACTTTTGATCCGTAAAGAGTTACGGGGCACACAGTATACCGTTGGAAAGCTCTCCGAGTGCTCTACGACGGGGGCACCAAGCCTGCTCGACTGCGAGTGTTTTCGGAGCCCAAAATTGAACATTTTCATCAGTTTCGGGATACTTTTCTACTTTTGTGCTGTTTTTTTGTCCCGGATCGTACGTCGTGAGCCACGAAAAAGAAGACAACCTAATCCATCACATTTCTATTACTGAATGCCACGGCACCTTGAGCAAGACAACTTCACTTCACGTAGAGGCTAGGCTCGCAAACCGATGGTGTGGGGCTTGTGACCAGGTATCTGTCGCTCCGGTGCCCTTAACTTTTGATCCGTAAAGAGTTACGCGCGTACAACATACCGTTGGAAACCGCTCCGAGAGCTCTACGGCGGGGGTAACGAGCTTGCTCGGCTACCCCTGTTTTCAAAGCCCAAAATCGAACATTTTCATCAGTTTCGGGACACTTTTCTTCTTTTACGCTGTTTTTCTATCCCAGATCGTACGTCGTGAGCCGCGAAAAAGATGACAACCTAATCCATCACATTTCTATTACCGAATCCCACAGCACCTTGGGCAAGACAACTTCACTTCACGTAGTGGCTGGGCCCGTAAATCGAGGGCGTGGGGCTTCTAACAAAGTATCCGTCGCTCCGGTGCCCATAACTTTTGTTCCGTAAGGAGTTACGCGGCGTACAACATACCGTTAAAAAGCTCTCCGAGAGCTCTACGATGGGGGCAGCAAGCCTGCTCGGCTGCACCTATTTTCAGAGCCCTAAATTAAACATTTTCATCAGTTTTGGTATACTTTTCTTCTTTTGCGTTGTTTTTTCATCTCGGATCGTACCTCGTGAGCCACGAAAAGGACGACAACATAATCCATCACATTTCTATTACCGAATCCCATGGCACCTAGGGCAAGACAACTTCACTTCACGTAGAGGCTGGGCCCGCAAACCGAGTGCGTGGGGCTTGTGACCATGTATCCGTCGCTCCGGTACCCTTAACTTTTGATCTGTAAAGAGTTACGCGGTGCAGAGCATATCGTTGGAAAGCTCTTTGAGAGCTCTACGACGGAGGCAGCAAGCCTGCTTGGCTGCGCCTATTTTCGGAGCCCAAAATTGAACGTTTTCATCAGTTTCAGGATACTTTTCTTCTTTTGCGCTGTTTTTTCGTCCCGGATCGTACGTCGTGAGCCGCGAAAAGGACGACAACCTAATCTATCACATTTCTATTACCGAATTCCACAACACCTTAGGCAAGACAACTTCACTTCACGTAGAGGTCAAGCCAGCAAACCGAGGTCGTGGGGCTTGTGACCAGGTTTCCGTCGCTCCGGTACCCTTAACTTTTGATCCGTAAAGTGTTACGAGGCGCACAGCATACCGTTGGAAAGCTTTCTAAGAGCTCTACGATAGAGGCAACAAGCCTGCTCGGTTGCGCCTATTTTGTAGGTCAAAATTGAACATTTTCATCGGTTTCAGGTCACTTTTCTTCTTTTGCGCTATTTTTTTGTCCCTGATCGTACGTCGGGAGCCGCAAAAAGGACAACAACCTAATCCATCACATTTATATTACTGAATCCCATGGTACCTTGGGCAAGAAAACTTTACTTTACGTAGAGGCTGGGCCCGTAAACCGAGGGTGTGAGGGTTGTGACCAGGTATCCGTTGCTTCGGTGCCCTTAACTTTTGATCCGTAAAGAGTTACGCGGCGCACAACATACTGTTGAAAAGCTCTCCGAGAGCACTACGACGGGGGCACCGAGCCTGCTTGGTTGCACCTTTTTCAAAGCCCAAAATCAAATGTTTTCATTAGTTTCGGGACACTTTTCTTCTTTTACGCTGTTTTTCTGTCTCGTATCATAACTCGTGAGCCGCGAAAAGGACGGCAACCTAATCTATCACATTTTTATTACCAAATCCCATGGCACCTTGGGCAAGACAACTTCACTTCACGTAGAGGCTAGGCTCGCAAACCAAGTGCGTGGGGCTTGTGACCAAGTTTTCGTCGCTCCAGTGCCCTTAACTTTTGATCCGTAAAGAGTTACGCTGCGCAGAGCATACCGTTGAAAAGCTCTCCGAGAGCTCTACGACGGGGGTAGCAAGCCTGCTAGGCTGTACCTATTTTCGGAGCCCAAAATCAAACGTTTTCATCAGTTTCGGGATACTTTTCTTCTTTTGCGCTGTCTTTTGGTCCTGGATCGTACGTCGTGAGCCGTGAAAAGGACGACAACCTAATCCATCACATTTCTATTACCAAATTCCACGGCACCTTGGGCAAGACAACTTCACTTCATGTAGAGGCTAGGTCAGCAAACCGAGGTCGTGGGGCTTGTGACCAGGTTTCCGTTGTTCCGGTGCCCTTAACTTTTGATCCGTAAAGTGTTACGCGGCGCACAGTATACCGTTGGAAAGCTTTCTGAGAGCTCTACGACGGGGGTAGTAAGCCTGCTCGATTGCGCCTATTTTTGGTGCCCAACATTGAACATTTTCATCAATTTTGGACACTATTCTTCTTTTGCGTTGTTTTTCTGTCCCGGATCACACGTCGTGAGCCGCCACAAGGGCGACAACCTAATCCATCACATTTCTATTACCGAATTCCATGGCACCTTGGGCAAGAAAACTTCACTTCACGTAGAGGCTGGGCCCGCAAACCGAGTGCGTGGGGCTTGTGACCTGGTATTCGTCGCTCCGGTGCCCTTAACTTTTGATCCGTAAATAGTTACGTGGCGCACAACATACCGTTGGAAAGTTCTTTGAGAGCTCAACGACAAGGGCAGCAAGCCTGCTCGGTTGCACCTATTTTTGGATCCCAAAATAGAACGTTTTCATTAGTTTCGTGACACTTTACTTCTTATGCGTTATTTTTTCGTCCAGGATCGTACGTCGTGAGCTGCGAAAAGGACGACAACCTACTCCATCACATTTCTATTACCGAATCCCATGGCACCTTGGGCAAGACAACTTCACTTCATGTAGAGGGTGGGCCCGCAAACCGAGTGCGTGGGGCTTGTGACCAGGTATCCGTCGCTCCGATACCCTTAACTTTTGATCCGTAAAGAGTTACGCGGCGCACAACATGCCGTTGGAAAGCTCTCCGAGAGCACTACGACAGGGATACCAAGCCTGCTCTGCTGCGCCTATTTTCGGAGCCCAAAATCGAACATTTTCATCAGTTTTGGGATACTTTTCTTCTTTTGCGCTGTTTTTTTTATTCCGGATCGTACGTCGTGAGCCGCGAAAAGGACGACAACCAAATCCATCACATTTTTATTACTGAATCCCATGGCACCTTGGGCAAGACAACTTCACTTCACGTAGACGATGGGCCCGCAAACCGAGAGTGTGGGGCTTGTGACCAGGTATCCGTCGCTCCGGCGCCCTTAACGTTTGATCCGTAAAGAGTTACGCAGCGCACAACATACTGTTGGAAAGCTCTCTGAGAGCTCTACGACGGGAGCAATGAGCCTGCTCAACTGCGCCTCTTTTCAAAGCCCAAAATCGAACATTTTCATCAGTTTCGGGACACTTTTCTTCTTTTACGCTATTTTTCTGTCCCGGATCGTACGTCGTGAGCCACGAAAAGGACGGCAACCTAATCCATCACATTTCTGTTACCGAATCCCATGGCACCTTGGGCAATACTACTTCACTTCACGTAAAGGCTAGGCCCACAAACCGAGGGCGTGGGGCTTGTGACCAGGTATCCGTTGCTCCGGTGCCCATAACTTTTTATCCGTAAGGAGTTACGCGGTGCACAGCATACCGTTGGAAAGCTCTCCGAGAGCTCTACGACGCGGGCAGCAAGCCTCTTCTGCTGCACCTATTTTCGGAGCCCAAAATCAAACATTTTCATCAGTTTTGGGATAATTTTCTTCTTTTGCGCTGTTTTTCCGTTCCAGATAGTACGTCGTGAGCCACGAAAAGGACGACAACCAAATCCATCACATTTCTATTACCGAATCCCACAGCACCTTGGGCAAGACAACTTCACTTCATGTTGAGGCTAGGCCCGCAAACTGAGGGCGTGGGGCTTGTGACCAGGTATCCGTCGCTCCGGTGCCCTTAACTTTTGATCCGTAAAGAGTTACACGGTGCACAGCATACCGTTGGAAAGCTCTCCGAGAGCTCTATGACAAGGGCACCAAGCCTGCTCGGCTGCGCCTATTTTTGGATCCCAAAATTGAATGTTTTCATCAGTTTCGGGACACTTTTCTTCTTTTACGCTGTTTTTCTGTCCCGGATCGTACGTCGTGAGGGGCGAAAAGGACGACAACCTAATCCATCACATTTCTATTATTGAATCCCACCGCACCATGGGCAAGACAAATTCACTTCACGTGGAGGCTGGGCCTGCAAACCGAGTGCGTAGGGCTTGTGACCAGGTATCCGTCGCTCCGGTGCCCATAACTTTTGATCCGTAAGGAGTTACGCAGCGCACAACATACCGTTGAAAAGCTCTCTGAGAGCTCTACGATGGGGGCATGGAGCCTGCTCGGTTGCACTTGTTTTCAAAGCCCAAAATCAAATGTTTTCATCCGTCTCGAGACACTTTTCTTCTTTTACTCTGTTTTTCTGTCGCAGATCGTACCTCATGAGCCGCGAAAAGGACGACAACCTAATCCATCACATTTCTTTTACCGAATCCCATGGCACCTTAGGCAAGACAACTTCACTTCATGTAGAGGGTGGGCCCGCAAACCGAGTGCGTGAGACTTGTGACTAGGTATCCGTCGCTCTGGTACCCTTAACTTTTGATCCGTAAAGAGTTACACGGCGCAGAACATACCATTGGAAAGCTCTCCGAGAGCTCCACGACGGGGGAAGCAAGCCTGCTTGGCTACTATCACGCCTCAACCCGATCTATAGTGGTTTGACTAGGGAGTGATCTAAACATTTAAGTCATTTCACGTACTTAATCGTTCATGAAGGTTTAACACTTAACGCTTAGCCTAAACTCCACAAATTCTCCAAAAAAATGGGCAGCATAACTATTGTAATTGGGCTCTTTAGTTTGACCTAATTCTCTAAATGCCTCAAAACTTTCAATCTCAAATTAATTTCCAACTAAGATTACTATTTATCACCAATCGGGGTGCCTACTAGTTATCTCGAAGCCTCGTTTGACTAATAACCTAACATGATACTATGTCTCGTTTATTTATCAATCTAGTTATACCGGTACCTGTTGACCTTAGCTTAATAATGAGTACCTGCTTAAGATTGGATAAATTCATTTTACTTAACTCTTATTTAGTACTTCATAAGTCTGTGATAGATACTAAACCAAAGTAGCGATAGCAAAATGACCAGAAGAGTGTATATCTAGTTATGATCAGTACAAGCCAAAATTTGACCCCAAATTACAACGAGGGTCATTTACAATACCATAACAAGCAACATAAGAAATAGTCTTCAAGCAACATATCGTTCACAAAATGGCCATAGTCAAGTAACGCACGTAGGGCAAGCAATCATTCCAATGAGTCATCAATAGGCACGTTATCCTCGGGTACCTGTTGCTGGTCTTCTTCACCTGAGATGATAAAAGAGGGTGAGTCTTTATGAACTCAGCGAGGGCGAACGAGAAATACGTTTTGAAACTCTTTTTTCGGTTAACTTATGAAAAACCCCTTTTTTGAAAACATGTCACGTATTACAAGTAATAAGGTACGCAAAGTATAAGAATCAAATTGAGCAACATATATAATTACCAATCATTTCAAGGATACAATGAGCATTTGCTCTCAATATCGATTTCGATATGATTTGTTGTGGCCGACTTCAATAATCCACTTATCGCTCCCATTTGGGTGTACTCCGGATGTACCCCGAAAACCTACGACCCAACTCTCCAAGGGTGGAATGCCAAGCGAGAGAGGGAATTGGACCATGGTAGTCACGGTAGCACCGGCAAGCCCGATGCCGCCTGGCGTGCGTGAAATGCTACCATGCCACAATGAAAGGTTGCAACCTTGTATGCAATGCACATTTATAACATTTAACATATCACATTAGGAGGACAACAAAGTAGGTTGCCTCCGAGCAGTTATAAGATCGCACGTTGACAGGTAAACACACAAGGCATGCTATGACAGGTAATTTCACTTGTAAGGCACATGGAGTTACATGAATATTAAACGGACAGCCATGTGACACATGTGAATCAAGTCATATAACTCATTTCGGGGTTCACGCAATCAAATAATAAGGCCATACAACATGCAACGACATCTACGTGGGACCGGGTGCAAGAAAGGTCTACTTGTCGACATGTAATCATCGGAATCACATTTAGGGCTATAAGGGCAACTACGGGCAGCCCCCTAATTACATAATTAGACACGATAACCATAGGATCAACACTTAGCGCGTTTTCATAGTCACTAGGGTTTCAATTCATGCTTACCCGTGCGATTAAGCCACAAGTTGTCACATAATTAAACTCAACCCATGCATCGATTAATTAAAACACCCTCAATCATCTAAAATAGTCCAGACAACATCCAAGTGCCTCAATCCCAAGCATTTAATACAACGAGAGAAGTTACAATAATTTTCAAAGTATATCACTAAACAAAAATCTCACTGCAATAGTCTGTTTTCCCACAATCATTTAGATAAGCAAACAATCTCCAGTTCCAGTGACCAAAATGTCAAATTAAATCTTAAGGAGTGAACTAAATCCAGAAACAAACCTCGCATCATTTGGAGTTCGGATTCAAGAGTTATAGCCAAAACCGTGAGACTACGCAAAACTGTCCAGATTTGTACACATTTAAATACTTGTCTTTTTTAGGACCTTAGGATCAGATTTAGCCTTAGTCTATTTCTGACAAAAATGTCCAGAACTGACAAATCTAGCAATATACCAAATTTCATGTATTTTAGAAATCATTTACTAAGTCAAAACTGGTTCGTTCTTCAGGCACAGTGAACTGCCAAAAACCTGTTCCATTTTCCCAGATTTTCCAGATTTGGACACCTTTCGATGTTTTGCCATTTTGGGGACCTTAGAGTCAAAATAGGCCTTGGCCTATTTCTACCAAAAATTCTCAGAACTGGAAAAACTAGTCACCTACCAATTTTCATGCAGTTTCAACATCATTTACCTGGTCAAATTCACTTCGCTCCAACAAGTCAGAAAACTGCCATTTACGCGATTTCACCTATCTTCAAATTCTAGCCAAATATTTTGCCATGCATGTTTACAAAAGCTCATGTACACACATATATCACAAGTACAGAGGTAAAAATAGACATTTAAAGGCATGCATGTGGTTTTGGAAAGCTTTTAAAAAGGATTAACCCTCACCTTAGCCTATTGACAACAAAGGATGCTCAAAACTCTTGAAGATGCACAAATGGTCTTCTCTCCTTGTTTGGCCGAGGGATAATGCTTGATTTCTTTAATTCCTAGCTGAGTTACCATGTCCTTAGTATGTGCATGTGGTTAGAACAAAAAGGAAATGAAATAGAAGCTATCAAACATACCTAAGCCGAAATGAAGGTTCTATGAGCTTGCATGTATGTCTTTTTGCTTCTAGCTTGCTTGGTCGAGTTCCTTAGTGTCTTGAATGTCTTGATGAACCTTAGGATGATGAGCTTAAGCTAGGGAGAGTGATGAAGCAGCCTAGGCCGAGAGAGAGAGAGGAATTGAGCTTGAGAGAATGTTTGCAAAGAATGAAATGTTGGTGTTGTGAGTGTGTCGGCCTTGAGCTTCAAGATTTCTGATTTTTGTGTCTTCAAGAGCATATTTTGAATTGTCTAGCATGGGCATTGAATGGATCGAAAAGGTGAAGCATGGTGGACGATAAAATAATGCTTGATTTCTTTTTTTTTTATGCATTGTTTGAAGTGATTTGTCATAGTTTCTCTTGTAATGTTTTTAATTATGCAAAGGCTTATCAAAATGCAAGGAATGGTCGGCCAAGGTAAGGATAAATTCTGAATTTTTGTTTTGGTTAAGGCTTATTTTATTGTATGTGCTTGGTATATGCAAAGAATTAAAGAATAAAGAATAAGAATGTTTAGCTTTTTGTGAGATTTCGTCTTCTAGTGAGTTGAATTAACATTTTAATATTAGTTAGTGGAGTTGTAGGATTAATTAATAATCTAGTGCTTCGTGCAAGATGCTCTCTTGATTAGCGTGCGGGCACACATTCCTAGGTTTAGGGCATGCACTACGAGGTAAAACACGAACTACGAGACGAATGCACGTTTCTCAAGTAAATGCACGCTACCCTAAATGAATGTACGTAATTCAATGCAAGTCACACAAAACAAAACACGACTCTTAAACCTTGGTCAAGGCACGCAAATCTAGGTTAGGGCACACGAAACGAGGTATCGCAAGCAAATCGAGGTCGGACCTCACAGCTGCGCCTATTTTCAGAGCCCAAAATCGAACGTTTTCATCAGTTTCGGGATACTTTTCTTCTTTTGCGCTGTTTTTTCGTCTCGGATCGTACGTTGTGAGCCGCGAAAAGGACGACAACCTAATACATCACATTTCTATTACCGAATTTCACGGCACCTTGGGCAAGACAACTTCACTTCACGTAGAGGCTAGGCCAGCAAACCGAGGTCGTGGGGCTTGTGACCAGGTTTTCGTCGCTCCGGTGCCCTTAACTTTGATCCGTAAAGTGTTACGCAGCACACAGCATACTGTTGGAAAGCTTTCCGAGAACTCTACGACCGGGGAAGCAAGCCTGCTCAGTTGCGCCCATTTTTTGGAGCCCAAAATTGAACATTTTCACCAGTTTCGGGACACTTTTCTTCTTTTGCGCTGTTTTTCCGTCCTGGATCGTACGTCGTGAGCCGCGAAAAGGACGACAACCTAATCCATCACATTTTTATTACAGAATCCCATGGCACCTTGGGCAAGACAACTTCACTTCACGTAGAGGCTGGGCCCACAAACCAAGGGCGTGGGGCTTATGACTAGGTATCCGTCGCTCCGGTGTCCTTAACTTTTGATCTGTAAAGAGTTACGCAGCGCATAGCATACCGTTGGAAAGCTCTCCGAAAGCTCTACGACAAAGTCAGCAAGCCTGCTCGGCTGCGCCTATTTTTGCAGCCCAAAATCAAATGTTTTCATCAGTTTCGTGACACTTTACTTCTTTTGCGCTGTTTTTCCGTCCCGGATCGTACGTCGTGAGCCGCGAAAAGGACGACAACCTACTCCATCACATGTCTATTACCGAATCCCACGGCACCTTGGGCAATACATCTTCACTTCACGTAGAGGCTAGGCCCACAAACCGAGCGCGTGGGGCTTGTGACCAGGTATCCGTCTCTACGGTGCCTTTAACTTTAGATCCGTAAAGAGTTACGCGGTGCACAGCATACCATTGGAAAGCTCTCCGAGAACTCTACGATAGGGGCACCAAGCCTGCTCGGCTGCCCTATTTTCGGAGCCCAAAATCGAACATTTTCATCGGTTTCGGGATAATTTTCTTCTTTTGCGCTGTTTTTTTGTCATGGATCGTACGTCGTGAGCCACGAAAAGGACGACAACCTAATCCATCACATTTCTATTACCGAATTCCACAGCACCTTAGGCAAGAAAACTTCACTTCACGTAGAGGCTAGGCCTGCAAACCGAGGGTGTGGGGCTTGTGACTAGGTATCCGTCGCTCCGGTGCCCTTAACTTTTGATCCGTAAAGAGTTACATGGTGCACAATATACCGTTGGTAAGCTCTCCGAGAGCTCTACGACGGGGCCAGCGAGCCTGCACTGCTGTGCCACTTTTCAAAACCCAAAATCGAACGTTTTCATCAGTTTTGGGACACTTTTCTTCTTTTACGCGGTTTTTCTGTCCCGGATCATACGTCGTGAGCCACGAAAAGGACGACAACCTAATCCATCACATTTCTGTTACCGAATCTCGCGGCACCTTGGGCAAGACTACTTCACTTCACGTAGAGGCAAGGCCCGAAAACCGAGGGCGTAGGACTTGTGACCAGGTATCCGTTGCTCCGGTGCCCATAACTTTTGATCTGTAAGAAGTTACGCGGTGCACAGCATACCGTTGGAAAGCTCTCCGAGAGCTCTACGATGGGGGTAGCAAGCCTACTCGGCTGCGCCTATTTTCGGACACTTTTCTTCTTTTGCACTGTTTTTCCGTCCCGGATCGTATGTCGTGAGCCGCGAAAAGGACAACAACCAAATCCATCGCATTTTTATTACCGAATCCCATGGCACCTTGGGCAAGACAACTTCACTTCACGTAGAGGCTGGGCCCGCAAGCCAAGGGTGTAGGGCTTGTGACTAGGTATCCGTCGCTCCGGTGCCCTTAACCTTTGATCTGTAAAGAGTTGTGCGGCGCATAACATACCGTTGGAAAGCTCTCCGAAAGCTCTACGACGGGGGCAGCAAGCCTGCTCGGCTGGTCCTATTCTTGGAGCCCAAAATCGAACATTTTCATCAGTTTCGTGACACTTTACTTCTTTTGCGCTGTTTTTCCGTTCCAGATCGTACGTCGTGAGCCGCGAAAAGGACGACAACCTACTTCATCACATTTCTATTATCGAATCCCACGGCACCTTGGGCAATACAACTTCACTTCACGTAGAGGATGGGCTCACAAACCGAGTGTGTGGGGCTTGTGACCAGGTATCCGTCGCTCCGGTGCCCTTAACTTTAGATTCGTAAAGAGTTACGCGGTGCACAGCATACTGTTGGAAAGCTCTCTGAGAGCTCTACGACGGGGGAACAAGCTTGCTCGGCTACGCCTATTTTTGAAATCCAAAATCAAATGTTTTCATCAGTTTCGGGATACTTTTTTTCTTTTTCGCTATTTTTCCGTCCCGGATCGTACGTCGTGAGCCGCGAAAAGGACGACAACCTAATCCATCACATTTCTATTACCGAATTCCACGGCACCTTGGGCAAGACAACTTCACTTCACGTAGAGGTTGGGCCCGCAAACCGAGGGTGTGGGGCTTGTGACCGGGTATCCGTCGTTCCGGTGCCCTTAACTTTTGATCTGTAAAGAGTTACGCGGCGCACAACGTACAGTTGGAAAGCTCTCCGAGAGCTCTACGACGGGGGCAGTGAGCCTACTCGGCTGTGCCACTTTTCAAAATCCAAAATTGAACGTTTTCATCAATTTCGGGACACTTTTCTTCTTTTATGTGGTTTTTCTTTCCCGGATCATACGTCGTGAGCCACGAAAAGGACGACAAGCTAATCCATCACATTTCTGTTACCGAATCCCGTGACACCTTGGGCAAGACTACTTCACTTCACGTAAAGGCTAGGCCCGCAAACCGAGGGCGTGGGGTTTGTGACCAGGTATCCGTTGCTCTGGTGCTCATAACTTTTGATTTGTAAAGAGTTACGCGGTGCACAGCATACCATTGGAAAGCTCTCCGAGAGCTCTACGATGGAGGCAGCAAGCCTACTCGGCTGCGCCTATTTTCGGAGCCCAAAATCGAGCATTGTCATCAGTTTCGGGACACTTTTATTCTTTTGCGCTGTTTTTTCGTCCCGGATCGTACGTCGTGAGCTGCGAGAAGGACGACAACTAAATCCATCACATTTCTATTACCGAATCCCACTGCACCTTGGGCAAGACAACTTCACTTCACGTTAAGGCTGACCCCACAAACTGAGGCCGTGGGGCTTGTGACCAGGTATCCGTCGCTCCGGTGCCCTTTACTTTTGATTCGTAAAGAGTTACGCGGTGCACAGCATACCGTTGAAAAGCTCTCCGAGAGCTCTACGACGAGGGCACCAAGCCTGCTCGGCTGCGCCTATTTTTGGAGCCCAAAATTGAATGTTTTCATCCGTTTCGGGACACTTTTCTTCTTTTACGCTGTTTTTAAGTCCCGAATCGTACGTTGTGAGCCGCGAAAAGGACGATAACCTAATCCATCACATTTCTATTACTGAATCCCATGGCACCTTGGGCAAGACAAATTCACTTCACGTAGAGGCTGGGCCTGCAAACCGAGTGCGTGTGGCTTGTAACCAGGTATCCGTCGCTCCGATGCCCTTAACTTTTGATTCGTAACGAGTTACGTGGCGCACAGCATACCGTTGGAAAGCTCTCCGAGAGCTCTATGACGAGGGTACCAAGCCTGCTCGGCTGCGCCTATTTTCGAAGCCCAAAATCGGATGTTTTCATCAGTTTCGAGATACTTTATTTATTTTGCAATATTTTTTTGTCCCGGATCGTAAATCGTGAGCCGCGAAAAGGACGACAACCTAATCCATCACATTTCTATTACCGAATCCCACAGCACCTTGGGCAAGACAACTTCACTTCACGTAGAGACTGGGCCCGCAAACCAATGGAGTGGGGCTTATGACCACGTATTCGTCGCTCCGGTGCCTTTAACTTTTGATCTGAAAAGAGTTACCCGGCGCACAGCATACCGTTGGAAAGCTCTCCAAGAGTACTACGATGGGGGCTTCGAGCTTGCTCGGCTGCGCCTATTTTCAAAGTCCAAAATTTAACATTTTCATCAGTTTCGGGACACTTTTCTTCTTTTACAATATTTTTTCGTCCCGGATCGTACGTCGTCAACCGCAAAAAGGACGACAACCTAATCCATCACATTTCTATTACCGAATCCCACGTCACCTTGGGCAAGACTACTTCACTTCACGTAGAGGCTGGGCCCGCAAACCGAGGGCGTAGGCTTGTGACTAGGTATCCGTTGCTCCGGTGCCCATAACTTTTGATCCGTAAGGAGTTACGCGGCGCACAATATACCGTCGGAAAGCTCTCCGAGAGCTCTATGACGGGGGCAGCAAGCTTACTCAGCTGCGCCTATTTTTAGAGCCAAAAATTCAAATTTTTCATCAGTTTCGGTACACTTTTATTCTTTTGCGCTGTTTTTTTGTACCGAATCGTACGTCGTGAGCTACGAAAAGGACGACAACCAAATCCATCACATTTCTATTACCGAATCCCACGGCACTTTGGGCAAGACAACTCCACTTCACGTAGAGGCTTGGCCCGCAAACCGACGGTGTGGGCCTTGTGACCCGGTATCCGTTGTTCCGGAGCCCATAACTTTTGATTTGTATGGAGTTACGCGGCGCACAGCATAACGTTGGAAAGCTCTCCGAGAGCTATACGATGGGGGCACCAAGCCTGCTTGGCTGCGCCTATTTTTGGAGTCCAAAATTGAACGTTTTCATCAGTTTTGGGACACTTTTATTCTTTTACGCTATTTTTCTGTCCCTGATCGTACGTCGTGAACCTCAGAAAGGACGACAACCTAATCCATCACATTTCTGTTACCGAATCCCACGACACCTTGGGAAAGACAACTTCACTACACGTAGAGGCTGGGCCTGCAAACCGAGTGCGTGGGGCTTGTGACCAGGTATCTGTCGCTCCGTAGCCCATAACTTTTGATCCGTAAGGAGTTACGCGGCGCACAGCATACCGTTGAAAAGCTCTACGACGGGGGCAGCAAGCTTCGGAACCATTTTCTTCTTTTGCGCTATTTTTCTGTCCCGGATCATATGTCGTGAGCCGCAAAAAGGACGGTAACCTAATCCATGACATTTCTATTACCGAATCCCACGTCACCTTGGGCAAGACAACTTCACTTCACGTAGAGGCTAGGCCCGCAAACCGAGTGCGTGGGGCTTGTGACCAAGTATTCGTCGCTTCGGTGCCCATAACTTTTGATCCGTAAAGAGTTACGCGGCGCACACCATATCGTTGGAAAGCTCTCCGAGAGCTCTACGACGAGGGCAACAAGCCTACTCGGCTGCGCCTATTTTCGGAGCCCAAAATTGAGCGTTTTCATCAGTTTTGGGTTACTTTTCTTCTTTTGCGCTATTTTTTCATCCCAGATCGTACGTCGTGAGCCGCGAAAAGGACTACAACAAAATCCATCACATTTCTGTTACCAAATCCCATGACACCTTGGGCAAGAAAACTTCACTTCACGTTGAGGCTGGGCCTGCAAACCGTGGGCGTGGGGCTTGTGACCAGGTATCCGTCGCTTCGATGCCCTTAACTTTTGATCCATAAAGAGTTACATGGCACACAGCATACCGTTGAAAAGCACTCCGAGAACTCTACGACGGGGGCAGCAAGCCTGCTTGGCTGCGCCTGTTTTTGGAGCCCAAAATCGAACATTTTCATCAGTTTCGGTACACTTTTCTTCTTTTGCATTATTTTTTTGTCCCGGATCGCACGTCGTGAGCCACAAAAAGGACGACAACCTAATCCATCACATTTCTAATACTGAATCCCACGGCACCTTGGGCAAGACAACTTCACTTCACGTAGAGGCTGGGCCCGTAAATCGAGGGCATGGGACTTGTGACCAGGTATCTATCGATCCGGTGCCCATAACTTTTGATCCGTAAGGAGTTACGCGACGCATATCATACCGTTGAAAAGCTCTCCGAGAGCTCTACGACAGGGGCACCAAGCCTGCTTGGCTGCACCTATTTTCAAATCCCAATATCAAACTTTTTCATCAGTTTCAGAACATTTTTCTTCTTTTATGCTATTTTTTCGTCCCAGATGGTACGTCGTGAGCCGCAAAAAGGACAACAACCTAATCCATCACATTCCTATTACCAAATCCCACGCCACCTTGTGCAAGACATCTTCACTTCATGTAGAGGCTGGGCCCGCAAACATAGGGCGTGGGGCTTGTGACCAGGCATTTGTCGTTCCGGTGCCCTTAACTTTTGATCCGTAAGGAGTTGCGTGGCGTACAACATACCGATGGAAAGCTCTCTGAGAGCTCTACGACGGGGGAACAAGCCTGCTCGGCTACGCCTATTTTCGGAAACCAAAATCAAACGTTTTCATCAGTTTTGGGATACTTTTCTTTTTTTCGCTATTTTTCCGTCCCGGATCCTATGTCGTGAGCCGCGAAAAGGATGACAACCTAATCTATCACATTTCTATTTTTGAATCCCACAGCACCTTGGGCAAGACAACTTTACTTCACGTAGAGGCTAGGCTCACAAATCGAGGGCGTGGGGCTTGTGGCCAGGTATCCGTCGATCCGGTGCCCATAACTTTTGATCCGTAAGGAGTTACGTGAAGCACTGCATACCGTTGAAAAGCTCTATGAAAGCTCTACTACGGGGGCACCAAGTCTGCTCGGCTACGCCTATTTTCAAACCCCAATATCAAACGTTTTCATCAATTTCGGAACATTTTTCTTCTTTTACGGTGTTTTTCCATTCCGGATCGTACGTCGTGAGCCGCGAAAAGGACGACAACCTAATCCATCACATTCCTATTACCGAATCCCACAGTACCTTGGGCAAGACAACTTCACTTTATGTAGAGGCTGGGCCAACAAACAGAGGGCGTGGGGCTTGTGACAGGGCATCCGTCGCTCCGGTGCCCTTAACTTTTGATCCGTAAGGAGTTACGTGGCATACATCATACCGTTGGAAAGCTCTCTGAGAGCTCTACGACGGGGGAACAAGCCTGCTCGGCTACGCCTATTTTTGAAATCCAAAATCAAATGTTTTCATCAGTTTCGAGATACTTTTATTCTTTTTCGATATTTTTCTGTCCCGGATCGTACGTAGTGAGCCGCGAAAAGGACGACAACCTAATCCATCACATTTCTATTACCGAATCCCACGGCACCTTGGGCAAGACAACTTCACTTCACGTAGAGGCTGGGCCCGCAAATTGTCACGCCTTAACCCGACCTATGAAGGTTAGACTAGGGTGTGATCTAACATTCAAGTCGTGTCACGTACCTAATCGTTCAAAAGGGTTTAACACTTAACGTTTTAGCCTAAACTCTACAAATTCTCCGGAAAACTGGCAGCATAACGGCTGTAATTGGGCTCTTTAGTTTGAACTAATTCTCTAAACATCTCAAAATTTCCAATCTCAATTTTATTTCTAACTAAGATTACTATTTATAACCAATCGAAACACCTACCAGTTATCTCGAAGTCCCGTTTGATTAATAACCTAGCATGATACTATGTCTCGTTTGTTTGTTAATCCTCGTTACAAAAGTACCTGTTGATCTTAGCTTATCAATGAGTACCTACTTAAAATTGGATAGATTCATTTTACTTAATCCTTACCTGATACTTCATAATCCTATGATAGGTACTTAGCCAATAACGATAGCAAAACAACCATAGTAGTGTCTATCTAGTTAGGATCAGTACAAGCCAAAATTGGACCCCAAATTATAACGGGGGTCTTTTACATTACAACAACAAGCAACATAAAAGAAATAGTCTTCAAACAACATATTGTTCACAAAATGGCCATGGTCACGTAAGGCACGTAGGGCAAGCAATCATTCCAAGGAATCATCGTTAGGCACGTTATCCTCTGGTACCTGTTCCTGGTCTTCTTCACCTGAGATGATAAAAGAGGGTGAGTCCTTATGAACTCAGCGAGGGGGAACGAGAAATAAGTTTTGAAACTCATTTTCCAGTTCAACTTATGAAAACCCTTTTGCAAACATGATATATATCACAAGTAAGTACATAATGTAATGTAAAAGTAAAAGAACACAATTACCCGTCTTTCCTCCCCGAGGTCCTCTAGGAACCAAGCGAGAGTACTTATACACATAGTGAAAAGGATACGGTGAGCTTTTGCTCTCAGTTCATTTCCAGTATCAATTGTTGCGGCCGGCTTCAAATCATCCCCTTATCACGCCAAATGGGTGTACTCCGGATGTACCCCGAAATCCTACGACCCAACTCTCCGAGGAAGTCTAGCCCCCAAGCGAGAGAGGGAATTGGACAATGGTAGTCACGGTTGCGCCGGCAAGCCCGATGCCGCCTGGTGTGCGTGAACGCTACCACGCCAGAATGAAAGGTTGCAACCTTGTATGCAATGCACATTTATGACATTTAATATAACACATTAGGAGGACAACAAAGTAGGTTGCCTCCGAGCAGTCATAAGATTGCACATTGACAAGTAAACACGCGAGGCACGATATGACAAGTAATTTTACTTGAAAAGCACATGGAGTTATATGAATATTAAACGGGCAGCCATGTAACGCATGTAAATCAAGTCATATAACTCATTTCGAAGTTCACGTAATCAAATAACAAGATTATTCAACATACAACAACATCTACGTGGGACAGGGTGCAAGAAAAGCCTACTTGTCAACATGTAATCGTCGGAATCATATTCAGGGCTGTAAGGGCAACTACGGGCAGCCTACTAATTACATAATTAAACACGATATCCATAAAATCAACACTTAGTGAGTTTACCTAGTCATTAGGGTTTCATTTCATGCTCACCCGTGCAATTAATCCCTAAGTTGTCACGTGATTAAACTCAAGCCATGCATTGATTAATTCAAACACCCTCAAACATTCAAAACAGTCCACACAACATCCCAATGCCACAATCCCAAGCATTTGATACAACAAAAGAAGTTACAATAATTTTTCTAAGCATATCACTAGGTGAAACCCTCACTGCAATGGGCTGTTTTCTCACAATCATTGAGATAAGCAAACAATCTTCAATTCTAGTGAACAATATTTCAAATTAAATCTTAAGGAGGGAACTAAATTCAGAAACAAACCTCGCATCATTTGGAGTTCGGGTTCAATAGTTATAGCCAAAACAGGGAGACTACACAAAACTGTCCAGATTTGTATACATTTCAATACTTGTCATTTTTTAGGGCCTTAGGGTCAGATTTAGCCTTAATCCATTTCTGACAAAAATGTCCAGAACTGAAAAATCTAGCAGTAAACCAATTTTCATGCATTTTGGATATCATTTACTAAGTAAAAACTGGTTCGTTCTACAAGGTCAGTGAATCTGCCAAAACCTGCTTCATTTTTCCAGACTTTCCAGATTTGGACACATTTTAATATTTTTCCATTTTGAGGACCTTAGAGTCAAAATTAGCTTTGGCCTATTTCTGTGAAAAGTGTTCAAAACTGACAAAACTAGTTACCTACCAATTTTTACGCATTTTCAACATCATTTACCCAGTCAAAAACACCTCGCACCAACAAGGAAGAAGGCTGTCACATACCCGATTTCATCTATCATCACATTCTAGCCAAATATCTTGCCATGCATGTTTACAAAAGCTCATGAACACACATATATCACAAGTACAGAAGTAAAGATAGACATTTAAAGGCATGCATGTGGTTTTTGAAAACTTTTAAAAGAGTTTAACCCTCACCTTAGCAACTTGATGGTTGAAAATGCACAAATGCTCTTGAAATCGCACAAATGGACCTTTTTCCTTGCTTTGGCCGAGAGGTATCTTGATTTCCTTTAAATCCTAGCTTAGTTAGCTTGTGTAGGAAGTGTGCATGTGTTTAGAATAAAAAGAAATGGAAGAAAACCATCAAAACTTTACCTAGGCCGAAAATGATGAGTTATGAGCTTGTATGAGACTTTCTTGCGTGTTTGCTTGCTATGGCTTGCTATGGTCGAGCTTGGGAGAGTCTTAGAGAGTCCTTGAGAGCTTGTGAGGAGTCTTGGATGCTCAAGAGAGAGCTAGGGTCGAAAATGATGAGAGAGGGAGAGAGAGTTGAGAGAAAAATGAGGTTTTGAGTGTTTTTGAGCTTTGTGTGCTTAGGTGAAGTGTCAATTTCATGTATGGCATGATGATTTCAGCCAAAGGCATTCAAATTATGCTAATTATTCTGCCTAGGGAGTGCAAGGTGTAAGGGATAAGTGTGGGCATACTTGGGAGTTAGAAAAAGAGCATAGGGTATAGGAAAAGTGTGTAAGAGTATGTTTTGTTGTCTTGAGCATTTGAATTTTGATTATGTGTTGGGTGGGTGTGTATTTTCAGATTTGAGAGGATGAGAAAGAGTGTAGAGATTTAGTGTGTGTGTGTGTGTGTGTATTTTCATGAGTCTTGTGTTTAGTGTTTGTGTAAGAAAATGTTGGCTTAGGTGTTTGTGTAGCTTTGAAGTTAGAATAGAATATAGGGTATGTTTAGAGGTTTGTGAGATTTTGTCTTGTAGTGGGTTTAAAATATAATATTTAGGTGTTAGTGGATTTTGTAGGAAAAGGTAATTAGGTATATTATATTGGAGATTGTTTGGATGATGATAGAGGTTTGTCTTGTAGTGAATTTGAATTAGGATTAAAATAATGTTAGTGGAATGTTTAGGAATAATTTAATGTTATTTTATAGTTAGTGGAATTTGTAGGATTTGAATGAGAAATATAATAATAGTTAGTGGATTGTGTAGGATTATTTTATTGTCTTGTGTTTTGTGTTGGAATCTTTATTGATTAGCGTGTAGGCACGTATTCCTAGGTCTAGGGCACGCACTACGAGGTAAACACGAACTACGAGGTAAGGCACATAATCCAAGACTAATACACAGATTCCAAAGTAAATGCACGCAATCCTAAATGAATGCACGCAAACCAATGCAAAGCATGAAATTCGATACGATGCATGTAAATCAAGGTATGACACTTAAACCTAGGTTAAGACACGCAATTCAAGGTTGGGGCACACGAAACGAGGTAAAGCACCTAAATCGAGGTTAGGACACGTATATCTAGGTATCACACATAAGTCGAGAATTAGGGCACACAATTCTAGGTCAAGGCACGTATGACGAGGCAGACACAAAAACCAAGACAAGGCACGTAATCCAAGGTCAGTCATATAATTCTGGGTCTAAAGCATGCAAATCGAGGTAAGACACGCTATTCGGGGTCAGGCCTCACACAAATCGAGGGCGTGAGGCTTGTGACCAGGTATCCGTCGCTCCGGTGCCCATAACTTTTGATCCGTAAGGAGTTACGCGGTGCACATCGTACCTTTGAAAAGCTCTTCGAGAGCTCTACGACAGGGGCACCAAGCTTGCTCGGCTGCACTTGTTTTCAAACCCCAATATCAAATGTTTTCATCAGTTTCAGAACATTTTTCTTCTTTTACGCTGTTTTTCCATTCAGGATCGTACGTCGTGAGCCGCGAAAAAGACGACAACCTAATCCATCACATTCCTATTACCGAATCCCACGGCACCTTGGGCAAGACAAGTTCACTTCATGAAGAGGCTGGGCCCGCAAACAGAGGGTGTGGGGCTTGTGACCAGGCATCCGTCGCTCCAATGCCCTTAACTTTTGATCCGTAAGGAGTTACGCGGCGTACAGCATACCATTGGAAAGCTTTCTGAGAGCTCTAGGACGGGGGAACAAGCCTGCTCGGCTATGCCTATTTTCGGAACCCAAAATCAAACGTTTTAATCAGTTTCGGGATACTTTTCTTCTTTTACGCTATTTTTCCGTCCCGGATCGTACGTCGTGAGCCGCGAAAAAGGACGACAACCTAATCCATCACATTTCTATTACAGAATCCCACGGCACCTTGGGCAAGACAACTTCACTTCACGTAGAGGCTGGGCCCACAAATCGAGGGCGTGGGGTTTGTGACTAGGTATCCGTCAATCCGGTGCCCATAACTTTTGATCCGTAAGGAG
Source organism: Ehretia macrophylla (assembly GCA_037974665.1). Lineage (NCBI taxonomy): Eukaryota > Viridiplantae > Streptophyta > Magnoliopsida > Boraginales > Ehretiaceae > Ehretia > Ehretia macrophylla. The sequence goes on from CM075764.1 coordinate 55,583,193, forward strand.
TTACGCAAAGCACAACATACCGTTGAAAAGCTCTCCGAGAGCTCTACGACGGGGGCACCAAGCCTGCTCGGCTGCACCTGTTTTCAAATCCCAATATCAAACGTTTTCATCAGTTTCAGGACACTTTTCTTCTTTTATGCTATTTTTTCGTCCCGAATCGTACGTTGTGAGCAGCAAAAAGGATGACAACCTAATCCATCACATTTCAATTACCGACTCCCAAGACACCTTGGGCAAGACAACTACACTTCACGTAGAGGCTGGGCCCGCAAACCGAGGGCATGGGGTTTGTGACCAAGTATCCGTCGCTCCGGAGCCCTTAACTTTTGATCCGTAAAGAGTTACGTGGCGCACAGCATACCGTTGGAAAGCTCTCCGAGAGCCCTACGACAGGGGTATCGAGCTTGCTCAGCTGAGCCTATTTTCAAAGCCCAAAATCGAACGTTTTCATCAGTTTAGGAATACTTTTCTTCTTTTAAGCTGTTTTTTCATCCCGGATTGTACGTCGTGTGCCGCGAAAAGGACGACAAACTAATCCATCTCATTTCTATTACCAAATTCCACGGCACCTTGGGCAAAAAAACTTCACTTCGCGTAGAGGTTGGGCCCGCAAGCCGAGGGCGTACTTATGACCAGGTATCCGTTGCTCCGGTGCCCATAACTCTTGATCTGTAAGGAGTTACGCGGTGTACAGCATGCCGTTGAAAAGCTCTCCGAGAGCTCTACGATGGGAAAAGTAAGCCTACTCGGCTGCATCTATTTTCGGAGCCCAAAATTGAACGTTTTGATCAGTTTCGGTACACTTTTCTTCTTTTGCGCAGTTTTTTCGTCCCGGATTGTACGTCGTGAGCCGCGAAAAGGACGACTACCAAATCCATCACATTTTTATTACCGAATCCCATGACACCTTGGGCAAGACAACTTCACTTCACGTAGAGGCTGGGCCCGCAAACCCAGGTCGTGGGGCTTGTGACCAGGTATCCGGTGCTCCGGAGACCATAACTTTTGATTTGTAAGGAGTTACGCGGCGCACAGCATACCGTTGGAAAGCTCTCCGAGAGCTCTACGATGGGGGCACCAAGCCTACTCTGTTGCGCCTTTTTTTGGAGCCCAAAATTGAACGTTTTCATCATTTTTGGGCCACTTTTCTTCTTTTAGCTATTTTTCTGTCCAAGATCGTATGTCGTGAGCCGTAAAAAGGACGACAATCTAATCCATCACATTTCTATTACCGAATCCCATGGTACCTTAGGCAAGACAACTTCACTTCACGTAGAGGCTGGACCCGCAAACCGAGTGCGTGGGTCTTGTGACCAGGTATCCGTCGCTCCGGTGCCCATAACTTTTGATCCGCAAGCAGTTATGCGGCGCACAACAAACCGTTGAAAAGCTCTACGACGGGGGTAGCAAGCCTGCTCGGCCGCGCCTGTTTTCAAAGCCCAAAATTGAACGTTTTCATCAGTTTCGGGACAATTTTCTTCTTTTGCGCTGTTTTTCCGTCCCAGATCGTACGTCGTGAGCCGCGAAAAGGACGACAACCTAATCCATCACATTTCTATTACCGAATTCCACGTCACCTTAGGCAAGACAACTTCACTTCACGTAGAGGCTAGGCCCGCAAACCGAGTGCGTGGGGCTTGTGACCAGGTATTCGTCGCTCCGGTGCCTATAACTTTTGATCCGTAAAGAGTTACGCGGCGCACACTATACTGTTGGAAAGCTCTCCTAGAGCTCTACGATGGGGGCACCGAGCCTGCTCGGCTATGCCTATTTTCAAAGCCCAAAATCGAATGTTTTCATCAGTTTCAGGATACTTTTCTTCTTTTACTCTGTTTTTCTGTCCCGGATCATACGTCGTGAGCCGCGAAAAGGACGACAACGTAATCCATCACATTTCTATTACTGAATCCTATGGCACCTTGGGCAAGACAACTTCACTTCGTGTTGAGGCTGGGCCCGCAAACCGAGGGCATGAGGCTTGTAACCAGGCATCCGTCGCTCTGGTGCCCTTAACTTTTGATCCGTAAAGAGTTATGCGGCGCACAGCATACCGTTGGAAAGCTCTCCAAGAGCTCTACGACGGGGGCATCAAGCCTACTCGGCTGCGCCTATTTTCAGAGCCCAAAATCGAACATTTTCATCAGTTTTAGGATACTTTTCTTCTTTTGCACTATTTTTTCGTCCCGGATCGTACGTCATGTGCCGCGAAAAGGACGACAACCTAATCCATCACATTTCTTATACCGAATCCCATTGTACCTTGCGCAAGACAACTTCACTTCACATAGAGGCTGGGCCCGCAAACCGAGGTCGTGGGGATTGTGACCAGGTATACGTTGCTCCGGTGCCCATAACTTTTGATCCGTAAGGAGTTATGCAGCACACAGCATACCGTTGGAAAGCTCTCTGAGAGCTCTACGATGGGGGTAGCAAGCTTACTAGGCTGCGCCTGTTTTCGAAGCCCAAAATTGAATGTTTTCATCAGTTTCTGGACACTTTTCTTCTTTTGAAAAGTTTTTTGGTCACGGGTCGTATGTCGTGAACCGCGAAAAGGACGACAACCTAATCCATCACATTTCTATTACCGAATCCCATGGAAACTTTGGCAAGACAAGTTCACTTCACGTAGAGGCTAGGCCCGTAAACCGAGGGCGTGGTGCTTGTGACCAGGTATCCGTTGCTCTGGTGCCCATAACTTATGAACCGTAAGGAGTTACGCGTTGCACAACATATTGTTGGAAAGCTCTCCGAGAGCTCTACGACGGGGGCAACAAGCCTACTCGTCTGCGCCTATTTTCGGAGTCCAAAATTGAACGTTTTCATCAGTTTTTGGTTACTTTTCTTCTTTTGAGCTGTTTTTCCATCCCGGATCATACGTCGTGAGCCGCATAAAGGACGACAACCAAATCCATCACATTTCTGTTACCAAATCCCATGACACCTTGGGCAAGACAACTTCACTTCATGTTGAGGCTAATCCCGCAAACCGAGGGCGTGGGGCTTGTGACCAGGTATCCGTCGCTCCGGTGCCCTTAACTTTTGATCCGTAAAGAGTTACGTGGCGCACAACATATCGTTGAAAAGCTCTCCGAGAACTCTACGACGGGGGCAGCAAGCCTGCTCGGCTGCTAACACGCCCCAACCCAGCCTATAAAGGTTAGACTAGGGTGTGATCTAAATATTCAAGTCATATCTCGTACTTAATCGTTCATGAAAGTTTGGCACTTAACGTTTTAGCCTAAACTCCACAATTTTCTGGAAAAACGGTAGCATAACGGCTGCAATTGGGCTATTTAGTTTGACCTAATTCTCTAAACGCCTCAAAATTTCCAATCTCAATTTCATTTCCAACTAAGACTACTATTTACCATCAATTGAAACGCTTACTAGTTATCTCGAAGTCTCGTTTGATTAATAACCTATCATGATACTATGTCTCGTTTGTTTGTTTGTCCTCATTACAAAAGTACCTGTTGATCTTAGCTTAACAATGAGTACCTACTTAAGATTGGATAGGTTCATTTTACTTAGTCCTTACCTGATACTTCATAATCCTATGATAGATACTAGCCAATAATGATAGCAAAAATGACCATAGTAGTGTCTATCTAGTTATTATCAGTACAAGCCAAAATTTGACCCTAAATTACAACGGGGGTCTTTTACATTACAACAACAAGCATCATAAGAAATGAAATAGTCTTCAAGCAACATATTGTTCACAAAATGGCCATAGTCACGTAAGTCACGTAAGTCACGTAAGGCAAGCAATCATTCCAAGGAATCATCATTAGGCACGTTATCCTCGGGTACCTGTTCCTGGTCTTCTTCACCTGAGATGATATGACAAATCGAGGCATGATATGACAAGTAAATTCACTTGAAAAGCACATGGAGTTATATGAATATTAAACAGGCAGCCATGTAACGCATGTAAATCAAATCATATAACTCATTTCAAAGTTCACATAATCAAATAATAAGATTATTCATCATGCAACGACATCTACGTGGGACCAGGTGTAAGAAAGGCCTACTTATCAACATGTAATCATCAAATTCGTATTTAGGGCTACAAGGGAAACTACGGGCAGCCTACTAAACACATAATCAAACACAATATCCAAAGGATCAACACTTAGCGAGTTTACCTAGTTACAAGGGTTTCAATTCGTGCTTACCCGTGCGATTAAACCCCAAGTCATCTTGTAATTAAGCTCAAGCCATGCATTGATTAATTCAAACATCCTCAAGCATTCAAAACAGTCCACACAACATCCAAATGCCGCAATGCCAAGCATTTAATACAACAAGGGAAGCTACGTTAATTTTCTAAGCATATCAATAGGTGAAACCCTCACTGCAATGGACTGTTTTCTCATGATCATTAAGACAAGCAAACAATCTCCAATTCCAGTGAAAAAGATGTCAAATTAAAGCTTAAGGAGTTAACTAAATTGAAAAATAAACCTCACATCATTTGGAGTTCGGGTTCAAGAGTTATAGCCAAAACAGTGAGACTACACAAAACTGTCCAGATTTTCACACATTTCAATACTTGTCATTTTTTAGGGCCTTAGGGTCAGATTTAGCCTTAGTCCATTTCTGACAAAAATGTCCCGAACTGAAAACTATAGCTTTACACCAAATTTCATGCATTTTGGATATCATTTACTAAGTCAAAACCGGTTCGTTCTACAAGGTCAGTGAATCTGCCAAAACCTGCTTCATTTTTTCCAGACTTTCCAGATTTTGACATATTTTGATAATTAGCCATTTTGATGATCTTAGATTCAAAATTAGCTTTGGCCTATTTCTTCGAAAAGTGTTCATAACTGGCAAAACTAGTTACCTACCAAGTTTCACATATTTTAAACATCTTTTACCTGGTCAAAATCACCTCGCACCAACAAGGCAGAAGGCTGTCACATACCCGATTTCATCTATCATCACATTCTAGCCAAATATCTTGCCATGCATGTTTACAAAAGCTCATGAACACACATATATCACAAGTACAGAAGTAAAGATAGACATTTAAGGGCATGCATGTGGATTTTGAAAGCTTTTCAAGAAGTTTTAGCCCTCACCTTAGCAAGACAACAAAGAAGATGCTCAAACTCTTGGTGAAGCACAAAGTTGATCTTTTTCCTTGCTTAGCCGAGAGACCACTTGGGATTTCTCTAATTTCCTAGCTAAGTTACCATGTTCTTAGTAGGTGCATGTGGTTAGAGCAAGAAGAAAATGAAATGGGAGCTAACAAACTCACCTAAGCCGAAATGGATGTGCTAAAGGCTTGCATGTGTGCTTCTTTGCTCCTAGTTTTGCTTGGTCGAGATCCTAAGCTTCTTGCATGTCTTGATGAACCATTGAGTGATGAAGTTAAGCTATGGAGTGTAGAAACTCAGCCAAGGCCGAGAGAGAGAGAAGAAATGAGAGGGAGAGAGAGAATAAATGAGGGAAAGAAAGAAGAATGAAAGAAAAATGAAAGCCTTGAAGAGATTGATGCATATGTCGGCCTAGGGCCTTGGAAATTCAGATTTTTGTGTCTTCAAGGAACATTTTTGAATTGTCTAGTATGGCAAGAAGATGGGTCGAGAATATGGGTGCATTGGGTAGGGTTTTGGGTTAAATTTTTTATGCATTGTGTCATTAAATTGTCATAGAATGTTTGGGGAATAAATTTTGAAATTGGATTGCATGAACAAAGCTCCTAGTGGTCGGCCAAGACTTGTGCAAAATCTGAATTTTTGTCTTGGTTAAGCAATATTTAATTGTGTTTGGGATATGCAAAGAATAAAGAATAAAGAATGTCTAGCTTTTTGCGAGATTTTGTCTTCTAGTGGGTTGAATTAGTATTTTAATATTAGTTAGTGGGATTTGTAGGATTAATTAATGACCTAGTGCTTCGTGTAAGATGCTTTCTTGATTAGCGTGAGGGCACGCTTTCCTAGGTTTAGGGCACGCACTACGAGGTAGGGCATGAACTACGAGACGATTGCACGTTTCCCAACTAAATGCACGCAACCCTAAATGCATGCACGTAATTCGATGCAAGACACACAAAACGAAACACAATTCTTAAACCTAGGTCAAGGCGCATAAATCTAGGTTAGGGCACACGAAACGAGGTATCGCACTCAAATCGAGGTCGGGCCTCATAGTTGCGCCTGTTTTTGGTGCCCAAAATCGAACATTTTCATCAGTTTCGGGACACTTTTCTTCTTTTGCGCTATTTTTCCGTCCCGGATCGTACGTCGTGAGCCGTGAAAAGAACGACAACCTAATCTATCACATTTCTATTACCGAATCCCACGGCACCTTGGGCAAGACAACTTCACTTCACGTAGAGGCTGGGCCCGCAAATCGAGGGCGTGGGGCTTGTGACCAAGTATCTGTCGATCCGGTGCCTATAACTTTTGATCCGTAAGGAGTTACGTGACGCACAACATACCGTTGAAAAGCTCTCCGAGAGCTCTACAATGTGGGCACCAAGCCTGCTCGGCTGCACCTATTTTCAAAGCCCAATATCAAATGTTTTCATCAGTTTCGAGACACTTTTCTTCTTTTACGCTGTTTTTTTGTCCCGGATTGTACGTCATGAGCCGCGAAAAGGACGACAACCTAATCCATCACATTTCTATTACCGAATCCCACGGTACCTTGGGCAAGACAACTTCACTTCACGTAGAGGCTGGGCCCGCAAACAGAGGGCGTGGGGCTTGTGACCAGGCATCCGTCGCTCCGGTGCCCTTAACTTTTGATCTGTAAGGAGTTACGCGGCGTACAGCATACCGTTGGAAAGCTCTATGAGAGCTCTACGACGGGGGAACAAGCCTGTTCAGCTGCGCCTATTTTCAGAGCCCAAAATCAAACGTTTTCATCAGTTTCGGGATACTTTTCTTCTTTTTCTCTATTTTTCCGTCCCGGATCGTACATCGTGAGCCGCGAAAAGGACGACAACCTAATCTATCACATTTCAATTACCAAATCCCACGGCACCTTGGGCAAGACAACTTCACTTCACGTAGAGGCTGGGCCCGCAAATCGAGGGCGTGGGGCTTGTGACCAGTTATCCGTCGATCTGGTGCTCATAACTTTTGATCCGTAAGGAGTTACGCGACGCACAGCATATCGTTAAAAAGCTCTCCGAGAGCTCTACAACGAGGGTAGCAAGCCTGCTCGGCTGCACCTATTTTCAAAGCCCAATATCAAATGTTTTCATCAGTTTCTGGACACTTTTCTTCTTTTACGCTATTTTTTCGTCCCGGATCGTACGTCGTGAGCCACGAAAAGGACGACAACCTAATCCATCACATTTCTATTACCGACTCCCATGGCACCTTGGGCAAGACAACAACACTTCACGTAGAGGCTGGGCCCCCAAACCGATGGCGTGGGGTTTGTGACCAGGTATCCGTCGCTCCGGTGCCCTTAACTTTTGATCCGTAAAGAGTTACGCGGCGCACAACATACTTTTGGAAAGCGCTCTGAGAGCCCTACGACAGGGGCACCGAGCCGGCTCGGTTGCGCCTATTTTCAAAGCCCAAAATCGAACGTTTTCAATAGTTTGGGGATACTTTTCTTCTTTTACGTTGTTTTTTCATCACAGATCGTACGTCGTGAGCCGCGAAAAGGACGACAACCTAATCCATCAGATTTCTATTACCGAATCCCATGGCACCTTGGGCAAGACAACTTCACTTCACGTAGAGGCTGGGCCAGCAAACCGAGGGCGTGGGGCTTGTGACCAGGTATCCGTTGCACCGGTGCCCATAGCTTTTGATCTGTAAGGAGTTACATGGTGAACAGCATGCCGTTGTAAAGCTCTCTGAGAGCTCTACAACGGGGGCAGTAAGCCTACTCAGCTGCACCTATTTTTGGAGCCCAAAATCGAATATTTTCATCAGTTTCGGTACACTTTTCTTTTTTTGCGCTATTTTTCCGTCCCAGAACGTACGTCGTGAGCTTCGAAAAGGACGACAGCCAAATCCATCACATTTCTATTACCGAATCCTGCGGCACCTTGGGCAAGACACATTCACTTCACATAGAGGCTGGGCCCGCAAACCGAGGGCGTGGGGCTTGTGACCAGGTATTCGTTGCTTCGGAGCCCTCGGCTATGCGTTTTTTTGGAGCCAGAAATTGAACGTTTTCATCAGGTTCGGGACACTTTTTTTATTTTACGCTATTTTTCTGTCCAGGATCGTAGGTCGTGAACTACAAAAAGGACGACAACCTAATCCTTCACATTTCAATTACCGAATTCCACGATGCCTTAGGCAAGAAAACTTCACTTCACGAAGAAGCTAGGCCCGCAAACCGAGTGCGTGGGGCTTGTGACTAGGTATCCGTCGCTCCGGTGCCCATAACTTTTGATCCGCAAACTATTACACGGTGCACAGCATACCGTTGAAAAGCTCTACAACGAGGGCAGCAAGCCTGCTCAGCTGCGCCTATTTTCAACGTCTAAAATCGTACGTTTTCATCAGTTTGGAGACAATTTTCTTCTTTTGCACTGCTTTACCGTCACAGATCGTACGTCGTGAGCCGCGAAAAGGACGACAACCTAATCCATGACATTTTTATTACCGAATCCCACGACACCTTGGGTAAGACAAGTTCACTTCACGTAGAGGCTAGGCCCACAAACCGAGTGCGTGGAGCTTGTGACCAGGTATCCGTCGCTCCAGTGCCCATAACTTTTGATCTGTAAAGAGTTACGCGGCGCACACCATACCGTTAGAAAGCGCTCCTAGAGATCTACGACGGGGATACCGAGCCTGCTCGCCTGTACCATTTTTGAAAGCCCACAATCGAATGATTTCATCAGTTTCGGGATACTTTTCTTGTTTTACGCTATTTTTCTGTCCCATATCGTATGTCGTGAGCCGCGAAAAGGACGACAACCTAATCCATCACATTTCAATTACCAAATCCCACGGCACCTTTGGCATGACAACTTCACTTCACATAGAGGTTGGGCCCACAAACCGAGGGCGTGAGGCTTGTGACCAAGTATCCGTCGCTCCGGTGCCCTTAACTTTTGATCGTAAAGAGTTACGTGGCGCACAACATACCATTGGAAAGCTCTCCGAGAGCTCTACGATGGGGGCACCAAGCCTACTCGGCTGCGCCTATTTTCGAAGCCCAAAATCGAACATTTTCATCAGTTTTGGGATACTTTTCTTCTTTTGCACTATTTTTTCATCCCGGATCGTACGTCGTGGGCCGCGAAAAGGACGACAACCTAATCCATCACATTTCTATTACCGACTCCCATGGCACCTTGGGCAAGACAACTGCACTTCACGTAGAGGTTGGGCCCACAAACCGAGGACGTGGGGTTTGTGACCAGGTATCTGTCACTCCGGTACCCTTAACTTTTGATCCGTAAAGAGTTACGCGTCGCACAACATACCGTTGGAAAGCTCTCCTAGAGCCCTACGATAGGGAAACTGAGCCTGCTCGGTTGCGCCTGTTTTCAAAGCCCAAAATAGAACGTTTTCATCAGTTTGGGGATACTTTTCTTCTTTTACGCTGTTTTTTCATCCCGGATCGTATGTCGTGAGCCACGAAAAGGACGACAACCTAATCCATCACATTTCTATTACCGAATCCCACGGCACCTTAGGAAAGACAAATTCACTTCACGTAGAGGCTGGGCCCACAAACCGAGGGCGTGGGGCTTGTGACTAGGTATCCGTTGCTCCGGAGCCCATAACTTTTGATCCGTAAGGAGTTATGCGGCGCACAACATACCATTGGAAAGCTCTCCGAGAGCTCTACAATGGGGGCACCAAGCCTACTCAGCTACGCCTATTTTTGGAGCCCAAAATTGAACATTTTCATCAGTTTCGGGACACTTTTCTTCTTTTACAATATATTTCTGTCTAAGATCGTATGTCGTGAGCCGCAAAAAGGACGACAACCTAATCCATCACATTTCTATTACCGAATTCCACAGTACCATAGGCAAGACAACTTCACTTCACGAAGAAGCTAGGCTTGCAAACCGAGTGCGTGGGGCTTGTGACCAGGTATCCGTCGCTCCGGTGCCCATAACTTTTGATCCGCAAACAGTTACGCGGCGCACAGCATACTGTTGAAAAGCTCTATGACGGGAGCAGCAAACCTGCTAGGCTGCACCTGTTTTCAAAGCCCAAAATCGTACGTTTTCATCAGTTTCGAAACAATTTTCTTCTTTTGCGCTGTTTTTCCGTCCCAGATCGTACGTCGTGAGCCGCAAAAAGGACGACAACATAATCCATGACATTTCTATTACCGAATCCCACGACACCTTGGGCAAGACAAGTTCACTTCACGTAGAGGCTAGGCCCGCAAACCGAGTGTGTGGGGCTTGTGACCAGGTATCCGTCGCTCCGGTGCCCATAACTCTTGATCCGTAAAGAGTTACGCGGCGCACACCATACCGTTGGAAAGCTCTCCTAGAGATCTACGACGAGGGTACCGAGCCTGCTCCGCTGCGCCAATTTTCAAAGCCCAAAATTGAATGATTTCATCAGTTTCGGGATACTTTTCTTCTTTTACGCTGTTTTCCTGTCCCAGATCGTATGTCGTGAGCCGCGAAAAGGACGACAACCTAATCCATCACATTTCTATTACCGAATCCCACGACACCTTTGGCATGACAACTTCACTTCACGTAGAGGTTGGGCTCGCAAACTGAGGGCGTGAAGCATGTGACCAGGTATCCGTCGCTCCGGTGCCCTTAACTTTTGATCGTAAAGAGTTACGCGACGCACAACATACCATTGGAAAGCTCTTCGAGAGCTCTACGACTGGGGCACCAAGCCTACTCGACTGCGCCTATTTTCGGAGCCCAAAATTGAACATTTTCATCAGTTTTGGGATACTTTTCTTCTTTTGCACTGTTTTTTCATCCCGGATCGTACATTGTGAGCCGCGAAAAGGACGACAACCTAATCCATCACATTTATATTACCAACTCCCAGTGCACCTTAGGCAAGACAACTACACTTCATGCAGAGGCTGGGCCCACAAACCGAGGGCGTGGGGTTTGTGACCAGGTATCCGTCGCTCCGGTACCCTTAACTTTTGATCCGTAAAGAGTTACGTGTCGCACAGCATACCGTTGGAAAGCTCTCCGAGAGCCCTACGATAGGGAAACCAAGCCTGCTCGGTTGTGCCTATTTTCAAAGCCCAAAATCAAACGTTTTCATCAGTTTGGGGACACTTTTCTTCTTTTATGCTGTTTTTTCATCCCGGATCGTACGTCGTGAGCCACGAAAAGGACGACAACCTAATCCATCACATTTCTATTACCGAATCCCACGGCACCTTAGGCAAGACAAATTCACTTCACGTAGAGGCTGGGCCCGCAAACCGAGGGCATGGGACTTGTGACTAGGTATCCGTTGCTCCGGTGCCCATAACTTTTGATCTGTAAGGAGTTATGCGGCGCACAGCTTGCCATTTTAAAGCTCTCCGAGAGCTCTACGACGAGGGCAGTAAGCCTACTCGACTGCACCTATTTTCGGAGCCTTAAACTGAACGTTTTCATCAGTTTTGGTACACTTTTCTTCTTTTGCGCTATTTTTCCATCCCGGATCGTACGTCGTGAGCCGCAAAAAGGACAACAACCAAATCCATCACATTTCGATTACCGAATCCCACGTCACCTTGGGCAAGACAACATCACTTCACGTAGTGTCATGCCCCAACCCGACCTATAAAGGTTAGACTAGGGTGTGATCTAATCATTCAAGTCATATCACGTACTTAATCGTTCAAGAGGGTTTAACACTTAACGTTTTAGCCTAAACTCTGCAATTTTCTAGAAAACCGGCAGTGTAACGGTTGTAATTGGGCTCTTTAGCTTGACCTAATTCTCAAAACGCCTCTAAATTTCCAATCTTAATTTCTTTTCCAACAAAGATTACTATTTATCATCAATTGAAATGCCTACTAGTTGTCTCGAAGTCTCGTTTGATTAATAACCTAGCATGATACTATGTCTCATTTGTTTGTTAATCCTTGTTACAAACGTACCTGTTGATCTTAGCTTATCAATAAGTACTTGCTTAAGATTGGATGGGTTCATTTTACTTAATCCCTACCTGATATTTCATAATCCTATGATAGATACTAGCCAATAATGATAGCAAAACGACCACAGTAGTGTCTATCTAGTTAGTATCAGTACAAACCAAAATTAGACCCCAAATTATAACGGGGGTCTTTTATATTACAATAGCAAGCATCATAAGAAATGAAATAGTCTTCAAGCAACATATTGTTCACAAAATGGCCATAGTCACGTAAGGCACGTAGGGCAAGCATTCATTCCAAGGAATCATCGTTAGGCACGTCGTCCTTGGTCTTCTTCACCTGAGATGATAAAAGAGGGTGAGTCCTTATGAACTCAGCGATGGGGAACGAGAAATAGGTTTGAAACTCATTTTCTGGTTCAACTTATGAAAACCCTTTTTGCAAGCATGAATATATCACAAGTAAGTACATAACATAATATAAAAGTAAAGGAACACAATTACCCATCTTTCCTCCCCGAGGTCCTCTAGGAACCAAGCGAGAGTACTTATACACATAGTGAAAAGGATACGGTGAGCTTTTGCTCTCAGCTCATGACAGTATCAGTTGTTGCGGCCGGCTTCAATTCATCCCCTTATCACGCAAATGGGTGTACTCCGGATGTACCCCGAAATCCTACGACCCAACTCTCCGAGGAAGTCTAGCCCCCAAGCGAGAGAGGGAATTGGACAATGGTAGTCACGATTGTACCGGCAAGCCCGATGCCGCCCGGTGTGCGTGAACGCTACCACGCCAGAATGAAAGGTTGCAACCTTGTATGCAATGCACATTTATGACATGTAATATATCACATTAGGAGGACAACAAAGTAGGTTGCCTCCGAACAGTCATAAGATTGCACATTGACAAGTAAACAAGCGAGGCACGATATGACAGGCAATTTCACTTATAAAGCACATGGAGTTATATGAATATTAAACGGGCAGCCATGTAACACATGTAAATCAAGTCATATAACTCATTTCAAAGTTCACGTAATCAAATAATAAGATTATTCATCATGCAACGACATCTACGTGGGACCGGGTGCAAGAAAAGCCTACTTATCAACATGTAATCATCGAAATCATATTTAGGGTTACAAGGGCAACTATGGGCAGCCTACTAAACACATAATCAAACACAATATCCATAGGATCAACACTTAGCGAGTTTACCTAGTTACTAGGGTTTCAATTCGTGCTTACCTGTGCGATTAAATCCCAATTTGTCATGTAATTAAACTCAAGCCATGTATTGATTAAATTAAACACCCTCAAGCATTCAAAACAGTCCACACAACATCCAAATGCCACAATCCCAAGCACTTAGTACAACAAGAGAAGCTACAATAATTTTTCTAAGCAAATCAATAGGTGAAACCCTCACTGCAATGGACTGTTTTCTCACAATAATTAAGACAAGCAAACAATCTCCAATTCCAGTGAACAAGATATCAAATTAAATCTTAAGGAGTGAACTAAATTCAGAAACAAACCTCGCATCATTTGGAGTTCGGGTTCAAGAGTTATAGCCAAAACAGTGAGACTACACAAAACTGCCCAGATTTTCACACATTTCAATACTTGTCGTTTTTGAGTGCTTAGGGTCAGATTTAGCCTTAGTCCATTTCTGACAAAAACATCCAGAACTGAAAAATATAGCAGCACACAAAAATTCATGCATTTTGGATATCATTTACTAAGTCAAAACTGGTTTGTTCTACAAAGTCAATGAATCTGCCAAAACCTGCTTCATTTTTCCAGACTTTCCAGATTTGGACACATTTTGATAACTAGCCATTTTGAGGATCTTAGAGTCAAAATTAGCTTTGGCATATTTCTGCAAAAAGTGTTCAGAACTGGAAAAACTAGTTACTGACCAATTTTCACGTATTTTCAACATTATTTACCTAGTCAAAAGCACCTCGAAACAACAAGGCAGAAGGCTGTCACATACCCGATTTCATCTATCATCATATTCTAGCCAAATATCTTGCCATGCATGTTTACAAAAAGCTCATGAACACACATATATCACAAGAACAGAAGTAAAGATAGACATTTAAGGTCATGCATGTGGTTTTTTGAAAGATTTTCAAGAAGTTTTAGCCCTCACCTTAGCAAAACAACAAGAAGATGCACAAGACTCTTGATGGTTGCACAAGATTGGCTCTTTTTCTTTCTTAGCCGAGACACCACTCGATTTTCTCTAATTTCCTAGCTTAGTAAACGAGTTCTTAGTAGGTGCATGTGGTTAGAACAAGAAGAAAAGAAATGGAAGCTAGCAAACTCACCTAAGCCGAAATGGAGGTTCAAAGAGCTTGCATGTGTGTTTCTTGCAACCTAGCTTGCTTAGTCGAGCTCCCTAGCTTCTTGCATGCCTTGATGAACCATGGAGTGATGAAGATAAGCTATGGAGTGTAGAAACTCAGCCAAGGCCGAGAGAGAGAGAAGAAATGAGAGAGGAATGAGAGGAAATGAAGGAAAATGAAAGAAAATGAAAGCTTGATGGGCATAGATGCTTGTGTCGGCCTTGAGCATGTAAATTTCAGACTTTTGTGTCTTCAAGAAGCATTTTGAATTATCTAGTATGGGCATGGAGCTTGTGTCGAGAATATGGAGCTTTGAGGAGGGTTTTGAGCTAATTTTTTTATTGCTTTGTGTCATAGAATTGTCATAGAATGTTTAGGAGTAGAATTTGAAATTAAATTGCATGCACAAAGCTCCTAGTGGTCGGCCAAAGATGTGCTCAAATCTGAATTTTTTTGTCTTGTTCAAGGCTTATTTTATTGTGTGTTTGGGACATGCAAAGAATAAAGAATAAAGAATAACTAGCTTTTGGTGCAATTTCGTCTTCTAGTGCATTGCTTAGCATTTTAATATTAGTTAGTGGAGTTTGTAGGATTAATTGATGATCTAGTGCTTCGTGTATGATGCTTTCTTAATTAATGTGTAGGCACTCTTTTCTAGGTCTAAGCACGCACTACGAAACAAGGCTCGAACTACGAGATGAATGCCCGTTTTCCAAGTAAATGCACACAACCCTAAATGAATGCACGTAATTCAATGCAAGGCACACAAAACGAAACACGATTCTTAAATCTAGGTCAAGGCACGCAAATCTAGGTTAGGCACACGAAATGAGGTATCGCACGTAAATCGAGGTCGGGCCTCACACGTACAGGCTGGGCCCGCGAACCGAGGGCGTGGGGCTTGTGACCAGGTGTCCGTTGCTTCGGAGCCCATAACTTTTGATCCGTATGGAGTTACGCGGCGCACAACATACCGTTGGAAAGCTCTCCGAGAGCTCTACGATGGGGGCACCAAGCCTGCTCGGCTGCGCCTATTTTTGGAGCCAAAATTGAACATTTTCATTAGTTTCGGGACACTTTTCTTCTTTTACTCTATTTTTCTGTCCAGGTTCGTACGTCGTGTGCCGCAAAAAGAACGATAACCTAATCCATCACATTTCTATTACCGAATCCCACGGCACCTTAGGTAAGACAACTTCACTTCACGTAGAAGCTGGGCCCGCAAACCGAGTGCGTGGGCTTATGACCAGGTATTCGTCGCTCCAGTGCCCATAACTTTTGATCCGCAAGCAGTTACGTGGCGCACAACATACCGTTGAAAAGCTCTACGACGGGGGCAACAAGCCTTCTTGGCTGTGCCTGTTTTCAAAGCCCAAAATCGAACGTTTTCATCAGTTTTGGGACAATTTTCTTCTCTTGCGTTGTTTTTCCGTCCCAGATCGTACGTCGTGATCCGCGAAAAGGACGACAACCTAATCCATGACATTTCTATTACCAAATCCCATGTCACCTTGGGCAAGAGAAGTTCACTTCACGTAGAGGCTAGGCCCGCAAACCGAGTGCGTGGGGCTTGTGACTACGTATCCGCCGCTCCGGTGCCCATAACTTTTGATCTGTAAAGAGTTACGCGACACACAGCATACCGTTGGAAAGCTCTCCTAGAGATCTACGACGGGGGCACCGAGCCTGCTCGGCTGCGCCTACTTTCAAAACCCAAAATCGAATGTTTTCATCAGTTTTGGGATACTTTTCTTCTTTTACGCTGTTTTTCTGTCCCGGATTGTATGTCGTGAGCCGCTAAAAGGACGACAACCTAATTCATCACATTTCTATTACCGAATTCCACGGCACCTTGGGCAAGACAACTTCACTTCAAGTTGAGGCTGGGCCCGCAAACCGAGGGCGTGAGGCTTGTGACCAGGTATCTGTCGCTCCGGTGCCCTTAACTTTTGATCCGTAAAGAGTTACGCAGCGCACAGCATACCATTGGAAAGCTTTCCGAGAGCTCTACGATGGGGGCACCAAGCCTACTCGGCTGCGCCTATTTTCGGAGTCCAAAATCGAACATTTTCATCAATTTTTGGTAACTTTTCTTCTTTTGCACTATTTTTTCGTCCCGGATCATACGTCGTGAGCCGCAAAAAAGACAACAACCTAATCCATCACATTTCTATTACCGAATTCCATGGTACCTTGGGCAAGACAACTTCACTTCACGTAGAGGCTGGGCCTACAAACCGAGGGCGTGGGGCTTGTGACCAAGTATCCATTGCTTTGGTGCCTATAACTTTTGATCCGTAAGGAGTTATGTAGCATACAATATACCTTTGATAAGCTCTCCGAGAGCCCTACGACGGGGGCAGCAAGCCTACTCGGCTGTGCCTGTTTTCGGAGCCCAAAATTGAACGTTTTCAATAATTTCAAGACATTTTTCTTTTTTTGTGATGTTTTTTGTTCTCAGATCGTATGTCGTGAACCTTGAAAAGGACGACAATCTAATCCATCACATTTCTATTACCGAATCCCACGGCAACTTTGGCAAGACAACTTCACTTCACGTAGAGGCTGGGCCCGCAAACCGAGGGCGTGGGGCTTGTGACCAGGTATCCGTTGCTCCGGTGCCCATAGCTTTTGCTCCGTAAGGAGTTATGTAGCACGCAGCATACCGTGGGAAAGCTCTCCGAGAGCTCTACGACGGGGCCAGCAAGTCTACTCGATTGCGCCTATTTTCGGAGCCCAAAATTGAGAGTTTTCATCAGTTTCAGGACACTTTTTTTTTGCGATGTTTTTTGGTCCCGGATCGTATGTCGTGAACCTCGAAAAGGACGACAACCTAGTCTATCACATTTCTATTTCCGAATCCCACGGCAACTTTGGCAAGACAACTTCAATTCATGTAGAGGCTGGGCCCGCAAACCGAGGGTGTGGTGCTTGTAACCAGGTATCCGTTGCTCTGTTGCCCATAACTTTTGAATCGTAAGGAGTTATGCGGCGCACAGCATACCATTGGAAAGCTCTCCGAGAGCTCTACGACTGGGGCAACAAGCCTACTCGGTTGGGCCTGTTTTTGGAGCCCTAAATCAAACATTTTCATTAGTTTTGGGATACTTTTCTTCTTTTGTGCTGTTTTTTCATCCCAGATCGTACGTCGTTAGCCGTGAAAAGGATGACAACCAAATCCATCACATTTCTGTTACCGAATCCCACAATACCTTGGGCAAGACAACTTCACTTCACGTTGAGGCTAGGCACGCAAACCGAGGATGTGGGGCTTGTGACCAGGTATCCGTCGCTCCGGTGCCCTTAACTTTTGATCCGTAAAGATTTACGCGGCGCACAGCATACCGTTGGAAAGCTCTTCGAGAGCTCTACGACGGGGGCAGTAAGCTGGCTCAGCCGCGCTATTTTTGGAGCCCAAAATCGAACATTTTCATCAGTTTCGGCCATTGTTCTTCTTTTGCGATATTTTTTCATCCCGAATCGTACGTCGTGGGTCGCGAAAAAGACGACAACTTAATCCATTACATTTCTATAACCGAATCCCATGGCACCTTGGGCAAGACAACTTCAATTCACGTAGAGGCTGGGCCCGCAAATCGAGGGCGGGGGCTTGTGACCAGGTATCCGTCAATCCGGTGCCGAAAGCTTTTGATCTGTAAGGAGTTACGCGACGTACAGCATACCGTTGGAAAGCTCTCCGAGAGCTCTACGACGGGGGCACCAAGCCTGCTTGGCTGCACCTATTTTCAAAGCAAAATATCGAACGTTTTCATCAGTTTTGGGAGACTTTTCTTCTTTTGCGCTGTTTTTCCATCTCGGATCGTACATCGTGAGCTGCGAAAAGGACGACAACCTAATCCATCACATATCTATTACCGAATCCCACGGCTCCTTGGGCAAGACAACTTCACTTCACGTAGAGGCTGGGCCCACAAATCGAGGGCGGGGGGTTTGTGACCACGTATCCGTCAATCCGGTGCCCAAAACTTTTGATCTGTAAAGAGTTACATGACACACAGCATACCGTTGGAAAGCTCTCCGAGAGCTCTACGACGGGGGCACCAAGCCTGCTTTGCTGCACCTGTTTTCAAATCCCAATATCAAACGTTTTCATCAGTTTCGGGAGACTTTTCTTCTTTTGCGCTGTTTTTCCATCCCGGATCGTACATCGTGAGCTGCGAAAAGGACGACAACCAAATCCATCGCATTTCTATTACCGAATCACATGGCACCTTGGGCATGACAACATCACTTCACGTAGAGGCTGGGCCTGCGAACCGAGGGCGTGGGGGCTTGTGACCAAGTATCCGTTGCTCCGGAGCCCATAACTTTTGATCCGTATGGAGTTACACGATGCACAACATACCGTAGGAAAGCTCTCCGAGAGCTCTACGATGGGGGTACCAAGCCTGCTCGGCTGCGCCAATTTTTGGAGCCCAAAATTGAACATTTTCATCAGTTTTGGGACACTTTTCTTCTTTTACGCTATTTTTCTGTCCAGGCTCGTACGTCGTGAGTCGCAAAAAGAACGACAACCTAATCCATCACATTTCTATTCCCGAATCCTGTGGCACCTTAGGCAGGACAACTTTACTTCACGTAGAAGCTGGGCCCGCAAACCGAGGTTTTGGGGCTTGTGACCAGGTATCCGTCGCTCCAGTGCCTATAACTTTTGATCCGCAAGCAGTTACGCAGCGCACAACATACCGTTGAAAAGCTTTACGACGGGGGCAGCAAGCTTGCTCGGCAACGCCTGTTCTCAAAGCCCAAAATCGAACGTTTTCATCAGTTTTGAGACAATTTTCTTCTTTTGCGCTGTTTTTCCGTTCCAAATCTTACGTCGTGAGCCACGAAAAGGACGACAACCTAATCCAGGACATTTCTATTACCGAATCCAATGACATCTTGGGCAAGACAAGTTCACTTCACGTAGAGGCTAGGCCAGCAAACCGAGGGCGTGGGGCTTGTGACCAGGTATCCGTCGCTCCGGTGCCCATAACTTTTGATCCGTAAAGAGTTACGCGGTGCACACCATACCGTTGGAAAGCTCTCCTAGAGATCTACGACGGGGGTACCGAGCCTGCTCGGCTGTGCCAATTTTCAAAGCCCAAAATCGAATGTTTTCATCAGTTTCAGGATACTTTTCTTCTTTTACGCTGTTTTTTTGTCTCAGATCGTATGTCGTGAGCAGCGAAAAGGACGACAACCTAATCCATCACATTTCTATTACCGAGTCCCACGACACCTTTGGCATGACAACTTCACTTCACGTAGAGGTTGGGCCCGCAAACCGAGGGCGTGAGGCTTGTGACTAGGTATCCGTCGCTCCGGTGCCCTTAACTTTTGACCATAAAGAGTTACGCGACGCACAACATACCATTGGAAAGCTCTGCGAGAGCTCTACAACGGGGGCACCAAGCCTACTCGGCTGCGCCTATTTTCGGAGCCCAAAATCGAACATTTTCATCAGTTTTGGGATACTTTTCTTCTTTTGCACTATTTTTTCATCCCGGATCGTACGTCGTGCTACACGAAAAGGACGACAACCTAATCCATCACATTTCTATTACCGACTCCCACAGCACGTTGGGCAAGACAACTACACTTCACGTAGAGGCTGGGCCCGCAAGCCGAGGGCGTGGGGTTTGACCAGGTATCCATCGCTCGGCGCCCTTAACTTTTGATTCGTAAAGAGTTACGCGTCGCACAGCATACCGTTGGAAAGCTCTCCGAGAGCCCTACGATAGGGGCACCGAGCCTGCTCGGTTGCGCCTATTTTCAAAGCCCAAAATCGAACGTTTTCCTCAGTTTAGGGATACATTTCTTCTTTTACGCTATTTTTTCATCCCAGATCGTACGTCGTGAGCCACGAAAAGGACGTTAACCTAATCTATCACATTTCTATTACCGAATTCCATGGCACCTTGGGCAAGACAAATTCACTTCACGTAGAGGCTGGGCCCGCAAACCGAGGGCGTGGGGCTTGTAACCAGGTATCCGTTGCTCCGGTGCCTATAACTTTTGATCTGTAAGGAGTTACGCAGCGCACAGCTTGCCGTTGTAAAGCTCTCCGAGAGCTCTACGACGGGGGCAGTAAGCCTACTCGGTTGCACCTATTTTCGGATCCCAAAATCGAACGTTTTCATCAGTTTTGAAACACTTTTCTTCTTTTGCGCTGTTTTTCGGTCCCGGATCGTATGTCGTGGGCCGCGAAAAGGACGACAACCAAATCCATCACATTTATATTACTGAATCCCACGACACCTTGGGCAAGACAACATCACTTCACGTAATGTCACGCCCCAACCCGACCTATAAAGGTTGGACTAGGGTGTGATCTAATCATTCAAGTCATATCACGTACTTAATCGTTCAAAAAGGTTTAACACTTAATGTTTTAGCCTAAACTCCGCAATTTTTTGGAAAACCGGCAGTATAACGACTGTAATTGGGCTCTTTAGTTTGACCAAATTCTCAAAACGCCTCAAAATTTCCAATCTCAAGTTCGTTTCCAACAAAGATTAATATTTATCATCAATTGAAACGCCTACTAGTTGTCTCAAAGTCTCGTTTGATTAATACCTAGCATGATACTATGTCTCGTTTGTTTGTTAATCCTTGTTACAAACGTACCTGTTGATCTTAGCTTATCAATGAGTACCTGCTTAAGATTGGATGGGTTCATTTTACTTAATCCCTACCTGATACTTCATAATCCTACGATAGATACTAGCCAATAACGATAGCAAAACGACCACAGTAGTGTCTATCTAGTTATTATCAGTACAAACCAAAATTAGACCCCAAATTACAACGAGGGTCTTTTACATTACAATAGCAAGCATCATAAGAAATGAAATAGTCTTCAAGCAACATATTGTTCACAAAATGGCCATAGTCACGTAAGGCACGTAGGGCAAGCATTCATTCCAAGGAATCATCGTTAGGCACGTCGTCCTTGGTCTTCTTCACCTGAGATGATAAAAGAGGGTGAGTCCTTATGAACTCAGCGATGGGGAACGAGAAATAGGTTTGAAACTCATTTTCTGGTTCAACTTATGAAAACCCTTTTTGCAAGCATGAATATATCACAAGTAAGTACATAACATAATATAAAAGTAAAGGAACACAATTACCCATCTTTCCTCCCCGAGGTCCTCTAGGAACCAAGCGAGAGTACTTATACACATAGTGAAAAGGATACGGTGAGCTTTTGCTCTCAGCTCATGACAGTATCAGTTGTTGCGGCCGGCTTCAATTCATCCCCTTATCACGCCAAATGGGTGTACTCCGGATGTACCCCGAAATCCTACGACCCAACTCTCCGAGGAAATCTATCCCCCAAGCGAGAGAATGAATTGGACAATTTTAGTCACGATTGTACCAGCAAGCCCGATGCCGCCCGATGTGCGTGAACGCTACCACGCCAGAATGAAAGGTTGCAACCTTGTATGCAATGCACATTTATGACATGTAATATATCATATTAGGAGGACAACAAAGTAGGTTGCCTCCGAACAGTCAAAAGATTGCACATTGACAAGTAATGTGCACATCCCGGATCGTACGTCGTGAGGTGCGAAAAGGACGACAACCTAATCCATCACATTTCTATTACCAAATCCCATGGCACCTTGGGCAAGACAACTTCACTTCACGTAGAGGCTGGGCCCGCAAATCGAGGGCGTGGGGCTTGTGACCAGGTATCCATCAATCCGGTGCCCAAAACTTTTGATCTGTAGGAGTTACGTGACGCACAGCATACCGTTGAAAAGCTCTCCAAGAGCTCTACGACATGGGCACTAAGCTTGCTCGGCTGCACCTATTTTCAAAGCCCAATATCGAACGTTTTCATCAGTTTTGGGAGACTTTTCTTCTTTTACGCTATTTTTCAGTCTCGGATCGTACATCGTGAGCCACGAAAAGGATGACAACCTAATCCATCACATTTCTATTACCGAATCCCATGGCACCTTGGGCAAGACAACTTCACTTCACGTAGAGGCTGGACCCGCAAAAAGAGGGCGTGGGGCTTGTAACCAAGCATCCGTCGCTCCGGTGCCCTTATCTTTTGATCCGTATGGAGTTACGCGGCGCACAACATATTGTTGGAAAGCTCTCTAAGAGCTCTATGATGGGGGAACAACCCTGCTCGGTTGCGCCAATTTTTGAAGCCCAAAATCAAACATTTTCATCTGTTTCGGGACACTTTTCTTCTTTTTTGCTATTTTTCTATCCCGAATCGTACGTCGTGAGCCGCGAAAAGGACGACAACCTAATCTATCACATTTCTATTACCGAATCCCAAGACACCTTGGGCAAGACAACTTCAGTACACGTTGAGGCTGGGCCCGCAAACCGAGGGCGTGGGGCTTGTGACCAGGTATCAGTCGCCCCGGTGCCCTTAACTTTTGATCCGTAAAGAGTTACGCGGCGCACAATATTCCGTTGGAAAGCTCTCCAAGAGCTCTACGACGAGGGCAGCAAGCCTGCTCGGCTGCGCCTGTTTTTGGAGCCCAAAATTGAACATTTTCATCAGTTTTGGGACACTTTTTTTCTTTTTAGCTATTTTTCTGTCCCGGATCGTACGTCGTGAGCCGCGAAAAGGACGACAACCTAATCCATCACATTTCTATTACCGAATCCCACGGCACCTTGGGCAAGACAACTTCACTTCACATTGAGGCTGGACCCGCAAACAGAGGGCGTGGGGCTTGTGACCAGGCATCCGTCGCTCCGGTGCCCTTAACTTTTGATCCGTATGGAGTTACGCGGCGCACAGCATACCGTTGGAAAGCACTCTGAGAGCTCTATGATGGGGGAATAAGCCTGCTCGGCTGCGCCGATTTTCGGAGCCCAAAATCACATGTGTTCATCAGTTTCGGGACACTTTTCTTCTTTTTAGCTATTTTTCTGTCCCGGATCGTACGTCGTGAGCCGCGAAATGGACGACAACCTAATCCATCACATTTCTATTACCTAATCCCACGGCACCTTGGGATAGACAACTTCACTTCACGTAGAGGCTGGGCCCGTAAATCGAGGGCGTGGGGCTTGTGACCAGGTATCCGTCGATCTGGTGCCCATAACTTTTGATCTGTAAGGAGTCACGTGATGCACACTATACCGTCGAAAAGCTCTGCGAGAGCTCTACGACGGGGGTACCAAGCCTGCTAGGCTGCACCTATTTTCAAAGCTCAAATCGAACGTTTTCATCAGTTTCGGGATACATTTCTTATTTTACGCTGTTTTTCCGTCTCAGATCGTACGTCGTGAGCCGCGAAAAGAACGAAAACCTAATCCATCACATTTCTATTACCGAATCCCACGTCACCTTGGGCAAGACAACTTCACTTCACGTAAAGGCTGGGCCCTCAAACAGAGGGCGTGGGGTTTGTGACCAGGCATCAGTCGTTCCGGTGCCCTTAACTTTTGATCCGTGAGTTACGCGGCGCACAGCATACCGTTGGAAAGCTCTTTGAGAGCTCTACGATGGGGGAACAAGCCTGCTCGCCTGCGTCTATTTTCAGAGCCCAAAATCAAACGTTTTCATCCATTTCGGGAGACTTTTCTTCTTTTTTTCTATTTTGCTGTTCCGATCGTATGTCGTGAGCTGCGAAAAGGACGACAACCTAATCCATCACATTTCTATTACCGAATCCCACGGCACCTTGGGCAAGACAACTTCACTTCACGTAGAGGTTGGGCCCGCAAACAAAGGGCGTGGGGCTTGTAACCAGGCATCCGTCGCTCCGGTGCCCTTAACTTTTGATCTATATAGAGTTACGTGGTGCACATTGGAAAGCACTCTGAGAGCTCTATGATGGGGAAATAAGCCTGCTCGGCTGCGCCGATTTTCGGTGCCCAAAATCACACGTGTTCATCAGTTTCGGGACATTTTTCTTCTTTTTAGCTATTTTTCTGTCCCGGATCGTACGTCGTGAGCTGTGAAATGGACGACAACCTAATCCATTACATTTCTATTACATAATCCCACGGAATCTTGGGATAAACAACTTCACTTCACGTAGAGGCTGGGCCCGCAAATCAAGGGCGTGGGGCTTGTGACCGGGGATCCGTCGATCCGGTGCCCAAAACTTTTGATCTGTAAGGAGTTATGCGACGCACAGCAAACTGTTGAAATGGTCTCCGAGAGCTCTACGACGGGGGTACCAATCCTGCTCGGCTGCAGTTGCTTTCAAAGTCCAATATCAAACGTTTCCATCAGTTTCAGGACACTTTTCTTCTTTTACGCTATTTTTTCTTCCCGGATCGTACGTCGTGAGCTGCGAAAAGGACAACAACTTAATCCATCACATTTCTATTACCGACTCTTACGACACCTTGGGCAAGACAACTACACTTCACGTAGAGGCTGGGCTCACAAACCGAGGGCGTGGGGTTTATGACCAGGTATCCGTCGCTCACGTGCCCTTAACTTTTGATTCGTAAAGAGTTACGCGGCGCACAGCATACCGTTGGAAAGCTCTCCGAGAGCCCTACGATAGGGACATCGAGCTTGCTCGGCTGCGCCTGCTTTTAAAGCCCAAAATCGAACGTTTTCATCAGTTTGGGTACACTTTTATGCTTTTATGCTATTTTTTCATCCTGGATCGTACGTCATGAGCCGCGAAAAGGACAACAACCTAATCCATCACATTTATATTACCGAATCCCACGGCACCTTGGGCAAGACAACTACACTTCACGTAGAGGCTGGGCTCGCAAATCGAGGGCGTGGGGTTTGTAACCAGGTATCCGTCGCTCCGGTGCCCTTAACTTTTGATCCGTAAAGAGTTACACGGCGTACAGCATACCGTTAGAAAGCTCTCCGTGAGCCCTACGACAAGGGCACCGAGCCTACTCGGCTGCGCCTGTTGTCAAAGCCCAAAATGGAACGTTTTCATCAGTTTGGGGATACTTTTATGCTTTTACGCTATTTTTTCATCCCGGATCGTACGTCGTGAGCCGCGAA
This sequence comes from Ehretia macrophylla, assembly GCA_037974665.1. Lineage (NCBI taxonomy): Eukaryota > Viridiplantae > Streptophyta > Magnoliopsida > Boraginales > Ehretiaceae > Ehretia > Ehretia macrophylla. The sequence continues at coordinate 55,608,554 of CM075764.1, forward strand.
AAGGACGACAACCTAATCCATCACATTTCTATTACCAAATCCCACGGTACCTTGGGCAAGACAACTTCACTTCATGTAGAGGATGGGCCCGCAAACCAAGGGAGTAGGGCTTGTGACCAAGAATACGTCGCTCCGGTGCCCTTAACTTTTGATCCGTAAAGAGTTAGGCGGTGCACAGCATACCGTTGGAAAACACTCTGAGAGCTCTATGACGGGGGCACCAAGCCTGCTTTGTTGTGCCTATTTTTGGAGTCCGAAATCGAACGTTTTCATCAGTTTCGGGACACTTTTCTTTTTTTACGCTGTTTTTCTATCCCGGATCGTACGTCGTGAGCCACGAAAAGGACGATAACCAAATCCATCACATTTCTATTATTGAATCCCACGGCACCTTTGGAAAGACAACATCATTTCACATAGAGGTTGGGCCCGCAAACAGAGTGTGTGGGGCTTGTGACCAGGTATCCGTCGTTCAGGTGCCCTAACTTTTGATCCGTAAAGAGTTACGCGGCGTACAACATACCGTTGGAAAGCTCTCCGAGAGCTCTACGACGAAGGCACCAAGCCTGCTCGGCTGCGCCTATTTTCGGAGCCCAAAATCAAACGTTTTCATCAGTTTATGGATACTTTTTCCTTTTGCGTTGTTTTTTCGTCCCAGATCGTACGTCGTGAGCCGCGAAAAGGACGACAACCTAATCCATCACATTTCAATTACCGAATCCCACGGCACCTTGGGCAAGACAACTTCATTTCACGTAGAGGCTGGGCCCGCAAACTGAGGGCGTGGGGCTTGTGACCAGGTATCCGTTGCTCCGATGCCCATAACTTTTGATCCGAAAGGAGGTACACGGCGCACAACATGCTGTTGTAAAGCTCTCCGAGAGGTCTACGACGGGGGAAGTAAGCCTATTCGGCTGCACCTATTTTCGGAGCCCAAAATCGAATGTTTTCATCAGTTTCAGTACACTTTTCTCCTTTTGCGCTGTTTTTCGATCAAGGATTGTACGTCGTGAGCCGTGAAAAGGACGACAACTAAATCCATCACATTTCTATTACTGAATCCCACGGCACCTTGGGCAAGACAACTTCACTTGACGTAGAGGCTAGGCCTGTAAACCGAGGGCGTAGGGCTTCTGACCAGGTATCCGTTGCTCCGCAGCCCATAACTTTTGATCCGCAAAGAGTTACACGGCGCACAACATACCGTTGGAAAGCTTTCCGAGAGCTCTATGACGGGGGCACCATGCCTGCTCGGCTGCGCCTATTTTTGGAACCCAAAATTGAACATTTTCATTAGTTTCGGGACACATTTCTTCTTTTACGCTATTTTTCTGTCCAGGAACGTACGTCGTGAGCCGCAAAAATGACGACAACCTAAATCAAAAAATTTCTATTACCGAATCCCGTGGCACCTTAGGCAAGACAACTTCACTTCACGTAAAGGCTGGACCCGCAAACCGAGGGCGTGGGGCTTGTGACCAGGTATCCGTTGCTCCGGTGTCCATAACTTTTGATTCGTAAGGAGTTATGTAGCACACATCATACCATTGGAAAGCTCTTCGAGAGTTCTACGACGGGGCCAGCAAGCCTACTCAGCTGCGCCTATTTTTGGAGACAAAAAATGAACGTTTTCATCAGTTTTAGGACACTTTTCTTATCCAGCGATGTTTTTTGGTCCCAGATCGTATGTCGTGAACCTCGAAAAGGATGACAACCTAATCCATCACATTTCTATTACCGAATCCCACGGCAACTTTGGCAAGACAACTTCAATTCAAGTAGAGGCTGGCCCGCAAAACGAGGGCGCGTTGCTTGTGACCACGTATCCGTTGCTCTGGTGCCCATAACTTTTGAACTGTAAGGAGTTACGCGGTGCACAGCATACCGTTGGAAAGCTCTCCGAGAGCTCTACGACGGGGGCAACAAGCCTACTTGGTTGCCCCTATTTTTGGAGCCCAAAATCTAACGTTTTCATCAATTTTGGGATACTTTTCTTCTTTTGTGCTATTTTTCCATCCCGGATCGTGCGTCGTAAGCCGCGAAAAGGATGACAACCAAATCCATCACATTTCTGTTACTGAATCCCATGACACCTTGGGCAAGACAACTTCACTTCACATTGAGGCAGGGCACGCAAACCGAGGGCATGGGGCTTGTGACCTGGTATCTGTCGCTTCGGTGCCCTTAACTATTGATCCGTAAAGAGTTACGCGGCGCACAGCATACCGTTGGAAAGCTCTCCCAGAGCTCTACGACGGGGGCATTAAGCCTGCTTGGCTGCGGCTGTTTTTGGAGCCCAAAATCGAACATTTTCATCAGTTTCGAGCACTGTTCTTCTTTTGCGCTATTTTTTTGTCCCGGATCGTACGTCGTGAGCCGCGAAAAGGACAACAACTTAATCCATCACATTTTCATTACCGAATCCCATGGCACCTTGGGCAAGACAACTTCACTTCACGTAGAGGCTGGGCCCGGAAATCAAGGGCGTGGGGCTTGTGACCGGCGATCCGTCGATCCGGTGCCCAAAACTTTTGATCTGTAAGGAGTTACGCGACGCACAGCAAACCGTTGAAATGCTCTCCGAGAGCTCTACGACGGGGGCACCAATCCTACTAGGCTGCAGCTATTGTCAAAGCCCAATATCGAACGTTTTCATCAGTTTCGGGACACTTTTCTTCTTTTACACTGTTTTTCCATCCCGGATTGTACATCGTGAGCCGTGAAAAGGACGATAACCTAATCCATCACATTTCTATTACTGAATCCCATGGCACCTTGGGCAAGACAACTTCACTTCACGTAGAGGCTTGACCCGCAAAAAGAAGGCGTGGGGCTTGTGACCAGGCATCCGTCGCTCCTGTGCCCTTAACTTTTGATCCGTAAGGTGTTACGCGGCGTACAACCTACCGTTGGAAAGCTCTCTGAGAGCTCTACGATGGGGGAACAAGCCTGCTCAGCTGCGCCAATTTTCGGAGTCCAAAATTAAACATTTTCATCAGTTTCGGGACATTTTTCTTCTTTTTTGCTATTTTTCTGTCCTGGATCGTACGTCGTGAGTTGCGAAAAGGACGACAACCTAATACATCACATTTCTATTACCGAATCCCACGGCGCCTTGGGCAAGGTAACTTCACTTCACGTGGACGCTGGGCCCGCAAATCGAGGGCGTAGGGCTTGTGACCAGGTATCCATCGATCCGGTGCCCATAAGGTTTGATCCGTAAGGAGTTACGCGACACACAATATACCGTTGAAAAGCTCTCCGAGAGCTCTACAACGGGGGCACCAAGCCTGCTCGGCTGCAGCTATTTTCAAAGTCCAATATCAAACGTTTTCATCAGTTTCGGGACACTTTTCTTCTTTCACGCTATTTTTTAGTCCCGGATCGTACGTCGTGAGCCACGAAAAAGACGACAACTTAATACATCACATTTCTATTATCGACTCCTACGGCATTTTGGGGAAGACAACTACACTTCACGTAGAAGCTGGGCCCGCAAACCAAGGGCGTAGGGTTTGTGACAAAGTATCTGTCGCTCCGGTGCCCTTAACTTTTGATCCGTAAAGAGTTACGCGGCGCACAGCATACCGTTGGAAAGCTCTCCGAGAGCCCTACGATAGGGTCACCGAGCCTGCTCGGCTGCGCCTATTTTCAAAGCCCAAAATTGAACATTTTTATCAGTTTGGGGACACTTTTCTGCTTTTACGCTGTTTTTTAATCCCGGATCGTACGTCGTGACCCGCGAAAAGGATGACAACCTAATCCATCAGATTTCTATTACCAAATCCAACGGCACCTTGGGCAAGACAACTACACTTCACGTAGAGGCTGGGCCCGCAAACCGAGGGCGTGGGGTTTGTGACCAGGTATCCGTCACTCCGGTGCCCTTAACTTTTGATCCGTAAATAGTTATGTAAAGCACAACATATCGTTGGAAAGCTCTCCGAGAGCCCTACGATAGGGGCCCAGAGCCTGCTTTGCTGCTCCTGTTGTCAAATCCCAAAATTGAACGTTTTCATCAGTTTTGGGACACTTTTATGCTTTTACACTATTTTTTCATCCCGAATCGTACGTCGTGAGCCGTGAAAAGGACAACAACCTAATCCATCACATTTCTATTACCGAATCCTACGGCACCTTGGGCAAGACAACTTCACTTCACGTAGAGGCTGGGCCCGCAAACAAAGGGCGGGGGCTTGTGACCAGGCATCCGTCTCTCCGGTGCCCTTAACTTTTGATCCGTAAGGAGTTACGCGGCATACAGCATACTGTTAGAAAGCTCTTTAAGAGATCTAGACGGGTGAACAAGCATGCTCGGCTGCACCTATTTTCGGAGCCCAAAATCAAATGTTTTCATCAGTTTCGTGATATTTTTCTTTTTTTTTCACTATTTTTTCGTCCCAGATCGTACGTCGTGAGCCACAAAAAGGACGACAACCTAATCCATAACATTTCTATTACCGAATCCCACGGCACCTTGGGCAAGGCAACTTCTCTTCACGTAGAGGCTGGGCCCGCAAATGGAGGGCGTAGGGCTTGTGACCAGGTATCCGTCGATCCGGTGCCCATAAGTTTTGATCCGTAAGGAGTTACGCGACGCACAATATACCGTTGAAAACCTCTCCGAGAGCTCTACAACGGGGGCACCAAGCCTGCTCAGCTGTAGTTGTTTTCAAAGTCCAATATCAAACGTTTTCATCAGTTTCGAGACACTTTTCTTCTTTTGCGCTATTTTTTGGTCCCGGATCGTACGTCGTGAGCCGCGAAAAGGACGACAACTTAATCCATCACATTTCTATTACCAACTCCTACAGCACCTTGGGCAAGACAACTACACTTATCGTAAAGGCTGGGTTTGCAAACCGAGGGCGTGGGGTTTGTGACCAGCTATCCGTCGCTCCGGTGCCCTTAACTTTTGATCCGTAAAGAGTTACGCGGTGCACAACATACCGTTGGAAAGCTCTCCAAGAGCCCTATGATAGGGGCACCGAGCCTGCTCGGCTGCGCCTATTTTCAAAGCCCAAAGTCGAACATTTTCGTCAATTTGGGGTCACTTTTATGCTTTTACGCTATTTTTTCATCCTGGATCGTACGTCGTGAGCCACGAAAAGGATGACAACCTAATCCATCACATTTCTATTACCGAATCCCACGGCACTTTGGGCAAGACAACTACACTTCACGTAGAGGCTGGGCCCGCAAATCGACGACGTGGGGTTTATGACCAGGTATCCGTCGCTCCGGTGCCCTTAACTTTTGATCTGTAAAGAGTTACGCGGCGTACAACATACCGTTGAAAAGCTCTCCGAGAGCCCTACGACAGGGGCACCGAGCCTGCTCGAGTGCGCCTATTGTCAAAGCCCAAAAGCGAATGTTTTCATCAGTTTGGGGACACTTTTATGCTTTTACGCTATTTTTTCATCTTGGATCGTACGTCGTGAGCCGCGAAAAGGACGACACCATAATCCATCACATTTCTATTACCGATTCCCATGGCACCTTGGGCAAGACAACTTCACTTCATGTAGAGGCTGGGCCCGCAAATCGAGGGCGTGGGGCTTGTGACCAAGTATCCGTCGCTCCGGTGCCTTAACTTTTGATCAGTAAAAAGTTACGCGGCGCACAGCATACCATTGGAAAGCTCTCCGAGAGCACTACGACGGGGGCACCAGGCCTGCTTTGCTGCGCCTATTTTTGGAGCCCAAAATCGAACGTTTTCATCAGTTTCGGGATACTTTTCTTCGATTACGCTATTTTTCTGTCCCGGATCGTACTTCGTGAGCCACGAAAAGGACGACAACCAAATCCATCACATTTCTATTACCGAATCCCACGGCACCTTAGGCAAGACAACAGCACTTCGCGTAGAGGTTGGGCCCGCAAACCGAGTACTTGGGGCTTGTGACCGGGTATCCATCGCTCAGGTGCCTTAACTTTTGATCCGTAAAGAGTTACGCGGCGTACAGCATATCGTTGCAAAGCTCTCCGAGAGCTCTACGACAAGGGCACCAAGCCTGCTCGGCTGCGCCTATTTTCGGCACCCAAAATCGAACATTTTCATCAGTTTCAGGATACATTTTTCTTTTGCGCTATTTTTTCGTCCCAGATCGTACGCCGTGAGCTGCGAAAAGTACGACAACCTAATCCATCACATTTGATCCGTAAGGAGTTATGTAGCATACAATATACCTTTGGAAAACTCTCCGAGAGCCCTACGACGGGGGCAGTAAGCCTACTCGGTTGTGCTTGTTTTCAGAGCCCAAAATTGAACGTTTTCATCAATTTCAAGACATTTTTCTTTTTTTGTGATGTTTTTTGTTCTCAGATCGTATGTCGTGAACCTTGAAAAGTACGACAACCTAATCCATCACATTTCAATTACCGAATCCCATGGCACCTTGGCAAGACAACTTCTCTTCACGTAGAGCCTGGGCCCGCAAACCGAGGGCGTGGGGCTTGTGACCAGGTATCCGTTGCTCCGGTGCCCATAACTTTTGATCCGTAAGGAGGTACGCGGCGCACAACATGCTGTTGTAAAGCTCTCCGAGAGCTCTACGATGGAGGTAGTAAGCCTACTCGGCTGCACCTATTTTCGGAGCCCAAAATCGAACGTTTTCATCATATTTGGTACACTTTTCTTCTTTTGCGCTTTTTTTCAGTCCCGGATTGTACGTCATGAGTCGCTAAAAGAACGACAACCAAATCCACCATATTTCTATTACTGAATCCCATAGCACCTTGGGCAAGACAACTTCACTTCATGTAGAGGCTGGGCCCGCAAACCGAGGGCGTGGGGCTTGTGACCAGGTATCCGTTGCTCCGGAGCTGATAACTTTTGATCCGTTAGGAGTTACGCTGCGCACAACATACCGTTGGGAAGCTCTCCGAGAGCTCTACGATGAGGGCACCAAGCCTGCTCGGCTGCGCCTATTTTTGGAGCCCAAAATTGAACATTTTCATTAGTTTCGGGACACAATTCTTCTTTTACGCTATTTTTCTGTCCAAGATCGTACGTCGTGAGCCGCAAAAAGGACGGCAACCTAATCCATCACATTTCTATTACCGAATCCCATGGCACCTTAGGCAAGACAACTTCACTTCACATAGAGGCTGGGCCCGCAAACCAAAGGCGTGGGGCTTGTGACTAGGTATCCGTTGCTCCGGTGCCCATAACTTTTGATCCGTAAGGAGTTATGTAGCACACAGCATACCGTTGGAAAGCTCTCCGAGAGCTCTACGACGGGGCCAACAAGCCTACTTGGCTGCGCCTATTTTCGGAGCCCAAAATTGAATGTTTTCATCAGTTTCAGCATACTTTTCTTCTTTTGCGATGTTTTTTGGTCCCGGATCGTATGTCGTGAACCTCGAAAAGGACGACAACCTAATCCATCACATTTCTATTACCGAATCCCATGGCAACTTTGGCAAGACAACTTCAATTCATGTTGAGGCTGGGCCCGCAAACCGAGGGCATAGTGCTCGTGACTAGGTATCCGTTGCTCTGGTGCCCATAACTTTTGAACCGTAAGGAGTTACGCGGCGCACAACATACCGTTGGAAAGCTCTCCGATAGCTCTACGTCGGGGGCAACAAGCCTACTCGGATGCTATCACGCCCCAACCCGGCCTATAAAGGTTAGACTAGGGTGTGATCTAAACATTCAAGTCCTTTCACGTACTCAATCGTTCAAGGAGGTTTAGCACTTAACGTTTTATCCTAGACTCCAAAATTTTTTGGAAAACCGGCAGCATAACGGCTGTAATTGGGCTCTTTGGTTTGACCTAGTTCTCTAAACGCCTCAAAATTTACCATCTCAATTTTATTTCCAACTAAGATTACTATTTTACCATCAATTGAATTGCCTATTGGTTATTTCGACGTCCCGTTTGATTTATAACCTAGCATGATACTATGTCTCGTTTGTTTATTTATCCTCATTACGAAAGTACCTGTTGATCTTAGCTTAAAAGCGTGTACCTGTTTAAGATTTGATAGGTTCATTTACTTAGTCCTTACCTAATACGTCATAACCTATGATAGATACTAGCAGTAATAATAGCAAAACAATCATAATAGTGTCATGTCTAGCATCAGTCTACTTAATATAAGTACAAACCAAAATTAAACCCCAAATTACAACGGGGGCCTTTTACATTAGAGATAACAAGCAACATAAAATAGATAGTCTTCAAGTAGCACAGAGTTCACAAGTAGCCACATTCAAGCAAAGCAAACAATGACAGGCAATCACTCCAGGGGTTCATCGATAAGCACGTTGTCCTCGGGTACCTGTACCTATTCTTCTTCACCTGAGATGATAAAAGAAGGTGAGTCCTCATGAACTCAGCGAGGGGGAATGAGAAATAGGTTTTGAAACTCATTTTCCGGTTCAACTTATGAAATCCTTTTGCAAGCATGGATATAACAATAATACAAGTACAGAAACAGAAATACCAGTCTTTCCTCCCCGAGGTTCTCTAGGAACCAAGCGAGAGTACTTATACACATAGTAAAAAGGATACAGTGAGCTTTTGCTCTCAGATCAGTTTCAGAATCAGATGTTGCGGCCGACTTCAAATAACCCCAAAACACGCCAAGTGGGTGTACTCTGGATGTACCCCGAAATCCTACGACCCAACTCTCCGAGGGTGAAATGCCAAGCGAGAGAGGGAATTGGACCATGGTAGTCACGGTAACACCGGCAAGCCCGATGCCGCCCGGCGTGCGTGAAACACTACCATGCCACACTGAAAGGTTGCAACCTCGTATGCAATGCACATTTATAACATTTAACATATCACATTAGGAGGACAACAAAGTAGGTCGCCTCCGAGCAGTTATAAGATCGCACGTTATCAAGTAATCAAACGAGGCACGATAAGACAAGTAATTTCACTTGAAAGGCATATAGAGCCATATGAACATTAAACGGGCAGCCATGCAACACATGCAAGTCGAGCCATATAACTCATTTTGAAGTCCACGTAATCAAGTGATACGATTATTTAACATGCAACAACATCTACGTGGGTTCGGATGCAAGAAAAGCCTATTTGTCAACATGCAATGATCAAAATTACATTTAAGCTTATAAGGGCAACTACGAGCAGCCTACTAAACATATAATTCTACACAATATCCAAATGATCAACACTTAGCAAAACTACCTAGTCATTAGGGTTTCCATTTCGTGCATATTCGTGCAATTTGAGCCTCAACCCAACTCAAAGTCAATCTCAAACCATGCATCATTTAATTCAACATCCTTAAACATTCAAAACAGTCCACACAACATCCCAACACCACAATTCCACGCAATTAGTACCACAAGAGAGGTTACAACAATTTTCCAAGCATATAACTAAGTGAAACCTTTACTGCAATAGGCTGTTTTCCCACAATCAATAGGATAATCAAACAATCTTCAAATTCATAGAATAAGATTTCAAATTAAAGCTTAATAATTTAACTAAAATCAGAAACAAACCTTGCATCAATTGGAGTTCGGGATCATTAGATATAGCCGAAACAGTGGAATAGCACAAAACTGTCCAGATTTGCACACTTTTCAGTAATTGACGTTTTTGAGGTTCTTAGGGTCAGTTTTAGCCTAAGTCCATTTCTGAAAAAATTGACCAGAACTGAAAAATATATCTGTACACCAAATTTCATGCATTTTGGTCATCATTTACTAAGTCAAATATGGTTCGTTCCACAAGGTCAGTGCATCTGCCAAAACCTGCTTCATTTTTCCAGATTTCCAGATTTGGACACATTTTAAAGATTTGCCATTTTGAGGACCATAGAGTCAAAATTAGCTTCAGCCTATTTCTGGGAAAAATGTTCAAAACTATCCAAAATAGTCACCTACCAATTTTCAAGCATTTTCAACATCATTTTCCTAGATAAACTTACCTCGAAACAGACTGATCAGAGAGCTGTCAACAATCCGACTTCACCTAGCATCACTTTCAAGCCAAGATCTTGCCATGCATGGTTGTTTAAGCTTATGAACGACCATATAACTCAAGTACAGAAGCAAAGACATACATTCATGAGCATGCATGTGAATTTTTGAAGGATTTTCAAAAGGTTTTAGCCCTCACCTTAGCAATCAACCCAAAAGATGCACAAAAACTTGTTGAAGCTCAAATCTCTTCTTCTTCTTGCTTAGCCGAGATTCCAACTTGGTTTCTCTATTTTTCCTAGCCTAGTGATCAACCTCTTAGTACATGCATGAGGTTAGAACAAGAAGAAAAGAAATGGAAGCCAAGAAACTTACCTAGGGCCGAATTGAAGACTTCAAAGGACATGCATGTGTAGTTTTCGCATCCTAGCTTGTTTGCTTCAGTTTCTTTGATGCTTGCTTGTCTTGTTGCACCATATGATGAAGAAGATGAGCTAGGAGGTGGAGAGAACTCAGCCAAAACCAAAATGGAGAGAGAAAATGAGAGGGAAGTGAGAGAAAAGAAAGAGAAATGAAAGAATATGACAAAGAGTGATGTTTTGCATTGATTCAAGCATATGGTCGGCCTTGGGCAGCCCATTTTCAGTCTTTTTGTGTCTTCAAGGAGTATTTTGAAATGGCTAGCATGGGCATGAAGTGTTTGGTCGAAAATGGTGTGCATTGGGTAGGATTTTGGGGCTATTTTATGCCTAGTGTCTTGTGTGTGTGTCATAGTTTGTCTAGGACTAATTTTTTATGCATTTGTGTCATTAGAATTGTCATAGGAATGTTGGAAAATTAGGGAATCTAGGTAGAATAAAATATAGGAATATTTGTTGATGAGTTGAATTATTAATAGAATAATAGATAGTGGGAAATGTAGGAATAGTTTAGTATTATTTTATTGTTAGTGAAGTTTGTAGAGAATTTGAATTAGGAATATAATATTGTTTAGTGGATTGTGTAGGAGTATTTTATTGTCTAGTGCTTTGTATAAGATGCTTTCTTGATTAGCGCGAAGGCACGCTTTCCTAGGTCTAGGGCACGCACTACGATGTAGGACACGAACTACGAGGCTAAGGCACGTACTTCAAGACTAATGCACGCAATCCTAGGTGAATGCACGTAACCCAATGCGAGGCACGTAATTTAATGCAATGCACGCAAATCAAGGCACGACTCCATATCTAGGTTAAGGTACGCAGTTTAAGGTTAGGGCACACGAAACGAGGTAATGCACGTACATCGAGGTCAAGGCACGTATGACGAGGTATGCATGAAAACCAAGACAGGACACGTAATCTAAGGTCGGTCATACAGTTCTGGGTCTAAGGCACGCAAATCAAGGTAAGGCACGTTATTCGGGGTCGGGCCTCACAGCTGCGCCTGTTTTTGGAGCCCAAATCGAACATTTTCATCAGTTTTGGGATACTTTTCTTCTTTTGTGCTTTTTTTTCGTCCCGGATCGTACGTCGTGAGCCGCGAAAAGGACGACAACCAAATCCATCACATTTTTGTTACCGAATCCCATGACACCTTGGGCAAGACAACTTCACTTCACGTTGAGGCTGGGCATGTAAACCGAGGGCGTGGGGCTTGTGACCAGGTATCCGTCGCTCTGGTGCCCTTAACTTTTGATCCGTAAAGAGTTACGCAGCGCACAACATACCGTTGGAAAGCTCTCCGAGAGCTCTACGACGGGGGTAGTAAGCCAGCTTAGCTACATATATTTTCGGTGCCCAAAATTGAACATTTTCATCCGTTTGGGGCACTGTTCTTCTTTTGCGCTATTTTTTCTTCGCGAATCATACGTCGTGAGCTGCGAAAAGGACGACAACCAAATCCATCACATTTCTATTACCGAATCCCATGGCACCTTGGGCAAGACAACTTCACTTCACGTAGAGGCTGGGCCCGTAAATCGAGGGCGTGGGGCTTATGACTAGGTATCCGTCGATCCGGTGCCGAAAACTTTTGATCTGTAAGGAGTTACGCGATGCACAGCATACCGTTTAAAAACTCTCCGAGAGCTCTACGATAGGGGCACGAAGCCTGCTCGACTGCACCTATTTTCAAAGCCCAAAATCGAACGTTTTCATCAATTTCGGGACACTTTTCTTCTTTTACGCTATTTTTCCATCCAGGATCGTACATCGTGAGCCGCGAAAAGGACGACAACCTAATCCATCACATTTCTATTACCGAATCCCATGGCACCTTGGGCAATACAACTTCACTTCACGTAGAGGCCGGACCTGCAAATAGAGGGCGTGGGGCTTGTGACTAGGTATCCGTCGCTCCGGTGCCCTTAACTTTTGATCCGTAAGGAGTTACGCTGCGCACAACATACCGTTGGAAAACTCTCTGAGAGCTCTACGATTGGGGAACAAGCCTGCTCGTCTGCGCCGATTTTCGGAGCCCAAAATCAAATGTTTTCATCAGTTTCGGGATACTTTTCTTCTTTTTTGCTATTTTTCTATCCCTGATCGTACGTCGTGAGCCACGAAAGGGCGACAATCTAGTCCATCATATTTCTATTACAGAATCCCATGACACCTTGGGCGAGACAACTTCACTTCACGTTGAGGTTGGGCCCATAAACCGAGGGCGTGAGGCTTGTGACAAGGAATCCGTCGCTCCGGTGCCATTAACTTTTGATCCGTAAAGAGTTACGCGGCGCACAGCATACCGTTGGAAAGCTCTCCAAGAGCTCTACGACGGGGGTAGCAAGCTTGCTCGGCTGTGCCTGTTTTTGGAGCCCAAAATTGAACATTTTCATCAGTTTTGGGATACTTTTCTTCTTTTTCGCTATTTTTCTATCCCAGATCGTACGTCGTGAGCCGCGAAAAGGACGACAACCTAATCCATCACAATTCTATTACTGAATCCCACGGCACCTGGGCAAGACAACTTCACTTCATGTAGAGGCTGGGCCCGCAAACCGAGGGCGTGGGGCTTATGACTAGGTATCCGTCGCTCCAGTGCCCATAACTTTTGATCTGTAAGGAGTTATGTCACGCCCCCACCCGACCTATAGAGGTTAGACTAAGGATGTGACCTAAAAATTCATATCATTTCAAGTACCTAATCGTTCATTAAGGTTTAACATTTAACGTTAGCCTAGAACTCCAAAAATTCTCCGAAAAACTGGCAGCATAACGGCTGTAATTAGGCTCTTTAGTTTCGCCTAATTTGCTAAAGGCCTCAAAACTTTCAATCTCAAATTCAATCCCAACTAAGATTACTATTTATCACCAATCGAAATGCCTACTAGTTATCTCGAAGTCTCGTTTGATTAACAACCTTGCATGATAACTAGGTCTCGCTTGTTTGTCAATCCTTGTTACAAAAGTACCTATTCATCTTAGCTTACCAATGACTACTTGCTTAAGATTGGATGGATTCATTTTACTTAACCCTTTATCTGATACTTCATAAGCCTGTGATAGATACTAACCAGTAACGATAGCAAAACGACCAGAAGGGGGTCTATCTAGTTATGATCAGTACAAACCAAAATTAGACCTCAAATTACAACGGGGGTCGTTCACAATAGCAACAACAAGCAACATAAGAATAGTCTTCAAAACAACATATCGTTCACAAAATAGCCACAGTCAAGTAAGGCACGTAGGGCAGGCAATCACTCCAAGGAGTCATCGATAGGCACATTATCCTCAGGTACCTGTTCCTGATCTTCCTCACCTGAGATGATAAAAGAAGGTGAGTCCTTATGAACTCAGTGAAGGGGAATAAGAAATAAGTTTTGAAACTCTTTTTCCAGTTCAACTTATGAAAACTCTTTTTGCAAGCATGACATATATCACAAGTAAGTTCATAATGTAATATAAAAGTAAAAGAACACAATTACCCGTCTTTCCTCCCCGAGGTCCTCTAGGAACCAAGCGAGAATACTTAAACACATAGTGAAAAGGATACGGTGAGCTTTTGCTCTTTGTTCATTTCCAGTATCAGTTGTTGCGGTCGACTTCAAATCATCCACTTATCACGTCAAATGGGTGTACTCCGGATGTACCCCAAAATCCTACGACCCAACTCTCTGAGGAAGTCTAGCCCCCCCAAGCGAGAGAGGGAATTGGACAATGGTAGTCACGGTTGCACCGGCAAGCCCGATGCCGCCCGATGTGCGTGAAACGCTACCATGCCAGAATGAAATGTTGCAACCTTGAATGCAATGCACATTTATGACATTTAATATATCACATTAGGAGGACAACAAAGTAGGTTGCCTCCGAGCAGTCATAAGATTGCACATTGACAAGTAAACACGCGAGGCATGATATGACAGGTAATTTCACTCGTAAAGCACATGGAGTTATATGAATATTAAACGGGCAACCATGTAACGCATGTAAATCAAGTCATATAACTCATTTCGAAGTTCACGTAATCAACTAATAAGGTCATACAACATGCAACGATGTTTACGTGGGACCGGGTACAAGAAAGGTCTACTTGTAACAATCAGAATCACATTTAGGGCTATAAGGACAACTACGGGTAGCCCCCTAATCACATAATTAGACACGATAACCATAGGATCAACACTTAGCGCGTCTTTATAGTCACTAGGGTTCCATTCATGCTTACCCGTGCGATTAAGCCACAAGTTATCACATAATTAAACTCAAGCCATGCATCGATTAATTAAAACACCCTCAATCATCCAAAACAGTCCACACAACATCCAAGTGCCACAATCCCAAGCATTTAATACAACGAGAGAAGTTACAATAATTTTCAAAGCATATCACTAAACAAAACTCTCACTGCAATGGTCTATTTTCCCACAATCATTTAGATGAGCAATCAATCTCCAATTCTAGTGAGAAAAATGTTAAATTAAAGCTTAAGGAGTGAGATAAATCCAGAAACAAACCTTGCATCATTTGGAGTTCGGATTCAAGAGTTATAGCCAAAACCGTGAGACTACGCAAAACTGTCCAGACTTGTACACATTTGAATACTTGTCATTTTTTAGGGCCTTAGGGTCCGATTTAGCCTTAGTCTATTTCTGACAAAAATGTCCAGAACTGAAAAATCTAGCAACATACCAAATTTAATGCATTTTATATGTCAATTACTAAGTCAAAACTGGTTCGTTCTTTAAGGACAGTGAACTGCCAAAAACCTGCTTCATTTTCCTGATTTTCCAGATTTAGACACCTTTCGATGTTTTGCCATTTTGGAGACATTAGAGTGAAAATTGGCCTTGGCCTATTTCTATGAAAACTGATCAGAAATGGCAAAACTAGTCACCTACCAATTTTCAACATCATTTACCAGGTTAAATTCACTTCGCGCCAACAATTCAGAAAACTGCCATTTACGCGATTTCACCTATCTTCAAATTCTAGCCAAATATTTTGCCATGCATGGTTACAAAAGCTCATGTGCACACACATACCACAAGTACAGAGGTAAAAATAGACATATGAAGGCATGCATGTGGATTTCGAAAGCTTTTAAAAAGGATTAACCCTCACCTTAGCAACTTTATCAACAAAGGATGCCCAAAACTCTTGGAGATGAACAAATGGTGTTCTCTCCTTGTTTGGCCGAGGGATATTGCTTGATTTCATTAATTCCTAGCTAAGTTACCATGTCCTTAGTATGTGCATGTGGTTAGAACAAAAAGGAAATGAAATAGAAGCTATCAAACATACCTAAGCCGAAATGAAGTTTCTATGAGCTTGCATGCATGTCTTTTTGCTTCTAGCTTGCTTGGTCGAGTTCCTTAGTGTCTTGAATGTCTTGATGAACCTTAGGATGATGCGCTTAAGCTAGGGAGAGTGAGATTGCAGCCAAGGCCGAGAGAGAGAAGATGTGAGCTTGAGAGAAGGTTTGAAAGCACAAAATGAAGTTGAAGATGCTTTGAATGC
Organism: Ehretia macrophylla; assembly: GCA_037974665.1. NCBI lineage: Eukaryota > Viridiplantae > Streptophyta > Magnoliopsida > Boraginales > Ehretiaceae > Ehretia > Ehretia macrophylla. Next base: position 55,624,403 of record CM075764.1, read on the forward strand.
ATGTGTCGGCTATGGGCTTGCAAAATTTTCATTTTTGTGTCTTCAAGAGCATATTTTGAATCACCTTAGCATGGGCAATTGAGTGTGTCGAGAGTGTGGAGCTTTGGTTTCATTTTTTATGCGTTGTTTGAAGTGATTTGTCATAGTTTGTCTTGGAATGATTTTTGAAATTGCAAAGCATGCTAATCTCTTCACATGGTCGGCCAAAGCATTGCTTAATTCTGAATTTTTTGTCATGTTTTGAGCATTATTTAATTGTATGTGCTTAGGATATGCAAAAGAATAAAGAATAAAGAATAAGAATGTTTAGCATTTTGTGAGATTTTGTCTTCTAATACATTGACTTAGCATTTTAGTATTAGTTAGTGGAGTTTGTAGGATTAATTAATAATCTAGTGCTTCGTGCAAGATGCTCTCTTGATTAGCGTGCGGACACGCTTTCTTAGGTTTAGGGTACGCACTACGAGGTAAAGCATGAACTATGAGACAAATTCACGTTTCCCAAGCAAATGCACATAATTCCATGCAAGGCACATAAAACAAGACACGACTCTTAAACCTAGGTCAAGGCACGCAAATCTAAGTTAGGGCACACGAAACGAGGTATCACATGTAAATCGAGGTCGGGCCTCACAAGTTACGCAGCGCACAGCATACCGTCGGAAAGCTCTCCGAGAGCTCTACGGCGAGGGCAGCAAGCCTACTTGGATGCGCCAGTTTTCAGAGCCCAAAATTGAACGTTTTCATAAGTTTCGGGACACTTTCTTCTTTTGCGCTATTTTTTGGTCCCGGATCGTACGTTGTGAGCCGCAAAAAGGACGACAACCTAATCCATCACATTTCTATTACCGAATCCCATGGCAACTTTGGCAAGACAACTTCACTTTACGTAGAGACTGGGCCAGCAAACCGAGGGCGTGGGGTTTGTGACTAGGTAATCGTTGCTCCGGTGCCCATAACTTTTGATCCGTAAAGAGTTACGCTGCGCACAACAAACCGTTAGAAAGCTCTCTGAGAGCTCTACGACGGGGGCACCAAGCTTGCTCAGCTGCGCCTATTTTTGGAGCACAAAATCAAACATTTTCATCAGTTTCGGGACACTTTTCTTCTTTTGTGCTATTTTTCTGTCCCGGATCGTACGTCGTGAGCTGCAAAAAGGACGACAACCTAATCCATCACATTTCTATTACTGAATCCCACGGCACCTTGGGCAAGACAACTTCACTTCACGTAGAGGCTGGGCAAGCAAATCGAGGGCGTGGGGCTTGTGACCAAGTATCCGTCGCTCTGATGCCCATAACTTTTGATCCGTAAGGAGTTACGCGGCGCACAACATACCATTGAAAAGCTCTCCGAGAGCTCGACGATAGGGGCACCCAGCCTGCTCAGCTGCGCCTATTTTTGAAGCCCAAAATTGAACATTTTCATCAGTTTTGGGACACTTTTCTTCTTTTATGCTATTTTTTCATCCCGGATCGTACGTCGTGAGCCGCGAAAAGGATGACAACCTAATCCATAACATTTCTATTACCGAATCCCACGGCACCTTGGGCAAGACAACTTCACTTCACGCAGAGGCTGGGCCCCCAAATCGAGGGCGAGGGGCTTGTGATCAGGTATCCGTCGCTCTGGTGCCTATAACTTTTGATCCGTAAGAAGTTATGCGGCGCACAGTATACCGTTGAAAAGCTCTCCGAGAGCTCTACGACGGGGCTAGCAAGCCTGCTCGGTTACGTCTATTTTTGGAGCCCAAAATTGAACGTTTTCATCAATTTCGGGACACTTTTATTCTTTTGCCCTGTTTTTTCATCCCGGATCGTACGTCGTGAGCCGCGAAAAGGACGACAACCTAATCCATCACATTTCTATTACCGAATCCCACGACACTTGGGCAGACAACTTCACTTCACGTAGAGGCAGGGCCCGCAAATCGAGGGCATGGGGAGTGTCACCAGGTATCCGTTGCTCCGGTGCCCATAACTTTTGATCCGTAAGGAGTTACACGGCGTACAGCATACCGTTGAAAAGCTCTCCGAGAGCTCTACGATGGGGTCAGCAAGCCTGCTTGGCTGCGCATGTTTTTAAAGCCCAAAATTGAACGTTTTCATCAGTTTCGGGACAATTTTTTTCTTTTACGGTGTTTTTGCGTCCCGGATCGTATGTCGTGAGCCGCGAAAAGGACAACAACCTAATCCATCACATTTCTATTACCGAATCCCAAGGCACCTTGGGCAAGACAACTTCACTTCACGTAGAGGCTGGGCCCGCAAATCGAGGGCATGGGGCGTGTCACCAGGTATCCTTTGCTCCGGTGCCCATAACTTTTGATCCGTAAGGAGTTACACAGAGCACAGCATACCGTTGAAAAGCTCTCCAAGAGCTCTATGATGGGGTCAGCAATCCTGCTAGGCTACGCCTGTTTTCAAAGTCCAAAATCGAACATTTTGATCAGTTTCGGGACAATTTTTTTCTTTTACCGTGTTTTTGCGTCCCGGATCGTACGTCGTGAGCCGCAAAAAGGACGATAACCTAATCCATCACATTTCTTTTACCGAATCCCACGGTACCTTGGGCAAGACAACTTTACTTCACGCAGAGGCTGGGCCCGCAAACCGAGTGCGTGGGGCTTGTAACCAGGCATCCGTCGCTCCGGTGCCCATAACTTTTGATCTGTAAAGAGTTACGCGACGCACAGCATACCGTTGGAAAACTCTCTGAGAGCTCTACGATAGGGGTAGCAAGCTTGCTTGGCTGCGCCTATTTTCGGAACCCAAAATCGAACGTTTTCATCAATTTTGGGACACTTTTTTTCTTGTGCGCTGTTTTTTCGTCCCAATCGTACGTCGTGAGCCGCGAAAAGGACGACAACCTAATCCATCACATTTCTATTACCGAATCACACGGAACCTTGGGCAAGACAACTTCACTTCACGTAGAGGATGGGCCCGTAAACCGAGGGCGTGGGGCTTGTGACCAGGTATCCGTCGCTCCGGAGCCCTTAACTTTTGATCCATAAAGAGTTACGCGGCGCACAACATACCGTTGAAAAGCTCTCCGACAGCTCTACGACGGGGGCAGCAACCCTGTTCTACTGCGCCTATTTTTAGAGCCCAAAATTGAACATTTTCATCAGTTTCGGGACACTTTTCTTTCTTTGCGCTATTTTTTCATCCCGGATTGTACGGCGTGAGCTGCGAAAAGGACGAAAACCTAATCCATCACATTTCTATTACCGAATCCCACGGCACCTTGGGCAAGACAACTTCACTTCATGTAGAGGCTGGGACCGCAAATCGAGGGCGTGGGACTTGTGACCAGGTATCCGTCACTCTGGTGCCCTTAACTTTTGATCCGTAAAGCGTTATGTGGCGCACAGCATACCGTTTGAAAGCTCTCCGAGAGCTCTACGATGGGGGCACTAGGCCTGCTTTGCTACACCTATTTTTGAAGCCCAAAATCGAACGTTTTCATCAGTTTCGGGACACTTTTCTTCTTTTACGCTGTTTTTTTGTCCCGGATCGTACGTCGTGAGCCACGAAAAGGACGACAACCAAATCCATCACATTTTTACTACTGAATCCCACGGCATCTTAGGCAAGACAACTTCACTTCACATAGAGGTTGGGCCCGCAAACCGAGTACGTGGGGCTTATGACCAGGTATCCATAGCTCAGATGCCCTTAACTTTTGATCCGTAAAGAGTTGCGCGGCGTACAACATACCGTTGGAAAGCTCTTCGAGAGCTCTACGACGAGGGCACCAAGCCTGCTTAGCTGCGCCTATTTTCAGATCCCAAAATTGAACATTTTCATCAGTTTCGAGATACTTTTTTCTTTTGCGCTGTTTTTTCGTCCCAGATCGTACGTCGTGAGCCGCGAAAAGGACGACAACCTAATCCATCGCATTTCAATTACCGAATCCCACGACACCTTGCAAAACAACTTCACTTCACGTAGAGGCTGGGCCCGAAAAAAGAGGGCTTGGGTCTTGTGACAAGGTATTCGTCGCTCCGGTGCCCTTAACTTTTGATCCGTAAGGAGTTACGCGGCCACAACATACCGTTTGAAAGCTCTCTATGGACTCTACGACGAGGGAACAAGCCTGCTTGGCTGCGCATATTTTCGGAGCCCAAAATCAAACGTTTTCATCAATTTCGGGACACTTTTATTCTTTTTCGCTATTTTTCTATTCCGGATCGTACGTCGTGAGCGGCGAAAAGGATGACAATCTAATCCATCACTATTCTCTTATAGAATCCCACGACACCTTGGGCAAGACAACTTCACTTTACGTAGAGGCTGGGCCCGTAAACCGAGGGCGTGGGGCTTGTGACCAGGTATCCGTCGCTTCGGTGCCCATAACTTTTGATCCGTAAGGAGTTATGTCACGCCCCAACCTGTCCTATAGAGGTTAGACTTAGGATGTGACCTAAACATTCATATCATTTCAAGTACCTAATTGTTCATTGAGGTTTAACACTTAACGTTAGCCTAGAACTCCAAAAATTCTCTGGAAAACTGGCAGCATAACGGCTGTAATTGGGCTCTTTAGTTTCACCTAATTTTCTAAAGGCCTCAAAACTTTCAATCTCAAATTCAATCCCAACTAAGATTACTATTTATCACCAATCGAAATGCCTACTAGTTATCTCGAAGTCTCATTTGATTAACAACCTAGCATGATAACTAGGTCTCGTTTGTTTGTCAATCCTTGTTACAAAAGTACCTGTTGATCTTAGCTTACCAATGAGTACCTGCTTAAGATTGGATAGATTCATTTTACTTAACCCTTTATCTGATACTTCATAAGCCTGTGATAGATACTAACCAGTAACGATAGCAAAACGACCAGAAGGGGGTCTATCTAGTTATGATCAGTACAAACCAAAATTAGACCCCAAATTACAACGGGGGTCATTTACAATAGCGACAACAAGCAACATAAGAATAGTCTTCAAAACAACATATCGTTCACAAAATAGCCACAGTCAAGTAAGGCACGTAGGGCAGACAATCACTCCAAGGAGTCAGCGATAGGCACGTTATCCTCAGGTACCTGTTCCTAATCTTCCTCACCTGAGATGATAAAAGAGGGTGAGTCCTTATGAACTCAGTGAGGGGGAACAAGAAATAAGTTTTGAAACTCTTTTTCTAGTTCAACTTATAAAAACCCTTTTTGCAAGCATGACATATATCACAAGTAAGTTCATAATGTAATATAAAAGTAAAAGAACACAATTACCCGTCTTTCCTCCCCGAGGTCCTCTAGGAACCAAGCGAGAATACTTAAACACATAGTGAAAAGGATACGGTGAGCTTTTACTCTCAGTTCATTTCCAGTATCAGTTGTTGCGGCCGACTTCAAATCATCCACTTATCACACCAAATGGGTGTACTCCGGATGTACCCCGAAATCCTACGACCCAATTCTCCGAGGAAGTCTAGCCCCCCCAAGCGAGAGAGAGAATTGGACAATGGTAGTCACGGTTGCACCGGCAAGCCCGATGCCGCCCGGTGTGCGTGAAACGCTACCACGCCAGAATGAAAGGTTGCAACTTTGTATGCAATGCACATTTATGACATTTAATATATCACATTAGGAGGACAACAAAGTAGGTTGCCTCCGAGCAGTCATAAGATTGCACATTGACAAGTAAACACACGAGGCATGATATGACAGGTAATTTCACTCGTAAAGCACATGGAGTTATATGAATATTAAACGGGCAACCATGTAACGCATGTAAATCAAGTCATATAACTCATTTCGAAGTTCACGTAATCAACTAATAAGGTTATACAACATGCAACGATGTTTATGTGGGACCGGGTGCAAGAAAGGTCTACTTGTAACAATCAGAATCACATTTAGGGCTATAAGGACAACTACGGGCAGCCCCCTAATCACATAATTAGACACGATAACCATAGGATCAACACTTAGCGCGTCTTCATAGTCACTAGGGTTCAATTCATGCTTACCCGTGCGATTAAGCCACAAGTTATCACGTAATTAAACTCAAGCCATGCATCGATTAATTAAAACACCCTCAATCATCCAAAACAGTCCACACAACATCCAAGTGCCACAATCCCAAGCATTTAATACAACGAGAGAAGTTACAATAATTTTCAAAGCATATCACTAAACAAAAATCTCACTGCAATGGTCTGTTTTCCCACAATCATTTAGACGAGCAACCAATCTCCAATTCTAGTGAGCAAAATGTCAAATTAAAGCTTAAGGAGTGAGCTAAATCCAGAAACATACCTTGCATCATTTGGAGTTCGAATTCAAGAGTTATAGCCAAAACCGTGAGACTACGCAAAACTGTCCAGACTTGTACACATTTCAATACTTGTCATTTTTGAGAGCCTTAGGGTCCGATTTAGCCTTCGTCTATTTCTGACAAAAATGTCCAGAACTGAAAAATCTAGCAACCTACCAAATTTCATGCATTTTATATGTCAATTGCTAAGTAAACACTGGTTCGTTCTACAAGAATAGTGAACTGCCAAAAACCTGCTTCATTTTTCAGATTTTCCAGATTTAGACACCTTTCGATGTTTTGCCATTTTGGAGACTTTAGAGTCAAAATGGTCCTTGGCCTATTTCTATGAAAACTGCTCAGAACTGGCAAAACTAGTCACCTACCAATTTTCACGCATTTTCAACATCATTTACCAGGTCAAATTCACTTCGCTCCAACAAGTCAGAAAACTGCCATTTACGCGATTTCACCTATCTTCAAATTCTAGCCAAATATTTTTCCACGCATGGTTACAAAAGCTCATGTGCACACACATACCACAAGTACAGAGGTAAAAATAGACATATGAAGGCATGCATGTGGATTTCGAAAGCTTTCAAAAAGGATTAACCCTCACCTTAGCAACTTTATCAACAAAGGATGCTCAAAACTCTTGGAGATGCACAAATGGTGTTCTCTCCTTGTTTGGCCGAGGGATATTGCTTGATTTCCTTAATTCATAGCTAAGTTACCATGTCCTTAGTATGTGCATTTGGTTAGAACAAAAAGGAAATGAAATAGAAGCTATCAAACATGCCTAAGCCGAAATGAAGGTTCTATGAGCTTGCATGCATGTCTTTTTGCTTCTAGCTTGCTTGGTCGAGTTCCTTAGTGTCTTGAATGTCTTGATGAACCTTAGGATGATGAGCTTAAGCTAGGGAGAGTGAGATTGCAGCCAAGGCCGAGAGAGAGGAGATGAGAGCTTGAGAGAAGGTTTGAAAGCACAAAATGAAGTTGAAGATGCTTTGAATGCATGTGTCGGCTATGGGCTTGCAAAATTCTGATTTTTGTGTCTTCAAGAGCATATTTTGAATCACCTTAGCATGGGCAATTGAGTGTGTCGAGAATGTGGAGCTTTGGTTTCATTTTTTATGCATTGTTTGAAGTGATTTGTCATAGTTTGTCTTGGAATGATTTTTGAAATTGCAAAGCATGCTAATCTCTTCACATGGTCGGCCAAAGCAATGCTTAATTCTGAATTTTTTGTCATGTTTTGAGCATTATTTAATTGTATGTGCTTAGGATATGCAAAAGAATAAAGAATAAAGAATAAGAATGTTTAGCTTTTTGTGAGATTTTGTCTTCTAGTGCATTGACTTAGCATTTTAATATTAGTTAGTGGAGTTTGTAAGATTAATTAATAATCTAGTGCTTCGTGCAAGATGCTCTCTTGATTAGCGTGCGGACACGCTTTCTTAGGTTTAGGGCACGCACTACGAGGTAAAGCACGAACTACGAGACAAATGCACGTTTCCCAAGCAAATGCACGCAACCCTAAATGGATGCACATAATTCCATGCAAGGCACATAAAACGAGACACGACTCTTAAACCTAGGTCAAGGCACGCAAATCTAGGTTAGGGCGCACGAAACGAGGTATCGCACGCAAATCGAGGTCGGGCCTCACAAGTTACGCGGCGCACAGCATACCGTCGAAAAGCTCTCCGAGAGCTCTACGACGAGGGCAGCAAGCCTACTCGACTGCGCCAGTTTTCAGAGCCCAAAATTGAACATTTTCATCAGTTTCGGGACACTTTTCTTCTTTTGGGCAGTTTTTTGGTCCCGGATCGTACGTTGTGAGACGCGAAAAAGATGACAACCTAATCCATCACATTTCTATTACCGAATCCCTTAGCAACTTTGGCAAGACAACTTCACTTCACATAGAGGCTGGGCTAGCAAACCGAGGGAGTGGGGTTTGTGACCCGGTAATCGTTGCTCCGGTGCCCATAACTTTTGATCTGTAAGGAGTTACGCTGCGCACAGCAAACCGTTGGAAAGCTCTCCGAGAGCTCTACGACGGGGGCATCAAGCCTGCTCAGCTGCGACTATTTTTGGATCACAAAATCGAACGTTTTTATCAGTTTCGGGACAATTTTCTTCTTTTGCGCTGTTTTTCTGTCCTAGATCGTACGTCGTGAGCCGCGAAAAGGAAGACAACCTAATCCTTCACATTTCTATTACCGAATCCCACGGCACCTTGGGCAAGACAACTTCACTTCACGTAGAGGCTGGGCCAGCAAATCGAGGGCGTGGGGCTTGTGACCAAGTATCCGTCGCTCTGGTGCCCATAACTTTTGATCCGTAAGGAGTTACGCGACGCACAACATACCATTGAAAAGCTCTCCTAGAGTTCTACGACGGGGGCTCCCAGCCTGCATAGCTACGCCTATTTTCAAAGCCAAAAATCGAACATTTTCATCAGTTTCGGGACACATTTCTTCTTTTACGCTATTTTTTCGTCCCGGATCGTATGTCGTGAGCCGCGAAAAGGACGACAACCTAATCCATAACATTTCTATTACCGAATCCCACGGCACCTTGGGTAAGACAACTTCACTTCACGTAGAGGCTGGGCCCGCAAACCGAGGGCGAGGGGCTTGTGACCAGGTATCCGGTGCCCATAACTTTTGATCTGTAAGGAGTTATGTGGCGCACAGCATACCATTGAAAAGCTCTCTGAGAGCTCTACGACGGGGGCAGCAAGCCTGCTCGGTTGCGCCTATTTTTGGAGCCCAAAATCGAACGTTTTCATCAGTTTGGGGACACTTTTATTCTTTTGCCCTATTTTTTCGTCCCGGATCGTACGTCGTGAGCTACGAAAAGGACGACAACCTAATGCATCACATTTCTATTACCGAATCCCACTGCACCTTGGGCAAGACAACTTCACTTCACGTAGAGGCTGGGCCCGCAAATCGAGGGCATGGGGCGTGTCACCAGGTATCCGTTGCTTTGGTGCCCATAACTTTTGATCCGTAAGGAGTTACACGGCGCACAGCATACCGTTGAAAATCTCTTCGAGAGCTCTACGACGGGGTCAGCAAGCTTGCTCGGCTGCGCCTATTTTCAAAGCCTAAAATCGAACATTTTGATCAGTTTCGGGATAATTTTCTTCTTTTACGGTGTTTTTGCGTCCCGAATCATACGTCGTGTGCTACGAAATGGACGACAACCTAATCCATCACATTTCTTTTACCGAATCCAATGGCACCTTGGGCAAGACAACTTTACTTCACGTAGAGGATGGGCCCGCAAACCGAGGGCGTGGGGCTTGTGACCAGGTATCCGTCACTCTGGTGCCCTTAACTTTTGATCCGTAAAGAGTTACGCGGCGCACAACATACCGTTGGAAAGCTCTCTGAGAGCTCTACGACGGGAGAGTAAGCCTGCTCAGTTGCGCCGATTTTTACAACCCAAAATCGAATGTTTTCATCAGTTTCGGGACACTTTTCTTCTTTTGCGCTATTTTTTTATGCCGGATCGTACGTCGTCAGTCGCAAAAACGACGACAACCTAATCCATCACATTTCTATTACCGAATTCCACGGCACCTTGGGCAAGACAACTTCACTTCACGTAGTGGCTGCGCCCGCAAACCGAGGGCGTGGGGTTTGTGACCAGGTATTCGTCGCTCCGGTGCCCTTAACTTTTGATCCGTAAAGAGTTACGCAGCGCACAACATACCGTTGGAAAGCTCTCCGAGAGCTCTACGTCGAGGTCAGCAAGCCTACTCAGCAGTGCCTATTTTTGGAGCCGAAAATTGAACGTTTTCATCAATTTCGAGACACTTTTCTTCTTTTGTGCTATTTTTTTGTCCCGGATCGTACGTCGTGAGCCACGAAAAGGACGGCAACCTAATCCATCACATTTCTATTACAGAATCCCACGGCACCTTGGGCAAGACAACTCCACTTCACGTAGAGGCTGGGCCCGCAAATCGAGGGCGTGGGGCTTGTAACCAGGTATCCGTAGTTTCGGTGCCCATAACTTTTGATCCGTAAGGAGTTACACGGCGCACAGTATACCGTTGAAAAGCTCTCCGAGAGTTCTACGACGGGGGCACTAAGCCTGCTCATCTGCGCCTGTTTTCAAAGCCCAAAATCAAACGTGTTCAACAATTTCGGTACATTTTTCTTCTTTTATGCTGTTTTTTCGTCCCGGATCGTACGTCATGAGCCGCATAAAGGACGACAACCTAATCCATCACATTTCTATTACCGAATCCCATGACACCTTGGGCAAGACAACTTCACTTCTCGTAGAGGCTGGGCCCACAAACCGAGGGCGTGGGGCTTATGACCAGGTATCCGTCGTACCGGTGCCCATTACTTTTGATCCATAAAGAGTTACGCGGTACACAACATACCGTTGGAAAGCTCTCCGAGGGCTCTATGACGGGGGCAGCAAGCCTGCACGGCTGCCCCTGTTCTCGGAGCCCAAAATTGAACGTTTTCATCAGTTTTTGGATACTTTTCTTCTTTCGCACTGTTTTTTCATCCAGGATCGTACGTCGTGAGCCGCAAAAAAGACAACAATCTAATCCATCACATTTCAATTACCGAATCCCACGGCACCTTGGGCAAGACAACTTCACTTCACGTAGAGGCTGGGCCCGCAAAGCGAGTGCGTGGGGCTTGTGACCAAGTATTCGTTGCTCCGGTGCCTATAACTTTTGATCCGTAAGGAGTTACGCGGCTCACAGCATACCGTTGGAAAGCTCTCCCAGAGCTCTGCTACTGGGGCAATAAGCCTGCTCAGCTGTGCCATTTTTTGGACCCCAAAATCGAACGTTTACATCAGTTTTGGGACACTTTTATTCTTTTGCTCTATTTTTCTGTCCCGGATCGTGCGTCGTGAGCCGCGAAAAGGACGGCAACCTAATCCATCACATTTCTATTACTGAATCCCACTGCACCTTGGGCAAGACAACTTCACTTCACGTAGAGGCTGGGCCCGCAAATCGAGGGCGTGGGGCTTGTGACCAAGTATCCGTCGCTCTGGTGCCCATAACTTTTGATTTGTAAGAAGTTACGCGACGCACAACATACAGTTGAAAAGCTCTCCGAGAGCTCTACAACGGGGGCAACGAGCCTGCTCTGTTGCACCTGTTTTCAAAGACCAAAATCGAACATTTTCATAAGTTTCGGGACACTTTTCTTCTTTTACGCTATTTTTTTGTCCCGGATCGTACGTCGTGAGCCGTGAAAAGGACGACAACCTAATCCATAACATTTCTATTACCGAATCCCACGGCACCTTGGGCAAGATAACTTCACTTCACGTAGAGGCTGGGCCCGCAAACCGAGGGCGAGGGGCTTGTGACCAGGTATCCGTCGCTCCGGTGCCCTTAACTTTTGATCCGTAAAGAGTCACGCGGCGCACAATATACCGTTGGAAAGGTCTCCGAGAGCTCTACGACGGGGGCAGAAAGCCTGCTCGGTTGTACCTATTTTTGGAGCCCAAAATCGAACGTTTTCATCAATTTTTGGACACTTTTCTTCTTTTGCGCTGTTTTTTCATCTCGGATTGTACGTCGTGAGCCGCGAAAAGGACGACAACCTAATCCATCACATTTCTATTACCGAATCCCATGGCACCTTGGGCAAGACAACTTCACTTTACATAGAGGCTGGGCCCGCAAATCGAGGGCATGGGTCTTGTCACCAAGTATCCGTCGCTCTGGTGCCCATAACTCTTGATCTGTAAGAAGTTATGCGGCGCACAGCATGCCATTGAAAAGCTCTCCTAGTGCTCTACAACGGGGGCAGCAAGCCTGCTCGGTTGCGCCAGTTTTTGGAGACCAAAATCGAACGTTTTCATCTGTTTCGAGACAATTTTCTTCTTTTACGCTAATTTTTCGTCCTGGATCGTACGTCGTGAGCCGCGAAAAGGACGACAACCTAATCCATCACATTTCTATTACCGAATCCAATGGTACCTTGGGCAAGACAACTTCACTTCACGTAGAGGCTGGGCCCGCAAACCGTGTGCGTGGGGCTTATGACCAAGTATCTGTCGCTCCGGTGCCCATAACTTTTGATCCGTAAAGAGTTACGTGGCGCACATCATACGGTTGGAAAGCTCTCCGAGAGCTCTAAGACGGGGGAAGCGATCCTGCTGGGCTGCTCCTATTTTTGGAGCCCAAAATTGAACGTTTTCATCAGTTTCGGGACAGTTTTCTTCTTTTGCGTTGTTTTTTCATCCCAATCGTACGTCGTGTGCCGCGAAAAGGACGACAACCTAATCCATCACATTTCTATTACCGAATCCCCCGACATCTTGGGCAAGACAACTTCACTTCACGTAGAGGCTGGGCCCGCAAACCGAGGGCGTGGGGCTTGTGACCAGGTATTCATCGCTCCGGTGCCCTTAACTTTTGATCCGTAAAGAGTTACGCGGCGCACAGCATACCGTTGGAAAGCTCTCCGAGAACTCTATGACGGGGGCAGCAAGCCTGCTCGGCTGCGCCTATTTTTGGAGCCCAAAATCGAACGTTTTCATCAGTTTCGGGACACTTTTCTTCTTTAGCGCTATTTTTTCGTCCTGGATCGTACGTCGTGTGCTACGAAAAGGACAACCTAATCCATCACATTTCTTTTACCGAATCCCATGGCACCTTGGGCAAGACAACTTCACTTCACGTAGAGGCTGGGCCTGCCAATCGAGGGCGTGGGACTTGTGACCAGGTATCTTTCGCTCCGGTGCCCTTAACTTTTGATCCGTAAGGAGTTATGTCACGCCCCAACCCGACCTATGGAGGCTAGACTACGGTGTGACCTAAATCATTATCGTTATTTCACACACTTAGCCTTTTGTTATGATTTAATGCTTAACGTTGGCCTAAAACTCCAAAAGTTTTTCCAGAAAACTAGCAGCATGACGGCTATATTTAGAACCTTTGGTTTGACCTAATTTTCTAAAACGCCTCAAAATCTTTAATCATTGATTCAATTCCAACTAAAATTTCCTATTTTGTTTTCAATAGATATGCCTACTAATTTATCTCAATAGTCTCATTTGATTGACAAGCCTTGCATGATAACTATGTCCCGTTTATTTGTCAATTTACCCCTATCATGCACGTAACTATTATCCTTTAGCTTACGAATGAGTACTTAAGTGGAATTGGATAGAGTTAACTTAGTTGATTATTCACCTAGTGGTTTAAACACCTATGATAACTACTAATCAAGACAATAAAAACGATAACCAAATAAAAAGTTCGTCCGATTATAGATAGTACAATCCAAAATTAGACCCAAATTACAACGGGGTCATTTACATCAACAAAATAAATATTCTTCAAAGCAAACACAACGTTCACAAAATAAACACTGTCAAGCAAGGCATATAAAGCACGTAATCGTTCCAAGGATTCATCAACAAGCACATTATCCTCGAGTACCTGTTCCTGATCTTCTTCACCTGTTGTCACGGCCCAACCCGACCTATAGAGGCTAGACTAGGGTGTGAGCTAAACGTTCAGGACATGTCACATACTTAACCATTGATGAAGATTTAACACTTAACGTTTTGGCCTAAACTCCAAAATCTTCTGGAAAACCGGCAGCATAACGACTGTAATTGGGCTATTTGGTTTGACCTAATTCTCTAAATGCCTCAATTATTTCAATCATTAATCCAATTCCATTAAGGACTCCTATTTGACACCAACCAATTTGCCTACTGGTTTATCTTGAAAGTCTCGTTTGGTCAATAAGCCTAACATGATAACTATGTCCCGTTTATTTGTCAATTTTCCTATCATGCAAGTACCTATTATCCTTTAGGTTGCAAATGAGCACCTAAGTGAAATTAGATAGAATTAACTTAGTTGATTGTTCATCTAGTGGTTTGAATGCCTGTGATAACTACTAATTAAGAAAACGAAAGCAAACAACCAAATAAAAGTTCGTTCGGTTATAGATAGTACAATCCCAGAATTAGACCCAAATTACAACGGGGTCATTTACATCAATAAAATGAACATTTTGCAATCAAACACAATATCCATATAGCAACCCCTTTCAGGCAAAGCACAAAAGCACGTAGTCACTCCCAGGAATCATCAACAAACACATTTACTTCGGGTACTTGTTCCAAATCTGCTGCACCTGTGACAAAAAAGAGGGTGAGTCCTTATGAACTCAGCGAGGGGGAATGAGAAATAGGTTTTGAAAATCATTTTCCGGTTCAACTTAAGAAAATCCTTTTTACAAGCATGAATATAACAATGATATAAGATACAGGAACAGGAATACCAGTCTTTCCTCCCCGAGGTTCTTTAGGAACCAAGCGATAGTACTTATACACATAGTAAAAGGATACGGTGAGCTTTTGCTCTCAGATCAGTTCCAGAATCAGTTGTTGCGGCCGACTTCAAATCATCCCCCAAACACGCCAGGTGGGTGTACTCCGGATGTACCTCGAAATCCTACGACCCAACTCTCCGAGGAAGTCTAGCCCCCAAGCGAGAGAAGGAATGGGACCATGGTAGTCACGGGTGCACCGGCAAGCCCGATGCCGCCCGGTGTGCGTGATCGCTACCATGCCAACAGGAAAGGTTACAACCTTGTATGCAATACACATTTATGACAAGTAATATATCACAGTAGGAGGACAACAAAGTAGGTTGCCTCCGGACAGTCATAAGATTGCACATTGACCAAGTAAACAGGCAGGGCACGATAAAACATGTAATATATCATAGTAGGAGGACAACAAAGTAGGTTGCCTCCGGACAGTCATAAGATTTCACATTGACCAAGTAAACAGGCAGGGCACGATAAAACAGGTAATTTCACTTGAAAGGCATATAGAGTTATATGAAAATTAAACGGGCAGCCATGTAACACATGCAAAACAGGCCATATAACTCATTACGAAGCCCACGTGATCAAGTGATAAGATTATTCAACATGTAATGATATCAACATGGATTCGGATACAAGGAAAGCTTATTTGTCAACATGCAATGGTCAAAATCCCATTTAAAGTTATAAGACAATTACGGGCAGCCCACTAAGCATATAATTTCCACACAATATCCAAATGATCAACACTTAGCAAGACTACCTAGTCATTAGGGTTTCCGTTCCATGCTTAATCGTGTGATTAAAACCCTAAGTCAACTCAAAATCATTCTCAAGTCATGCATCATTCAATTCAAGCATCCTCAAGTACTCAAAACAGTCCACATAACATCCCAACACCACATTTCCACACAATTAGTACCACAAGAGAGGTTACAACAATTGTCCAAGCATGTAGCTAAGTGAAACCTTTACTGCAATAGGCTGTTTTCTCACAATCAATAGGATAATCAAACAATCTCCAAATTCAGTGAATAAGATTTCAAATTAAATCTTAAGAAGTTAAATAAAATCAGAAACAAACCTTGCATAAATTGGAGTTCGGAATCATTAGTTATAGCCGAAACAGTGAGGTAGCACAAAACTGTCCAGATTTGCACACTTTTCAGAAATTGACATTTTTGAGATCCTTAGGGTCAGTTTTAGCCTTGGTCCATTTCTGACAAAATTGTCCAGAACTGAAAAATATAGCAGCAAACCAAATTTCATGAATTTTGGACATCATTTACTAAGTAAAATATGGTTCGTTCCACAAGCTCAGTGCATCTGCCAAAACCTGCTTCATTTTTTCCAGATTTCCAGATTTGGTCACATTTTAAAGATTTGCCATTTTCAGGATTGTAGAGTCAAAATTAGCTTCGGCCTATTTCTGGGAAAAATGTTCAAAACTGTCCAAAATAGTCACCTACCAATTTTCAAGAATTTTAAACATCATTTTCCTAGCTAAACTTACCTCGAACAGACTGGTCAGAGAGCTGTCAACAATTTCGACTTCACCTAGCATCATTTTCAAGCCAAGATCTTGCCATGCACGGTTGTTTAAGCTTATGAACGACCATATAGCTCAAGTACAGAAGCAAATACACACATTTATGAGCATGCATGTGAATTTTTGAAGAGTTTTCAAAAGGTTTTAACCCTCACCTTTGCAATCAACCCAAAAAATGCTCAAAACCTTGTTGAAGCTCAAATCTCTTCTTCTTCTTGCTTAGCCGAGATTCCAACTAGCTTTTCTCTATTTTTCCTAGCTTAGTGATCAATCTCTTAGCACATGCATGAGGTTAGAACAAGAAGAAAAGAAATGGAAGCTTAAAAACTCACCAAGGCCGAAAATGGTGACTCAAAATGCTTGCATGTGTGTTTCTTGCATCCTAGCTTGCTTGGGTGAGTTTCTTGCTTGTGATTTGTCTTAATGCACCATAGGATGATGAAGATGAGCTAAGAGGTGGAGAGAACTCAGCCAAAACTGAAATGGAGAGAGAGAAAATGTGAGGAAAGTGAGAAATGAGAGAAAAATGAGGCTTTTGCAAAAGTTGATGCATATGTTGGCCTTGGGCATGCAAAAATTTAGATTTGTGTCATCTTTTGAATTGTTTTAACATGTGTGTAAGAGAATGTTGGGTATTTAGGGATTTTAGGTAGAATAGAATATAGGATATGTTTAGAGGTTTGTGAGATTTTGTCTTGTAGTGAGTTTAAAATATAATATTTAGGTGTTAGTGGATTTTGTAGAGATTTGAATTAGGATTATAATAATAGTTAGTGGTGTTTGTAGGATTATTTTATAGTCTAGTGCTTTGTGTAGGATTCTTTATTGATTAGCGTGCGGGCACGCTTTTCTAAGTCTAGGGCATGCACCACGAGACACACAAAGAAATCAATACAGGGCACGAATCACGAGGTAGACACAAACTACGAGGTAAGACACGGACTTCAAGACTAATGCACGCAAATCGAGGTACGACTCTTAAACCTAAGTTAAGGTATGTAGTTCAAGGTTAGGGCACACTAAACGAGGTAACGCACGTACATCGAGGTCAGGGCACGTATTTCTAGGTACTGCACGTGAGTCGGGGATTAGGGCACACTATTCTAGGTCAAGGCACGTATGACGAGGTATGCACGAAAACCAAGACAGGACACGTAATCCAAGGTCGATCATATAATTAGGGGTCTATGGCACGCAAATCAAGGTAACACTTGTTATTCAGGGTCGGGCCTCACACCTGTGATGATAAAAGAGGGTGAGTCCTTATGAACTCAGCGAAGGGGAACGAGAGATAACATTTTGAAACTCTTTTCCGGTTAATCTTATGAAAACTCCTTTGAAAACATGTCAATTAGAATAAATAAGTTCATAACATAACATAAATATAAATGAACACATTTACCTGTCTTTCTTCCCCGAGGTCCTCTAGGAACCAAGCGAGAGTACTTAAACACAGAGTAAAAAGGATACGGTTTGATACGTACAGGACTCTAGAGGTAGCTCATACGGGCTCAAGAGGTAGCTCCCACCACATTTAGGTGTAGTACTTTCCCCGCATAGCACTTACTTCTTGCCGTTCAAGTTCATTTTCAGTGACAGTTGTTGCGGCCGGCTTCAAACATCCACTTTTCACGCCAAATGGGTGTACTCCGGATGTACCCCGAAATCCTACGACCCAACTCTCCGAGGAAGTCTAGCCCCCAAGTAAGAGAGGGAATTGGACCATGGTAGTCACGGTAGCACCGGCAAGCCCGATGCCGCCTACGTGCGTGAAACGCTACCATGCCAAAATAAAAGGTTGCAACCTTGTATGCAATGCACATGTATGCCATTTAACATTTCACATTGGGAGGTCAACAAAGTAGGTTGCCTCCGAGCAAGTATATGATTACATTTTGACATATTGGCATATAAGGCATTGTAAGAACATGTAATCATTTCATATATCAATTTGAAAGCAATTAAACTTCCACGGGCAGCCAAGTAACCATGTTCAAATAAGACATAGCATGTCTTTTAATAATTCACATTAGGAGGTCAACAAAGTAGGTTGCCTTCGAGTAATTATAAGATCACATATCGATAAGTAAACAAACAAGGCATGCTTTGACATGTATATTCACTTGTAGTACACATAAAGTTATATGATCATTAAACGGGCAGCCATGTAACACATGTAAATCAAGTCATATAACTCATTTCGGGGTTCACGTATCAAGTATTAAGATCATACAAGCAAGCAACGACGTTTACATAAGACCCTGTGCAAGAAGAGTTTACTTATCAACATGTAATCATCGGGAATCATATTTAGAGTTATAAAAACAATTCCGGGCAGCCCATTAACATTCCTCAACATCAATTTATAATTCACACAAGAGTGGTCTATGACTCGAGAACCTATGGGGCCATTAGGGTTTTCTAGGCCGTGCTCGGGTCGGTTTCGTTTGCTAAGCACCACTAACAACTCTTAAACCATTTCAAGCATACTCAACATTTATTAGCCTACTAATCACACAATTAAACACATTAATCATATGATCATCACTTAGCGAGATTTCATAGTTAATAGGGTTTCAAATCATGCTTACACGTGCGATTAAGCCACAAGTTGTCACGTAATTAACCCAAGCCATGCATCGATTAATTAAAACATCCTCAATCATCCAAAACAGTCCACACAACATGCAAGTGTCACAATCCCAAGCATTCAATACCACAAGAGAAGTTACAACATTTTTCAAAGCATATCACTAAACGAAAACCCCACTGCAATGGTCTGTTTTCCCACATTCATTTAGACAATCCAACAATCTCCAATTTCAGTGAACAAAATATCAAATTAAATCTTAATGAGTGATTTAAATCCAGAAACAAACCTCGCATCATTTGGAGTTCGGATTCAAGAGTTATAGCCAAAACCGTGAGACTGCGCAAAACTGTCCAGATTTGTACACATTTCAATACTTGCCATTTTTTAGGGTCTTAGAGTCAGATTTAGCCTTAGTCTATTTCTGACAAAAATGTCCAGAACTAAAAAATATAGCATCCTACCAAATTTCATGTATTTTAAATATCATTTACTAGGTGAAAACTATTTCGTTCTACAAGGACAGTGAACTGCCAAAAACCTGCTCCATTTTCCCAGATTTTCCAGATTTAGATACCTTTCGATGTTTTGCCATTTTGGAGACCATAGAATCAAAATTGGCCTTGGCCTATTTCTACAAAAAATTCTCAGAACTGGCAAAAATAGTCACTTACCAATTTTCACGCATTTTCAACATCATTTACCAGGCCAAATACACTTCGTTCTAACAAGTCAGAAATCTGCCAGCTACGCGATTTTGTCTATCTTCAAGTTCTAGCCGAAAATCTTGCCATGCATGGTTACATAAGCTCATGTACACACATATACAACAAGTACAGAGGTAAATGTAGACATATGAAGGCATGCATGTGGTTTTTGAAAGCTTTTAAAAGATTTTTAACCCTCACCTTAGCCTATTGATGGTTAAAGATGCTCAAATACTCTTCAAAATGCACAAAGGGCTTCTTCCTTCCTTTGGGCTGCTATGGCTGAGCTTGGGAGATTCTTGAGAGTATGCTTGAGGTCTTGGAAGGTCAAGAGGCAGCCATTATCGAAATGGAGAGAGAAGGAGAGAGAATGAGAGAGTTTTGAGAGAAAAATGAGTGTTTGAAGAGTTGTTTATGAGCATGTGCTTGTGTGTCAGCCTTGAGCTTCTAAATTCTGAAATTGTGTCATCCTTTAAGCATTATTTGAATTGTTTGGCATGTGCATTGCAAGGGCCGAGAATGGTAGCTCATTTGTTAGTAAAATAATGCTTTGGTGTATGGAAAAGATAAGACAATGTGTAAGACTTGTCTAAGCATGCATCAATTAAATATCTTGTTCAAATTTTGCTCAAATGGCATAGGCATGGCCAAGTATTAGCATGGAGAATCTGTTTTTGTTAGCTCATTATAGATTATAATAAGTGTAGGATTTGAGGTGCTTTGAATTTGCAAATAGAATAAGGAATAAAGAATGTTTAGGTGTTTGTGTAGATAGAATTGTTTATTGTTAGTGGATTTTGTAGAGAATTTGAATTAGGAATATAATATTGGTTAGTGGATTGTGTAGGATTATTTTAGTGTCTAGTGTTTCGTGTAGGAATCTTCCTAGATTAACGTGGTGGCACGGATTCCTAGGTTCTAGGGCACGAATTACGAGGTAAAACACGTACTTCAAGACTAAGGCACGTACTTCAAAACAAATGCATGGATTCCAATGCTAACACACGCAACCCTAGGTGAATGCACGTAAACCAAAACAAGGCACGTAATTCAATGCAATGCATAGAATTCAAGACACGACTCTTAAACCTAGGTTAAGGCACACAGTTTGAGATAACACACGTTATTCGAGGTCGGGCCTCACAAGTTACGCGGTGCACAGCATACCGTTGAAAAGCTCTCCGAGAGCTCTACGACGGAGGCACCAAGCCTGCTCAGCTGCGCCAGTTTTCAAAGCCCAAAATCGAATGTTTTCATCAGTTTTGGGACACTTTTCTTCTTTTACGCTGTTTTTCCGTCCCGGATAGTACGTCGTGAGCCGCGAAAAGGACGACAACCTAATCCATCACATTTCTATTACCGAATCCCATGGCACCTTGGGCAAGACAACTTCACTTCACGTAGAGGTTGGGCCCGCAAACAGAGGGCGTGGGGCTTGTGACCAGGTATCCGTCGCTCCGGTGCCCTTAACTTTTGATCCGTAAGGAGTTACGCGATACACAGCATACCGTTGGAAAGATCTCTGAGAGCTCTACGACGTGGGAACAAGCCTGCTTGGCTGTGCCTATTTTTGGAGCCCAAAATCGAACGTTTTCATCAATTTCGGGACACTTTTCTTCTTTTCCGCTGTTTTTCCGTCCCGGATTGTATATTGTGAGCCGCGAAAAGGACGACAACCTAATCCATCACATTTCTATTACTGAATCCCATGGGACTTTGGGCAAGACAACTTCACTTCACGTAGAGGCTGGGCCAGCAAACCGAGGGCATGGGACTTATGACCAGGTATCTGTCGCTCCGGTGCCCATAACGTTTGATCCGTAAGGTGTTACATGGCACACAGCATACCGTTGGAAAGCTTTCTGAGAGCTCTACGACTGAAGCAGCAAGCCTACTCGGCTGTGCCTATTTTTGGAGCCCAAAATTGAACGTTTTCATCAGTTTTGGGACACTTTTCTTCTTTTGCACTGTTTTTTGGTCCCGCATCGTACGTCGTGAGCCGAGAAAAGGACGACAACCTAACCCATCACATTTCTATTACTGAATCCCATGGCACCTTGGGCAAGACAACTTCACTTAACGTAGAGGCTGGGCCCGCAAACCGAGGGCATGAGGCTTATGACCAGGTATCCGTCGCTCCAATGCCCATAACGTTTGATCCGTATGGTGTTATGCGGCGCACAGCATACCGTTGGAAAGCTCTCCGAGAGGTCTACGATGGGGGCAGCAAGCCTACTCGGCTGCGCAAGTTTTTGGAGCCCAAAATCGAACGTTTTCATCAGTTTTGGGACACTTTTCTTCTTTTGCGCTGTTTTTCGGTCCCGGATCGTACGTCGTCAACCACGAAAACTACGCCAATCTAATCCATCACATTTCTATCACCGAATCCCACAACACCTTGGGCAAGACAACTTCACTTCACGTAGAGGCTAGGCCCGCAAACCGAGGGCGTGGGGCATGTAACCAAGTATCCGTCGCTCCGGTGCCCTTAACTTTTGATCCGTAAAACGTTACGTAGCTTACAACATAACGTTGGAAAGCTCTGCGAGACCTCTACGACGAGGCAGCAAGCCGGCTCGGCTGCGCCTATTTTTGGAGCCCAAAATCGAACGTTTTCATCAATTTCGGGACACTTTTCTTCTTTTGCGCTGTTTTTGCATCCCGGATCGTACGTCATGAGCCGCGAAAAGGAAGACAACCTAATCCATTACATTTCTATTACCGAATCCCATGGCACCTTGGGCAAGACAACTTCACTTCACGTAGAGGCTGGGCCGGCAAATCGAGGGCGTGGGGCTTGTGACCAGGTATTCGTCGCTCCGGTGGCCATAACTTTTGATCCGTAAGGAGTTACGAGGCGCACAACATACAGTTGAAAAGCTCTCCGAGAGTTCTACGACAGGGGCACCATGCTTGCTCGGATGCGCCTGTTTTCAAAGTCCAAAATCGAACATTTTCATCAATTTCGAGACACTTTTCTTCTTTTACACTATTTTTTCGTCCCGGATCGTACGTCGTGAGACGTGAAAAGGACGACAACCTAATCCATCACATTTCTATTACCGAATCCCACAACACCTTGGGCAAGAAAACTTCACTTCACGTAGAGACTGGGCCCGCAAACTGAGGGCGTGAGGCATGTGACCAGGTATCTGTCGCTCCAATGCCCATAACTTTTCATCCGCAAAGAGTTATGCCGCGCACAGCATACTGTTGGAAAGCTCTCCGAGAGCTCTACGACGGGCTCAGCAAGCTTGCTCAGCTACACCTATTTTCGGACCAAAAAATCAAACGTTTTCATAAGTTATGGGATACTTTTCTTCTTTTGCACTATTTTTTCATCCCGGATCGTACGTCTTGAGCCGCAAAAAGGACGACAACCTAATCCATCACATTTCTATTACCAAATCCCACGGCACCTTAGGCAAGACAACATCACTTCACGTAGAGGCTGGGCCCGCAAACCGAGTGCGTGGCGCTTAGGACCAGGTCTCCGTCGTTCCGGTGCCCATAACTTTTGATCCGTAAGAAGTTACACGGCGCACAGTATACTGTTAGAAAGCTCTCTGAGAGCTCTACGACGAGGGTAGCCAGCTTGTTCGGTTGCGCCTGTTTTCGGAGCCCAAAATTAAAAATTTTCAACAGTTTTGGGACATTTTTTTTCTTTTGCGCTGTTTTACCTTCCCGAATCGTATGTCGTGTGCCGCAAAAAAGACGACAACCTAATCCATCACATTTCTACTACAGAATCCCACGATACCTTGGGCAAGACAACTTCACTTCACGTATAGACTGGGCTCGCAAATCGAGGGTGTGAGGCTTATGACCAGGTATCCGTCGCTCCATTGCTCATAACTTTTGATCCTTAAGGAGTTACGCGACATATAGCATACCGTTGAAAAGCTCTTCGAGAGCTCTACGACGAAGGCACCAAGCCTGCTCGGCTGCACCTGTTTTCAAAGCCCAAAATTGAATATTTTCATCAGTTTCGGGATAATTTTTTTCGTTTACGTTATTTTTTCATCCCGAATCGTACGTCGTAAGCCACTAAAAGGATGACAACCTAATCCATCGCATTTCTATTACCGAATCCCATGGCTCCTTGGGCAAGACAACTGCACTTCTTGTAGAGGCTGGGCCCGCAAACCGAGGGCGTGGGGCTTGTGACCAAGTATCAGTCGTACTGGTACTCATAACTTTTGATCCGTAAAGAGTTACACGGTGCACAGCATACCGTTGGAAAGCTGTCTAAGAGCTCTACGACGGGCGCAGCAAGCTTGCTCGGCTACACCTATTTTCGGAGCCCAAAATCGAACATTTTCATAAGTTTTGGGGTACTTTTCTTCTTTTGCACTGTTTTTTCATCCCGGATGGTACGTCGTGAGCCGCGAAAAGGACTACAACCTAATCCATCACATTTCTATTACCAAATCCCATGGCACCTTAGGCAAGACAACATCACTTCACGTAGAGGCTGGGCTCGCAAATCGAGTGCGTGGGGCTTGTGACCAGGTATTCGTCGCTCTAGAGCCCTTAACTTTTGATCCGTAAAAAGTTACGCGGAGCACAACATACCGTTGGCAAACTCTCCGAGAGTTCTACGACGGGGGCAGCAAATCTGCTCGACCGCGCCTATTTTCGGAGCCCAAAATCGAACATTTTCATCAATTATGGGACACTTTTCTTCTTTTGTGCTATTTTTTCGTCCCGGATCGTACGTCGTGAGCTGCAAAAAGGACGAAAACCTAATCCATCACATTTCTATTACCGAATCCCATGGTACCTTGGGCAAGACAACTTCACTTCACATAGAGGTTGGGCCCGAAAACAGAGGGCGTGGGGCCTATGACCAGGTATCCGTCGCTCCGATGCCCATAACTTTTGATCCGTAAAGAGTTACGCAGCGCACAACATACCGTTGGAAAGCTCTCCGAGAGCTCTACGACGGGGGTAGCAAGCCTGCTCGGCTGCGCCTGTTTTCAGAGCCCAAAATCGAATGTTTTCATCCGTTTTCAGATACTTTTCTCCTTTTGCGCTATTTTTTCATCCTGGATCGTACGTCGTGAGCCCCGAAAAGGACAACAATCGAATCCATCACCTTTCTATTACCAAATCCCATGGCACCTTGGGCAAGACAACTTCACTTCACGCAGAGGTTGGGCCCGCAAACCGAGGGCATGGGGCATGTGACCAGGTATCCGTCGCTCCGGTGACGTTAACTTTTGATCCGTAAAGAGTTACACAGCGCACAACATAACGTTGGAAAGCTCTCCGAGAGCTCTACGACGGGGGCAGTAAACCTACTCGGCCGCGCCTATTTTTGGACCCCAAAATCGAACATTTTCATCAGTTTTGGGACACTTTTCTTCTTTTGCGCTGTTTTTCTGTCTCGGATCGTACGTCATTAGCCGTGAAAACGACGACAACCAAATCCAACAAATTTCTACTATAGAATCCTATGACACCTTGGGCAAGACAACTTCACGTCACGTATAGGCTGGGCCCGCAAATCGAGGGCGTGGGGCTTGTGACTATGTATCCGTCCCTCCAGTGCTCATAACATATGATCCGTAAGGAGTTACGCGCTACACAACATACCGTGGAAAAGCTCGCCGAGAGCTCTACGACGAGGGCACCAAGCCTACTTGGCTGCGCCTGTTTTCAAAGCCCAAAATTGAATGTTTTCATCAGTTTCGGGACACTTTTCTTCTTTTACGCTGTTTTTTCATCCCGGATCGTATGTCGTGATCCGCGAAAAGGACGACAACCTAATCCATCACATTTCTATTACCGAATCCCACGACACCTTGGGCAAGACAACTTCACTTCTCGTAGAGGCTGGGCCCGCAAACCGAGGGCGTGGGGCTTATGACCAGGTATCCGTCGTACCGGTGCTCATAAGTTTTGATCCGTAAAGAGTTATGTCACGCCCCAACCCGACCTATAGAGGCTAGACTAGGGTGTGAGCTAAACGTTCAGGACATGTCACATACTTAACCATTGATGAAGATTTAACACTTAACGTTTTGGCCTAAACTCCAAAATCTTCTGGAAAACCAGCAACATAACGCCTGTAATTGGGCTCTTTGGTTTGACCTAATTCTCTAAACGCCTCAATTATTCTAATCATTAATCCAATTCCATTAAGGACTCCTATTTGACACCAACCGATTTGCCTACTGGTTTATCTTGAAAGTCTAGTTTGGTCAATAAGCCTAACATGATAACTATGTCCCGTTTATTTGTCAATTTCCTATCATGCAAGTACCTATTATCCTTTAGGTTGCAAATGAGCACCTAAGTGAAATTAGATAGAATTAACTTAGTTGATTGTTCATCTAGTGGTTTGAATGCCTATGATAACTACTAATTAAGAAAACGAAAGCAAACAACCAAATAAAAGTTCGTCCGGTTATAGATAGTACAATCCCAGAATTAGACCCAAATTACAACGGGGTCATTTACATTAATAAAATGAATAGTTTGCAATCAAACACAACATCCTTATAGCAACCACTTTTAGGCAAGGCACAAAAGCACGTAGGGACAGGCAATCACTCCAAGGAATCATCGTTAAGCACGTTGTCCTTGGGTATCTGTACCTGTTCTTGATCTTCTTCACCTGAGATGATAAAAGAGGGTGAGTCCTTATGAACTCAGCGAGGGGGAACGAGAAATAGGTTTTGAAACTCATTTTCCGGTTCAACTTATGAAAATCCTTTTGCAAGCATGAATGTAACAATAATATAAGTACAGGAACAGAAATACCAGTCTTTCCTCCCCGAGGTTCTCTAGGAACCAAGCGAGAGTACTTATACACACAGTAAAAGGATACGGTGAGCTTTTGCTCTCAGATCAGTTCCAGAATCAGTTGTTGCGGCCGACTTCAAATCATCCCCCAAACACGCCAGGTGGGTGTACTCCGGATGTACCCCGAAATCCTACGACCCAACTCTCCGAGAAAGTCTAGCCCCCAAGCGAGAGAGGGAATGGGACCATGGTAGTCACGGGTACACCGGCAAGCCTGATGCCGCCCGGTGTGCGTGATCGCTACCATGCCAACAGGAAAGGTTGCAACCTTGTATGCAATGCACATTCATGACAGGTAATATATCACAGTAGGAGGACAACAAAGTAGGTTACCTCCGGACAGTCATAAGATTGCACAATGACAGGTAACAAGCAGGGCACGATAAGACAGGTAACAAGCAGGGCACGATAAGAGAGGTAACAAGCAGGGCACGATAAGAGAGGTAACAAGCAGGGCACGATAAGACAGGTAATTTCACTTGAAAGGCATATAGAGTTATATGAAAATTAAACGGGCAGCCATGTAACACATGTAAAACAGGCCATATAACTCATTACGAAGCCCACGTGATCAAGTGATAAGATTATTCAACATGCAATGACATCAATCATGGGTTCGGGTGCAAGAAAAGCTTATTTGTCAACATGCAATGGTCAAAATCACATTTGAAGTTATAAGACATTAACGGGCAGCCCACTAAGCATATAATTCCCATACAATATCCAATTGATCAATACTTAGCAAAACTACCTAGTCATTAGGGTTTCCATTTCATGTATATTCGTGCAATTTGGGCCTCAACCCAACTCAAGGTCAATCTCAAACCATGCATCATTTAATTCAACATCCTCAAACATTCAAAACAGTCCACACAACATCCCGTAGCTACAATCCCAAGCATCTAATTCAACAAGAGGAGTCACAACAATATTTCCAAGCACAACATTAAGTGAAACCCTTACTGCAATAGGCTGTCTTCTCACAATCAATCGAAAAAGGAAACAATCTCCAAATTCAGTGAATAAGATGTCAAATTAAAGCTTAAGAAGTTAACTAAAATCAGAAACAAACCTTGCATCAATTGGAGTTCGGGATCAATAGATATAGCCGAAACAGTGCAGGAGCACAAAACAATCCAGAGTTGCACACGTTTCAGAAATTGACGTTTTTGAGGTCCTTAGGGTCAGTTTTAGCCTTGGTCCATTTCTGACAAAATTGTCCAGAACTGAAAAATTGTCCAGAACTGAAAAATATAGCAGAAAAACAAATTTCATGCATTTTGGACAACATTTACTAAGTCAAATATGGTTTGTTCCACAAGGTCTGTGCATCTGCCAAAACCTGCTTCATTTTTCCAGATTTCCAGATTTGGTCACATTTTAAAGATTTGCCATTTTGAGGACCTTAGAGTCAAAATTAGCTTCTGCCTATTTCTGGGAAAAATATTCAAAACTGTCCCAACTAGTTACCTACCAATTTTAATGCATTTTCAACATCATTTGCCTAGCTAAACTTACCTCAAACATACTGGTCAGAGAGTTGTCAACAATTTCGACTTCACCTAGCATCATTTTCAAGCCAAGATCTTGCCATGCATGGTTGTTTAAGCTTATGAACGACCATATAGCTCAAGTACAGAAGAAAATACACACATTTATTAGCATGCATGTGGATTTTTGAAGAGTTTTCAAAAGGTTTTAGCCCTCACCTTTGCAATCAACCCAAAAAATGCTCAAAACCTTGTTGAAGCTCAAATCTCTTCTTCTTCTTGCTTAGCCGAGATTCCAACTAGCTTTTCTCTATTTTTCCTAGCTTAGTGATCAATCTCTTAGCACATGCATGAGGTTAGAACAAGAAGAAAAGAAATGGAAGCTTAAAAACTCACCAAGGCCAAAAATGGTGACTCAAAATGCTTGCATGTGTGTTTCTTGCATCCTAGCTTGCTTGGGTGAGTTTCTTTGCTTGTGGTTTGTCTTGATGCACCATAGGATGATGAAGATGAGCTAAGAGGTGGAGAGAACTCAGCCAAAACCGAAATGGAGAGAGAGAAAATGTGAGGAAAGTGAGAGAAATGAGAGAAAAATGAGGCTTTTGCAAAAGTTGATGCATATGTTGGCCTTGGGCATGCAAAAATTTAGTTTTGTGTCATCTTTTGAATTGTTTTAACATGTGTGTAAGAGAATGTTGGGTATTTAGGGATTTTAGGTAGAATAGAATATAGGATATGTTTAGAGGTTTGTGAGATTTTGTCTTGTAGTGAGTTTAAAATATAATATTTAGGTGTTAGTGGATTTTGTAGAGATTTGAATTAGGATTATAATAATAGTTAGTGGTGTTTGTAGGATTATTTTATAGTCTAGTGCTTTGTGTAGGATTCTTTATTGATTAGCGTGCGGGCACGCTTTCCTAAGTCTAGGGCACGCACTACGAGACACACAGAGAAATCAATACAGGGCACGAATCACGAGGTAGACACGAACTACGAGGTAAGACACGGACTTCAAGACTAATGCACGCAATCCTAGGTGAATGCACGTAAACCAATACAAGGCACGTAATTCAATGTAATGCATGCAAATCGAGGTACGACTCTTAAACCTAGGTTAAGGTACGCAGTTCAAGGTTAGGGCACACGAAACGAGGTAACGCACATACATCGAGGTCAGGGCACGTATTTCTAGGTACCGCACGTGAGTCGGGGATTAGGGCACACTATTCTAGGTCAAGGCACGTATGACGAGGTATGCACGAAAACCAAGACAGGATACGTAATCCAAGGTCGATCATATAATTAGGGGTCTATGGCACGCAAATCAAGGTAACACACGTTATTCGGGGTCGGGCCTCACAAGTTACGCGGTGCACAGCATACCATTGGAAAGCTCTCCGAGAGCTCTACGACGGGCGCAGGAAGCTTGCTCGACAACGCGTGTTTTCAGATCCCAAAATCGAACATTTTCATAAGTTTTGGGATACTTTTCTTCTTTTGCACTGTTTTTTCATCCCGGATCATACGTCGTGAGTCGCGAAAAGGACGACAACCTAATCTATCATATTTCTATTACCAAATCCCACGGCACCTTAGGAAAGAAAACATCACTTCACGTAGAGGTTGGGCCCGCAAACCGAGTGCGTGGGGCTTGTGACCAAGTATTCGTCGCTCCGTAGCCCTTAACTTTTGATCCATAAAGAGTTACGCGGTGCACAGCATACCGTTGGAAAGCTCTCCGAGAGCTCTACGACGGGGGCAGCAAACTTGCTCTGCCGCTCCTATTTTCGGAGCCCAAAATTGAACATTTTCATCAATTTTGGGATACTTTTATTCTTTTGCGCTGTTTTTTCGTCCCGGATCGTACGTCGTCAGCCGCGAAAATGACGACAACCTAATCCATCACATTTCTACTATAGAATCCCACGACACCTTGGGCAAGACAACTTCACTTCACGTATAGGCTGGGCTCGCAAATCGAGGGTGTGAGGCTTGTGGTCAGGTATCTGTCGCTCTAGTGCCCATAACTTTTGATCCGTAAGGAGTTACGCGGCGCACAACATACTGTTGAAAAGCTCCCCGAGAGCTCTACGACGGGGGCACCAATCCTGCTCACTGCGCCTGTTTCAAAGTCCAAAATCAAATGTTTTCATCAGTTTTGGGACACTTTTCTTCTTTTACGCTGTTTTTCCGTCCCGGATCGTACGTCTTGAGCCGCGAAAAGGACGACAACCTAATCCATCACATTTCTATTACCGAATCCCATGGCACCTTGGGCAAGACAACTTCACTTCACGTAGAGGTTGGGCATGCAAACCGACGGCGTAGGGCTTGTGACCAGCTATCCGTCGCTCCGGTGCCCATAACTTTTGTTCCGTAAGAAGTTACACGAGCCACAGCATACCGTTGAAAAGCTCTCCGAGAGCTCTACGACGTGGGCAGCAAGCCTACTTGGCTGCGCCTGTTTTTGGAGCCCAAAATCGAACGTTTTCATTAGTTTTGGGACACTTTTCTTCTTTTGCGCTGTTTTTTCGTCCTGGATCGTACGTCGTGAGCCTCGAAAAGGGCGACAATCTAATCCATCACCTTTCTATTACCGAATCCCACAGTACCTTGGGCAAGACAACTTCACTTCACGTAGAGGCTGGGCTCGCAAAGCGAGTGCGAGGGGCTTGCGACCAGGTATTCGTTGCTCCGGTGCCCATAACTTTTGATCCGTAAGGAGTTACGCGGCGCACAGCATACCGTTGGAAAGCTCTCCGAGTGCTCTACGACTGGGGCACCAAGCCTGCTCAGATGCGCCAATTTTTGGGGACGAAAATCGAACGTTTTCATCAGTTTTGGGATACTTTTCTTCTTTTGCGCTGTTTTTCAGTCCCGGATCGTGCGTCGGGAGCCGCGAAAAGGACGACAACCTAATCCATCACATTTCTATTACCGAATCCCATGACACCTTGGGCAAGATAACTTCACTTCACGTATAGGCTGGGCCCGCAAATCGAGGGCGTAGGGCTTGTGACCAAGTATCCGTCGCTCTGGTGCCCATAAGTTTTGATCTTTTAGGAGTTACGCAGCGCACAACATACCGTAGAAACGCTCTCCGAGAGCTCTACGACAGGGGCAATGAGCCTGCTTGGGTGCGCCTATTTTCAAAGCCCAAAATCGAATGTTTTCATCAGTTTCGGGACACTTTTATTCTTTTACGCTATTTTTCCGTCCCGGATCGTACGTCGTGAGCAGCGAAAAGGACGACAACCTAATCCATCTCATTTCTATTACCGAATCCCATGGCACCTTGGGCAAGACAACTTCACTTCACGTAGAGGTTGGGCCCGCAAACAGAGGGCGTGGGGCTTGTGACCAAGTATCCGTCGCTCCGTAGCCCTTAACTTTTGATCCGTAGGGAGTTATGCAGCGCACAACATACTATTGGAAAGCTCTCTGAGAGCTCTACGATGGGGGAACAAGCCTGCTTGGCTGCGCCTATTTTTGGAGCCCAAAATCGAACGTTTTCATCAGTTTCGGGACACTTTTCTTCTTTTTTGCTGTTTTTTCGTCCTGGATCGTATGTTGTGAGCCACGAAAAGGACGACAACCTAATCCATCACATTTCTATTACCGAATCCCATGGAACCTTGGGCAAGACAACTTCACTTCACGTAGAGGCTGGGCCCGCAAACCGAGGGCGTAGGGCTTATGACCAGGTATCCGTGGCTCCGGTGCCTATAACTTTTGATCCGTAAGGAGTTACACGGCGCACAGCATACCGTTGAAAAGCTCTCCGAGAGGTCTACGACGGGGGCAACAAGCCTACTTGCCTGCGCCTGTTTTGGAGCCCAAAATCGAACGTTTTCATTAGTTTTAGGACATTTTTCTTCTTTTGCGCTGTTTTTTCATCCCGGATCGTACGTCGTGAGCCGCGAAAAGGACGACAACCTAATCCATCACATTTCTATTACCGAATCCCATGCCACGTTGGGCAAGACAACTTCACTTCACGTAGAGGCTGGGACCGCATACCGAGGGCGTGGGGCTTGTGACCAGGTATCCATGGCTCCGTCGCCTATAGCTTTTGATTCGTAAGGAGTTACGTGGCGCACATCATACCATTCTAAAGCTCTCCGAGAGCTCTACGATAGGGGCAGCAAGCCTGCTCGTTTGCGCCTATATTTGGGGCCTAAAACTAAACGTTTTCATCAGTTTCGGGATATTTTTCTTCTTTTGCGCGGTTTTTCCGTCACGGATCGTATGTCGTGATCTGCGAAAAGGACAAAAACCTAATCCATCACATTTTTATTACCAAATCCCACGACACATTGGGCAAGACAACTTCACTTCACGTAGAGGTTGGGCCCGCAAACCGACGGCGTGGGGCTTGTGACCTGGTATCTTTCGCTCCGGTGCCCTTAACTTTTGATCCGTAAAGAGTTACGCGGCGCACATCATACCGTTGGAAAACTCTTCGAGAGCTCTACAATGGCGGAAGCAAGCCTGCTCGACATCGCCTATTTCTGGAGCCCAAAATCGAACGTTTTCATCAATTTCGGGACAATTTTATTCTTTTGTGCTATTTTTTCGTCCCGGATCGTACGTCGTGAGCTGCGAAAAGGATGACAACCTAATCCATCACATTTCCATTACCGAATCCCATGGCACCTTGGGCAAGACAACTTCACTTCACGTAGAGGCTGGGCCCGCAAATCGAGGGCGTAGGGCTTGTGACCAGGTATCCGTCGCTCCGGTGCCCATAACTTTTGATCCGTAAGGAGTTACGTGCCGCACAACATACCGTTGAAAAGCTCTCCGAGAGCTCTACGACGGGAGCACTAAACCTGCTCGGCTGCGCCTGTTTTGAAGGCCCAAAATTGAATGTTTTAATCAGTTTCGGGACACTTTTCTTCTTTTACGCTGTTTTTTCGTCCCGGATCGTACGTCGTGATTCGCGAAAAGGACGACAACCTAATCCATCACATTTCTATTACCGAATCGTATGGCACCTTGGGCAAGACAACTTCACTTCACGTAGAGGTTGGGCCCGCAAACAGAGGGCGTGGGCCTTGTGACCAGGTATCCGTCGCTCTAGTGCCCTTAACTTTTGATCCGTAGGGAGTTATGCGGCGCACAACATACCATGGGAAAGCTCACAGAGAGCTCTACGATGTGGGAAAAAGCCTGCTCTGCTGCGCCTATTTTCGGAGCCCAAAATCGAACATTTTTATCAGTTTCAGGATACTTTTCTTCTCTTCCGCTATTTTTTCATCCTGGATCGTACGTCGTGAGCCGCGAAAAGGAAGACAACCTAATCCATCACATTTCGATTTCCTAATCCCATGGTACCTTGGGCAAGACAACCTCACTTCCCGTAGAGGCTGGGCCCGCAAACCGAGGACGTGGGGCTTGTGACCAAGTATCCGTCGCTCCGGTGCCCATAACTTTTGATCCGTAAGGAGTTACGCAGCGCACAACATACCGTTTGAAAGCTCTCCGAGAGGACTACGACGGGGGTAGCAAGCCTACTCAGCTGTGCCTATTTTTGGAGCTCAAAATCGAACGTTTTCATCAGTTTTGGGACACTTTTTATCTTTTGCACTATTTTTCCATCCTCGATCGTACGTCGTAAGCCGCAAAAATGACGAGAACCTAATCCATCACATTTCTATTACCGAATCCCATGACACCTTAGGCAAGACAACTTCACTTCACGTATAGGCTGGGCCCGCAAATCGAGGCCGTGGGGCTTGTGACCAGGTATCTGTCACTCCGGTGCCCATAACTTTTGATCCGTAAGGAGTTACGCGGCGCACAACATACCATTGAAAAGCTCTCCGAGAGATCTACGATAGCGGCACAAAGCCTGCTCGGCTGCGTCTGTTTTCAAGGCCCAAAATTGAATGTTTTCATCAGTTTCGGGACACTTTTCTTATTTTACGCTGTTTTTCCGTCCTGGATGGTACGTCGTGAGTCACGAAAAGGATGACAACCTAATCCATCACATTTCTATTACCGAATCGCATGGCACCTTGGGCAAGACAACTTCACTTCACGTAGAGGTTGGGCATGCAAACAGAGGGTGTGGGGCATGTGACCAGGTATCCGTCGCTCTAGTGCCCTTAACTTTTGATCCATAGGGAGTTATGCGGGACACAATATACCGTTGGAAAGCTCTATGAGAGCTCTACGACGGTGGAAAAAGCCTGCTCGGTTGTGCCTATTTTCGGAGCCCAAAATCGAACATTTTCATCAGTTTCGGGATACTTTTCTTCTTTTTCGCTATTTTTCCGTCCTGGATTGTACGTCGTGAGCCGCGAAAAGGACGACAACCTAATCCATCACATTTCTATTACCTAATCCCATGGCACCTTGGGCAAGACAACTTCACTTCACGTAGAGGTTGGGCCTGCAAACCGAGGGCGTGGGGCTTGTGACCAAGTATCCGTCGCTCCGGTGCCCATAACTTTTGATCCGTAAGGAGTTACGCGGCGCACAACATGCCGTGTAAAAGCTCTCCGAGAGCACAACGACGGGGAAATCAAGCTTACTCAACTGCGCCTATTTTTGGAGCCCAAAATCGAACATTTTCATCAGTTTCGGGACACTTTTCTTCTTTTGCACTGTTTTTCCATTTCGGATCGTACGTCGTCAGCCGAAAAAACGATGACAGCCTAATCCATCACATTTTTATTACCGAATCCCATGACACCTTGGGCAAGACAACTTCCCTTCACGTATAGGCCGGACCCGCAAATCGAGGGCGTGGGGCTTGTGACCAGGTATCCGTCGCTCCGGTGCCCATAACTTTTGATCTGTAAGGAGTTATGTGGCGCACAGCATACCGTTGAAAAGCTCTCCGAGAGCTCTACGACAGGGGCCCCAAGCCTGTTCGGCTGCGCCTGTTTTCAAAGCCCAAAATTGAATGTTTTCTTCAATTTCGGGACACTTTTCTTATTTTACGTTTTTTTTCATCCCGGATCGTACGTCGTGAGCAGCGAAAAAGACGACAACCTAATCCATCACATTTCTATTACCGAATCCACAGCACCTTGGGCAAGACAACTTCACTTAACGTAGAGGTTGGGCCCACAAATCGAGGGCGTGGGGCTTGTGACCAAGTATCCGTCGCTCCCGTGCCCATAACTTTTGATCCGTAAGGAGTTACGCGGTGCACAGCATACAGTTGAAAAGCTCTCCGAGAGTTCTACGACGGGGGCACCAAGCCTGCTCGGCTGCGCCTGTTTTCAAAGCCCAAAATCGAACATTCTCATCAATTTTGGGACACTTTTCTTCTTTTACGCTATTTTTCCATCCCGAATCGTACGTCGTGTGCCGCAAAAAGTACGACAACCAAATCCATCACATTTCTATTACCGAATCCCATGGCACCTTGGGCAAGACAACTTTACTTCTCGTAGAGGCTGGGCCCGCAAACTGAGGGCATGGGGCTTATGACCAGGTATCCGTCGTACCGGTGCTTATAACTTTTGATCCGTAAAGAGTTACGTGGCACACAGCATACCGTTGGAAAGCTCTCCGAGAGCTCTACGACCGGCGCAGCAAGTCTGCTCGGCTGCTGTGAGACCGACCTCGATTTTTGTGCGATACCTCATTTCGTGTGCCTTAACCTAGATTTACGTGCCTTGACTTAGGTTTAAGAATCATGTTTCATTTTATGTGCCTTGCATCGAATTACGTTCATTCACTTGGGGTTGCGTGCATTTGCTTGGAAAACATGCATTCGTCTCGTAGTTCGTGTCTTACCTCGTAGTGCATGCCCTAAATTTAGGAAAGCGTGCTGCGCTAATCAAGAAAGCATCTTACACGAAGTACTAGATCATTAATTAATCCTACAAACTCCACTAACTAATATTAAAATGCTAATTCAACTCACTAGAAGACGAAATTTCACCAAAAGCTAAACATTCTTATTCTTTTGCACATCCCAAACACACAATATAATAAAGCTCAAAACATGACAAAAAATTCAGATTGGAACACTAGCTTGGCCGACCACAAGATGCATTTGACAAGGATTTGCATAATTCAAAAATCATGCCTAGACAACCTATGACACAAAGCATAAAATAAAATAAAAAAACCTAAAACCCTACCCAATGCACCACACCCTCGGCCCAGTCAATTGCCCATGCTAAGATGATTCAAAAATATGCTCTTGAAGACACAAAATCAGAAATTTTGAAGCTCAAGGCCGACACACTCACAAACACCAACATTTCATTCTTGCAAACATTCTCTCAAGCTTAATTCCTCTCTCTCTCTCGGCCTAGGCTGCTTCATCACTCTCCCTAGCTTAAGCTCATCATCCTAAGGTTCATCAAGACATTCAAGACACTAAGGAACTTGACCAAGCAAACTAGAAGCAAAGAAACATGCATGCAAGCTTATAGAACCTTCATTTCGGCTTAGGTATGTTTGATAGCTTCTATTTCATTTCCTTTTTGTTCTAACCACATGCACATACTAAGGACATGGTAACTTAGCTAGGAAATAAGGAAATCAAGCAAAATCTATCGGCTAAACAAGGAGAGAAGACTATTTGTGCATCTTCAACAGTTTTGAGCATCATTTGTTGTCAATAGGCTAAGGTGAGGGTTAATCCTTTTTTAAAGCTTTCAAAAACCACATGCATGCCTTCATATGTCTATTTTTACCTCTGTATTTGTGATATATATGTGTACATGAGCTTTTGTAAACATGCATGGCAAGATATTTGGCTAGAATTTGAAGATAGGTGAAATCGCGTAAATGGCAATTTTCTGACTTGTTGGAGCGAAGTGAATTTGACCAGGTAAATGATGTTGAAAATGCATGAAAATTAGTAGGTGACTAGTTTTTCCAGTTCTGAGAATTTTTTGTAGAAATAGGACAGGGCCAATTTTGACTCTAAGGTCCCGAAAATGGCAGAACATCGAAATGTGTCCAAATCTGGAAAATCTGGGAAAATGGAGCAGGTTTTTGGCAGTTCACTATCCCTGTAGAACGAACTAGTTTTGACTTAGTAAATTATATCTAAAATGTATTAAATTTGGTAAATTGCTATATTTTTCAGTTCTGGACATTTTTGTCAGAAATAGACTAAGGCTAAATCTGACCCTAAGGTCCTAAAAAATGACAAGTATTGAAATTTGTACAAATCTGGACAGTTTTGCGTAGTCTCACGGTTTTGGCTATAACTCTTGAATCCGAACTCCAAATGATGCGAGGTTTGTTTCTGGATTTAGTTCACTTAATAAGATTTAATTTGAAATTTTGTTCACTGGAATTGGAGATTATTTTCTTGTCTAAATGATTGTAGAAAAACAGACCATTGCAGTGAGAATTTTTATATAGTAATATGCCTTGAAAATTGTTGTAACTTATTTTGTGGTATTAAATGCTTGGGTTTGTGGCACTTGGATGTTGTGTGGACTTTTTTGAATGCTTGAGGATGTTTAATTAATCGATGCATGGCTTGGGTTTAATTACGTGACAAAATGAGATTTAATCGCACGTGTAAGCATGAATTGAAACCCTATTAACTATGAAATCTCGCTAAGGGATGATCATATGATTAATGTGTTTATTTATGTGATTAGTGGGCTGCCTATGAAATGTTAAGTATACTTGAAATGTGATTCCAATGATTACATATTGATAAGTAGACTTTTCCTGCACCCGGTCCCACGTAGACGTCGTTGCATGTTGTATGACCTTATTATTTGACTACGTGAACCCCGAAATGAGTTATATGACTTGATTTACGTGTGTTACATGGCTGCCCGTTTAATATTCATATAACTCCATGTGCCTTACAAGCGAAATTACGTGTCAAAGCATGCCTCGCGTGTTTACTTGTCAATGTGCAATCTTATGACTGCTCGGAGGCAACCTACTTTGTTGTCCTCCTAATGTGATATATTAAATGTCATAAATGTGCATTGCATACAAGGTTGCAACCTTTCATTCTGGCGTGGTAGCGTTTCACGCACACCGGGCGGCATCGGGCTTGCCGGTGCAACTGTGACTACCATTGTCCAATTCCTTCTCTCGCTTGGGGGCTAGACTTCCTCGGAGAGTTGGGTCGTAGGATTTCGGGGTACATCCGGAGTACACCCATTTGGCGTGATAAGTGGATGATTTGAAGTCGGCCGTAACAACAGATACTGGAAATAAACTGAGAGCAAAAGCTCACCGTATCATTTTCACTATGTGTATATGTACTCTCACTTGGTTCCTAGAGGACCTCGGGGAGGAAAGACAAGTAACTGTGTTCTTTTACTTTTATATTACATTATGAACTTACTGGTGATATATGTCATGCTTGCAAAAGGGTTTTCATAAGTTGAACCGGAAAAAGAGTTTCAAAACTTATTTCTCATTCCCCCTCGTTGAGTTCATAAGGACTCACTCTCTTTTATTATCTCAGGTGAAGAAGACCAGGAACAGGTACCTGACGATAACGTGCCTATTGATGACTCCTTGGAGCGATTGTATGCCCTACGTGCCTTATGTGGTTGTGGCTGTTTTGTGAACGATATGTTGTTTGAAGATCATCTCTTTTGTTGTTTGTCATTGCTATTGTAAATGACCCCCGTTGTAATTTGGGGTCAAATTTTGGTTTGTACTGATCATAACTAGATAGACACTCTTTGGTCGTTTTGCTATCACTACTTTGGTTTAGTGTCTGTCACAGGCTTATGAATTATTAGGTAAAGGGATAAGTAAAATGAATCTATCCAATCTTAAGTAGGTACTCAATGGTAGGCTAAGATCAACAGGTACTTTTGTAACAAGGATTGACACATAAACGAGACATAGTTGCTATGCTAGGTGTTAATCAAACGAGACTTGAGATAAATAGTAGATATTTCAATTGGTGATAAATAGTAATCTTAGTTGGAATCAAATTTGAGATTGAAAGTTTTGAGGCGTTTAAAAAATTAGGTCAAACTAAAGAGCCCAATTACAGCCGTTATGCTTCCGATTTTTCGGAGAATTTTTGGAGTTTAAGCTGACGTTAAGTGTTAAACCTTAAAGAACGATTAAGTACGTGAAATGATATGAATGTTTAGATCACATCCTAGTCTAACCTCTATAGGTCGGGTTGGGGCGTGACACCTTATTTTAATGGTATCAGAGCTTAGATTGCTTAAGCCGGGTTTAACTCTCGGACCATGGGTAGAAGCCCTAAGGTTATTGGGATGACTTGTTTATGCGTGTTATTGTGTGACAATATTAATCGTGCCTTCTCTGTTTCTATGTGCTTATGTGGTTAACATGTCTTAACTATTTCAAGAATCGTATGTCTATGTAAAATTGTATGTTGCATACCTTATGCATTAAATTCTTGTTTTGTCATATTCCAATAAATTGTGCATCATAATCTGTGCCTATAGATGGCTGGCCCTAGTACCCACAATACTAATAGGAGCGGTGAGCCCCAAGAGACCGGATATGCTCATCAAACTAATCCCGGCATGGCTATGTTTAATATGATGGAAAATGCTATGGATCGCGTGTCGCGAGTGATGGAACGTCAAGATGCACGTGAAGCAAACAACAACAACAACAATAACAGGAATGGTGGTAACAATGGGAGAAACAACAGAATGCGGGAGTTCCTTGACTTTCACCTGTTCAAATTCTTCGGGGAAGCTGATGATGAAAAGGCAGAGACTTGGCTATCTGAGATAGAAAGGATTTTCAGACCACTTGACTATACTAATGAAGAAAAGGATGAGTTTGCTGTGTTTCTGCTGCACGGGGATGCTGAGCATTGGTGGCACACTGTGGAGGCACTTTGGGAAACTGATCATACACCTCGTTTGTGGGGTAATTTCATTAAGGAATTCAAGGAGAAATACGTACCTGCAGTTTTCAAGCAGAGGCGAATTGAGGAATTCATGCACTTGAACCAAGGTAACATGACGGTGGCCCAATATGAGGCTTGTTTTGACTGACTGTCCCGCTATGCTCAATACATGGTCAGTACTCTTGAGGCGAAGATGTGGAAATTTACGAATGGATTGAGGCCTGAAATCCAGGATCAATTGGCTTCGCATGACTTCACTACCTATTATGCTCTCCTTGCTGCTGCTTCCCGAGTTGAGAAGAGGAAACTTGATAGAGCTGGTTCAAGCCAGCCGAACAAGAAACCATATCAGCCTCCAGGACAACAAAGGAAATTCCAGACCCAGAGTTGCAGTCAGGGCCAGAGCCAGAACAGACCAGTCAATAACCGTGGCCCGACTAAAGCCCCATCAGCCTCTTCCACCCGCTGATCCACAGGTAGTTCACCTGCTACTCGGTCTATCAACTGTTCTTATTGTGACAAGATGGGTCACAGCGAGGCCCAGTGCTGGAAGAAGTCAGGACGATGTATGCGGTGCGACAGTGATCAGCATCAGATCAAGGATTGACCTAAATGGCAAGGAGGACAAAATCAGATTAAACTAGCTGGTAGAGGCAAGACTTCAGTTCCTCAAGTTTAGGCCCGAGCTTACGCTATTGAGTGCGAGGAGCTTCCTGAGGAGATCGCTGTTGTTGAAGGTACATTCTTGATACTGAATCAACCTGTTAGGGTACTAATTGATCCAGGTGTTACTCATTCGTTTATTACTCCCTTATGTGTGCAACGTGTAAAATTACGAGTTGTATGTTTGCCTTACGAAGTAGAAGTTGGTACTCCGATGGGTTCTAAACTTGTTACTCGCTCAGCTTGTAAAGCATGTAAAATCCAAATTAAGGATAGGGAATTCTCAGCCAATCTTATAGTGTTACCCTTTTGAGACTATGAAGTCACCTTAGGGATGGACTGGTTGGCAAAACATCATGCCCAACTAGATTGCCGGACGAAGATTCTAACATTCCAGATACCTGGTCAACCAATATTAGAGGTAATGGGTCGAAGAGACTTCACCGGGAGTTCTATCATTTCATCTACGAAAGCAGTGAAGTCCTTGAGAAAAGGATGTAGTGGATACTTAGCTTACCTCATCAACAAGCCATCGGACAAAGCTAAGTTGGAGGAGATGCCAGTGATTAAAGATTATGCAGATGTGTTTCCAGAAGAATTGCCCGGTTTACCCCCGAATCGGGAGATTGAGTTCATTATAGAATTACTACCTGGCACCCAGCCAATATCTAAAGCTCCCTATCGTATGGCACTAGCTGAGCTACAAGAACTGAAGTACCAATTGCAAGGATTGTTGAAGAAGGGGTTTGTTCAACCAAGCTCTTCTCCGTGGGGCGCGCTAGTCCTATTTGTAAAGAAGAAAGACGGAACGTTGAGGCTATGCATCGATTACCGAGGATTGAACCAAGTGACCGTTAAGAATAAATACCCACTTCCACTGATCGACGAGTTGTTTGATCAACTTCAGGGAGCCAAAGTGTATTCGAAGCTCGACTTGAGGCAAGGGTACTACCAGTTGCGAATCAAAAAGGAGGATGTGCCTAAAACGGCTTTCAGGACGAGATATGGGCATTATGAATATGTGGTGATGCCATTTGGGCTAACTAACGCCCCTGCAGCTTTTATGGACTTGATGCACAGGGTGTTTCAACCCTACTTGGACCAATTTGTGGTGATCTTTATTGATGATATTTTGGTATACTCGAAATCCGAGGCTGAGCATGAACAACATCTGCGATTGGTATTGCAGAAACTTCGAGAGCATCAATTGTATGCAAAGTTTAGCAAATGCGAATTTTGGTTGCGGCAGATTGCATTCTTGGGGCACATTATATCCCAAGAGGGAATAGCAGTGGATCCAGCAAAGATAGAAGCGGTGATGTCTTGGAAGAAGCCGGAAAATGTTACGGAGGTTCGGAGTTTTCTTGGTCTAGCTGGCTATTATCGGAGGTTCGTAAAGGATTTCTCAAAGATTGCAGGACCGCTTACAAAGCTCACTCAAAAGAAAATAAAGTTCATGTGGGATGACAAGTGTAAGAACAGCTTTCAAGAACTGAAGAAAAGATTGACTAGTGCACCTGTTCTTGCATTGCCTGAAGGGAGTCAAGGCTTTGTAATCTATAGCGATGCTTCCAAAGAAGGACTGGGGTGTGTGTTGATGCAGAACAGTAGAGTGATTGCGTATGCCTCTAGGAAATCGAAGCCGTATGAATTGAATTACCTGACGCATGATTTGGAGTTAGCGGCTATTGTGTTTGCACTCAAGAAATGGAGGCACTATTTGTAGGGTAACAAGTTTGAGGTGTTTACTGATCACAAGAGCTTGAAGTACTTGTTCTCACAAAAAGAGTTGAACATGAGGCAAAGGCGGTGGATGGAGCTTTTGGATGATTATAACTGCACAATCAATTATGTGCCTGGTAAAGCAAATGTAGTTGTAGATGCCTTAAGTCGGAAAGCGAGCATGGCAAAACTGGAAGTTAAGGTGCAGGAGTTGTTAGAGGAAGCATTTTCGTGGAATCCACAATTGACTCAAAAAGGGTTACTATTTGCCACTACACAAATTCAATTGACCTTGTTGTCTGAAATACGAGATGCTCAACAGAATGACCAACAGTTTGAGAAGATTAAAGAAAGCAACACAGATTTCAAGTTTCATGATGATGGTATTTGGAGGTTCAGGAATCGAATTTGTGTTCCTAATGATCCAAAGCTGAAAAAAAAGATCCTTGAAGAAGCCCATAACTCAAGATATACTATTCATCCCGGTGGAACAAAGATGTACCGGGATTTGAAGCAACACTATTGGTGGAATAACATGAAGAGAGAGATTGCTGAGTCTGTGGCACGGTGTTTGACTTGCCAGAGAGTCAAAGCAGAACATCAACGACTGGCAGGTTTACTTCAACCATTGGAAATTCCCTGATAAAAATGGGAACATATAACTATGGACTTTGTCATGGACCTGTCCAAGTCACAAAAGGGTCATGACGCCATTTGGGTCATAGTGGATAGATTGACTAAGTCAGCGCACTTCTTACCAATGAACAAGGAGGATAGTTCTGAGAAACTGGGAGATATGTATGTGGCGGATATTGTAAGGTTGCACGGGATGCCTATGAGTATTGTGTCGGATAGGGATCCTCGTTTTACTTCCCGATTTTGGAAGAGACTGCAAGAAGCTTTGGGAACGAAGTTGAGTTTCAGCACGGCTTATCACCCTCAGACTGATGGACAATCTGAGAGAATTATTCAAATTCTGGAGGATATGCTGAGGGCGTGTGTTTTAGACTTCGGAAAAGGTTGGGAGAAATATCTGTCTCTAGCGGAGTTCGCTTATAACAACAGCTATCATACCACTATCGGGATGGCCCTATTTGATGCATTGTAT
The DNA here is from genome assembly GCA_037974665.1 of Ehretia macrophylla. Taxonomy (NCBI): domain Eukaryota; kingdom Viridiplantae; phylum Streptophyta; class Magnoliopsida; order Boraginales; family Ehretiaceae; genus Ehretia; species Ehretia macrophylla. Next base: position 55,667,473 of record CM075764.1, read on the forward strand.
GGACGTAAGTGTCGATCTCCAATTTACTGGGATGAAGTAGGTGAGACGAAGACTTTTGACCGACCCTTCTACCTGAACTTATAAAGACTGTTGATAATGTCCACCTCATCCGGAAACGGATGCTTACCGCCCAAAGCAAGCAAAAAAGTTATGCAGACTGATGGAGACGGAGTCTAGAGTTTGAGGTCGGCGACAAGGTGTTCTTGAAGGTATCACCTCGGAGGAGACTGATTAAACACGGCAAGGGTGGAAAGTTGAGCCCGAGGTTTATAGGACCATTTGAGATAATTGAGAAGGTTGGCAAATTGGCGTATCGCCTGGAACTACCCCAAAACCTCTCCAATATTCATGACGTCTTCCATGTTTCAATGCTACGGAAGTATCATCCTGATCCATCGCATATCTTGGAGCCAGAGCCGTTGCAGCTTCGGGAGAACTTGTCTTATGAAGAGAAGCCCATTCGGATCCTAGACTAGCAAGATCGGGAGTTGCGCAACAAATCTATACCGATGGTGAAAGTGTCATGGGATCACCATGGAGTTGAAGAAGCAACGTGGGAAAGGCGAGACCAGATGGAGCAACAATATCCAGCATTATTTCAAAGGTAATATTGAATTTCGGGATGACATTCTTTTAAGGAAGGGAGGATGTAAGGCCCGACCTCAATTTGCATGCGATACCTCGTTTCGTGTGCCCTAACCTAAATTTACGTGCCTTGACCTGGGTTTAAAAGTCGTGTTTCGTTATATGTGCCTTGCATCGAATTACGTTCATTCACTTGGGGTTGCGTGCATTTGCTTGGGAAATGTGCATTCGTCTCGTAGTTTGTGTCTTACCTCGTAGTGCGTGCCCTAAATCTAGGAAAGCGTGCCCGCACGCTAATCAAGAAAGCATCTTACACGAAGTACTAGATCATTAATTAATCCTACAAACTCCACTAACTAATATTAAAATGCTAATTCAACTCACTAGAAGATGAAATTTCACCAAAAGCTAAACATTCTTATTCTTTTGCACATCCCAAACACACAATATAATAATGCTCAAAACATGACAAAAAATTCAGATTGGAACACTAGCTTGGCCGACCACATGATGCATTTGACAAGGATTTGCATAATTCAAAAATCATGCCTAGACAACCTATGACACAAAGCATAAAATAAAATAAAAAAACCTAAAACCCTACCCAATGCACCACACCCTCGGCCCACTCAATTTCCCATGCTAAGATGATTCAAAAATATGCTCTTGAAGACACAAAATCAGAAATTTTGAAGCTCAAGGCCGACACACTCACAAACACCAACATTTCATTCTTGCAAACATTCTCTCAAGCTCAATTCCTCTCTCTCTCTCGGCCTAGGCTGCTTCATCACTCTCCCTAGCTTAAGCTCATCATCCTAAGGTTCATCAAGACATTCAAGACACTAAGGAACTCGACCAAGCAAACTAGAAGCAAAGAAACATGCATGCAAGCTTATAGAATCTTCATTTCGGCTTAGGTATGTTTGATAGCTTCTATTTCATTTCATTTTTGTTCTAACCACATGCACATACTAAGGACATGGTAACTTAGCTAGGAATTAAGGAAATCAAGCAAAATCTGTCGGCTAAACAAGGAGAGAAGTCCATTTGTGCATCTTCAACAGTTTTGAGCATCATTTGTTGTCAATAGGCTAAGGTGAGGGTTAATCCATTTTTAAAGCTTTCAAAAACCACATGCATGCCTTCATATGTCTATTTTTACCTCTGTATTTGTGATATATATGTGTACATGAGCTTTTGTAAACATGCATGGCAAGATATTTGGCTAGAATTTGAAGATAGGTGAAATCGCGTAAATGGCAGTCTTCTAACTTGTTGGAGCAAAGTGAATTTGAAAAGGTAAATGATGTTGAAAATGAGTGAAAATTGGTAGGTGACTAGTTTTTCCAGTTATGAGAATTTTTCGTAGAAATAGGCCAAGGCCAATTTTGACTCTAAGGTCTCCAAAATGGCAAAACATCGAAAGGTGTCCAAATCTGGAAAATCTGGGAAAATAGAGCAGGTTTTTGGCAGTTCACTGTTCCTGTAGAACGAACCCGTTTTGACTTAGTAAATGATATCTAAAATGCATGAAATTTGGTATATTGCTATATTTGTCAGTTCTGGACATTTTTGTCAGAAATAGACTAAGGCTAAATCTGACCCTAAGGTCCTAAAAAACGACAAGTATTGAAATGTGTAGAAATCCAGACAGTTTTGCGTAGTCTCACGGTTTTGGCTAAAACTCTTGAATCTGAACTCCAAATGATGCAAGGTTTGTTTCTGGATTTAGTTAAATTAATAAGATTTAATTTGACATTTTGTGCACTGGAATTGGAGATTATTTGCTTATCTAAATGATTGTGGGAAAACAGACCATTGCAGTGAGAATTTTTATCTAGTAATATGCCTTGAAAATTGTTGTAACTTCTTTTGTGGCATTAAATGCTTGGGATTGTGGCACTTGGATGTTGTGTGGATTGTTTGGAATGCTTGAGGATGTTTAATTAATCGATGCATGGCTTGGGTTTAATTACGTGACAAAATGAGACTTAATCGCACGTGTAAGCATGAATTACCCTATTAACTATAAAATCTCGCTAAGGGATGATCATATGATTAATGTGTTTGTGATTAGTGGGCTGCCTAAGAAATGTTAAATATACTTGAAATGTGATTCCAATGATTACATATTGATAAGTAGACTTTTCTTGCACCCGGTCCCACGTAGACGTCGTTGCATGTTGTATGACCTTATTATTTGACTACGTGAACCCCGAAATGAGTTATATGACTTGATTTACGTGTGGTACATGGCTGCCCGTTTAATATTCATATAACTCCATGTGCCTTACAAGAGAAATTACGTGTCAAAGCATGCCTCGCGTGTTTACTTGTCAATGTGCAATCTTATGACTGCTCGGAGGCAACCTACTTTGTTGTCCTCCTAATGTGATATATTAAATGTCATAAATGTGCATTGCATACAAGGTTGCAACCTTTCATTCTGGTGTGGTAGCGTTTCACGCACACCAGGCGGCATCGGGCTTGCCGGTGCAATTGTGACTACCATTGTCCAATTCCCTCTCTCGCTTAGGGGCTAGACTTCCTCGGAGAGTTGGGTCGTAGGATTTCGAGGTACATCCGGAGTACACCCATTTGGCGAGATAAGTGGATGATTTGAAATCGGCCGCAACAACAGATACTGGAAATAAATTGAGAGCAAAAGCTCACCGTATCATTTTCACTATGTGTATAAGTACTCTCGGTTGGTTCCTAGAGGACCTCGGGGAGGAAAGACGGGTAATTGTGTTCTTTTACTTTTATATTACATTATAAACTTACTTGTGATATATGTCATGCTTGCAAAAAGGGTTTTCATAAGTTGAACCGGAAAAAGAGTTTCAAAACTTATTTCTCGTTCCCCCTCGCTGAGTTCATAAGGACTCACCCTCTTTTATCATCTCAGGTGACGAAGATCAAGAACAGGTACCTGAGGATAACGTGCATATTGATGACTCCTTGGAGTGATTGCATGCCCTACGTGCCTTACGTGGTTGTGGCTGTTTTGTGAACGATATGTTGTTTGAAGATCATCTCTTTTGTTGTTTGTCATTGCTATTGTAAATGACCCCCGTTGTAATTTGGGGTCAAATTTTTGTTTGTACTGATCATAACTAGACATACACTCTTTGGTCGTTTTTCTATTGCTACTTTGGTTTAGTGTCTGTCACATGTTTATGAAGTATTAGGTAAAGGGATAAGTAAAATGAATCGATCCAATCTTAAGCAGGTACTCAATGGTAGGCTAAGATCAACAGGTACTTTTGTAACAAGGATTGACACATAAACGAGATATAGTTGCTATGCTAGGTGTTAATCAAACGAGACTTGAGATAAATCGTAGATATTTCAATTGGTGATAAATAGTAATCCTAGTTGGAATCAAATTTGAGATTGAAAGTTTTGAGGCGTTTAAAAAATTAGGTCAAACTAAAGAGCCCAATTACAGCCGTTATGCTGCCGATTTTTCGGAGAATTTTTGGAGTTTAAGCTGACGTTAAGTGTTAAACCATAAAGAACGATTAAGTACGTGAAATGATATGAATGTTTAGATCACATCCTAGTCTAACCTCTATAGGTCGGATTGGGGCGTGACAGCTGTGCCTATTTTCGGAGCCCAAAATCGAACGTTTTCATAAGTTTTGGGATACTTTTCATTTTTTGCGCTGTTTTTTCATCCCGGATCGTGCGTCATGAGCCGCGAAAAGGACAACAACCTAATCCATCACATTTCTATTACCGAATCCCACGGCACCTTAGGCAAGACAACTTCACTTCACGTAGAGGTTGGGCCTGCAAACCGAGTGCGTGGGGCTTGTGACCAGGTATTCGTCGCCCCAAACCCCTTAACTTTTGATCAGTAAAAAGTTATGCGACGCACAACATACCGTTGGAAAGCTCTCCGAGAGCTCTATGATGGGGGCAGCAAACTTGCTCGGCTGCGTTTGTTATTGGAGCCCAAAATCGAACGTTTTTATCAGTTTTGGGATACTTTTATTCTTTTGTGCTGTTTTTCAATCCTGGATCTTACGTCGTGAGCCGCGAAATGGATGACAACCTAATCCATCACATTTCTATTACCGAATCCCACGGCACCTTGGGCAAGACAACTTCACTTCACGTAGAGGTTCGGCCCGCAAACCGAGGGTGTAGGGCTTGTGACTAGGTATCCGTCACTCCGGTGCCCTTAACTTTTGATCCGTAAAGAGTTACGCGGCGCACAGAATACCGTTGGAAAGCTCTCCGAGAGCTCTACGTCGGGGGCAGCAAGCCTGCTCTGCTGCACCTATTTTTGGAGCCCAAAATCAAACGTTTCATCAGTTTTGGGATACTTTTCTTCTTTTGCGCTGTTTTTTTGTCCCGGATCGTACGTCGTGAGCCGCGAAAAGGATGACAACCTAATCCATCACATTTCTATTACCGAATTCCATGGAACCTTGGGCAAGAAAACTTCACTTCACGTATAGGCTGGGCCCACAAATCGAGGGCGTGGGGCTTGTAACCAGGCCTCCCTCGCTCCGGTGCCTATAACTTTTGATCCGTAATAAGTTACGCGGCGCACAGCATACCGTTGAAAAGTTCTCCGAGAGGTCTATGACGGGGGCACCAAGCCTGCTTGGCTGCGCTTGTTTTCAAAGTCCAAAATTGAATGTTTTCATCAGTATCAAGACATTTTTCGTCTTTTACACTGTTTTTCTGTCCCGGATCGTACGTCGTGAGCCGCGAAAAGGATGACAATCTAATCCATCACATTTCTATTACCGAATCACACGGCACCTTGGGCAAGACAACTTCACTTAACGTGGAGGAAGGGCCCGCAAACAGAGGGCGTGGGGCTAGTGACCAGGTATCTGTCGCTCCGGTGCCCTTAACTTTTGATCCGCAGGGAGTTATGTGGTGCACAACATACCGTTGGAAAGCTCTCTGAGAGCTCTACGACGGGGGAACAAGCCTGCTCGGCTGTGCCTATTTTTGGAGCCCAAAATCTAACTTTTTCATCAGTTTCGGGAAACTTTTCTTCTTTTATGCTATTTTTCTGTCCCGGATCGTACGTCGTGAGCCGCGAAAAAGACGACAACCTAATCCATCACATTTCTATAACCCAATACCACGGTACCTTGGGCAAGACGACTTCACTTCACGTAGAGGTTGGGCCCGTAAACTGAGGGCGCGGGGCTTGTGACCAAGTATTCGTCGCTTCGGTGCCCATAACTTTTGATCCATAAGGAGTTACGCAGCGCACAGCATACCGTTGTAAATCTCTCCGAAATCTCTACGATGGGGGCAGCAAGCCTACTCGGCTGTGCCTGTTTTCGGAGCCCAAAATTGAACATTTTCATCAGTTTCGGGACACTTTTTTTCTTTTATGCTGTTTTTTGGTCCTGGATCGTACGTTGTGAGCCGCGAAAAGGATGACAACCTAATCCATCACATTTTTATTACCGAATCCCACAGCAACTTTGGCAAGAAAAATTCACTTCACGTAGGGACTGGGCCCGCAAACCGAGGGCGTGGGGCTTATGACCAGGTATCCTTTGATCCGATGCCGATAACTTTTGATCCGTAAGGAGTTACGCGGTGCACAGCATACCGTTGGAAAGTTCTCCGAGAGCTCCACGACGTGGACAGCAAGTCTACTAGGCTGCGCCAGTTTTTGGAGCCAAAAATCAAACGTTTTCATAAGTTTCGGGATACTTTTCTTCTTTTGCGCTGTTTTTCCGTCCGGGATCGTACGCGGTGAGCCAGCGAAGAGGACGACAACCTAATCCATCACATTTCTATTACCAAATCCTACAGCACCTTGGGCAAGACAACTTCACTTCACATAGAGGCTGGGCCCGCAAATCGAGGACATGGGGCTTGTGACCAAGTATCCGTCGCTCCGGTGCCCATAACTTTTGATCCGTAAGAAGTTAGGCGGCACACAACATACCGTTGAAAAGCTCTCCAAGAGCTCTACGATAGAGGCACTAAGCCTGCTTGGCTGGGCCTATTTTCAAATCCCAAAATCTAACGTTTTCATTAGTTTTGGGACACATTTCTTCTTTTACGCTATTTTTTCGTCCCGGATCATACGTCGTGAGCCGCGAAAAGAACGACAGCCTAATCTATCACTATCTCATTTCTATTACCGAATCCCATGGCACCTTGGGCAAGACAACTTCACTTCACGTAGAGGCTGGGCCCGCAAACCGAGGGCGTGGGGCTTGTGACCAGGTATCCGTCGCTCCGATGCCCATAACTTTTGATCCGTAAGGAGTTACGCGACGCATAACATACCGTTGGAAAGCTCTCCGAGAGCTCTACGATGGGGGCAGCAAGCCCACTCGGCTGCGCCTATTTTCGACGCCCAAAATTGAACGTTTTTATCCGTTTTGGGATACTTTTTTTCTTTTGCGTTGTTTTTTGGTCCCGGATCGTACGTCATCAGCCGCGAAAAGGATGACAACCTAATCCATCACATTTCCATTATAGAATCCCAAGGCAACTTTGGCAAGACAAATTCACTTCACGTAGAGGCTGGGCCCGCATACCGAAGGCATGGGGTTTGTGACCAGGTATCCGTTGCTTCGGTGCCCATAACTTTTGATCCGTAAGGAGTTACGCGGCGCACAACATATCGATGGAAAGCTCTCCGAGAGCTTTACGAAGTAGGCAGCAAACCTACTCTTCTGCGCCTGTTTTTGAAGCCCAAAATATAACATTTTTATCAATTTCGGGACACTTTTCTTCTTTTGCGCTATTTTTCCATCTCGGATCGCACATCGTGATCCGCGAAAAGGATGGCAACCTAATCTATCACATTTCTATTACCAAATCCCACGGCACCTGGGCCAGGAAACCGAAGGCGTAGGGCTTGTGACCCGGTATCCGTCGTTCCAGTGCCCTTAACTTTTGATCCGAAAAAAGTTACGCGGCGCACAGCATACTGTTCGAAAGCTCTCCGAGAGCTCTACAACGGGGCTACCAAGACTGCTCAGCTGCGCCTATTTTTGGAGTCCAAAATCGAACGTTTTCATAAGTTTCGTTTCACTTTTCTTCTTTAACGCTATTTTTCTGTCCCGAATCGTACGTCGTGAGCCACGAAAAGGACGACAACCTAATCCATCACATTTCTATTACTGAATCCCATGGCACCTTGGACAGGACAACTTCACTTCACGTAGTGGCTGGGCCCGCAAATCGAGGGCATGGGGCTTGTGACCAAGTATCCATCGCGTCGGTGCCCATAACTTTTGATCCATAAGGAGTTAGACGGCGCACAACATACCGTTGAAAAGCTCTCCGAGAGCTCTACGACAGGTGCACCAAGCCTGCTCGGTTGCGCCTATTTTCAAAGCCCAAAATCGAACAACTTCATTAGTTTTGGGACACATTTCTTTTTCTACGCTGTTTTTTCGTCACGGATCATACGTCGTGAGCCGCGAAAAGGACGACAACCTAATCCATCACATTTCTATTACCGAATCCCTTTGCACGTTGGGCAAGACAACTTCATTTCACGTAGAGGCTGGGCATACAAACCGAGTGCGTGGGGCTTGTGACCAGGTATCCGTCGCTCCGATTCCCTTAACTTTTGATCCGTAAAGAGTTACGCGGCGCACAACATACTGTTGGAAAGCTCTCCGAGAGCTCTACGACGGGGCCACCAAGCCTGCTAGGGTACGCCTATTTTTGGAGCCCAAAATTGAACATTTTTATAAGTTTTGGGATACTTTTCTTCTTTTGCTCTGTTTTTTCGTCCCGGATCGTACGTCGTGAGCTGCGAAAAGGACAACAACCTAATCCATCACATTTCAACTACCGAATCCCACGGCACCTTGGGCAAAACAACTTCACTTCACGTAGGGGTTGGGCCCACAAATCGAGGGCGTGGGGCTTGTGACCAAGTATCCGTCACTCTGGTGCCTATAACTTTTGATCTGTAAGGAGTTAGAAGGCGCACAGCATACCGTTGAAATGATCAACGAGAGCTCTACGACAGGGCACCAAGCCTACTCGGCTGCGCCTATTTTCAAAGCCCAAAATCGAACGTTTTCATTTGTTTTGGGACACATTTCTTCATTTACGCTATTTTTGGGTCCCGGATCGTACGTCATGAGCTGCGAAAAGGACGACAACCTAATCCATCAAATTTCTATTACCGAATCCCATGGCACCTTGGGCAAGACAACTTCACTTCACGTAGATACTGGGCCTGCAAATCGAGTGCGTGGGGCTTATGACCAGGTATCCGTCGCTCCGGTGCCATTAACATACTATTGGAAAGCTCTCTAAGAGCTCTACGATGGGGGTAGCAAACCTACTCGGTTGCGCCTATTTTCGGAGCCCAAAATTGAACATTTTCATCAGTTTCGGGATACTTTTCTACTTTTGCGCTGTTTTTTCGTCTCGGATCGTACGTTGTGAGCCGCGAAAAGAACGACAACCTAATCCATCACATTTCTATTATCGACTCCCACGGTACCTTGGGCAAGACAACTTCACTTCATGTTGAGGCTGCGACCGCAAACTGAGGGCGTGAGGCTTGTGACCAGGTATCCGTCGCTCCGGTGCCTTTAACTTTTGATCCGTAATGAGTTACAAGGCGCACAGCATACCGTTGGAAAACTCTCCGAGAGCTCTACGACGGGAGCAGCAAGCCTGCTCAGCTGCGCCTATTTTTGGAGCCCAAAATTGAACCTTTGCATCAATTTCGGGACACTTTTCATTTTTTGCGCAGTTTTTTTATCCAGGATCGTACGTCTTGAGCCGCGAAAAGGACGACAACCTAATCCATCACATTTCTATTAACGAATCCCACGGTACCTTGGGCAAGACAACTTCACTTCACATAGAGGCTGGGCCCACAAATCGAGGGCGTGGGGCTTGTGACCAGGTATCCGTCGCTTCGGTGCCCATAACTTTTGATCCGTAAGGAGTTAAGCGGTGCACAGCATACCGTTGGAAAGCTCTCTAAGAGCTCTACGACGGGGGCATCAAGCCGGCACAGCTGCGCCTATTTTTGGATCCCAAAATCAAACATTTTCATCAGTTTCAGGACACTTTTCTTTTTTTGCGCAGTTTTTTCGTCCCGGATCGTACGTCGTGAGCCACGAAAAGGACGACAACCTAATCCATCACATTTCTATTATCGAATCCCACGACACCATGGGCAAGGCAACTTCACTTCACGTAGAGGTTGGGCTCGCAAACCGAAGGCGTAGGGCTTGTGACCCGGTATCCGTCGCTCCAATGCCCTTAACTTTTGATCTGTAAAGAGTTACGCGGCGCACAACATACTGTTGGAATGCTCTCCGAGAACTCTACGATGGGGCCACCAAGCCTGCTCAGCTATGCCTATTTTTAGAGCCCAAAATCGAATGTTTTCATAAGTTTCGGGACACTTTTCTTCTTTTGCGCTGTTTTTCCATTCCGAATCGTACGTCGTGAGCTGCGAAAAGGTCGACAACCGAATCCATCACATTTCTATTACCGAATCCCACGTCACCTTGGGCAAGACAACTTCACTTCACGTAGAGGCTGGGCCCGCAAATCGAGGGAGTGGGGCTTGTGACCAAGTATCCGTCGCTCCGGTGCCCATAATTTTTGATCCGTAAGGAGTTAGGCGGCGCACAGCATACCGTTGAAAAGCTCTCCAAGAGCTCTACGACAAGGGCACCAAGCCTGCTCGGCTGCACCTATTTTCAAAGTCCAAAATCGATGTTTTCATTAGTTTTGGGACACATTTATTCTTATACGCTGTTTTTCTGTCCTGGATCGTACGTCGTGAGCTGCGAAAAGAACGACAGCATAATCTATCACATTTCTATTACCGAATCCCACGGCACCTTTGGCAAGACAACTTCACTTCACATAGAGGCTGGGCCCGCAAACCGAGGGCGTGGGGCTTGTGACCAGGTATCCGTCGCTCCGATTCCCATAACTTTTGATCCGTAAGGATTTACGCGGCGCACAGCATACCGTTGGAAAGTTCTCTGAGAGCTCTACGACGGGGCCAGCAAGCCCACTCAGCTCTGCCTGTTTTCGTCGCCCAAAATTGAACATTTTTATCAGTTTTAGGACACTTTTCTTATTTTACGCTATTTTTTGGTCCCGGATCGTACGTCGTGAGCCGCGAAAAGGATGACAACCTAATCCATCACATTTCTATTATCGAATCCCACGGCAACTTTGGCAAGACAACTTCCCTTCACGTAGAGGCTGGGCCCGCAAACCGAAGGCATGGGGATTATGACCAGGTATCTGTTGCTCGGGGGCCCATAACTTTTGATCTGTAAGGAGTTATGCTGCGCACAACATATCGATGGAAAGCTCTCCGAGAGCTCTACGACGAGGGCAGTAAGCCTACTTTGCTGCACCTGTTTTTGAAGCCCAAAATAGAACATTTTCATCAGTTTTGGGACACTTTTCTTATTTTACGCTGTTTTTCCGTCCCGGATCGCATATCGTGATCCGCGAAAAGGATGACAACCTAATCCTTCACAATTCTATTACCGAACCAACGGCACCTTGGGCAAGGGAACTTCACTTCACGTAGAGGCTGGGCCCGCAAACCTAAGACGTAGGGCTTGTGACCCGGTATCCGTTGCTCCAGTGCCCTTAACTTTTGAGCCGAAAAGAGTTATGCGGCGCACAGCATACTTTTCGAAAGCTCTCTGAGAGCTCTACGACGGGGCCACCAAGCCTGCTCGACTGCGCCTATTTTTAGAGTCCAAAATCGAACGTTTTCATAAGTTTTGGGACACTTTTCATCTTTGGCGCTATTTTTTCGTCCAGAATCGTACGTCGTGAGCCACGAAAAGGACGACAACCTAATCCATCACATTTCTATTACCGAATCCCACGACAGTTGGGCCCGCAAATCGAGGCCGTGGAGCTTGTGACCAAGTATCCGTCGCGCTGGTGCCTATAACTTTTGATCCATAAGGAGTTAGGCGGCGCACAACATACCGTTGAAAAGCTCTCCGAGAGCTCTACGACGGGGCCACCAAGCCTGCTCGGCTGCGCCTATTTTTAAAGTCCAAAATCGAACGTTTTCATAAGTTTCGGGATACTTTTCTTCTTTTGAGCTGTTTTTCTGTCCCGAATCGTATGTCGTGGGCCACGAAAAGGACGACAACCTAATCCATCACATTTCTATTACCGAATCCCACGGCACCTTGGACAAGAAAACTTCACTTCACGTAGTGGCTGGGTCCGTAAATCGAGGAAGTGGGGCTTGTGACCAAGTATCCGTCGCTCCGGTGCCCATAACTTTTGATCCATAAGGAGTTAGGTAGCGCACAGTATACCGTTGAAAAGCTATCCGAGAGCTCTACGACAAGGGCACCAAACCTGCTCAGCTGCGCCAATTTTCAAAGCCCAAAATCGAACATCTTCAATAGTTTTGGGACACATTTCTTTTTTTACACTGTTTTTTTGTCCCGGATCGTACATCGTGAGCCGCGAAAAGGACGACAACCTAATCCATCACATTTCTATTACCGAATCCCTCTGCACGTTGGGCAAGACAACTTCATTTCATGTAGAGACTGGGCCCACAAACCGAGTGGGTGGGGCTTATGACCAGGTATCCGTCGCTTCGGTTCCTTTAACTTTTGATCCGTAAAGAGTTATGCGGCGCACAACATACTGTTGGAAAGCTCTCCGAGAGCTCTACGACGCGGCCACCAAGCCTGCATAGCAGCGCCTATTTTTGGAGAACAAAATTGAACATTTTCATAAGTTTCATGATACTTTTCTTCTTTTGCGCTATTTTTCCATCCCGGATCATACGCCGTGAGCTGCGAAAAGGACGACAACCTAATCCATCACATTTCTACTACCGAATCCCAGGGCACCTTGGGCAAGACAACTTCACTTCACATAGGTGTTGGGCTCGCAAATCGAAGGCGTGGGGCTTGTGACCAAGTATCCGTCGCTACGGTGCCCATAACTTTTGATCCGTAAGGCGTTAGGCGGCGCACAACATTTCGTTGAAATGCTCTACGAGAGCTCTACGACAGGGGCACCAAGCCTGCTCGGCTACGCCTATTTTCAAAGCCCAAAATCGAACAATTTCATTTGTTTTGGGACACATTTCTTCTTTTACGCTGTTTTTCCGTCCCAGATCGTACGTCATGACCCGCGAAAAGGACGACAACCTAATCCATCACATTTCTATTACCAAATCCCACAGAACCTTGGGCAAGGCAACTTCACTTCACGTAGAGGATGGGCTCGCAAACCGAGGACGTAGGGCTTGTGACCAAGTATCCATCGCTCCGGTGCCCATAACTTTTGATCCGTAAAGAGGTTCGCGGCGAACAACATACCGTTGGAAAGCTATCCGTGAGCTCTACGACGGGGAAGCAAACCTGCAAGGCTGCGCCTGTTTTCAGAGCCAAAAATTGAACGTTTTCTTCAGTTTCGGTATACTTTTCTTTTTTTGCGCTGTTTTTCCGTCCCGGATTGTACGTTGTGAGCCGCGAAATGGACGACAACCTAATCCATCACATTTCTATTACCGACTCCCACGGCACCTTGGGCAAGACAACTTCACTTCACGTAGAGGCTGGGCCCGCAAACCGAGGGTGTGGGGCTTGTGACTAGGTATCTGTCGTTCCAATGCCTTTAACTTTTGATCTGTAAAGAGTTACGAGGCGCACAGCATACCGTTGGAAAGCTCTCCGAGAGCTCTAAGACGGGGGAAGCAAGCTTGCGTGGCTGTGCCTATTTTGGAGCCCAAAATCGAATATTTTCATCAGTTTCGGGACACTTTTCTTCTTTTGTGCAGTTTTTTCGTCCCGGATCGTACGTCGTGAGCCGCAAAAAAGACGACAACCTAATCCATCACATTTCTATTACTGAATCCCATGGCACCTTGGGCAAGACAACTTCACTTCACGTAGAGGCTGGGCCCGCAAATCGAGGGTGTGGGGCTTGTGACCAAGTATCCGTCGCTCCGGTGCCCATAACTTTTGATCCGTAAGGAGTTAGGCGGCGCACAGCATACCGTTGAAAAGCTCTCCGAGAGCTCTACGATAGAGGCATCAAGCCTGCTTGGCTGTGCCTTTTTTCAAAGCCCAAAATCGAATGTTTTCATTAGTTTTGGGACACATTTCTTCTTTTACGCTGTTTTTCCGTCCCGGATCGTACATCGTGAGCCGCGAAAAGGACGACAACCTAATCTATCACATTTCTATTACCGAATCCCACTGCACCTTGGGCAAGAAAACTTCATTTCACATAAAGTCTGGGCCCGAAAACCGAGTGTGCGGGGCTTGCGACCTAGTATCCGTCGCTCTGGTGCCCTTAACTTTTGATCCGTAAAGAGTTATGTGGCGCACAGCATACTGTTGTAAAGCTCTCCGATAGCTCTACGACGGGGCCACCAACCCTGCTCGGCTACACCTATTATTGTTGCCCAAAATCAAACGTTTTCATAAGTTTCAGGACATTTTTCTTCTTTTGCGCTATTTTTCAATGGAGGATCGTACGTCGTGAGCCGCAAGAAGGACGACAACTTAATCCATCACATTTCTATTACCGAATCCCACGGCACCTTGGGCAAGACAAGTTCACTTCACGTAGTGGCTGGGCCCGTAAATCGAGGGTGTAGGGCTTGTGAAGAAGTATCCGTCGCTCCGATACCCATAACTTTTGATCCGTAAGGAGTTAGGCGGTGCACAGCATACCGTTGAAAAGCTCTCCGAGAACTCTATGACAGGGGCACCAAGCCTGCTCGGCTGCGCCTATTTTCAAAGCCTAAAATCGAACGTTTTCATTAGTTTTAGGACACATTTCTTCTTTTACGCTATTTTTCCATCCCGGATCGTACTTCGTGAGCCGCGAAAAGGACGATAACCTAATCCTTCACATTTTTATTTCCGAATTCCACCGTATCTTGGGCAAGACAACTTCACTTCACGTAGAGGTTAGGCCCGCAAACCGAGTGCGTGGGGCTTGTGACCAGGTATCCGTCGCTTTGGTGCACTAAACTTTTGATCCGTAAGGAGTTAGGCGTCGCACAGCATACCGTTGAAAAGCTCTCCGAGAGCTCTACGACAGAGGCACCAAGCCTGCTCGGCTGCGCCTATTTTCAAAGCCTAAAATCAAATGTTTTCTTTAGTTTTGGGACACATTTCTTCTTTTATGCTATTTTTTCATCTCGGATCATACGTCGTGAGACGCGAAAAGGACGACAACCTAATCCTTCACATTTCTGTTACCGAATCCCATGGCACCTTGGGCAAGAAAACTTCATTTCATGTAGAGTCTGGGCCCGCAAATCGAGTGAGTGGGGCTTGTGACCTAGTATCTGTCGCTCTGGTACCCTTAACTTTTGATCTGTAAAGAGTTATGCGACACACAGCATACTGTTGGAAAGCTATCCGAGAGCTCTACGACAGTGGCACCAAGCCTGCTTGGCTGCGCCTATTTTCTAAGGCCAAAATCGAATGTTTTCATATGTTTTGGGACACATTTCTTCTTTTACGCTGTTTTTCCATCCTGGATCGTACGTCGTGAGCCGCGAAAAGGACGACAACCTAATCCATCACATTTCTATTACCGAATCCCATGGCACCTTGGTTAAGACGACTTCATTTCACGTAGAGTCTGGGCCCGCACACTG
This sequence comes from Ehretia macrophylla, assembly GCA_037974665.1. Taxonomy (NCBI): domain Eukaryota; kingdom Viridiplantae; phylum Streptophyta; class Magnoliopsida; order Boraginales; family Ehretiaceae; genus Ehretia; species Ehretia macrophylla. Next base: position 55,682,681 of record CM075764.1, read on the forward strand.
AGTACGTGGGGCTTATGACCTGGTATCCGTTGCTCTGGTGCCCTTAACTTTTGATCTGTAAAGAGTTATACGGCGCACAACATACTGTTGGAAAGGTCTCCGAGAGCTCTACGATGGGGCCATCAACCCTGCTCGACTGCGCCTATTTTTAGAGCCCAAAATCGAACGTTTTCATATGTTTCGAGAAACTTTTCTTCTTTCGCGCTGTTTTTCCATCCAGGATCGCACGTTGTGAGCCGCAAAAAGGATGACAACCTAATCTATCACATTTCTATTACTGAATCCCACGGTACTTTGGGCAAGACAACTTCACTTCACGTAGAGGCTGGGCCCGTAAATCTAGGGCGTGGGGCTTGGGAAAAAGTATCCGTCGCTCCGGTGCCCATAACTTTTGATCCGTAAGGAGTTAAGTGGCGAACTGCATACCGTTGAAAAGCTCTCCGAGAGCTCTACGACAGGGGCACCAACCTTGCTCGGCTGCGCCTATTTTCAAAGCCTAAAATTGAACATTTTTGTTAGTTTTAGGACACATTTATTCTTTTACGCTGTTTTTTCGTCCCGGATCATACTTCGTGAGCCACGAAAAAGACAACCTAATCCATCACATTTTTATTTCCGAATCCCACGGTACCTTGGGCAAGAAACCTTCACTTCACGCAGAGGCTGGGCCCGCAAACCGAGTGCGTGGGGCTTGTGACCAGGTATCCGTCAATCCGGTGCCCTTAACTTTTGATCCGTAAAGAGTTACGCGGCGAACAGCATACCGTTGGAAAGCTCTCCGAGAGCTCGACGACGGGGGCAGCCTGCTTGCTCGGCTGCGCATGTTTTCGGAGTCCAAAATTGAACGTTTTCATCAGTTTTGGGATACTTTTCTTCTTTTGTGCTGTTTTTCCTTCCCGGATCGTACGTTGTGAGCCGCGAAAAGGACGACAACTTAATCCATCACATTTCTATTACCGAATCCCATGGCACCTTGGGCAAGACAACTTCACTTCATGTAAAGGTTGGGACCGCAAAGAGCTCTATGACGGGGGAATAAGTCTACTTGGCTGCGCCTATTTTCGAGCCCAAAATCGAACGTTTTCATCAGTTTTGGGACACTTTTTTTTATTTTTTGATATTTTTCCGTCCCAGATCGTACGTTGTGAGCAGCGAAAAAGACGACAACCTAATCCATCACATTTCTATTACCGAATCCCATGGCACCTTGGGCAAGATAACTTTACTTCACAAAGAGGTTGGGCCGCAAACCGAGGGCGTGGGGCTTGTGACTAGGTATCCGTCGCTCCGGTGCCCATAACTTTTGATTTGTAAGGAGTTACGCGGCACACAACATACCGTTGGAAAGCTCTCCGATAGCTCTACGACGGGGGCAGCAAGGCTACTCGGCTGTGCCTATTTTCAGAGGCCTAAATTGAATGTTTTCATCAGTTTCGGGATACTTTTTTTCTTTTGCTCTATTTTTTGGTCATGGATCGTACGTTGTGAGCCGCGAAAAGGACGACAACCTAATCCATCACATTTCTATTACCGAATTCCACAGAAACTTTGGCAAGATAACTTCACTTCACGTAGAGACTAGGCCCGCAAACCGAGGGCGTGGGGCTTGTGACCAGGTATCCGTTGCTCCGGTGCCCATAACTTTTTATCCGTAAGGAGTTACGCGGCGTACAGATACTGTTGGAAAGCTCTCCGAGAGCTCTACGACGGGGGTAGTAAGCCTACTCGGCTGCGCCTCTTTTCGGAACCCAAAATCGAACGTTTTCATCAGTTTTGGGATACTTTTCTTCTTTTGCGCTGTTTTTTCGTCTCGAATCGTACATCGTGAGCTGCAAAAAGTACGACAACCTAATCCATCACATTTCTATTACTGAATCCCACGGTACCTTGGGCAAGACAACTTCACTTAATGTAGAGTCTGGTCCCGCAAACCGAGGGCGTTGGGCTTGTGATTAGGTATCCGTTGCTCCGGTGCCCATAACTTTTTATCCGTAAGGAGTTACGCGGCGCACAGATACCGTTGGAAAGCTCTCCGAGAGCTCTATGACGAGGGCAGTAAACCTACTCGGCTGCGCCTCTTTTCGGAGCCCAAAATTAAATGTTTTCATCAGTTTCAGTATACTTTTCCTCTTTCGCGCTGTTTTTCTGTCCCGAATCGTACATCGTGAGCCGTGAAAAGGACGACAACCTAATCCATCACATTTCTATTACCGAATCCCATGGCACCTTGGGTAAGACAACTTTATTTCACATAGAGTCTGGGCCCGCAAACTGAGTACGTGGGGCTTATGACCTGGTATTCGTTGCTCTGGTGCCCTTAACTTTTGATCCGTAAAGAGTTATGCGGCGCACAACATACTGTTGGAAAGCTCTCCGAGAGCTGTACGATAGGGCCACCAACCCTGCTCAGCTGCGACTATTTTTGGAGCCCAAAATCGAACGTTTTCATAAGTTTCGGGACACTTTTCTTCTTTCGCGCTGTTTTTCCATCCAGGATCGTACGTCGTTAGCCGCAAAAAGGATGACAACCTAATCCATCACATTTCTATTACTGAATCCCACGGCACCTTGGGCAAGACAACTTCACTTCACGTAGAGGCTGGGCCTGTAAATCTAGGGCGTGGGGCTTGTGAAAAAGTATCCGTCGCTCCGGTGCCCATAACTTTTGATCCGTAAGGAGTTAAGTGGCGCACAACATATCGTTGAAAAGCTCTTCGAGAGCTCTACGACAGGGGCACCAAGCCTACTCGGCTGTGCCTATTTTCAAAGCCCAAAATTGAACGATTTTGTTAGTTTTGGGACACATTTCTTCTTTTACGCTGTTTTTCCGTCTCGGATCATACTTCGTGAGCCGCGAAAAAGACAACCTAATCCATCACATTTTTATTTCTGTATCCCACGGTACCTTGGGCAAGACACCTTCACTTCACGTAGAGGCTAGGCCCACAAACCGAGTGCGTGGGGCTTGTGACCAGGTATCCGTCAATCCGGTGCCCTTAACTTTTGATTCGTAAAGAGTTACACGGCGAATAGCATACCGTTGGAAAGCTCTCCGAGAGCTCCACGACGAGGGTAGCTTGCTTGCTCGGTTACGCATGTTTTTGAAGTCCAAAATTGAACGTTTTCATCAGTTTCGGGATACTTTTCTTCTTTTGTGCTGTTTTTTCGTCCCGGATCGTACGTTGTGAGCCGTTAAAAGGACGACAACCTAATCTATCACATTTATATTACCGAATCCCATGGCACTTTGGGCAAGACAATTTCACTTTACGTAAAGGCTGGGCCCGCAAAGAGCTCTACGACGGGGGAACAAGTCTACTCGCCTGCGCCTATTTTCGAGTCCAAAATCAAACGTTTTTATCAGTTTTGGGACACTTTTTTATTTTTTGATATTTTTTCGTCCCAGATCGTACGTTGTGAGCAGCGAAAAAGACGACAACCTAATCCATAACATTTCTAGTACTGAATCCCATGGCACCTTAGGCAAGATAATTTCACTTCACGAAGAGGTTGGGCTGCAAACCGAGGGCGTGGGGCTTGTAACCAAGTATTCGTCGCTCCAGTGCCCATAACTTTTGATCCGTAAAGATTTACGCGGCGTACAGCATACCGTATGAAAGCTCTCCGATAGCTCTACGACGGAGGCAGGAAGCCTACCCGGCTGCACCTATTTTCGGAGCCCTAAATTGAATGTTTTCATCAGTTTCGAGATACTTTTCTTCTTTTGCTCTATTTTTTGGTCCCGGATCGTACGTTGTGAGCCGTGAAAAGGACGACAACCTAATCCATCACATTTCTATTTCCGAATCCCACAGAAACTTTGGCAAGATAACTTCACTTCACGTAGAGGCTGGGCCCGCAAACCGAGGGCGTGGGGCTTGTGACCAGGTATCCGTTGCTCCGGTGCCCATAACTTTTTATCCATAAGGAGTTACGCGGCGCACAAATACTGTTGGAAAGCTCTCCGAGAGCTCTACGACGGGGGTAGTAAGCCTACTCGGCTGCGCCTTTTTTCGGAGCCCTAAATCGAACGTTTTCATCAGTTTCGGGATACTTTTCTTCTTTTGCACTATTTTTCCGTCTCGAATCGTACATCGTGAGCCGCGAAAAGTACGACAACCTAATCCATCACATTTCTATTACCGAATCCCACGGCACCTTGGGCAAGACAACTTCACTTCACATAGAGGCTGTGCTCGCAAACCGAGGGCGTTGGGCTTGTGACCAGGTATCCGTTGCTCCGGTAAAGAGTTATGCGTCGAACAGCATACCGTTCAAAAGCTCTCCGTGAGCTCTACGGCGAGGGTAGCCAGCCTTCTCGGCTACGCTTATTTTTGGAATCCAAAATTGAACGTTTTCATCTGTTTCGGGACACTTTTCTTCTTTTGCGCTGTTTTTCATTCCCGAATCATATATCGTGAGGCATGAAAAGGACGACAACCTAATCCATCACATTTCTATTACCGAATCCCACGGTAACTTGGGCAAGACAACTTCACTTCACATAGAGGCTGGGCCCACAAACCGAGGGCATGGGGCTTGTGACTAGGTATCCGTCGCTCCGGTGCCCTTAACTTTTCATCTGTAAGGAGTTATGCGCCGCACAGCTTACCGTTGGAAAGCTCTCCGAAACCTCTACGATGGGGGCAGCAAGCATACTCGGCTGCGGCTATTTTTGGAGCACAAAATTGAACGTTTTCATCTATTTCGGGATACTATTCTTATTTTACGCTATTTTTTGGTCCCGGATCGTACGTCGTGAGCCACAAAAAGGACGACAACCTAATCCATCACATTTCTATTATCGAATCCCATCGAAACTTTGGCAAGACAACTTCACTTCACGTAGAGGATGGGCCCGCAAACCGAGGGCGTAGGACTTGTGACCAAGTATCTTTTGCTCCGGTACCCATAACTTTTTAACCGTAAGGAGTTACGCGGCGCACAGCATACCGTTGGAAAGCTCTCCGAGAGCTCTACGACGGCAGCAGCAAGACTACTCGGCTATGCCTGTGTTCGGAGCCCAAAATCGAACGTTTTCATCAGTTTCTGGATACATTTCTTCTTTTGCACTGTTTTTCCGTCCCGAATCGTACATCATGAGCCGCGAAATGGATGACAACCTAATCCATCACATTTCTATTACCGAATCCCACGGCACCTTGGGCAAGACAACTTCACTTCAAGTAGAGGCTGGGCCCGCAAACCGAGGGCGTGGGGCTTGTGACCAGGTATCCGTCGCTACGTTGCCCTTAACTTTTGATTCGTAAAGAGTTACGCGGCACACAACATACCGTTGGAAAGCTCTCCGAGAGCTGTACGACGAGGGCAATATGTCTGCTTGGCTACACCTATTTTTGCAGCCCAAAATCGAACATTTTCATCAGTTTTGGGACACTTTTATTCTTTTGCGCTGTTTTATTATCCCGGATCGTACGTCGTGTGTGAGGTCCGACCCCGAATAACGTGTGTTACCTTAATTTGCGTGCTATAGACCCCTAATTATATAACCGACCTTGGATTTCGTGTCCTGTCTTGGTTTTCGTGCATACCTCGTTATGCGTGCCTTGACTTAGAATAGTGTGCCCTAATCCCAGACTCATGTGCGGTACCTAGAAATACGTGCCCTAACCTCGATGTACGTACGTTACCTCATTTCGTGTGCCCTAACCTTGAACTGCGTACCTTAACCTAGGTTTAAGAGTCGTACCTCGATTTGCATGCATTATTATTGAATTACGTGCCTTGCATTAGTTTACGTGCATTCACCTAGGATTGCGTGCATTGGTCTTGAAGTCTGTGTCTTACCTCATAGTTCGTGTCTACCTCGTGATTCGTGCCCTGTATTGATTTCTGTGTGTGTCTCGTAGTGCGTGCCCTAGACTTAGGAAAGCGTGCCCGCACGCTAATCAATAAAGAATCCTACACAAAGCACTAGACTATAAAATAATCCTACAAACACCACTAACTATTATTATAATCCTAATTCAAATCTCTACAAAATCCACTAACACCTAAATATTATATTTTAAACTCACTACATGACAAAATCTCACAAACCTCTAAACATATCCTATATTCTATTCTACCTAAAATCCCTAAATACCCAACATTATCTTACACACATGTTAAAACAATTCAAAAGATGACACAAATCTGAATTTTTGCATGCCCAAGGCCAACATATGCATCAACTTTTGCAAAAGCCTCATTTTTCTCTCATTTCTCTCACTTTCCTCACATTTTCTCTCTCTTCCTCTCACTCTCTCTCTCCATTTCGGTTTTGGCTGAGTTCTATCCACCTCTTAGCTCATCTTCATCATCCTATGGTGCATCAAGACAAACCACAAGCAAAGAAACTCACCCAAGCAAGCTAGGATGCAAGAAACACACATGCAAGCATTTTGAGTCACCATTTTCGGCCTTGGTGAGTTTTTAAGCTTCCATTTCTTTTCTTCTTGTTCTAACCTCATGCATGTGCTAAGAGATTGATCACTAAGCTAGGAAAAAAAAAAGAAAAAAGCTAGTTGGAATCTCGGCTAAGCAAGAAGAAGAAGAAAGTTGAGCTTCAACAAGGTTTTTGAGCATCTTTTGGTTGATTGCTAAGGTGAGGGTTAAAACCTTTTGAAAACTCTTCAAAAAATTCACATGCGTGCTCATAAATGTGTGTATTTGCTTCTTTACTTGAGCTATATGGTCGTTCATAATCTTAAACAACCATGCATGGCAAGATCTTGGCTTGGAAATGATGCTAGGTGAAGTCGAAATTGTTGATAGCTCTCTGACCAGTCTGTTCGAGGTAAGTTTAGCTAGACAAATGATGTTAAAAATGCATGAAAATTGGTAGGTGACTATTTTGGACAGTTTTGAACATTTGTCCCAGAAATAGGCCTAAGCTAATTTTGACTCTAAGGCCCTCAAAATGGCAAATCTTTAAAATGTGACAAAATCTGGAAATCTGGAAAAATGAAGCAGGTTTTGGTAGATGCACTGACCTTGTGGAACGAACCATATTTTACTTAGTAAATGTTTTCCAAAATGCATGAAATTTGGTGTGCTGCTATATTTTTCAGTTCTGGACAATTTTGTCAGAAATGGACCAAGGCTAAAACTGACCCTAAGGACCTCAAAAACGTCAATTTCTGAAAAGTGTGCAAATCTGGACAGTTTTGTGCTATTCCACTCTTTCGGCTATATCTAATGATCTCGAACTACAATTGATGCAAGGTTTGTTTGTGATTTTAGTTAACTTCTTAAACTTTAATTTGAAATCTTATTCACTGAATTTGGAGATTTTTTGCTTATCCGATTGATTGTGAGAAGACAGCCTATTGCAGTAAGGGTTTCACTTAATGTTGTGCTTGGAAATATTGTTGTGACTCCTCTTGTTGAATTAGATGCTTGGGATTGTAGCTACGGGATGTTGTGTGGACTGTTTTGAATGTTTGAGGATGTTGAATTAAATGATGCATGGTTTGAGATTGACCTTGAGTTGGGTTGAGGCCCAAATTGCACGAATATACATGAAATGGAAACCCTAATGACTAGGTAGTTTTGCTAAGTATTGATCAATTGGATATTGTGTGGGAATTATATGCTTAGTGGGCTGCCCGTTAATGTCTTATAACTTCAAATGTGATTTTGACCATTGCATGTTGACAAATAAGCTTTTCTTGCACCCGAACCCATGATTGATGTCATTGCATGTTGAATAATCTTATCACTTGATCACGTGGACTTCTTAATGAGTTATATGGCCTGTTTTACATGTGTTACATGGCTGCCCATTTAATTTTCATATAACTCTATATGCCTTCAAGTGAAATTTTCCTGTCTTATCATGCCCTGCTTGTTTACCTATCAATGTGCAATCTTATGATTGTCCGGAGGCAACCTACTTTGTTGTCCTCCTACTGTGATATATTACATGTTTTATCGTGCCCTGCCTGTTTACTTGGTCAATGTGCAATCTTATGACTGTCCGGAGGCAACCTACTTTGTTGTCCTCCTACTGTGATATATTACCTGTCATGAATGTGCATTGCATACAAGGTTGCAACCTTTCCTGTTGGCATGGTAGCGATCACGCACACCGGGCGGCATCGGGCTTGCCGGTGCACCCGTGACTACCATGGTCCCATTCCCTCTCTCGCTTGGGGGCTAGACTTCCTCGGAAAGTTGGGTCATAGGATTTCGGGGTACATCCGGAGTACACCCACCTGGCGTGTTTGGGGGATGATTTGAAGTCGGCCGCAACTTCTGATTCTGAAACTGATCTGAGAGCAAAAGCTCACTGTATCCTTTTTACTATGTGTATAAGTACTCTCGCTTGGTTCCTAGAGAACCTCGGGGAGGAAAGATTGGTATTCCTATTCCTGTACTTATATTTAAGTACTCTCGCTTGGTTCCTAGAGAACCTCGGGGAGGAAAGACTGATATTGCGCTTCCCTTATTTTATATTATTTTTATATTCATGCTTGTAAAAGGATTTTCATAAGTTGAACCGAAAAATGAGTTTAAAACCTATTTCTCGTTCCCCCTCGCTGAGTTTATAAGGACTCACCCTCTTTTTACCACAGGTGTAGCAGATTTGGAACAAGTACCTGAAGTAAATGTGCTTGTTGATGATTCGTGGGAGTGACTACGTGCTTTTGTGCTTTGCCTGAAAGGGGCTGCTATATGGATACTGTGTTTGATTGCAAAATGTTCATTTTATTTATGTAAAAGACCCCCGTTGTAATTTGGGGTCTAATTTTAGTTTGTACTGATATTGCTAGATAGATACTAGACACTATTATGAACGTTTTGCTATTATTACTGCTAGTATCTATCATAGGTTATGACGTATTAGGTAAGGACTAAGTAAATGAACCTATCAAATCTTAAACAGGTACACGGCTTTAAGCTAAGATCAACAGGTACTTTCGTAACGAGGATTAATAACAAACGAGACATAGTATCATACTAGGTTATAAATCAAACGGGACGTCGAAATAACCAATAGGCAATCCAATCGATGGTAAATTAGTAATCTTAGTTGGAAATGAATTTGAGACGGTAAACTTTGAGGCGTTTAGAGAATTAGGTTAAACCAAATGGCCAATTACAGCAGTTATGCTGCTGGTTTTCCGGAAAAACTTTGGAGTTTAGACTAAATCATTAGGTGTTAATCTTCATAAACAGCTAAGTACGTGATATTACTTGAATGTTAGTTCACACCCTAGTCTAACCTTATAGGCTGGGTTACGGCGTGACATCGTGAGCCGCGAAAAAGACGACAACCTAATCCATCACATTTCTATTACCAAATCCCATGGCACCTTCGGCAAGATAACTTAACTTCACGTAGAGGCTGGGCCCGCAAATCAAGGGCGTGCGGCTTATAGCCAGGTATCCGTCGCTCCGGTGCCCTTAACTTTTGATCCGTAAAGAGTTACGTGGCGCAAAACATACCGTTGGAAAGCTCTCCGAGAGCTCTACGACGGGGGAAGAAGCCTACTTGGCTACGACTATTTTCAGAGCCAAAAATTGAACGTTTTCATCAGTTTCGGGATACTTTTCTTCTTTTGCGCTGTTTTTTGGTCCCGGATCGTACGTCGTAAGCCGCGAAAAGGACGACAACCTAATCCATCACATTTCTATTACCGAATCCCATGGAAAATTTGGCAAGACAACTTCACTTCACGTAGAGGCTGGGCCCGCAAACCGAGGGCGTGGGGCTTGTGACCAGGTATTCGTTGCTCCGGTGCTCTTAACATTTGATCCGTAAAGAGTTCTGCGGCGCACAGTATACAGTTGGAAAGCTCTCTAAGAGCTCTACGACGGGGCTAGCAAACCTACGCAGCTACGCCTATTTTCGGTGCCCAAAATTGAATGTTTTCATTATTTTTGGGACACTTTTCTTCTTTTTCGGTATTTTTTCGTCCCGAATTGGACATCGTGAGCCGCGAAAAGGACGTCTACCTAATCCATCACATTTCTAGTACCGAATCCCACGGCACCTTGGGCAAGACAAACTCACTTCACGTAGACGCTGGGCCCGCAAATCGAGGGCATGGGGCTTGTGACCAGGTATCCGTCGCCCCCGTGCCCATAACTTTTGATCCGTAAGGAGTTACGTGGCGCACAGCATACCGTTGGAAAGCTCTTCGAGAGCTCTACGACGGAGGCAGCAAGCCTACTAGGCTGTGTCTATTTTCGGGGTCCAAAATTGAACGTTTTTGTTAGTTTCGGGACACTTTTCTTCTTTTGCGCTATTTTTTGGTCCCGGATCGTACGTCGTGGGCCGCGAAAAGGATGACAACCTAATCCACCACATTTCTATTACCGAATCCCATGGCAACTTTGGCAAGACAACTTCACTTCACGTAGAGGCTGGGCCCGCAAACCTAGGGCGTGGGGCTTGTGACCTGGTATCCGTCGTTCTGGTGCCCTTAACTTTTGATCCGTAAAGAGTTCTGCGGCGCACAGCATACCGTTGCAAAGCTCTCCGAGAGCTCTACGAAGGGGCCAGCAAGCCAACTTAGTTCTGCCTGTTTTCGCAGTCTAAAATCGAACGTTTTCATCAGTTTCAGGACACTTTTCTTCTTTTGCGCTGTTTTTTCGTCCCGAATCGTACATCGTGAGCCGCGAAAAGGACGACAACCTAATCCATCACATTTTTATTACCGAATCCCATGGCACCTTGGGCAAGACAACTTCACTTCACGTAGAGGCTGGGCCTGCAAACTGAGGGTGTGGGGCTTGTGACTAGGTATCCGTCGCTCCGGTGCCCTTAGCTTTTGATCCGCAAAGAGTTATGCGGCGCACAACATACCGTTGGAAAGTTTTCTGAGAGCTTTACAACGGGGGCACCAAGCGTGCTCGGCTGTGCCTATTTTTGGAGCCCAAAATTGAACGTTTTCATCAGTTTTGGGACACTTTTCTTCTTTTGCGTTATTTTTTCGTCCCGGATCGTACGTCGTGATCCGCGAAAAGGACGACAACCTAATCCATCACATTTCTATTTCTGAATCCCATGGCTCCTTGGGCAAGACAACTTCACTTCACGTAGAGGCTGGGCCCATAAATCGAGGGTGTGGGGCTTGTGACCAAGTATTCGTCGCTCCGGTGCCCATAACTTTCGATCCGTAAGGAGTTACGCAGTGCACAGCATACCGTTGAAAAGCTCTCCGAGAGCTCTACGATGGGGGCACCTAGCCTGCTCGGCTATGCCTATTTTTGAAGCACAAAATTGAACGGTTTCATCAGTTTTGGGACACTTTTCTTCTTTTACGCTGTTTTTCTGTCCCGGATCGTACGTCGTGAGCCGCGAAAAGGACGACAACCTAATCTGTCACGCCCCAACCCGACCTATAGAGGTTAGACTAGGGTGTAATCCAACATTCATATCACTTCACGTACTTAATCGTTCATTAAGGTTTAACACTTAACGTTAGCCTAAAACTCCAAAAAAATCTCCGAAAAACCAGCAGTATAACGACTGTAATTGGGCTATTTAGTTTGACCTAATTTTCTAAAGGTCTCAAAACTTTCAATCTCAAATTCATTTCCAACTAAGATTACTAATTTTCACCAATCAAAACGCCTACTAGTTATCTCAAAGTCTCGTTTGATTAACAACCTGGCATGATAACTATGTCTTGTTTGTTTGTCAATCCTTGTTATAAATGTACCTGTTGATCTTAGCTTACCAATGAGTACCTGCTTAAGATTGGATAGATTCATTTTACTTAACCCTTTATCTGATACTTCATAAGCCTGTGATAGATACTAACCAGTAGCGATAGCAAAACGACCAAAAGAGGGTCTATCTAGTTATGATCAGTACAAACCAAAATTAGACCCCAAATTACAACGGGGGTCGTTTACAATAGCGACAGCAGGCAACATAAGAAATAGTCTTCAAAAACAACATATCGTTCACAAAATAGCCACAATCAAGTAAGGCACGTAGGGCAGGCAATCACTCCAAGGAGTCATCGATAGGCACGTTATCCTCAGGTACCTGTTCCTGATCTTCTTCACTTGAGATGATAAAAGAGGGTGAGTCCTTATGAACTCAGGGAGGGGGAACGAGAAATAATTTTTGAAACTCATTTTCCAGTTCAACATATGAAAACCCTTTGCAAGCATGATATATATCATAAGTAAGTTCATAATGTAATATAAAAGTAAATGAACACAATTACCCGTCTTTCCTCCCCGAGGTCCTCTAGGAACCAAGTGAGAGTATTTATACACATAGTGAAAAGGATACGGTGAGCTTTTGCTCTCAGTTCATTCCAGTATCAGTTGTTGCGGCTGACTTCAAATCATCCACTTATCACGCCAAATGGGTGTACTCCGGATGTACCCCAAAATCCTACTACCCAACTCTCCAAGGAAGTCTAGCCCCCAAGCGAGAGAGGGAATTGGACAATGGTAGTCACAGTTGCACCGGCAAGCCCGATGAGTTATATGAATATAAAATAGGCAGCCATGTAACACATGTAAATCAAGTCATATAACTCATTTCGGGGTTCACGTAATCAAATAATAAGTTTATACAACATGCAACGACGTCTACGTGGGACCGGGTGCAAGAAAAGCATACTTGACATCATGTAAATATCGGAAGTCACATTTAGGGCTACAAGGACAACTACGGGCAGCCCACTAATCACATAATTAGACACGATAACCATAGGATCAACACTTAGCGAGTTTTCATAGCCATTAGGGTTTCAGTTCATGCTTACCCGTGCGATTAAGCCACGAGTTGTCACGTAATTAAACCAAAGCCATGCATCGATTAATTAAACATCCTCAATCATTCAAAACAGTCCACACAACATCCAAGTGCCACAATCCCAAGCAATTAATACCACAAGAGAAGTTACAATAATTTTCAAAACATATCACTAGATAAAAACCTCGCTGCAATGGCCTGTTTTCCCACAATCATTTAGACAAGCAAATAATCTCCAATTCCAGTGAACAAAATGTCAAATTAAAGCTTATTAAGTGAACTAAATCCAGAAACACACCTCACATCATTTGGAGTTCGGATTCAAGAGTTATAGCCAAAACCGTGAGACTACGCAAAACTGTCCAGATTTGTACCCATTTAAATACTTGTCATTTTTGAGGGCCTTAGGGTCAGATTTAGCCTTAGTCTATTTCTGATAAAAATGTCCAGAACTGAAAAGTCTAGCCACTTACCAAATTTCATACATTTTAGACATCATTTGCTAAGTCAAAACCAGTTCGTTCTACAAGGACAGTGAACTGCCAAAAACCTGCTCCATTTTCCCAGATTTTCCAGATTTGGACACCTTTCGATGTTTTTCCATTTTGAAGACCTTAGAGTCAAAATTGGCCTTGTCCTATTTCTATGAAAAATGCTCAGAATTGGCAAAACTAGTCACCGACCATTTTTCATGCATTTTCAACATCATTTACCAGGTCGAATTCACTTTACTCCAACAAGTCAGAAAACTGCCATTTACGCGATTTCACCTATCTTCAAATTCTAGCCAAATATCTTGCCATGCATGGTTACAAAAGCTCAGGTACACACACATACCACAAGTACAGAGGTAATAGTAGACATATGAAGGCATGCATGTGGTTTTTGAAAGCTTTTAAAAAGGATTAACCCTCACCTTAGCAACTTTGTCAACAAAGGATGCACAAAACTCTTGGAGATGCACAAATGGTGTTCTCTCCTTGTTTGGCCAAGGGATATTGCTTGATTTCCTTAATTCCTAGCTAATTTATGATGTCCTTAGTATGTGCATATGGTTAGAACAAAAAGGAAATGAAATAGAAGTTATCAAACATACCTAAGCCGAAATGAAGGTTCTATGAGCTTGCATGCATGCCTTTTTGCTTCTAGCTTGCTTGGTCGAGTTCCTTAGTGTCTTGAATGTCTTGATGAACCTTAGGATGATGAGCTTAAGCTAGGGAGAGTGATGAAGCAGCCTAGGCCGAGAGAGAGAGAGGAATTGCGCTTGAGAGAATGTTTGCAAAGAATGAAATGTTGGTGTTGTGAGTGTGTCGGCCTTGAGCTTCAAGATTTCTGATTTTTGTGTCTTCAAGAGCATATTTTGAATTTTCTAGCATGGGCATTGAATGGATCGAAAAGGTGAAGCATGTGGAGGATAAAATAATGTTTGATTTCTTTTTTTTTATGCATTGTTTGAAGTGATTTGTCATAGTTTGTCTTGTAATGTTTTTAATCATGCAAAGGCTTATCAAAATGCAAGGAGTGGCCAGCCAAGGTAAGGATAAATTCTGAATTTTTGGCTTGGTTGAGGCTTATTTTATTGTATGTGCTTGGAATATGCAAAGAATTAAAGAATAAAGAATAAGAATGTTTAGCTTTTTGTGAGATTTCGTCTTCTAGTGAGTTGAATTAGCATTTTAATATTAGTTAGTGGAGTTTGTAGGATTAATTAATAATCTAGTGCTTCGTGTAAGATGCTTTCTTGATTAGCGTGTGGGCACGCTTACCTAGGTCTAGGGTACACACTACGAGGTAGGGCACGAACGACGAAACAAATGCACGCAACCCTAAATGAATGCACGTAATTCGATGCAAGGCACATAAAACGAGACAAGACTCTTAAACCTAGGTCAAGGCACGCAAATCTAGGTTAGGGCTGTCACGCCCCAACCCGGCCTATAAAGGTTAGACTAGGGTGTGATCTAAACATTCAAGTCACGTCTCGTACTTAACCGTTCATGAAGATTTAACACTTAACGTTTTGGCCTAAACTCCAAAATTTTTCGGAAAACCGGCAGCATAACGGCTGTAATTGGGCTCTTTGGTTTGATCTAATTCTCTAAACGCCTCAAAATTTACCATCTCAAATTCATTTTCAACTAAGATTACTATTTATCATCAATTGAAATGCCTACTGGTTGTCTTGATGTCTCATTTAATTAATAACCTAGCATGATACTATGTCTCGTTCGTTTGTTAATCCTCGTTACAAAAGTACCTGTTGATCTTAGCTTAATAGCGAGTACCTGCTTAAGATTTGGTTGGTTCATTTTACTTAGCCCTTACCTAATGCTTCATAATCCTATTATAGGTACTAGCAGTAATAATAGCAAAATGACCATAGTAGCATCTAGTGTCTGTCTAGTTAACATCAGTACAAACCAAAATTAGACCCCAAATTACAACGGGGGTCTTTTACATTACACATCAAGCAACATAAAAAAAAGAAATAGTCTTCAAGTAGCATAGTTCACAAATAGCCATAATCACGCAAGGCACATAGGACAGGCAATCACTCCAAGGAATCATCATTAGGCACATCGTCCTCAGGTACCTGTTCTTGATCTTCTTCACCTGAGATGATAAAAGAGGGTGAGTCCTTATGAATTCAGCGAGGGGGAATGAGAAATAGGTTTTGAAACTCATTTTCCGGTTCAACTTATGAAAATCCTTTTGCAAGCATGAATATAATACAATTAAGTACATAACAATAATATAAGGTAAAGGAACACAATTACCAGTCTTTCCTCCCCGAAGTTCTCCAGGAACCAAGCGAGAGTACTTATACATATAGAAAAAGGATACAGTGAGCTTTTGCTCTCAGTGGTTGTGGCCGACTTCAAATCATCCCCTTAACACGCCAAGTGGGTGTACTCCGGATGTACCTCAAAATCCTACCACCCAACTCTTCGAGGAAGTCTAGCCCCCAAGCGAGAGAGGGAATTGGACAGTGGTAGTCACGGGTGCACCGGCAAGCCCGATGCCGCCCGGTGTGCGTGATCGCTACCACGCCAGACTGAAAGGTTGCAACCTTGTATGCAATGCACATTTATGACATTTAATATATCATATTAGGAGGACAACAAAGTAGGTTGCCTCCGGACAGTCATAAGATTGCACATTGACAAGTAAACAAGCGAGGCACGAATAGACAAGTAATTTCACTTGAAAGCATATGGAGTTATATGAACACTAAACGGGCAGCCATGTAACGCACGTAAATCAAGTCATATAACTCATTTCAATGTCCACGTAATCAAATAATAAGGTTATTCAACATGCAACAACAATCTACGTGGTTCGGATGCAAGAAGGGCCTATTTGTCTACATCCAACGAATCAATATCACATTTAGGGCTATAAGGCAACTACGGGCAGCCTACTAACATATAATTACACTCAATGTTCAAAGGATCAACACTTAGCAAGTTCGCCTAGTCACTAGGGTTTCCATTTCGTGCTTACCCGTGCAATTAAGCCCCAAGTCAACTCAAAATCAATCTCAAGCCAAGCATCAATTAATCCAAACATACCCAAGTACTCAAAACAGTCCACACAACATCCCAATGACACAATCCAAAGCAATTAATACCACAAGAGAAGTTACAACAAATTTTATAAGCATATAACCAAGTGAAACCCTCACTGCAATAGGCTGTATTCTCACAATCATTAAGACAAGAAAAAAATATCCAATTCCAGTGAATAAGATATCAAATTAAAGATCAAGAAGTTAACTAAAATCAGAAACAAACCTTGCATCTTTTGGAGTTCGGGATCATTAGTTATAGCCGAAACAGTGGGATAGCACAAAACTGTCCAGATTTGCACACATTTCAATAATTGACGTTTTTGAGGTCCTTAGGGTCAGTTTTAGCCTTAGTCCATTTCTGAAAAAAATGTCCAGAACTGAAAAATCTAGCAGTACACCAAATTTCATTCATTTTAGATATCATTTACTAAGTCAAATATGGTTCGTTATACAAGGTCAGTGCATCTGCCAAAACCTGCTCCATTTTTCCAGATTTCCAGATTTGGACACATTTTAAAGATTTGCCATTTTGAGAACCTTAGAGTCAAAATTAGCTTTGGCCTATTTCTGTGAAAAATATTCAAAACTGGCCAAAATAGTCACCTACCAATTTTCGTACATTTTCAACATCATTTTCCTAGCCAAACTCACCTCGAAACAACAGGTCAGAGAGTTGTCACATAATCCGACTTCACCTATCATCACTTTCAAGCCAAAATCTTGCCATGCATGGTTGAAGAAGCTTATGAACGAACATATAACTCAAGTACAGAAGCAAAGACATACATTTAAGAGCATGCATGTGGATTTTTGAAGGATTTTCAAAAGGTTTTAGCCCTCACCTTAGCAAATCAACAAGAAGATGCACAAAACTTGTTGAAGCACAAATTTCTTCCTCTTCTTTGCCTAGCCGAGGTTCCAACTTGGTTTTCTCTATTTTTCCTAGCTTAGTGACCAAGCTCTTAGTACATGCATGTGGTTAGAACAAGAAGAAAAGAAATGGAAGCTAAGAAACTTACTTAGGGCCGAAATGAAGACTCAAGGAGCATGCATGTGTGATTTTCGCATCCTAGCTATTTTGGTCGAGCCTCTTGCTTGTTGCTTGTCTTGATCAACTATGGTGTGATGCAGATGAGCTATGGAAGGTGAGAAACTCAGCCAAAACCGAGATTGAGAGAGAAGAATGAGAGGGAGAGAGAGAAATGTGAGGAGAGTGAGAGAAATGAGAGAAAATAGAAGCTTTTGCAATTGTTGATGCAAATGTTGGCCTTGGGCATGCAAAAATCTAATTTTGTGTCATCTTTTGAATTGTTTTAGCATGTCTGTAAGAGAATGTTGGGTATTTAGGGATTTTAGGTAGAATAGAATATAGGATATGTTTAGAGGTTTGTGAGATTTTATCTTGTAGTGAGTTTAAAATATAATATTTAGGTGTTAGTGGATTTTGTAGAGATTTGAATTAGGATTATAATAATAGTTAGTGGTGTTTGTAGGATTATTTTATAGTCTAGTGTTTTGTGTAGGATTCTTTATTGATTAGCGTGCGGGCATGCTTTCCTAGGTCTAGGGCACGCATTACGAGACACGCACATAAATTGATACGAGGCACGAATCACGAGGTAGACACAAACTACGAGGTAGACACGTACTTCATGAATAAGGCACGTACTTCAAGACTAATGCACGCAATCCTAGGTGAATGCATGTAAACCAATGCAAGGCACGACTCTATATCTAGGTTAAGGTACACAGTTCAAGATTAGGGCACACAAAATGAGGTAACGCACCTACATCGAGGTCAGGGTACGTATATCTAGGTATCGCATGTCAGTAGGGGATTAGGGCACACCATTCTAGGTCAAGGCACGAAAGACGAAGCATGCACAAAAACCAAGACAGGGCACGTAATCCAAGGTCAGTCATATCATTCTTGGTCTATGGCACGCAATCAAGGTAACACACGTTATTCGGGGTCGGGCCTCACAAGGGCACACGAAACGAGGTATCGCAGGCAAATCGAGGTCGGGCCTCACACAACTTCACTTCACGTAGAGGCTGTGCCCGCAAACCGAGGGCGTGGGGCTTGTGACCAGGTATCCGTTGCTCCGATGCCCTTAACTTTTGATCCGTAAAGAGTTATGCGGCGCACAACATACTGTTGGAAAGCTCTCCGAGAGCTCTACGAGGTGGGCAGCAAGCCTGCTCGGCTGCGCCTATTTTTGGATCCCAAAATCGAACATTTTCATCAGTTTCGGGATATTTTTATTTTTTTGCGCTATTTTTTCGTTCCTAATCGTACGTCGTGAGCCGCAAAAAGGACGACAACCTAATCCATCACATTTCTATTACCGAATCCCACGGCACCTTGGGCAAGACAACTTCACTTCACGTAGAGGCTGGGCTCGCAAATCGAGGGCGTGGGGCTTGTGACCAGGTATCCGTCGCTCCGGTGCCCATAACTTTTGATCCGTAAGGAGTTACGCGGCGTACAACATACCGTTGAAAATCTCTCCGAGAGCTCTACGACGGGGGCACCAATCCTGCTCGATTGTGCCTGTTTTCAAAGCCCAAAATCGAATGTTTTCATCAATTTCAGGACATTTTTATTCTTTTACTTTTTTTTTCGTCCTAGATCGTATGTCGTGAGCCGCGAAAAGGACGACAACCTAATCCATCAAATTTTTATTACCGAATTCCACGGTACCTTGGGCAAGACAACTTCACTTCACGTGGAGGCTGGGCCCGCAAACCGAGGGCGTAGGGCTTGTAACCAGGTATCAATTGCTCCGGTACGCTTAACTTTTGATCCATAAAGAGTTACGTGGCGCACAACATACCGTTGGAAAGCTCTCCGAGAGCTCTACGACGGGGCCAGTAAGCCTGCTTGGCTGTGCCTATTTTCGGAGTCCAAAATCGAACATTTTCAACAGTTTTGGGATATTTTTCTTCTTTTGCATTGTTTTTCCATCCCGGATCGTACGTTGTGAGCCACGAAAAGGACGACAACCTAATCTTTGGGCAAGACAACTTCACTTCACGTAGAGGCTGGGCCCGCAAATCGAGGGCGTGGGACTTGTGACCAGGTATCCATCGCTCATGTGCCCATAACTTTTGATCCATAAGGAGTTACGTGGTGCACAACATACCGTTGAAAAGCTCTCCGAGAGCTCTACGATGGGGGCACCAAGCCTACTCGGCTGCGCCTGTTTTCAAAGCCAAAAATCGAACGTTTTCATCTGTTTTGGGATACTTTTCTTCTTTTATGCTGTTTTTCCTTCCCAGATCTTACGTCGTGGGCCGCAGAAATGATGAGAACCTAATCCATCACATTTCTATTACCGAATGCCACCGCACCTTGGGCAAGTTAACATCACTTGACGTAGAGGCTGGGCCCGCAAACAGAGGGCGTGGGGCTTGTGACCAGGTATCTGTCGCTCCGGTGCCCTTAACTTTTGATCCGTAAGGAGTTACGCAGTGCACAGCATACCGTTGGTAAGCTCTCTGAGAGCTCTACGACGGGGGAACAAGCATGCTTGGCTACGCCTATTTTTGGAGCCCAAAATCGAACGTTTTCATCAGTTTCAAGACTCTTTTCTAATTTTTCGCTGTTTTTTTATCCCGGATCGTAGGTCGTGAGCCGCGAAAACGACGACAACCTAATCCATCACATTTGTATTACCGAATCCCACGGCACCTTGGGCAAGACAACTTCACTTCACGTAGAGGCTGGGCCTGCAAACCGAGGGCGTGGGGCTTGTGACCAGGTATCCGTCGATCCGGTGCCCTTAACTTTTGATCCGTAAAGAGTTACGTGGCGCACAGCATACTGTTGGAAAGCTCTCCGAGAACTCTACGAGGGGGGCAGCAAGCCTGCTCAGCTGCGGATATTTTTTGTGCCCAAAATCGAATGTTTTCACCAGTTTCAGAACACTTTTCTTCTTTTGCGCTGTCTTTTTGTCCCGGATCGTACGTCGTGAGCCGCGAAAAGGATGACAACCTAATCCATCACATTTCTATTACTGAATCCCACGACACCTTGGGCAAGACAACTTCACTTCACGTAGAGGCTGTGCCTGTAAACCTAGGGCGTGGGGCTTGTGACCAGGTATCCGTCGCTCTGATGCCCTTAACTTTTGATTCGTAAAGAGTTACGCGGCGCACAGCATACCGTTGGAAAGCTCTCTGAGAGCTCTACGAGGAGGGCAGCAAGCCTGCTTGGCTGCGCCTATTTTTGGAGCCCAAAATCAAATATTTTAATCAGTTTCTGGACATTTTTCGTCTTTTGCACTGTTTTTTAGTTTCAGATCGTATGTCGTGAGCCGCAAAAAGGACGACAACCTAATCCATCACATTTCTATTACCGAATCCCACGGCACCTTGGGCAATACAACTTCACTTCACGTAGAGGCTGGGCCCGCAAATCGAGGGCATGGGGCTTGTGACCAGGTATCCGTCGCTCCGGTGCCCATAACTTTTGATCCGTAAAGAGTTATGCGGCGCACAACATGCCGTTGAAAAGCTCTCCGAGAGCTCTACGTCGGACACCAAGCCTGCTCGGTTTCTATGAGGCCTGACCTCGATTTGCGTACAATATGTCATTTCGTGTGCCCTAACCTGGAATTGCGTGCCTTGACCTAGGTTTAAGAGTCGTGTCTCATTTTATGTGCCTTGCATTGAATTACGTGCATTCGTTTAGAGTTACGTGCATTTACTCGGGAAACGTGCATTTGTCTCGTAGTTCGTGCTTTACCTCGTAGTGCGTGCCCTAAACCTAGGAAAGCGTGCCCGCACGCTAATCAAGAAAGCATCTTACATGAAGCACTAGATTATTAATTAATCCTACAAACTCCACTAACTAATATTAAAATGCTAAGTTAATGCACTAGAAGACGAAATTTCACCAAAAGCTAAACATTCTCATTCTTTATTCTTAATTCTTTTGCATATTCCAAGCACATACAATAAAATCAGACTTAACCAAGACAAAAAATTCAGAAATTTCACAAGCTTTGGCCGGCCATGTGAAGCGCTTGTGCATGCTTTGCAATTTCAAAAATTATTCCTAGACAAGCCTATGCCACAATGCATAAAAAAAATGAAAAAAAACACACCTACCAAGCTTCACTTTCTCGACCAAAACACTCCATTCTTCTTCACATTTCAAGATTGCACAAGGACTAAGGGAATTTCAGAAATTGTAGAGCTGTAGGCCGACACATGCACTCAAAACACCCTCAAAGCATCTTCAACCTCATTTGTGCTTTCAAACCTTCTCTCAAGCTCTCAATTCTTCTCTCTCTCTCTCTCGGCCAAGGCTGCACCCTCAAGTCCCATAGCTTAAGCTCATCTCCTAAAGCTCACCAAGACACTTAAGGACCCTAGGAAGCTCGACCAAGCAAGCAAGAAGCAAGAAAATTGCATGCAAGCTCATAAAACCCTTCATTTCGGCTTAGGTATGTTTGATAGCTTCTATTTCATCTCCCTATTGTTCTAACCACATGCACATACTAAGAACATGGTAACTCAGCTAGGAATTAAGGAAATCAAGCAATATCTCTCGGCCAAACAAGGAGAGAAGACCATTTGTGCATCTTCAAGAGTTTTGAGCATCATTTGTTGTCAATAGGCTAAGGTGAGGGTTAATCTTTTTTTAAAAGCATTCAAAAACCACATGCATGCCTTCATATGTCTATATTTACCTCTGTACTTGTTGTATATGTGTGTGCATGAGCTTATATAACCATGCATGGCAAGATATTCGGTTAAAACTTGAAGATAGGCAAAATCGCGTAGCTGGCAGATTTCTGACTTGTTAGAACGAAGTGTATTTGGCTTGGTAAATGATATTGAAAATGCGTGAAAATTGGTAGGTGACTATTTTTGCCAGTTTTGAGCATTTTTTGCAGAAATAGGAAAAGGCCAATTTTGACTCTAAGGTCTCCAAAATGGCAAAATATCGAAAGGTGTCTAAATCTGGAAAATCTGGGAAAATGGAGCAGGTTTTTGGCAGTTCACTGTCCTTGTAGAACGAAACAGTTTTGACCTAGTAAACTATATCCACAATGAATGAAATTGGGTAGATTGCTATATTTTTCAGTTCTGGACATTTTTTCCAGAAATAGACCAAAGCCAATTCTGACCTAAGACCCTCAAAAATAGCAAAAATCGTAATGTGTCTAAAATTGGACAGTTTTGCGTAGTCTCACGGTTTTCACCATAACTCCTAAGTCTGAACTCCAAATAAGGTGAGGTTTGTTTCTGGATTTAAATCACTCATTAAGATTTAATTTGACATTTTGTTCACTAGAATTGGAGATTGTTTGCTTGACCAAATGAGTGTGAGAAATCAGACCATTGCAGTGAGGTTTTTGTTTAGTGGTATGCTTTGAAAAATGCTGTAACTTCTCTTGTGGTATTGAATGCTTGGGATTGTGGCAATCGGATGTTGTGTGGACTGTTTTGGATGATTGAGGATGTTTTAATAAATCGATGCATGGTTTGGGTTAGTTACGTGACAACTGGTGGCTTAAATCGCACGTGTAAGCATGAATTGAAACCCTATTGAATATGAAAACTCGCTAAGTGTTGATCCTATGGTTATTGTGTCCAATTGTGTGATTAGTGGGCTATCTAATAAATGTTAAGTATGCTTGAAATGTGATTCCCGATGATTACATATTGATAAGTAGACATTTCTTGCACCCGGTCCCACGTAGACTTCGTTGCATGCTTGTATAACTTATTACTTGATTACGTGAACCCCGAAATGAGTTATATGACTTGATTTACATGTGTTACATGGCTGCCCGTTTAATATTCATATAACTCCATGTGCCTTACAAGTGAAATTACATGCCAAAGCATGCCTCGTGTGTTTACTTGTCAATGTGCGATCTTATAACTGCTCGGAGGCAACCTACTTTGTTGTCCTCCTAACGTGATATATTAAATGTTATAAATGTGCATTGCATACAAGGTTGCAACCTTTCATTCTGGCGTGGTAGCGTTTCACGCACACCGGGCGGATCAGGCTTGCCGGTGCAACCGTGACTACCATTGTCCAATTCCCTCTCTCGCTTAAGGGCTAGACTTCCTCGGAGAGTTGGGTCGTAGGATTTTGGGGTACATCCGGAGTACACCCATTTGGCGTGATAAATGGATGATTTGAAGTCGGCCGCAACAACTGCTATTGGAAATGAATTGAGAGCAAAAGCTCACCGTATCCTTTTCACTATGTGTATAAGTACTCTCGCTTGGTTCCTAGAGGACCTCGGAGAGGAAAGACGGTTAATTGTGTTCTTTTACATTTATATTGCATTATGAACTTACTTGTGTTATATGTCATGCTTTCAAAAAGGGTTTTCATAAGTTGAACCGGAAAAGAGTTTCAAAATGTATTTCTCGTTCCCCCTCACTGAGTTCATAAGGACTCACCCTCTTTTATCATCTCAGGTGAAGAAGATCAGGAACAGGTACATGAGGATAACGTGCCTATCGATGACTCCTTGGAGTGATTGCCTGCCCTATGTGCCTTACTTGACTGTGGCTATTTTGTGAACGATATGTTTGTTTTGAAGACTATCTCTTATATTGTTGTCATTGTTATTGTAAAAGACCCCCGTTGTAATTTGGAGTCAAATTTTGATTTGTACTGTTTTTAACTAGATAGACACCCTATTTGCTCGTTTTGCTACTTTGATTAGTAACTACTACAGGCTTATGAAGTATTAGGCAAAAGGCTAAGTAAAATGAATCTATCCAATCTTAAGCAGGTACTCATGTGTAAGCTAAGACCAACAGGTACTTGTGTAACAGAAATTGACACATAAACGAGACATAGTGTCATGCTAGGTGTTAATCAAACGAGACTTGAGATAAATAGGGGACATATCAATTGGTGATAATTAGTAATCTTAGTTGGAATTGAATTTGAGATTGAAAGTTTTGAGGCGTTTAGAAAATTAGGTCAAACTAAAGAGCCAATTACAGCCGTTATGCTGCCGGTTTTCTGAAGAATTGTTGGAGTTCTAGTCTAACGGATAAGCTTATTCTTCGTTAATCAGTTATAGTCATAAAAGAACGTGAAGGTTTAGATCACACCCCAGTCTAACCTCTATAGGTCTGGTTGGGGGCGTGACAGTTGCGCCTGTTTTCAAAGCCCAAAATCGAATGTTTTTATCAGTTTTGGAACACTTTTCTTCTTTTACGCTATTTTTCCGTCCTTCATCGTACGTCGTGAGCCGCGAAAAGGACGACAACCTAATCCATCACATTTCTATTACTGAATCCCACGGTACCTTGGGCAAGACGACTTCACTTCACGTAGAGGCTGGGCCCGCAAATCGAGGGCGTGGGACTTGTGACTAGGTATCCGTCGCTCCGGTGCCCATAACTTTTGATCCGGAAGGAGTTACACGGCGAACAACATACTGTTGAAAAGCTGTCCGAGAGCTCTACGACGGGAGCACCAAGCCTGCTAAGCTGCACCTGTTTTCAAAGCCAAAAATCGAACATTTTCATCTATTTTGGGACACTTTTCTTCTTTTACGCTGTTTTTCCGTTCCGGATCGTACGTCGTGAGCCGCGAAAATAATGACAACCTAATCCATCACATTTCTATTACCGAATCCCACGGCACCTTGGGCAAGGCAACATCACTTCACGTAGAGGCTAGGCCCGCAAACAGAAGGCGTGGGGCTTGTGACCAGGTATCCGTTGCTCCGGTGCCTTTAACTTTTGATCCGTAAGGAGTTACGCGGCACACAACATAATGTTGGAAAGCTCCTTGAGAGCTCTACGACTGGAGAACAAGCATGCTCGGCTGCGCCTATTTTCGGAGCCCAAAATTGAACGTTTTCATCAATTTCAGGACACTTTTCTTCATTTTCGCTGTTTTTCCGTCCCGGATCGTATGTCGTGAGCCGCGAAAAGGACGACAACCTAATCCATCACATTTCTATTACCGAATCCCACGGTACCTTCGGCAAGACAATATCACTTCACGTAGAGGCTGGGCCTGCAAATCGAGGGCGTGGGACTTGTGACCAAGTATCCGTCGCTCCGGTGCCAATAACTTTTGATCCGTAAGGAGTTACGCGACGCACAACAAACCGTTGAAAAGCTCTCCGAGAGCTCTACGACGGGGGCACCAAGCTTGCTAGGCTGCACCTATTTTCAAAGCCCAAAATCGAACGTTTTCATCAGTTTCAGGACACTATTATTCTTTTACGCTGTTTTTTCGTCCCGTATAGTACGTCCTGAGCCGCGAAAAGGACGACAACCTAATCCATCACATTTCTATTACTGAATCCCATTGCACCTTGGGCAAGACAACTTCACTTCACGTAGAGGCCGGGCCCGCAAATCCGTTGCTCCGGTGCCTTTAACTTTTGATCCGTAAAGAGTTACGCGGTGCACAGCATACCGTTGGAAAGCTCTCTAAGAGCTCTACGACGGGGGCAGCAATATTGCACGGCTATGCCTATTTTTGGAGCCCAAAATCCAACTTTTTCATCAGTTTTGGGACATTTTTTCTTCTTTTGCGATGTTTTTCCGTCCCGGATCGTACGTCGTGAGCCGCGAAAAGGACGACAACCTAATCTATCACATTTCTATTACCGAATCCCATGGCAACTTGGGCAAGACAACTTCACTTCACGTAGAGGCTGCGCCTGCAAATCGAGGGCGTGGGGCTTATGACCAAGTATCCATCGCTTCGGTGCCCATAATTTTTTATTCGTAAGGAGTTACGCGGTGCACAGCTTACCGTTGAAAAGCTCTCCGAGAGCTCTACGACGGGGGCACCAAGCCTGCTCTGCAGCGCCTGTTTTCAAAGCCCAAAATCGAACGTTTTCATCAATTTTGGGACACTTTTTTTTTACGCTGTTTTTACGTCCTGGATCATACGTCGTGTGCCGCGAAAAGGACGTCAACCTAATCCATCATATTTCTATTACCGAATCCCACAACACCTTGGGCAAGACAACTTCACTTCACGTAGAGGCTGGGCCCGCAAACCAAGGGCGTGGGGCTTGTGACTAGGTATCCGTCGCTCTGGTGCCCTTAACTTTTGATCTGTAAAGAGTTACGCGGCACACAACATACCGTTGGAAAGCTCTTCGAGAGCTCTACGACGGGGGCAAAAAGCCTACTTGGCTACGCCTATTTTCAGAGACCAAAATCGAACATTTTCATCAGTTTTGGGACACTTTTCTTCTGTTGCGCTGTTTTTCAGTCCCGGATCGTACGTCATGAGCTGCAAAAAGGACATCAACCTAATCCATCACATTTCTATTACCGAATCCCACGGCACCTTGGGCAAGACAACTTCACTTCACGTAGAGGCTGCGCCCTCTAATCGAGGGCGTGGGGCTTGTGACCAGGCATCCGTCACTCCGGTGCCCATAACTTTTGATCCATAAAGAGTTACGCGCCGCACATCATACCATTGAAAAGCTCTCCGAGAGCTCTACGATGGGGGCACTAAGCCTGCTAAGCAGCGCCTATTTTCAAAGCCCAAAATTGAACGTTTTCATCAGTTTCGGGACACTTTTCTTCTTTTACGCTGTTTTTGCATCCCGAATCGTACGTCGTGAGCTACGAAAAGGACGTCAACCTAATCTATCACATTTCTATTACCGAATCCCATGGCAACTTGGGCAAGACAACTTCACTTCACGTAGAGGTTGGACTCGCAAAGCAAGGGCGTGGGGCTTCTGACCAAGTATCCGTCACTCCGCTGCCCATAACTTTTGATCCGTAAGGAGTTACACGGCGCACAGTATACCGTTGGAAAGCTATATGAGATCTCTACTACGGGGGAAACAAGCCTGCTCGGATGCACCTATTATGGGAGCACAAAATCGAATGTTTTCATCAGTTTTGGGACATTTTTCTTCTTTTGCGCTGTTTTTTTGTCCCGGATCGTACGTCGTGAGCCGCGAAAAGGATGACAACCTAGTCC
Organism: Ehretia macrophylla; assembly: GCA_037974665.1. Classification (NCBI taxonomy): domain Eukaryota; kingdom Viridiplantae; phylum Streptophyta; class Magnoliopsida; order Boraginales; family Ehretiaceae; genus Ehretia; species Ehretia macrophylla. The sequence continues at coordinate 55,709,945 of CM075764.1, forward strand.
ATCACATTTCTATTACCGAATCCCATGGCACCTTGGCCAAGGAAACTTCACTTCACGTAGAGGCTGGGCCCGCAAACAGAGGGCGTGGGGCTCGTGACCAAGTACACGTCGCTTGGTGCCCTTAACTTTTGATCCGTAAGGAGTTACGCGACGCACAACATACTGTTGGAAAGCTCTCCGAGAGCTCTACAACGGGGGCAGTGAGCCTACTCTGCTGCACCTATTTTTAGAGCTCAAATCGAATATTTTCAACAGTTTCGAGACACTTTTCTTTTTTTGTGTTGTTTTTCCGTCCCGGATCGTACATCGTGAGCCGCTAAAAAGACGACAACCTAATCCATCACATTTCTATTGCCGAATCCCACAACACTTTGGGCAAGACAACTTCACTTCACGTAGAGGTTGGGCCCACATATCGAGGGCGTGGGACTTGTGACCAGGTATCCGTCGCTCCGGTGCCCATAACTTGTGATTTGTAAGGAGTTACACGGCGCACAGCATACCGTTGAAAAGCTCTCCGAGAGCTCTACGATGGGTACACCAAGTTTGCTCAGCTGTGTGCCTGTTTTCAAAACCCAAAATTGAACGTTTTTATCAGTTTTGGGACACTTTTCTTCTTTTATGCTATTTTTTCGTCCTGGATCGTACTTCGTGTGCCGCGAAAAAGGCGACAACCTAATCCATCACATTTCTATTACCAAATCCCACGGCACCTTGGGCAAGGAAACTTCACTTTACATAGAGGCTGGGCCCGCAAACAGAAGGCGTGGGGCTTGTGACCAGGTATCCGTCGCTCCGGTGCCCTTAACTTTTGATCCATAAAGAGTTACGCGGCGTACAACATACCGTTGGAAAGTTCTCCGAGAGCTCTACGACGCGGGCAGCAAGCCTGCCCAGCTGCGCCTATTTTCAGTGCCCAAAATTGAACGTTTTCATCAGTTTTGAGACACTTTTCTTCTTTTGCGCTATTTTTCTATCCCGGATCGTACGTCGTGAGCCGCGAAAAGGACGACAACCTAATCCATCATATTTCTATTACCGAATCCCACGGCGCCTTGGGCAAGGAAACTTCACTTCATGTAGAGGCTGGGCCCAAAATCCGAGGGCGTGGGCTTGTGACCAGGTATCCGTCGCTCCGGTGCTGATAACTTTTGATCCGCAAAGAGTTACGTAGTATACAACATACCATTGGAAAGCTCTCTGAGAGTTCTACGACGTGGGAAGCAAGCCTGCTCGGCTGCGTCTATTTTCGGAGCCCAAAATCAAACATTTTCATCAATTTCGGGACACTTTTCTTCTTTTTCACTGTTTTTTCGTCTCCGATCGTACGTCGTGAGGCGCGAAAAGGACGACAACCTAATCCATCACATTTCTATTACCGAATCCAACGACACCTTGGTCAAGACAACTTCACTTCACGTAGAGGCTGGGCCTGCAAACCTAGGGCATGGGACTTGTGACCAGGTATCCGTCGCTCCGGTACCCATTACTTTTGATCCGTAAGGAGTTACGCGGCGCACAACATACCGTTGGAAAGCACTCCGAGAGCTCTACAATGGGTGTAACAAGCCTACTTGGCAGCGCTTGTTTTCGGAGCCCAAAATTGAACGTTTTCATCAGTTTGTAGACACTTTTCTTCTTTTGCGCTGTTTTTTTGTCCCGGATCGTACGTCGTGAGCCGCGAAATGAACGACAACCTAATCCATCACATTTCTATTACCGAATCCCACGACAACTTTGGCAAGACTGTTAGAGATATGCCCTAATGCTACATATTTGGATGACATATATTTAAGCATTTTGATATTAACTTGTACATATGGCATCTATGTCTATATATGTGTGTTTTCATATTGTCATAATAAGCACATTCATATTCTCATTCTTTTATGTGTATGAATGAGTCCCTAGTATTTTCATTATAGGAATGTATTCTAAAAGCATTTAGAATATGTTGGCGTATTTCCTTAATATGATAAATACTTAAAGTATGCATAGGCCTTAGATTATTTGATCAGGACTTCGATAATATATTACGGACTATCACATGTGTTGTTACCTTTGATTAACATATGGATGTTAATGATAAAGGATGGTGAGCCACGTGCCATAACAATATAGGGATGCGATTAACAAACATGTGGGTGACTATTAGTTGAATAGATCACTGAATGTGACGTGAATAACAAATTACATGACTTCAGATTAATAATTTGTTATTCGTTGTGATTGTGCATATAATCCTTAGACTTGAGACATTACGGCTGTCATCTATATTGGGGTTTGATTCTAGCGTTTGGACAATGATTGTTTCGACAAACGAGATGAGATGCGTCCTCTCGCAGTTTTATTCGTTCGGTATAGTGATTGACATGTAGTAGTCAAGATAGGATCCATTAACCTCCAACGTTAGGCGATGTCCTATGCGATCTAAACTTGGTTGTTTAATGAGGAAATCCTTGGCCGAGGTATGAATGATGGAAAATGGGTTTTCCATGTGTCGTTTCTCATTACGCCAATTAGATTTATGCAAGGTATCGAGTTTATGAACTTAATCGAATCATGGTTTTTACTCGACGGGACAATTAAAGGAAGGATTGGATTGCATGATAATCGGTGACCATAAATAGATTCACTTGAATTAGATTTCATTGCTTTATAAACTATCTTGATACGTTAGTAGCTAGAACGTCACTCAAGAACTCTGACGGTGTTTTGAGAATGACGGGAGATATTCTCTAAGCAAATCGAATAGTTTGATGAACATTGAAAGTGTTCAATGTTTCTTCAGTGCTATATAGCGGTGAATCTAGAAAGTCACACACAATAGAGCACGACGAATGTTTTTCCTATTGAGCTTGATTTAGTTTTTCTTGAGTTGTTAAAGTGTTAACAATTGCAATTAGTTTTCTCTTGAATTGTTAAAGTGTTAACAATAGTATTTTGTTTCTCTTGAATTGTTAAGGAGTTAACAATGGTGTGATTGACCTTTAAAAGTTATTGTGGTCAATATGCAATTATTATTAAGTGTTGGGGCTAAATGTGAAAATATGAAAAAGTTGTTTTCATAATTTCAACTAATAGTGATTAGGTTGAATATTTAAATGTCTTAGTGAAAGAATACTACACAATATACATATGATGTATATATGTATATTATTACATTAGTAGAAGAATACTACCCAATATACATATGATGTATATATATGTATATTATTATATTAGTGGAAAAATACTACACAATATATGATATATATATGTGTGTATGTTTTTTCTTTCAACAAAAGCTAGACAATACAACCAAGATTTGAGAAAGTTGTCTTCTCTTTTGTTTAAAAGAGGGAACAACAATAAGGAAAGTAGGGAAAAGAAACAAAAGATGACAAGGCTTGTCTTTTGTTTTCATGTGAGCTAAGAGTAGTCTTCCTCTTTCTCTCTCCATGCTCCTACACGGAAAAAACACAAAAAAATGAGCTAAGCCTCCATGGCTGATTTCAGAAAAATAAAAACAAGAAAGAAAAGAAGAAAAATCTTCTTCAACTCTTAAAAGAGAAAAACACCATGGTTGAAAAATGAAGGTGAACTAGATGAACTTGTCTTCTCTTCTTCTTCATGAAAACGCAGCCAAGAACAAGGAAGAAGAAGGAAATGGTTTTGCTCTCTTCTTCATAAACAAGCTCATAAATCTTTCATGGTAGATCTAGCACAAAATAGCCATGAAGATGGAAAATCCATTCTTTGCTCGTGTGGACCGACTAGAGCTCTTATGGTTTCAAGAGGAGGTGTCTTCCATCAAGTGTGCGAAAATTCAGATCTATGGCTTTCATGAGTTGTCTACAAGAGGTATACTCTTCTACTATCTCTTGTCAATATATATACTTGCTATATATATGTTTTGCATATGTTAATCACATGATATCAAGATTAGAGTTTTATATGAACATTATGCTTTGAAATTCCAGAAAGTTTTGAACTTCATGTTATGCTTCCGCTCGATTCTTAGCTAGACGATGTTCATAGCTCTAAATATAAATGATTTTTCAAGTGGTATCAGAGCAAGGACTTGATGTTCATGTGATTACATATGTGTTTGCTTAAAGTTTCTAAAGTCTTGAGCACAAAAGAACAAGGAAAGAGTTTCAACATTTCTGAAAATGTTTCTGTCCACTGTTTTTACGTGACTGTTTTGGAATAGTAAATGTTGTTAGATTTGGCTGATTTTTCGATATGTTATGCTATAGAGATAGTATAACATTTCATCTTCTAATATGCATCTCCTAATTTCGTGGCTAAGGGTTTCAAAAAAATCAAAATCAGTAAGTTCACTGATTCTCGCGTAAAGCTGGACAGTTTGCGCAGTTGTGTTCTAAGAGGCATTACTCAGTCAATTTAACTCTGAATTGAGTTCTGTTTGATTCTAAAACTATCTACACTCGAAGAGCTACGTCTCTGTAAAATTTAAGAATTTTTGGAGAACTGTGGATAGGCTAAACTTATCAAAACAGTTGGTGGATAAGCAGCAGATTTATGATGGGGCATAAAATGAAAGCAAAGACTAAATGGGTTGATTTTGGTTAAGGCCAAAAGGGTTAAAAAACAGAGGGCTTTAGTCTGATAAGATTAGATGAGATTGTTTTTCTTAGTGAAGATTATAATGAGCCTTGGAACTCAAATTGGGCCATAAAATTAACAAAGGATTTGCATTGGGCCTTATTGAACAAGTATGGACTTAAAACTGGTTTTATCTAGTCTTTTGTGTTGTTTAACATGAGATGCTAAAATCTCAAGATATGAAACTTATTGCAAACATGCCTTTTATTTATTTAATGTATTGGATACATTAGTTTGTGTTAGCTTGCTTGTTTAGCTTTATTGTTTATGTATATGATGCATATCCTATGCTTTATGAGTTTTATCTTACATTGTGATGTTTGATGATAAATGGTGTATTTAATCATGAACTTGGTTAATGAATGGTTAATTAGTTGTAATTTCATTAGATGGCATTGTAACTAATTATACAATTCATTAGTATGTAATTGAGACATAAGTCTCGTTTTATTTTCTTGCAATTGAGAGAAATTTGTAGTGAGACATAATGTATGTAATTTCTACAAGAAGTTTGCAAGAATACCATTGGAGACTTTCAAGGAGTTGGAGGTGCTTTGGATCTTTGAAGAATTCAAGAAGACAAGACCAAAGAAGACATGTTGATGTGTTTGTTTAGGTTTTATTTTTGTCTTGATTTAATTCATAGTCCAAGTCCATGATCCACCATGATGTATGATTTTGTATGTTTGTTTATTTATTTGCCTATATGTGATGTATGCTTGTAAATGAACTAATGTGCAAAGTGAGACCTAATTAAATTCAAAATCTTCCTATGTGCAAACATATTAGATTGTAAAGCGGTAAAAGTGTTTATCGTTGCCCTCCACTATCCTAGGTTATATTTGCTCGATTGGGTATGTCTTGACTAACCCAAAGGTAGGAAGACATATTCCATAAAAGTATTATGTCTACCTAACAAGCATAGTGATGTTGTGTTGTTCCAATATCACGAGACCAATAACGCACTAAAGTTGAGGTCCGGGATTCAAATTGTCGCAACGCTGTGACGGTGGGTGTAATCTAACTAGATCACGTTTCCAATAATGCACCAAAGCTGAGGTTACGGTGATTTAGGGGCAAAATGGACATATCCTATATAGTGATATAGATAGTAATCGTTGCTAACTTTTTGTATGTATATTCCAATAATGCACCAAAGCTGAGGGGTATTCATATTAAAGAGAACTATGGTCACCTACCAATGAAACTTTAATTAGATTCACGATCTCATTTAGGAAGTGTGGGACTCGATAAAATTAGTGGGAGGTATCATTTAATTAAAGGACAAATTAAATGTTTTAACAAGTTTATATCAACTAGCGATCTTATTTTCTGCATACGTTTATGGCTACAATAATGAACCCGTTATTTTAATTAACTAGACATTATATCGCGCAACCGGACCAAATTTTTTATTAACGTTATCATCTAAGAATGGTTCTTAGAAACTTAATAAAATCTTAGAATTACATGCTCCGTTATTTTTCATCTTGATAATGTATCAAAACGAAAAGTTGTAGTACTTATGGATGATAAGGAAAACAAATTAAATATGCTAAGGATTTGTATTCTTTCATAGTTTGCATAAGGGTATGCAAGATGTAAAGAATATAATTTTAAACTAGCAAATGGTTTTGTGGTAAGCATATCTAATGCATAATATTAGATATAAATGGAATTCATTCTCATATTTGTATTTCCTCTTTGGTTAGTGGTAATGCAAAGAAGAAAGGCAAAAAGAGATGATTTCTATTAGCCAGTGGGAACATATCTAAGAAGAAAATTAAGGATTGTATAGGCATGTGTAAATGATGTTTTCACAGCCTTAAAAACCGGATATTAAAAGAGGTTTTAATCCAAAGTATCTTTATAGCTTGAATGTCAAGGTTGTAAAGTTATTATGAATTATAAATGTTCTTTGATTGTAATTGGTACTACTTTATGGATTCTAATGAAACAGTAATGAATGTGTTCGACGATAAAATCTTAATCTCAGTAGTGCGCTTTCGGAAGCGTGAAATATTTTCAGTGTTAGCAAATGAAACAAAGGTTGTTGCGTTAGCTAAAGACAATTTGTTTAGATGCCTTCTGGACATATTTTAAATTTTAAGGATTATACCTAAATGATATTATGAATAAAATGTATATTCCTAAAGCTTATAAAAGCACATTATGGTGTAATCTTTATTATTTTGATATGGACGAAAGAATGTATTGCAAACATATTGTCAACCGTTATAACCATCCACCAAATTTTAAGATTACTCAAATATTCCAAATTAATTGTAGTTTCTACATGATTAGGTTTTTCTAAATAATAAGATGATGATTAGGTTGGTTTGATCAACTTATACATCTTATTTATTGGAATGGTAACCAAGTCATCCTTTGTTTGATAAAGGATTAAAACTACTAGGCTATTTGGATTAGTACATACAGATGTATTTAGAGCTATTTGTGAATAGGCTCGTGTAGTAAAATGTATTAGTGCCTTATGATTAGATCGTGAAGGTAAAATACTTAAGTACTATTTTATTTGAGTATCTTAAAATTTTGATATAGTATCGAAATTAATAATGTTCGATGTACCACAATTAAATAGGGTTTTCTTAGTGAAGAAACCGTGCTTTGTTGGACATAGTAGAGTTGTTGATTAGTTTGACTAATCATTCTATTTATTTGTAGGTCATGGTTTCCTTAATTTAATATTATATTGAATAGTAAATTCCTACTATTGCTAGAACTTTATATTTGATATAAGTTGGAAAATAATCAAGGATTAAATGTGTTAATTTTGATTTGTCCTACTTTTATTGAAAAGTTTTATAGGGACTAGTGGAAGTTTTGGTTAAAGGTAATTTTATAGTATATCCTAATTTTGTAGGATATGATTTCTATTTAATGATCAATGTGTATTGATTTATTAGATAATAATCTTTCTTGAAGAAAATGTTTTGTTCAAGAAAGTATTACTTTCTAATAAAATGAAAACTGAGAAAGTATCATCAAAAGCTATAAAATCACCTAGACCAAAATAATGAATCTATTCAAAAAGGTCTGGAATGTGTCATCACGCAATATCTTTGCAAATCTAGTAGTGTATTTCATACTTAAAAGGAATATATGGATATCTTTTTGGGATGCACAAACGTTGTTTGCGTATTTGAGATAATTATCAATTAGTTGATCCTATGATTTACAAAGAAACAGTATATTTGATAACGACTCCAAGAAACTATATAATGCAAAGCATAATAATGAGACTCCATATACTTTAGCTTAATCTGGATATTGATCTTCGAGATAAAGGTTGAAGTTAATAGAAAAAATTAATGACCTTTTATAGCTATATTGGTTTCTAAAAGATATCATCAAAGGCAAAGTGTTAGCTATGATGAAGTCTTTTTACCAATTATTGTGTTTTAGTCTCGTTGTATTATGCTAGTCATTATAGCACATTGTATTACTATATTGATATTTCTGATCTATTGATATGAGTAATATGTGTATACTTGATAAATCCACTTGTGGATTTTTAAGTGAATTCATTGGAAATGTTTCCCCCATTCCAAATGATATAAAAGAGTTAGATTTCATTTAAAATGTAGATGACCCTTGTGATTGCAAAAGAATAGTGGGAGCGCATCCACTTTTCTATGATTGCAATAATGATGACTTCAATATCCTAGTTGATAATATATGTGTTGTGATATTAATTATAGTCTAGTCATATTAAATACTTTCCATTTAGAACTTGCCATTCATATCTTGTGAATTTGTAGCTATAATGATAGTACAAATAGATTACTCGGCATATTCCTGAGATTGTACATAAGAATATTTTTGAAGGTGTTCAAGAAACTCTAGTTGCGTAGCAAATTTGTACTCAAAGTTATAGTAACTTCATATTTGTTATACTATGTACAAGACTTGATATTGCGTAAACTGTAAATTGTTACGAGTAAATATCAGTCCAATCTAGGTTTCAGAATGGTTGATAGAATTGAAATATATTCTTAAGTACTTGGGAAGCACTAAAGATATATTTTAGTTTATGGATGAGGTAAATTTCGTAGTGACGGATTTACTATTTCAGATTCTTAATCTCAAACTTATAATAGAATGTCTATGTTAGGGTTCATGTTTATTTGTAGTAGGAGCTCAGTAAGTTAAAAAGGTTCTGAACAAACTGTAGATTCCATTACATAACTCATGTCTTTTGTGATATGTAATATTACGAAAGAAGTTGTTTGGATCGAGGAAATCATACGAGTTGGTTATGGTTCCCACCGTTAAGTTGTAATGCTTTTGTGTTATCTGCACAAGCTTATGGAACCCAGGTCTCACTGTATGTCCAAACATTTGGAAAAGTGTTTTCATCTTCATGCGTTGTATATGTAGCCAATTATCATATTGAGATATGTCTTTGCAAAAACAGTCACGTCTCTCGATGTAGCTGACCCACTAACCGTAGCTATGAATCTGTCACAGCTAGTTCCTCATTTTGAGAAGATGGATATTCGATACCATTGTATGTTGTGCTAATACTATGTAACATAGCATTAGTGCAAGTGGGAGATTGTTAGAGATATGCCCTAATGCTACATATTTGGATGACATATATTTAAGCATTTTGATATTAACTTGTACATATGGCATCTATGTCTATATATGTGTGTTTTCATATTGACATAATTAGCACATTCATATTCTCCTTCTTTTATGTGTATGAATGAGTCCCTAGTATTTTCATTATAGGAATGTATTTTAAAAGCGTTTAGAATATGTTTGCGTATTTCCTTAATATAATAAATACTTAAAGTATTCATAGACCTTAGATTATTTGATCGGGACTTCGATAATCTATTACGGACTATCACATGTGTTGTTACCTTTGATTAACATATGGATGTTAATGATAAAGGATGGTGAGCCACGTGTCATAACAATATAGGGATGCGATTAACAAACATGTGGGTGACTATTAGTTGAATAGATCACTGAATGTGATGTGAATAACAAATTACATGACTTCAGATTAATAATTTGTTATTCGTTGTGATTGTGCTTGTAATCCTTAGACTTGAGACATTACGACTGTCATCTATATTGGGGTTTGATTCTAGCGTTTGGACAATGATTGTTTCGACAAACGAGATGAGATGCGTCCTCTCGCAGTTTCATTCATTCGGTATAGTGATTGACAGGTAGTAGTCAAGATAGGATCCATTAACCTCCAGCGTGAGGCGATGTCCTATGCGATCTAAACTTGGTTGTTTAATGAGGAAATCCTTGGCTGAGGTATGAATGATGGAAAATGGGTTTTCCATGTGTCGTTTCTCATTACGCCAATTAGATCTATGCATGGTATCGAGTTTATGAACTTAATCGAATCATGGTTCTTGCTCGACGGGACAATTAATGGAAGGATTTGATTGCACGATAATTGGCGACCATAAATAGATTCACTTGAATAAGATTTCATTGCTTTATAAACTATCTTGATACGTTAGTAGCTAGAACGTCACTCAAGAACTCTGAAGGTGTTTTGAGAATGACGGGAGATATTCTCTAAGCAAATCGAATAGTTTGATGAACATTGAAAGTGTTCAATGTTTCTTCAGTGCTATATAGCGGTGAATCTAGAAAGTCACATACAATAGAGCACGACGAATGTTTTTCCTATTGAGCTTGATTTAGTTTTTCTTGAGTTGTTAAAGTGTTAACAATTGCAATTAGTTTTCTCTTGAATTGTTAAAGTGTTAACAATAGTATTTTGTTTCTCTTGAATTGTTAAGGAGTTAACAATGGTGTGATTGACCTTTAAAAGTTATTGTGGTCAATATGCAATTATTATTAAGTGTTGGGGCTAAATGTGAAAATATGAAAAAGTTGTTTTCATAATTTCAACTAATAGTGATTAGGTTGAATATTTAAATGTCTTAGTGAAAGAATACTACACAATATACATATGATGTATATATGTATATTATTACATTAGTAGAAGAATACTACCCAATATACATATGATGTATATATATGTATATTATTACATTAGTGGAAAAATACTACACAATATATGATATATATATGTGTGTATGTTTTTTATTTCAACAAAAGCTAGACAATACAACCAAGATTTGAGAAAGTTGTCTTCTCTTTTGTTTAAAAGAGGGAACAACAATGAGGAAAGTAGGGAAAAGAAACAAAAGATGACAAGGCTTGTCTTTTGTTTTCATGTGAGCTAAAAGTAGTCTTCCACTTTCTTTCTCCATGCTCCTACACGGAAAAAACACAAAAAAATGAGCTAAGCCTCCATGGCTGATTTCAGAACAATAAAAACAAGAAAGAGAAGAAGAAAAATCTTCTTCAACTCTTAAAAGAGAAAAACACCATGGATGAAAAATAAAGGTGAACTAGATGAACTTGTCTTCTCTTCTTCTTCATGAAAACGCAGCCAAGAACAAGGAAGAAGAAGGAAATGGTTTTGCTGTCTTCTTCACAAACAAGCTCATAAATCTTTCATGGTAGATCTAGCACAAAATAGCCATGAAGATGGAAAAGCCATTCTTTGCTCGTGTGGACCGACTAGAGCTCTTGTGGTTTCAAGAGGAGGTGTCTTCCATCAAGTGTGCGAAAATTCAGATCTATGGCTTTCATGAGTTGTCTACAAGAGGTATACTCTTCTACTATCTCTTGTCAATATATATACTTGCTATATATATGTTTTGCATATGTTAATCATATGATATCAAGATTAGAGTTTTATATGAACATTATGCTTTGAAATTCCAGAAAGTTTTGAACTTCATGTTATGCTTCTGCTAAATTCTTAGCTAGATGATTATCATAGCTCTAAATATAAATGATCTTCCAAAGACAACTTCACTTCACGTTGTGGCTGGGCCCGCAAACTGAGGACGTGGGGCTTGTGACTAGGTATCCGTTGCTCCGGTGCCCATACCTTTTGATCCGTAAAGAGTTACGTGGCGCACAGCACACCGTTGGAAAGCTCTCCGAGAGCTCTACGACAGGGGTAGCAAGCCTACAATGCGGTGCCTATTTTCGGAGCCCAAAATCGAACGTTTTCATCAGTTTCGGGACACACTTCTTGTTTTGTGCTATTTTTTCGTCCCGGATTGTACGTCATAAGTCGCGAAAAGGATGATAACCTAATCCATCACATTTCTATTACCGAATCCCACGGCACCTTGGGCAAGACAACTTCACTTCACGTAGAGGCTGGGCCCGCAAACCGAGGGCAAGGGACTTGTGACCAGGTATCCGTCGCTCCGGTGCTCATAACTTTTGATCCGTAAAGAGTTACGTGGCGCACAGCATACCGTTGGAAAGCTCTCCGTGAGCTCTACGATAGGGGCAGCAAGCCTGCTATGCTGCACCTATTTTCGGAGCCCAAAATCGAACACTTTCATTAGTTTTGGGATACTTTTTTTCTTTTGCGCTGTTTTTCCGTCGCGGATTGTACGTCGTGAGCCGCGAAAAGGATGACAACCTAATCCATCACATTTCTATTACCGAATCCCACTGCACCTTGGGAAGGACAACTTCACTTCACGTAGAGGCTGGGCCCGCATATCGAGGGCATGGAACTTATGACCAGGTATCCGTCGCTCCGGTGCCCATAACTTTTGATCGGTAATGAGTTACGCGGCGCACAACATACCGTTGAAAAGCTCTCCGAGAGCTCTACGACGGGGGCACCAAGCCTGCTCAGCTGTGCCTATTTTCAAAACCCAAAATCGAATGTTTTTATCAGTTTTGGGACACTTTTCTTCTTTTACGCTGTTTTTTCATCCCCGATCGTACTTCGTGAGCCGCGAAAAAGACAACCTAATCTATCACATTTCTATTACCGAATCCCTTGGCACCTTGGGCAAGACAACTTCACTTCACGTAGAGGCTGGGCCCGCAAACAGTGGGAGTTGGGCTTGTGACCAGGTATCCGTCGCTCCGGTGCCCTTAACTTTTGATCTGTAAAAAGTTACACGGCGCACAGCATATCGTTGGAAAGCTCTCCGAGAGCTCTACGATAAAGGCAGCAAGCTTGCTCAGCTGTACTAGTTTTCAGTGCCCAAAATCGAACGTTTTCATCCATTTTGGGACACTTTTCTTCTTTTATGATATTTTTCTGTCCCGGATCGTACGTCGTGAGCTGCGAAAAGGACGACAACGTAATCCATCACATTTCTATTACCGAATCCCACAGTACATTGGGCAAGACAACTTCACTTCACGTAGAGGCTGGGCCGACAAACCGAGGGCGTGGGGCTTGTGACCAGGTCTCCGTAGCTCCAGTGCCCATAACTTTTGATTTGTAAGGAGTTACGCAGCGCACAGCATACCCTTGGAAAGCTCTCTGAGAGCTCTACGATGGGGGCAATGAGCCTGCTCGGCTACGCCTATTTTCGAAACCCAAAATCAAATGTTTTCATCAGTTTCGGGACACTTTTCTACTTTTTCGCTATTTTTCCGTCTCGGATCGTATGTCGTGAGGCGCGAAAAGGACGACAACCTAATCCATAACATTTTTATTACCAAATCCCATGGCACCTTGGTCAAGACAACTATACATTACGTAGAGGCTGGGCCCGCAAACCGAGGGCGTGGGACTTGTGACCAGGTATCCGTCACTTCGGTGCCAATAACTTTTGATCCGTAAGAAGTTACGCAGCGCACAACATACTGTTGGAAAGCACTCCGAGAGCTCTATGATAGGTGCAACAAGCCTACTCGGCTGCGCCTATTTTTGGTGCCCAAAATTGAATGTTTTCATCAGTTTTGGGACACTTGTCTTCTTTTGCACTGTTTTTTGGTCCCGGATCGTACGTCGTGAGCCGCGAAAAGGACGACAACCTAATCTATCACATTTCTATTACCGAATCCCATGACAAATTTGGCAAGACAACTTCACTTTACGTTGAGGCTGGCCGCGCAAACCGAGGACGCGTGGCTTGTGTCCAGGTATTCGTTGCTTCGGCGGCCATAACTTTTGATCCGTAAGGAGGTACGCGGAGCACAGCATACCGTTGGAAAGCTCTCCGAGAGCTCTACGATGAGGGAAGCAAGCCTACTACGCTGTGCCTATTCTCGGAGCCCAAAATCGAACGTTTTCATCACTTTCGTGACACTTTTCTTCTTTTGCGCTGTTTTTTTGTCTCGGATCTTACGTCATGAGCCGCGAAAAGGATGACAACCTAATCCATAACATTTCTATTACCGAATCCCACGGCACCTTGGGCAAGACAACTTCACTTCACGAAGAGGTGGGCCCGCAAATCGAGGGCATGGGGCTTGTGACCAGGTATCCGTCGCTCCGGTGCCCATAACTTTTGATCCGTAAGGAGTTACGCGGCGCACAACATACCGTTGAAAAGCTCTCCGAGAGCTCTATGATGGGGTCACGAAACCTGCTCGGTTGCGCCTATTTTCAAAGCCCAAAATCGAACATTTTCTTCTATTTCGGGACACTTTTTTTCTTTTAAGCTATTTTTCTGTCCCAAATCTTACGTTGTGTGCCGCAAAAAGGACGGCAACCTAATCCATCACATTTCTAATACCGAATCCCATGGCACCTTGGGCAAGACAACTTCGATTCACGTAGAGGCTAGAATCGCAAATAGAGGGCGTGGGGCTTGTGACCAAGTATCCATCGCTCCGGTGCCCTTAACTTTTGATTCGTAAGGAGTTATGCGATGCACAACATACCGTCAGAAAGCTCTCTAAGAGCTCCACGACAGGGGCTGCAATCCTGCTTGGCTGCGCCAGTTTTCAGTGCAAAAAATTGAATGTTTTCATTAGTTTCGGGACACTTTACTTCTTTTCCGCTGTTTTTCTGTCACTAATCGTACGTCGTGAGCCGCGAAAAGGACGACAACCTAATCCATCACATTTCTATTACCGAATCCCAAGGCACCTTGGGCAAGACAACTTCACTTCACGTAGAGGCTGGGCCAGCAAATCGAGGGTGTGGGGCTTGTGACCAGGTATCCGTAGCTCCGATGCCCATAACTTTTGATCCGTAAGGAGTTACGCGGCGCACAATGTACCATTAAAAAGCTCTCTGAGAGCTCTACGACGGGGGCACCAAGTGTGCTCGGCTGCGCTTGTTTGCAAATCCCAAAATCGAATGTTTTCATCAGTTTCGTGACACTTTTCTTCTTTTACGCTGTTTTTCCGTCCCGGATCGTACGTCGTAAGCTGCAAAAAGGACGACAACCAAATCCATCACATTTCTATTACCGAATCCCACGGTACATTGGGCAAGACAACTTCACTTCACGTAGAGGCTGGGCCCGCAAACCGAGGGTGTGGGGCTTGTGACCAGGTATCCGTCGCTCCGGTGCCCTTAGCTTTTTATCCATAAAGAGTTACGCGGTGCACAACATACCATTGGAAAGCTCTCTAAGAGCTCTACAATGGGGGCAGCAAGTCTGCTCGGCTGCGCCTATTTTTGGAGACCAAAATCGAACATTTTCATTAGTTTTGGGACACTTTTCTTATTTTGTGCTGTTTCTCCGTCCCGGATCTTACGTCGTGAGCCGCGAAAAGGACGACAATCTAATCTATCACATTTCTATTACCGAATCCCACGGCACCTTGGGCAAGACGACATCACTTCACGTAGAGGCTGGACCCGCAAATCGAGGGCGTGGGACTTGTGACCAGTTATCCGTCGCTCCGGTGACCATAACTTTTGATCTGCAAAGAGTTATGCAGCGCACAACATACCGTTGAAAAGTTCTCTGAGAGCTCTACGACGAGGGCACCAAGCCTGTTCAGCTGTGCCTGTTTTCAAAGCCAAAAATTGAACATTTTCATCTATTTCGGGACACTTTTCTTCTTTTACGTTATTTTTCCATCCTGGATCGTACGTCGTGAGCCGCAAAAATGAGGACAACCTAATCCATCACATTTCTATTACCGAATCCCATGGCACCTTGGGAAAGGCAACATCACTTCACGTAGAGCCTGGCCCGCAAACAGATGGCGTGGGACTTGTGACTTGGTATCCGTCGCTCCGATGCCCTTAACTTTTGATCTGTAAGGAGTTACGCGGCGTACAGCATAACGCTGGAAAGCTCCTGGAGAGCTCTACGACGGGGGAACAAGCATGATCGGCTGCGCCTATTTTCGGAGCCCAAAATCGAACGTTTTCATCAATTTCAGGATACTTTTCTTCTTTTCCGCTGTTTTTTCGTCCCGAATCGTATGTCGTGAGCCGCGAAAAGGACAACAACCTAATCCATCACATTTCTATTACCGAATCCCACTGCACATTCGGCAAGACAACATCACTTCACGTAGAGGCTGGGCCCGCAAATCGAGGGCGTGGGACTTGTGACCAGGTATCCGTCGCTCCGGTGCCCATAACTTTTGATCCGTAAAGAGTTACGCGGCGCACAGCATACCGTTGGAAAGCTCTCTGGGAGCTCTACGATGGGTGCAACAAGCCTGCTATGCTGCACCTATTTTCGGAGCCCAAAATCGAACACTTTTATCAGTTTTGGGATACTTTTTTTCTTTTGCGCTGTTTTTCCTTCCCGGATCGTAAGTCGTGAGCCGCGAAAAGGATGACAACCTAATCCATCACATTTCTATTACCGAATCCCATGGCATCTTGGGCAAGACAACTTCACTTCACGTAGAGGCTAGGCCCGCATATCGAGGGCGTGGGACTTGTGACCAGGTATCCGTCGCTCCGGTGCCCATAACTTTTGATCGGTAAGGAGTTACGCAGCGCACAACATACCGTTGAAAAGCTCTCCGAGAGCTCTAAGATGGGGGCACTAAGCCTGTTTAGCTGTGCCTGTTTTCAAAACCCAAAATCGAATGTTTTTATCAGTTTTGGGACACTTTTCTTCTTTTACGCTATTTTTTCTTCCTAGCTCGTACTTTGTGAGCCGCGAAAAAGACAACCTAATCTATCACATTTCTATTACCGAATCCCACGGCACGTTGGGCAAGGCAACTTCACTTCACATAGAGGCTGGGCCCGCAAACAGAGGGCGTAAGGCTTGTGACCAGGTATTCGTCGCTCCGGTGCCCTTAACTTTTGATTCGTAAAGAGTTACGCGGCGTACAGCATACCGTTGGAAAGCTCCGAGAGCTATATGATGAGGGCAGCAAGCCTGCTCGGCTGCGCTTGTTTTCAGTTCCCAAAATCAAACATTTTCATCAGTTTTAGGACACTTTTCTTCTTTTGCGATATTTTTCTATCTCGGATCGTACGTCGTGAGCTACGAAAAGGACGACAACCTAATCCATCACATTTTTATTACCGAATCCCACGGCACCTTGGGCAAGGCAACTTCACTTCACGTAGAGGCTGGGCCAGCAAACAGAGGGCGTAGGGCTTGTGACCAGGTATCTATCGTTGCGGTACCCTTAACTTTTGATCCGTAAGGAGTTACGCGGCGCACAACATACCGTTGGAAAGCTCTCTAAGAGCTCTACGACGGGGGAACAAGCCTGCACGGCTGCGCCAATTTTAGGAACCTAATCCATAACATTTTTATTACCGAATCGCACGGTACCTTGATCAAGATAGCTACACATCACGTAGAGGCTGGGCCCGCAAACCGAGGGCGTGGGACTTGTGACCAGGTATCCGTCACTCCGGTGCCCATAACTTTTGATCCGTAAGGAGTTACGCGGCGCACAACATACCGTTGGAAAGCACTCCGAGAGCTCTACGATAGGTGCAACAAGCCTACTCGATTGCGCCTATTTTCGGAGTCCAAAATTGAACGTTTTCATAAGTTTTGGGACACTTTTATTGTTTTGTGCTATTTTTTGATCCCGGATCGTACGTCGTGAGCCGCGAAAAGGACGACAACCTAATCCATCACATTTCTATTACCGAATCCCACGACAACTTTGGCAAGACAACTTCACTTCACGTTGAGGCTGGCCCCGCAAACCGAGGACGTGGGGCTTGTGACCAGGTATTCGTTGCTCCGGCGCCCATAACTTTTGATCCGTAAGGAGGTACGCGGCGCACAGCATACCGTTGGAAAGCTCTCCGAGAGCTCTACGACGGGGGCAGCAAGCCTACTACGCTGTGCCTATTTTTGAAGCCCAAAATCAAACGTTTTCATTACTTTCGGGACACTCTTCTTCTTTTGCGCTGTTTTTTCATCTCGGATCTTACGTCATGAGCCGCGAAAAGGATGACAACCTAATCCATCACATTTCTATTACCGAATCCCACGGTACCTTGGGCAATACAACTTTACTTCACGTAGAGGCTGGGCCCGCAAACCGAGGGCGTGGGGCTTGTGACTAGGTATCCGTCACTCCGGTGCCCTTAACTTTTGATCCTTAAAGAGTTACGCGGCGCACAGCATACCATTGGAAAGCTCTCCGAGAGCTCTATGACGGGGGTAGCAAACCTATTCAACTGTACCTATTTTTGGAGCCCAAAATCGAACGTTTTCACCAGTTTTGGGACACTTTTCTTCTTTTGTGCTGTTTTTCCGTCCCAGATCGTACGTCGTGTGCCGCGAAAAGCACGACAACCTAATCCATCACATTTCTATTACCGAATCCCAAGGCACCTTGGGCAAGACAACTTCACTTCACGTAGAGGCTGGGCCCGCAAATGAAGGGCGTGGGGCTTGCGACCAGGTATCCGTAGCTCCCGTGCCCATAACTTTTGATTCGTAAGGAGTTACGCGGGGCACAGCATACCGTTTGAAAGCTCTCCGACAGCTCTACGATGGGGGCAGCAAGCATACTCGACTGTGCCTATTTTTGGAGCCCAAAATTGAACGTTTTCATCAGTTTCGGGACACTTTTCTTCTTTTGCGCTTTTTTTTGGTCTCGGATCGTACGTCGTGAGTTGCGAAAAGGACGACTACCTTATCCATCACATTTCTATTACCGAATCCCACTGTAACTTTGGCAAGACAACTTCACTTCACGTAGAGGCTGGGCCCGCAAACCGAGGGCGTGGGGCTTTTGACCAGGTTACCGTCGCTCCGGTGCCCATAACTTTTGATCCGTCAGGAGTTACGCGGTGCACAGCATACCGTTGGAAAGCTTTCTGAGAGCTCTAGGACGGGTGCAACAAGCCTACTCGGCTGCGCCTATTTTCAAATCCCAAAATCGAATGTTTTCGTCAGTTTTGGGACACTTTTCTTCTTTTGCGCTGTTATTTTGTCCCGGATCGAACGTCATGAGCCGCGAAAAGGACGACAACCTAATCCATCATATTTCTATTACCAAATCCCATGGCACCTTTGTCACGCCCCAACCCGACCTATAGAGGCTAGACTAGGGTGTGAGCTAAACGTTCAGGACATGTCACATACTTAACCATTGATGAAGATTTAACACTTAACGTTTTGGCCTAAACTCCAAAATCTTCTGGAAAACCGGCAGCATAACGGCTGTAATTGGGCTCTTTGGTTTGACCTAATTCTCTAAACGCCTCAATTATTCTAATCATTAATCCAATTCCATTAAGGACTCCTATTTGACACCAACCGATTTGCCTACTGGTTTATCTTGAAAGTCTCGTTTGGTCAATAAGCCTAACATGATAACTATGTCCCGTTTATTTGTCAATTTCCTATCATGCAAGTACCTATTATCCTTTAGGTTGCAAATGAGCACCTAAGTGAAATTAGATAGAATTAACTTAGTTGATTGTTCATCTAGTGGTTTGAATGCCTATGATAACTACTAATTAAGAAAACGAAAGCAAACAACCAAATAAAAGTTCATCCGGTTATAGATAGTACAATCCCAGAATTAGACCCAAATTACAACGGGGTCATTTACATCAATAAAATGAATAGTTTGCAATCAAACACAACATCCTTATAGCAACCACTTTCAGGCAAGGCACAAAAGCACGTAGGGACAGGCAATCACTCCAAGGAATCATCGTTAAGCACGTTGTCCTCGGGTATCTGTACCTGTTCTTGATCTTCTTCACCTGAGATGATAAAAGAGGGTGAGTCCTTATGAACTCAGCGAGGGGGAACGAGAAATAGGTTTTGAAACTCATTTTTCGGTTCAACTTATGAAAATCCTTTTGCAAGCATGAATGTAACAATAATATAAGTACAGGAACAGAAATACCAGTCTTTCCTCCCCGAGGTTCTCTAGGAACCAAGCGAGAGTACTTATACACACAGTAAAAGGATACGGTGAGCTTTTGCTCTCAGATCAGTTCCAGAATCAGTTGTTGCGGCCGACTTCAAATCATCCCCCAAACACGCCAGGTGGGTGTACTCCGGATGTACCCCGAAATCCTACGACCCAACTCTTCGAGGAAGTCTAGCCCCCAAGCGAGAGAGGGAATGGGACCATGGTAGTCACGGGTGCACCGGCAAGCCCGATGCCGCCCGGTGTGCATGATCGCTACCATGCCAACAGCAAAGGTTGCAACCTTGTATGCAATGCACATTCATGACAGGTAATATATCAGAGTAGAAGTACAACAAAGTAGATTGTCTCCGGACAGTGATAAGATTGCACAATGACAGTTAACAAGGAGGGCACGATAAGACAGGTAACAAGCAGGGCACGATAAGACAGGTAACAAGCAGGGCACGATAAGACAGGTAACAAGCAGGGCACGATAAGAGAGGTAACAAGCAGGGCACGATAAGACAGGTAACAAGCAGGGCACGATAAGACAGGTAATTTCACTTGAAAGGCATATAGAGTTATATGAAAATTAAACGGGCAGCCATGTAACACATGTAAAACAGGCCATATAACTCATTACGAAGCCCACGTGATCAAGTGATAAGATTATTCAACATGCAATGACATCAATCATGGGTTCGGGTGCAAGAAAAGCTTATTTGTCAACATGCAATGGTCAAAATCACATTTGAAGTTATAAGACATTAACGGGCAGCCCACTAAGCATATAATTCCCATACAATATCCAATTGATCAATACTTAGCAAAACTACCTAGTCATTAGGGTTTCCATTTCATGTATATTCGTGCAATTTGGGCCTCAACCCAACTCAAGGTCAATCTCAAACCATGCATCATTTAATTCAACATCCTCAAACATTCAAAACAGTCCACACAACATCCCGTAGCTACAATCCCAAGCATCTAATTCAACAAGAGGAGTCACAACAATATTTCCAAGCACAACATTAAGTGAAACCCTTACTGCAATAGGCTGTCTTCTCACAATCAATCGAATAAGCAAACAATCTCCAAATTCAGTGAATAAGATGTCAAATTAAATCTTAAGAAGTTAACTAAAATCAGAAACAAACCTTGCATCAATTGGAGTTCGGGATCATTAGATATAGCCGAAACAGTGGAATAGCACAAAACTGTCCAGATTTGCACACTTTTTCAGAAATTGACGTTTTTGAGGTCCTTAGGGTCAGTTTTAGCCTTGGTCCATTTCTGACAAAATTGTCTAGAACTGAAAACTCTAGCAGCACACTAAATTTCATGCATTTTGGACAACATTTACTAAGTAAAATATGGTTCGTTCCACAAGGTCAGTGCATCTGCCAAAACCTGCTTCATTTTTCCAGATTTCCAGATTTGGTCACATTTTAAATATTTGCCATTTTTAGGACCTTAGAGTCAAAATTAGCTTCGGCCTATTTCTGGGAAAAAATGTTCAAAACTGTCCAAACTAGTCACCTACCAATTTTCATGCATTTTCAACATCATTTGCCTAGCTAAACTTACCTCGAACAGACTGGTCAGAGAGCTGTCAACAATTTCGACTTCACCTAGCATCATTTTCAAGCCAAGATCTTGCCATGCATGGTTGTTTAAGCTTATGAACGACCATATAGCTCAAGTACAGAAGCAAATACACACATTTATTAGCATGCATGTGGATTTTTGAAGAGTTTTCAAAAGGTTTTAGCCCTCACCTTTGCAATCAACCCAAAAAATGCTCAAAACCTTGTTGAAGCTCAAATCTCTTCTTCTTCTTGCTTATCCGAGATTCCAACTAGATTTTCTCTATTTTTCCTAGCTTAGTGATCAATCTCTTAGCACATGCATGAGGTTAGAACAAGAAGAAAAGAAATGGAAGCTTAAAAACTCACCAAGGCCGAAACTGGTGACTCAAAATGCTTGCATGTGTGTTTCTTGCATCCTAGCTTGCTTGGGTGAGTTTCTTTGCTTGTGGTTTGTGTTGATGCACCATAGGATGATGAAGATGAGATAAGAGGTGGAGAGAACTCAGCCAAAACCGAAATGGAGAGAGAGAGTGAGAGGGAGAGAGAGAAAATGTGAGGAAAGTGAGAGAAATGAGAGAAAAATGAGGCTTTTGCAAAAGTTGATGCATATGTTGGCCTTCGGCATGCAAAATTCAGATTTGTGTCATCTTTTGAATTGTTTTAACATGTGTGTAAGAGAATGTTGGGTATTTAGGGATTTTAGGTAGAATAGAATATAGGATATGTTTAGAGGTTTGTGAGATTTTGTCTTGTAGTGAGTTTAAAATATAATATTTAGGTGTTAGTGGATTTTGTAGAGATTTGAATTAGGATTATAATAATACTTAGTGGTGTTTGTAGGATTATTTTATAGTCTAGTGCTTTGTGTAGGATTCTTTATTGATCAGCATGCAGGCACGCTTTCCTAAGTCTAGGGCACGCACTACGAGACACACACAGAAATCAATACAAGGCACGAATCACGAGGTAGACATGAACTACGAGGTAAGACACGGACTTCAAGACTAATGCACCCAATCCTAGGTGAATGCACGTAAACCAATGCAAGGCACGTAATTCAATGTAATCCACGCAAATCGAGGTACGACTCTTAAATCTAGGTTAAGGTACGCAGTTCAAGGTTAGGGCACACGAAACGAGGTAACGCACGTACATCGAGGTCAGGGCACGTATTTCTAGGTACCGCACGTGAGTCAGGGATTAGGGCACACTATTTTAGGTCAAGGCACGTATGACGAGGTATGCATGAAAACCAAGACAGGACACGTAATCCAAGGTCGATCATATAATTAGGGGTCTATGGCACGCAAATCAAGGTAACACACGTTATTCGGGGTCGGGCCTCACAACCTTGGGCAAGAGATTTTCACTTCACGAAGAGGCTGGGCCCGCAAATCGAGGGCGTGGGGCTTGTGACCAGGAATCCGTCGCTCCGGTGCCCATAACTTTTGATCCGTAAGGAGTTACGCGACGCACAGCATACCGTTGAAAAGCTCTCCGAGAGCTCTATGACGGGGTCACCAAGCCTGCTCAGCTGCACCTGTTTTCAAAGCCCAAAATCGGACGTTTTCATCAGTTTCAGGACACTTTTCTTCTTTTACGCTATTTTTTCGTCCCAGATCGTACGTTATGAGCTGCGAAAAGGACGGCAACCTAATCCATCACATTTCTAATACCGAATCCCATGGCACCTTGGGCAAGACAACTTCGATTCACGTAGAGGCTGGGCCCGCAAATAGAGGGCGTGGGGCTTGTGACCAAGTATCCGTCGCTCCGGTGCCCTTAACTTTTGATCTGTAAGGAGTTACGCGGTGCACAGCATACCGTTGGAAAGCTCTCTAAGAGCTCCACGACGGGGCCAACAATCCTGCTTGGCTGAGCCAGTTTTCGGCGTCCAAAATCGAATGTTTTCATCAGTTTCAGGACACTTTTCTTCTTTTCTGCTGTTTTTTCATCACTGATCGTACGTCGTGAGCCGCGAAAAGGACGACAACCTAATCCATCACATTTCTATTACCGAATCCCACGGCACCTTGGGCAAGACAACTTCACTTCATGTAGAGGCTGGGCCCGTAAACCGAGGGCGTGAGGCTTGTGACCAGGTATCCGTCGCTCCGGTGCCCATAACTTTTGATCCGTAAGGAGTTACGAGGTGCATAGCATACCGTTGGAAAGCTCTCCGTGAGCTCTACGACGGGGGCACCAAGCCTGCTCAGCTGCGCCTATTTTCTGAGCCCAAAATTGAACATTTTCATGAGTTTCGGGATACTTTTCTTATTTTTCGTTGTTTTTCCATCCCGGATCGTACGTCGTGAGCCGCGAAAAGGAAGACAACGTAATCTATCATATTTCTATTACCTAATCCCATGGTACCTTGAGTAAGAAAACTTCACTTCACGTAGAGGCTGCGCCCGCAAACCGAGGTCGTGGGCCTTGTAACCAGGTATCCGTCGCTCCGGTGCCCATAACTTTTGATCCATAAGGAGTTAAGCGGCGCCCAGCATACCATTGGAAAGCTCTTTGAGAGCTCTACGATGGGGTAACTTAGCATTCTCTGCTGCGCTAGTTTTCGGAGTCGAAAATCAAATATTTTCATAAGTTTTGGGATACTTTTCTTCCTTTGCGCTGTTTTTTCGTCCTTGATCGTACGTCGTGAGCCGTGAAAAAAGACGACACCCTAATCCATCACATTTCTATTACCAAATCCCACGACACCTTGGGAAAGACAACTTCGCTTCACGTAGAGGCTGGGCCCGCAAACCGAGGGCGTGGGGCTTGTGACCATGTATCCATCGCTCCGGTGCCCATAACTTTTGATCCGTAAGGAGTAATGCGGCGCACAACATACCGTTGGAAAGCTATCCGAGAGCTCTACGACGAGGGCACCAAGCCTGCTAGGTTGCGCTTGTTTCAAAGCCAAAAATTGAACATTTTCATAAGTTTCGAGACACTTTTCTTCTTTTACGCTATTTTTTCGTCCCGGATCGTACGACGTGAGTTGCGAAAAGGACGATAACCTAATCCATCACATTTCTATTACCGAATCCCACAGCACCTTGGGCAAGACAACTTTACTTCACGTAGAGGCTGGGCCCGTAAACCGAGGGCAAGGGACTTGTGACCAGGTATCTATCGCTCCGGTGCTCATAACTTTTGATCCGTAAGGAGTTACGCGGCGCACAACATACCGTTGGAAAGCACTTCGAGAGCTCTACGAAGGGAGCAACAAGCCTGATCAGCTGCTCCTATTTTTGGAGCTCAAAATTGAACGTTTTCATTAGTTTCGCGACACTTTTCTTCGTTTACGCTGTTTTTTCGTTCCGGATCGTACGTCGTGAGCCGCGAAAAGGACGACAACCTAATCCATCACATTTCTATTACCGAATCCCACTGAAAGTTTGGCAAGACAACTTCACTTCACGTAGAGGCTGGCCCCGCAAACCGAGGGCGTGCGGCTTGTGACTAGGTATCCGTTGCTCCGGTGCCCATAACTTTTGATCCGTAAGGAGTAACGTGGCGCACAGTACACTGTTGGAAAGCTCACTTAGAGCTCTACGACGGGGGCCTATTTTCGGAGCCCAAAATTGAACGTTTTTATCAGTTTCGGGAAACTTTTATTCTTTTGCGCTATTTTTTTGTACCGGATCGTACGTCGTGAACCGCGAAAAGGACGACAACCTAATCCATCAAATTTCTGTTACCGAATCCCACGGCACCTTGGGCAAGACAACTTCACTTCATGTAGAGGCTGGGCCCGAAAACTGAGGGCATGGGGCTTGTGACCAGGTATCCGTCGCTCCGGTGCCCATGACTTTTGATTCGTAAGGAGTTATGCGGCGCACAGCATACCGTTGGAAAGCTGCATGATGGGGGCAGCCAGCCTAGTCAGTTGTGCCTATTTTGGGAATCCAAAATCAATCGTTTTTATCAGTTTCGGAACACTTTTCCTCTTTTGTACTGTTTTTTTGTCCCAGATCGTATGTCGTGAGCCGCGAAAAGGACGACAACCTAATCCATCATAGTTCTATTACCCAATCCCATGACAAATTTGGCAAGACAACTTCACTTCACGTAGTGGCTGGGACCGCAAACCGAGGGCGTGGGGCTTGTGACGTGGTATCCGTTGCTCAAGTGCCTATGACTTTTGATCCGTAAGGAGTTACGCGGCGCACAACATACCATTGGAAAGCTCTCCGAGAGCTCTACGACAAGGGCAGCAAGTCTTCTCGCCTGTGACTGTTTTCGGAGCCCAAAATCGAACATTTTTTTCAGTTTCGTGACACTTTTCTTCTTTTGTGCTATTTTTCCAACCCGGATCGTACGTCGTGAGCCGCGAAAAGGACGACAACCTAATCCATCACATTTCTGTTACCTAATCCCACGGTACCTTGGGCAAGACAACTTCACTTCATGTAGAGGTTGGGCACACAAACCGAGGGCGTGGGGCTTGTGACCATATATTCGCCGCTCTGCTGCACCTATTTTTGGGGCCCAAAATTGAACGTTTTCATCAGTTCGGGTCACTTTTCTTCTTTTACGCTGTTTTTTCATCTCGGATCGTACGTCGTGAGCCGCGAAAAAGACGACAACCTTATCTATCACATTTCTATTACCGAATCCCACTACAACTTTGGCAAGACAACTTCATTTCACGTAGAGGTTGGGCCCGCAAACCAAGGGCATGGGGCTTGTGACCAGGTATCCGTCGCTCCGGTGCCCATAACTTTTGATACGTCAGGAGTTATGCGGTGAACAGCATACCGTTGGAAGGCTCTCCGAGAGCTCAACGACGGGGGAAGCACTCCTACTCGGCTGCACCTATTTTTGGGGCCCAAAATTGAACGTTTTCATCAGTTCGGGTCACTTTTCTTCTTTTACGCTGTTTTTTCATCTCGGATCGTACGTCGTGAGCCGCGAAAAGGACGACAACCTTATCTATCACATTTCTATTACCGAATCCTACTACAACTTTGGCAAGACAACTTCATTTCACGTAGAGGCTGGGCCCGCAAACCGAGGGCATGGGGCTTATGACCAGGTATCCGTCGCTCCGGTGCCCATAACTTTTGATACGTCAGGAGTTACGCTGTGCACAGCATACCGTTGGAAAGCTCTCCGAGAGCTCTACGACGGGGGCAGCGAGCCTACTCGACTGCGCCTGTTTTCACAGCCCAAAATCGAATGTTTTCATCAATTTCGGGACACTTTTCTTCTTTTACGCTATTTTTCCGTCCCGGATCGAACGTCATGAGCCGCGAAATGGACGACAACCTAATCCATCACATTTCTATTACCGAATCCCACGACAACTTTGGCCAGACAACTTCTGTCACTTCCCAACCTGACCTATGGAGGTTAGACTAGGGTGTGATTTAATCATTCACGTTGTTTTGCGATTATAACTGGTTAACGAAGGTTAAGCTTATCTGTTAGACTAGAACTCCAAAAGTTTTTCGAAAAATCGGCAGCATAACAACTGTAGTTAGGACCTTTTAGTTTGACCTAATTTCTGAACGCCTCAATTATTCCAATCATTAATCCAGTTCCATTAAGGACTCATATTTTGTCATCAATCGATAAGCCTACTAGTCTATCTTGAAAGTCTTGTTTGGTTAATAAGCCTAGCATGATAACTATGACCCGTTTATTTATCAAATTCCTATCATGCAAGTACCTATTATCATTTAGTTTACAAATAAGAACCTAAGTGAAATTAGATAGAATTGACTTAGTTGATTTTTCACCTAGTGGTTTAATTGCCTACGATAGCTACTATTCAAGATAATGAAAGCAAATGACCAAATAAGAAGTTCGTCTGGTTATAGATAGTACAATCCAAAACTAGATCCAAATTACAACAGGGTCATTTACATCAACAAAATAAGTAGTCTTCAGAGAAAACACAACATTCATAGAACAGCCACTGACAAGCAAGGCACATAAAGCACGTAATCACTCCAAGGAATCATCAATAGGCACATTCTTCTCGGGTACCTGTTCCAAATCTTCTTCACCTATAATGATAAAAGAGGGTGAGTCCTTATGAACTCAGCGAGGGGGAACGAGAAATAACATTTTGAAATCTCTTTTTCGGTTAGTGTTATGAAAACCCCTTTTTGAGAACATGTCACATATTACAATTAATAAGTATGCAAAATATAAGAATCAAATTGAACAATAGATACAATTACCAATCATTTCAAGGATACGGTGAGCTTTCGCTCTCGAGATCAATCGGTGAGCATTTGCTCTCAATATCATTTTCGATAACAATTGTTGCGGCCGGCTTCAATCATCCACTTATCGCTCCCAATTAGGTATACTCCGGATGTACCCCAAAAACCTACGACCCAACTCTTCGAGGGTGGAATGCCAAGCGAGAGAGAGAATTGGACCATGGTAGTCACGAGAGCACCGGCAAGCCCTATGCCGCCCAGCGTTCGTGAAACACTACCATGCCACGATGAGAGGTTGCAACCTTGTATGCAATGTACATTTATGCCATTTAACATTTAACATCAGGAGGTCAACAAAGTAGGTTGCCTCCGAGCAAGTATAAGATCACATTTTGACATATTGGCATATAATGCATTGTAAGAACATGTAATTGTTTCATATATCAATTCAAAAGCAATTAAACTCTCACGGGCAGCTAAGTAACCATGCTCAAATAAACCATAGCATGGCTTTTAACAATTCACATTAGGAGGTCAATAAAGTAGGTTGCCTCCGAGCAATTATAAGATCGCATATCGATAAGTAAACTTACAAGGCATGCTTTGACATGTACATTCACTTTGTAAAACACTTAGGAGCATGTGAACATTTAACGGACAGCCAAGTAACACCATATAAAACAAGTCATATAGCTCATTTTAGTTCACATAATAAGTGTTGAGATCATATGAGCATGCAACGACACTTATACAAGACCGAGTGCAAGAATAGTTCATGTATCAACATGCAATCATCAGGAATCATGTTTAGAGCTATATGGACAATTCCGGGCAGCCTATTAACCTCCTTCAATATCATTTATAATTCACACAAGAATGGTTTATGACTCGGGAATCCACGGGGCCATTAGGGTTTACTAGGCCGTGCTCGGGGTTAGTTTCATTTGCTAAGCACCACAAGTAATACTTAAACCACATCAAGCCTATATAACATTTATTGGGCAGCCTACTAATCACACAATTAAACACATTAATCATATGATCATCACTTAGCGAGATTTCATAGTTAATAGGGTTTCAATTCATGCTTACACGTGCGATTAAGCCACAAGTTGTCACATAATTAAACCCAAGCCATGCATCGATTACTTAAGCATCCTCAATCATCCAAAACAGTCCACACAACATCTAAGTACCACAATTTCAAGCATTCAATACCACAAGAGAAGTTACAACATGTTTCAAAGCATATCACTAAACAAAACCTCACTGCATTGGTATGTTTTCCCACATTCATTTAGACAAGAAAAAAATCTCCAATTTCGGTGAACAAAATTTCAAATTAAAGATTAATGAGTGATTTAAATTCAGAAACAAACCTCACCTCATTTGGAGTTCGGACTCAAGAGTTATAGCCAAAACCGTGAGACTACGCAAAACTGTCCAGATTCGTACACATTTCAATACTTGCCATTTTTGAGAGTCTTAGTGTCAGATTTAGCCTTAGTCTATTTCTGACAAAACTGTCCAGAACTGAAACATCTAGCGAAATACCAATTTTCATGCATTTTCACCAACATTTACTAAGTCAACAATGCTTCATTCTACAGGGCCAGTAATCTGCCAGAAACCTATTTCATATTTCCAGATTTTCCAGATTTAGACACCTTTCGATATTTTGCCATTTTGGAAGCCTTAGAGTCAAAATTGGCCTTGGCCTTTCTACGAAAAATGCTCAGAACTGAAAAACTAGTGACCTACCAATTTTCACATATTTTTGACATCATTTGCTAGGATAAAACGGTTTCGTTCCACAAGGTCAGAAATCTGCCAACAGAAACGTTTTTACCTATCTTCAAGTTCTAGCCAAACGTCCAGCCATGCATGGATATATAAGCTCATGTACACACATATACAATAACTACAGAGGTAAATATAGCCATATGGAAGCATGCATGTGGTTTTTGAAAGCTTTTAAAAGAGTTTAACCCTCACCTTAGCAAGTTAATAGATGAAGATGCACAATGTTCTTGAAGATGTACCAATGGAGCTTCTTTCTTGCTTCTTGCTTGCTTGGGCTGCTATAGCCGAGCTTGGGAGAGATCTTGAGAGCATGCTTGAGGTCTTGGAAGGTCAAGAGGCAGCCATGGTCAAAATGGAGAGAGAATGAGAGCTTGAGAGGGTTTTTGAGAGGAAAAATGAAGTTTTAGTGTGTGTGTGTGTGTGCTCGGTTTTGCAGAATTTTTGTGTGTCAAATGCCTTCTAAAGTTGCTGAATATTGTGCCTAGGAAATGTAGTGTGTAAGGAATAAGTGCATGAGCATGTTGGAGGCTTAGGAGTTAGCAAAAAGGGCATAGAACTTAGGAAAAGTTATGACATGGTGTAAGAGAATGTTGGGTAGAATAGAATATTTTATAGTTAGTGGATTTGTAGAGAATTTGAATTAGGAATATAATATTGGTTAGTGGATTGTGTAGGATTATTTTAGTGTTTTGTACTTTGTGCAAGAATCTTTATTGATTAGCGTACAGACACGCATTCCTAGGTCTAGGGCACGCACTACGAGGTAAGGCACGTACTTTAAGGAAAATGCACAGATTTCTATGTAAATGCACGCAATTCTGGGTAAGTGCACGCAAACCAATGCAAGGTACGTAATTCAATGCAATGCACATAAATCAAGGTATGGCGCTTAAACCTAGGTTAGGGCACGCAGTTCAAGGTTATGGCATATGAAATGAGGAAATGCACACAAATTGAGGTCTCACACGTAATTCAAGGTTAGGGCACGTATATCTAGGTATGCACGTACATCGAGAATTAAGGCAAATAATTCTAGGTCAAGGCACGTATGACGAAGTATGCACAAAAACCAAGACAGGGCACGTAATCCAAGATCAGTCATATAATACTAGGTCTAAGGCACATAAATCGAGGTTAGACACGTTATTCGAGGTCGGGCCTCACAACTTCACTTCACGTAGAGGCTGGGCCCGCAAACTGAGGGTGTGGGGCTTGTGACTAAGTATCTGTTGCTCCGGTGCCCATAACTTTTGATTCGTAAGGCGTTACACGGCATATACCATACCGTTGGAAAGCTCTCCGAGAGCTCTACGACGGGGGCAACAAGACTACTCGGTTGCGCCTACTTTTGGAGCCCAAAATCTAACGTTTTCATCAGTTTCAGGACACTTTTCTTTTGCGCTGTTTTTTCATCTTGGATCGTACGTCGTGAGCCGCGAAAAGGACGACAACCTAATTCATCACATTTCTATTACCGAATCCCACGGCACATTGGGCAAGACAACTTCACTTCACGTAGAGGCTGTGCCCGCAAACCGAGGGCGTGGGAGGTATCTGTCGCTCCGATGCCCTTAACTTTTGATCCGTAAAGAGTTACGTGGCGCAGAGCATATCGTTGGAAAGCTCTCCGAGAGCTCTACGATGGGGGAAGCAAACCTGCTGGGCTGCACCTATTTTTGGAGCCCAAAATCGAACGTTTACATCAGTTTCGATATACTTTTCTTCTTTTGCACTGTTTTTCCGTCCCGGATCGAACGCCGTGAGCCGCGAAAAGGACGACAACCTAATCCATCACATTTCTATTACCGAATCCCACGGCACCTTGGGCAAGACAACTTCACTTCACGAAGAGGCTGGGCCCACAAATCGAGGGCGTGGGGCTTGGGACCAGGTATCCGTCACTCCAGTGCCCATATCTTTTGATCCGTAAGGAGTTACGCGGCGCACAGCATACCGTTGAGAAGCTCTCCGAGAGCTCTACGACGGGGGCACCAAGCTTGCTCGGCTGCACCTATTTTCAAAGCCCAAAATCAAATGTTTTCATCAGTTTTGGGGCACTTTTCTTCTTTTACGATGTTTTTTCGTCCCGGATCGTACGTCGTGAGCCGCAAAAATGACGACAACCTAATCCATCACATTTCTATTACCGAATCCCATGGCACCTTGGGCAAGATAACTTCACTTCACATAGAGGCTTGGCCCGCAAACAGAGGGCGTGGGGCTTGTGACCAGGTATCCGTCGCTCCGGTGCCCTTAACTTTTGATCTGTAAGGAGTTACACGGCGCACAACATACCGTTGGAAAGCTCTCTGAGAGCTCTACAATGGGGGCAACAAGCCTGCTTAGCTGCGCCTATTTTTTGATCGAAAAATTGAACGTTTTCATCCGTTTCAGGACACTTTTCTTCTTTTGCGCTATTTTTTGGTCCCGGATCGAACGCCGTTGTGAAACCCCGCACGAGGCCCCATATGCATTTTATAACATTTCATATATTTTTGCATCATTTAATGTGCATTTATATAAATTAACGTGCATTTACCTTAGTTAACGTGCATCTATCTTGTTTAACGTGTAAATGAGTGCAATAGCATGCATTCGAGAATCTTAGAGGTTGTGGATGATAATTAAATTTTACTAAATTAAATTAACTAACCAAAATAATTAAAATCAGAACTACATGATAATACTATACATTCACAGCATTGAAAATGCATTTATATCATTTAACGTATATTTGCATCGTTTTACGTGCATTTACAGTGTAGCATTTGTGTGAATTAGATATTGTATGAATTAAATAAATTACACTACACCACACTAGCTAACTAATTAGTTGAAACAAAACTAGAATGACAACTTGAAATAATTAATTAGTTAGAGGGCAATTTGGGTATTGGGCTTATGAGATATTTGCTACCTACTCAAAACACACACACCCATCAGACACTACACACACACACACACACAGAGCAGAAACACACACAACACACGATCAAAAGAAAGGAGAGAAGAAAGAAGAGAGAAAAGAGAAAGAAGAAGAAGAAAAGAAAGAGGAAGAAATAGAGAGAAGGGGGAAGAGAAGAAGCTTGCTCAAGCCATTTTCACCATTTTCAAGCTTCATCTTTGCATCATCACCACCAAGCTTGCATTCAAACATTTATTGAGGTGAGGGTTGTTTTCTTAAAAGTTTTCAAAGCTATATTGAGCATGAATGTGATGATATATGTGTAGTAATCTTACTATAAATTGTATACAAGAGCTTGAATGATGAGTTGAGGATATTGTGTTGTAGATCTAGGGTTTTGAATTTGATTTTGGGTATTTGTTGATTATTGATGTTGGGTAGTTTTGGTTGAATTGGAACTCTTGTATGATGCCTAATAGCCATTTTGAACTTGTTTGAGTGTTGGGATGAGGATGGGAGGTTGTTTGGGTGATTTTGGTTGAAAATGTGCATTTCCCGTCCAGCTACCCGGGCGTTACAGCCCCTATCCGGTCGCCCGGATAGAGGCCTCAACGCCCGGCAGAAAACTCCGATCCGGGCGTTACTGGCTTCTTCCGGGCGCCCGGATTAGGGCCTCAGCGCCCGGATGTTTGACAGCTCTGTGCAGTAATTTTGCGAAAGCCATATCTCATTTGTTTTAACTCCGAATTGAGTTCCGTTTCATTCTAGAGTTATCTACATTCGATAAGCTTTGATTCTAGACAAAAATTAGAGCAATTGGATTTTATGAAGGTAGGTAAATTTATCTCCTAAGTTGGGCTAATGCGGGAGGATTGAGGTTGTTTGATTTCTTGATATACCTTTGTGGCATTGGTACCAATTTGTTTCATGGTTATAAAAGGAGGTTAATTGTGACATGATTGAGGTATATAATTGTATGTGTTGTGTGGTATAGGAGATTATGTTTGATCATGAACATGATTCCCTTTGCCTCGAACTTGTACACTTTAAATGTGCATACGAAAGTCGAACTTGTGAGTCTTAAGTTCACTTTGTACTTTTCAATCTAAACTCTTACATGGCAATAATGTGAATGCTACATATATATGAATTGTATCAGTTGAGGCACCCTTGAGCCGTAGTGATTCGGGGTGTACAGAGCGGACAATACCTCGGTAGTAGTTGCACCCTTGAGCCTCTGAGATTTCGGCGTGGCTACAAACTGTATAGGTACGATTTGGTTTCAACCTCTTGTTTGTTAAGGGATGGGATCAAAGGTGCACACGGCAGTGATAGTGGTAGACACCTTTTGAGGTGCACACGGCTGTGATAGTGGCAGACACCTCCCTACCCTAATGGTTCCTATATGAATATGGTAAAGGAATAAGCGGCTATATGGAGCAAAGTGCACACGGCAGTGATAGTGGGAGACACCTTTTGGTGCACACGGCTGTGATAGTGGGAGACACCTCTTGAATCCGTATTAGCCACATTCCTTATCTTGTATCTGTCTCTTTATCACGTTTAGGATATAAGCTTTGATATGTGTTTTCCTACTCTCGCTTGGTCCCTCGAGGTCCTCGGAGAGTAGAGTTGGATACTGTTAACATGTTATACTGGTTATCTTAATTCATGCTATACCAAATGTCCATATTGAATATGTACATGATCAGGTATTGATACTTGTGAGTTATACGTATTTATGCATGTCAAAGTTTTCGAAATGATAAAACCTTTGTGAAAACCTTTCCTTGTTTTCCTCCTCACTGAGCTATATGCGAGGATCTAGCTCACCCCTCTTTTATGACAATTACAGGTAAGACTGATTGAGTGGCTTTACAAGTTGAAGAAAAGGATTGCATATGTGAAAGACTTCTTGATTGGTGTTGTATAAGTACATGAGATACTTGATGTACATTGAAGAATCTAGATCCTGAATGTATGTATTGGTGATAAGCATTATGTAAATTGATGGGTTATGATTGTAATCTTAATTGTCAGTGATGAAGTTTGTATAATGTTAATATTGGATAATATAACTTTAAGTTGGCGATTATTCTCCTGAGACCCAATGTTGGAGGAAGTCTTTTGGGAACTTCTTGTGGAATGTTATAACTGTTCAGGGTCCTACTATCAAATCTTGCAGGTTCTAAGCATTGACAAGTCATGTTTCGGCCTTAACCTAGAGATGGGTCGAGGTCGGGGCGTGACAGTCGTGAGCCGCGAAAAGGACGACAACCTAATCGATCACATTTCTTTTATCGAATCCTATGGCTACTTTGGCAAGACAACTTCACTTCACGTAGAGGCTGGGCCCGCAAACCGAGGGTATGGGGCTTGTGACCAGGTATCCGTTGCTCCGGTGCCCATAACTTTTGATCTGTAAGGAGTTACGTGACGCACAACATACCCTTGGAAAGCTCTTAGAGTGCTCTATGATGGGGGCAGCAAGCCTGCTAGGCTGCGCCTATTTTTGGAGCCCAAAATTGAATGTTTTCATCAGTTTTGGGATACTTTTCTTCTTTTGCGCTGTTTTCCCGTCGCGGATCGTACGTCGTGAGCCGCGAGAAGGACAACAACCTAATCCATCACATTTCAATTACCGAATCCCACAGCACCTTGGGCAAAACAACTTCACTTCACGTAGAGGCAGGGCCAGCAAATCGAGGGCGTAGGGCTTGTGACCAGGTATCCGTTGTTCCGGTGCCAATAACTTTTGATTCGTCAGGAGTTACGCGACACACAGCATACCGTTGAGAAGCCCTCCGAGAGCTCTAGGATAGGGGCACCAAGCCTGCTCGGCTGCGCCTGTTTTCGAAGCCCAAAATTGAACATTTTCATAAGTTTTGGGACACTTTTCTTCTTTTGTGCTGTTTTTTCGTCCCGGATCGTACATTGTGAGCCGCGAAAAGGACTACAACCTAATCCATCACATTTCTATTACCGAATCCCACGGCACCTTGGGCAAGACAACTTCACTTCCCGTAGAGGCAGGGCCCGTAAATCGAGGGCGTGGGGCTTGTGACCAGGTATCCGTCGCTCCAGTGCCCATAACTTTTGATCCGTCCGGAGTTACGCGGCACACAGCATACCGTTGAGAAGCCCTCCGAGAGCTCTACGATGGGGGAACCAAGCCTGCTCGGCTGCGCCTGTTTTCAAAGCCCCAAATTGAACGTTTTCATTAGTTTTGGGACACTTTTCTTCTTTTACGTTGTTTTTCCGTCCCGGATCGTACGTCGTGAGCCGCGAAAAGTACGACAACCTAATCGGTCACATTTCTATTACCGAATCCCACAGCACCTTGGGCAAGACAACTTCGATTCACGTAGAGGCTGGGCCCGCAAACATAGGGCGTGGGGCTTGTGACCAGATATCCATCGCTCCGGTGTCCTTAACTTTTGATTTGTAAGGATTTACACGACGCACAGCATACCGTTGGAAAGCTCTCCGTGAGCTCTACGACGGGGGCACCAATCTGGCTTAGCTATGCCGGTTTTCAAAGCCCAAAATCGAAAATTTTCATAAGTTTTGGGACACTTTTCTTTTTTACGCTTTTTTTCTGTCCCGGATCGTACGTCGTGAGCCGTGAAAAGGACGACAACCTAATCCATCACATTTCTATTACCGAATCCCACGGTACCTTGGGCAAGACAACTTCACTTCAAGTAGCGGTTGGGCCCACAAACCGAGGGCATGGGGCTTGTGACCAGGTATCCGTCGCTCCGACGCTCATAACTTTTGATCCGTAAGGAGTTACGCGGTGTACAGCATACCGTTGCAAATATCTCTGAGAGCTCTACGACGGTGGCGGCAAGCGTGCTCAGCACCGCCTATTTTCAGATCCCAAAATCGAACGTTTTCATCAATTTTGGGACACTTTTCTTCTTTTTCACTGTTTTTTCATCCCGGATCGTACATCATGAGCCGCGAAAAGGACGACAAACTAATCCATCACATTTCTATTACCGAATCCCACAGCACCTTGGGCAAGACAACTTCACTTCACGTAGAGGCTGGGCTCGCAAACCGAGGGCGTGGGGCTTCTGACAAGGTATCTGTCGCTCTGGTGCCCATAACTTTTGATCCGTAAGGAGTTATGTGGCGCACAACATACTGTTGGAAAGCTCTCCGAGAGCTCTACGACTGGGGCAGCAAGCCTACTTGGCTGCACCTATTTTTGGAGCCCAAAATTGAACATTTTCATAAGTTTTGGGACACTTTTCTTCTGTTACGCTGTTTTTTAATCCCAGATCGTACGTCGTGAGCCACGAAAAGGAAGAAAACCTAATCCATCAAATTTCTATTACCGAATCCCACGGCAACTTTGGCAAGACAACTTTACTTCACGTAGAGGTTGGGCCCGCAAACCGAGGGCGTGGGGCTTGTAACCAAGTATCCGTTGCTCCGGTGCCCATAACTTTTAATTCGTAAGGAGTTACGCGGCGCACAGGATACCCTTGGTAAGCTCTCCGAGAGCTCTACGACGGGGTCAAAAAGTCTTCTCAGCTGCGCCTATTTTCGGAGTCCAAAATCAAACATTTTCATTAGTTTCGGTACACTTTTCTTCTTTTGCGCTATTTTTCCGTCTCGAATCGTACGTCGTGAGCTGCGAAAAGGACGTCAAACTAATCCATCACATTTCTATTATCGAATCCCACAGCACCTTGGGCAAGACAACTTCACTTCACGTAGAGGCTGGGCCCGCAAACCGAGGGCGTGGGGCTTGTGACCAAGTATCCGTCACTCCATTACCCTTAACTTTTGATCCGTACAGAGTTACGCAATGCACAGCATACCGTTGAAAAGCTCTCTGAGAGCTCTACAATGGGAGAAGCAAGCCTGCTCGGCTGTGCCTATTTTTGGAGCCCAAAATTGAACGTTTTCATCCGTTTTGGGACACTTTTCTTCTTTTGCGTAGTTTTTCCATCCCGAATCGTACGTCGTGAGTCGCGAAAAGGACGACAACCCAATCCATCACATTTCTATTACCGAATCCCATGGCACATTTGGCAAGACAACTTCACTTCACGTAGAGGCTGGGCCGGCAAATCGAGGGCGTGGGGCTTGTGACCATGTATCCGTCGCTCCGGTGCCCATAACTTTTGATCCGTAAAGAGTTACGCGGCGCACAGCATACCCTTGGAAAGCTCTCCGAGAGCTCTACGGCGAAGGCAGCAAGCTTGCTCGACTGCGCCTATTTTTGGAGCCCAAAATCGAACGTTTTCATCAGTTTTGGGACACTTTTCTTCTTTTCCGCTGTTTTTCCATCCCGGATCGTACGTCGTGAGCCGCAAAAAGGACGACAACCTAATCCATCACATTTCTATTACCGAATCCCACGGCACCTTGGGCAAGACATTTTCACTTCACGAAGAGGCTGGGCCTGCAAATCGATGGAGTGGGACTTATGACCAGGTATCCGTCGCACCGTTGCCCATAACTTTTGATCCGTAAGGAGTTACGAGGCACACAGCATACCGTTGAAAACCTCTCCGAGAGCTCTACGATAGGGGAACCAAGCCTGCTTGGCTACGCTTGTTTTCAAAGCCCAAAATCGAACGTTTTCATCAGTTTCGAGACACTTTTCTTCTTTTCCACTGTTTTTCCACTGTTTTTCTGTCCTAGATTTCACGTTGTGAGCCGCGAAAAGGACGACAACCTAATCCATCATATTTTTATTACCGAATCCCATGGCACCTTGGGCAAGAAAACTTCGATTCACGTAGAGGCTGGGCACGCAAACAGAGGGCGTGGGGCTTATGACCAGGTATCCGTCGCTCTGGTGCCCTTAACTTTTGATCCGTAAGGAGTTACGCAGCGCACAGCATACCGTTGGAAAGCTCTCTGAGAGCTCCACGACGGGGGCAACAATCTTGCTAGGCTGCGCCAGTTTTCGGAGCCCAAAATCGAACATTTTCATCAGTTTCGCGACACTTTTCTTCTTTTCTGCTATTTTTCCATCCCGGATCGTACGTCGTAAGCCGCGAAAAGGACGACAACCTAATCCATCACATTTCTATTACCAAATCCCACAGTACCTTGGGCCAGACAACCTCACTTCATGTAGAGGCTGGGCCTATAAACCGAGGGCGTGGGGCTTGTGACCAGGTATCTGTCGCTCCGGTGCCCATAACTTTTGATCCGTAAGGAGTTACGAGGCGCATAGCATACCGTTGAAAAGCTCTTCGTGAGCTCTACGACGGGGGCACAAAGCCTGCTCGGCTGCGCCTATTTTCGGAGCCAAAAATTGAATGTTTTCATCAGTTTTGGGATACTTTTCTTCTTTTCCGCTGTTTTTCCATCCCGGATCGTACGTCGTGAGCCGCGAAAAGGACGACAACCTAATCCATCACATTTCCATTACCGAATCCCATAGTACCTTGGGCAAGACAACTTCACTTCACGTAGCGGCTGGGCCCGCAAACCGAGGGCGTAGGGCTTGTGACCAAGTATCTGTCGTTCCGGTGCCCCTAACTTTTGATCCTTAAGGAGTTACGCGGCGCACAGCATACCATTGCAAAGCTCTTTGAGAGCTCTACGATGGGGGAACTTAGCACGCTCGGCTGCGCCAGTTTTCGGAGCCGAAAATCAAACATTTTTGTAAGTTTTGGGACATTTTTCTTCCTTTGCGCTGTTTTTTCGTCCTTGATCGTACGTCATGAGCCGTGAAAAGGACGACAACCTAATCCATCACATTTCTATTACCAAATCCCACGGCACCTTGGGCAAGAAAACTTCACTTCACATAGAGGCTGGGGCCGCAAACCAAGGGCGTGGGGCTTGTGACCATGTATCCGTCTCTCCGGTGCCTATAACTTTTGATCTGCAAGGAGTTACGCGGCGCACATCATACCGTTGGAAAGCTCTCCGAAAGCTCTACGATGGAGGCAACAAGCCTGCTAGGCTGCGCCTGTTTTCAAAGCCAAAAATTGAACGTTTCCATTAGTTCTAGGACACTTTTCTTCTTTTACGCTGTTTTTTCGTCTCGGATCGTACGTCGAGAGCCGCGAAAAGGACGACAACCTAATCCATTACATTTCTATTACCGAATCCCACAGCACCTTGGGCAAGACAACTTCACTTCACGTAGATGCTGGGCCCGTAAATCGAGGGCGTGGGGTTTGTGACCAGGTATCCGTCGCTCCGGTGCTTATAACTTTTGATCCGCATAGAGTTACGCGGCGCACAACATACCGTTGGAAAGCACTCCGAGAGCTCTACGATGGGAGGAGCAAGCCTGCTCGGCTGCGCCTATTTTCGGAGCCCAAAATTGAACGTTTTCATGAGTTTCGGGATATTTTCTTCTTTTACGCTGTTCTTTTATCCCGGATCGTATGTCGTGAGCCGCGAAAAGGACAATAACCTAATCGATCACATTTCTATTACCAAATCCCACGAAAACTTTGGCAAGACAACTTCACTTCACGTAGAGGCTGGGCCCGCAAACCGAGGGCGTGCGGCTTATGACCAGGTATTCGTTGCTCCTATGCCCATAACTTTTGATCGGTAAGGAGTTACGCGGCGCACAGTATATTGTCGGAAAGCTCTCCGAGAGCTCTACGACGGGGGCAGCGAGCCTACTTGGCTGCGTGTAACGACCCTAACCCGACCTTTCTCAAGACTAGATCAAAGTCTGCGTTTATCGTCATTGCGAGTTCATAACTTTCTATTAAAAGGAACAGTAAATAAAGAATTACTTAATAACAAGCCTTTATATAATAATTTAAATACAAAAGGGTGTTACAACATCTGAGATCTGATAACTACCCGGCTATGTCATGCCCTAACCCGGCCTATAAAGGTTAGACTAGGGTGTGAACTAAACATTTAAGCCATGTCTCGTACTTAGTCATTCATAAAAGTTTAACACTTAACGTTTAGCCTAACTCCATAATTTTTCAAAAAACCGGCAGCATAACGGCTGTAATTGGGCTCTTTAGTTTGGCCTAGTTCTCTAAACGCCTCAAATTTCATTTCCAACTAAGATTACTATTTACCGTCAATTGAAACGCCTACTAGTTATCTCGATGTCTCGTTTGATTAATAACCTAGCATGATACCATGTCTCGTTTGTTTGTTAACCCTCGTTACAAAAGTACCTGTTGACCTTAGCTTAACAATGGGTACCTGCTTAAGATTGGGTAGGTTCATTTTTCTTAGTCCTTACCGGATACTTCATAATCCTATGATAGATACTAGCCAGTAACGATAGCAAAATGACCACAGTAATGTCTGTCTAGTTATTATCAGTACAAGCCAAAATTAGACCCCAAATTACAACCGGGGTCTTTTACATTACAAACATCAAGCAACATGAAAAGAAACAGTCTTCAAGCAGCATAGTGTTCACAATGGCCATAATCAAGCAAAACACATAGGACAGGCAATCATTCCAAGGAATCATCGTTAGGCACGTCGTCCTCGGGTACCTATTCTTGATCTTCTTCACCTGAGATGATAAAAGAGGGTGAGTCCTTATGAACTCAACGAGGGGGAACGAGAAATAGGTTTTGAAACTCATTTTCCGGTTCAACTTATGAAAACCCTTTTTTTTTTTTTGCAAGCATGAATATATCACAAATAAGTACACAACAATAATATAAAAGTAAAGGAACACAATTACCCATCTTTCCTCCCCGAGGTCCTCTAGGAACCAAGCGAGAGTACTTATACACATAGTGAAAAGGATACGGTGAGCTTTTGCTCTCAGTTCATTTCCAGTATCAGTTGTTGCGGCCGACTTCAAATCATCCCCTTATCACGCCAAATGGGTGTACTCCAGATGTACCCCGAAATCCTACGACCCAACTCTCCGAGGAAGTCTAGCCCCCAAGCGAGAGAGGGAATTGGACAATGGTAGTCACGGTTGCACCGGCAAGCCCGATGCCGCCCGGTGTGCGTGAACGCTACCACGCCAGAATGAAAGGTTGCAACCTTGTATGCAATGCACATTTATGACATTTAATATATCACATTAGGAGGACAACAAAGTAGGTTGCCTCCGAGCAGTCATAAGATTGCACATTGACAAGTAAACAAGCGAGGCACGATAAGACAAGTAATTTCACTTGAAAGGCACATGGAGTTATATGAACATTAAACGGGCAGCCATGTAAATCAAGTCATATAACTCATTTCAAAGTTCACGTAATCAAATAACAAGATTATTCAACATGCAACGACATCTACGTGGGACCGGGTGCAAGAAAGGCCTACTTATCAACATGTAATCATCAAGATTGCATTTAGGGCTACAATGGCAACTACGGGCAGCCTACTAAACATATAATTAAACACGATATTCATAGGATCAACACTTAGTGAATTTACCTAGTCACTAGGGTTTCCATTTGGTGCTTACCCGTGCGATTAAGCACCAAGTCAGCTCAAAATCAATCTCAAACCATGCATCGATTAATTCAAACACCCTCAAGTATTCAAAACAGTCTACACGACATCCCAATGCCACAATCCCAAGCATTTAATACAACAAGAGAAGCTACAATAATGTTTCTAAGAATATCACTAAGTGAAACCCTCACTGCAATGGGCTGTTTTCTCACAATCATTAGGACAAGCAAAAAATCTCCAAATCCAGTGAATAAGATGTCAAATTAAATCTTAAGAAGTGAACCAAATTCAGAAACAAACCTCGCATCATTTGGAGTTCGGGTTCAATAGTTATAGCCAAAACAGTGGGACTGCACAAAACTGTCCAGATTTGCACACATTTCTATACTTGTCGTTTTTGAGGTCCTTAGGGTCAGATTTAGCCTTAGTCCATTTCTGACAAAAATGTCCAGAACTGACAAATATAGTAGCACACCACATTTCATGCATTTTGGATATCATTTACGAAGTCAAATCTGGTTCGTTCTACAAGGTCAGTGCATCTGCTAAAACCTGCTTCATTTTTCCAGACTTTCCAGATTTGGACACATTTTAATGATTTGCCATTTTGAGGACCTTAAAGTCAAAATTAGCTTTAGCCTATTTCTTCAAAAAATGTTCAGAGCTGGAAAAAATAGTTACCTACCAATTTTCATGCATTTTCAACATCATTTACCTAGCCAAAATCACCTTGCACCAACAAGACAGAAAGCTGTCACATGCACGATTTCATCTATCATCACATTCTAGCCCAAAATCTTGCCATGCATGGTTGTAAAAGCTTATGAACACACATATATCTCAAGTACAGAAGCAAAGATAGACATTTAAGAGCATGCATGTGGTTTTTTGAAAGATTTTCAAGAAGTTTTAGCCCTCACCTTAGCAAAACAACAAGAAGATGCACAAGACTCTTGGTGAAGCACAAAGTTGATCTTCTTCCTTGCTTAGCCGAGACACCACTCGATTTTCTCTATTTTTCCTAGCTTAGTGACCAAGTTCTTAGTAGATGCATGTGGTTAGAACAAGAAGAAAAGAAATGGAAGCTAGCAAACTCACCTAAGCCGAAATGGATGTTCAATAAGCTTGCATGCGTGTTTCTTGCAACCTAGCTTGCTTTGTCAAGCTCCCTAGCTTCTTGCTTGCCTTGATGAATCATGGAGTGATGAAGATAAGCTATGGAGTATAGGAACTCAGCCAAAGCCGAGAGAAAGAGAGAAGAATGAGAGGGAGAGAGAGAAATGTGAGGAAATGAGAGAAATGAAAGAAAAAATGAAAGCCTTGCAAATGAT
Organism: Ehretia macrophylla; assembly: GCA_037974665.1. Taxonomy (NCBI): domain Eukaryota; kingdom Viridiplantae; phylum Streptophyta; class Magnoliopsida; order Boraginales; family Ehretiaceae; genus Ehretia; species Ehretia macrophylla. The sequence continues at coordinate 55,752,867 of CM075764.1, forward strand.
GAAGCATGTGTCGGCCTTGGGCATAGAAATTTCAGATTTGTGTCTTCAAGAAGCATGGTTTTTGAATTTCCTAGCATGGGCAAGGAGCTCATGTCGAGATTGGGAGCTTTGAGGAGGTCTTTGAGCTAATTTTTTATGCATTTGTGTCATAGAATTGTCATAGAATGTTTGGGGAATAATTTGAATTATGCAAAGCAATCACAAAGCACACAAGGTGGTCGGCCAAGACATGAAAAATCTGAATCTTTGTCATCTTTTGAACTTTATTTAATTGTGTGTTTGAAAGTGCAAAAGAATAAGGAATAAAGAATAAGGAATGTCTAGCTTTTTGTGAGATTTTGTCTTCTAGTGGGTTGAATTAGTGATTTAATATTAGTTAGTGGGATTTGTAGGATTAATTAATGACCTAGTACTTCGTGTAAGATGCTTTCTTGATTAACGTGAAGGCACGCTTTCCTAAGTCTAGGGCACGCGCTACGAGGTAGGGCACGCACTACGAGACAAATGCACGTTTCCCAAGTAAATGCACGCAGCCCTAAATGAATGCACGTAATTCAATGCAAGGCACACAAAAATGAAACACAATTCTTAACCTAGGTCAAGACACGCAAATCTAGGTTAGGGCACACGAAATGAGGTATCGTACACAAATCGAGGTCAGGCCTTACAGCTATCTTACAAACTGAGGTTTTAACATAGCTACCATTTTCCCGAAATTAATACAACAAACTCTAACTTTTACAACTTAGATCCAACTATGATAGCAAAAGGCTTCGAGCATGTAAACATTCAAAGTCAATTTCCATGTCAAGCTAAGTTGTACCTGCACTGGGTGGAGAAAAAACGGTGAGCTTTGGGGAAGCTCAGTGAGGATAGAATAGAAGAGTTTTGAAAACATTTCTGGTCGGTCTCTTTTGTAAATCATGATGCAATTCACGTATGGTAGTATAACAAACTGTCCATATAAGATATAATAGCATATGATAACTAGTAGTAAATTATTATCACATTTGAGTTATATATAATAAAAGAAATGACATTTAGGTAAACAATAGTGGCATATATCCACAACAGATATCAGCCTACTCTCCGAGGGTGGTACCAAGCGAGAGTAGAACACTACTCTCTGAGGGTGGTACCAAGTGAGAGTAGGAACAAGTCGAGTATTTCATGAGGTGGCCAGCCTTTGATCAGAATTTCAACTTCTTATCTCTCCCAAGAGGATACTCTGGATTGTATCCAAAATCTACGACCCAACTCTCGAAGGGTGGTACTAAGCGAGAGAGGGAATAGGTCCACAATAGACACGGGAGCACCGGCAAGCCCTATGCCGCCCAGCGTTCGTGTAAACTATCGGGCCTGAGGTTGCAACCCCTAATCAAGTAGCACACAAGCATGCACAAGTAGTCATAGAACACACAACAAATCATATGGGGATCAACTAAAGTGGTTGTCCCGGGCAAGTAATAAACATTTTCTTGGCAATAGAATAAAGTCTATAATAAAGTAATTTTTAAGTATAAATAGGGCATTATGACGGCATGCAAATAACATGTATAACATTTATGTAAATATTTGGGCAACATCTCTGCTTATCTTATGCTAAATCAATCAAATAAATCGAACAGTAAATATTATCTAAGTCAACTCTAATTCAAATAAATAAATAATATTAATAAGCATGATATTTATCTCAAGCTAGAATATCATATAATAATCATATAAACATATAAGATGTTATTTTTAATAAAATCTCATCACCTTAAAATGTTGAAAATTGGAGAAAATTTGGATCGATTTTGAAACTTTCAGAACGTTAACTAACTGAATCGATATAATTTAGTGAAATCGGGCTAGAAAAAAGTGTTTGCCTGTTTGATTTCACGGGGTCAAGTGACCCCTTTATATAGGTTTCCCAAACTAATGCATGCGGGACACGTGTCCCGCCACATGTCTCACATGTGTGGTACATCCATGCATGTGTGACACGTGTCCCTCCATGTGTCTCACATGCGTGGCAGAGTGACACCGACGTTCCATTTTTTACCCGTTTCGCACGTAGGTGTCCTGATTTTCGTATTTTCGTATTTTCGGGCCGGAATGCAATTTAGCCAAACTTCACCGTTAAGTAGTACAAGTTAAAAGAAACTCAATGGCGTATACTTGTTTTTCGCGACGGAATCTCGATTTTCCTATAATTGGCCCCGAAGTGAAACCCTTTTTCTGGACCAAAAACCCATAAATTCAGAAAAACAGCCGAAATAGCTCAAAAAGTTAAAGGAAATCACCCATACTCTTGTAAGCAGCTAAAAAGTTTTACTTAGTCATGATATGGGGTTTTACATCCCTGTAATGACCCTAAGCTTTATGTTAATTAATGTTATAAGAGCACCTATTAATTCGTGGTAGGTATAAACTATAGTTAGATTAATAGTTTCTAGGAAATCTTATGTTTATCAAAAGTCAAAGCTTCTAAATGATAATAGGCAATGGAAATACTCAATTATCGTAGCCTCTCCTTGTCTTAATTTCATATGCTTTGTTAAGTCCATAATTGTCACAAATAAAGGCACTCAACACTCAGGTATTATTTAAGCTTTTATTCCTTAATTTCAATCAAATCAATTAACTTCACAGATTACCATCCTCAAGTTAATACTTTTACTAGCAACCTGTTAAGTGTACTAATACTACTTCTCTCCAAGCCCAACTCAGTATAACGCCTATGTAGGCGGATAGCAATATTTTGTTTAACCCCTGGCGTTAAAACTTCTAATCCATTTATGCCTGTTAATATCCTTTACTTAATTTAAACCCATGTGTTAGCAACTTCAAAGTATATTCTTATAGTAAACAATTAATTAATTAACCCTGACCACCAAATTAACGGTCTGCTATGTTAATCCCTAGCTAACACCTTGCTCAACGTTTATATTTCTATTGTTTTACTCAACAAATCTGGTTATGATAGCTGCGTAAGTAATATAAAGAAGACTAATAAATTAAGCTAAGTCCATCTTATCCCACATTTACTGATCGGATCCCCTACTTATTCAAGTGGGTGTTATATCATCACCCTACTAGAAGTTGGTTCCCCTATTTAGCCAGCACTAATCAATAATTCCCAAATTTTTTACATTACTTGGTAGTAGGTCCATTTATAACTATACCATTTTCTTGTAACAATTTAATTCTATAACCGAAGCTACCCAAGATGATACTCACCCATCTTTACTCTAATACCCATTCTAAGGTCTGCAAACATTTCTCAAGATAACTAGTATCCTATACCATCTTATAGAAGACAACTGAATTCCTAATGACATATTTTAAAAGAAAACTTTATCTTAATAAGTTTAACTAACATTCTAATTCCTTTTTGCTAAACTAAGTTAATCCCTCAATGAAACTATTCAACGAAGTTACAGTAATACTTTATTTAATTTATATCAAACTACCATACTCCAAGGTCTATCTAAATTACTTATAAACTTTGAACGGTAAAACTAGGTATCATTCTCAAATTAGAATAGTTCAGCTAACGCCTTACTTTCTTTTCCTCAGATAATATTTTAGTTTATTATCCTGACACTCCAAATAATTAAAGGTCGATTAATAGAATCCCATAAGTTTAGTATTTCCAATTACTTCCAAGCACAAATTATCTTAATTTACTTGATAAGGAATGCTTAGCTTGATATGCTAGTACAACATTTCCTCTTAATTTAAAATATCTCGAAGCATAAAACACTTATCTCTAACCACGAAAATACCAAGCACATAAGTGAAGTAAGCCAAACACATAAGGAACACTTATTTCATATATTATTATTCGGGATCCAAGTACGGGTCCTTAAACTGCGCCTGTTTTCGGAGCCCAAAATTGAATGTTTTCATCAGTTTCGAGACACTTTTATTCTTTTACCCTATTTTTTCATACCGGATCGTACATCGTGAGCCGCGAAAAGGACGACAACCTAATCCATCACATTTCTATTACCGAATCCCACGGTACCTTGGGCAAGACAACTTCACTTCACGTAGAGGCTGGGCACGCAAACCGAGTGCGTGGGGCTAGTGACCATGTATCTGTCGCTCCGGTGCCCTTAACATTTGATCCGTAAAGAGTTACGCGGCGCACAGTATACCGTTGGAAAGCTCTCCGAGAGCTCTACGACGGGGGAAGCAAGCCTGCTCAGCTGCACCTATTTTTGGAGCCCAAAATCGAACGTTTTCATCAGTTCGGGTCACTTTTCTTCTTTTGCGCTGTTTTTCTGTCCCGGATCGTACATCGTGAGATGCGAAAAGGACGACAACCTTATCCATCACATTTCTATTACCGAATCCCACTGCAACTTTGGCAAGACAACTTCACTTCACATAGAGGCTGGGCCCGCAAACCGAGGGCGTGGGGCTTGTGACTAGGTATCCGTTGCTCCGGTGCCCATAACTTTTGATCCGTAAGGAGTTACGCGGTGCACAGCATACCGTTGGAAAGCACTCCGAGAGCTCTACGATGGAGGCAGCAAGCCTACTCAGCTGCGCCAATTTTCAGAGCCCAAAATCGAATGTTTTCGTTAGTTTCGAGACACTTTTCTTCTTTTGCGTTGTTTTTCCGTCCCGGATCGAATGTCATGAGCCGCGAAAAGGGCGACAACCTAATCCATCACATTTCTGTTACCGAATCCCATGGCAACTTTGGCAAGACAACTTCTGTCACTCCCTCAACCTGACCTATAGAGGTTAGACTAGGGTGTGATTTAATCATTCACGTTGTTTTACGATTATAACTGGTTGACGAAGGTTAAGTTTATCGGTTAGAGTAGAACTCCAAAAGTTTTTCGAAAAACCGGCAGCATAACAGCTGTAGTTAGGACCTTTTAGTTTGACCTAATTTCTAAACGCCTCAATTATTCCAATCATTAATCCAGTTCCATTAAGGACTCCTATTTTGTCATCAATCGATATACCTACTAGTCTATCTTGAAAATCTCGTTTGGTTAATAAGCCTAGCATGATAACTATGTCACGTTTATTTATCAATTTCCTATCATGCAAGTACCTATTATCCTTTAGTTTACAAATAAGCACCTAAGTGAAATTAGATAGAATTGACTTAGTTGATTTTTCACCTAGTGGTTTAATTGCCTACGATAGCTACTATTCAAGATAATGAAAGCAAATAATCAAATAAGAAGTTCGTCCGGTTATAGATAGTACAATCCAAAACTAGACCCAAATTACAACGGGGTCATTTACATCAACAAAATAAGTAGTCTTCAGAGCAAACACAACATTCATAGAACAGCCACTGACAACCAAGGCACATAAAGCACGTAATCACTCCAAGGAATCATCAACAGACACATTCTCCTCGGGTACCTGTTCCAAATCTTCTTCACCTGTAATGCTAAAAGAGGGTGAGTCCTTATGAACTCAGCGAGGGGGAACGAGAAATAATGTTTTGAAATCTCTTTTCCGGTTAGTCTTATGAAAACCCCTTTTTGAGAACATGTCACATATTACAATTAATAAGTATGCAAAATATAAGAATCAAATTGAACAACAGATACAATTACCAATCATTTCAAGGATACGGTGAGCTTTCGCTCTCGAGATCAATCGGTGAACATTTGCTCTCAATATCATTTTCGATAACAATTGTTGCGGCCAGCTTCAATCATCCACTTATCACTCCCAATTGGGTGTACTCCGGATGTAACCCGAAAACCTACGACCCAACTCTCTGAGGGTGGAATGCCAAGCGAGAGAGAAAATTGGACCATGGTAGTCACGGGAGAACCGGCAAGCCCTATGCCGCCCGGCGTTCGTGAAACGTTACCATGCCACGATGAGAGGTTGAAACCTTGTATGCAATATACATTTATGCCATTTAACATTTCACATTAGGAGGTCAACAAAGTAGGTTGCCTCGAGCAAGTATAAGATCACATTTTGACATATTGGCATATAAGGCATTGTAAGAACATGTAATCATTTCATATATCAATTCGAAAGCAATTAAACTCTCACGGGCAGCCAAGTAACCATGCTCAAATAAGCCATAGCATGTCTTTTAACAATTCACATTAGGAGGTCAACAAAGTAGGTTACCTCCGAGCAATTATAAGATCGCATATCGATAAGTAAACTTACAAGGCATGCTTTGACATGTACATTCACTTTGTAAAACACTTAGGAGCATGTGAACGTTTAAGGGACAGCCAAGTAACACCATATAAAACAAGTCATATAGCTCATTTTAGTTCACATAATAAGTGTTGAGATCATACGAGCATGCAACGACACTTATACAAGACCAGGTGCAAGAATAGTTCATGTATCAACATGCAATCATCAGGAATCATGTTTAGAGCTATATGGACAATTCCGGGCAGCCTATTAACCTCCTTCAACATCATTTATAATTCACACAAGAATGGTTTATGACTCGGGAACCCACGGGGCCATTAGGGTTTACTAGGCCGTGCTCGGGGTTAGTTTCATTTGCTAAGCACCACAAGTAATACTTAAACCACATCAAGCTTATATAACATTTATTGGCAGCCTACTAATCACACAATTAAACACATTAATCATATGATCATCACTTAGCGAGATTTCATAGTTAATAGGGTTTCAATTCATGCTTACACGTGCGATTAAGCCACAAGTTGTCACATAATTAAACCCAAGCCATGCATCGATTACTTAAGCATCCTCAATCATCCAAAACAGTCCACACAACATCTAAGTGCCACAATTTTAAGCATTCAATACCACAAGAGAAGTTACAACATGTTTCAAAGCATATCACTAAAAAAAACCTCACTGCATTGGTCTGTTTTCCCACATTCATTTATACAAGCAAACAATCTCTAATTTCAGTGAACAAAATTTCAAATTAAATCTTAATGAGTGATTTAAATCCAGAAACAAACCTCACCTCATTTGGAGTTCGGACTCAAGAGTTATAGCCAAAACCATGAGACTACGCAAAACTGTCCAGATTCGTACACATTTCAATACTTGCCATTTTTGAGGGTCTTAGGGTCAGATTTAGCCTTAGTCTATTTCTGACAAAAATGTCCAGAACTGAAACATCTAGCGAAATACCAATTTTCATTCATTTTCACCAACATTTACTAAGTCAAAAATGCTTCATTCTACAAAGCCAGTAATCTGCCAGAAACCTATTTCATATTTCCAGATTTTCCAGATTTAGACACCTTTCGATATTTTGCCATTTTGGAAGCCATAGAGTCAAAATTGGCCTTGGCCTATTTCTATGAAAAATTCTCAGAACTGACAAAACTAGTGACCTACCAATTTGCACGCATTTTTGACATCATTTTCCAGGATAAAACGGTTTTGTTCCACAAGGTCAGAAATCTGCCAACAGAAACGTTTTTACCTATCTTCAAGTTCTAGCCAAATGTCCAGCCATGCATGGATATATAAGCTCATGTACACACATATACAATAACTATAGAGGTAAATATAGCCATATGGAAGCATGCATGTGGTTTTTGAAAGCTTTTAAAAGAGTTTAACCCTCATCTTAGCAAGTTAATAGATGAAGATGCACAATGTTCTTGAAGATGTACCAATGGAGCTTCTTTCTTGCTTCTTGCTTGCTTGGGCTGCTATAGCCGAGCTTGGGAGAGATCTTGAGAGCATGCTTGAGGTCTTGGAAGGTCAAGAGGCAGCCATGGTCGAAATGGAGAGAGAATGAGAGCTTGAGAGGGTTTTTGAGAGGAAAAATGAAGTTTTAGTGTGTGTGTGTGTGTGTGTGTGTGTGCTCGGTTTTGCAGAATTTTTGTGTGTCAAATGCCTTCTAAAGTTGCTCAATATTGTGCCTAGGAAATGTAGTGTGTAAGGAATAAGTGCATGAGCATGTTGGAGGCTTAGGAGTTAGCAAAAAGGGCATAGAACTTAGGAAAAGTTATGACATGGTGTAAGAGAATGTTGGGTAGAATAGAATATTTTATAGTTAGTAGATTTGTAGAAAATTTGAATTAGGAATATAATATTGATTAGTGGATTATGTAGGATTATTTTAGTGTTTTGTACTTTGTGCAAGAATCTTTATTGATTAGCGTGCAGGCACGCATTCCTAGGTCTAGGGCACGCACTACGAGGTAAGGCACGTACTTCAAGATAAATGCACAGATTTCTATGTAAATGCATAGATTTCTATGTAAGTGCACGCAAACCAATGCAAGGTACGTAATTCAATGCAATGCACGTAAATCAAGATATGACGCATAAACCTAGGTTAGGGCACGCAATTTAGGGTTATGGCATATGAAACGAGGAAAGGCACACAAATTGAGGTCTCGCACGTAATTCAAGTTTAGGGCACGTATATCTAGGTATGCACGAACATCGAGGATTAGGGCACACAATTCTAGGTCAAGGCACGTATGACGAAGCATGCACGAAAACCAAGACAAGGCACGTAATCCAAGATCAGTCATATAATACTAGGTCTAAGGCACGTAAATTTAGGTTAAACACGCTATTCGAGGTTGGGCCTCACAACTTCACTTCACGTAGAGGCTGGGCCCACAAACCAAGGGCATGGGGCTTGTGACTAGGTATCGTTGCTCTGGTGCCCATAACTTTTGATTCGTAAGGCATTACGCGGCGTACAGCATACCGTTGGAAAGCTTTCTGAGAGCTCTACGACGGGGGCAGCAAGACTACTCGGTTGCGCCTATTTTTGGAGCCTAAAATCTAACGTTTTCATTAGTTTCGTGACACTTTTCTTCTTTTGCGCTGTTTTTTCGTCCCGGATCGTACGTCGTGAGTTGCGAAAAGGACGACAACCTAATCCATCACATTTCTATTACCGAATCCTACGGCACCTTGGGCAAGACAACTTCACTTCACGTAGAGGCTGGGCCCGCAAACCGAGGGCGTGGGTCTTGTGACCAGGTATCCGTCGCTCCGGTGCCCTTAACTTTTGATCCGTAAAGAGTTACGCAGGGTAGAGCATATCGTTGGAAAGCTCTCCGAGAGCTTTACGACGGGGGAAGCAAGCCTGCTTGGCTGCACCTATTTTTGGAGCCCAAAATCGAACGTTTACATCAGTTTCGAGACACTTTTCTTCTTTTGCGCTGTTTTTCTATCCCGGATCGTACGCCGTGAGCCGCAAAAAGGACGACAACCTAATCCATCACATTTCTATTACCGAATCCCACGGCACCTTGGGCAAGACAACTTCACTTCACGAAGAGGCTGGGCCCACAAATCGAGGGCGTGGGGCTTGGGACCAGGTATCGGTCACTCCAGTGCCCATATCTTTTGATCCGTAAGGAGTTACGCGGTGCACAGCATACCGTTGAAAAGCTCTCCGAGAGCTCTACGACGGGGGCACCAAGCCTGCTCGGCTGCACCTATTTTCAAAGCCCATAATCGAATGTTTTCATTAGTTTCGAGATACTTTTCTTCTTTTACGCTGTTTTTGGGTCCCGGATCGTACGTCGTGAGCCGCGAGAAGGACGACAACCTAATCCATCACATTTCTATTACCGAATCCCACGGCACCTTGGCCAAGACAACTTCACTTCACGTAGAGGCAGGGCCCGCAAATCGAGGGCGTGGGGCTTGTGACCAGGTATCCGTCGCTCCGGTGCCCATAACTTTTGATCCGTAAGGAGTTACGCGGCACACAGCATACCGTTTAAAAGCCCTCCGAGAGCTCTACGATGGAGGCACCAAGCCTGCTCGGCTGCGCCTGTTTTCAAAGCCCCAAATCAAACGTTTTCATCAGTTTCGGGACAGTTTTCTTCTTTTACGCTATTTTTCTGTTCCGGATCGTACGTCGTGAGCCGCGAAAAGGACGACATCCTAATCGATCACATTTCTATTACCAAATCCCATAACACCTTGGGCAAGACAACTTCGATTCACGAAGAGGCTGGGCCCGCAAACATAGGGCGTAGGCTTGTGACCAGGTATCCGTCGCTCCGGTGCCCTTAACTTTTGATCCGTAAGGATTTACGCGGCGCACAGCATACCGTTGGAAAGCTCTCTGAGAGATCTACGACGGGGGCAACAAGCCTACTTAGCTGCGCCTGTTTTCGGATCCCAAAATTGAACATTTTCATCAGTTTCAGGATACTTTTCTTCTTCTCCGCTGTATTTCCGTCCCGGATCGTACATCGTGAGCCGCGAAAAGGACGACAACCTAATCCATCACATTTCTATTACCGAATCACATGGCAACTTGGGCAAGACAACTTCACTTCACGTAGAGGCTAGGCCCGCAAACCGAGAGCGTAGGGCTTATGACCAGGTATCCGTCAGTCCGGTGCCCAGAAATTTTGATCCGTAAGGAGTTACGCAGCGCATAGCATATAATTGGAAGGCTCTCCGTGAGCTCTACGATGGGGGCAGCAAGCTTGCTCGGCAGCACTTGTTTTCGTAGTCCAAAATCGAACATTTTCATTAGTTTTGGGATACTTTTCTTCTTTTCTGCTATTTTTTCGTCCCGGATCGTACGTCGTGAGCCGCGAAAAGGACGACAACCTAATCCATCACATTTCTATTATCGAATCCCACGGTACCTTGGGCAAGACAACTTCACTTCACGTAGATGCTAGGCCCGCAAACCGAGGGCGTGGGACTTATGACCAAGTATCCGTCACGTCGATGCCCATAACTTTTGATCCGTAAGGAGTTACGCGGCGCACAACATACCGTTGGAAAGCTCTTTGAGAGCTCTACGACGGGGGAACCTAGCATGCTCGGCTACTCCTGTTTTCGAAGCCCAAAATTGAACATTTTCATAAGTTTTAAGACACTTTTCTTTTTTTGCGCTGTTTTTCGTCCCGGATCGTATGTCGTGAGCCGCAATAAGGATGACAACCTAATCTATCACATTTCTATTACCGAATCCCACAGCACCTTGGGCAAGACAACTGCACTTCACGTAGAGGTTGGGCCCGCAAACCGAGGGCGTGAGGCTTGTGACAATGTATCCATCGCTCCGGTGCCCATAACTTTTGATCCGTAAGGAGTTACGCAGCGCACAGCATACCGTTGGAAAGCTATCCGAGAGCTCTGCGACGGGGGCACCAAGTTTGCTAGGCTGTGCCTTTTTTCAAAGCCAAAAATCAAACGTTTTCATAAGTTTTGGGATACTTTTCTTCTTTTACGTTGTTTTTCCGTCCCGGATCGTACATTGTGAGCCGCGAAAAGGATGACAACCTAATCCATCACATTTATATTGCCGAATCCCACGGCACCTTGGGCAAGAAAACTTCACTTCAAGTAGAGGTTGGGCCCACAAACCGAGGGCGTGGGGCTTGTGATCAGGTATCCGTCGCTCCGACGCTCATAACTTTTTATCTGTAAGGAGTTACGCGGCGCACAGCATACCGTTGGAAATCTCTCTGAGAGCTCTACGACGGGAGAAGTTAAGCGCGCTCGGCTCCTCCTATTTTCAGATAACAAAATCGAATGTTTTTATCAATTTCGGGACACTTTTCTTCTTTTTCGCTATTTTTTCGTCTCGGATCGTACGTCGTGAGCCGCGAAAAGGACGACGAACTAATCCATCACTTTTCTATTACCGAATCCCACGGCACCTTGGGCAAGACAACATCATTTCACGTAGAGGCTGGGCTCGCAAACCGAGGGCGTGGGGCTTGTGACCAAGTATCCGTCGCTTCGGTGCCCTTAACTTTTGATCTGTAAAGAGTTACGCGGCGCACAGCATACAGTTGGAAAGGTCTTCGAGAGCTCTATGACGAGGGAAATAAGCCTGCTCATCTGCACGTACTTTTGGGGCCCAAAATCGAACGTTTTCATCAGTTTCGGGACACTTTTCTTCTTTTGTGCTGTTTTTTCATCCCGGATCGTACGTCGTGAGCTGCGTAAAGGACGACAACCTAATCCATCACATTTCTATTACCGAATTCCATGGCACCTTGGGCAAGACAACTTCACTTCATGAAGTGGCTGGGCCCACAAATCGAGGGCGTGCGGCTTGTGACTAGGTTTCCGTCGCTCCAGTGCCCACATCTTTTGATCCGTAAAGAGTTACGCAGTGCACAACATACCGTTGAAAAGCTCTCCGAGAGCTCTATGATGGGGGCAAAAAGCCTGCTCGGCTGCGCCTGTTTTCAAAGCCCAAAATCGAATGTTTTCATTAATTTCGGGACACTTTTCTTCTTTTACGTTGTTTTTTCATCCCGGATCGCATGTCGTGAGCCACGAAAAGGACGATAACCTAATCCATCACATTTCTATTACCGATTCCCATGGCACCTTGGGCTAGATAACTTCACTTCACATAGAGGCTAGGCCCGCAAACAGAGGGCGTGGGGCTTGTGACTAGGTATTCGTCGCTCCGGTGCCCTTAACTTTTGATCCGTAAGGAGTTACGCAGCACACAGCACTCCGTTGGAAAGCTCTCTGAGAGCTCTACAACGGGGGCAACAAGTCTGCTTAGCTGCGCCTATTTTTGGATCCCAAAATCGAACGTTTTCATCAGTTTCGGGACACTTTTCTTCTTTTGCGCTATTTTTTGGTCCCGGATCGAACGTCGTGAGCCGCGAAAAGGACGACAACCTAATCCATCATATTTCTATTACCGAATCCCACGGCTACTTTGGCAAGACAACTTCACTTCACGTAGAGGCTGGGCCCGCAAACCGAGGGCGTGGGGCTTGTGACCTAGTATCCGTTGCTCTGGTGCCCATAACTTTTGATCCGTAAGGAGTTACGCGACGCACAACATACCCTTGGAAAGCTCTCCGAGTGCTCTACGATGAGGGCAGCAAGCCTGCTCGGCTATGCCTATTTTTGGAGCCCAAAATCGAATGTTTTCATCAGTTTTGGGATACTTTTCTTCTTTTGCGTCCCAGATCGTACGTCGTGATCCGCGAGAAGGACGGCAACCTAATCCCTCACATTTCTATTATCGAATCCCACGGCACCTTGGGCAAAATAACTTCACTTCGCGTAGGGGAAGGGCCCGCAAATCGATGGCGTGGGGCTTGTGACCAAATATCCGTCGCTCTGGTACCCATAACTTTTGATCCGTAAGGAGTTACACGGCACACAACATACCGTTGAAAAGCCCTCCGAGAGCTCTACAATGGAGACACCAAGCCTGCTCGGCTGCGCCTGTTTTCAATGCCCAAAATCGAACGTTTACATTAGTTTCGGGACACTTTTCTTCTTTTATGTTATTTTTCCGTCCTGGATCATACGTCGTGAGCAGCGAAAAGGACGACAACCTAATCGATCACATTTCTATTACCGAATCCCACAGCACCTTGGGCAAGACAACTTCGATTCACGTAGAGGTTGGGCCCACAAACATAGGGCGTGGGGCTTGTGACCAGGTATCCGTCGCTCCGGTGCCTTTAACTTTTTATCCGTAAGGATTTATGCGGCACACAGCATAACGTTGGAAAGCTCTCTGAGAGATCTACGACGGGGCAACAAGCCTACTCAGTTGCGCTTATTTCGGAGCCCAAAATTGAACGTTTTCATTAGTTTCGGGACACTTTTCTTCTTTTCTGTTGTATTTCTGTCCTGGATCGTACGTTGTGAGCCGCTAAAAGGACGACAACTTAATCCATCACATTTCTATTACCGAATCCCACCGCACCTTGGGCAAGACAACTTCACTTCATGTAAAGGCTGGGCCCGCAAACCGAGGGCGTGGGGCTTGTAACCAGGTATCTGTTGCTCCGGTGCCCATAACTTTTGATCCGTAAGGAGTTACGCGGCGCAAAGCATACCCTTGGTAAGCTCTCCGAGAGCTCTACGACGGGGTCAACAAGCCATCTCGGCTGCGCCTGTTTTTGGAGCCCAAGATCGAACGTTTTCATCAGTTTCGGTACACTTTTCTTCTTTTGAGCTATTTTTTCATCTCAGATTGTATTTCATGAGCCGTGAAAAGAACGACAACCTAATTCATCACTTTTCTATTACCGAATCCCATGGCACCTTAGGCAAGACAACTTCTCTTCATGTAGAGGCTGGGCCGGCAAACATAGGGCGTGGGGCTTGTGACCAGGTATCTGTCGCTCCGGTACCCTTAACTTTTGATCCGTAAAGAGTTACGCGATGCACAGCATACCGTTGGAAAGCTCTCTGAGAACTCTACAACGGGGGTAGCAAGCCTGCTCGGCTGTGCCTATTTTTGGAGCCCAAAATTGAACATTTTCATCCATTTTAGAACACTTTTCTTCTTTTACGTTGTTTTTCAGTCCCGGATCGTACGTCGTGAGCCGCAAAAAGGACGACAACCTAATCCATCACATTTCTATTATTGAATCTCACGGAAACTTTGGCAAGACAACTTCACTTCACCAAGAGGTTGGGCCCGCAAACCGAGGGCATGGGGCTTGTGACCAGGTATCCGTTGCTCCAGTGCCCATAACTTTTGATCCGTAAGGAGTTACACGCCGCACAGTATACCCTTGGAAAGCACTCCGAGAGCTCTACAACGGGGGCAGCAAGTGTACTCTGCTGTGCCTGTTATTGGAGCACAATATCCAATGTTTTCATTAGTTTCGGGACACTTTTCTTCTTTTTAGCTATTTTTCTATCCCGGATCGTACGTCGTGAGCCGAAAAAAGGACGACAACCTAATCCATCACATTTTTATTACCAAATCCCATGGCACCTTGGGCAAGATAACTTCACTTCACATAGATGCTAGGCCCGCAAACAGAGGGTGTGGGGCTTGTGACCAGGTATTCGTCTCTCCGGTGCCCTTAACTTTTGATCCGTAAGGAGTTACGCGGCACACAGTACACCATTGGAAAGCACTCTGAGAGCTCTACAATGGGGGCAACAAGCTTGCTCGGATGTGCCTATTTTCGATTCCCAAAATCGAACGTTTTCATTAGTTTCGGGACATTTTTATTCTTTTGCGCCGTATTTTGGTCCCGGATCGAACGTCGTGAGCCGTGAAAATGACGACAACCTAATCCATCATATTTCTATTGCCGAATCCCACGGCTACTTTGGCAAGACAACTTCGCTTCACGTAGAGGCTGTGCCCGCAAACCGACGGCATGGGGCTTGTGACCAGGTATCTATTGCTCTGGTGCCCATAACTTTTGATCCGTGAGGAGTTACACGACGCACAGCATACCCTAGGAAAGCTCTCTGAGTGCTCTACGACGGGGGTAGCAAGCCTGTTAGGCTGCGCCTATTTTTGGAGCCCAAAATTGAATGTTTTCATCAGTTTTGGGATACTTTTCTTCTTTTGCGTGGTTTTTTCGTCCCGGATCGTACGTCGTGAGCCGCGAGAAGGACGACAAGCTAATCAATCACATTTCTATTACCGAAACCCATGGCACCTTGGCCAAGACAACTTCACTTCACGTAGAGGCAGGGCCCGCAAATCGAGGGCGTGGGGCTTGTGACCAGGTATCCGTCGCTCCAGTGCCCATAACTTTTGATCCGTAAGGAGTTACGCGGGACACAGCATACCGTTGAAAAGCCCTCCGAGAGCTCTACGATGGAGGCACCAAGCCTGCTCGGCTGCGCCTGTTTTCAAAGCCCCAAATCAAACGTTTCATCAGTTTCGGGACAGTTTTCTTCTTTTACGCTGTTTTTTCGTCCCGGATCGTACGTCGTGAGCCGTGAAAAGGACGACAACCTAATCCATCACATTTCTATTACCGAATCACATGGCACCTTGGGCAAGACAACTTCACTTCACTCAGAGGCTGGGCCCGCAAACTGAGAGCGTAGGGCTTATGACCAGGTATCCGTCCTTCTGGTGCCCATAAATTTTGATCCGTAAGGAGTTACGGGGCGCATAGCATACCATTGGAAAGCTCTCTGTGAGATCTACGACGGGGGCAACAAGCTTGCTCGTCAGCGCTGATTTTCGTAGCCCAAAATCGAATGTTTTCATCAGTTTTGAGATACTTTTCTTCTTTTTCGCTGTTTTTTTGTTCCGGATCGTGCGTCATGAGTTGCGAAAGGGACGACAACCTAATCCATCACATTTGTATTACCGAATCCCCGGTACCTTGGGCAAGACAACTTCACTTCACGTTGATGCTGGGCCCGCAAACCGAGGGCGTGGGGCTTGTGACCAGGTATCCGTCGCGCCGGTGCCCATAACTTTTGATCCGTAAGGAGTTACGTGGCGCACAACATACCGTTGGAAAGCTCTTTGAGAGCTCTACGATGAGGGAACCTAGCATGCTCGGCTGCGCCTGTTTTCAGAGCCCAAAAATTGAACATTTTCATAAGTTTTGAGACACTTTTCTTCTTTTGCGATGTTTTTCGTCCCGGATCGTATGTCGTGAGCCGCGAAAAGGACGACAACCTAATCTATAACATTTCTATTACCGAATCCCACAGCACCTTGGGCAAGACAACTTCACTTCACGTAGAGGCTGGGCTCGCAAACTGAGGGCGTGGGGCTTATGACATGGTATCTATCGCCCCAGTGCCCCTAACTTTTGATCCGTAAGGAGTTACGCAGCGCACAGCATACCGTTGGAAAGCTATCTGAGAGCTCTGCAACAGGGGCACCAAGCATGCTCAGCTGCGCCGGTTTTCGGGACACTTTTCTTCTTTTACGCTGTTTTTCATTCCCGGATCGTACGTTGTGAGCCGTGAAAAGGACGACAACCTAATCCATCACATTTCTATTGCCAAATCCCACGACACCTTGGGTAAGACAACTTCACTTCAAGTAGAGGTTGGGCCCACAAACCAAGGGCGTGGGGCTTGTGACCAGGCATCCGACGCTCTGACGCTCATAACTTTTTATCTGTAAGGAGTTACGCGACGCACAACATACCGTTAGAAATCTCTCCAAGAGCTCTACGATGGGAGCCGCAAGCGTGCTCGGTTCCTCCTATTTTCAAATAGCAAAATTGAACGTTTTCATCAATTTCGAGACACTTTTCTTCTCTTCCGCTGTTTTTCCGTCTTGGATCGTACATCATGAGCCGCGAAAAGGACGACGAACTAATCCATCATATTTCTGTTACCGAATCCCACGGCACCTTGGGCTAGACAATATCACTTGATGTAGAGGCTAGGCCCACAAACCTGAGGGCGTGGGGCTTGTAACCAAGTATCCGTCGCTCCGGTGCCCTTAACTTTTGATCCGTAAAGAGTTACGCGGCGCACAGCATACAGTTGGAAAGCTCTTCGAGAGCTCTACGACGGGGGAAGCAAGCCTGCTCGGCTGCACCTGCTTTTGGAGCCCAAAATTGAACGTTTTCATCAGTTTCGGGCTTGTGACTAGGTATCTGTCGCTCCAGTGCCCATATCTTTTGATCCGTAAGGAGTTACACGGCGCACAGCATACCGTTGAAAAGCTCTCCGAGAGCTCTATGACGGGGGCAAAAAGCCTGCTCGGCTGCACATGTTTTCAAAGCCCAAAATCGAATGTTTTCATCAGTTTGGGGACACTTTTCTTCTTTTACGCTGTTTTTCCGTCCCGGATTGTACGTCGTGAGTCGTGAAAAGGACGACAACCTAATCCGTCACATTTCTATTACCGAATCCCACGACACCTTGGGCAAGATAACTTCACTTCACATAGAGGCTAGGCCCGCAAACAGAGGGCGTGGGGCTTGTGACTAGGTATTTGTCGCTCCGGTGCCTTTAACTTTTGATCCGTAAGGAGTTATGCGGCACACAGCACACCGTTGGAAAGCTCTCTGAGAGCTCTACAATGGGACAATAAGCCTGCTCGGCTGTGCCTATTTTCGGATTCCAAAATCGAACGTTTTCATCAATTTCGGGACACTTTTCTTCTTTTGCGCTGTTTTTTGGTCCCGGATCGTACGTCGTGAGCCGCAAAAAGGACGACAACCTAATCCATCACATTTCTATTACCGAATCCCACCGCACCTTGGCCAAGACAACTTCACTTCACGTAAAGGCTGGGCCAGCAAACCGAGGGCGTGGGGCTTGTAACCAGGTATCCGTTGCTCCGGTGCCCATAACTTTTGATCCGTAAGGAGTTACACGGCGCACAGCATACCTTTGGTAAGCTCTCCGAGAGCTCTACGACAGGGTCAACAAGCCATCTCGGCTGCGCCTATTTTCGGAGTCCAAAATCGAACGTTTTCATCAATTTCGGTACACTTTTCTTCTTTTGAGCTATTTTTTCATCTCAAATCGTACGTCGTGAGCCGCGAAAAGGACGACAACCTATTCCATAACATTTCTATTACCGAATCCCACGGCACCTTGGGCAAGACAACTTCTCTTCACGTAGAGGCTGGGCCGGCAAACATAGGGCGTGGGGCTTGTGACCAAGTATCCGTCGCTCCGGTACCCTTAACTTTTAATCCGTAAAGAGTTACGTGATGCACTGCATACCGTTGGAAAGCTCTCCGAGAACTCTACAACGGGGGTAGCAAGCCTGCTCGGCTGTGCCTATTTTTGGAGCCCAAAATCGAACGTTTTCATCCATTTTGGAACATTTTTCTTCTTTTGCGTTGTTTTTCCATCCCGGATCGTACGTCGTGAGCCGCAAAAAGGACGACAACCTAATCCACCACATTTCTATTACCGAATCTCATGGAAACTTTGGCAAGACAACTTCACTTCACGTAGAGGTTGGGCCCTTAAACCGAGGGCGTGGGGCTTGTGACCAGGTATCCGTTGCTCCAGTGCCCATAACTTTTGATTCGTAAGGAGTTACACGGCGCACAATATACCCTTGGAAAGCACTCTGAGAGCTCTACGACGGGGGCAGCAAGCGTACTCCGCTGCGCCTGTTATCGGAGCGCAATATCCAATGTTTTCATTAGTTTTGGGACACTTTTCTTCTTTTTCGCTATTTTTCCGTCATGGATCGTACGTCGTGAGCTGCAAAAAGGATGACAACCTAATCCATCACATTTCTATTTCCGAATCCCATGGCACCTTGGGCAAGACAACTTCACTTCCCGTAGAGGCTGGGCCCGCAAATAGAGGGCGTGGGGCTTGTGACCAGGTATCCGTCGCTCCGGTGCCCTTAACTTTTGATCCGTAAGGAGTTACGCGGTGCACAGCATACCTTTTGAAAACTCTCTAAGAGATCTACAACGGGGGTAACAAGCCTGCTCGGCTGCGCCTATTGTCGGATCCCAAAATCGAACATTCTTATCAGTATCAGGATACTTTTCTTCTTTTACGCTGTTTTTTCATCCCGGATCGTACGTCGTGAGCCGTGAAAAGGACGACAACCTAATCCATCACATTTCTATTACCGAATCCCATGGCACCTTGGGCAAGACAACTTCACTTCAAGTAGAGGTTGGGCCCGCAAACCGAGGGCGTGGGGCTTGTGACCAGGTATCCGTCGCTCTGGTGCTCATAACTTTTGATCCGTAAGGAGTTACGCGGCGTACAGCATACCGTTGGAAAGCTCTCTGCAAGCTCTTTGATGGGGGCTGCTAGCTTGCTCTGCCGCGCCTGTTTTCAGAGCCCAAAATCAAACGTTTTCATCAGTTTTGGGACAGTTTTCTTCTTTTGCACTATTTTTTCGTCCCGGATCGTACGTCGTGAGCCGCGAAAAGAACGACAACCTAATCTATCACATTTCTATTACCGAATCCCACAGCACCTTGGGCCAGACAACTTCATTTCACGTAGAGGCTGGGCCCGCCCGCAAACCGAGGGCGTGGGACTTGTGACCTGGTATCCGTCGCTCCGGTGCCCATAACTTTTGATCCATAAGAAGTTACGCGACGCACAACATATCGTTGGAAAGCTCTCTAAGAGATCTACGATGGGGGCACCTTGCATGCCCTGTTGCGCCTGTTTTCGGAGCCCAAAATCGAACATTTTAAAAAGTTTTGGGACACTTTTCTACTTTTGCGCTATTTTTCCGTCCCGGATCGTATGTCGTGAGCTGCGAAAAGGACGACAACCTAATCCATGACATTTCTATTACCAAATCTCACGGCATCTTGGGCAAGACAACTTCACTTCATGTAGAGGCTGGGCCTGCAAAGCTACGGGCGTGGGGCTGGTAACCAGGTATCCGTCACTCCGGTGCTCTTAACTTTTGATCCGTAAGTAATTACACAGCGCACAGCATACCGTTGGAAAGCTCTCTGAGAGCTCTATGACAGGGGCACCTAGCATGCTCGACTGCGCCTATTTTCGGATCTCAAAATTGAACGTTTTCATCAGTTTTGGGATACTTTTCTTCTTTTTCACTGTTTTTTCATCCCGGATCATACGTCGTGAGCCGCGAAAAGGACGACAACCTAATGAATCACGTTTCTATTACCGAATCCCACGGCACCTTGGGCAAGACAACTTCACTTCACGTAGAGGCTGGGTCCGCAAAGCGAGGGCGTTGAGCTCGTGACCAGGTATCCGTCGCTCCGCTGCCCATAACTTTTGATCCGTAAAGAGTTACGCAGCGCACAGCATACCGTTGGAAAGCTCTTTGAGCGTTTTAGGACAAGGGTAACAAGCCTACTCGGCTACGCCTATTTTTGGAGCCCAAAATCGAATGTTTTCATCAATTTTGAGGCACTTTTCTTCTTTTCTCCTATTTTTTCGTCGCGGATCGTGCGTCGTGAGCCGCGAAAAGGACGACAACCTAATCCATCACATTTCTATTACCGAATCCCATGGCACCTTGGGCAAGACATCTTCACTTGACGTAGAGGCTGGGCCCGCAAACCGAAGACGTGGGGCTTGTGACCAGGTATCTGTCGCTTCGGTACTCATAATTTTTGATCCGTAAGAAGTTACGCGGCGTACAGCATACCGTTGGAAAGATCTCCGCGAGCTCTACGATGGGGGCTGTAAGCTTGCTCTGTTGCACCTGTTTTTGGAGCCCAAAATCGAACGTTTTCATCAGTTTCGCGAAACTTTTCTTCTTTTGCTCTGTTTTTCCGTCCTGGATCGTACGTCGTCAGCCGCGAAAAGAACAATAACCTAATCTATCACATTTCTATTACCGAATCCCACGGCACCTTGGGCCAGACAACTTCACTTCACGTAGAGGCCAGGCCCGCAAACCGAGGGCGTGGGACTTGTGACCAGGTATCCATCGCTCCGGTGCCCATAAATTTTGATCCATAAGGAGTTACGCGACGCACAGCATACCGTTGGAAAGCTCTCTGAGAGATCTACGACGGGGGCGCCTAGCATGCTTGGTTGCGCCTATTTTTCGAGCCCAAAATCGAACATTTTAAAAAGTATTGGGACACTTTTATTCTTTTGCGCTATTTTTCCGTCCCGGATCGTACGTCGTGAGCCGCAAAATGGACGACAACCTAATCCATCACATTTCTATTACCAAATCTCATGGCATCTTGGGCAAGACAACTTCACTTCACGTAGAGGCTGGGCCCGTAAAGTGAGGGCGTGGGGCTGGTGACCAGGTATCCGTCGCTCCGGTGCCCTTAACTTTTGAACCAAAATGAGTTACACGGCGCACAGGATACCGTTGGAAAGCTCTCTGAGAGCTCTATGACAGAGGCACCTAGCATGCTCGGCTGCGCCTATTTTCGGAGCTCAAAATCGAACATTTTCATCAGTTTCGGGATACTTTTCTTCTTTTTCACTATTTTTTCGTCCTAGATCGTACGTCGTGAGCTGCGAAAAGGACGTTAACCTAATCCATCACATTTCTATTATCGAATCCCACGGCACCTTTGGCAAGACAACTTGACTTCACATAGAGGTTGGCCCACAAACCGAGGCGTGGGGCTTATGACTAGGTATTTGTCACTTCGGTGCCCATAACTTTTGATCCGTAAGGAGGTACACGGTGTACAACATACCGTTGGAAATCTCTCTGAGAGCTCTACGACGGGGACAACAAGCCTGCTCGGCTGCCCTAGTTTTCGGAGCCCAAAATCAAATATTTTCATAAGTTTTGGGACACTTTTCTTCTTATGCGCTATTTTTTCGTCCCGGATCGTACGTCGTGAGCCGTGAAAAGGACGACAACCTAATCCATCACATTTCTATTACCAATTCTCACGGCACCTTGGGCAAGACAACTTCACTTCATGTAGAGGCTGGGCCCACAAACAGAGGGCATGGGGCTCGTGACCAGGTATCCGTCGCTCTAGTGCCCTGAACTTTTGATCCGTAAGGAGTTACGCGGCGCACAGCATACCGTTGGAAAGCTCTCTGAGAGCTCTATGACAGGGGCACCTAGCATGCTCGGCTGTACCTATTTTCAGAGCCCAAAATTGAACATTTTCATCAGTTTTGGGATATTTTTCTTCTTTTTTGCTGTTTTTCTGTCCCGGATTGTACTTCGTGAGCCGCGAAAAGGACGACAACCTAATCCATCACATTTTTATTACCGAATCCCACGGCACCTTGGGCAAGACAACTTGACTTCACATAGAGGCTGGGCCCGCAAACCGAGGACGTGGGGCTTGTAACCAGGTATCCGTCACTCCGGTGCCCATAACTTTTGATCCGCAAGGAGTTACGCGGCGCACAACATACTGTTGGAAAGCTCTCCCTGAGCTATACGACGGGGGTAGCAAGCTTGCTTGGCTGTGCCTATTTTCGGAGCCCAAAATCGCACGTTTTCATTAGTTTCGGGACATTTTTCTTATGTTACGCAGTTTTTCCGTCCCGGATCGTATGTCGTGAACCACGAAAAGGATGACAACCTAATCCATCACATTTCTATTACCGAATCCTATGGCGCCTTAGGCAAGACAACTTCACTTCACGTAGAGGCTGGGCCCGCAAACCGAGGGCATAGGGCTTGTGACCAAGTATCCGTCGTTCCGGTGCCCATAACTTTTGATCCGCAAAGAGTTATACGGTGCACAGCATACCGTTGGAAAGCTTTTTGAGAGCTCTACGGCGGGGTCAAGAAGCCTGCTCGGCTGCGCCCGTTTTCAAAGCCCAAAATCAAACATTTTCATCAGTTTCGGGACACTTTTCTTCTTTTCTGCTGTTTTTTCGTCGCGGATCGTACGTCGTGAGCCGCAAAAAGGACGACAACCTAATCCATCACATTTATATTATCGAATCCCACGGCCCCTTGGGCAAGACAACTTCACTTCACGTAGAGGCTGGGCCCACAAACAGAGGGCGTGGGGCTCTTGACCAGGTATCCGTCGCTCCAGTGCCCTTAACTTTTGATCCGTATGGAGTTACGCGGCGCACAACATACCATTGGAAAGCTCTCTGAGAGTTCTACGACGTGGGCAACAAGCCTACTCGGCTGCGCCTATTTTTGGTGTGAGGCCCGACCTCAATTTGCGTGCGATACCTCGTTTCGTGTGCCCTAATCTAGATTTGCGAGCCTTGACCTAGGATTGAGAATTGTGTTCGTTTTATGTGCCATGCATTGAATTATGTGCATTCATTTAGGGTTGCGTGCATTTACTTGGAAAACGTGCGTTCATCTCGTAGTTCGTGTCCTACCTCGAAGTGTGTGCCCTAGACCTAGGAAAACGTGCCCTCACGCTAATCAAGAAAACATCTTACACAAAGCACTAGACTATCAAATAATCCTACAAACTCCACTATCAATATTATAATCCTAAATCAACTCACTAGAAGACAAAAATTCACTAAACACTAAGCATTCCTTATTCTTTATTCCTTATTCTTTTTGCACTTCCAACACCCAATTAAATAATACTCCAATAGATGACAAAAAATCAGAATTTATTTAGCCTTGGCCGACCACTATGTGGTGTCTTTGCATGCATGCTCAATTCAAATTGGTTCTAGACAAGTTATGACAAAAACACTTATCAAATGCATAAAAAAATTGCTCCAAACCTCCTCAATTCTCCACCTTGCTCGACCAAACACACCTTGCGCATTCTAGCAATTTTAAATTACACCTTGAAGACACAAAAAGGCTGAATCATCAAGCTCAAGGCCGACCAAATGCTTGAAGAAATGCAAAAGCTTCACTCTTTGTCATTCTTTGTCATTTCTTCTTTCTTCCTCTCATCTTCTCTCTCTTCCTCTCATTTTTCTCTCCCTCTCTCGGCCTTGGCTGAGTTTCTCACCTTCCTAGGTCATCTTCATCATCCTATGGTTATTCAAGGCAAGCCCAAGCAAAGGAACTCAACCAAGCTAGCTAGGTTGCAAGAAAACTCACATGCAAGCTCTTGAGTCTTCATTTCGGCCCTAGGTGAGTTACTAAGCTTCCATTTCTTTTCTTCTTGTTCTAACCATATGCATGTACTAAGAGCTTGGTCACTAAGCTAGGAAAAATAGAGAAAACCAAGTTGGAATCTCGGCTAGGCAAAGAAGAAGAAAACTGTGCTTCAACAAGTTTTTGTGCATCTTCTTGTTGATTTGCTAAGGTGAGGGCTAAAACCTTTTGAAAATCCTTCGAAAATCCACATGCATGCTCTTAAATGTATGTATTTGCTTATGTACTTGAGTTATATGTGTGTTCATAAGCTTCTTCAACCATGCATGGCAAGATTTTGGCTTGAAAGGGATGATAGGTGAAATCGGATTATGTGACAGCTCTCTGACCTGTTGTTTCGAGGTGATTTTGGCTAGGCAAATGATATTGAAAATGCATGAAAATTGGTAGGTGACTAGTTTTTCCCGTTTTGAACATTGTTCGTAGAAATAGGCCAAAGCTAATTTTGATTCTAAGGTCCTCAAAATGGAAAATCATTAAAATATGTCCAAATCTGGAAATCTGGAAAAATGGAGCAGGTTTTGGCAGATGTACTGACCTTGTAGAACGAACCAGATTTGACTTAGTAAATGATATCCAAAATGCATGAAATTTGGTGTGATTCTAGATTTTTCAGTTATGGACATTTTTGTCAGAAATAGACTAAGGCTAAAGCGGACCCTAAGGACCTCAAAAACGTCAATTATTGAAATGTGTGCAAATCTGGACAGTTTTGTGCTATCCCACTGTTTGGGCTATAACTATTGATTCCGAACTCCAAATGATGCAAGGTTTGTTTCTGATTTTAGTTCACTTCTTAATATTTAATTTGATATCTTATTCACTGGAATTGGAGATTTTTTGCTTGTCTTAATGATTGTGGGAAAACAGTCTATTGCAGTGAGGATTTCATTTAGTTATATGCTTGGAAAATTTGTTGTAACTTCTCTTGTGGTATTAAATGCTTGGGATTGTGGCATTGGGATGTTGCGTGGACTGTTTTGAATACTTGGAGATGTTGAATTATATGATGCATGGCTTGGGATTGGTTTTGAGTTGACTTGGGGCTTAATTGCACGGTTAAGCACGAAACGGAAACCCTAGTGACTAGGCGAACTTGCTAAGTGTTGACCCTTTGAATATTGAGTGTAATTATATGTTTAGTAGGCTGCCCGTAGTTGCCTTATAGCCTTAAATGTGATAATGATTCGTTACACATTGACAAATAGACCTTTCATGCATCCGAGCCCACGTAGATGTTGTTGCATGTTAAATAATCTTATTATTTGATTACGTGGACTTTGAAATGAGTTATATGACTTGATTTACATGTGTTACATGGCTGCCCGTTTAATGTTCATATAACTCCATATGCTTTTCAAGTGAAATTACTTGTCTATTCGTGCCTCACTTGTTTACTTGTCAATGTGCAATCTTATGACTGTCTGGAGGCAACCTACTTTGTTGTCCTCCTAATGTGATATATTAAATGTCATAAATGTGCATTGCATACAAGGTTGCAACCTTTCATTCTGGCATGGTAGCGATCACGCACATCGGGCGGTATCGGGTTTGCCGGTGCACTCGTGACTACCATGGTCCCATTCTTTCTCTCGCTTGGGGGATAGACTTCTTCGGAGAGTTGAGTCGTAGGATTTTAGGGTACATCCGGAGTACACCCACTTGGCGTGTTAAGGGGATGATTTGAAGTCGGCCGTAACAACTGAGAGCAAAAGTTCACCGTATCTTTTTCTATATGTATAAGTACTCTCGCTTGGTTCCTAGAGAACCTCGGGGAGGAAAGACTGGAGTTTCTGTTCCTTTACTTTATATTATTGTTATGTACTTAATTGTGTTATATTCATGCTTGCAAAAGGATTTTCATAAGTTGAACCGGAAAATGAGTTTCAAAACCTATTTCTCGTTCCCCCCTCGCTGAGTTCATAAGGACTCACCCTCTTTTATCATCTCAGGTGAAGAAGATCAAGAACAGGTACCTGAGGACGATGTGCCTAACGATGATTCTTTGGAGTGATTGCCTGTTCCTATGTGTTCTGCTTGATTTATGGCCATTTGTGAAAACTATTCTACTTGAAGACTGTTTCTTTCATGTTGTTTAATGTTGTGATGTAAAAGACCCCCGTTGTAATTTGGGGTCTAATTTTGGTTTGTACTGATATTAACTAGACAAACGCTAGACACTACTATGATCGTTTTGCTATTATTACTGCTAGTATCTATAATAGGATTATGAAGCATTAGGTAAAGGCTAAGTAAAACGAACCAACCAAATCTTAAGCAGGTACACGTTATTAAGCTAAGATCAACAGGTACTTTTGTAACGAGGATAAACAAACAAACGAGACATAGCATCATGCTAGGTTATAAATCAAACGAGACGTCGAAATAACCAATAGGCAATTCAATTGATGTTAAATGGTAATCCTAGTTGGAAACGAAATTGAGATTGGAAAATTTTGAGGCGTTTAGAGAATTAGGCCAAACCAAAGAGCTCAATTACAGCCGTTATGCTGTCGGTTTTTCAGAAATTTTGGAGTTTAGGCCAAAAACATTAAGTGTGAAATCTTCATAAACGGTTAAGTACGTGATATGACTTGAATGTTTAGATCACACCCTAGTCTAACCTTATAGGCCGGGTTGGGGCGTGACACCTTATAACCAGAATGGTATCAGAGCTTAGATTGCTTAAGCCAGGTTTAACTCTCGGACCGTGGGTAGAGCCCTAAGATAATTAGGATGACTTGTTTATGTGTTATTGTGTGATAATGTTAAATGTGCCTTCTATGTTTTATGTGTTTAAGTGATTAACATGCCTTAATTGTTTCTAGAATTGTATCTATATTATGTTGCATATCTTATGCACTAAATTCTTAATTGTCATATTTCAATAAATTGTGCATCGTAATCTGTGCCTATAGATGGCTGGCCCTAGTACCCGTACTACTAATAGGAGCGGTGAACCCCAAGAGACTGGAGATGCTTATCAAACTAATCCCTGTATAGCTATGTTTAATATGATGGCGAATGCCATGGATTGTGTATCACGAGTGATGGAGCGTCAAGATGCACGTGAGGCCAACAACAACAACAACAGGAATGAGGGTAACCATGGGAGACATAGCAGAATGAGGGAGTTTCTTGACTTTCGCCCGTCCAAATTCCACGGGGAAGCTGATGATGAGAAAGCTGAGGCTTGGCTGTCCGAGATCGAGAAGATTTTCAGGCCACTTGATTATACAGATAAAGAAAAGGTGGAGTTTGCTGTGTTTCTGTTGCACGGGGATGCTGAACATTGCTGGCACACTGTGGAGGCACTGTGGGAAACTGATCAGACACCTCGCTTGTGGGGTAATTTCGTTAAGGCATTCAAGGAGAAATATGTACCTGCAGTTTCCAGGCAGAGGCGGATTGAGGAGTTCATGCACTTGACCCAGGGTAACATGACGGTGGCCCAGTACGAGGCTCGTTTTGACCGACTGTCCCGTTATGCTCAATATATGGTTAGTACTCCGAGGGCGAAGATGTGGAAATTTACTACTGGATTGAGGCCAGAGATTCAGGACCAGTTGGCTTCTCATGACTTCGATACCTATTCTACTCTCTTTGCTGCTGCCTCTCGTGTTGAGAAGATGAAACTAGATGGAGCCAGTTTGAGTCAGCCGAACAAGAAACCATACCAGCCTCCAGGTCAGCAGAGGAAATTTCAGAGTCAGAGTCGTAGTCAGGGCCAGAGCCAGAACAGACCAGTGAATAACCGTGGCCCGACGAAAGCGCCATCAGCCTCTTCCACCCGCGGATCTATAGGTAGTTCACCTACTACTTAGTCCGTCAGCTGTTCTTATTGTGACAAGAAGGGGCATACCGAGGCCCAGTGTTGGAGGAAGTCAGGACGATGTATGAGATGTGGCAGTGATCAACATCAGATCAAGGATTGCCCTAAACGGCAGGCAGGACAGAATTAGGGTAAACTAGCTGCTAGAGGCAAGACTCCAGTTCCTAGAGTTCAGGCTCGAGCTTATGCTATTGAGTGCGAGGAGATTCCAGATGAGACCGCTGTTGTTGAAGGTACATTTTTCATACTGAATCAACCTGTTAGGGTGTTAATTGATCTGGGTGCTACTCATTCATTTATTACTCTCTTATGTGTGGAACGTGTGAAACTGAAAGTTGTATGTTTGCCATACGAAGTAGAAGTTGGTACTCCAATGGGTTCTAAACTTGTTACTAGCTCAGCTTGTAAAGCATGTAAAATCCAAATTAAGGATAGGGAATTCTCAGCCAATCTTATTGTATTACCTTTTCGAGACTATGAGGTCATTTTAGGGATGGACTGGTTGGCAAAACATCATGTCCAACTAGATTGCCGGGCGAAGATTATAACGTTCCGGGTACCTGGTCAACCAATACTGGAGGTAATGGGTCGAAGAGATTTCACCGAGAGTTCCATCATTTCTTCTACGAAAGCAGTGAAGTCCTTGAGAAAAAGGTGTAGCGGATACTTAGCTTACCTTATCAACAAGCCGTCGGACAAAGCTAAGTTGGAGGAGATGCCAGTGATCAAAGATTATGAGGATGTGTTTCCAGAAGAATTGCCCGGTTTACCCCCAAATTGGGAAATCGAGTTTATTATAGAGTTACTGCCTAGCGCCCAGCCGATATCTAAAGCTCCCTATCATATGGCACCGGCCGAGCTACAAGAATTGAAGGACCAATTGCAAGGATTGTTGAAGAAGGGGTTTGTTCAACCAAGTTCTTCACCGTGGGGTGCACCAGTTCTATTTGTGACGAAGAAAGACGGAACGTTGAGGCTATGTATCGATTACCGAGGATTGAACCAAGTGACTGTCAAGAATAAATACCCACTTCCCCTGATCGACGAGTTATTTGATCAACTGCAAGGAGCCAAAGTGTATTCGAAACTCGACTTGAGGCAAGGGTATTATCAGTTGCGGATCAAAAAGGAAGATGTGCCTAAAACGGCTTTCAGGACGAGATATGGGCATTATGAATATGTAGTTATGCCTTTTGGACTAACTAATGCCCCTGCAGCTTTTATGGATTTGATGCACAGGGTGTTTCAACCCTACTTGGACCAATTTGTGGTGATCTTCATTGATGATATTTTGGTATACTCGAAATCTGAGACGGAGCATGAGCAACATCTGCGGTTGGTACTGCAGAAACTTCGAGAGCATCAATTGTATGCAAAGTTTAGTAAGTACGAATTTTGGTTGCAGCAGATTGCTTTTTTGGGGCATATTATATCCCAAGAGGGAATAGCGGTGGATCCAACTAAGATAGAAGCAGTGATGTCTTGGAAGAAGCTGGAGAATGTTATGGAGATTCGGAGTTTTCTTGGTCTAGCCGGCTATTATCAGAGATTCGTGAAAGATTTCTCTAAGATTGCAGGACCGCTTACAAAGCTCACTCAAAAGAAAACAAAGTTCGTGTGGGATGATAAGTGTGAGAGCAGCTTCCAAGAGTTGAAGAAAAGATTGACTACCGCACCTGTTCTTGCATTGCCTGAAGGAAGTCAAGGTTTTGTAATCTATAGCGATGCTTTAAAGGAAGGACTGGGTTGTGTGTTGATGCAAAATGGAAGGGTGATTGCATATGCTTCTAGGAAACCAAAGCCGTATGAATTGAACTACCTGACGCATGATTTGGAGTTAGCGGCTATTGTGTTTGCACTCAAGAAATGGAGGCATTATCTGTGGGGTAACAAGTTTGAGGTATTTACTAATCACCAGAGCTTGAAATACTTGTTCTCTCAAAAAGAGTTGAATATGAGGCAAAGACGGTGGATGGAGCTTTTGGATGATTATAACTGCACAATCAATTATGTGCCCGGTAAAGCAAATGTAGTTGCAGATGCCTTAAGTAGAAAAACAAGCATGGCTAAACTGGAAGTCAAGGTACAGGAGTTGTTGGAGGAAGCATTTTTGTGGAAACCACAATTGACTCGGAAAGGGTTACTTTTTGCCACTACGCAAGTTCAATCGACCTTGTTGTCTGAGTTACGAGAGGCTCAACAGAAGGACAAACAGTTTCAGAAGATTAAAGAAAGTAATGCGGATTCCAAGTTTGATGATAATGGTGTTTGGAGGTTTAGGAACCGGATTTGTGTTCCCAATGAGCCAGAGCTGAAAAAGAAGATTCTTGAAGAAGCCCATAATTCTAGATATACTATTCACCCCAGCGGAACAAAGATGTACCGGGATTTGAAGTAACACTATTGGTGGAATAACATGAAAAGAGAAATTGTGGAGTTTGTGGCACGGTGCTTGACTTGCCAGAGAGTCAAAGCGGAGCATCAACGACCCGCAGGTTTACTTCAGCCGTTGGAGATCCCTCAATGGAAATGGGAACATATAACTATGGACTTTGTTATGGACCTGCCCAGATCACAAACGGGTCATGACGCCGTTTGGGTCATAGTGGATAGATTGACTAAGTCGGCACACTTCTTACCGATGAACAAGGAGGATAGTCCTGAGAAATTGGGAGATATGTATGTGGCGGAGATTGTAAGATTGCACGGGATGCCTGGGAGTATTGTATCGGATAGGGATCCTCGTTTTACTTCCCGATTTTGGAAGAAATTGCAAGAAGCTTTAGGAACGAAGCTGAGTTTCAGCACTGCTTATCACCCTCAGACTGATGGACAATCGGAGAGAACTATTCAGATTCTGGAGGATATGCTGAGGGCGTATGTTTTAGACTTCGGGAAAGGTTGGGAGAAATATCTGTCTCTAGCGGAGTTCGCTTATAATAATATTTATCAGGCCACTATCGGGATGGCCCCATTTGAGGCGTTGTATGGACGAAAGTGTCAATCCCTAATTTACTGGGATGAAGTAGGTGAG
The DNA here is from genome assembly GCA_037974665.1 of Ehretia macrophylla. Lineage (NCBI taxonomy): Eukaryota > Viridiplantae > Streptophyta > Magnoliopsida > Boraginales > Ehretiaceae > Ehretia > Ehretia macrophylla. The sequence goes on from CM075764.1 coordinate 55,783,848, forward strand.
ACAAAGACTTTTGACCCGACCCTTTTTCCTGAACTTATGAAGACTGTTGATAATACCCACCTCATCCGGAAACGGATGCTTACCGCCCAAAGCAGGCAGAAGAGTTATGCAGATCGACGGAGACGGAGCCTAGAGTTTGAGGTCAGCGACAAGGTGTTCCTGAAGATATCACCTCGGAGGGGACTGATTAAACACGGCAAGGGTGGAAAGTTGAGCCCGAGGTTTGTAGGACCATTCGAGATAATTGAGAAGGTTGGCAAATTGGCGTATCGCCTGGCACTACCCCAAAACCTCTCCAATATTCACGACGTCTTTCATGTTTCGATGCTACGGAAGTATCATCCTGATCCGTCGCATATCTTGGAGCCAGATCCGTTGCAGCTTCGGGAGAACTTGTCTTATGAGGAGAAGCCCATTCGGATCCTAGACCAGCAAGATCGGGAGTTGCGCAACAAAACTATACCAATGGTGAAAGTGTTGTGGGATCATCATGGAGTTGAAGAAGCAATGTAGGAAAGGCGAGACCAGATGGAGCAGCAATATTCGGCTTTATTCCAAAGGTAATATGGAATTTCGGGACAAAATTCTTTTAAGGAGATGAGGATATGAGGCCCGACCTCGATTTGCGTGCGATACCTCGTTTCGTGTGCCATAATCTAGATTTGCGAGCCTTGATCTAGGATTGAGAATTGTGTTCATTTTATGTGCCATGCATTGAATTATGTGCATTCATTTAGGGTTGCGTGCATTTACTTGGAAAACATGCGTTTATCTCGTAGTTCGTGTCCTACCTCGTAGTACGTGCCCTAGACCTAGGAAAACGTGCCCTCACGCTAATCCAGAAAGCATCTTACACAAAGTACTAGACTATCAAATAATCCTACAAACTCCACTATCAATATTATAATCCTAAATCAACTCACTAGAAGACAAAAATTCACTAAACACTAAGCATTCTTTATTCTTTATTCCTTATTCTTTTTGCACTTCCAACACCCAATTAAATAATACTCCAATAGATGACAAAAAATCAGAATTTATTTAGCCTTGGCCGACCACTATGTGGTGTCTTTGCATGCATGCTCAATTCAAATTGGTTCTAGACAAGTTATGACAAAAACACTTATCAAATGCATAAAAAAATTGCTCCAAACCTCCTCAATTCTCCACCTTGCTCGACCAAACACACCTTTCCCATGCTAGAAATTTTAAATTACACCTTGAAGACACAAAAAGGCTGAATCATAAAGCTCAAGGCCGACCAAATGCTTGAAGAAATGCAAAAGCTTCACTCTTTGTCATTCTTTGTCATTTCTTCTTTCTTCCTCTCATCTTCTCTCTCTCCCTCTCATTTTTCTCTCCCTCTCTCGGCCTTGGCTGAGTTTCTCACCTTCCTAGCTCATCTTCATCATCCTATGGTTATTCAAGGCAAGCCCATGCAAATGAACTCAACCAAGCTAGCTAGGTTGCAAGAAAACTCACATGCAAGCTCTTGAGTCTTCATTTTGGCCCTAGGTGAGTTACTAAGCTTCCATTTCTTTTCTTCTTGTTCTAACCACATGCATGTACTAAGAGCTTGGTCACTAAGCTAGGAAAAATAGAGAAAACCAAGTTGGAATCTTGGCTAGGCAAAGAAGAAGAAGAAAATTGTGCTTCAACAAGTTTTTGTGCATCTTCTTGTTGATTTGCTAAGGTGAGGGCTAAAACCTTTTGAAAATCCTTTGAAAATCCACATGCATGCTCTTAAATGTATGTCTTTTCTTCTGTACTTGAGTTATATGTGTGTTCATAAGCTTCTTCAACCATGCATGGCAAGATTTTGGCTTGAAAGTGATGATAGGTGAAATCGGATTATGAGACAGTTCTCTGACCTGTTGTTTCGAGGTGAGTTTGGCTAGTCAAATGATGTTGAAAATACATGAAAATTGTTAGGTGACTATCATTGCCAGTTTTGAACATTTTTTGCAGAAATAGGCCAAAGCTAATTTTGACTCTAAGGTCCTCAAAATGGCAAATCATTAAAATATGTCCAAATCTGGAAATCTGGAAAAATGGAGCAGGTTTTGGCAGATGCACTGACCTTGTAGAACGAATCAGATTTGACTTAGTAAATGATATCCACAATGCATGAAATTTGGTGTGCTGCTAGATTTTTCAGTTCTGGACATTTTTATTAGAAATGGACTAAGGCTAAATCTGACCCTAAAGACCTCAAAAAAGTCAACTATTGAAATGTGTGCAAATCTGGACAGTTTTGTGCTATCCCACTGTTTCGGCTATAACTATTGATCCCGAACTCCAAATGATGCAAGGTTTGTTTATGATTTTAGTTCACTTATTAAGCTTTAATTTGATATCTTATTCACTGGAATTGGAGATTTTTTGCTTGTCTTAATGATTATTGGAATACAGCCTATTGCAGTGAGGATTTCATTTAGTTATATGCTTGGAAAATTTGTTGTAACTTCTCTTGTGGTATTAAATGCTTGGGATTGTGGCATTGGGATGTTGCATGGACTGTTTTGAATACTTGTAGATGTTGAATTATATGATGCATGGCTTGGGATTGGTTTTGAGTTGACTTGGGGCTTAATTGCACTGTTAAGCACGAAACGGAAACCCTAGTGACTAGGCGAACTTGCTAAGTGTTGACCCTTTGAATATTGAGTGTAATTATATGTTTAGTAGGCTGCCCGTAGTTGCCTTATAGCCTTAAATGTGATAATGATTCGTTACACGTTGACAAATAGACCTTTCATGTATCCGAGCCCACGTAGATGTTGTTGCATGTTAAATAATCTTATTATTTGATTACGTGGACTTTGAAATGAGTTATATGACTTGATTTACATGTGTTACATGGCTGCCCGTTTAATGTTCATATAACTCCATATGCTTTTCAAGTGAAATTACTTGTCTATTCGTGCCTCGCTTGTTTACTTGTCAATGTGCAATCCTATGACTGTCCGGAGGCAACCTACTTTGTTGTCCTCGTAATGTGATATATTAAATGTCATAAATGTGCATTGCATACAAGGTTGCAACCTTTCATTCTGGCATGGTAACGATCATGCACACCGGGCGGCATCGGGCTTGCCGGTGCACCCGTGACTACCATGGTCCCATTCCCTCTCTCGCTTGGGGGCTAGACTTCCTCAGAGAGTTGGGTCGTAGGATTTCGGGGTACATCCGGAGTACACCCACTTGGCATGTTAAGGGGATGAATTGAAGTCAGCCGCAACAACTGAGAGCAAAAGCTCACCGTATCATTTTCTATATGTATAAGTACTCTCGCTTGGTTCCTAGAGAACCTCGGGGAGGTAAGACTGGTGTTTCTGTTCCTTTACTTTATATTATTGTTATGTACTTAATTGTGTTATGTTCATGCTTGCAAAAGGATTTTCATAAGTTGAACCGGAAAATGAGTTTCAAAACCTATTTCTCGTTCCCCCATCGCTGAGTTCATAAGGACTCACCCTCTTTTATCATCTCAGGTGAAGAAGATCAAGAACAGGTACCTGAGGACGATGTGCCTAACGATGATTCTTTGGAGTGATTGCCTGTTCCTATGTGTTCTGCTTGATTTATGGCCATTTGTGAAAACTATGCTACTTGAAGACTGTTTCTTTCATGTTGTTTAATGTTGTGATGTAAAAGACTCTCGTTGTAATTTGGGGTCTAATTTTGGTTTGTACTGATATTAACTAGACAAACGCTAGACACTACTATGATCGTTTTGCTATTATTACTGCTAGTATCTATAATAGGATTATGAAGCATTAGGTAAAGGCTAAGTAAAACGAACCAACCAAATCTTAAGCAGGTACACGTTATTAACCTAAGATCAACATGTACTTTTGTAACGAGGATAAACAAACAAACGAGACATAGCATCATGCTAGGTTATAAATCAAACGAGACGTCGAAATAACCAATAGGCAATTCAATTGATGTTAAATGGTAATCCTAGTTGGAAACGAAATTGAGATTGGAAAATTTTGAGGCGTTTAGAGAATTAGGCCAAACCAAAGAGCTCAATTACAGCCGTTATGCTGCCGGTTTTCCAGAAATTTTGGAGTTTAGGCCAAAAACATTAAGTGTGAAATCTTCATAAACGGTTAAGTACGTGATATGACTTGAATGTTTAGATCACACCCTAGTCTAACTTATAGGCCGGGTTGGGGCGTGACATTCGGAACCCAAAATCAAACATTTTCATAAGTTTTGGTACACTTTTATTCTTTTGCACTATTTTTCCGTCCCGGATCTTACGTCGTGAGCCGTGAAAAGGACGACAACCTAATCTATCACATTTATATTACTGATTCACATGCCACCTTGGGCAAGACAACTTCACTTCACGTAGAGGTTGGGCCCACAAACAGAGGGCGTGGGGCTCTTGACCATGTATCCGTCGCTCCGGCGCCCTTAACTTTTGATCCGTAAGGAGTTACGCAGTGCACAGCATACCGTTAGAAAGCTCTCTGAGAGCACTATGATGGAGGCACCTACCATGCTCGGCTGCGCCTGTTTTTGGTGCCCAAAATCAAACATTTTCATTAGTTTTGGGACACTTTTATTCCTTTCAGCTATTTTTCCGTTGTAGATCGTACGTCGTGAGCCGCGAAAATGACGACAACCTAATCTATCACATTTTTATTACCGAATCCCTCGTTCCCTTGGGCAAGATAACTTGACTTCACAAAGAGGCTGGGCCCGCAAAGCGAGGGCGTGGGGCTTGCGACCAGGTATCCGTCGCTCCGCTGCCCATAACCTTTGATCTGTAAGGAGTTACACGGTGCACAGCATACCGTTGGAAAGCTCTCTGAGAGCATTATGATGGAGGCACCAACAATGCTCGGCTGCGCCTATTTTCAGAGCCCAAAATTGAACGTTTTCATCAATTTCGAGACACTTTTCTTCTTTTTCGCTGTGCGTCGTGAGCCGCGAAAAGGATGACAACTTAATCCATCACATTTCTATTACCGAATCCCATGGCACCTTGGGCAAGACATCGTCACTTCATGTAGAGGCTGGGCCCGCAAAGCGATGGCGTGGGGCTTGTGACCAGGTATCCGTCGCTCTGGTGCTCATAACTTTGATCCATAAGGAGTTACGCGGCGTGCAGCATACCGTTGGAAAGCTCTCCACGAGCTCTACGATGGGGGCTGCAAGCTTGCTCTGCTGCTCCTATTTTCGGAGCCCAAAATTGAACGTTTTCATCAGTTTCGGGACACTTTTTTTCTTTTGCGCTGTTTTTCCGTCCCGGATCGTACGTCGTCAGCCGCGAAAAGAACGACAACCTAATCCATCACATTTCTATTACCGAATCTCATGGAACCTTGGGCTAGAAAACTTTACTTCACGTAGAGGCTGGGCCCGCAAACCGAGGGCGTGGGACTTGTGACCAGATATCCATCGCTCCGGTGCCCATAACTTTTGATCCGTAAGGAGTTACGCCGCACACAACATACCGTTGGAAAGCTCTCCATGAGCTCTACGATAGAGGCAACAAGCTTGCTCGGCTATACCTATTTTCGGAGCCCAAAATCGAATGTTTTCATTAGTTTCGGGACACTATTCTTCTTTTACGTTATTTTTCCGTCCCGGATCGTACGTCGTGAACCGCAAAAAGGATGACAGCCTAATCCATCAAATTTCGATTACCGAATCCCACGGCCCCTTGGGCAAGACAACTTCACTTCACGTAGAGGCTGGGCCCGCAAACCGAGGGCGTGGGGCTTGTGACTAGATATCCGTAGCTCTGGTGCCCATAACTTTTGAGCTGTAAGGAGTTACCCGGCGCACAGCATACCGTTGGAAAGCTCTCTTAGAGCTCTACAACGGGGGCAACAAGCCTGTTTTGCTGCGCCTGTTTTTGGAGCCCAAAATCGAACATTTTCATAAGTTTTGGGACACTTTTCTTCTTTTGCGCTATTTTTCTGTCTCGGATCGTACGTTGTGAGCCACAAAAAGGACTACAACCTACTCCATCATATTTCTATTACCGATTCTCACGGCACCTTGGGCAAGACAACTTCACTTCACGTAGAGGCTGGGCCCACAAACAGAGGGTGTGGGGCTCGTGACTAGGTATCCGTCGTTCCGGTGCCGTTAACTTTTGATTTGTAAGGAGTCACGAGGCGCACAACATACCGTTGGAAAGTTCTCTGAGAGCTCTATGATAGGGGCACCTACAATGCTCTGCTGCGCCTATTTTCGGAGCCTAAAATCGAACGTTTTCATCAATTTTGGAACACTTTTCTTCTTTTCTGCTATTTCTCCGTCGCGGATCGTACGTCGTGAGCAGCGAAAAGGACAACAACCTAATCCATCACCTTTCTATTACCGAATACCATGACCCCTTGGCCAAGACAACTTCACCTCACGTAAAGGCTGGGCTCGCAAAGCGAGGGCGTGGGGCTTGTGACCAGGTATCTGTCGCTCTAGAGCCCATAACTTTTGATCCGTATAGAGTTACGCAGTGTACATCATACCGTTGGAAAGCTTTCCGCGAGCTCTACGATGGGGGTAGCAAGCTTTCTCTGTTGTGCCTATTTTCGGAGCCCAAAATCGAACGTTTTCATTAGTTTCGGGACACTTTTCTTCTTTTACGCTGTTTTTTTCATCCCGGATCGTACGTCATGAGCCGCGAAAAGAATGACAACCTAATCCATCACATTTCTATTACCGAATCCCACGAAACCTTGGGCCAGAAAACTTCACTTCACGTAGAGGCTGGGCCCGCAAACCGAGGGCGTGGGACATGTGACTAGGTATCCGTCGCTCCGGTGTCCATAACTTTTGTTCCATAAGGAGTTACACGACGCACTTCATACCATTGGAAAGCCCTATGAGAGCTCTACGTCGGAGGCACCTAGCATGCTCGATTGCGCCTATTTTCGGAGCCCAAAATCTAATATTTTCATAAGTTTTGGGACACTTTTCGTCTTTTGCGCTATTTTTCTGTCGCGGATCGCACGTCGTGAGCCGCGAAAAGGACGTATACCTAATCCATTACGTTTCTATTACCGAATCCCATGGCACCTTGGGCAAGAGAACTTTATTTCACGTACAGGCTGAGCCCGCAAAGCGAGGGCGTGGGGCTTGTGACCAGGTATCCGTCGCTCCACTACCCATAACTTTTGATCCGTAAGGAGTTACGCGGCGCACAACATACCATTGAAAAGCACTCTGCGAGCTCTACGAGCTGAAGCAAGCCTGCTCGTCTGTGCATATTTTTGGACCCCAAAATCGAATGTTTTCATCAGTTTTGAGAAACTTTTATTCCTTTTCGTTGTTTTTCCGTCACGGATCGTACGTCATGAGCTGCGAAAAGGACGACAACCTAATCCATCACATTTCTATTACCGAATCCCATGACACCTTGCGCAAGATAACTTCACTTCACGTAGAGGCTAGGCCAGCAAAGCGAGGGTGTGGGGCTTGTGACCAGGTATCCGTCGCTCTGGAGCTCATAACTTTTGATTCGTATGGAGTTACGCGGTGCATAGCATACCGTTGGAAAGCTCTCTAAGAGCTCTATGACGGGGACACCTAGCATGCTCGGCTGCCCCTGTTTTTGAAGCCCAAAATCAAAATTTTCATCAGTTTTGGGACATTTTTCTACTTTTTCGTTGTTTTTTCGTCGCGGATAGTACGTTGTGAGCCGCGAAAAGGACGACAACCTAATCCATCATATTTCTATTACCGAATCCAACAGCCCCTTGGGCAAGAAAACTTCATTTTACCTAGAGGCTGGGCCCGCAAAGCGAGCGCGTGGGGCTTGTGACCAAGTATCCGTCGCTCCGGTGCCCATAACTTTTGATCCGTAAGGAGTTACGCGGCGCACAGCATACCGTTGGAAAGCTCTTTGAGAGCTCTATGACTGGGGCACCTAGCATGCTCAACTGCGCCTGTTTTCATAGCCCAAAATGGAACGTTTTCATCAGTTTTGAGACACTTTTCTTCATTTTCGCTGTTTTTCCTTCTCGGATCATACGTCGTGAGCCGCGAAAAGGATGACAACCTAATCCATCACATTTCTATTACCGAATCCCACGGCACCTTGGGCAAGACAACTTCACTTCATATAGAGGCTAGGCCCGCAAACCGAGGGCGTGGGGCTTGTGACCAGGTATCCGTCACTACGGTGCCCATAACTTTTGATCCGTAAGGAGTTACGCGGCGCACAACATACCGTTGGAAAGCTCTCCATGAGCTCTACGACGGAGGCAGCAACCTGCTCGGCTACACTAGTTTTTGGAGCCCAAAATCGAACGTTTTCATTAGTTTCGGGACACTTTTCTTCTTTTACGCTGTTTTTTTATCACGGATCGTACGTCGTGAACCGCGAAAAGGATGACAACCTAATCCATCACATTTCTATTATCGAATGCCACGGCCCCTTGGGCAAGACAACTTGACTTCACGTAGAGGCTGGGCCAGCGAACTGAGGGCGTGGGGCTTGTAACCAGATATCCGTCGCTCCGGTGCCCATAACTTTTGATCCGTAAGGAGTTACGCGGCGCACAGCATACCGTTGGAAAGCTCTCTAAGAGCTCTACGACGGGGGCAACAAGCCTGCTCGGCTGCGCCTATTTTTGGAGCCCAAAATCCAATATTTTCATAAGTTTTGGGACACTTTTCTTCTTTTGCGCTATTTTTTCGTCTCGGATCGTACGTCGTGAGCCGCGAAAAGGACGACAACCTTATCCATCATATTTCTATTACCGATTCTCACGGCACCTTGGGCAAGACAACTTCACTTTACGTAGAAGTTGGGCGCCCAAACAGAGGGCGTGGGGCTCGTGACCAGGTATCTGTCGTTCCGGTGCCCTTAACTTTTGATCCGTAAGGAGTCACGTGGCGCACAACATACAGTTGGAAAGCTCTCTGAAAGCTGTATGATGGGGGTACTTACCATGCTCGGCTGTGCCTGTTTTCGATGCCCAAAATTGAACATTTTCATTAGTTTTGGGACACTTTTCTTCTTTGTCGCTGTTTTTTCGTCGCGGATCGTACGTCGTTAACCGTGAAAAGAACGACAACCTAATCCATCACATTTCTATTACCGAATCCCACGGCCCCTTGTCAAGACAACTTCACTTCACGTAGAGGCTGGGCCCGCAAAGTGAGGGCGTGGGGCTTATGACCAGGTATCCGTCGCTCCGCTGCCCATAAATTTTGATCTGTATGGAGTTATGCGGTGCACAGCAGACTGTTGGAAAGCTCTTTGAGAGCTTTATGACGGGGGCAGCAAGCCTCCTTGGCTGCGCCTATTTTCGGAGCCCAAAATCGAACGTTTTCATCAATTTTGAGACACTTTTCTTCTTTTCTGCTGTTTTTCTGTCGTGGATCGTGCGTCGTGAGCCGCGAAAATGACGACAACCTAATCCATGACGTACGATACGGGACGAGGGTGTGGGGCTCGTGACCAGGTATCTGTCGTTCCGGTGCCCTTAACTTTTGATCCGTAAGGAGTCACGCGGCACACAGCATACCGTTGAAAAGTTCTCTGAGAGCTCTATGATGGGGGCACCTACCATGCTCGGCTGCGCCTGTTTTCGGAGATCAAAATCAAACGTTTTCATCAGTTTCGGGACACTTTTCTTCTTTTCTGCTATTTTTCCGTTGCGGATCGTACGTCGTGAGCCGCGAAAAGGACGACAACCTAATCCATCACCTTTCTATTATTGAATCCCACGACCCATTGGCCAAGACAACTTCACCTCACGTAGAGGCTGGGCCCGCAAAGCGAGGGCGTGGGCTTGTGACCAGGTATCTATCGCTCTAGAGCCCATAACTTTTGATCCGTATGGAGTTACGCGGTGTACATCATACCGTTGAAATGCTCTCCGCGAGCTCTACAATAGGGGTAGCAAGCTTGCTCTGCTGCGCCTATTTTCGGAGCCCAAAATCGCACATTTACATCAGTTTCGGGACACTTTACTTCTTTTGCGCTGTTTTTTCGTCCTATATCGTACGTCGTGAGCCGCGAAAAGAACGGCAACCTAATCCATCACATTTCTATTACCGAATCCCACGGAACCTTGGGCCAGAAAACTTCACTTCACGTAGAGGCTGGGACCACAAACCGAGGGCGTGGGACTTGTGACCAGGTATCGGTCACTACGATGCCCATAATTTTTGATCCATAAGTAGTTACGCGATGCACAGCATACCATTGCAAAGGTCTCTGAGAGCTCTACGACGGAGGCAGCTAGCATGCTCGGTTGCGCCTATTTTCGGAGCCCAAAATCGAACATTTTCATAAGTTTTGGGACACTTTTCGTCTTTTACGCTATTTTTCAGTCGCGGACCGTACGTCGTGATCCGCAAAAAGGACGACAACCTAATCCATCACGTTTCTATTACCGAATCCCATGGCACCTTGGACAAGACAACTTCACTTCACGTAGAGGTTGGGTCCGCAAAACGAGGGCGTGGGGCTTGTGACCAGGTATCTGTCGCTCCACTGCCCATAACTTTTGATCCGTAAGGAGTTACGCGGCACACAACATACCATTGGAAAGCTTTCTGCGAGCTCTACGATGGCGGAGGCAAGCCAGCTCGTCTGTGCTTATTTTTGGAGCCCAAAATCGAATGTTTTCATCAGTTTTGGTACACTTTTCTTCTTTTACGCTGTTTTTTCATCCCTGATCGTACATCATGAGCTGCGAAAAGGACGACAACCTAATCCATCACATTTATATTACCGAATCCCATGGCACCTTGGGCAAGACAACTTCACTTCACGTGGAGGCTGGGCCTGCCAACCGAGGGTGTCGGGCTTATGACCAGGTATCCGTCGCTCTGGAGCCCATAACTTTTGATCTGTATAGAGTTACGCGGCGCATAGCATACCGTTGGAAAGCTCTCTAAGAGCTCTATGACGGGGGCACCCAGCATGCTCGGCTGCACCTGTTTTTGGAGCCCAAAATCAAATTTTTCATCAGTTTTGGGACATTTTTCTACTTTTTCGTTGTTTTTCCGTCGCGGATAGTATGTTGTGAGCCGCCAAAAGGATGACAACCTAATCCATCACATTCTTATTACCGAATTCAACAGCCCCTTGGGCAAGAAAACTTCATTTCACGAAGAGGCTGGGCCCGCAAAGCGAGCGCGTGGGGCTTGTGACCAAGTATCCGTCGCTCCGGTGCCCATAACTTTTGATCCGTAAGGAATTACGCGGCCACAGCATACCGTTAGAAAGCTCTTTGAGAGCTCTATGATTGGGGCACCTAGAATTTTCAACCGCGCCTGTTTTCGTAGCCCAAAATGGAACGTATTCATTAGTTTTGAGACACTTTTCTTCTTTTCCGTTGTTTTTCCGTCTCGGATCGTACGCCGTGAGCCGCGAAAAGGACGACAACCTAATCCATCACATTTCTATTACCGAATCCAATGGCACCTTGGGCAAGACAACTTCACTTCATATAGAGGCTAGGCCCGCAAACCGAGGGCGTAGGGCTTGTGACCAGGTATCCGTCACTACGGTGCCCATAACTTTTGATCCATAAGGAGTTACGTGGCGCATAACATACCGTTGGAAAGCTCTCCATGAGCTCTACGACGGGGGTAGCAAGCCTGTTCGGCTACGCCAGTTTTTGGAGCCCAAAATCGAACGTTTTCATAAGTTTTGGGACACTTTTCTTCTTTTGCGCTGTTTTTCCGTCACGGATCGTACGTCGTGAATCGCGAAAAGGATGACAACCTAATCCATCACATTTCTATTATCGAATGCCATGGCCCCTTGGGCAAGACAAATTGACTTCACGTAGAGGCTGGGCCAGCGAACTGAGGGCGTGGGGCTTGTAACTAGATATCCGTCGCTCCGGTGCCCATAACTTTTGATCCGTAAGGAGTTACGTGGCGCACAACATACCGTTGGAAAACTCTCTGAGAGCTCTACGACGGGGGCAACAAGCCTGCTTGGCTGCGCCTGTTTTTGGAGCCCAAAATCCAATATTTTCATAAGTTTTGGGACACTTTTCTTCTTTTGCGCTGTTTTTCCGTCACGGATCGTACGTCGTGAGCTGCGAAAAGGACGACAACCTTATCCATCATATTTCTATTACCGATTCTCACAGCACCTTGGGCAAGACAACTTCGCTTTACGTAGAGGTTGGGCCGCCAAACAGAGGGCGTGGGGCTCGTGACCAGGTATCTGTCGTTCCGGTGCCCTTAACTTTTGATCCGTAAGGAGTCACGTGGCGCACAACATACAGTTGGAAAGCTCTCTGAAAGCTGTATGATGGGGGTACTTACCATGCTCGGCTGCGCCTATTTTCGATGCCCAAAATTGAACGTTTTCATCAGTTTTGGGACACTTTTCTTCTTTGTCGCTGTTTTCTCGTCGCGGATCGTACATCATGAACCGCAAAAAGAACGGCAACCTAATCCATCACATTTCTATTACCGAATGCCACAACCCCTTGGCACGACAACTTCACTTCACGTAGAGGCTGGGCCCGCAAAGTGAGGGCGTAGGGCGTGTGACCAGGTATCCATTGCTTCGCTGCCCATAAATTTTGATATGTATGGATTTATGCAGTGCACAGCAGACCGTTAGAAAGCTCTCTGAGAGCTTTACGACGGGGGCAGCAAGCCTCCTTGGCTGCGCCTATTTTCGGAGCCTAAAATAGAACGTTTTCATCAATTTCGAGACACTTTTCTTCTTTTCCGCTGTTTTTCCGTCAAGGATCGTGTGTCGTGAGCCGCGAAAATGACGACAACCTAATCCATGACGTACGATACGGGACGAGGGTGTGGGGCTTGTGACCAGGTATCGGTCATTCCGGTGTCCTTAGCTTTTAATCCGTAAGGAGTCACACGGCGCACAGCATACCGTTGGAAAGTTCTCTGAGAGCTCTATGATGGGGGCACCTACCATGCTCGGCTGCGCCTGTTTTCGGAGATCAAAATCAAATGTTTTCATCAGTTTTGGGAAACTTTTCTTCTTTTCTGCTATTTTTCCGTCGCGGATCGTACGTCGTGAGCCGCAAAAAGGACGACAACTTAATCCATCACCGTTCTATTATTGAATCCCACGGCCCCTTGGCCAAGACAACTTCACCTCACGTAGAGGCTGGGCCCGCAAAGCGAGCGCATGGGCTTGTGACCAGGTATCTGTGGCTCTGGAGCCCATAACTTTTGATCCGTATGGAGTTACGCGGTGTACAGTATACCGTTGAAAAGCTCTTCGCGAGCTCTACGATGCGGGTAGCAAGCTTGCTCTGCTGCGCCTATTTTCGTAGCCCAAAATCGAACGTTTTCATCAATTTTGGGACACTTTACTTCTTTTGCGCTGTTTTTCCGTCCTAGATCGTACGTCGTGAGCCGCGAAAAGAACGGCAACCTAATCCATCACATTTCTATTACCGAATCCCACGGAACCTTGGGCCAAAAACTTCACCTCACGTAGAGGCTGGGACCACAAACCGAGGGCATGGGACTTGTGACCAGGTATCGGTCGCTCCGGTGCCTATAACTTTTGACCCATAAGGAGTTACGCGATGCACAGCATACCATTGGAAAGCTCTCTGAGAGCTCTATGATGGAGGCACCTAGAATGCTCGGTTGCGCCTATTTTCGGAGCCCAAAATTGAACATTTTCATAAGTTTTGGGACACTTTTCGTCTTTTGAGCTATTTTTCCGTAGCGGATCGTATGTCGTGAGCTGCAAAAAGGACGACAACCTAATCCATCACGTTTCTATTACCGAATCCCATGGCACCTTGGACAAGACAACTTCACTTCACGTAGAGGTTGGGTCCGCAAAACGAGGGCGTGGGGCTTGTGACCAGGTATCTGTCGCTCCACTGCCCATAACTTTTGATCCGTAAGGAGTTACGCGGCACACAACATACCATTGGAAAGCTTTCTGCGAGCTCTACGATGGCGGAGGCAAGCCAGCTCGTCTGTGCTTATTTTTGGAGCCCAAAATCGAATGTTTTCATAAGTTTTGAGAAACTTTTCTTCTTTTCTGCTGTTTTTCCGTCACGGATCGTACGTCGTGAGCTGCGAAAAGGACGACAACCTAATTCATCACATTTCTATTACCGAATCCACTGGCACATTGGCCAAGATAACTTCACTTCACGTAGAGGCTAGGCCAGCAAAGCGAGGGTGTGGGGCTTGTGACCAGGTATCCGTCGCTCTGGAGCTCATAACTTTTGATTCGTATGGAGTTACGCGGTGCATAGCATACCGTTGGAAAGCTCTCTAAGAGCTCTATGATGGGGGCACCTAGCATGCTCGGCTGCACCTGTTTTTGAAGCCCAAAATCAAAATTTTCATCAGTTTTGGGACATTTTTCTACTTTTTCGTTGTTTTTTCGTCGCGGATAGTACGTTGTGAGCCGCGAAAAGGACGACAACCTAATCCATCATATTTCTATTACCGAATCCAACAGCCCCTTGGGCAAGAAAACTTCATTTTACCTAGAGGCTGGGCCCGCAAAGCGAGCGCGTGGGGCTTGTGACCAAGTATCCGTCGCTCCGGTGCCCATAACTTTTGATCCGTAAGGAGTTACGCGGCGCACAGCATACCGTTGGAAAGCTCTTTGAGAGTTCTATGACTGGGGCACCTAGCATGCTCAATTGCGCCTGTTTTCGTAGCCCAAAATAGAACGTTTTCATTAGTTTTGAGACACTTTTCTTCTTTTTCGCTGTTTTTCCTTCTCGGATCGTACGTTGTGTGCCGCGAAAAGGATGACAACCTAATCCATCACATTTCTATTACCGAATCCCACGGCACCTTGGGCAAGACAACTTCACTTCATATAGAGGCTAGGCCCGTAAACCGAGGGCGTGGGGCTTGTGACCAGGTATCCGTCACTACGGTGCCCATAACTTTTGATCCGTAAGGAGTTACGCGGCGCACAGCATACCGTTGGAAAGATCTCCATGAGCTCTACGATGGGGGCGGCAAGCCTGCTCAGCTACGCCAGTTTTTGGAGCCCAAAATTGAACGTTTTCATTAGTTTCGGGACACTTTTCTTCTTTTACGCTATTTTTTCGTCACGAATCGTACGTCGTAAACAGCGAAAATGATGACAACCTAATCCATCACATTTCTATTATCGAATGCCACGGCCCCTTGGGCAAGACAACTTGACTTCACGTAGAGGCTGGGCCAGCGAACTGAGGGCGTGGGGCTTATAACCAGATATCCGTCGCTCCGGTGCCCATAACTTTTGATCCGTAAGGAGTTACGCGGCGCACAGGATACCGTTAAAAAGTTCCCTGAGAGCTCTACGACGGGGGCAGCAAGCCTGCTCGGCTGCGCCTATTTTTGGAGCCAAAAATCGAACATTTACATTAGTTTTGGGACACTTTTCTTCTTTTGCGCTATTTTTCCGTCTCGGAGCGTACGTCGTGAGCTGCGAAAAGGACGACAACCTTATCCATCATATTTCTATTACCGATTCTCACAGCACCTTGGGCAAGACAACTTCGCTTTACGTAGAGGTTGGGCCGCCAAACAGAGGGCGTGGGGCTCGTGACCAGGTATCCGTCATTCCGGTGCCCTTAACTTTTGATCCGTAAGGAGTCACGTGGCACACAACATACCGTTGGAAAGCTCTCTGAAAGCTGTATGATGGGGGCACCTACCATGCTCGGCTGTGCCTGTTTTCGATGCCCAAAATTGAACATTTTCATTAGTTTTGGGACACTTTTCTTCTTTGTCGCTGTTTTTTCGTCGCGGATCGTACGTCGTTAACCGTGAAAAGAACGACAACCTAATCCATCACATTTCTATTACCGAATCCCACGGCCCCTTGTCAAGACAACTTCACTTCACGTAGAGGCTGGGCCCGCAAAGTGCGGGCGTGGGGCTTGTGACCAGGTATCCGTCTCTCCGCTGCCCATAAATTTTGATCTATATGGAGTTATGCGGCGTACAGCAGACCGTTGGAAAGCTCTCTGAGAGCTTTACGACGGGGGCAGCAAGCCTCCTTGGCTGCGCCTATTTTCGGAGCCTAAAATAGAACGTTTTCATCAATTTCGAGACACTTTTCTTCTTTTCCGCTGTTTTTCCGTCATGGATCGTGCGTTGTGAGCCGTGAAAATGATGACAACCTAATCCATGACGTACGATACGGGACGAGGGTGTGGGGCTCGTGACTAGGTATCCGTTGTTTCCGGTGCCCTTAACTTTTGATCCGTAAGGAGTCACGCGGCGCACAGCATACCGTTGAAAAGTTCTCTGAGAGCTCTATGATGGGGGCACCTACCATGCTCGGCTGCGCCTGTTTTCGGAGATCAAAATCAAACGTTTTCATCAGTTTCGGGACACTTTTCTTCTTTTCTGCTATTTTTCCGTTGCGGATCGTACGTCGTGAGCCGCGAAAAGGACGACAACCTAATCCATCACCTTTCTATTATTGAATCCCACGACCCATTGGCCAAGACAACTTCACCTCACGTAGAGGCTGGGCCCGCAAAGCGAGGGCGTGGGCTTGTGACCAGGTATCTGTCGCTCTGGAGCCTACAACTTTTGATCCGTATGGAGTTACGCGGTGTATATCATACCGTTGAAAAGCTCTCCGCGAGCTCTACGATGGGGGTAGAAAGCTTGCGCTGCTGTGCCTATTTTCGAAGCCCAAAATCGAATGTTTTCATCAGTTTCGGGACACTTTACTTCTTTTGCGCTGTTTTTCCGCCCTAGATCGTACGTCGTGAGCCGCGAAAAGAACGTCAACCTAATCCATCACATTTCTATTACCGAATCCCACGGAACCTTGGGCCAGAAAACTTCACTTCACGTAGAGGCTGGGCCCACAAACCGAGGGCGTGGGACTTGTGACCAGGTATCGGTCGCTCCGGTGCCCATAACTTTTAATCCATAAGGAGTTACGCGATGCACAGCATACCATTGCAAAGCTCTCTGAGAGCTCTACGATGGAGGCACCTAGTATGCTCGGTTGCGCCTATTTTCGGAGCCCAAAATCGAACATTTTCATAAGTTTTGGGACACTTTTCGTCTTTTACGCTATTTTTCCGTCGCGGACCGTACGTCGCGAGCCGCAAAAAGGACGACGACCTAATCCATCATGTTTCTATTACCGAATCCCATGGCACCTTGGGCAAGACAACTTCAGTTCACGTAGAGGCTGGGTCCGCAAAGCGAGGGCGTGGGGCTTGTAACCAGGTATCCGTCGCTCCACTGCCCATAACTTTTGATCCGTAAGGAGTTATGCGGCGCACAACATACCATTGGAAAGCTCTCTGCGAGCTCTACCACGGCGGAGGCAAACCAGCTCCTCTGTGCATATTTTTGGAGCCCAAAATCGAATATTTTCATCAGTTTCGAGAAACTTTTCTTCTTTTTCGCTGTTTTTCCGTCGCATATCGTACATCGTGAGCTGCGAAAAAGACGACAACCTAATCCATCACATTTCTATTACCGAATCTCATGGCACCTTGGGCAAGACAACTTCACTTCACGTGGAGGCTGGGCCAGCAAAGCGAGGGTGTGGGGCTTGTGACCAGGTATCCGTTGCTCTGGAGCCCATAACTTTTGATCCGTATGGAGTTACGTGGCACACAGCATACCGTTGGAAAGCTCTCTGAGAGCTCTATGACTGAGGCACCTAGCATGCTCAGTTGCACCAGGTTATGGAGCCCAAAATCGAACGTTTTTATCAATTTCGTGATATTTTTTTACTTTTACGCTGTTTTTCCGTCGCGGATCGTACGTTGTAAGCCGCGAAAAGGACGACAACCTAATCCATCACATTTTTATTACCGAATCCCACAGCACCTTGGGCAAGACAACTTCATTTCACATAGAGGTTGGGCCCGCAAAGCGAGCGCGTGGGGCTTGTTACCAGGTATCCGTCGTTCCGGTGCCCATAACTTTTGATCCGTAAGGAGTTACGCAGCGCACAGCATACCGTTGGAAAGCTCTTTGAGAGCTCTATGATTGGGGCACCTAGAATGCTCGACTGCGCCTATTTTGGTAGCCCAAAATGGAACGTTTTCATCAGTTTCGGGACACTTTTCTTCTTTTCCGCTGTTTTTCCGTCTCGGATCGTACATCGTGAGCCGCAAAAAGGACGAGAACCTAATCCATCACATTTCTATTACCGAATCCCACGGCACCTTGGGCAAGACAACTTCACTTCATATAGAGGCTAGGGCCGTAAACCGAGAGCGTGGGGCTTGTGACCAGGTATCCGTCACTCCGGTTCCCATAACTTTTGATCCGCAAGGAGTTACGTGGCGCATAGCATACCGTTGGAAAGCTCTCCATGAGCTCTACGACGGGGGCAGTAAGCATGCTCGGCTATGTCTGTTTTCGGAGCCCAAAATCAAATGTTTTCATTACTTTTGGGACACTTTTCTTCTTTTCCGCTGTTTTTCCGTCTCGGATCGTACGTCGTGAGCCGCGAAAAGGACGGCAACGTAATCCATCACATTTCTATTACCGAATCCCACGGCACCTTGGGCAAGACAACTTCACTTCATATAGAGGCTAGGCCCTCAAACTGAGGGCGCGGGGCTTGTGACCAGGTATCCGTCATTCCGGTGCCCATAACTTTTGATCCATAAGGAGTTACGCAGCGCACAGCATACCGTTAGAAAGCTCTCCATGAGCTCTACGACGGGGGTAGCAAGCCTGCTCGGCTACGCCTATTTTTGGAGCCCAAAAATCGAACATTTTCATTAGTTTCGTGACACTTTTCTTCTTTTACGCTGTTTTTCCATCCCGGATCGTACGTCGTGAACCGCGAAAAGGATGACAACCTAATCCATCACATTTCTATTACCGAATGCCACTGCCCCTTGGGCAAGACAACTTGACTTCACGTAGAGGCTGGGCCCACGAACTGAGGGCATGGGGCTTATGACCAGATACCCGTCACTCTACTGCCCATAACTTTTGATCCGTAAGGAGTTACGTGGCGCACAACATACCGATGGAAAGCTCTCCGCGAGCTCTACGACGGGGGAAGCAAGCCTGCACGTCTGTGCGTATTTTTGGAGCCCAAAATCAAATGTTTTCATCAGTTTCGAGAAACTTTTCTTCTTTTGCGCTGTTTTTCCGTCGCGGATCGTACGTTGTGAGCCGCGAAAAGGACGACAACCTCATCCATCACATTTCTATTACCAAATCCCATGGCACCTTGGGCAAGACAACTTCACTTCACGTAGAGGCTGGGCCAGTAAAGCGTGGGCGTGGGGCTTGTGACCAGGTATCCGTCGCTCTGGAGCCCATTACTTTTGATCCGTATAGAGTTATGCGGCGCACAGCATAGCGTTGGAAAGCTCTCTAAGAGCTCTATTACGAGGGCACCTAGTGTGCTCGGCTGCGCCTGTTTTTGGAGCCCAAATTCATCAGTTTTGGGACACTTTCCTGCTTTTTCGCTATTTTTCCGTCGCGGATCGTACGTCGTGAGTCGCAAAAATGACGACAACCTAATCCATCACATTTCTATTACCGAATCCTACAGAACCTTGGTCAAGACAACTTCACTTCATATAGCGGCTAGGCCCGCAAACCAAGGGTTTGGGGCTTTTGACCAGGTATCCGTCACTCCGGTGCCTATAACTTTTGATCCGTAAGGAGTTACGCGGCGAACAGCATACCGTTGGAAAGCTCTCCATGAGCTCTACGATGGGGGCAGCAAGCCTGCTCGGCTACGCCTGTCTTCGGAGCCCAAAATCAAACGTTTTCATTAGTTTTGGGACACTTTGCTACTTTTACGCTTTTTTCCGTCCCGGATCGTACGTCATGAACCGTGAAAAGCATGACAACCTAATCCATCACATTTCTATTACCGAATCCCACGGCTAGACAACTTCACTTCACATAGAGGCTGGGCCCGCAAAGCGAGGGCGTGGGGCTTGTGACCAGATATCCATCGCTCTGGTGCCCATAACTTTTGATCCGTAAGAAGTTACGCGGCGCACAGCATACCGTTGGAATGCTCTTTGAGAGCTCTACGACGGGGGCAACAAGCTTGCTCGGCTGCACCTGTTTTTGGAGCCCAAAATAGAACATTTTCATAAGTTTTGGGACGCTTTTCTTCTTTGGCGCTATTTTTCCGTCCTAGATCGTACGTCGTGAGCAGCGAAAAGGACGACAACCTAATCCATCATATTTCTATTACCGATTCTCACAGCACCTTGGGCAAGACAACTTCACTTCACGTAGAGGCTGGGCCCACAAACAGAGGGCGTGGTGCTCGTGACCAGGTTTCGGTCGTTCTGGTGCCCTTAACTTTTGATCCGTAAGGAATCACGCAGCACACAGCATACCGTTGGAAAACTCTTTAAGAGCTCTATCATGGGGCACCTACCATGCTCGACTGCGCCTGTTTTCGGAGACCAAAATCGAACGTTTTCATCAGTTTCAGGACACTTTTCTTCTTTTTTGCTGTTTTTCCGTTGCGGATCGTACGTCGTGAGCCTCGAAAAGGACGACAACCTAAGCCATCATATTTCTATTACCGAATCCCATAGCCCCTTGGGCCAGACAACTTCACTTCACGTAGAGGCTGGGCCCACAAAGCGAGTGCGTGGGTCTTGTGACTAGGTATCCGTCGCTCCGCTGCCCATAATTTTTGATTCGTAAGGAGTTACGCGGCGCACAGCATACCGTTGGAAAGCTCTCAGAGAGATTTACGATGGGGGCAACAAGCCTGCTCGGCTGCACCTATTTTCGGAGCCTAAAATCGAACGTTTTCATCAATTTCGAGACACTTTTCTTCTTTTCCGCTGTTTTTCCATCGTGGATCGTGCGTCGTGAGCCCCGAAAAGGCGACAACCTAATCCATCATATTTCTATTACCAAATCCCATGGCACCTTGGGCAAGACATCTTCACTTCACGTAGAGGCTAGGCCCGCAAAACGAGGGCGTCGGGCTTGTGACCAAGTATCCGTCGCTTCGGTGCTCATAACTTTTGATCCGTAACGAGTTACGCATCGTACAGCAAACCATTAGAAAGCTTTCCGTGAACTCTACGATGGGGGCTGCAAGCTTGTTCTGCTGCGCCTACTTTCGGAGCCCAAAATCGAACATTTTCATCAGTTTCGGGACACTTTTCTTCTTTTGCGCTATTTTTTCGTCCCGGATCGTTCGTCGTGATCCGCGAAAAGAACGACAACCTAATCCATCACATTTTTATTAATGAATCCCACGGCACCTTGGGCCAGACAACTTCCCTTCACGTAGAGACTGGGCTCGCAAAGCGAGGACGTGGGGCTTTTGACCAGGTATCCGTCGCTTCGGTGCTCATAACTTTTGATCCGTAAAGAGTTACGCGGCGTACAGCAAACCGTTAGAAAGCTTTCCGCGAGCTCTACGATGGGGGCTGCAAGCTTGCTCTACTGCGCCAGTTTTCAGAGCCCAAAATCGAACATTTTCATCAGTTTCGGGACACTCTTCTTTTTTTGCGCAGTTTTTTCGTCCCGGATCGTTCGTCGTGAGCAGCGAAAAGAACGACAACCTAATCCTTCACATTTTTATTACCGAATCCCACGGCCTCTTGGGCCAGACAACTTCCCATCATGTAGAGGCTGGGCTTGAAAATCGAGGGCGCGGGACTTGTGACCAGGTATCCGTCGCTCCGGTACCCATAACTTTTGATCCATAAGGAGTTATGCGGCGCACAGTATACCGTTGGAAAGCTCTACGAGAGCTCTACGACGAGGGCACGTAGCATGCTCGGCTGCGCCTATTTTTGGAGCCCTAAATCGAACATTTTCATAAGTTTTGGGACACATTTCGTTTTTTACGCTATTTTTCCGTTGCGGATCGTACGTCGTGAGCTGCGAAAAGGAAGACAACCTAATCCATCACATTTCTACTACCGAATCCCATGGCACCTTGGGCAAGACAACTTCACTTCACGAAAAGGCTGGGCCAGCAAAGCGAGGGTGTGGGGCTTGTGACCAGGTATCCGTCGCTCCGCTGCCAATAACTTTTGATCCGTAATGAGTTACGCGGCGCACAACATACCGTTGGAAAGCTCTCCGCGAGCTCTACAACGGGGGAAACAAGCCTGCCCAGCTGTGCGTATTTTTGGAGCCCAAAATAGAATGTTTTCATCAGTTTTAAGACACTTTTTGACTTTTTCGCTATTTTTTTTGACGCTGACCATACGTCGTGAACCGCAAAAAGGACGACAACCTAATCCATCACATTTCTATTACCGAATCCCACGGCCCCTTGGGCAAGACAACTTCACTTCATGTAGAGGTTGGGCCTGCAAAGCGAGGGAGTAGGGCTTGTGACCAGGTATCCGTCGCTCTAGAGCCCATAACTTTTGATCCGTAAGGAGTTACGTGGCGTACAACAAACTGTTGGAAAGCTCTCTGAGAACTCTATGACGGGGGCACCTAGCATGCTCAACTGCACCGGTTTTTGGATCCCAAAATCGAACGTTTTCATCAGTTTCGGGACACTTTTCTTTTTTTTTATTGTTTTTCCATCGCGGATCGTACGTCGTGAGCCGCGAAAAGGACGACAACCAAATCCATCACATTTCTATTACCGAATCCCACGGCCCCTTGGGCAAGACAACTTCACTTCACGTAGAGGCTGGGCCCGTAAAGCGAGCGCGTGGGGCTTGTGACCAGGTATCCGTCGCTCCGGTACCCATAACTTTTGATCCGTAAGGAGTTACGCGGCGTACAACATACCATTGGAAAGCTCTCTGAGAGCTCTATGACTAGGGCACCTAGCATGCTCGGCTGTGACTTTTTTCGGATCCCAAAATCGAACATTTTCATCAATTTTGGGACACTTTTCTTCTTTTCCGCTGTTTTTCCGTCCCGGATTGTACGTCATGAGCAGCGAAAAGGACGACAACCTAATCCGTCACTTTTCTATTACCGAATCTCACGGCCCCTTGGGCAAGACAACTTCACTTCACATAGAGGCTGGGCCTGCAAACCGAGGGCGTGGGGCTTGTGACCAGGTATCCGTCGCTCCGGTGCCCATAACTTTTGATCCGCAAGAGTTATGCGGCGCACAACATACCGTTGAAAAGCTCTCTGAGAGGTCTATGACTGGGGCACCTAGCATGCTCGGCTGCGCCTGTTTTCGGAGCCCAAAATCGAACATTTTCATCAGTTTTGGGACACTTTTTTTCTTTTACGCTGTTTTTCCGTCCCGAATTGTGCGTCGAGAGTCGCGAAAGGGACAACAACCTAATCCATCACATTTCTATTACCGAATCCCACGGCCCCTTGGGCAAGACAACTTCACTTCACGTAGAGACTGGGCTCGCAAACCGAGGGCGTGGGGCTTATGACCAAGTATCCGTCACTCTGGTGCCCATAACTTTTGATCCGTAAGGAGTTACGCGGCGCACAGCATACCGTTGGAAAGCTCTTTGAGAGCTCTACGTGTGGGCAACAAGGCTACTCGGCTGCACCTATTTTCAGAGCCCAAAATCAAACGTTTTCATCACTTTTAGGACAGTTTTATTTGTTTTTGTTATTTTTTCATCCTGGATCGTATGTCGTGAGTCGCGAAAAGGATGACAAGCTAATCCATCACATTTCTATTACCGAATCCCATGGCAACTTGGGCAAGACAACTTCACTTCACGTAGTTGTTGGGCCAGCAAACCGAGGGCGTGGGGCTTGTGACCAAGTATCCGTCGCTCTGGTGCCCATAACTTTTGATCCATAAGGAGTTACGCGGCGCACAGCATACCGTTGGAGAGCTCTTTGAGAGCTCTACAACGGGGGCACCTAGCATGTTTGCCTGCACCTAGTTTTGGAGCCCAAAATCAAACATTTTTAGAAGTTTTGGGACACTTTTCTTCTTTTGCGTTGTTTTTCTGTCCCAGATCGTATGTCGTGAGCCGCGAAAAGGACGACAACCTAATCTATCACATTTCTATTACCGAATCCGACGGCACCTTGGGCAATACAACTTCACTTCACGTAGAGGCTGGGCCCACAAACCGAGGTCGTTGGGCTTGTGACCAGGTATCCGTCGCTCCAATGCCAATAACTTTTGATCCGTAAGGAGTTACGCGGCGCAAAACATATCGTTGGAAAGCTCTCCGCGAGCTCTACGACGGGGGAAGCAAGCCCGCTCGGCTGGGCCTATTTTTGGAGCCCAAAATCGAACATTTTAATCAGTTTCGGGACACATTTCTTCTTTTACGCTATTGTTTTGTCTTAGATCGTACGTCGTGAGCCGCGAAAAGGACGACTACCTAATCCATCACATTTCTATTACCGAGTCCCACGGCACCTTGGACTAGACAACTTCACTTCACATAGAGGTTGGGCCCGCAAACCAAGGTCGTGGGGCTTGTGACCAGGTATCCGTCGCTCCGGTGCCCATAACTTTTGATTCGTAAGGAGTTACGTGGCGCACAACATACCATTGGAAAGCTCTCCGCGAGCTCTACGACGGGGGAAGCAAGCCTGCTATGCTATGCCTATTTTCATAGCCCAAAATCGAACATTTTCAGCTGTTTCGGGACACTTTTCTTGTTCTGCGCTGTTTTTTCGTCCCGAATTGTACATCGTAAGCCGCAAAAAGGACGACAACCAAATCCATCACATTTCTATTACTGAATCCCACGGCACTTTGGGCCAGACAACTTCACTTCATGTAGAGGCTAGGCCCGCAAACCGAGGTCGTGGGGCTTGTGACCAGGTATCCGTCGCTCTAGAGCACATAACTTTTGATCCGTAAGGAGCTATGCGACGCACAACATACCGAAGGAAAGCTCTCCGAGAGCTCTACGACGGGGGCAGCAAGCCTACTCGGCTATGCCTATTTTCGGAGGCCAAAATCGAACGTTTACATTAGTTTTGGGACACTTTTCTTCTTTTGCGCTGTTTTTTCGTCACCGATCGTATGTCGTGAGCCTCGAAAAGGATGACAACCTAATCCATCACATTTCTATTACCGAATAACACGGCACCTTGGGCAAGACAACTTCACTTCACGTAGAGGTTGGGCCTGCAAACCGAGGGCGTGGGACTTGTGACCAGGTATCCGTCGTTCCGGTGCCCATAACTTTTGATCCATAAGGAGTTACGCGGCGCACGACATACTGTTGGAAAGCTCTCTGAGAGCTCTACAATGGGGGCAACTAGCATGCCCGGCTGCGCCTGTTTTCAGAGCCCAAAATCGAACATTTTCATAAGTTTTGGGACACTTTTCTTCTTTTGCGCTATTTTTTCGTCCTGAATCGTACGTCGTAAGCCTCGAAAAGGACGACAACCTAATCCATCACATTTCTATTACCAAATCTCATGCCACCTTGGGCAAGACAACTTCGCTTCACATAGAGGCTGGGCCCACAAACAGAGGGCGTGGGGCTTGTGACTAGGTATCCGTCGCTCTAGTGCCCTTAACTTTTGATCCGTAAGGAGTTACACGGCGCACAATATACCGTTGGAAAGCTCTCTGAGAGCTCTATGACAGCGGCATCTAGTATACTCGGTTGCACCTGTTTTCAGAACCTAAAATCCAACATTTTCATCAGTTTCAGGACACTTTTCTTCTTTTCTGTTGTTTTTCTATCACGGATCGTACGTCCTGAGCCGCGAAAAGGACGACAACCTAATCCATCACATTTCTATTACCGAATCCCACGGCCCCTTGGGCAAGACAGCTTCACTTCACGTAGAGGCTGGGCCCGTAAAGCGAGGGCGTGGGGCTTGTGACCAGGTATCCGTCACTCCGGTGCCCATAACTTTTGATCCCTAAGGAGTTACGCGGCGCACAGCATACCGTTGGAAAGCTCTCCGAGAGCTCTACGACGGGGGCAACAAGTCTACTCGGCTATGCCTATTTTTGGAGCCCAAAATTGATTGTTTTCATCAGTTTCAGGACACTTTTCTTCTTTTGCGTTGTTTTTTCGTCCCCGATCGTACGTCGTGAGCCTCGAAAAGGACGACAACCTAATCCATCATATTTCTATTACCGAATAACACAGCACCTTGGGCAAGACAACTTCACTTCACGTAGAGGTTGGGCCCGCAAACCGAGGGCGTAGGGCTTGTGACCAGGTATCCGTCGCTCCGGTGCCCATAACTTTTTATCCATAAGGATTTACGCGGCGCACAGCATACCGTTGGAAAGCTCTCTGAGAGCTCTACGACGAGGGCACCTAGCATGCCCAGTTGCGCCTATTTTCGAAACCCAAAATCGAACATTTTCATAAGTTTTAGGACACTTTTCTTCTTTTGCGGTGTTTTTTCGTCCCGGATCCTACGTCGTGAGCTGCGAAAAGGACGACAACCTAATCAATCACATTTCTATTACCAAATAACACGACACCTTGGGCAAGACAACTTCAATTCACGTAGAGGGCCCACAAACAGAGGGCGTAGGGCTTGTGACCAGGTATCCGTCGTTCCGGTGCCCTTAACTTTTGATCCGCAAGGATTTACGTGGCGCACAGCATACCGTTGGAAAGTTCTCTGAGAGCTCTATGATGCAAGTACCTACCATGCTCGGCTGTGCTTGTCTTCGGAGCCCAAAATCGAATGTTTTCATCAGTTTCGGGACCCTTTTCTACTTTTCCGCTGTTTTTTCGTACCAGATCATACGTCATGAGCCGCAAAAAGGACGATAGCCTAATCCATCACATTTCTATTACCGAATCCCATGGCACCTTGGGCAAGACAACTTCACTTCACATAGAGGCTGGGCCCGCAAACCGAGGGCGTGGGTCTTGTGACCAGGTATCCATCGCTACGGTACCCATAACTTTTGATCCGTAGAGAGTTACGCGGCGCACAACATACCGTTGGAAAGCTCTCTGAGAGCTCAACGATGGGGACAACAAGCCTGCTTGGCTGCGCCTATTTTCGGAGCCCAAAATTGAACATTTTCATAAGTTTTGGGACATTTTTCCTCTTTTGCGCTATTTTTCCGTCCCGGATTGTACGTCGTGAGCCTCGAAATGGACGACAACCTAATCCATCACATTTCTATTACCGATTCTCACGGTACCTTGGGCAAGACAACTTCACTTCACGTAGAGGCTTAGCCCACAAATAGTGGGTGTGGGGCTCGTGACCAGGTATCCGTCGTTCCGGTGCCCTTAACTTTTTATCCGTAAGGAGTTACGCGGCGCACACCATACTGTTGGAAAGCTCTCTAAGAGTTCGATGATGGGGGCACCTGCCTTGGTCAGCTGTGCTTGTTTTCCGAAAACAAAATTGAACATTTTCATCAGTTTCGGGACACTTTTCTAATTTTTTGCTATTTTTCAGTCTAGGATCATGCGTCGTGAGTCGCAAAAAGGACGATAACCTAATCCATCATATTTATATTATCGAATCCCATGGCCCCTTGGGAAAGACAACTTCACTTCACGTAGAGGCTGGGCCCGCAAAGCAAGGGCATGGGGCTTGTGACCAGGTATTCGTCGCTCTGGAGCCCATAACTTTTGATCCGTAAAGAGTTACGCGGCACACCGTATTCCGTTGGAAGGCTCTTTGAGAGCTTTATGACATGGGCACCTAGCATGCTCAGCTGCTCCTATTTTTTGGGCCCAAAATTGAACGTTTTCATCAGTTTCGGGTACTTTTCTTCATTTTCATTTTTTTTCGTCGCTGATCGTACGTCGTGAGCCGCGAAAAGGACGACAACCTAATCCATCAAATTTCTATTACCAAAACCCATGGCCCCTTGGGAAAGACAACTTCACTTCACGTTAAGGTTGGGCCCGCAAACCGTGGGCGTGGGGCTTGTGACCAGGTATCCATCGCTCTGGTGCCCATAACTTTTGATCCGTATAGAGTTACGCGTCTCACAGCATACTGTTGGAAAGCTCTTTGAGAGCTCTATGACTGGGGCACCTAGCATGCTCGGTTGCACCTGTTTTCAGAGCCCAAAATTAAACTTTTTCATCAGTTTTGGGATACTTTTCTACTATTCCGCTGTTTTTTCGTCCCGCATCGTACGTCATGAGCCGCGAAAAGGACAACAACCTAATTCGTCACATTTCTATTACCGAATCCCACAACACCTTGGGCAAGACAACTTCATTTCATGTAGAGGCTGGGCCCGCATACCGAGGGCGTGGGGCTTGTGACCAGGTATCCGTCGCTCTGGTGCCCATAACTTTTGATCCGTAAGGCGTTACGCGGTGCATAGCATACCGTTGGAAAGCTCTCTGAGAGCTCTATGACGGGGTCACCAAGCATGCTCGGCTACACCTATTTTCGGAGCCTAAAATTGAATATTTTTATCAGTTTTGGGACACTTTTCTTCTTTTACGCTATTTTTTCGTCTCGGATCGTACGTCGTGAGTCGCGAAAAGGACGACAACCTAATCCATCATATTTTTATTTCCGTATCCTATGGCCCCTTATGCAAGACAACTTCACTTCACGTAGAGGCTGGGCCCGAAACTGAGGGCGTGGGGCTTGTGACCAGGTATCTATCGTTTCGGTGCCCATAACTTTTGATCCGTAAGGAGTTACGCGGCGCACAACATACCGTTGGAAAGCTCTCTGAGAGCTCTACGAAGTGGGCAACAAAGCTGCCCAGTTGCACCTGTTTTCAGAGCCCAAAATCAACCGTTTTCATCACTTTCGGGATATTTTTCTACTTTTTCGCTATTTTTCCGTACCGGATCGTACGTCGTGATTCGTGAAAAGGACGACAAGCTAATCCATCACATTTCTATTACTGAATCCCATGGAACCTTGGGCAAGACAACTTCACTTCACGTACTGGCTAGGCCCGCAAATCGAGGGCGGTGGGCTTATGACCAGGTATCCGTCGCCCCAGTGCTCATAACTTTTGATCCGTAAGGAGTTAGGCGGCACACAGCATACCGTTGGAATGCTCTCTGAGAGCTCTACGACGGTAGCATCTAGCATGCTCGGCTGCACCTATTTTTGGAGCCCAAAATCAAACATTTTTAGAAGTTTTGGGACACTTTTCTTCTTTTGCGCTGTTTTTCCGTCCCGGATCGTACGTCATGAGCCGCGAAAAGGACGACAACCTAATCCATCACATTTCTATTACCGAATCCTACGGCACCTTGGGCAAGACAACTTCACTTCAGGAAGAGGCTGGGCCCACAAACCGAGGTCGTTGGGCTTGTGACCAGGTATCCGTCGCTCCAGTGCCCATAACTTTTGATCCATAAATAGTTACGCGGCGCACAACATACCGTTGGAAAGCTCTCTAAGAGCTCTACGACGTGGGCAACAAAGCTGCCCAGTTGCACCTATTTTTAGAGCCCAAAATCAACGTTTTCATCACTTTCGGGATATTTTTCTACTTTTTCGCTGTTTTTCCGTACCGGATCGTACGTCGTGATTCCTGAAAAGAACGACAAGCTAATCCATCACATTTCTATTACTGAATCCCATGGAACCTTGGGCAAGACAACTTCACTTCACGTAGTGGCTGGGCCCGCAAATCGAGGGCGGTGGGCTTGTGACCAGGTATCCGTCGCCCCAATGCTCATAACTTTTGATCCGTAAGGAGTTAGGCGGCGCACAGCATACCGTTGGAATGCTCTCTGAGAGCTCTACGACGGTAGCATCTAGTATGCTCGGCTGCACCTATTTTCGGAGCCCAAAATCAAACATTTTTAGAAGTTTTGGGACACTTTTCTTCTTTTGCGCTGTTTTTTCGTCCCGGATCGTACGTCATGAGTCGCGAAAAGGACGACAACCTAATCCATCACATTTCTATTACCGAATCCTACGGCACCTTGGGCAAGACAACTTCACTTCAGGAAGAGGTTGGCCCGGAAACCGAGGTCATTGGGCTTGTGACTAGGTATCCGTCGCTCCAGTGCCCATAACTTTTGATCCGTAAGGAGTTACGCGGCGCACAACATATCATTGGAAAGCTCTCAGCGAGCTCTACGACGGGGGAAGCAAGCCTGCTCGGTTGTGCCTATTTTTGGAGCCCAAAATCGAACATTTTCATCTGTTTCGGGATACATTACTTCTTTTACGCTATTTTTTCATCCCGGATCGTACGTCGTGAGCCGCGAAAAGGACGACAACCTAATCCATCACATTTATATTATCGAATCCCATGGTACCTTGGGCTAGACAAATTCACTTCACGTAGAAGCTGGGCCTGCAAACCGAGGTCGTGGGGCTTGCGACCAGGTATCCGTCGCTCCTGTGCCCATAACTTTTGATCCGTAAGGAGTTACGCGGCGCACAAGTTACCGTTGGAAAGCTCTCCGAGAGCTCTACGACAGGGGTAGCAAGCCTACTCGGCTATACTTGTTTTCGGAGCCCAAAATTGAACGTTTTCATCAGTTTCAGGACACATTTCTTCTTTTGCTCTGTTTTTTCGTCCCGGATCGTATGTCATGAGCTGCGAAAAAGGACGACTACCTAATCCATCACATTTCTATTATCGAATCCCATGGCACCTTGTGCAAAACAACTTCACTTCACGTAGAGGCTGGGCCCACAAACCGAGGTCGTGGGGCTTGTGACCAGGTATCCGTCGCTCTAGAGCCCATAACTTTTGATCCGTAAGGAGTTATGCGGCGCACAACATACCGTTGGAAAGCTCTCCGAGAGCTTTACGACGAGGGCAGCAAGCCTACTCGGCTATGCTTGTTTTCGGAGCCCAAAATTGAACGTTTTCATCAGTTTTGGGACACATTTCTTCTTTTGCGCTGTTTTTCCGTCCCGGATCGTACGTCATGAGCCTCGAAAAGGACGACAACCTAATCCATCACATTTCTATTATTGAATAACACAGCACCTTGGGCAAAAAAACTTCACTTCACGTAGAGGTAGCGCCCACAAACCGAGGGCGTGGGGCTTGTGACCAGATATCCGTTGTCATGCCCCAACCTGGCCTATAAAGGTTAGACTAGAGTATGAACTAAACATTCAAGTCATATATCGTACTTAATTGTTCATGAAAGTTTAATACTTAACATTTTAGCCTAAACTCCACAATTTTTTGGAAAACCGGCAGCATAACGGTTGTAATTGGGCTCTTTGGTTTGACCTAATTCTCTAAACGCCTCAAAATTTCCAATCTCAATTTCATTTCCAACTAAGATTACTATTTACCATCAATTGAAACGCCTACTAGTTATCTCGAAGTCTCGTTTGATTAATAACCTAGCATGATACTATGTCTCGTTTGTTTGTTAATCCTTGTTACAAACGTACCTGTTGATCTTAGCTTATCAATGAGTACCTGCTTAAGATTGGATAGGTTCATTTTACTTAATCCTTACCTGATACTTCATAATCCTATGATAGATACTAGCCAATAACGATAGCAAAACGACCATAGTAGTGTCTATCTAGTTATTATTAGTACAAGCCAAAATTAGACCCCAAATTACAACGGGGGTCCTTTTACATTACAATAACAAGCAAAATAAGAAATAGTCTTCAAGCAACATATTGTTCACAAAATGGCCATAGTCAAGCAAGGCACGTAGGGAAAGCAATCATTCCAAGGAATCATCATTAGGCACGATGTCCTCGGGTACCTGTCCCTGGTCTTCTTCACCTGAGATGATAAAAGAGGATGAGTCCTTATGAACTCAGCGAGGGGGGAACGAGAAATAAGTTTTAAAACTCATTTTCCGGTTCAACTTATGAAAAATCCTTTTTTGCAAGCATGAATATATCACAAGTAAGTACATAATGTAATGTAAAAGTAAAGGAACACAATTACCTGTATTTCTTCCCCGAGGTCCTCTAGTAACCAAGCGAGAGTACTTATACACATAGTGAAAAGGATACGGTGAGCTTTTGCTCTCAGTTCATGTCAGTATCAGTTGTTGCGGCCGACTTCAAATCATCCCCTTATCACGCCAAATGGGTGTACTCTGGATGTACCCCGAAATCCTACGACCCAACTCTCCGAGGAAGTCTAGCCCCCAAGCGAGAGAGGGAATTGGACAATGGTAGTCACGGTTGCACCAGCAAGCCCGATACCGCCCGGTGTGCATGAACGCTACCACGCCAGAATGAAAGGTTGCAACCTTGTATGCAATGCACATTTATGACATGTAATATATCACATTAGGAGGACAACAAAGTAGGTTGCCTCCGAACAGTCATAAGATTGCACATTGACAAGTAAACAAGCGAGGCACGATATGACAGACAATTTCACTTATAAAGCACATGGAGCTATATGAATAATAAACGGGCTTCCATGTAACGCATGTAAATCAAGTCATATAACTCATTTCAAAGTTCACGTAATCAAATAATAAGATTATTCATCATGCAATGACATCTACGTAGGAGCGGGTGCAAGAAAGCCCTACTTGCCCACATGTATTCATCGAAATCACGTTTAGGGCTACAAGGGCAACTACGGACAGCCTACTAATTTCATAATCAAACACAATGTTCATAGGATCAACGCTTAGCGAGTTTTTTCCTAGCCATTAGGGTTTCATTTCATGCTCACCCGTGCGATTAAACCCCAAGTCATCTCGTAATTAAGCTCAAGCCATGCATTGATCAATTCAAACACCCTCAAGCATTCAAAACAGTCCACACAACATCCAAATGCCACAATCCCAAGCATTTAATACAACAAGGGAAGCTACATTAAATTTCTAAGCATATCAATAGGTGAAACTATTACTGCAATGGACTGTTTTCTCACGATCATTAAGACAAGAAAAAAATCTCTAATTCCAGTGAACAAGATGTCAAATTAAAGCTTAAGGAGTGAACTAAATTCAGAAACAAACCTCGTATCATTTGGAGTTCGGGTTCAAGAGTTATAGCCAAAACAGTGAGACTACACAAAACTGTCCAGATTTGCACACATTTCACTACTTGTCGTTTTGGAGGGCCTTAGGGTCAGATTTAGCCTTAGTTCATTTCTGACAAAAATGTCCAGAACTGAAATATCTAGCTGTACACCAAATTTCATGCATTTTGGATATCATTTACTAAGTCAAAACTGGTTCGTTCTACAAGGTCAGTGAATCTGCCAAAACCTGCTTCATTTTTTTCCAGACTTTCTAGATTTGGACACATTTTGATAATTAGCCATTTTGAGGACCTTAGAGTCAAAATTAGCTTTGGCCTATTTCTGTGAAAAGTGTTTAGAACTGGCAAAAATAGTTACCTACCAATTTTCACACATTTTAAACATCTTTTACCTGGTCAAAATCACCTCGTACCAACAAGGCAGAAGGCTGTCAAATACCCGATTTCATCTATCATCACATTCTAGCCAAATATCTTGCCATGCATGTTTACAACCGCTCATGAACACACATATATCACAAGTACAGAAGTAAATATAGACATTTAAGGGCATGCATGTGGATTTTGAAAGCTTTTCAAGAAGTTTTAGCCCTCACCTTAGCAAAACAACAAGAAGATGCACAAGACTCTTGGTGAAGCACAAAGTTGACCTTTTTCCTTGCTTAGCCGAGAGACAACTTGGGATTTCTCTAATTTCCTAGCTTAGTAACCAAGTTCTTAGTAGGTGCATGTGGTTAGAGCAAGAAGAAAACGAAATGGGAGCTAACAAACTCACCTAAGCCGAAATGGATGTGCTAAAGGCTTGCATGTGTGCTTCTTTGCTCCTAGTTTTGCTTGGTCGAGATCCTAAGCTTCTTGCATGTCTTGATGAACCATTGAGTGATGAAGTTAAGCTATGGAGTGTAGAAACTCAGCCAAGGCCGAGAGAGAGAGAAGAAATGAGAGAGGAATGAGAGGAAATGAGAGAAAATGAAAGAAAATGAAAAGCTTTGTTGGGTAAAGATGCTTGTCGGCCTAGGGCCTTGCAAATTCAGATTTTTGTGTCTTCAAGGAACATTTTTGAATTGTCTTGTATGACAAGAAGATGGGCCGAGAATATGGGTGCATTGGGTAGGGTTTTGGGTTAAATTTTTTATGCATTGTGTCATTAAATTGTCATAGAATGTTTGGGGAATAAATTTTGAAATTGGATTGCATGCACAAAGCTCCTAGTGGTCGGCCAAGGCTTGTGCAAAATCTGAATTTTTGTCTTGTTTAAGCAATATTTAATTGTGTTTGGGATATGCAAAGAATAAGGAATAAAGAATAAAGAATGTCTAGCTTTTTGTGAGATTTTGTCTTCTAGTGGGTTGAATTAGCAATTTAATATTAGTTAGGGGAGTTTGTAGGATTAATTAATGATTTACTGCTTCGTGTAAGATGTTTTCTTGATTAGCGTGAGGGCACGCTTTCCTAGGTTTAGGGCACGCACTACGAGGTAAAGCACGAACTACGAGACAAATGCACGTTTCTCAAGTAATTGCACGCAACCCTAAATGAATGCACGCAATTCAATGCAAGGCACACAAAACGAAACACAATTCTTAAACCTAGGTCAAGGAATGCAAATCTAGGTTAGGGCACACAAAACGAGGTATCGCACACAAATCGAGGTCAGGCCTCACATCCGTCGCTCCGGTGCCCATAACTTTTGATCCATAAGGAGTTACGCGGTGCACAGCATACCGTTGGAAAGCTCTCTGAGAGCTCTACGACGGGGGCACCTAGCATGCTCGGCTGCGCCTGTTTTCAGAGCCCAAAATTGAACATTTTCATAAGTTTTGGGACACTTTTCTTCTTTTGCGCTATTTTTCTGTATCGGATCGCACGTCGTGAGCCGCGAAAAGGATGACAACCAAATCCATCAAATTTATATTACCAAATCTCACGGCACCTTGGGCAAGACAACTTCACTTCACGTAGAGACTGGGCCCAAAAACAGAGGGCGTGGGGCTTGTGACCAGGTATCTGTCGCTCCAGTGCCCTTAACTTTTGATCCGTAAAGAGTTACGCGGCGCACAACATACCGTTGGAAAGCTCTCTAAGAGCTCTATGATGGGGGCACCAAGCATGCTCGGCTACACCTATTTTCAGAGCCCAAAATTGAACATTTTCATCAGTTTCGGAACACTTTTCTTTTTTTTGCTATTTTTCCATTGCAGTTCGTACGTCGTGAGCCGCGAAAAGGACAACAACCTAATCCATCACATTTCTATTACCGAATCCCACGGCCCCTTGGGCAAGACAACTTCACTTCACGTAGAGGCTTGGCCCGCAAAGCGAGGGCATGGGGCTTGTGACCAAGTATCCGTCGCTCCGGTGCCCATAACTTTTGATCCGTAAGGAGTTACACGACGCACAACATACCGTTGGAAAGCTCTCTGAAAGCTCTATGATGAGGGTAGCTAGCGTGCTCGACTGCGCCTATTTTTGGTGCCCGAAATCGAACATTTTCATCAGTTTTGGGACACTTTTCTTCTTTTTCGTTTTTTTTGGGTCCCGGATCGTACGTAGTGAGTGGCGAAACGACGACTACCTAATCCATCACATTTCTATTACCGAATCCCACAGCACCTTGGGCAAGACAACTTCACTTCACGTAGGGGCTGGGCCCGCAAACCGAGGGCGTGGGGCTTGTGACCAGGTATCCGTCACTCCGGTGCCCATAACTTTTGATCCCTAAGGAGTTACGCGGCGCACAGCATACCGTTGGAAAGCTCTCTATGAGCTCTACGACAGGGCAGCAAGCCTGCTCGGCTGTGCCTATTTTCGGAGCCCAAAATTGAACGATTTCATTAGTTTCGGGATAATTTTCTTCTTTTACACTGTTTTTCCGTCCCGGATCGTACGTCATGAGTCGCGAAAAGGACAACAACCTAATCCATCACATTTCTATTACCGAATCTCACGGCCCCTTGGGCATAACAACTTCACTTCACGTAGAGGCAGGACCCGCAAACCGAGGGCGTGGGGCTTGTGACCAGGCATCCATCGCTCCGGTGCCCATAACTTTTGATGCATAAGGAGTTCGCGGCGCACAGCATACCGTTGGAAAGCTCTCAGAGAGTTCTACAACGGGGACAACAAGCCTGCTCGGCTGCGCCTATTTTCGGGGCCTAAAATTGAACATTTTCATAAGTTTTGGGACACTTTTATTCTCTTGCGCTATTTTTTCGTCCCGGATCGTACGTCTTGAGCCGCGAAAAGGACGACGACCTAATCTATCACATTTCTATTACCGATTCTCACGGAACCTTGGGCAAGAAAACATCACTTCACGTAGAAGTTGGGCCCACAAATAGAGGGCGTAGGGCTTGTGACCAGGTATCCGTCGCTCCGGTGCCCTTAACTTTTGATTCGTAAGGAGTTACGCGGCGCACAGCATACCGTTGGAAAGCTTTCTGAGAGCTCTATGATGGGGACACCTAGCGTGCTCGGATGCGCCTATTTTTGGTGCCCAAAATTGAACGTTTTCATCAGTTTTGAGACACTTTTCTTCTTTTGCGCTATTTTTCCGTCCCGGATCGTACGTCATGAGCCGCGAAAAGGACGACAACCTAATCCATCACATTTCTATTACTGA
Source organism: Ehretia macrophylla (assembly GCA_037974665.1). Taxonomy (NCBI): domain Eukaryota; kingdom Viridiplantae; phylum Streptophyta; class Magnoliopsida; order Boraginales; family Ehretiaceae; genus Ehretia; species Ehretia macrophylla. The sequence goes on from CM075764.1 coordinate 55,820,164, forward strand.
TTCTCACGGCACCTTGGGCAATACAACTTCACTTCACGTAGAGGCTGGGCCCACAAATAGTGTGCGTGGGGCTCGTGACCAAGTATCCGTCGTTCCGGTTTCCTTAACTTTTGATCCGTAAGGAGTAACGCGGCACACAGCATACCGTTGGAAAGCTCTCTGAGAGCTCTATGATTGGGGCACCTACCTTGGTCGGCTGCACCTATTTTCGGAGCCCAAAATCGAACGTTTTCATCAGTTTCGGGACACTTTTCTTCTTTTCTGCTGTTTTTCCGTCACGGATCATACGTCATGAGCCGCGAAAAGGACGATAACCTAATCCATCACATTTCTATTACCGAATCCCTCGGCCCCTTGGGCAAGACAACTTCACTTCACGTAGAGGTTGGGCCCGCAAAGCGAGAGTGTGGGGCTTGTGACCAGGTATCCGTCGTTACGCTGCCTATAACTTTTGATCCGTAAGGAGTTACGCGGCGCACAGCATACCGTTGGAAAGGTCTCTGTGAGCTTTACGATGGGGTCAAAAAGCCTGCACGGCTGCACCTATTTTTGGAGCCCAAAATCGAACGTTTTCATCAATTTTGAGACACTTTTCTTCTCTTCCGTTGTTTTTCTGTTGCGGATCGTGCTTCGTGAGCAGCGAAAAGGACAACAACCTAATCCATCACATTTCTATTACCGAATCCCATGGCACCTTGGGCAAGACAACTTCACTTCACGTAGAGGCTGGGCCCGTAAAGCGAGGGCGTGGGGCTTGTGACCAGGTATCCGTCGCTCCGTTGCCCATAACTTTTGATCCGTAAGGAGTTACACGGCGCACAACATACCGTTGGAAAGCTCTCCGCGAGCTCTACGACGGGAGAAGCAAGCCTGCTCAGCTGTATGTATTTTTGGAGTCCAAAATCGAATGTTTTCATCAGTTTCGAGATACTTTTCTTCTTTTCTGCTTTTTTTCCGTCGCGGATCGTACGTCATCAGCCTCGAAAAGGATGACAACCTAATCCATCACATTTCTATTACCAAATCCCATGGCACCTTAGGCAAGACAACTTCACTTCACGTAGAGGCTGGGCCAGCAAAGCGAGGGCGTGGGGCTTGTGACCAGGTATCCGTCGCTCTGGAGCCCATAACTTTTGATCCGTAAGGAGTTACGCGGCACACAGCATACCCTTGGAAGGCTCTCTGAAAGCTCTATGATGGGGGCAGCTAGCATGCTCGGCTGCTGTGAGGCCCGACCCCGAATAATATATGTTACCTTGATTTGCGTGCCATGGACTAAGAATGATATGACTGACCTTGGATTACGTGCCCTGTCTTGGTTTTTGTACATGCCTCGTCATTCGTGCCTTGACCTAGAATTATGTGCCCTAATCCTCGAGTTATGTGCCCCGACTTTGAATTACGTGCGTTATCTCGTTTTGTGTGTCATGACCTTGAATTGCGTGTCCTAACCTAGGTTTAAGAGTCGTACCTCGATTTACGTGCATTGCATTGAATTACGTGTCTTGTATTGGTTTATGTGCATTTACCTAGGGTTGCGTGCATTTGCATTGGAATTCGTGCATTTATCTTGAAGTACGTGCATTAGTCTTGAAGTTCGTGTCTACCTCATAATTCATGCCCTAGACCTAGGAATCCGTGCCTCCACGTTAATCAAGAAAGAATCCTACACAAAGCACTAGACACTAAAATAATCCTACAAACACCACTAACTATTATTATAATCCTAATTCAAATATCTACAAAATCCACTAACACCTAAATATTATATTTTAAACTCACTACAAGACAAAATCTCACAAACCTCTAAACATATCCTATATTTTATTCTACCTAAAATCCCTAAATGCCCAACATTCTCTTACACACATGCTAAAACAATTCAAAAGATGCTCAAAAGATGACACTAAATCTGATTTTTGCATGCCCAAGGCCAACATTTGCATCAACAATTGCAAAAGCTTCTATTTTCTCTCATTTCTCTCACTCTCCTCACATTTCTCTCTCTCCCTCTCATTCTTCTCTCTCAATCTCGGTTTTGGCTGAGTTCATACACCTCTTAGCTCATCTTCATCATCATATGGTTAATCAAGACAAGCCACAAGCAAAGGAACTCAACCAAGCTAGCTAGGTTGCAAGAAAACTCACTTGCAAGCTCTTGAGTCTTCATTTCGGCCCTAGGTGAGTTACTAAGCTTCTATTTCTTTTCTTCTTGTTCTAACCACATGCATGTACTAAGAGCTTGGTCGCTAAGCTAGGAAAAATAGAGAAAATCTAGTTGGAATCTCGGCTAGGCAAAGGAGAAGAAGAAAATTGTGCTTCAACAAGTTTTGTGCATCTTCTTGGTTGATTGCTAAGGTGAGGGCTAAAACCTTTTGAAAATCCTTCAAAAATCCACATGCATGCTCTTAAATGTATGTCTTTGAATCTGTAATTGAGTTATATGTTCGTTCATAAGCTTCTTCAACCATGCATGGCAAGATTTTGGCTTGAAAGTGATGATAGGTGAAGTCGGATTATGTGACAGCTCTCTGACCTGTTGTTTCGAGGTGAGTTTGGCTAGGCAAATGATGTTGAAAATGCATAAAAATTGGTAGGTAACTATTTTTGCCAGTTTTAAACATTTTTTGCAGAAATAGGCCAAAGCTAATTTCGACTCTAAGGTCCTCAAAATGGAAAATCATTAAAATGTGTCCAAATCTGGAAATCTGGAAAAATGAAGCAGGTTTTGGCAGATGCACTGACCTTGTAGAACGAACCAGATTTGACTTAGTAAATGATGTCCAAAATGCATGAAATTTGGTGTACTGCTATATTTTTCAGTTCTGGACATTTTTTTCAGAAATGGACTAAGGCTAAATCTGACCCTAAGGACCTTAAAAACGTCAATTATTGAAATGTGTGCAAATCTGGACAGTTTTGTGCTATCTCACTGTTTCGGCTGTAACTAATGATCCCGAACTCCAAATGATGCAAGGTTTGTTTCTGATTTTATTTCACTTTTTAAGCTTTAATTTGACATCTTATTCACTGGAATTGGGGATTTTTTGCTTATCTTAATGATTGTGGGAAAACAGCCTATTGCAGTGAGGGTTCACTTGGTTATATGCTTAGAAAAATTGTTGTAACTTCTCGTGTGGTATTAATTGCTTGGGATTGTGACATTGGGATGTTGTGTGGACTGTTTTGAGTACTTGGGGATGTTTGAATTAATTGATGCATGGCTTGAGATTGATTTTGAGTTGACTTAGGGTTTAATCACACGGGTAAGCACGAAATGGAAACCCTAATGATTAGGTAGTCTTGCTAAGTGTTGATCATTTGGATATTGTGTGGAATTATATGCTTAGTAGGCTGCCCGTAGATGCCCTTATAGTCCTAAATGTGATTTTGATCATTGCATGTTGACAAATAGGCTTTTCTTGCATCCAAGCCTACGTAGATGTTGTTGCATGTTATATAATCTTATTATTTGATTACGTGGACTTTGAATTGAGTTATATGACTAGATTTATGTGCGTTACATGGCTGTCCGTTTAATGTTCATATAACTCCATGAGCTTTTCAAGTGAAATTACTTGTCTATCCGTGCCTCACTTGTTTACTTGTCAATGTGCAATCTTATGACAATCCGGAGGCAACCTACTTTGTTGTCCTCCTAATGTGATATATCAAATGTCATAAATGTGCATTGCATACAAGGTTGCAACCTTTCATTCTGGCATGGTAGCGATCACGCACACCGGGTGGCATCGAGCTTGGCGGTGCACCCGTGACTACCATGGTACATATTCCCTCTCTCGCTTGGGGGCTAGACTTCCTCAGAAAGTTGGGTCGTAGGATTTCGGGGTACATCCGGAGTACACCCACTTGGCGTGATATGGGGATGATTTGAGGCAGGCCGCAACAACTGATACTGGAATTGATCTGAGAGCAAAAGCTCACCATATCCTTTTCACTATGTGTATAAGTACTCTCACTTGGTCCCTAGAGGACCTTGGGGAGAAAAGTCTGGTAATTGCATTCTTTACTATTATATTACGTTATGTACTTGCTTGTGATACATATCATGCTTGCAAAAAGGGTTTTCATAAGATTGAACCGGAAAATAAGTTTCAAAACCTATTTCTCGTTCTCCCTCGCTGAGTTCATAAGGACTCACCCTCTTTTATCATCTCAGGTGAAGAAGATCAAAAACAGGTACCCGAGGTCGATGTGCCTAACGACGATTCCTTGGAGTGATTGCCTGTCCTGTGTGCTTTGCTTGATTTATGGCCAATTGTGAAAACTATGTTACTTGAAGATTGTTTCTTTCATGTTGCTAATGTTGTAATGTAAAAGACCCCCATTGTAATTTGGGGTCTAAATTTGATGGTTTGTACTGATATTTCTTTACAGACACTAGATACTGCTATGGTCGTTTTGTTTTTATTATCGCTAGTAGCTATAATAGGATTATGAGGTATTAGGTAAGGGCGAAGTAAGATGAACCATCCAAACCTTAAACAGGTACTCGCTATTAAGCTAAGATCAACAGGTACTTTTCTAACGAGGATAAACAAACAAACGAGACATAGCATCATGCTAGGTTATAAATCAAACGAGACGTTGAAATAACCAATAGGCAATTCAATTGATATTAAATGGTAATCCTAGTTGGAAACGAAATTGAGATTGCAAAAATTTGAGGCGTTTAGAGAATTAGGCCAAACCAAAGAGCCCAATTACAGCCGTTATGCTGCCGATTTTCCAGAAAATTTTGGAGTTTAGGCCAAAACGTTAAGTGTTAAATCTTCATGAACGGTTAAGTACGAGACGTGACTTGAATGTTTAGATCACACCCTAGTCTAACCTTTATAGGCCGAGTTGGGGCGTGACAGCTGAGCCTATTTTTGGAGCCCAAAATCGAACATTTTCATCAGTTTCAGGACACTTTTCTTCTTTTTCACTGTTTTTCCGTCGTTGATCGTACGTCGTGAGCGGCGAAAAGGACGACAACCTAATCCATCAAATTTCTATTACCGAAACTCACGGCCCCTTGGGCAAGACAACTTCACTTTATGTTGAGGCTGGGCCTACAAACCAAGGGCGTGGGGCTTGTGACCAGGTATCCATCGCTCCGATGCCCATAACTTTTGATCCGTAAGGAGTTACGCGGCACACAGCATGCCGTTGGAAACCTCTTTGAGAGCTCTATGACTAAGGCACCTAGCATGCTTGGCTGCGCCAGTTTTCGGAGCCCAAAATCGAATGTTTTCATCATTTTTGGGATACTTTTCTTCTATTCCGCTATTTTTCCGTCCCGGATCGTACGTCCTGAGCCGCGAAAAGGACGATAACCTAATCCATCACATTTCTATTAACGATTAGAGGCTGGGCCCACAAACAGAGGGCATGGGGCTTGTGACCAGGTATCCGTCGCTCCGGTGCCCTTAACTTTTGATCCGTAAGGAGTTACACGGCGCACAGGATACCGTTGGAAAGCTCTTTGAGAGCTCTATGACTGGGGCAACTAGCATGCTCTGCTGCGCCTGTTTTAGAAGCCAAAAATCGAACGTTTTCATCATTTTTAGGGTACTTTTCTTCTATTCCGCTGTTTTTTCGTCCCGGATCGTACGTCGTGAGTTGTGAAAAGGACGACAAGGTAATCCATCACATTTCTATTAACGAATCCCATGGCACCTTGGGCAAGACAACTTCACTACACGTAGTGGGTAGGCCCGCAAACCGAGGGCGTAGGGCTTGTGACCAGGTATCCGTCGCTCCGGTACCCATAACTTCTGATCTATAAGGAGTTACGCGGCGCACATCATACCGTTGGAAAGCTCTCTGAGAGCTCTACGATGGGGGCATCTAGCATGCTTGGCTGCACCTATTTTTAGAGCCCAAAATCAAACATTTTCAGAAGTTTTGGGACACTTTTCTTCTTTTGCGCTGTTTTTCCATCCCGGATCGTACGTCGTGAACCGCGAAAAGGACGACAACCTAATCTATCACCTTTCTATTACCGAATCCCACGATACCTTAGGCAACACAACTTTACTTCACGAAGAGGCTGGGCTCGCAAACCGAAGTCGTTCGACTTGTGACTAGGTATCCGTCGCTCCGGTGCCCAAAACTTTTGATCCGTAAGGAGTTACGCGGTGAACAACATATCGTTGGAAAGCTCTCCACGAGCTCTACGATTGGGCAAACAAGCCTGCTCGGCTGCGCCTATTTTTGGAGCCCAAAATTGAACATTTTCATCAATTTCGGGACACATTACTTCTTTTACGCTGTTTTTCCGTCTTGGATCGTACGTCGTGAGCCGTGAAAAGGAAGACAACCTAATCCATCACATTTCTATTACCGAATCCCACGGTACCTTGGGCTAGACAACTTCACTTCACGTAGAGGCTGGGCCCGCAAACCGAGGTCATAGGGCTTGTGACTAGGTATCCGTCGCTCCGGTGCCTATAACTTCTGATCCATAAGGAGTTACGCGGCGCACATCATACCGTTGGAAAGCTCTCTGAGAGCTCTACGACGGGGGCATCTAGCATGCTCGGCTGCCTATTTTCGGAGCCCAAAATCAAACATTTTCAGAAGTTTTGGGACACTTTTCTTCTTTTGCGCTATTTTTTCATCCCGGATCGTACGTCGTGAGTCGCGAAAAGGACGACAACCTAATCCATCACATTTCTATTACCGAATCCCATGGCACCTTGGGCAAGACAACTTCACTTCACGAAGAGGCTGGGCCCGCAAACCGAGGTCATTGGGCTTGTGACTAGGTATCCGTCGCTCCAGTGCCCATAACTTTTGATCTGTAAGGAGTTACGCGACGCACAACATATCGTTGAAAAGCTCTCCACGAGCTCTACGACGGGGCAAGCAAGCCTGCTCGGCTGTGCCTATTTTTGGAGCCCAAAATCGAACATTTTAATCAGTTTCGGGACACATTACTTCTTTTACGCTGTTTTTCCGTCCTGGATCGTACGCCGTGAGCCGCGAAAAGGACGATAACCTAATCCATCACAATTCTATTACCGATTCTCACGACACCTTGGGCAATACAACTTCACTTCACGTAGAGGCTGGGCCCACAAATAGTGTGCGTGGGGCTCGTGACCAGGTATCCGTCGTTCCGGTGCCTTTAACTTTTGATCCGTAAGGAGTTACGCGGCACACAGCATACCGTTGGAAAGCTCTCTGAGAGCTTTATGATGGGGGCACCTACCTTGGTCGGCTGCGCCTATTTTCGGAGCCCAAAATCGAACATTTTCATCAGTTTCGGGACACTTTTCTTCTTTTCTGCTTTTTTTCCGTCACGGATCATACGTCGTGAGCCGCGAAAAGGACGATAACCTAATCCATCACATTTCTATTACAGAATCCATCGGCCCTTTGGGCAAGACAACTTCACTTCACGTAGAGGCTGGGCCCGCAAAGCGAGAGTGTGGGGCTTGTGACCAGGTATCCGTCGCTACGCTGCCCATAACTTTTGATCCGTAAGGAGTTACGCGGCGCACAGCATACCGTTGGAAAGGTCTCTGTGAGCTTTACGACGGGGTCAAAAAGCCTGCACGGCTGCGCCTATTTTCAGAGCCCAAAATCGAATGTTTTCATCAATTTCGAGACACTTTTCTTCTCCTCCGCTATTTTTCTGTCGCGGATCGTGCTTCGTGAGCCGCGAAAAAGACAACAACCTAATCCATCACATTTCTATTACCAAATCCCATGGCACCTTGGGCAAGACAACTTCATTTCACGAAGAGGCTGGGCCCGCAAACCGAGGTTGTTGGGCTTGTGACTAGGTATCCGTCGCTCCGGTGCCCATAACTTTTGATCCGTAAAGAGTTACGCGGCGCACAACATATCATTGCAAAGCTCTCCACAAGCTCTACGACGGGGGCAGTAAGCCTACTTGGCTGTGCCTATTTTCGGAGCCCAAAATCGAACGTTTTCATCAGTTTCAGGACACATTTATTCTTTTGCGCTATTTTTCCGTCCCGGATCGTGCGTTGTGAGCCTTGAAAAGGACGACAACCTAATCTATCACATTTCTATTACCGAATAACACGGCACCTTGGGCAAGACAACTTCACTTCACGTAGAGGCTAGGCCCACAAACCGAGGGCGTGGGGCTTGTGACTAGGTATCCGTCGCTCCGGTGCCCATAACTTCTGATCCATAAGGAGTTACACGGCGCACAACATACCGTTGAAAGGTTCTCTGAGAGCTCTACGACGAGGGCACCTAGCATGCTCGGCTGCGCCTGTTTTCGAAGCCCAAAATGGAATATTTTCATAAGTTTTGGGACACTTTTCTTCTTTTGCGCTATTTTTCCGTATCGGATCGTACGTCGTGAGCTGCGAAAAGGACGACAACCAAATCCAACAAATTTCTATCACCAAATCTCACGGCAACTTGGGCAACACGACTTCACTTCACGTAGAGTCTGGGCCCAAAAACAGAAGACATGGGGCTTGTGACCAGGTATCCGTCGCTCCGGTGCCCTTAACTTTTGATCCGTAAGGAGTCACGCAGCGCACAGCATACCGTTGGAAAGGTCTCTGAGAGCTCTATGACGTGGGCACCTAACATACTCGGCTGCACCTGTTTTCACAGCCCAAAATCGAACGTTTTTATCAATTTCGGGATACTTTTTTTTTTGCTATTTTTCCATTGCGGATCGTACGTCGTGAGCCGCGAAAAGGGCGACAACCTAATCTATCACATTTCTATTACCGAATCCCACGACCCCTTGGGCAAGACAACATCAATTCACGTAGAGGCTGGGCCCGCAAAGCGAGGGGGTGGGGATTATGACCAGGTATCCGTCGCTCCGGTACCCATAACTTTTGATCCGTCAAGAGTTACGCGGCGCACAGCATACCGTTGGAAAGCTCTCTGAGAGCTCTATGATGGGGGCACCTAGCGTGCTCGGCTGCGCCTATTTTTAGTGCCTAAAATCGAACGTTTTCATCAATTTCGGGATACTTTTCTTCTTTTCTGCTGTTTTTCCATCACGGATCATACGTCATGAGCCGCGAAAAGGACTATAACCTAATCCATCACATTTCTATTACCGAATCCCTCGGCCCCTTGGGCAAGACAACTTCACTTCACGTAGAGGCTGGGCCCGCAAAGCGAGAGTGTGGGGCTTGTGACCAGGTATCCGTCGCTACGCTGCCCATAACTTTTGATCCGTAAGGAGTTATGCGGCGCACAGTATACCGTTGGAAGGGTCTCTGTGAGCTTTATGACGGGGTCAAAAAGCCTGCAAGGCTGCGCCTATTTTCGGAGCCCAAAATCAAACGTTTTCATCAATTTCGAGACACTTTTCTTCTCTTCTGCTGTTTTTCTATCGCGGATCGTGCTTCGTGAGCCGCGAAAAGGACAACAACCTAATCCATCACATTTCTATTACCAAATCCCATGGCACTTTGGGCAAGACAATTTCACTTCACGAAGTGGCTGGGCCCGCAAACCGAGGTCGTTGGGCTTGTGACTAGGTATTCGTCGCTCCGGTGCCCATAACTTTTGATCCGTAAGGAGTTACACGGCGCACAACATATTGTAGGAAAGCTCTCCACGAGCTCTACGACGGGGGCAGCAAGCCTACTCAGCTGTGCCTGTTTTGGAGACCAAAATCGAACGTTTTCATCAGTTTTAGGACACATTTCTTCTTTTGCGCTAATTTTCCGTCTCGGATCGTACGTCGTTAGCCTCGAAAAGGACGACAACCTAATCCATCACATTTCTATTACCGAATAACACGGCACCTTGGCAAGAAAACTTCACTTCACGTAGAGGCTGGGCCCACAAACCGAAGGCGTGGGGCTTGTGACTAGGCATCCGTCGCTCTGGTGCCCATAACTTTTGATCCATAAGGAGTTACGCGGCGCACAACATACCGTTAGAAAGTTCTATGAGAGCTCTACAACGAGGGCACTTAGCATGCTTGGCTGCGCCTATTTTTGAAGCCCAAAATCAAATATTTTCATAAGTTTTGGGACACTTTTTTTCTTTTGCGCTATTTTTTCGTATCGGATCATACGTCGTGAGCCGTGAAAAAGACGACAACCAAATCCATCAAATTTCTATCACCAAATCTCACGGCAGCTTGGGCAACACAACTTTACTTCACGTAGAGTCTCGGCCCAAAAACAGAAGGCATGGGGCTTGTGACCAGGTATCTGTCGCTCCGGTGCCCTTAACTTTTGATCCGTAAGGAGTCACGCGGCGCACAACATAATGTTGGAAAGGTCTCTGAGAGCTCTATGACGGGGGCACCTAGCATGCTCGGCTGCACTTGTTTTCACAGCCCAAAATCGAACATTTTTATCAGTTTCGGGACACTTTTTTCTGCTATTTTTCCATTACGGATCGTACGTCGTGAGCCTCGAAAAGGACGACAACCTAATCTATCACATTTCTATTACCGAATCCCACAAAGCGAGGGTATGGGGCTTGTGACCTGGTATCCGTCGCTCCGGTGCCCATTACTTTTGATCTGTCAGGAGTTACGCGGCACACAGCATGTCGTTGGAAAGCTCTCAAAGAGCTCTATGACTGGGGCACCTAGCATGCTCGGCTGCTCCTGTTTTCAGACCCCAAAATCGAAGGTTTTCATCAATTTTGGGACACTTTTATGCTTTTTTGCTGTTTTTCCGTCCCGGATTGTACTTCGTGTGCCGCGATAAGGACGATAACCGAATCCATCACATTTCTATTATCGAATCCCACGGCACCTTGGGCAAGACAACTTCACTTCACGTAGAGGCTGGACCCGCAAACCTAGGGCATGGAGCTTGTGACCAGGTATTTCCTTGTGAGGCCCGACCTCAATTTGCGTGCGATACCTCGTTTCATGTGCCCTAACCTAGATTTGCGTTCCTTGACTTATGTTTAAGAATCGTGTTTCGTTTTGTGTGCCTTGCATTGAATTACATGCATTCATTTAGGGTTACATGCATTTACTAAAAAAATATGTATTCGTCTCCTAGTTCGTGTCCTACCTCGTCGTGCGTGCCCAAAACCTAACAAAGCGTGCCCTCACACTAATCAAGAAAGCAGCTTACATGAAGCACTAGATCAATGATTAATCCTACAAATCCCACTAACTAATATTAAATTACTAATTCAACTCACTAGAAGACAAAATCTCATAAAAAGCTAGAAATTCCTTATTCTTTATTCCTTATTCTTTTGCACTTTCAAACATGCAATTAAATAATGCTCAAAAGATGACAAAAAAATCATATTTTACATGCCTTGGCCGACCACCATGTGGGCTTTTGTGCTTGCTTGCTTAATTCAATTATTCTCCAAACATTCTATGACAATTCTATGACACAAATGCATAAAAAATTAGCTCAAAGACCTCCCCAAAGCCACCAATCTCGACATAGGCTCCTTGCCCATGCTAGATAATTCAAAAACCATGTTTCTTGAAGACACAAATCTGATTTTTTTGTATGCCCAAGGCCGACACATGCTTCATCTTTTGCAAAGCCTTCATTTTTCATTCATTTCTCTCATCTCCTCACATTTCTCTCTCTCCCTCTCATTCTTCTCTCTCTCTCTCTCTCTCGGCTTTGGCTGAGTTCATTAACTCCATATCTCATCTTCATCTTTCCATGGTTCATCAAGGCAAGCAAGACTTTTCTTCTCCAGCGAGCTACCTGTGTTATCACTCTTAACCTTCCGTCAAGAACCTCTTTCTCTTTCTTTTTGTCTTAATCGTTCGTACCCCATACCCATGGGCTACTTCACTCATCCGAAGGCTGGTTAAGAGAGAAGGATTACTGGATAGTTATCTTTCTCTTTTTAGGAAGGATAGCATCCCCCCCTAGCTGCACCGACCGGGCTGTAAGACGCTCACTCGGGCGCTAAGAAGCTCGACTAAGCAAACTAAGTTGCAAGAATCACACATGCAAGCTCTTTGAACAACCATTTCGGCCTAGGTGAGTTTCCTAGCTTCCATTTCTTTTCTTCTTGTTCTAACCACATGCACCTACTAAGAACTTGGTCACTAAGCTAGGAAAAATAGAGAAAAATCGAGTTGGTGTCTTGGCTAAGCAAGGAAGAAGATCAACTTTGTGCTTCACCAAGAGTCTTGTGCATCTTCTTGTTGTTTTGCTAAGGTGAGGGCTAAAACTTCTTGAAAATCTTTCAAAAACCCACATGCATGCTCTTAAATGTTTATCTTTGCTTCTGTACTTGAGATATATGTGTGTTCATAAGCTTTTATAACCATGCATGGCAAGATTTTGAGCTAGAAGGTGGTGATAGATGAATTCGGGTTTGTGACAGCTTTCTGTCTTGTTGGTGCGAGATGGTTTTGGCTAGGCAAATGATGTTTAAAATGCGTGAAAATTGGTAGGTAACTAGGTTTTCCAGTTCTGAACATTTTTCCCAGATATAGGCCAAAGCTAATTTTGAATATAAGGTCCTCAAAATGGCAAGTTATTAAAATGTGTCCAAATTTGGAAAATCTGGAAAAATGAAGCAGGTTTTGGCAGTTTTGACTTAGTAAATGATATCAAAAATGCATGAAATTTGGTGTACTAATAGATGTTTCAGTTCTGGACATTTTTGTCAGAAATGGACTAAGGCTAAATCAGACCCTAAGTACCTAAAAAACGACACGTATTGAAATGTGTGCAAATCTGGACAGTTTTGTGCAATCTCACTGTTTTGGCTATAACTATTGAACCTGAACTCCAAATAATGCGAGGTTTGTTTCTGAATTTGGTTCACTTCTTAAGATTTAATTTGACATCTTATCCACTAGAATTGGAGATTGTTTGCTTGTCTTAATGATTGTGAGAAAACAGCCCATTGCAGTGAGGGTTTCACTTAGTGATATGCTTAGAAAAATTATTGTAGCTTCTCTTGTTGTGTTAAATGCTTGGGATTGTGGCATTGGGATGTTGTGTGGACTGTTTTGAATACTTGAGGGTGTTTGAATTAATCGATGCATGGCTTGAGATTGATTTTGAAGTTGACTTGGGGCTTAATCGCACGGGTAAACACAAAATGGAAACCCTAGTGACTAGGTAAATTCACTAAGTGTTGATCCTATGAATATCGTGTTTAATTATATGTTTAGTAGGCTGCCTGTAGTTGCCATTGTAGCCCTAAATGCGATCTTGATGATTACATGTTGATAAGTAGGCTTTTCTTGCACCCGAGCTCAAGTAGATGTCGTTGCATGTTGAATAATCTTATTATTTGATTATGTGAACTTTGAAATGAATTATATGACTTGATTTACGTGCGTTACATGGCTGCCCGTTAATGTTCATATAACTCCATGTGCCTTTCGAGTGAAAATACTTGTCTTATCGTGCCTCGCTTGTTTACTTGTCAATGTACAATCTTATGACTGCTCGGAGGCAACCTACTTTGTTGTCCTCCTAATGTGATATATTAAATGTCATAAATGTGCATTGCATACAAGGTTGCAACCTTTCATTCTGGTGTGGTAGCGTTCACGCACACCGGGCGGCATCGGGCTTGCCGGTGCAACCGTGACTACCATTGTCCAATTCCCTCTCTCGCTTGGGGGCTAGACTTCCTCGGAGAGTTGGGTCGTAGGATTTCGGGGTACATCCAGAGTACACCCATTTGGCGTGATAAAGGGATGATTTGAAGTCGGCAGCAACAACTGATACTGGAAATGAACTGAGAGCAAAAGCTCACCGTATCCTTTTCACTATGTGTATAAGTATTCTCGCTTGGTTCCTAGAGGACCTCGGGGAGGAAAGACGGGTAATTGTGTTCATTTACTTTTATATTATTGTTATGAACTTATTTGTGATATATTCATGCTTGCAAAAAGGGTTTTCATAAATTGAACCAGAAAATGAGTTTTAAAACCTATTTCTCGTTCCCTCTCGCTGAGTTCATAAGGACTCACCCTCTTTCATCATCTCAGGTGAAGAAGATCAAGAACAGGTACCCGAGGACGACGTGCCTAACGATGATTCCTTGGAATGATTGCCTATCCTTTGTGCTTTGCTTGATTATGGCCATTTGTGAACACTATGCTACTTGAAGACTATTTCTTTTCATGTTGCTTGATGTTTGTAATGTAAAAGACCCCCGTTGTAATTTGGGGTCTAATTTTGGTTTGTACCGATAATAACTAGACAGACACTACTATGATCGTTTTGCTATTGTCATTGGCTAGTATCTATTATAGGATTATGAAGTATCAGGTAAGGACTAAGTAAAATGAACCTATCCAATCTTAAGCAGGTACTCACTATTAAGCTAAGATCAACAGGTACTTTTGTAACGAGGATTAACAAACAGACGAGATATAGTATTATTACTAGGTTATTAATCAAACGAGGCTTCGGAATAACCAGTAGGCATTTCAATTGAGGGTATTTAGTAATCTTAGTCGGAAATGAAATTGAGATTGGAAAATTTGAGGCGTTTGGAGAATTAGGTCAAACCAAAGAGTCCAATTATAAGCGTTATGCTGCCGGTTTTCCAAAAAAAATTAAAGTTTAGGCAAAAACGTTAAGCGTCAAACTTTCTTGAACGATTAAGTACGAGATATGATTTGAATGTTTAGATCACACCCTAGTCTAACCTTTATAGGCCGGGTTGGGGCGTGACACCTTAGAGAAATGGTATCAGAGATTAGTTTGCTAACTAGGCATTAGTCGGGTTCAACTCTCAGACCGTAGGTAGAAGCCCTAAGGTAATTTTGATATCTTGTTTATATGTGTTAATGTGTGCTAATGTGCTTTAATTGATTTGAGCATTGAATATTATGTGCTTTTATGAACCAATGTGAACAATATGTTTTATTTGCTCAACATGCCTATGTGATTCAAGTGCACCGTATGCTTTAAGTGTTTATTATGTTACAATGGTTTCTTGTATGCTAGGCTGTACAACCCTATGCATTACGATATAGTTGTTCTTATGTGGTATGATTATATAAGTACACATTTGCTTCTCATGTAACATAATCGTATATATATAAATACATTTCATATCGTGGGGCTACCTCTTTTAGAATGGTTGGAAGAGTTCTTGGAAGTAGAGGGAGACTTCGAAGGAATGAGTTCGTGACCTTCAAACAAGGGGATTTGACGGTTGCACAGTACGAAACCCGATTGAATCAACTGTCCCGGTATGCTCCTAAAATGGTACAGACTACTGAGAAAAAGATCCAGAGATTTATTCAAGGGCTGAGATCCGAGATTCAAAATAGCTTGGCTCCTTTTCAGTTTCTCACCTATGGTGAAGTTCTTTTCGAGGCAATAAAAGCTGAGAGAGGAAAGAGTCAGGAAGTGGCAGGGTCGAGTCAACCGAGTCAAGTACAGAGCCTGGAGCAGCTACCTGTCGAGAAAGTCTGCCAGGGTGGTTTAGATATTCCTGTAGCTCGAGGCCCTTATGGAGGTGTTACTACTACTCTAATCCCATGTTGTACTCACTGTGCACGTAGAGGTCATCTGGAGATTAACTGTTGGAGGAAAACAGGAAAGTGTAACAGTTGCGGTAGCAATCAACATAAGGTCAATGAATGCCCAAAACGACAGAGGGTGCAAGGACAGGCTACGAGAGGGAGTACCCAGGGTCAAGGCCAGAATTCGGGGAAGGCAGCTACTAACAGATTACGGCCAGGTACCATAGTCAACCAATTTAGTCATGTCACATCGAGAGGCACGGTTAAACCCCATCCTGATACATGTAACTATTGCAACAAGAAGGGGCACACGGAGGCCCAATGTTGGAAAAGGTCTGGTAAATACAAAGGATGTGGGAGTGATCAACATCTCGTCAAGGAATGTCCAAGGTGGCAAAAGAATCGTGCCCAGATTGCTAGCAGTAACCACGGTTGAAGGTAAATTTACCTATTAAGAAAATATTACTTGACCTCAGTATCATCCATCCTTTATGTGCATTTCCTTAGAAACAACGTATTGTCATGCAAGTAAAGAGGTTGCTTTATATAACGGAAGTAAAACGCGAGCATGATGATAGTAAACCCTAAGACATAAGGTCAACGAGTCTTGATGCTCGTAGCTAATTGAACATGTGAATGGGGAGAGTAAGATTCCACATAGTTAAAATAAATATGAATCAGAGTCATGATGACCCAAGAGACTGTTGTTAGACAACCGTATTTAAGTGCCCCGTTTCACGTCTAGGAACTAGCGGTTGGCGGACTTCAAGTTGTGGTTGTTGAATAGAGGACGAATCTCGTAGTGATAGTTAGATGAGTGATTGATTACTTTTGAAGTTCTATTAGGTTATATTGAAGGATGCCTCGTGGTCATAATTCTTATGTTGATATAGCCTTGAAGTTATTTCGTGTAACAAGCTACTTGGGTTAGTATGGTAAGTATCCTATGAGCTAGATCATTTCGATACCCATTTATAGTCCTAGGATTATTGTTGTACGACCGGTAACCTAGTGGAACATTGATATCGCTTACGTGGCTATAACCCTAGCTTAGTAGCATTACTGTTGAAGATATATTGGCGGGTATTAAGTGTTCGAAAGAATGACTAGGTCGCTAAGTAAGTGGGACCATTATCTTCTTAAGTATGACGTAACCTTGGATTGAGGTGAGTGAAATTTATTTGAGGTTAAAACCATTCACTTTAGGAGTCTTGATTAAGATTAAAAGAAATTGTGGAGCTTCATAACTTGAAGACAGAGATTTGAATAAAGAAATAAATTGTGGGTCACAAGCTGTTGAAACTTACTTGAAGAGTTGAATGAGTGCCACATGATTAGTTTACCCATGCAATTTTGACGGCAGTTTGTTGGTAGTACTTAATAAGCCTTAGAGTTGAGTTTAACGAATCTCAACGGTCTTTCTCGTTGATTACGAGCGTGAAGGTTAACAAAGCCGGGAAAGGAGGTTAGTGAATAGGAGCCTGTAACTTGGAGACTAGTCACTAGAAGACTTGCTAATCTAATGTACTTATGAGATAAAAAGGACTATGATACTATCGATAGATGATGACTTGAAATGGATTAGTTTGTTTGGAAGAGTTCTTCCTGAAAATAGGGTCGTATTGTGAAATAATCCATAACCTGTGTATGGCCTATGTGATAACAGTTTGAAGTAGTTGACATGGTATGTAAATCGAATATAGATTTATCATATTGAAATTAGTGTATGTCACCCTAGGATCGTGGTATTATTGGGATATTCCTTTTGAGATATGAGTGCAAAATCGACACGACATAAGTCATGATTTTGGAGTTATAGTTATATAGTTAGAATACCGATGCAGCTTTGATGACTATATATAAAGATTCTAACCTTAGTTAATGAACTTGACCTTAAGATCAAATGGAGAATAGAGTCGTTCAAAGGAACGAACTACCAAAATAGGGGTCATACTGAATTAACAATTGGAGAAAGTTTGGAAGTGAATTAGTTTTGGAAAAGGGGATCATAGAGCGAGCATCGGCCCAGAGTAGAATATCAATGGCCAGAACCCATCTAACTGACCTCAATAGGTAAGAATGAATTTCGGGACGAAATTCTTTTAAGGAGGGGAGGATGTGAGGCCCGACCTCTATTTGCGTGCAATACCTCGTTTCGTATGTCCTAAACTAGATTTGCGTGCCTTGACTTAAGTTTAAGAATCGTGTTTCGTTTTGTGTGCCTTGCATTGAATTACGTGCATTCATTTAGGGTTGCGTGCATTTACTTGAAAAACATGCATTTGTCTCGTAGTTCGTGACCTACCTCGTAGTGCGTGCCCAAAACCTAAGAAAGCGTGCCCTCACGCTAATCAAGAAAGCATCTTACACGAAGCACTAGATCAATAATTAATCCTACAAATTCCACTAACTAATATTAAATTACTAATTCAACCTACTAGAAGACAAAATCTCACAAGAAGCTAGACATTCCTTATTCTTTATTCCTTATTCTTTTGCACTTTCAAACACACAATTAAATAATGGTCAAAAGATGACAAAAAATCAGATTTTACATGCCTTGGCCGACCACCATGTGAGCTTTTGTGTTTGCTTGCTTAATTCAATTATTCTCCAAACATTCTATGACAATTCTATAACACAAATGCATAAAAAAATTAGCTCAAAGACCTCCCCAAAGCCACCAATCTCGACATAGGCTCCTTGCCCATGCTAGGTAATTCAAAAACCATGCTTTTTGAAGACACAAATCTGATTTTTTGTATGCCCAAGGCTGACACATGTTTCATCTTTTGCAAAGCCTTCATTTTTCTTTCATTTCTCTCATCTCCTCACATTTCTCTCTCTCCCTCTCATTCTTCTCTCTCTCTCTCGGCTTTGGCTGAGTTCATTAACTCCATAGCTCATCTTCATCTTTCCATGGTTCATCAACGCAAGCAAGTAACTAAGAAGCTCGACTAAGCAAGCTAAGTTCCAAGAATCACACATGCAAGCTCTTTGAACAACCATTTCGGCCTAGGTGAGTTTCCTAGCTTCCATTTCTTTTCCTCTTGTTCTAACCACATGCACCTACTAAGAACTTGGTCACTAAGCTAGGAAAAATAGAGAAAAATCGAGTTGGTGTCTTGGCTAAGCAAGG
Source organism: Ehretia macrophylla (assembly GCA_037974665.1). Lineage (NCBI taxonomy): Eukaryota > Viridiplantae > Streptophyta > Magnoliopsida > Boraginales > Ehretiaceae > Ehretia > Ehretia macrophylla. The sequence continues at coordinate 55,838,721 of CM075764.1, forward strand.
AAGAAGATCAACTTTGTGCTTCACCAAGAGTGCTAAGGTGAGGGCTAAAACTTCTTGAAAATCTTTCAAAAACCCACATGCATGCTCTTAAATGTTTATCTTTGCTTCTGTACTTGAGATATATGTGTGTTCATAAGCTTTTATAACCATGCATGGCAAGATTTTGAGCTAGAAGGTGGTGATAGATGAATTCGGGTTTGTGACAGCTTTCTGTCTTGTTGGTGCGAGATGATTGTGGCTAGGCAAATGATTTTAAAAATGCGTGAAAATTGGTATGTAACTAGTTTTGCCAGTTCTGAACATTTTTCCTACAAATAGGCCAAAGATAATTTTGACTCTAAGGTCTCCAAAATGGCAAGTTATTAAAATGTGTCCAAATCTGGAAAATCTGGAAAAATGAAGCAGGTTTTGGCAGTTTCACTGACCTTGTAGAACGAACCAGTTTTGACTTAGTAAATGATATCCAAAATACATGAAATTTGGTTTTCTGCTATATTTTTCAGTTCTGGACATTTTTGTCAGAAATGGACTAAGGCTAAATCTGACCCTAAGGACCTCAAAAAAGGCAAGTATTAAAATGTGTGCAAATCTGGACAGTTTTGTGCAATCTCACTGTTTTGGCTATAACTATTGAACCCGAACTCCAAATGATACAAGGTTTGTTTCTGAATTTAGTTCACTTCTTAAGATTTAATTTGACATCTTATTCACTATAATTAGAGATTGTTTTCTTGTCTTAATGATTGTGAGAAAACAGCCCATTGCAGTGAGGGTTTCACTTAGGGATATGCTTAGAAAAATTATTGTAGCTTCTCTTGTTGTGTTAAATGCTTGGGATTGTGGCATTGGGATGTTGTGTGGACTGTTTTGAATACTTGAGGGTGTTTGAATTAATCGATGCATGGCTTGAGATTGATTTTGAAGTTGACTTGGGGCTTAATCGCACGGGTAAGCACAAAATGGAAACCCTAGTGACTAGGTAAATTCACTAAGTGTTGATCCTATGAATATCGTGTTTAATTATATGTTTAGTAGGCTGCACGGGTAAGGAGTTACGCAGCTCACAACATACCGTTGGAAAGCTCTCTGAGATCTTTACGACGGGGGCAAGAAGCCTGCTCAACTGCGCCTGTTTTCGGAGCCCAAAATCGAACGCTTTCATCACTTTTGGGACACTTTTCTTCCTTTACGCTGTTTTTTCGTCCCGGATCGTAAGTCTTGAGTCGCGAAAAGGACGACAACCTAATCCATCACATTTCTATAACCGAATCCCATGGCACCTTGGGCAAGACAACTTCACCTCACGTAGAGGCTGGGCCCGTAAACCGAGGGCGTGGGGCTTGTGACCAGGTATCCGTCGCTCCGGTGCCCATAACTTTTGATCCATAAGGAGTTACGTGGTGCAAAGCATACCGTTGGAAAGCTCTCTGAGAGCTCTACGATGGGGGAACCTAGCTTGCTGGGTTGCGCGTGTTTTTAGAGCCCAAAATCGAACATTTTCATAAATTTTGGGACACTTTTCTTCTTTTACACTATTTTTTCGTCCCGGATCGTATGTCGTAAGCCGCGAAAAGGATGACGACCTAATCCATCACATTACTATTACTGAATCACAGGACACCTTGGGCAAGAAAACTTCACTTCATGTAGAGGTTAGGCCCGCAAACAAAGGGCATGGGGCTTGTGACCAGGTATCCGTCGCACCGATGCCCTTAACTTTTGATCCGTAAGGAGTTACGCGGCACACAGCATACCGTTGGAAAGCTCTCTGAGAGCTCTATGACAGGGGCATCTAGCATGCTTGGCAGTGCCTATTTTTGAAGCCCAAAATTGAACGTTTTCATCAGTTTCGGGACATTTTTCTTCTTTTTCGCTATTTTTTCATCGTGGATCGTACGTCGTGAGCCGCGAAAAGGACGACAACCTAATCCATCACATTTCTATTATCGAATCCCATCGCCCTTTGGGCAAGACAACTTCATTTCACGTAGAGGCTGGGCCCACAAACCGAAGGCGTGGGGCTTGTGACCAGGTATCCGTCACTCCGATGCCCATAACTTTTGATCCGTAAGGAGTTACGCGGCGCACAGCATACCGTTGGAAAGCTCTCCGTGAGCCCCACGATGGGGGCACCAAGCCTGCTCGACTACGCCTTTTTTAGGAGCCCAAAATCGAACGTTTTCATCAGTTTTGGGACACTTTTCTTCTTTTATGCTATTTTTCTGTCCCAGATCGTACGTCGTGAGCCGCGAAAAGAACGACAACCTAATCCATCACATTTCTATTACCGAATCCCATGGCCCCTTGGGCAAGACAACTTCACTTCACGTAGAGGCTGGGCTCGCAAACCGAGGGTGTGGGGCTTGTGACCAGGTATCCGTCGCTCCGGTGCCCGTAACTTTTGATCCGTAAGGAGTTATGCAGCGCACAACATACCGTTGGAAAGCTCTCTGAGAGCTCTACAACAAGGGCAACAAGCCTGCTCAGCTGCGCCAGTTTTCGGAGCCCAAAATTGAACGTTTTCATCACTTTCGGGATACTTTTCTTCTTTTACGCTATTTTTTCGTCCCGGATCGTACGTCGTGAGTCGCGAAAAGCACGATAACCTAATCCATCCCATTTCTATTACCGAATCCCATGGCACCTTGGGCAAGACAACTTCACTTCATGTAGAGGCTGGGCCCGCAAACCGAGGGCGTGGGGCTTGTGACCAGGTATCCGTCGCTCCGGTGCCCATAACTTTTGATCCATAAGGAGTTACGCGGCGCATAGCATACCGTTGGAAAGCTCTCTGAGAGATCTACGATGGGGGCACCTAGCATGCTCGGCTACGCCTGTTTTTGGAGCCCAAAATCTAACATTTTCAGAAGTTTTGGGATACTTTTCTTCTTTTGCGCTGTTTTTCCGTCCCGGATCGTACGTCGTGAGCCACAAAAAGGACGACAGCCTAATCCATCACATTTCTATTACCGAATCACACAGCACCTTGGGCAAGACAACTTCACATCATGTAGAGGCTGAGCCCGCAAACCGAAGGCGTTGGGCTTGTGACCAGGTATTCGTCGCTCCGTTGCCCATAACTTTTGATCCGTAAGGAGTTACGTGGCGCACAACATACCGTTGGAAAGCTCTCCGCGAGCTCTACGATGGGGGAAGCAAGCCTGCTTTGCTGCGCCTATTTTTGGTGCCCAAAATCGAACGTTTTCATCAGTTTCGGGACACTTTTCTTCTTTTACGCTATTTTTTCGTCCCGGATCGTACGTCGTGAGCCGCGAAAAGGACAACAACCTAATCCATCACATTTTTATTCCTGAATCCCATGGCCCCTTGGGTAAGATAACTTCACTTCACGTAGAGGCTGGGCCCACAAACCGAGGCGTGGGACTTGTGACCAGGTATCCGTCGCTCCGGTGCCCATAACTTTTGATTCGTAAAGAGTTACGCGGCGCACAACATACAGTTGGAAAGCTCTCCGCGAGCTCTACGACGGGGGAACCAAGCCCGCTCGGCTGTGCCTATTTTTGGAGCTCAAAATTGAACGTTTTCATCAATTTCGGGAAACTTTTTTTCTTTTACGTTGTTTTTCTGTCCTGGATCGTACGTCGTGAACCGCAAAAAGGACGACAACCTAATCCATCACATTTTTATTACCGAATTCCATGGCACCTTGGGCAAGACAACCTCACTTCACGTAGAGGCTGGGCCCGCAAAGCAAGGGCGTGGGGCTTGTGACCAGGTATCCGTCGCTCCGGTACCCATAACTTTTGATCCGTAAGGAGTTACGTGGCGCACAGCATACCGTTGGAAATCTCTCCAAGAGCTCTACGACGGGAGCAGCAAACCTAATTGGCTGCGCCTATTTTCGGTGCCCAAAATTGAACGTTTTCATCTATTTTGGGATACTTTTCTTCTTTTGCGCTGTTTTTTTGTCCAGGATCATACGTCGTGAGCTGCGAAAAGAACGACAACCTAATCCATCACATTTGTATTACCGAATCCCACGAAAACTTTGGCAAGACAACTTCACTTCACGTAGAGGCTGGGCTCGAAAATCGAGGGCGTGGGGCTTATGACCAGGTATCCGATGCTCCGGTGCCCATAACTTTTGATCCGTAAGGAGTTACATGGCGCACATCATACAGTTGGAAAGCTCTTCGAGAGCTCTACGACGAGGGCAGCAAGCCTACTCGGCTGCGCCTATTTTTGGAGACAAGGAATCAAATGTTTTCCACAGTTTTGGGACACTTTTCTTCTTTTGCGCAGTTTTTTCGTTCCGGATCGTACGTCGTGAGCTGCGAAAAGAATGACAACCTAATCCATCACATTTCTATTATCGAATCCCATGTCAACTTTGGCAAGACAAATTCACTTCACGTAGAGGCTGGGCCCGCAAAGCGAGGGCGTGGGGCTTGTGACCAGGTATCCGTCGCTCCGGAGCTCATAACTTTTGATCCGTAAGAAGTTAGCAGCGCACAGCATACCGTTAGAAAGCTCTACGAGAGCTCTACGATGGGAGCAATAAGCCTACTCGGCTGCGCCTATTTTCGGAGCCCAAAATTGAACGTTTTCATTTGTTTCGGTTTACTTTTCTTCTTTTGCGCTGTTTTTTCGTCCCGGATCGTATGTCGTGAGCCGCGAAAAGGACGACAAACTAATCCATCACATTTCTATTACCGAATCCCACGGTACCTTGGCCAAGACAACTTCACTTCACATAGAGGTTGGGCCCGCAAACGGAGGGCATGGGGCTTGTGACCAGGTATCCGTCGCTCCGGTGCCCATAACTTTTGATCCGTAAGGAGTTACGCGGTGCACAGCATACCGTTGGAAAGCTCTCTGAGAGTTCTACAATGGGGGTAGCAAGCCTGCTTAGCTGTGCCTATTTTCGGTGTCCAAAATTGAACATTTTTATCAATTTTGGGACACTTTTCTTCTTTTGCGCTATTTTTCTATCCCGAATCGTATGTCGTGAGCCGCGAAAAGGACGACAACCTAATCCATCACATTTTTATTACCAAATCCCATGGCACCTTGGGCAAGACAACTTTACTTCACATAGAGGCTGGGCCCGCAAACCGAGGGCGTGGGGCTTATGACCTAGTATCCGTCGTTCCGGTGCCCAAAACTTTTGATCCGTAGGGAGTTACGTGGCGCACAGCATACCGTTAGAAAGCTCTCTGCGAGCTCTATGACGAGGGCAGCAATCCTGCTCGGCTGTTGTGAGGCTCGACCTCAATTTGCGTGCGATACCTCGTTTTGTGTGCCCTAACCAAGAGTTTCGTGCCTTGACCTAGGTTTAAGAGTCGTGTCTCATTTTATGTGCCTTGCATTGAATTACATGCGTTCATTTAGAGTTGTGTGCATTTACTTGGGAACGTGTATTCGTCTCGTAGTTCATGCTTTACCTCGTAATCAGTGCCCTAAACCTAAGAAAGCGTGCCCGTACGCTAATCAAGAAAGCATCTTACAATTAATTAATTCTACAAATTCTACTAACTAATATTAAAATGCTAAGTCAATGCACTAGAAGACAAAATTTTACCAAAAGGTAAACATTCTTATTCTTTATTCTTTATTCTTTTGCATATCCCAAGCATACAATTAAATAATGCTCAAGACATAACAAAAAATTCAGATTTGAGCATGCTTTGGCCGACCACTTCTTGCATTTTAACAAGCTTGCATAATTTAAAAACTTTCCTAGACAAGCCTATTACAAAATCACTTCACACAATGCAAAAAATGAAAACCAAGCATTATTTTATCCACCACCATGCTCCACATTCTCGACCCACTCAATTTCCCATTCTAAAACAATTCAACATGCATCAAAAAATGACACAAATCAGAAATTGTAGAGCTAAGGCTGAAATATTCTCACCAAAAGCATCAAAACTCTTCAAAGCATTTCATTTTTCTTTCTCTCAACTCTTATTCTCTCATTTCTATCTCTCTCTTGGCCAAAGCTGCACCCTCAAGTTCCATAGCTTAAGCTCCTCTCCTAAAGCTCACCAAGACACTCAAGGCCCCTAGGAAGCTCGACCAAGCAAGCTAGAAGCAAGAAAATTTGCATGCAAGCTCATAGAACTCTCATTTCGGCCCTAGGTATGTTGATAGCTTCTATTTCATTTCATGTTGTTCTAGCCACATGCAAATACTAAGAACATGGTAACTAGGCTAGGAATTAGAGAATCTCAAGTTATCTCTCGGCCAAGCAAGGAGAAAAGACGATTTTGTGCATCTTCAAGAGCTTTGTGCATCTTCATTCATTGTCTTGCTAGGGTGAGGGCTAAAACTCTTTTAAAAGCTTTCAAAATCCACATGCATGCCTTCACATGTCTATTTTTACCTCTGTACTTGTGGTATATGTGTGTACATGAGCTTTTGTAACCATGCATGGCAAGATATTTAGCTAGAACTTGAAGATAGGTGAAATCGCGAAAATGGCAGATTTCTGACTTGTTAGAGCGAAGTGAATTTGGCCTGGTAGATGATGTTGAAAATGCTTGAAAATTGGTAGGTGACTCGTTTTGCCAGTTCTGAGAATTTTTCATAGAAATAGGCCAAGGCCAATTTTGAATCTAAGGTCTCCAAAATGGCAAAACATCGAAAGGTGTCTAAATCTGGAAAATCTGGGAAAATGGAGCAGGTTTTTGGCAGTTCACTATCCTTGTATAACAAAACAATTTTGACCTAGTAAACGATATTGAAAATGCATGAAATTTGGTAGGCTACTATATTTTTCAGTTCTGGACATTTTTGTCAGAAATAGACTAAAGCTAAATCTGACCCTAAGACCCTAAAAAATGGCAAGTATTGAAATATGTACGAATCTGGACAGTTTTGCGTAGTCTCACGGTTTTAGCTATAACTCTTGAATCTGAACTCCAAATAAGGTGAGGTTTGTTTCTGGATTTAAATCACTCATTAAGATTTAATTTGAAATTTTGTTCAATGGAATTGGAGATTGTTTGCTTGACCAAATGATTGTGAGAAATCAGACCATTGCAGTGAGGTTTTTATCTAGTGATATGCTTTGAAAATTATTGTAACTCCTCTTGTGGTATTAAATGCTTGGGATTGTGGCACTTGGATGTTGTGTGGACTGTTTTGGATGATTGAGGATGTTTTAATTAATCGATGCATGGCTTGGGTTTAATTACGTGACAAATTGAGGCTTAATCGCACGTGTAAACATGAATTGAAACCCTATTAACTATGAAATCTCGCTAAGTGATGATCATATGATTAATGTGTTTAATTGTGTGATTAGTGGGCTGCCTAAGAAATGTTAAGTATGCTTGAAATGTGATTCCAATGATTACATGTTGATAAGTAGACTTTTCTTGCACCCGGTCTCATGTGGACGTCGTTGCATGCTTGTATAAATTTATTACTTGATTACGTGAACCCCGAAGTGAGTTATATGACTTGATTTACATGTGTTACATGGCTGCCCGTTTAATATTCATATAACTCCTTGTGCCTTACAAGTGAAATTACCTGTCAAAGCATGCCTCGTGTGTTTACTTGTCAATGTGCGATTTTATGACTGCTCGGAGGCAACCTACTTTGTTGTTCTCCTAGCGTGATATATTAAATGTTATAAATGTGCATTGCATAAAAGGTTGCAACCTTTCATTCTAGTGTGGTAGCGTTTCATGCATACCGGGCGGCATCGGGCTTGTCGGTGCAACCATGACTACCATTGTCCAATTCCCTCTCTCGCTTGGGGGCTAGACTTCCTCGGAGAGTTGGGTCGTAGGATTTCGGGGTACATCTGAAATACACCCATTTGGCATGATAAGTGGATGATTTGAAGTCGGCCGCAACAACTGAAACTGGAAATGAATTGAGAGCAAAAGCTCACCGTATCCTTTTCACTATGTGTATAAGTACTCTCGCTTGGTTCCTAGAGGACCTCGGGGAGGAAAGACGGGTAATTGTGTTCCTTTACTTTTATATTACATTATAAACTTACTTGTGTTATATGTCATGCTTTCAAAAAGGGTTTTTCATAAGTTGAATAGGAAACAGAGTTTCAAAACTTATTTCTCGTTCCCCCTCGCTGAGTTCTTATTTCTTGTTTTGAAGACTATTTCTTATGTTGCTTGCTGTCGCTATTGTAAATGACCCACGTTGTAATTTGGGGTCTAATTTTGGTTTGTACTGATCATAACTAGATAGACACTCTTCTGGTCGTTTTGCTATCGCTACTGGTTTAGTATCTATCATAGGCTTATGAAGTATTAGGTAAAGGGTTAGGTAAAATGAATCTATCCAATCTTAAGCAGGTACTCATTGGTAAGCTAAGATCAACAGGTACTTTTGTAACAAGGATTGATAAACAAACGAGACATAGTTATCATGCTAGGTTGTTAATCAAATGAGACTTCGAAATAACTAGTAGGCATTTCAATTGGTGATAAATAGTAATCTTAGTTGGAATCGAATTTGAGATTGAAAGTTTTGAGGCATTTAGAAAATTTGGTCAAACTAAAGAGCCAATTACAACCGTTATGCTGCCGGTTTTTCGAAGAATTTTTGGAGTTCTAGTCTAACGGATAAGCTTATTCTTCGTTAATCAGTTATAGCCATAAAAGAACGTGAATGTTTAGATCACACCCTAGTCTGACCTCTATAGGTCGGGTTGGGGCGTGACACCTTATATTAATGGTATCAGAGCTTAGATTGCTTAAGTCAGGTTTAACTCTCGGACCATGGGTAAAAACCCTAAGGTTATTGGGATGACTTGTTTATGTGTGTTAATGTGTGACAATATCAGTTGTGCCTTCTCTATTTCTATGTGCTTATGTGATTAACATGTCTTAATTGTTTCGAGAATTGTATGTCTATGTAAAATTATATGTTGCATACCTTATACATTAAATTCTTGTCTTGTTGTATTCCAATAAATTGTGCATCATAATCTGTGCCTATAGATGGCTGGCCCTAGTACCCGCAATACCAATAGGAGCGATGAGCCTCAAGAAGCCGGAGATGCTCATCAAACTAATCCCGGCAAGGCCATGTTTAACATGATAGCGAATATTATGGATCGCGTGTCACGAGTGATGGAACATCAAGATGCACGTGAAGCAAACAACAACAACAGGAATGGTGGTAACAATGGGAGAAATAGCAGAATGTGGGAGTTCCTTGACTTTCACCCGTCCAAATTCTACCGGGAAGTTGATGATGAAAAGCCATAGGCTTGACTGTTTGAGATTGAAAGGATTTTCAGGCCACTTGACTATACTGATGAAGAAAAGGTTGAGTTCGTTGTGTTTCTGTTGCACGGGGATGCTGAGCATTGGTGGCACACAGTGGAGGCACTTTGGGAAACTGATCATACACCTCGCTTGTGGGGTAATTTCGTTAAGGCATTCAAGGAGAAATACGTACCTGTAGTTTCCAGGCAGAGGCGAATTGAAGAATTCATGCATTTGAACCAGGGTAACATGACAGTGGCCCAGTATGAGGCTCGTTTTGACAGACTGTCCCACTATGCTCAATACATGGTCAGTACCCATGAGGCGAAGATGTGGAAATTTACGAATGGGTTGAGGCCAGAAATTCAGGATCAATTGGCTTCGCATGACTTTACTACCTATTCTGCTCTCCTTACTGCTGCCTCCCGAGTTGAGAAGAGGAAACTTGATAGAGCCGGTTCAAGCCAGCCGAACAAGAAACCATATCAGCCTCCAGGACAACAGAGGAAATTCTAGACTCAGAGTCGCAGTTAGGGCCAAAGCCAGAATAGACCAGTTAATAACCGTGGCCCGACTAAAGCACCATCAGCCTATTCCACCCGCGGATCCACAAGTAGTTTACTTGCTACTCAGTCTATCAACTGTTCTTACTGTGACAAGAAGGGTCACACCCAGGCCCAGTGCTGGAAGAAGTCAGGACGATGCGTGCGGTGTGGCAATGATCAACATCAGATCAAGGATTGACCTAAATGGCAAGGGGGACAAAGCGAGGGCGTGGGGCTTGTGACTAGGTATCCGTCGCTCCGGAGCCCATAACTTTTGATCCGTAAGGAGTTACACGGAGCACAGCATACCGTTGGAAAGCTCTCTGAGAGCTCTACGATGGGAGCAGCAAGCCTACTCAGCTGCGCCTATTTTTGGAGCCCAAAATTGAACGTTTTCATCTATTTCGGGACACTTTTCTTCTTTTGCTCTGTTTTTTCATCCTGGATTGTATGTCGTGAGCCGTGAAAAGGACGACAACCTAATCCATCACATTTTTATTACTGAATCCCACGGCACCTTGGGCAAGACAACTTCACATCACGTAGAGGCTGGGCTAGCAAACCGAGGGCGTAGGGCTTGTGACCAGGTATCCGTCGCTCCGGCACCCATAACTTTTGATCTGCAAAGAGTTACGCGGCGCACAACATACCGTTGGAAAGCTTTCCAAGAGATCTACGACGGGGGCAGCAAGCTTGCTTGGCTGCGCCTATTTTCAGAGCCCAAAATCGAATGTTTTAATCAGTTTTGGGACACTTTTCTTCTTTTGCGCTGTTTTTCTGTCCCGGATCGTACGTCGTGAGCCGCGAAAAGGATGACTACATAATCCATCACATTTCTATTACCGAATCCCACAGTACCTTGGCGAAGACAACTTCACTTCACGTAGATGTTGGGCCCGCAAACCGAGGGCATGAGGCTTGTAACCATGTATCCGTCACTCCGATGCCCATAACTTTTGATTCGTAAGGAGTTACGCGGCGCACAGCATACCGTTGAAAAGCTCTCCGAGAGCTCTACGACAGTGGCAGCTAACCTGCTCAGCTGCGCCTATTTTCAGTGCCCAAAATTGAACGTTTTTATCAATTTCGGGATACTTTTCTTCTTTTGCGCTATTTTTCTATCCCGAATCGTACGTCGTGAGCCGCGAAAAGGACGACAACCTAATCCATCACATTTTTATTACCAAATCCCACGGCAACTTGGTCCAGACAACTTCACTTCACGTAGAGGCTGGATCCTCAAATCGAGGGTGTGGGGCTTGTGACCTGGCATCCGTCGCTCCGGTGCCCAAAACTTTTGATCCGTAAGGAGTTACGCAGCGCACAACATACCGTTGGAAAGCTCTCCGCGAGCTTTACGACGGGGGCAGCAAGCCGCCTTGGCTGCGCATGTTTTCGGAGCCCAAAATCGAACGTATTCTTCAGTTTCGGGATATTTTTCTTCATTTATGCTGTTTTTTTGTTCCGGATTGTACGTCGTAAGCCGCGAAAAGGATGACAACCTAATCTATCACATTTCTATTACCGAATTCCACCGCTCTTTGGGCAAGACAACTTCACTTCGCGTAGAGGCTGGGCCCGTAAACCGAGGGCAAGGGGCTTGTGACCAGGTATCCGTCGCTCCGATACCCATAACTTTTGATCCGTAAGGAATTACGCGGCGCACAACATACTGTTGGAAAGCTCTCTGAGAGCTCTACGATGGGGGCAACAAGCTTGCTCAGCTACGCCTATTTTCTGAGTCAAAAATCAAACATTTTCATAAGTTTTAGGACATTTTTCTTCTTTTGCGTTGTTTTTTCGTCCCGGATCGTACGTCGTGTGCCGCTTAAAGAACAACAACCTAATCCATCACATTTCTATTACCGAATCCCACGGCACATTGGGCAAGACAACTTCAATTCACATAGAGGCAGGGCCCGCAAACCGAGGGCGTGGGGCTTGTGACGAGGTATCCGTCGCTCCGGTGCTCATAACTTTTGATCCGTAATGAGTTACGTGGCGCACAACATACCGTTGGAATGCTCTCCGAAAGCACTACGATGGGCAAGCAAGCCTGCTCGGCTGTGCCAATTTTTTGAGCCCAAAATCGAATGTTTTCATCAGTTTTGGGACACTTTTCTTCTTTTACACTCTTTTTTCATTCCGGATCGTACGTCGTGAGCCGTGAAAAAGACGACAACCTAATCCATCACATTTGTATTACCAAATCCCATGGCCCATTGGGCAAGACAACTTCACTTCATGTAGAGGCTGGGCCCGCAAATCGAGGGTGTGGGGCTTGTAACCAGGTATCTGTCGCTCCGGTGCCCATAACTTTTGATCCGTAAGGAGTTACGTCGTGCACAGCATACCATTGGAAAGCTCTCCGCGAGCTCTACAACTGGAGCTGCAAGACTAAACAATTGCGCCCATTTTTGGAGCCCAAAATTGAATGTTTTCATCCATTTCGGGACACTTTTCTTCTTTTGCACTATTTTTTCATCCTAGATTCTACGTCGTGAGCTATGAAAAGAACGACAACCTAATCTCCATCACATTTCTATTAACGAATCCCACGGGAACTTTGGCAAGACAACTTTACTTCAAGTAGAGGCTGGGCCCGCAAACTGACGGCGTGGGGCTTGTAACCAAGTATCCGTCGCTCTGGTGCCCATAACTTTTAATCCATAAGGAGTTACGCGGCGTACAACATACCGTTGGAAAGCTCTCCGAGAGCTCTACGACGGGGGAACTAAGCCCGCTTAGCTGCACCTGTTTTAGAAGCAAAAAATTGAATGTTTTCATCAGTTTTGGGACACTTTTCATCTTTTGCACTATTTTTTCGTCCCGGATCGTACGTCGTGTGCCGCGAAAAAGACGACAACCTAATCCATCACATTTCTATTACCAAATACCATGGCCCCTTGGGCAAGACAACTTCACTTCACGTAGAGGCTGGGCCCGCAAATCGAGGGCGTGGGGCTTGTGACCAGGTATCCGTCGCTCCGGTGCCCATAACTTTTGATCCGTAAGGAGTTACGTCGCGCACAGCATACCATTGGAAAGCTCTCCGCGAGCTTTACGACGGGAGCTGCAAGACTAAACAATTGCGCCCATTTTCGGAGCCTAAAATTTAATGTTTTCATCCGTTTCGGGACACTTTTCTTCTTTTGCACTGTTTTTTCATCCCAGATTCTACGTCGTGAGCTGTGAAAAGAACAACAACCTAATATCCATCATATTTCTATTACCGAATCCCACGGCAACTTTGGCAAGACAACTTTACTTCAAGTAGAGGCTGGGCCCGCAAACTGACGGCGTGGGGCTTGTGACCAAGTATCCGTCTCTCCAGTGCCCATAACTTTTGATCCGTAAGGAGTTACGTGGTGCACAACATACCGTTGGAAAGCTCTCCAAGAGCTCTACGACGGGGACAATAAGCCTGATTAGCTGCACCTGTTTTAGAAGCCCAAAATTGAATGTTTTCATCAGTTTCAGGATACTTTTCTTCTTTTGCGCTGTCTTTTTGTCCCGGATCGTATGTCGTGAGTAGCAAAAAGGACGATAACCTAATCCATCACATTTCTATTACCGAATCCCACCGCACCTTGGGCAAGACAATTTCACTTCACGTAGAGGCTGGGCCCGTAAACCGAGGGCGTGGGGCTTGTGACCAGGTATCCGTCACTCTGGTGCCTATAACTTTTGATCCGTAAGGAGTTACGCGGCATACAACATACAGTTGGAAAGCTCTTTGAGAGCTCTACGATGGGGCCAGCAAGCCTGCTCAGCCGCGCCTATTTTCAGTGCCCAAAATCGAATGTTTTTATCAATTTCGGGACACTTTTCTTCTTTTGTGCTATTTTTCTATCCTGAATCATACGTCGTGAGCCGCGAAAAGGACGATAACCTAATCCATCACATTTTTATTACCGAATCCCGTGGCACCTTGGGCAAGATTGTGAGGCCCGACCCCGATTTGCTTGCAAAACCTAGCTTCGTTTGCCCTAACATAGATTTGCGTGCCATGACCTAGGTTTAAGAAATGAGTTCATTTTATGTGCCATGCATTGAATTACGTGCATTCGTTTGGGATTGCGTGCATTTACTTGAAAAACGTGCATTCGTCTCGTAGTTCGTGTCCTACCTCGTAGTGCGTGCCTAGACCTAGGAAAGCGTGCCTTCACGCTAATTAAAAAAGTATCTTTCACGAAGCACTAGACTATTAAACAATCCTACAAAATCCACTAACAATATAATAATCCAAATTCAATTCACTAGAAGACAAAAATTTACTAAAAACAAAACATTCCTTATTCTTTATCCATTGTTCTTTTTGTACTTCAAGATACAATTAGAATAATGCTCAAGATGACACAAATTCAGCCATTTTAATAGCATTGGCCGACCATACCATGGTTTTTGCACAAGGTTTGAGCAAATTATTTTATTCTATGCATGCTAAGACAAACTATGACACAAGGCATTAAAAAAGTGCTCATATTCCCTCAATCTCCTCACCATTCTCGGCCATAACACTTTGCCATGCTAGACATTTCAAAATTTAAAGCATCTTGAAGACAAAAGCTGAAATTGAAAGCCTCAAGGCCGAGCATGCTCCTCAAGTTGCAAGGCTTTTGTTTTATTTTCATTTCATTCATTTCTTCCTCTCACATTTCTCTCTCACTCTCATTTTCCTCTCTCATACTCGGCCTTGGCTGAGCTCTCACCATCCTTGCTCATCTTCATCACACCTTAGTCGAACAAGGCAAGCAAATCATCCAAGCAATTCAAGCAAACAAGCTAAAGTTCGAAAATCACTCATGCATGTGCATTGAAGCTTCATAATCGGCCTAGGTGAGCTTCTCAACATCCATTTGTTTTCTTCATGTTTTAACCTCATGCATGTGCTAAGAGTTTGATCACTAAGCTAGGAAAAATAGAGAAAAGCTAGTTGGGTTGTCGCCTAAGCAAGGAGAAGGAGAAAGTTGTGCTTCAACAAAGGTTTTGAGCATTTTTGTGGTTGATTGCTAAGGTGAGGGTTAAAACCTTTTGAAAACTCTTCAAAATTTCACATGCATGCTCATAAATGTGTGTATTTGCTTCTGTACTTGAGATATATGGTCGTTCATAAGCTTAAACAACCATGCATGGCAAGATCTTGGCTTGAAAATGATGCTAGGTGAAGTCGAAATGGTTGACAGCTCTCTGACCAGTCTGTTCGAGGTAAGTTTAGCTAAGCAAACGATGTTGAAAATGCTTTCAAATTGTTGGGTAACTAGTTTGGACAGTTTTGAACATTTTTCCCAGAAATAGGCCGAAGCTAATTTTGACTCTAAGGTCCTCAAAATGGCAAATCTTTAAAATGTGACTAAATCTGGAAATCTGGAGAAATGAATCAGGTTTTGGCAGATGCACTGACCTTGTGGAACGAACCATATTTAACTTAGTAAATGCTGTCAAAAATGCATGATATTTTCTGTTCTGATAGATTTTTTAGTTCTGGACAATTTTTTCAGAAATGGACCAAAGCTAAAACTGACCCTAAGGACCTCAAAAACGTCAATTTCTGAAAAGTGTGCAAATCTGGACAGTTTTGTGCTACCTCACTGTTTCGGCTATAACTAATGATTCTGAACTCCAATTGATGCAGGGTTTGTTTCTGATTTTAGTTAACTTCTTAAGATTTAATTTGAAATCTTATTCACTGAATTTGGAGATTTTTTGATTTTCCTATTGATTGTGAGAAAACAGCCTATTGCAGTAAAGGTTTCATTTAGTTACATGCATGGAAAATTGTTGTAACCTCTCTTGTGGTACTAATTGTGTGGAAATGTGGTGTTGGGATGTTGTGTGGACTGTTTTGAATGTTTGAGGATGTTGAATTAAATGATGTATGGTTTGAGATTGACTTTGAGTTGGGTCGAGGCTCAAATTGCACGAATATACATGAAATGGAAGCCCTAATGACTAGGTAGTTTTGCTAAGTGTTGATCATTTGGATATTGTGTGGGAATTATACACTTAGTGGGCTGCCCGTAATTGTTTTATAACTTCAAAAGTGATCTTGACCGTTGCATGTTGACGAATAAACTTTCCTTGCATCCGAACCCATGTTGATATCATTGCATGTTGAATAATCTTATCACTTGATCGCGTGGACTTCTTAATGAGTTATATGTCCTGTTTTACATGTGTTACATGGCTGCCCGTTTAATTTTCATATAACCCTATATGCCTTTCAAGTGAAATTTCTTGTCTTATCGTGCCCCGCTTGTTTATTTGTCAATGTGCAATCTTATGACTGTTAGGAGGCAACCTACTTTGTTGTCCTCCTTCTGTGATATATTACCTGTCATGAATGTGCATTGCATACAAGGTTGCAACCTTTCCTGTTGGCATGGTAGCGATCACGCACACCGGGCGGCATCGGGCTTGCCGGTGCACCCGTGACTACCATGGTCCCATTCCCTCTCTCGCTTGGGGGCTAGACTTCCTCGGAGAGTTGGGTCATAGGATTTCGGGGTACATCCGGAGTACACCCACCTGGCGTGTTTGGGGGATGATTTGAAGTCGGCCGCAACAACTGATCCTGGAACTGATCTGAGAGCAAAAGCTCACTGTATCCTTTTTAATATGTGTATAAGTACTCTCGCTTGGTTCCTAGAGAACCTCGGGGAGGAAAGACCGGTATTCCTATTTCTGTACTTGTATTTCTGTTGTATTCATGTTTGAGAAAGGGATTTTCATAAGTTTAACCGGAAAATGAGTTTCAAAACTTATTTCTCGTTCCCTCTCGCTGAGTTCATAAGGACTCACCCTCTTTTATCATCTCAGGTGAAGAAGAACAGGTACAGGAACCCGAGGACAATGTACCTAATGATGAACCCCTGGAGTGATTGCCTGTCATTGTTGTTTTGCTTGAACGTGACTACTTGTGTACTTTGTACTGCTTGAAGACCATTTATTTTATGTTGCTTGTTGTTGCTAATGTAAAAGGCCCCCATTGTAATTTGGGGTGTAATTTTGGTTTGTACTTATATTAAGTAGACTGATGCTAGACATAACACTACTGTGATCGTTTTGCTTTTATCACCGATAGTATCTATCTTAGGTTATGACGCTTTAGTTAAGATCTAAGTAAATGAACTTATCCAATCTTAATAGGTACTTTCTATTGAGCTAAGATCAACAGGTATAATTGTAACGAGGATAAATAAACAAACGAGACATAGTATTATGCTAGGCTATAAATCAAACAGGACGTCGAATAACCAATAGACAATTCAATTGATGGTAAACTAGTAATCTTAGTTGGAAATGAGTTTGAGATGGTAAATTTTGAGGCGTTTAGAGAATTAGGTCAAACCAAAGGGCCAATTACAGCCGTTATGCTGTCGGTTTTCCGGGAAAACTTTGGAGTTTAGACTAAATCACTAGGTGTTAATCTTCATAAACAGCTAAGTACATGATGTCACTTGAATGCTAGTTCACACCCTAGTCTAACCTTATAGGCCGAGTTGGGGCGTGACAAAGACAACTTCTGTGAGGCCCAACCTCGATTTGCATGCGATACCTCGTTTCGTGTGCCCTAACCTAAATTTGCGTGCCTTGACCTAGGTTTAAGAATCGTGTTTCGTTTTGTGTGCCTTGCATTGAACTACGTGCATACATTTAGGGTTGCGAGCATTTACTTGGGAAATGTGCATTCGTCTCCTAGTTCGTGCCTTACCTCATAGTGCGTGCCCTAAACCTAGGAAAGCATGCCCTCACACTAATCAAGAAAGTATCTTACACGAAGCACTACATCATTAATTAATCCTACAAATTTCACTAACTAATATTAAATTGCTAATTCAACCCACTAGAAGACAAAATCTCACAAAAAGCTAGACATTCTTTATTCTTTATTCTTTGCATATCCCAAACACACAATTAAATATTGTTCAACCAAGACAAAAATTCAGATTCTTGCAATGCCTTGGCTGACCACCTTTTGTGCATTTGTGCTTGCTTGCTTAATTCAAATTCATTCCTAGCAATTCTATGACAACTAATGACACAATGCAATAAAAAAAAAATGGCTCAAAAACCCCCAATGCACCAAATCTCGACCCATTCTCTTGCCCATGCTAGGATGATTCAAATTATGCTTCTTGAAGACACAAATTCTGAATTCTCAAGGCCCAAGGCCGACACAAGCATAAACCTAGCAAGCTTTTCATTTTTTTGCTTTCATTCTTTCTTTCTTTCTCACATTTTCTCTCACTCTCTCTCATTTCTCCTCTCTCTCTCGGCCCTAGCTGAAACTATAGACTCCATAGCTTAAGTTCTTCATCCAATGGTTCATCAAGTCATGCAAGAAACTAGGAGTTCGACCAAGCAAAGCTAGGAGCAAAGAAACTCACATGCAAGCTCATTGAACCTCCATTTCGGCTTAGGTGAGTTGTTAGCTTCCATTTCATCTTCTTCTTGTTCTAACCACATGCACCTACTAAGAACTTGGTTACTAAGCTAGGAAATTAGAGAAAATCAAGTGGTCTCTCGGCTAAGCAAGGAAAAAGGGTTGACATTGTGCTTCATCAAGAGTTTGTGCATTTTCCTTGTTGTCTTGCTAAGGTGAGGGCTAAAACTTCTTGAAAAGCTTCCAAAATCCACATGCATGCCTTTAAATGTCTATTTTTACTTCTGTACTTGTGATATATGTGTGTTCATGAGCTTTTATAAACATGCATGGCAAGATATTTGGCTAGAATGTGAAGATAGATGAAATCGCTTATGGGACAGTCTTCTGTCTTGTTGGTGCGGGGTAATTTTGACCAGGTAACTGAGGTTTAAAATGCATGAAAATTTGTAGGTGACTATTTTTTCCAGTTATGAACATTTTTCACAGAAATAGGCCAAAGCTAATTTTGAACCTAAGGTCCTCAAAATGGCAAAATATCAAAATGTGTCCAAATCTGAAAAATCTGGGAAAATGAAGCAGGTTTTGGCAGATTCACTGTTCTTGTAGAACGAACCAGTTTTGACTTAGTAAATGATATCCAAAATGCATGAAATTGGGTGTTCTGCTAGATTTTTCAGTTCTGGACATTTTTTTCACAAATGGACTAAGGCTAAATCTGACCCTAAGGCCCTCAAAAAAGACAAGTATTAAAATGTGTGCAAATCTGAACAATTTTGCGTAGTCTCACTGTTGGCTATAACTCTTGAACCCGAACTCCAAATGATGCGAGGTTTGTTTCTGAATTTAGTTCACTCCTTAAGCTTTAATTTGAAATCTTGTTCACTAGAATTTGAGATTGTTTGCTTGTCTCAATGATTGTGAGAAAACAGTCCATTGCAGTGAGGGTTTCACCTAGTGATATGCTTAGAAAAATTATTGTAGCTTCTCTTGTTGTATTAAATGCTTGGGATTGTGGCATTGGGATGTTGTGTAGACTGTTTTGAATGCTTGAGGGTGTTTGAATTAATCAATGCATGGCTTGAGTTTAATCACGTGACAATTTAGGGCTTAATTGCACGGGTGAGCAAGAAATGAAACTCTAATGACTAGGAAAAACTCGCTAAGTGTTAATCCTATGAATATCGTGTTTAATTACGTAATTAGTAGGCTGCCCGTAGTTGCCCTCATAGCCCTAAACATGATTTCGATGATTACATGTTGACAAGTAGGCCTTTCTTGCACCCGGTCCCACGTAGATGTCGTTGCTTGTTGAATAATCTTATTATTTGATTATGTGAACTTCGAAATGAGTTATATGACTTGATTTACATGCGTTACATGGCTGCCCGTTTAATATTCATATAACTCCATGTGCCTTTCAAGTGAAATTACTTGTCATATCGTGCCTCGCATGTTTACTTGTTAATGTGCAATCTTATGACTGCTCGGAGACAACTTACTTTGTTGTCCTCCTAATGTGATATATTAAATGTCATAAATGTGTATTGCATACAAGGTTGCAACCTTTTATTCTGGCGTGGTAGCATTCACGCACATCGGGTGGCATCGGGCTTGCCGGTTCAACCGTGACTACCATTGTCCAATTCCCTCTCTCGCTTGGGGGTTAGACTTCCTCGAAGAGTTGGGTCATAGGATTTCGGGGTACATCCAGAGTATACCCATTTGGCATGATAAGGGGGTGATTTGAAGTCGGCCGCAACAACTGATACTGGAAACGAACTTAGAGCAAAAGCTCATCGTATCCTTTTCACTATGTGTATAAGTACTCTCGCTTGGTTCCTAGAGGACCTCGGGGAGGAAAGACGGGTAATTGAGTTCTTTTACTGTTATATTACATTATGTACTTACTTGTGATACATGTCATGCTTGCAAAGGGTTTTTCATAAGTTGAACCAGAAAATGAGTTTCAAAACTTATTTCTCGTTCCCCCTCGCTGAGTTCATAAGGACTCACCCTCTTTTATCATCTCAAGTGAAGAAGACCAGGAACAGGTACCCGAGGACAACGTGCCTAATGATGATTCCTTGGAATGATTGCTTACCCTACGTGCCTTGCTTGACTATGGTCATTTTGTGAACGATATGTTGCTTGAAGACTGTTTAATTTCTTATGATGCTTGCTATTGTATTGTAAATGACCCCTGTTGTAATTTGGGGTCTAATTTTGGCTTGTACTGATCGTAACTAGATAGACACTACTATGGTCGTTTTGCTATCGCTATTTGGCTAATATCTATCACAGGATTATGACGTATCAGGTAAGGATTAAGTAAAATGAATCTATCCAATTTTAAAGCTAAGATCAACAGGTACTTTTGTAACGAGAATTAACAAACAAACGAGACATAGTATCATGCTAGGTTATTAATCAAACGAGACTTCGATATAACTAGTAGGCGTTTCAATTGATGATAAATAGTAATCTTAGTTGGAAATGAATTTGAGATTGAAAGTTTTGAGGCCTTTAGAAAATTAGGTCAAACTAAGGAGCCCAATTACAGCCGTTATGTTGCCGGTTTTTCGTAGGATTTGTGGAATTTAGGCTAAACGTTAAGTGTTAAACCTTCTTGAATGATTAAGTACGTGAAAGGACTTGAATGTTTAGATCACTCCCTAGTCTAACCTCTATAGGTCGGGTTGGGGCGTGACACCTATAGAAGAATGGTATCAGAGCTTAGATTGCTTAAGCCGGGTTTAACTCTCGGACCATGGGTAGAAGCCCTAAGGTTATTAGGATGACTTGTTCATGTGTGATAATGTTAATTGTGCCTTCTATGTTCTATGTGCTTATGTGATTAACATGTCTTAACTGTTTCGAAAGTTGTGTGTTCATGTGAAATTATATGTTGCATATCTTATGCGTTAAATTCTTGTTTGTCGTATTTCAATAAATTATGCATCGTAATCTGTGCCTTTAGATGGCTGGCCCTAGTACCCGCGCTACTAATAGGAGCGGTGAGCCCCAAGAGACCGGAGATGCTTATCAAACTAATCCCAGCATGGCTATGTTTAACATGATGGCGAATGCCATGGATCGCGTGTCGCGAGTGATGGAACGTTAAGATGCACGTGAAGCAAACAACAACAACAACAACAGGAATGATAGCAACCATGGGAGACATAGCAGAATGCGGGAGTTTTTTGACTTTCGCCCATCCAAATTCCACGGGGAAGCTGATAATGAAAAAGCAGAGGCTTGGCTGTCTGAGATCGAATGGATTTTCAGACCACTTGACTATACTGATGAAGAAAATGTGGAGTTTGCTATGTTTCTGTTGCACGGGGATGCTGAGCATTGGTGGCACACTGTGGAGGCACTGTGGGAAACTGATCATACACCTCGCTTGTGGGGTAATTTCGTTAAGGCATTCAAGGAGAAATACGTACCTGCAGTTTCCAGGCAGAGGCAGATTGAGGAATTCATGCACTTGAACCAGGGTAACATGACGATGGCCCAGTACGAGGCTCGTTTTGACCGACTGTCCCGTTATGCTCAATACATGGTCATTACTCCTGAGGCGAAGATGTGGAAATTTATGACTGGATTAAGGCCAGAGATTCAGGACCAGTTGGCTTCGCATGACTTCGATACCTATTCTGCTCTCCTTGCTGCTGCTTCCCGAGTCAAGAAGAGAAAACTTGATAGAGACGGTTCAAGTCAGCCGAACAAGAAACCATACCAGCCTCCAAGTCAACAGTGAAAATTTCAGAGCCAGAGTCGTAGTCAGGGCCAGAGCCAGAATAGACCAGTTAATAATCGTGGCCCGACAAAAGCACCGTCAGCCTCTTTCACCCGCGGATCCACAAGTAGTTCACCTACTACTCAGTCTATCAACTGCTCTTACTGTGACAAGAAGGGTCATACCGAGGCCCAGTGCTAGAAGAAATCAAGACGATGTGTGCGGTGTGGCAATGATCAGTATCAGATCAAGGATTGCCCTAAATGGCAAGGAGGACAAAATCAGGTTAAACCAGCTGGTAGAGGCAAGACTCCAGCTCCTAGAGTTCAGGCTCGAGCTTATGCTATTGAGTGCGAGGAGCTTCCAGAGGAGACCGCTGTTCTTGAAGGTACATTCTTGATACTGAATCAACCTGTTAGGGTGCTAATTGATCCGGGTACTACTCATTCATTTATTACTCCCTTATGTGTGCAACGTGTGAAACTACGAGCTGTATGTTTGCCTTACGAAGTAGAAGTTGGTACTCCGATGGGTTCTAAACTTGTAACTAGCTCAGCTTGTAAAGCATGTAAAATCCAAATTAAAGATAGGGAGTTCTCAGCCAATCTTATTGTATTACCCTTTCGAGACTATGAAGTCATCTTTGGGATGGACTGGTTGGCAAAGCATCTTGCCCAACTAAATTGCCGGACGAAGATCGTAACATTCCGGATACCTGGTCAACCAATATTGGAAGTCATGGGTCGAAGAGACTTCACTGGGAGTTCTATCATTTCATCTACGAAAGCAGTGAAGTCCTTGAGAAAAGGATGTAGTGGATACTTAGCTTACCTTATCAACAAGCCGTAGGACAAAGCTAAGTTGGAGGAGATGCCAGTGATTAAAGATTATGCGGATATGTTTCCAAAAGAATTGCCCGGTTTACCCCCAAATCGGGAGATCGAGTTCATTATAGAATTAATGCCTGGCACCCAGCCGATATCTAAAGCTCCCTATCGTATGGCACCAGCCGAGCTACAAGAATTGAAGGACCAATTGCAAGGATTATTGAAGAAGGGGTTTGTTCAACCAAGTTCTTCTCCGTGGGGTGCACCAGCCCTATTTGTAAAAAAGAAAGATGGAACGCTGAGGCTATGCATCGATTGCCGAGGATTGAACCAAGTGACTGTCAAGAATAAATACCCACTTCCACTAATTGACGAGTTGTTTGATCAACTTCAGGGAGGCAAAGTGTATTCGAAGCTCGACTTGAGGCAAGGGTACTATCAGTTGCGGATCAAAAAGGAGGATGTGCCTAAAACGGCTTTCAGGACGAGATATGGGCATTATGAATATGTGGTGATGCCTTTTGGACTAACTAATGCCCCTGCAGCTTTTATGGACTTGATGCACAAGGTGTTTCAACCCTACTTGGACCAATTTGTGGTGATCTTCATTGATGATATTTTGGTATACTCGAAATCCGAGGCTGAGCATGAACAACATCTGCAGTTGGTATTGCAGAAACTTCGAGAGCATCAATTGTTTTCAAAGTTTAGCAAATGTGAATTTTGGTTGCAGCAAATTGCATTTTTGGGGCATATCATATCCCAAGAGGGAATAGCAGTAGATCCAGCAAAGATAGACGCGGTGATGTCTTGGAAGAAGCCGGAAAATGTTACAGAAGTTCGGAGTTTTCTTGGTCTAGCCGGCTATTATCGGAGGTTCGTGAAGGATTCTCAAAGATCGCAAGACCGCTTACAAAGCTCACTCAGAAGAAAACAACGTTCGTGCAGGATGGCAAGTGTGAGAACAGCTTCAAAGAATTGAAGAAAAGATTGACTACCGCACCTGTTCTTGCATTGCCTGAAGGGAGCCAAGGTTTTGTAATCTATAGCGATGCTTTGAAGAAAGGACTGGGATGTGTGTTGATGCAAAATGGTAGAGTAATTGCGTATGCTTCTAGGTAACCAAAGCCGTATGAATTGAACTACCTGACGCATGATGTGGAGTTAGCGGCTATCGTGTTTGCACTCAAGAAATGGAGGCACTATCTGTGGGGTAACAAGTTCGAAGTGTTTACTGATCACAAGAGCTTGAAATACTTGTTCTCACAAAAAGAGTTGAACATGAGGCAAAGGCGGTGGATGGAGCTTTTGGATGATTATAACTACACAATCAATTATGTGCCCGGTAAAGCAAATGTAGTTGCAGATGCCTTAAGTAGGAAAGCGAGCATGGCAAAACTGGAAGTTAAGGTGCAGGAGTTGTTGGAGGAAGCATTCTTATGGAAACCACAATTGACTCAAAAAGGGTTACTTTTTGCCACTACACAAGTTCAATCGACCTTGTTGTCTGAATTACGAGAGGCTCAACAGAAGGACCAACAGTTTCAGAAGATTAAAGAAAGCAACACAGATTTCAAGTTACATGATGATGGTATTTGGAGGTTTAGGAATCGGATTTGTGTTCCTAATGAGCCAGAGCTGAAAAAGAAGATTCTTGAAGAGCCCATAATTCAAGATACACTATTCACCCCAGCGGAACAAAGATGTACAGGGATTTCAAGCAACACTATTGGTGGAATAACATGAAGAGAGAGATTGCGGAGTTTGTGGCACGGTGTTTGACTTGCCAGAGAGTCAAAGCAGAGCATCAACGACCAGCAGGTTTACTTCAGCCGTTAGAAATCCCTCAATAGAAATGGGAACATATAACTATGGACTTTGTTATGGACCTGCCCAGGTCACAAAAGGGTCATGACGCCATTTGGGTCATAGTGGATAGATTGACCAAGTTAGCGCACTTCTTACTGATGAACAAGCAGGATAGTCCTGAGAAGTTGGGAGATATGTACGTGGCGGATATTGTAAGGTTGCACGGGATGCCTGTGAGTATTGTATCAGATAGGGATCCTCGTTTTACTTCCCGATTTTGGAAGAGATTGCAAGAAGCTTTGGGAACGAAATTGAGTTTCAGCACGGCTTATCACCCTCAGACTGATGGACAATCTGAGAGAACTATTTAGATTCTGGAGGATATACTGAGGGCGTGTGTTTTAGACTTCGGGAAAGGTTGGGAGAAATATCTGTATCTAGCAGAGTTCACTTATAATAATAGTTATCAGGCCACTATCGGGATGGCCCCATTTGAGGCATTGTATGGATGTAAGTGTCGATCCCCAATTTACTGGGATAAAGTTGGTGAGACGAAGACTTTTGACCCGACCCTTCTACCTGAACTTATGAAGACTGTTGATAATATCCATCTCATCCAAAATGGATGCTTACCGCCCAAAGTAGGCAGAAAAGTTATGCAGACCGACGGAGACGGAGTCTAGAGTTTGAGGTCGGCGACAAGGTGTTCTTGAAGATATCACCTCGGAGGGGACTGATTAAACACGGCAAGGGTAGAAAGTTGAGCCCGAGGTTTGTAGGACCATTTGAGATAATTGAAAAGGTTGGCAAATTGGCGTATTGCCTGGCACTACCCCCAAAACCTCTCCAATATTCATAACGTCTTTCATGTTTCAATGCTACGAAAGTATCACCCTGATCCATCGCATATCTTGGAGCCAGAGCTGTTGCAGCTTTGGGAGAACTTGTCGTATGAAGAGAAGCCCATTCGGATCCTAGACTAGCAAGATCGGGAGTTGCGTAACAAATCTATACCGATGGTGAAAGTGTTGTGGGATCATCATGGAGTTGAAGAAGCAACGTGGGAAAGGCGAGACCAGATGGAGCAACAATATCCAGCTTTATTTCAAAGGTAATATTGAATTTCGGGACGAAATTCTTTTAAGGAGGGGAGGATGTGAGGCCCGACCTCGATTTGCGTGCGATACCTCATTTCGTGTGCCCTAACCTAGATTTGCGTGCCTTGACCTAGGTTTAAGAATCGTGTTTCATTTTGTGTGCCTTGCATTGAACTACGTGCATACATTTAAGGTTGCGAACATTTATTTGAAAAACGTGCATTCATCTCGTAGTTCGTGCCTTACCTCGTAGTGCATGCCCTAAACCTAGGAAAGCGTGCCCTCACGCTAATCAAGAAAACATCTTACACGAAGCACTAAATCGTTAATTAATCCTACAAATTCCACTAACTAATATTAAATTGCTAATTCAACCCACTAGAAGACAAAATCTCACAAAAAGCTAGACATTTTTTATTCTTTATTCTTTATTCTTTGCATATCCCAAACACACAATTAAATATTGCTCAACCAAGACAAAAATTCAGATTCTTGCAATGCCTTGGCCGACCACCTTTTGTGCATTTGTGCTTGCTTGCTTAATTCAAATTCATTCCTAGCAATTCTATGACAACTAATGACACAAAGCAATAAAAAAAAATGGCTCAAAAACCCTCCCCAATGCACCAAATCTCGACCCATTCTCTTGCCCATGCTAGGATGATTCAAATTATGCTTCTTGAAGACACAAATTCAGAATTCTCAAGGCCCAAGGCTGACACAAGCATCAACCTAGCAAGCTTTTCATTTTTTTTCTTTCATTCTTTCTTTCTTTCTCACATTTTCTCTCACTCTCTCTCATTTCTCCTCTCTCTCTCGGCCCTAGCTGAAACTATAGACTCCATAGCTTAAGTTCTTCATCCAATGGTTCATCAAGTCATGCAAGAAACTAGGAGTTCGACCAAGCAAAGCTAGGAGCAAAGAAACTCACATGCAAGCTCATTGAACCTCCATTTCGGCTTAGGTGAGTTGTTAGCTTCCATTTCATCTTCTTCTTATTCTAACCACATGCACCTACTAAGAACTTGGTTACTAAGCTAGGAAATTAGAGAAAATCAAGTGGTCTCTCGGCTAAGCAAGGAAAAAGGGTTGACATTGTGCTTCATCAAGAGTTTGTGCATTTTCCTTGTTGTCTTGCTAAGGTGAGGGCTAAAACTTCTTGAAAAGCTTCCAAAATCCACATGCATGCCTTTAAATGTCTATTTTTACTTCTGTACTTGTGATATATGTGTGTTCATGAGCTTTTATAAACATGCATGGCAAGATATTTGGCTAGAATGTGAAGATAGATGAAATCGCGTATGGGACAGTCTTCTGTCTTGTTGGTGCGGGGTGATGTTGACCAGGTAAATGAGGTTGAAAATGCGTGAAAATTGGTAGGTGACTAGTTTTGCCAGTTCCGAACATGTTTTGCATAAATAGGACAAAGCTAATTTTGACTCTAAGGTCCTCAAAATGGCCAACTATCAAAATGTATCCAAATCTGGAAAATCTGGGAAAATGAAGCAGGTTTTGGCAGGTTCACTGTTCTTGTAGAACGAACCAGTTTTGACTTAGTAAATAATATCAAAAATGCATAATATTGGGTGTGCTGATAGAGTTTTCAGTTTTGGACATTTTTGTCAGAACTGGACTAAGGCTAAATCTGACCCTAAGGCCCTCAAAAATGACAAGTATTGAAATGTGTGCAAATCTGGACAGTTTTGCGTAGTCTCACTGTTTTGGCTATAACTCTTGAACCCGAACTCCAAATGATGCGAGGTTTGTTTCTGAATTTAGTTCACTCCTTAAGATTTAATTTGACATCTTGTTCACTGGAATTGGAGATTGTTTGCTTGTCTCAATGATTGTGAGAAAACAGTCCATTGCAGTGAGGGTTTCACCTATTGATATGCTTAGAAAAATTATTGTAACTTCTCTTGTTGTATTAAATGCTTGGGATTGTGGCATTGGGATGTTGTGTAGACTGTTTTGAATGCTTGAGAGTGTTTGAATTAATCAATGCATGGGTTGAGTTTAATCACGTGACAATTTAGGGCTTAATCGCACGGGTGAGCAAGAAATGAAACTCTAATGACTAGGAAAAACTCGCTAAGTGTTAATCCTATGAATATCGTGTTTAATTACGTAATTAGTAGGCTCCCCGTAGTTGCCCTCATAGCCCTAAATATGATTTCGATGATTACATGTTGACAAGTAGGCCTTTCTTGTACCCGGTCCCACGTAGATATCGTTGCTTGTTGAATAATCTTATTATTTGATTATGTGGACTTCAAAATGAGTTATATGACTTGATTTATATGCGTTACATGTCTGCCCGTTTAATATTCATATAACTCCATGTGCCTTTCAAGTGAAATTACTTGTCATATTGTGCATCGCGTGTTTACTTGTCAATGTGCAATCTTTTGACTGCTCGGAGGTAACTTACTTTGTTGTCCTCCTAATGTGATATATTAAATGTCATAAATGTCCATTGCATACAAGGTTGCAACCTTTCATTCTGGCGTGGTAGCGTTCACGCATACCGGGCGGCATCGGGCTTGCCGGTGCAATCGTGACTACCATTCTCCAATTTCCTCTCTCGCTTGGGGGCTAGACTTCCTCAGAGAGTTGGATTGTAGGATTTCGGGGTACATCCGGAGTACACCCATTTGGCATGATAAGGGGATGATTTGAAGTCGACCGCAACAACTGATACTGGAAAACGAACTGAGAGCAAAAGCTCAACGTATCCTTTTCACTATGTGTATAAGTACTCTCGCTTGGTTCCTAGAGGACCTCGGGGAGGAAAGATAGGTAATTGAGTTCTTTTACTATTATATTACATTATGTACTTACTTGTGATACATGTCATGCTTGCAAAGGGTTTTTCATAAGTTGAACTGGAAAATGAGTTTCAAAACTTATTTCTCGTTCCCCCTCGCTGAGTTCATAAGGACTCACCCTCTTTTATCATCTCAGGTGAAGAAGACCAGGAACAGGTACCCGAGGACAACGTGCCTAATGATGAGTCTT
Organism: Ehretia macrophylla; assembly: GCA_037974665.1. Lineage (NCBI taxonomy): Eukaryota > Viridiplantae > Streptophyta > Magnoliopsida > Boraginales > Ehretiaceae > Ehretia > Ehretia macrophylla. Next base: position 55,867,357 of record CM075764.1, read on the forward strand.
TGGAATGATTGCTTGCCCTATGTGCCTTGTTTGACTATGGCCATTTTGTGAACGATATGTTGCTTGAAGACTGTTTCATTTCTTATGATGCTTGCTATTGTATTGTAAATGACCCCCGTTGTAATTTGGGGTCTAATTTTAGCTTGTACTGATCGTAACTAGATAGACACTACTATGGTCATTTTGCTATCGCTATTTGGCTAGTATCTATCACAGGATTATGACGTATCAAGTCAGGATTAAGTAAAATGAATCTATCCAATCTTAAGCAGGTGCTCATTGTTAAGCTAAGATCAACAGGTACTTTTGTAACGAGGATTAACAAATAAACGAGACATAGTATCATGCTAGGTTATTAATCAAACGAGACTTCGAAATAACTAGTAGGCGTTTCAATTGATGATAAATAGTAATCTTAGTTGGAAATGAATTTGAGATTGAAAGTTTTGAGGCCTTTAGAAAATTAGGTCAAACTAAGGAGCCCAATTACAGCCGTTATACTGCCGATTTTCCGGAGGATTTGTGGAATTTAGGCAAAACGTTTAGTGTTAAACCTTCTTGAACAATTAAGTATGTGAAAGGACTTGAATGTTTAGATCACTCCGTCGCTCCGGTGCCCAAAACTTTTGACCCGCAAGGAGTTTCGCGGTGCACAGCATACCGTTGGAAAGCTCTCTAAGAGCTCTACGATGAGGGCAGCAAGCCTGCTTGGCTGTGCCTATTTCCGGAGCCCAAAATCGAACGTTTTCATTAGTTTCGGGACACTTTTCTTCTTTTACGCTATTTTTCTGTCCCGGATCGTACGTCGTGAGCCGCGAAAAGGACGACAACCTAATCTATCACATTTCTATTACCGAATCCCACGGCCCCTAGGGCAAGACAACTTCACTTCACGTAGAGGCTGGGCCCGCAAACCGAGGGCGTGGGGCTTGTGACCAGGTATCCGTCGCTCCGGTGCCCATAACTTTTGATCCGCAAGGAGTTACGCGGCGCACAACATATCGTTGGAAAGCTCTCCGCGAGCTCTACGATGGGGGAATAAAGCCTGCTCGACTGCGCCTATTTTTGGAGCCCAAAATCGAACGTTTTCATCAATTTCGGGATACTTTTATTCTTTTACGTTGTTTTTCCGTCCCGGATCGTACGTCGTGAGCCGCGAAAAGGACGACAACCTAATCAATCACATTTCTATTACCGAATCCCATGGCCCCTTAGGAAAGACAACTTCACTTTATGTAGAGGCTGGGCCCGCAAACCGAGAGCGTGGGGCTTGTGACCAGGTATCCGTCGCTCCGGTGCCCATAACTTTTGATTCGTAGGAGTTATGTGGCGCACCGTATACCGTTGGAAAGCTCTCCACGAGCTCTACAACGGGGGAAGCAAGCCTGCTCGGCTGTGCCTATTTTTGGAGCCCAAAATCGAACATTTTCATCAGTTTCGGGACGTTTTTCTTCTTTTACGCTGTTTTTCCATCCCAAATCGTACGTCGTGAGCCGCGAAAAGGACGACAACCTAATACATCACATTTCTATTACCGAATCCCATGAAACCTTGGGCAAGACAATTTCACTTCACGTTGAGGCTGGGCCGACAAAGCGAGGGCGCGGGGCTTGTGACCAGGTATCCGTCGCTCCGGAGCCCATAACTTTTGATCCGTAAGAAGTTACGCGGCGCACAGCATACCGTTGGAAACCTCTCTGAGAGCTCTACGACGGGAGCAGCAAGCATACTCGGCTGCGGCTATTTTTGGAGACCAAAATTGAACGTTTTCATCTGTTTCGGGACACTTTTCTTCTTTTGCGCTGTTTTTCCGTCTCGGATAGTATGTCGTGAGCCGTGAAAAGGACGACAACCTAATCCATCACATTTCTATTACCGAATACCACGGAACCTTGGGCAAGACAACTTCACATGACGTAGAGGCTAGGACGCAAACCGATGGCGTGGGGCTTGTGACCAGATATCCGTCGCTCCGGTGCCTATAACTTTTGATCCGTAAGGAGTTACGCGGCACACAGCATACCGTTGGAAAGCTCTCCGAGAGCTCTACGATGAGGACAGCAATCCTGCTCAGCTGCGCCTATTTTTGGTGCCCAAAATTGAACATTTTTATCAATTTTGGGACACGTTTCTTCTTTTGCGCTATTTTTCTATCCCGAATCGTACGTCGTGAGCCGCAAAAAGGACGACAACCTAATCCATCACATTTCTATTACCGAATCCCACAGCACCATGGGCAAGACAACTTCACTTCACGTAGAGGCTGGGCCAGCAAACCTAGGGCGTGGGGCTTGTGACCTGGTATCCGTCGCTCTGGTGCGCAAATTTTTTGATCCGTAAAGAGTTACGCGGCACACAGCCTACTGTTGGAAAGCTCTCTGTGAGCTCTACTACAGGGGCAGAAAGCGTGCTTGGCTGCGCCTAATTTTGGAGCCCAAAATCGAACGTTTTAATCAGTTTCGGGACACTTTTCTTTTTTTACGATATTTTTCCGTCCCGAATCGTACGTCGTAAGCCGCGAAAAGGACGACAACCTAATCCATCACATTTCTACTACCGAGTCCCACGGCCCCTTGGGCAAGACAACTTCACTTCACATAGAGGCTGGGCCCGTAAACCGAGGGCGTGTGGCTTGTGACCAGGTATCCGTCGCTTTGGTGCCCATAACTTTTTATTCGTAAGGAGTTACGTGGCGTACAACATACCGTTGGAAAGCTCTCTGAGAGCTCTACGATGGGTGCAGCAAGCCTGCTCAGCTGTGTCTATTTTCGAAGTCCAAAATTAAACATTTTCATAAGTTTTAGGACACTTTTCTTATTTTGCGTTGTTTTTCTGTCCTGGATTGTACGTCGTGAGCCGCGAAAAGGACAACAACCTAATTCACCACATTTCTATTACCGAATACCACGGCACCTTGGGCAAGACAACTTCACTTCACGTAGAGGCTGGGCCTGCAAACCGAGGGTGTGAGGCTTCTGACCAGGTATTCGTCGCTCCGGTGCCCATAACTTTTGATCCGTAAGGAGTTACGCGGCACACAACATACCGTTGGAAAGCTCTCCGCGAGCTCTACGACGGGGGAAACAAGCTTGCTCGGCTGCGACTATTTTTTGAGCCCAAAATCGAACACTTTCATCAGTTTCGGAACACTTTTCTTCTTTTACGCTGTTTTTCCGTCCTGGATCGTACGCCGTGAGCCGCGAAAAGGATGACAACCTAATCCATCACATTTCTATTATTGAATCACACTGCCCCTTGGGCAAGACAACTTCACTTCACGTAGAGGCTGGGCCAGCAAAGCGAGGGCGTGGGGCTTGTGACCAGGTATCCGTCGCTCCGGTGCCCATAACTTTTGATCCGTAAGGAGTTACGTGGCGCACAGCATACCGTTGGAAAGTTCTCCGTGAGCTCTACGACGGGAGCAGCAAGCCTAATCAGTTGCGCCTATTTTCGGAGCCCAAAATTGAATGTTTTCATTTGTTTCGGGACACTTTTATACTTTTGCGCTGTTTTTTCATCCCAGATCGTACGTCGTGAGCTGCAAAAAGAACGACAACCTAATCCATCACATTTCTATTACTAAATCCCATGGAAACTTTGGCAAGACAACTTCACTTCACGTAGAGGCTGGGCCCGAAAACCGAGGGCGTGGGGCTTGTGACCAAGTATCTGTCGCTCCGGTGCCCATAGCTTTTGATCCGTAAGGAGTTACGTGGCGCACAATATACAGTTGGAAAGCTCTCCGTTAGCTCTAAGACGGGGGAAGCAAGCCTGCTCGACTGTGCCTATTCTTGGAGCCCAAAATCGAACGTTTTCATCAGTTTTGGGAAACTTTTCTTCTTTTACGTTGTTTTTCGGTCCCGGATCGTACGTCGTGAGCCGCGAAAAGGACAATAACCTAATCCATCACATTTCTTTTACCGACTCCCATGGCACCTTGGGCAAGACATCTTCACTTCACGTAGAGGCTGGCCCTGCAAAGCGAGGGCGTGGGGCTTGTGACCAAGTATCCGCCGTTCCGGAGCCCATAACTTTTGAACTGTAAGGAGTTACGCAGTGCACAGAATACCTTTGGAAAGCTCTCCGAGAGCTCTATGATGGGAGTAGCAAGCCTGCTTGGCTGTGCCTATTTTCAGAGCCCAAAATTGAACGTTTTCATCTGTTTCGGGACACTTTTCTTATTTTGCGCTGTTTTTTCCGTCCCGGATCGTACGTCGTGAGCCGTGAAAAAGACGACAACCTAATCCATCACATTTCTATTACCGAATCCCATGGCACCTTAGGCAAGACAACTTCACTTCACGTAGAGGCTGGGCCCGCAAACTGAGGGCGTAAGGCTTGTGACCAGGTATCCGTCGCTTCGGTGCCCATAACTTTTGATCCGTAAGGAGTTACGCGGCGCACAACAAGCCATTGAAAAGCTCTCCGCGGGCTCTACGACGGGGGAAGCAAGCCTGCTCGGCTGTGCCTATTTTTTGTGCCCAAAATTGAACGTTTTCATCAGTTTTGGGACACTTTTCTTTTTTTACGCTGTTTTTTCATCCCGGATCGTACGTCGTCAGCCGCGAAAAGGATGACAACCCAATCCATCACATTTCTATTACCGAATCACATGGCCCCTTGGGCAAGACAACTTCACTTCACGTAGAGGCTGGGCCCGCAAACCGAGGGCGTGGGGCTTGTGACCAGGTATCCGTCGCTCTGGTGCCCATAACTTTTGATCCGTAAGGAGTTACGTGGCGCACAGCATACCGTTGGAAAGCTCTCTGCGAGCTCTACGACGGGAGCAGCAAGCCTACTCAATCGCTCCTATTTTCAGAGCCCAAAATTGATCGTTTTCATCTATTTCGGGATACTTTTCTTCTTTTGCATTGTTTTTTAATCACGGATCGTATGTCGTGAGCTGCGAAAAGAACGACAACCTAATCCATCACATTTCGATTACCGAATCCCACGGCAACTTTGGCAAGACAACTTCACTTCACGTAGAGGCTGGGCCTGCAAACCGAGGGCGTAGGGCTTGTGACTATGTATTTGTCGCTCTGGTGCCCATAACTTTTGATCCGTAAGGTGTTACGTGGCGCACAACATACCGTTGGAAAGCTCTTCGCGAGCTCTACGACTGGGGAAGCAAGCCTGCTAGGATGTTCCTATTTTTGGAGCCCAAAATCGAACGTTTTCATCAGTTTCGGTACACTTTTCTTCTTTTACGCTGTTTTTCCGTCCCGGATCGTATGTCGTGAGCCGCGAAAAGGACGACAACCTAATCCATCACATTTCTAATACCGAATCACATGGCCCCTTGGGCAAGACAACTTCACTTCACGTAGAGGCTGGGCCCGCAAACCGAGGGTGTGGGGCTTGTGACCTGGTGTCCGTCGCTTCGGTGCCCATAACTTTTGATTCGTAAGGAGTTACGTGGTGCACAGCATGCCGTTGGAAAGCTCTCTGCGAGCACTACGATGGGGGAAGCAAGCCTACTCGGTTGTGCCTATTTTAAGAGCCCAAAATTGAACGTTTTCATCAGTTTTGGGACACTTTTCTTCTTTTACACTGTTTTATCGTCCCGGATCGTACGTCGTGAGCTGGGAAAAGGACAACAACCTAATCCATCACATTTCTTTTACCGAATCCCATGGTACCTTGGGCAAGACATCTTCACTTCACGTAGAGGCTAAGCCGGAAAAGCGAGGGCGTGGGATTTGTGACCAAGTATCCGTCGCTCCGGAGCCCATAACTTTTGATCCGTAAGGAGTTACGCGGCGCACATCATACTGTTGAAAAGCTCTCCGAGAGCTCTACGACCGGCGCAGCAAGCCTACTCGGCTGCGCCTGTTTTCAGAGACAAAAATCGAACGTTTTCATCAGTTTCGTGACACTTTTCTTCTTTTGCGCTGTTTTTTCATCCCGGATAGTACGTCGTGAGCCGCGGAAAGGACGACAACCAAATCCATAACATTTCTATTACCAAATATCATGGCACCTTGGGCAAGACAACTTCACATCACGTAGAGGCTGGGCCCGCAAACCGAGGGCGTGGGGCTTGTGACCTGGTATCCGTCGCTCTGGTGCCCAAAACTTTTAATCCGTAAGGAGTTACTCGGCTCACAGCATACCGTTGGAAAGCTCTCCGCGAGCTCTACGATGGGGGCAGCAAGCCTACTCGGCTGTGCCTATTTTTGGAGCCCAAAATTGAACGTTTTCATCAGTTTTGGGACACTTTTCTTCTTTTACGCTATTTTTCCGTCCCGGATCGTGCGTCGTGAGTCGCGAAAAGGACGACAACCTAATCCATCGCGTTTCTATTACCGAATCCCATGAAACCTTGGGCAAGAAAACTTCACTTCACGTAGAGGCTGGGCCGGCAAAGCGAGGGCGTGGGGCTTGTGACCAAGTATCCGTCGCTCCGAAGCCCATAACTTTTGATTCGTAAAGAGTTACGCGGCGCACAGCATACCGTTGGAAAGCTCTCTGACAGCTCTACGACTGGAGCAGCAAGCCTACTCGGCTGAGGCTATTTTTGGAGCCCAAAATTGAATGTTTTCATATGTTTCAGGACATTTTTCTTCTTTTGCGCTGTTTTTCCGTCCCGGATCGTATGTCGTGAGCCGTGAAAAGGACGATAACCTAATCTATCACATTTCTATTACCGAATACCACGGAACCTTAGGCAAGACAACTTCACATGACGTAGAGGCTGGGCCCGCAAACCGATGGCGTGGGCCTTGTGACCAGGTATCCGTCGCTCCGGTGCCTATAACTTTTGATCCGTAAGGAATTACGTGGCACACAATATACCGTTGGAAAGCTCTCCAAGAGCTCTACGACGAGGGAAGCAATCCTGCTTAGCAGCGCCTATTTTCGGTGCCCAAAATTGAACATTTTTATCAATTTCGGGACACGTTACTTCTTTTGCACTATTTTTCTATCTCGAATCGTACTTCGTGAGCCGCGAAAAGGACGGCAACGTAGTCCATCACATTTATATTACCGAATCCCACAGCACCTTAGGCAAGACAACTTCACTTCACGTAGAGGCTGGGCCAGCAAACCTAAGGCGTGGGGCTTGTGACCTGGAATCCGTCACTCCGGTGCGCAAATTTTTTGATCCGTAAAGAGTTACGCGGCTCATAGCATACCGTTGGAAAGCTCTCTGCGAGCTCTACTACGGGGCAGCAAGCCTGCTCAGCTGCGCCTAATTTCGGAGCCCAAAATCGAACGTTTTAATCAATTTCGGGACACTTTTCTTCTTTTACACTGTTTTTCCGTCCCGGATCGTACGTCGTAAGCCTCGAAAAGGACGACAACCTAATCCATCACATTTCTATTACCGAATCCCACGGCCCCTTGGGCAAGACAACTTCACTTCATGTTGAGGCAGGGCCCGTAAACCGAGGGCGTGGGGCTTGTGACTAGGTATCCGTCGCTCTGGTGCCCATAACTTTTTATCCGTAAGGAGTTACGTGGCGTACAGTATACCGTTGGAAAGCTCTCTGAGAGCTCTACGACGAGTGCAGCAAGCCTACTCAGCTGCGCCTGTTTTTGAAGTCCAAAATTGAACATTTTCATAAGTTTTAGGACATTTTTCTTCTTTTGCGCTGTTTTTCTGTCCCGGATCGTACGTCATGAGACGCGAAAAGGACGACAACCTAATCCACCACATTTCTATTTCCGAATCCCACGGCACCTTGGGCAAGACAACTTCACTTCACGTAGAGGCTGGGCCTGCAAACCGAGGGTGTGAGGCTTCTGACCAGGTATTCGTCGCTCCGGTGCCCATAACTTTTGATCCGTAAGGAGTTACGCGGCACACAACATACCGTTGGAAAGCTCTTCGTGAGCTCTACAACGGGGAAAGAAAGCCTGCTCGGCTGTGACTATTTTTTGAGCCCTAAATCGAACACATTCATTAATTTTGGGACACTTTTCTTCTTTTATGCTGTTTTTCCATCCCGGATCGTACGTCGTGAGCCGCGAAAAGGACGACAACCTAATCCATCACATTTCTATTACCGAATCACACTGCCCCTTGGGCAAGACAACTTCACTTCACGTAGAGGCTGGGCCCGCAAACCAAGGGCGTGGGGCTTGTGACCAGGTATCCGTCGCTCCGGTGCCCATAACTTTTGATCTGTAAGGAGTTACGTGGCGCACAGCATACCGTTGGAAAGTTCTCCATGAGCTCCACGACGGGAGCAGCTAGCCTACTCGGTTGCGCCTATTTTTGGAGCCCAAAATTGAACGTTTTTATCTGTTTTGGGACACTTTTCTTCTTTTGCGCTGTTTTTTCATCCCGGATCGTACGTCGTGAGCAACGAAAAGAACGACAACCTAATCCATCACTTTTCTTTTACCGACAACCATGACACCTTGGGCAAGACATCTTCACTTGACGTAGAGGCTGGGCTGGCAAAGTGAAGGCGTGGTACTTGTGACCAAGTATCCGTCGCTCCGGTGACAATAACTTTTGATCCGTAAGGAGTTACGTGGCGCACAGCATACCGTTGGAAAGTTCTCCACGAGCTCTACGACGGGGGCAGCAAGCCTACTCAGTTGCACCTATTTTCTGTGCCCAAAATTGAACGTTTTCATTTGTTTCGGGACACTTTTCTTCTTTTGCGCTGTTTTTTCATCTCGGATCGTACGTCGTGAGCTGCGAAAAGAACGACAACCTAATCCATCACATTTCTATTACCGAATCCCACGGCAACTTTGGAAAGACAACTTCACTTCACTTAGAGGCTGGGCTAGCAAACCGAGGGCATGGGGCATGTGACCAAGTATTCGTCGCTCCGGTGCCCATAACTTTTGATCCGTAAGGAGTTACGTGGTGCACAGCATACCGTTGGAAAGCTCTCTGCGAGCTCTACGACGGGGGAAGCAAGCCTTCTCGACTGTACCTATTTTTGGAGCCCAAAATCGAACGTTTTCATCAGTTTCGGGAAACTTTTCTTCTTTTACGCTATTTTTCCGTCCCGGATCGTACGTCGTGAGCCGCGAAAAGGACAACAACCTAATCCATCACTTTTCTTTTACCGACTCCCATGGCACCTTGGGCAAGAAATCTTCACTTCACGTAGAGGCTGGGCTGGCAAAGCGAGGGCATGGTGTTTGTGACCAAGTATCCGTCGCTCCGGAGCCCATAAATTTTGAACTGTAAAGAGTTACGCGGCGCACAGAATACCTTTGGAAAGCTCTCCGAGAGCTCTACGATGGGAGCAGTAAGCCTACTCGGCTGCACCTATTTTCAGAGCCCAAAATTGAACGTTTTCATCAATTTCGGGACACTTTTCTTCTTTTGCGCTGTTTCTCCGTCCCGTATCGTGCGTCGTGAGCCGTGAAAAGGACGACAACCTAATCCATCACATTTATTTTACCGAATCCCACGGCAACTTTGGCAAGACAACTTCACTTCACGTAGTGGCTGGGCCCGCAAACCGAGGACGTGGGGCTTGTGACCAGGTATTCGTCGCTCTGATGCCCATAACTTTTGATTCGTAAGGAGTTACGTGGCGCACAGCATACCGTTGGTGTGAAGCCTGACCTCGATTTGCGTGCGATATCTCGTTTCGTGTGCCTAACCTAGATTTGGCTTGCCTTGACCTAGACTTAAGAATCGTGTTTCGTTGTGTGTGCCTTGCATTGAATTACGTGCATTCATTTAGGGTTGCATGCATTTACTTGGGAAACGTGCATTCATCTCGTAGTTCATGCCTTGTCTCGTAGTACGTGCCCTAAACATAGGAAAGCGTGCCCACACGTTAATCAAGAAAGCATTTTACACGAAGAACTAGATCATCAATTAATCCTACAAACTCCACTAACTAATATTAAAATGCTAAGTCAATGCACTAGAAGATGAAATTGTACCAAAAGCTAGACATTCTTTATTATTTATTCTTTGCATATCCCAAACACACAATAAAATAAGCCTTGAACAAGACAAAAAATTCAGATTTGAACCCATCTTTGGCCGAACACTAGGAGCTTTGAGCATGCAATCCAATTTCAAAATTTATTCCTCAAACATTCTATGACAATTTAATGACACAATGCATAAAAAATTTAACCCAAAACCCTACCCAATGCACCCAAAATCTCGACAAATGCATATGCCCATGCTAGGGTGATTCAAATTGTGCTTCTTGAAGACACAAATCTAAAATTTACAAGCTCAAGGCCGACATATGCTTCAAACTTTGCAAAACTTTTATTTATTTTTCTTCATTTTCTCTCATTTCCTCTCATTCTTCTCTCTCCCTCTCATTCTTCTATCTCTCTCTCGGCCTTGGCTGAGTTTCTACACTCCATAGCTTATCTTCATCACTCCATGGTTCATCAAGGCATGCAAGAAGCTAGGGAGCTCGACTAAGCAAGCTAGGTTGCAAGAAACACATATGCAAGCTCTTTGAACCTCCATTTCGGTTTAGGTGAGTTTGTTAGCTTCCATTTCTTTTCTTCTTGTTCTAACCACATGCACCTACTAAGAACATGGTTACTAAGCTAGAAAATTAGAGAGAATCAAGTGGTGTCTCGGCTAAGCAAGGAAAAGAGTCAATCTTGTGCAACCATCAAGAGTCTTGTGCATCTTCTTGTTGTTTTGCTAAGGTGAGGGCTAAAACTTCTTGAAAATCTTTCAAAAAACCACATGCATGCCCTTAAATGTCTATCTTTACTTTTGTACTTGAGATATGTGTGTGTTCATGAGCTTTTATAAACATGCATGGCAAGATTCTTGGCTAGAATGTGATGATAGATGAAATCGTGTATGTGACAGCCTTCTATCTTGTTGGTGCGAGGTGATTTTGGCTAGGTCCATGATGTTGAAAAGTGTTAAAATTGGTAGGTAACTAGTTTTTCCAGTTCTGAACATTTTTCACAGAAATAGGTCAAAGCTAATTTTGACTCTAAGATCCTCAAAATGGCAAAATATAAAAATGTGTCCAAATCTGGAAAGTCTGGAAAAATGATGCAGGTTTTGGCAGATTCACTGACCTTGTAGAACGAATCAGTTTTGAGTTAGTAAATGATATTCAAAATGTATGAAATTTGGTTTGCAGCTAGATTTTTCAGTTCTGGACATTTTTGTCAGAAATGGACTAAGGCTAAATCTTACCCTAAGGCCCTCAAAAACGACAAGTATTGAAATGTGTGCAAATCTGGACAGTTTTGTGTAGTCTCACTGTTTTGGCTATAACTATTGAACCCGAACTCCAAATTATGCGAGGTTTGTTTCTAAATTTAGTTCACTCCTTAATATTTAATTTGAAATCTTATTCACTGGAATTGGAGATTGTTTTATTGTCTTAATGATTGTGAGAAAACAGTCCATTGTAGTGAGGGTTTCACTTAGTGATATGCTTAGAAAAATTATTGTAGCTTCTCTTGTTGTATTAAATGCTTGAGATTGTGGCATTTGGATGTTGTGTGGACTGTTCTAAATGCTTAAGGGTGTTTGAATTAATCAATGCGTGGCTTGAGTTTAATTACGAGATGACTTGGGGCTTAATTGCACGGATAAGCACGAATTGAAACCCTAGTGACTAGGTAAATTCGCTAAGTTGTTGATCTTATGGATATCGTATTTGATTATGAAATTAGTAGGCTGCCCATAGTTTCCTTCATAGCCCTAAACATGATTTCAATGATTACATGTTGGCAAGTAGGCCTTTCTTGCACCCGGTTCCACGTAGACGTCATTGCATGTTGAATAATCTTATTATTTGATTACGTGAACTTTGAAATAAGTTATATGACTTGATTTACATGCGTTACATGGCTGCCTGTTTAATATTCATATAACTCCATGTGCTTTATAAGTGAAATTGCCTGTCATATCGTGCCTCACTTGTTTACTTGTCAATGTGCAATCTTATGACTGCTCGGAGGCAACCTACTTTGTTGTCCTCCTAATGTGATATATTACATGTCATAAATGTGCATTGCATACAAGGTTGCAACCTTTCATTCTGGCGTGGTAGCGTTCACGCACACCGGGCGGTATCGAGCTTGCCGGTGCAACCGTGACTACCATTGTCCAATTTCCTCTCTCGCTTGGGGGCTAGACTTCCTCGGAGAGTTGGGTTGTAGGATTTCGGGGTACATCCGGAGTACACCCATTTGGCGTGATAAGGGGATGATTTGAAGTCGGCTGCAACAACTGATATTGGAATGAACTGAGAGCAAAAGCTCACCGTATCCTTTTCACTATGTGTATAAGTACTCTTGCTTGGTTCCTAGAGGACCTCGGGGAAGAAAGACGGGTAATTGCGTTCCTTTACTTTTACATTATGTTATGTACTTACTTGTGATACATTCATGCTTGCAAAAAGGGTTTTTCATAAGTTGAACCGGAAAATGAGTTTCAAAACTTATTTCTCGTTCCCCCCTCGCTGAGTTCATAAGGACTCACCCTCTTTTATCATCTCAGGTGAAGAAGACCAAGAACAGGTACCCGAGGACGACGTGCCTAATGATGATTCCTTGGAATGATTGCTTGTCCTATGTGCTTTACTTGACTATGGCCGTTTTTTGAACAATGTGTTGCTTGAAGACTATTTCCTTTCATGTTGCTTGTTGTTTGTAATGTAAAAGTCCCCCGTTGTAATTTGGGGTCTAATTTTGGCTTGTACTGATAATAACTAGATAGACACTACTATGGTCGTTTTGCTATTGTTATTGGCTAGTATCTATCATAGGATTATGAAGTATCAGTTAAGGATTAAGTAAAATGAACTCATCCAATCTTAAGCAGGTACTCATTGATAAGCTAAGATCAATAGGTACGTTTGTAACAAGGATTAACAAATAAACGAGACATAGTATCGTGCTAAGTTATTAATCAAACGAGACTCGAGATAACTAGTAGGCGTTTCGATTGATAGTAAATAGTAATCTTAGTTGGAAATGAAATTTGAAGCGTTTAGAGAACTAGGTCAAACTAAAGAGCCCAATTACAGCCGTTATGCTGTCGGTTTTCCGGAAAAATTGTGGAGTCTAGGCTAAACGTTAAGTGTTAAACTTTCATGAACGATTAAGTACGAGACATGACTTGAATGTTTAGATCACACCCTAGTCTAACCTTTATAGGCCGCGTTGGGGCGTGACACCTTATAGAAGAAAGAAATAGTATCAGAGCTTAGATTGCTTAAGCCGGGTTTAACTCTCGGACCATGGGTAGAGCCCTAAGGTAATTAGGATGACTTGTCTATATGTTATTGTGTGATAATGTTAAATGTGCCTTCTATGTTCTATGTGCTTAAGTGAATAACATGTCTTAATCATTTCTAGAATTGTGTATCTATATTATGTTGCATATCTTATGCATTAAATTCTTGTTTGTCGTATTTCAATAAATTGTGCATCGTAATCTGTGCCTATAGATAGCTGGCCCTAGTACCCGTACTACTAATAGGAGCGGTGAACCCCAAGAGACCGGAAATGCTTATCAAACTAATCCCGGCATAGCTATGTTTAACATGATGGCAAATGCCATGGATCGCGTGTCGCGAGTGATGGAACGTCAAGATGCACGTGAAGCAAACAACAACAACAACAGGAATGATGGTAACCATGGGAGACATAGCAGAATGAGGGAGTTCCTTGAATTTCGCCCGTCCAAATTCCACGGGGAAGCTGATGATGAGAAAGCCGAGGCTTTGCTGTCTGAGATCGAGAGGATTTTCATTGGTGACACACTGTGGAGGTGGAGTTTGCTGTGTTTTTGTTGCACGGGAATGCTGAGCATTGGTGGCACACTGTGGAGGCACTTTGGGAAACTGATCATACCCCTCACTTGTGGGGTAATTTCGTTAAGGCATTCAAGGAGAAATATGTACCTGCAGTTTCCAGGCAGAGGCGGATTGAGGAATTCATGCACCTGAACCAGGGTAACATGACGGTGGCCCAGTACGAGGCTCGCTTTGACCGACTGTCTCGTTATGCTCAATACATGGTCAGTACTCCGGAGGCGAAGATGTGGAAATTTACGACTGGATTGAGGCCAGAGATTCAGGACCAGTTGGCTTCGCATGACTTCGATACCTATTCTGCTCTCTTTGCTGCTGCTTCCTGAGTTGAGAAGAAGAAACTTGATAGAGCCGGTTCGAGTCAGCCGAACAAGAAACCATACCAGTCGTCAGGTCAACAGAGGAAATTCCAGAGCCAGAGTCGTAGTCAGGGCCAGAGCTAGAACAGACCAGTGAATAACCGTGGCTCGACTAAAGTGCCATCAGCCTCTTCCACCCGCGGATCCACAGGTAGTTCACCTGCTACTCAGTCTATCAACTGTTCTTATTGTGACAAGAAGGGTCACACCGAGGCCCAGTGTTGGAAGAAATCAGGACGATATGTGCGGTGTGGCAATGATCAGCATCAGATCAAGGATTGCCCTAAATGGCAAGCAGGACAAAATCAGGTTAAACCAGCTAGTAGAGGCAAGACTCCAGTTCCTAGAGTTCAGGCTCGAGCTTATGCTATTGAGTGCGAGGAGCTTCCAGACGAGACCACTGTTGTTGAAGGTACATTCTTCATACTGAATCAACCTGTTAGGGTGCTAATTGATCCAGGTGCTACTCATTCATTTATTACTCCCTTATGTGTACAACGTGTGAAGTTACGAGTTGTATGTTTGCCTTACAAAGTAGAAGTTGGTAGTCCGATAGGTTCTAAACTTGTTACTAGCTCAGCTTGTAAAGCATGTAAAATCCAAATTAAAGATAGGGAATTCTCAGCCAATCTTATTGTATTACCTTTTCAAGACTATGAAGTCATCTTAGGGATGGACTGGTTGGCAAAGCATCATGCCCAACTAGATTGCCGGATGAAGATTGTAACGTTCCGGATACCTGGTCAACCAATACTGGAGGTAATGGGTCGAAGAGACTTCACCGGGAGTTCCATCATTTCATCTACGAAAGTAGTGAAGTCCTTGAGAAAAGGATATAGTGGATACTTAGCTTACCTTATTAACAAGCCGTCGGACAAAGCTAAGTTGGAAGAGATGCCAGTGATTAAATATTATGCGAATGTGTTTCCAGAAGAATTGCCCGGTTTACCCCTAAATCGGGAGATCGAGTTCATTATAGAGTTACTGCCTGGCACCCAGCCAATATCTAAAGCTCCCTATCCTATGGCACCGGCCGAGCTATAAGAATTGAAGGACCAATTGCAAGGATTGTTGAGGAAGGGGTTTGTTCAACCAAGTTCTTCTCCGTGGGGTGCACCAGTCCTATTTGTAAAGAAGAAAGACGGAACACTGAGGCTATGCATCGATTACCGAGGATTGAACCAAGTGACTGTCAAGAATAAATACCCACTTCCACTGATCGACGAGTTGTTTGATCAACTTCAAGGAGCCAGTGTATTCGAAACTCGACTTGAGGCAAGGGTACTATCAGTTGCGGATCAAAAAGGAAGATGTGCCTAAAATGGCTTTTAGGACAAGATATGGGCATTATGAATATGTGGTGACGCCATTTGGACTAACCAATGCCCCTGCGACTTTTATAGATTTGATGCACAGGGTGTTTCAACCCTACTTGGACCAATTTGTGGTGATCTTCATTGATGATATTTTGGTATACTCGAAATCCGAGGCGGAGCATGAACAACATCTGCGATTGGTATTGCAGAAGCTTCGAGAGCATCAATTGTATGCAAAGTTTAGCAAGTGCGAATTTTGGTTGTAGCAGATTGCATTTTTGGGGCATATCATATCCCAAGAGGGAATAGCAGTAGATCTAGCAAATATAGAAGCGGTGATGTCTTGGAAGAAGCCGGAAAACGTTACCGAGGTTCGGAGTTTTCTTGGTCTAGCCGGCTATTATCGGAGGTTCGTGAAGGATTTCTCTAAGATTGCAAGACCGCTTACAAAACTCACTCAAAAGAAAACAAAGTTCGTGTGGGATGACAAGTGTGAGAACAACTTCCAAGAATTGAAGAAAAGATTGACTACCACACTTATTCTCGCATTGCCTGAAGGGAGTCAAGGTTTTATAATCTATAGTGATGCTTCGAAGGAAGTATTGGGTTGTGTGTTGATGCAAAATGGTAGAGTGATTGCGTATGCTTCTAGGAAACCGAAGCCGTATGAATTGAACTACCCGACGCATGATTTGGAGTTAGCGGCTATTGTGTTTGCGCTCAAAAAATGGAGGCACTATTTGTGGGGTAACAAGTTCGAGGTGTTTACTGATCACAAGAGCTTGAAATACTTGTTCTCACAAAAAGAGTTGAATATGAGGCAAAGGCGGTGGATGGAGCTTTTGGATGATTATAACTGCACAATCAATTATGTGCCTGGTAAAGCAAATGTAGTTGCAGATGCCTTAAGTAGGAAAGCAAGCATGGCAAAACTGAAAGTCAAGGTGCAGGAGTTGTTGGAGGAAGCATTTTTGTGAAAACCACAATTGACTCAAAATGGGTTACTTTTTGCCACTACACAAGTTCAATCGACCTTGTTGTCTGAATTACGAGAGGCTCAACAGAAGGACCAACAATTTCAGAAGATTAAAGAAAGCAACACAGATTTCAAGTTTCATGATGATGGTGTTTGGAGGTTTAGGAATCGGATTTGTGTTCCTAATGAGCCAGAGCTGAAAAAGAAGATTCTTGAAGAAGCCCATAATTCAAGGCACACTATTCACCCCGGTGAAACAAAGATGTACCGGGATTTGAAGCAACACTATTGGTGGAATAACATGAAGAGAGAGATCGCGGAGTTTGTGGCATGGTGTTTGACTTGCCAAAGAGTCAAAGCAGAACATCAACGACCAGCAGGCTTACTACAGCCGTTGGAGATTCCTCAATGGAAATGGGAACATATAACTATGGACTTTGTTATGGACCTACCCAGGTCACAAAAGGCTCATGACGCCGTTTGGGTCATAGTGGATAGATTGACTAAGTCAGCGCACTTCTTACCGAGGAACAAGGAGGATAGTCTTGCGAAATTGGGAGATATGTATGTGGCGGAGATTGTAATATTGCACGGGATGCATGTGAGTATTGTATCGGATCCTCGTTTTACTTCCCGATTTTGGAAGAGATTGCAAGAAGCTTTGGGAACGAAGTTGAGTTTCAGCACGGCTTATCACCCTCAGACTGATGGACAATTGGAGAGAACTATTCAGATTCTTGAGGATATGCTGAGGGCGTGTGTTTTAGACTTCGGAAAAGGTTGGGAGAAATACATGTCTCCAGTGGAGTTCGCTTATAATAATAGTTATCAGGCCACTATCAGGATGGCCCCATTTGAGGCATTGTATGGACGTAAGTGTCGATCCCCAATTTACTGGGATGAAGTAGGTGAGACGAAGACTTTTGACCCGACCCTTCTACCTGAACTTATGAAGACTGTTGATAATATCCACCTCATCCGGAAACGGATGCTTACCGCCCAGAGCAGGCAGAAAAGTTATGCAGACCGACGGAGATGGAGCCTAGAGTTTGAGGTCGGCGACGAGGTGTTCTTGAAGATATCACCTCGGAAAGGACTGATTAAACACGGCAAGGGTGGAATGTTGAGCCCGAGGTTTGTAGGACCATTCGAGATAATTGAGAAGATTGGCAAACCGAGGGCGTGGGGCTTGTGACCAGGTATCCGTCGCTCCGGTGCCCATAACTATTGATCTGTAAGGAATTACGTGGTGCACAGAACACCGTTGGAAAGCTCTCCGAGAGCTCTACGACGGGAGCAGCAAGCCTACTCGGTTGCGCCTATTTTCGGAGCCCAAAATTGAACGTTTTCATCTGTTTCGGGACATGTTTCTTCTTTTGCGCTACTTTTTCATCCCGGATCGTACGTTGTGAGCTGCGAAAAGAACGACAACCTAATCCATCACATTTCTGTTACCGAATCCTACTACAACTTTGGCAAGACAACTTCACTTCACGTAGAGGCTGGGCCTGCAAACCGAAAGCGTAGGGCTTGTGACCAGGTATCTGTCGCTTCGGTGCCCATAACTTTTGATTCGTAAGGAGTTACGTGGCGCACAACATACCGTTGGAAAGCTCTCCGCGAGCTCTACGACGGGGGAAGCAAGCCTACTCGGCTGCGCTTATTTTTGGAGCCCAAAATTGAACGTTTTCATCAGTTTCGGGACACTTTTCTTCATTTACGCTGTTTTTCGGTTCTGGATCGTGCATCGTGAGCTGAGAAAATGATAACAACCTAATCCATCACATTTCTTTTACCGAATCCCATGGTACCTTGGGCAAGACATCTTCACTTCATGTAGAGGCTGGGCCGGCAAAGCGAGGGCGTGGGGCTTGTGACCAAGTATCCGTCGCTTCGGAGCCCATAACTTTTGATCCATAAGGAGTTACGCGGCACACATTATACTGTTAAAAAGCTCTCCGAGAGCTCTACGATGGGCGTAACAAGCCTACTTGGTTGCGCCTGTTTTCGAAGCCCCAAATCGAACGTTTTCATCAGTTTTGGGACACTTTTCTTCTTTTGCGCTGTTTTTTCGTCCCGGATAGTACGTCGTGAGCCGTGAAAAGGACGACAACCTAATCCATCACATTTCTATTACAGAATACCACGGCACCTTGGGCAAGACAACTACACATCACATAGAGGTTGGGCCCGCAAACCGAGGGCGTGGGGCTTGTGGCCTGGTATCTGTCGCTCCGGTGCCCATAACTTTTGATCCGTAAGGCGTTACGCGGCGCACAGCATACCGTTGGAAACCTCTCCGAGAGCTCTACCTTGGAAGAAAATAAGTTTCTTTAAATTTTGCACCTCGAATTGTATTCCCATGAAATGAATGTTGACGTTTTAAATACCACACATGGGTTACGGGGCATGCGAGTTTGATGTAGCCCATTTGATATCTTCGTATCCGAGAATCAACAAATTCAATCGATTGCGTAAAGCCCGCGGTAACAACAGAACCGGGGAAAGTATACAGAAAAGACAGTTAGCCTGACAAATGGTTAGGTCCGATTTAGGTGCTCATTTAGGTACCAAACAGACGGAGGCAGCAAGCCTGCTCTGTTGCGCCTATTTTCGGTGCCCAAAATTGAACGTTTTTATCAATTTCGGGATACTTTTCCTCTTTTGCGCTATTTTTCTATCCCGAATCGTACGTCGTGAGCCGCGAAAAGGACAACAACCTAATCCATCACATTTCTATTACGGAATACCACGGCACCTTGGGCAAGACAACTTCACTTCACGTAGAGGCTGGGCCCACAAACCGAGGGCGTGGGGCTTGTGACCTGTTATCTGTCGTTCCGGTGCCCAAAACTTTTGATCCGTAAAGAGTTACGCGGCGCACAGCATACTGTTGAAAAGTTCTCCACGAGCTCTACAGCGGGGGCAGCAAGCTTGCTCGGCTGTGCCTATTTTTGGAGCCCAAAATCGAACGTTTTCATTAGTTTCGGGACACTTTTCTTCTTTTACGCTATTTTTTCGTCCCGGATCGTACGTCGTGAGCCGCGAAAAAGACGACAACCTAATCCATCACATTTCTATTACCAAATCCCATGAAACCTTGGGCAAGACGACTTCACTTCACGTACAGGCTGGGCCGGCAAAGCGAGGGCGCGGGGCTTGTGACCAGGTATCCGTCGCTCCGGAGCCCATAACTTTTGATACGTAAGGAGATACGCGGCGCACAGCATACCGTTGGAAAGCTCTCCGAAAGCTCTACAATGGGAATAGCAAGCCTACTCAGCTGCAGCTATTTTTGGAGCCCAAAATTGAACGTTTTCATCTATTTCAGGATACTTTTCATCTTTTGCGCTGTTTTTCTATTTCGGATCGTATGTCGTGAGCAGTGAAAAGGAAGACAACCTAATCCATCACATTTCTATTACGGAATACCACGGAACCTTGGGCAAGACAACTTCACATGACGTAGAGGCTGGGCCCGCAAACCGATGGCATGGGGTTTGTGACCTGTTATCCGTCGTTTTGGTGCCCATAAATTTTGATCCGTAAGGAGTTACGCGGCACACAGCATATCGTTGGAAAGCTCTCTGAGAGCTCTACCACTATGGCAGCAATCCTGCTTAGTTGCACCTATTTTCGGTGCCCAAAATTGAACGTTTTTATCAATTTTGGGACACGTTTCTTCTTTTGCGCTATTTTTCTATCCCGAATCGTACGTCGTGAGCCGCAAAAAGGACGACAACCTAATCCATCACATTTCTATTACCGAATCCCACAGCACCTTGGGTGAGACAACTTCACGTCACGTAGAGGCTGGGCCAGCAAACCTAGGGCATGGGGCTTGTGACCTGGTATCCGTCGCTCTGGTGCACAAATTTTTTGATCCGTAAGGAGTTACGCGGCGCACAACATACCGTTGGAAAGCTCTCCGCGAGCTCTACTACGGGGGCAGCAAGCCTGCTCGGCTGCGCCAAATTTTGGAGAACAAAATCGAACGTTTTAATCAGTTTCGGGATACTTTTCTACTTTTACGCTGTTTTTCCGTCCCGGATCGTACGTCGTAAGCCGCGAAAAGGACGACAACCTAATCCATCACATTTCTATTACCGAATCCCATGGCCCCTTGGGCAAGACAACTTCACTTCACGTAGAGGCTGGGCCCGTAAACCGAGGGCGTGGGGCTTGTAACTAGGTATCCGTCGCTCTGGTGCCCATAACTTTTTATCCGTAAGGAGTTACGTGACGTACAACATACCGTTGGAAAGCTCTCTGAGAGCTCTACGACGAGTGCGGCAAGCCTGCTCAGCTGCGCCTATTTTTGAAGTCCAAAATTGAACATTTTCATAAGTTTTAGGACACTTTTCTTCTTTTGCGCTGTTTTTCCGTCCCGGATCGTGCGTCATGAGCCGCGAAAAGGACGACAACCTAATCCACCACATTTCTATTACCGAATCCCATGGCACCTTGGGCAAGACAACTTCACTTCATGTAGAGGCTGGGCCTGCAAACCGAGGGCGTGAGTCTTCTGACCAGGTATCTGTCGCTCCGGTGCCCATAACTATTGATCCATAAGGAATTACGTGGCGCACAGAATACCGTTGGAAAGCTTTCTGCGAGCTCCACGATGGGAGCAGCAAGCCTACTCGGTTGCGCCTATTTTCGGAGTCCAAAATTGTATGTTTTCATCTGTTTCGGGACACGTTTCTTCTTTTGCGCTACTTTTTCATCCCGGATCGTACGTCGTGAGCTGTGAAAAGAACGACAACCTAATCCATCACATTTCTATTACCGAATCCCATGGAAACTTTGGCAAGATAACTTCACTTCACGTAGAGGCTTGGCCTGCAAACCGAAAGCGTAGGGCTTGTGACCAGATATTCGTCGCTTCGGTGCCCATAACTTTTGATTCGTAAGGATTTACGGGGCGCACAGCATACCGTTGGAAAGCTCTCCGCAAGCTCTACGACGGGGGAAGCAAGCCTACTCAGCTGTGCCTATTTTTGGAGCCCAAAATTGAACGTTTTCATCAGCTTCGGGACACTTTTTTTCTTTTACACTATTTTTTCATCCCGGATCGTACGTCGTGAGCCAGGAAAAGGACAACAACCTAATCCATCACATTTATTTTACCGAATCCCATGGTACCTTAGGCAAGACATCTTCACTTCACGTAGAGGCTGGGCCGGCAAGGCGAGGGCGTGCGGCTTGTGGCCAGGTATCCGTCGCTTCGGTGCCCATAACTTTTGATCCGTAAGGCATTACGCGGCGCACAGCATACCGTTGGAAAGCTCTCCGAGAGCTCTACGACGGGGGTAGCAAGCCTGCTCTGCTGCGCCTATTTTCAGTGCCCAAAATTGAACGTTTTTATCAATTTTGGGACACTTTTCTTCTTTTGCGCTATTTTTCTATCCCGAATCGTACGTCGTGAGCCGCGAAAAGGACAACAACCTAATCCCTCATATTTCTATTAAGGAATCCCACGGCACCTTCGGCAAAACAACTTCACATCACATAGAGACTGGGCCCGCAAACCGAGGGCGTGGGGCTTGTTACCTGGTATCCGTCGCTCTGGTGCCCAAAACTTTTGATCCGTAAAGAGTTAAGCGGCGCATAGCATACCGTTGGAAAGCTCTCCGCGAGTCTACGATGGGAGAAGCAAGCCTGCTCAGCTGTGCCTATTTTTGGAGCCCAAAATTGAAGGTTTTCATCAATTTTGGGACACTTTTCTACTTTTACGCGGTTTTTCCGTCCCGGATCGTACGTCGTGAGCCGCGAAAAGGACGACAACCTAATCTATCACATTTCTATTACCGAATCCCATGGCACCTTGGGCAAGACAACTTCACTTCACGTAGTGGCTGGGTCGGCAAAGAGAGGGCGTGGGGATTGTGACTAGGTATTTGTTGCTCCGGAGCCTATAACTTTTGATCCGTAAGGAGTTACGCGGCGCACAACATATCGTTGGAAAGCTCTCTGAGAGCTCTACGAGGGGCGCAGCAAGCCTACTCGACTGTGCCTATTGTCGGAGCCCAAAATCGAATGTTTTAATCAGTTTCGGGACATTTTTCTTTTTTTGAGATGTTTTTGGGCCCTGGATCGTACGTCGTGAGCTGCGAAAAGGACGACAACCTAATCCATCACATTTCTATTGCCGAATCCCGTGGCACCATGGGCAAGACAACTTCACATCATGTACAGGCTGGGCACGCAAACCGAGGGCGTGGGGCTTGTGACCAGGTATCCGCCGCTCCGGTGCCCTTAACTTTTGATCCGTAAGGAGTTACGAGGCGCACAGCATACCGTTGGGAAGCACTCCAAGACCTCTACGACGGGGGCATCAAGCTTGCTTGGCTGCACCTATTTTCGGAGCCCAAAATCGAATGTTTTCATTAGTTTCGGGACACTTTTCTTCTTTTGCGCTATTTTTTTTATCCCGGATCATAAGTCGTATGCCGCGGAAAGGACGACAACTTAATCCATCACATTTCTATTACCGAATCCCACGGCACCTTGGGCAAGACAACTTCTCTTCACGTAAAGGCTGGGCCCGCAAACTGAGGGCGTGGGGCTTGTGACCTGGTTTCCGTCGCTCCGGTGCCCATAACTTTTGATCCGTAAGGAGTTACGCAGTGTACAGCATACCGTTGGAAAGCTCTCCAAGAGCTCTACGACAGTGGCAGCAAGCCTGCTTGATTGTGCCAGTTTTTGGAGCCCAAAATCGAACGTTTTCATCAATTTCGGGACACTTTTCTTCTTTTGTGTTGTTTTTCCATCCCGGATCGTACGTCGTGAGCCGCAAAAAAGACGACAACCTAATCCATCACATTTCTATTACCAAATCCCATGGCACCATGGGAAAGAAAACTTCAATTCACGTAGAGGCTGGGCCCGCAAACCGAGGGCGTGGGGCTTGTGACCAGGTATCCGCCGCTCCGGTGCCCTTAACTTTTGATCCGTAAGGAGTTACGCGGTGCACAGCATACCGTTGGAAAGCACTCCAAGAGCTCTACGACGGGGGCATCAAGCTTGCTTGGCTGCACCTATTTTCGGAGCCCAAAATCGAATGTTTTCATTAGTTTCGGGACACTTTTCTTCTTTTGCGATGTTTTTTCGTCCCGGATCGTACGTCGTGCGCCGCGAAAAGGACGACAACCTAATCCATCACATTTCTATTATCGAATCCCACGGCACCTTGGCCAAGACAACTTCACTTCACGTAGAGGTTAGGCCCACAAACCGAGGGCGTAAGGCTTGTGACCAGGTATCAGTCGCTCCGGTGCCCATAACTTCTGATCCGTAAGATGTTATGCGGCGCATAGCATACCTTTGGAAAGCTCTCCGAGAGCTCTATGACGGGGGAAGCAAACATACTCAGCTGCGCCTATTTTCGGTGCCCAAAATTGAACATTTTTATCGATTTCGGACACTTTTCTTCTTTTGCGCTATTTTTCTATCACGAATCGTACGTCGTGAGCCGCGAAAAGGACGACAACCTAATCCATCACATTTCTATTACTGAATCCCACCGCACCTTGGGCAAGACAACTTCACTTCACGTAGAGGCTGGGCTCGCAAACCGAGGGCGTGGAGCTTGTGACCAAGTATCCGTTGCTCTGGTGCCCATAACTTTTGATCCGTAAGGAGTTACACGGCGCACATCATACCGTTGAAAAGCTCTCCGCGAGCTCTACGACCAGGGCAGCAAGCCTGCTCGGTTGTGCCTATTTTTGGAGTCCAAAATCAAACGTTGTCATCAGTTTCGGGATACTTTTCTTCTTTTACGCTGTTTTTTCGTCCCGGATCATACATCGTGAGTCAGGAAAAGGACAACAACCTAACCCATCAAATTTCTTTTACCGAATCCCATGGTACCTTAGGCAAAACATCTTAACTTCACGTAGAGGCTGGGTCGGCAAAGCGAGGGCGTGGGGCTTGTGACCAAGTATCCGTCGCTCCGGAGCCCATAACTTTTGATCCGTAAGGAGGTACGCGGTGCACAGCATACCGTTGGAAAGCACTTCGCGAGCTCTACGACGGGGGAAGCAAGCCTACTTAGCTATGCCTATTTTTCGAGGACAAAATAGAATGTTTTCATCAGTTTCAGGATATTTTTCTTCTTTTGTGCTATTTTTTTTATCCCGAATCGTACGTCGTGAGTCGGGAAAAGGACAACAACCTAATCCATCACATTTCTTTTACCGAATCCCATGGTACCTTGGGCAAGACATCTTCACTTCACATAGAGGTTGGGCCGGCAAAAGGGCGTGGGGCTTATGACCAAGTATCCGTCGCTCCGGAGCCTATAACTTTTGATCCGTAAGGAGTTACGTGGCGCACAACATACCGTTGGAAAGCTCTCTAAGAGCTCTACGACGGGCGCAGCAAGCCTACTCGGTTGTACCTGTTTACGGAGCCCAAAATTGAACGTTTTCATCAATTTTGGGACAATTTTCTTTTTTTGCGCTGTTTTTTCATCCCGGATCGTACGTCGTGAGCTGCGATAAGGACGACAACCTAATCAATCACATTTCTATTACCGAATACCATAACACCTTGGGCAAGACAACTTCACATCACGTAGAGGCTGGACCCGCAAACCGAGGGCGTGGGGCTTCTGACCAGGTATCCGTCGCTCTGGTGCCCATAACTTTTGATCCGTATGGAGTTACACGGCGCATAGTATACCGTTGGAAAGCTCTCCAAGTGCTCTACGACGGGGTCATCAAGCTTGCTTGGCTGCGCCTATTTCGGAGCCGAAAATCGAAAGTTTTCATTAGTTTCGGGATACTTTTCTTTTTCTGTGCTGTTTTTCCGTCCCGGATCGTACGTCGTGAGCCGCGAAAAGGACGACAACCTAATCCATCACATTTCTATTACCGAATCCCACGGTACCATGGCCAAGACATCTTCACTTCACGTAGAGGTTGGGCCCCGCAAACCGAGGACATGGGGCTTGTGACCAGGTATCCGTCGTTCCGATGCCCATAACTTTTGATCCATAAGATGTTACGTGGCGCACAACATACCGTTGGAAAGCTCTCCTAGAGCTCTACGACGGGGGAAGCAAACATACTCAGTTGCGCCTATTTTCGGTGCCCAAAATTGAACGTTTTTATCAATTTCGGACACTTTTCTTCTTTTGCGCTATTTTTCTATCCCGAATCGTACGTTGTGAGCCGCGAAAAGGACGACAACCTAATCCATCACATTTCTATTACCGAATCCTACCGCACCTTGGGCAAGACAACTTCACTTCACGTAGAGGCTGGGCCCGCAAACCAAGGGCGTGGAGCTTATGACCAGGTATCCGTTGCTCCGGTGCCCATAACTTTTGATCCGTAAGATGTTACGCGGCGCACAACATACCGTTGGAAAGCTCCCCGAGAGCTCTACGACGGGGGAAGCAAACATACTCAGTTGCACGTATTTTTGGTGCCCAAAATTGAACATTTTTATCAATTTCAGACACTTTTCTTCTTTTGCGCTATTTTTCTATCCTGAATCATAAGTCGTGAGTTGCGAAAAGGACAAGAACCTAATCCATCGCATTTCTATTACCGAATCCCACAGCACCTTGGGCAAGACAACTTCAATTCACGTAGAGGCGGGGCCCGCAAACCGAGGGCGTGGGGCTTGTGACCAGGTATCCGTTGCTCCGGTGCCCATAAATTTTGATCCGTAAGGAGTTACGTGGCGCACAGTATACCGTTGGAAAGCTCTACGCGAGCTCTACGACGGGGGAAACAAGCCTACTCGACTGTGCCTATTTTTGGAGCTCAAAATCGAACGTTTTCATCAATTTCGTGACATTTTTCTTCTTTTACGTTGTTTTTCCTTCCCGGATCGTACGTCGTGATCCGGGAAAAAGAGAACAACCTATTTCATCGCATTTCTTTTGCCGAATCCCATGGTACCTTGGGAAAGACATCTTCACTTCACGTCGAGGTTGGGCCGGCAAAGCGAGGGCGTGGGGCTTGTGACCAAGTATCCGTCGCTCCGGAGCCCATAACTTTTGATCCGTAAGGAGTTACGCGGCGTACATCATACCTTTGAAAAGCTCTCCGAGAGCTCTACGACGGGCGCAACAAGCCTACTGGGCTGCGCATGTTTTTGGAGCCCAAAATTGAACATTTTCATCAGTTTCGTGACACGTTTCTTCTTTTGCGCTATTTTTCATCCCGGATCGTACGTCGTGAGCCACGAAAAGGACGACAACCTAATCCATCACATTTCTATTACCGAATACCACGGCACCTTGGGCAAGACAACTTCACATCACGTAGAGGCTAGGCCCGCAAACCGAGGGCGTGGGACTTGTGACCTGGTATCCGTCACTCCGGTGCCTATAACTTTTGATCCGTAAGGAGTTACGCGGCGCACAGCATACCGTTGGAAAGCTCCCCGAGAGCTCTACCTTGGAAGAAAATAAGTTTCTTGAAATTTTGCACCTTGAATTGTATTCCCATGAAAGGAATGTTGACGTTTTAAATACCACACATGGGTTACGGGGCATGCGAGTTTGATGTAGCCCATTTGATATCTTCGTATCCGAGAATCAACAAATTCAATCGATTGCGTAAAGCCCACGGTAGCAACGGAACCGGGGAAAGTATACAGAAAAGACAGTTAGCCTGACAAATGGTTAGGTCCAATTTAGGTGCTCATTTAGGTGCCAAACAGACGGTGGTAGCAAGCCTGCTCAGCTCCGCCTATTTTCGGTGCCTAAAATTGAACGTTTTTATCAATTTCGGGACACTTTTCCTCTTTTGCGCTATTTTTCTATCCCGAATCGTACGTCGTGAGTCACGAAAAGGACGACAACCTAATCCATCACATTTCTATTATGGAATCCCATGGCACCTTGGGCAAGACAACTTCACTTCACGTAAAGGCTGGGCCCACAAACCGAGGGCGTGGGGCTTGTGACCTGGTATCCGTCGCTCCGTTGCCCAAAACTTTTGATCCGTAAGGAGTTACGCGGCACACAGCATACCGTTGGAAAGTTCTCCGTGAGCTCTACGACAGGGGCAGCAAGCCTGCTCGGCTGTGCCTATTTTTGGAGCCTAAAATCGAACGTTTTCATTAGTTTCGGGACACTTTTCTTCTTTTATGCTATTTTTCGGTCCTGGATCGTACGTCGTGAGCCGCGAAAAGGACGACAACCTAATCCATCACATTTCTATTACCGAATCCTATGAAACCTTGGGCAAGACGACTTCACTTCACGTAGAGGCTTGGCCGGAAAAGCGAGGGCGCGGGGCTTGTGACTAGGCATCCGTTACTCCGGAGCCCATAACTTTTGATCCGTAAGGAGTTACGCGGCGCACAACATACTGTTGGAAAGCTCTCCGAGAGCTCTACAATGGGAGCAGCAAGCCTACTCGGTTGCAGCTATTTTTGGAGCCCATAATTGAACATTTTCATCTGTTTTAGGACACTTTTCTTCTTTTGCGCTATTTTTCTATCCCGGATTGTATGTCGTGAGCTGTGAAAAGGACGACAACCTAATCCATCACATTTCTATTACCAATTACCACGGAACCTTGGGCAAGACAACTTCACGTGACGTAGAGGCTGGGCTCGCAAACTGATGGCGTGGGGCTTGTGACCAGGTATCCGTCGCTCCGGTGCCCATAACTTTTGATCCGTAAGGAGTTACGCGGCACACAGCATACCGTTGGAAAGCTCTCCGAGAGCTCTACGACGAGGGCAGCAATCCTGCTTAGCTGCACCTATTTTTGGTGCCCAAAATTGAACATTTTTATCAATTTTGGGACACGTTTCTTCTTTTGCGCTATTTTTCTATCCCGAATCGTACGTCGTGAGCCGCAAAAAGGAAGACAACCTAATCCATCACATTTCTATTACTGAATCCCACAGCACCTTGGGCGAGACAACTTTACGTCACATAGAGGCTGGGCCAGCAAACCTAGGGCATGGGGCTTGTAACCTGGTATCCGTCGCTCCGGTGCGCAAATTTTTTGATCTGTAAGGAGTTAGGTGGCGCACAGCATACCGTTGGAATGCTCTCCACGAGCTCTACGACGGGGGAACCAAACCTGCTAGACTGTGCCTATTTTTGGAGCCCAAAATTGAACGTTTTCATCAGTTTCGGGACACTTTTCTTCTTTTACGCTATTTTTCCATCCCGGATCGTACGTCGTCACCCGCTAAAAGGACAACAACCTAATCCATCACAATTCTTTTACCGACTCCCATGGAACCTTGGGCAAGACATCTTCACTTCACGAAGAGGTTGGGCCGGCAAAGCGAGGGAGTGGGGCTTGTGACCAAGTATCCGTCGCTTTGGAGCCCATAACTTTTGAACCGTAAGAAGTTACCAGCGCACATAATACCTTCGGAAAGCTCTCCGAGAGCTCTACAATGGGAGAAGCAAGCCTACTCGGCTGCGCCTATTTTTAGAGCCCAAAATTGAACGTTTTCATCTGTTTCGGGACACTTTTCTTTTTTTGCGCTGTATTTCTGTCCCGGATCGTACGTCGTGAGCCGTGAAAAGGACGACAACCTAATCCATCACATTTCTATTACTGAATCCCACGGAACCTTGGGCAAGACAACTTCACTTCACGTAGAGGCTGGGCCCGCAAACCGAGGGCGTGAGGCTTGTGACAAGGTATCCGTCGCTTCGGTGCACATAACTTTTGATCCGTAAGGAGTTACGCGGCGTACAACATACAGTTGAAAAGCTCTCCGCGAGCTCTACGACAGGGGAAGAAAGCCTGCTCAACTGCGCCTATTTTTTGAGCCCAAAATTGAATATTTTCATCAGTTTTGTGACACTTTTCTTCTTTTACGCTGTTTTTCCATCCCGGATCGTACGTCGTCACCTGCGAAAAGGACGACAACCTAATCCATCACATTTCTATTACCGAATCACATGGCCCCTTGGGCAAGAGAACTTCATTTCACGTAGAGGCTGGGCCCGCAAACCGAGGGCGTGGGGCTTGTGACCAGGTATCTGTCGCTCCGGTGCCCATAACTTTTGATCCGTAAAGAGTTACATGGCGCACAGCATACCGTTGGAAACCTCTCCGTGAGCTCTACGATGGGAGCAACAGGCCTACACAATTGCGTCTATTTTCTAAGCCCAAAATTGATCGTTTTCATCTATTTCGGGACACTTTTCTTCTTTTGCGCTGTTTTTTAATCCCGGATCGTACGTCGCGAGCTGCGAAAAAGAACGACAACCTAATCCATCACATTTCTATTACCGAATCCCACGGTAACTTTGGCAAGACAACTTCACTTCACGTAGAGGCTGGGCCCGCAAACCGAGGGCGTGGGGCTTTTGACCAGGTATTCGGCGCTCTGATGCCCATAACTTTTGATTCGTAAGGAGTTACGTGGCGCATAGTATACCATTGGAAAGCTCTCCGCGAGCTCTACGACGGGGGGAAGCACGCCTTCTTGGTTGTGCCTATTTTTGGAGCCCAAAATCGAAAGTATTCATCAGTTTCAGGATACTTTTCTTCTTTTACGCTGTTTCTCCGTCCCGGATCGTACGTCGTGAGCCGCGAAAAGGACGACAACCTAATCCATCACATTTCTATTACCGAATCACACGGCCCCTTGGGCAAGACAACTTCACTTCACGTAGAACCTGAGCCCGCAAACCGAGGGCGTGGGGCTTGTGGCCAGGTATCAGTCGCTCCGGTGCCTATAACTATTGATCCGTAAGGAGTTACGTGGTGCACAGAATACCGTTGGAAAGTTCTCCGCGAGCTCCACTACGGAAGCAGCAAGCCTACTCGGTTGCGCCTATTTTCGGAGCCCAAAATTGAATGTTTTTATCTGTTTTGGGACACGTTTCTTCTTTTGAGCTACTTTTTCATCCCGGATCGTACGTCATGAGCTGCGAAAAGAACGACAACCTAATCCATCACATTTCTATTATCGAATCCATGGTAACTTTGGCAAGACAACTTCACTTCACGTAAAAGCTGGGCTCGCAAACCGAAAGCGTACGACTTGTGACCAGGTATCCGTCGCTTCGGTGCCCATAACTTTTGATTCGTAAGGATTTACGTGGCGCATAGGATACCGTTGGAAAGCTTTCCACGAGCTCTACAACAGGGGAAGCAAGCCTACTCGGCTGTGCTAATTTTTGGAGCCCAAAATTGAACGTTTTCATCAGTTTTGGGACACTTTTCTTCTTTTATGCTATTTTTCGGTCCCGGATCGTACGTCGTGAGCTGGGAAAAGGAAAACAACCTAGTCCATCACATTTCTTTTACCGAATCCCATGGTACCTTAGGCAAGACATCTTCACTTCACGTAGAGGCAGGGCCGGCAAAGCGTGGGCGTGCGGCTTGTGACCAAGTATCCGTCGCTCCGGAGCCCATAACTTGTGATCCGTAAGGAGTTACGCGGTGCACATCATACTGTTGAAAAGCTCTCCGAGAGCTCTACGACGGGCGCAGCAAGCCTACTCGGCTGCGCTTGTTTTCGGAGAGCAAAATCGAACGTTTTCATCAGTTTTGGGATACTTTTCTTCTTTCGCGCTGTTTTTTCATCCCAGATCGTACGTCGTGAGCCGCGAAAAGGACGACAACCTAATCCATCACATTTCTATTACCGAATAGCACAGCACCTTGGGCAAGACAACTCCACATCACGTGGAGGCTGGGCCCGCAAACCAAGGGCGTGAGGCTCGTGACCAGGCATCCGTTGCTCCGGTGCCCATAACTTTTGATCCGTAAGGAGTTATGTGGCGCATAGCATACCGTTGGAAAGCTCTCCAAGAGCTCTACGACGGGGGCATCAAGCTTGCTTGGCTGCGGCTATTTTCGGAGCCCAAAATCGAATGTTTTCATTAGTTTCGGGACACTTTTCTTCTTTTGCGCTATTTTTCTATCCCGGATCATACGTCGTGAGCCGCGAAAAGGACGACAACTTAATCCATCATATTTCTATTATTGAATCACATGGTACCATGGCCAAGACAACTTCACTTCATGTAGAGGTTGGGCCCGCAAACCAAGGGCATGGGGCTTGTGACCAGGTATCTGTCGCTCCGGTGCCCATAACTTTTGATCCGTAAGATGTTACGCGGCGCACAGCATACCGTTGGAAAGTTCTCCTAGAGCTCTATGATGGGGGAAGCAAACATACTTAGCTGCGCCTATTTTCGGTGCCCAAAATTGAACGTTTTTGTCAATTTTGACACTTTTCTTCTTTTATGCTATTTTTCTATCCCGAATCGTACGTTGTGAGCTGCGAAAAGGACGACAATCTAATCCATCACATTTCTATTACTGAATCCCACCACACCTTGGGCAAGACAACTTCACTTAACGTAGAGGCTGGGCCCGCAAACCGAGGGCGTAGAGCTTGTGCCTAGGTATCCGTTGCTCCGGTGCCCATAACTTTTGATCCGTAAGGAGTTACGCGGCCCACAGCAAACCGTTGGAAAGCTCTCTGCGAGCTCTACAACGGGGGCAGCAAGCTTGCTCGGCTGTGCCTATTTTTGGAAGCCAAAATCAAACGTTTTCATCGGTTTCGGGACACTTTTCTTCTTTTACGCTGTTTTTCCGTCCCGGATCGTACGTCGTGAGCCGCGAAAAGGACAACAACCTAATCCATCACATTTCTTTTACCAAATCCCATGGTACCTTGGGCAAGACATCTTCATTTCACGTAGCGGCTAGGCCGGCAAAGCGAGGGCGTGGGGCTTGTGACCAAGTATCCGTCGCTCCGGTGCCCATAACTTTTGATCTGTAAAGAGTTACGCAGTGCACAGCATACCGTTGGAAAGCTCTCCACGAGCTCTACGATGGGGCAAGCAAGCCTACTAGGCTGTGCCTATTTTTTGAGCCCAAAATCGAACGTTTTCATTAGTTTTGGGACACTTTTCTTCTTTTACGCTATTTTTTCATCCCGGATCGTACGTCGAGAGCCGAGAAAAGGACAACAACCTAATCCATCACATTTCTTTTACCAAATACCACAGCACCTTGGGCAAGACAACTTCACATCACGTAGATGTTTCGCCGGCAAAGCGAGGGCGTGGGGCTTGTGACCAAGTATCCGTCGCTCCGGAGCCCATAACTTTTGATCCGTAAGGAGTTACGCGGCGTACATCATACCGATGAAAAGCTCTCCGAGAGATCTACGACGGGCGCAGCAAGCCTACTTAGCTGCGCATGTTTTTGGAGCCCAAAATCGAATATTTTCATCAGTTTCGAGACATGTTTCTTCTTTTGCGCTGTTTTTTCGTCCCGGATCGTACGTCGTGAGCCACGAAAAGGGCGACAACCTAATCCATCACATTTCTATTACCAAATACCATGGCACCTAGGGCAAGACAACTTCACATCACGTAGAGGCTGGGCCCGCAAACCGAGGGCGTGGGGCTTGTGACCTGGTAACCGTCGCTCCGGTGCCCAAAACTTTTTATCCGTAGGGAGTTACGCGGCGCACAGCATACCGTTGGAAAGCTCTCCGCGAGCTCTACGACGGGGGAAGCAAACCTACCCAGCTGTGCCTATTTTTGGAGCCCAAAATCGAACGTTTTCAACAGTTTCGAGATACTTTTCTTCTTTTGTGCTATTTTTTCATCCCGGATCGTACGTCGTGAGCCGTGAAAAGGACAACAACCTAATCCATCACATTTCTTTTACCGAATCCCATGGTACCTTGGGCAAGACATCTTCACTTCACATAGAGGCTGGTGCGGCAAAAGGGCGTGGGGCTTGTGACCAAGTATCCGTTGCTCCGGTGCCCATAACTTTTGATCCGTAAGGAGTTACGCGGCGCACAGCATACCGTTGGAAAGCTCTCCAAGAGCTCTACGGTGGGGGCATCAAGCTTGCTTGGCTGCGCCAATTTTCGGAGCACAAAATCGAATTTTTTCATTAGTTTCGGGACACTTTTCTTCTTTTGCACTGTTTTTCCTTCCCGGATCGTACGTCATGAGCCGCGAAAAGGATGACAACCTAATCCATGACATTTCTATTACCCAATCCCACGGTACCTTGGCCAAGACAACTTCACTTCACGTAGAGGTTGGGCTAGCAAACCGAGGGCGTGGGGCTTTTGACCAGGTATTTGTCGCTCCGGTGCCCATAACTTTTGATCTGTAAGATGTTGCGCGGCGCACAACATACCGTTGGAAAGCTCTCCGAGAGCTCTACGACAGGGGAAGCAAACATACTCAGTTGCGCCTATTTTCGTTGCCCAAAATTGAACATTTTTATCAATTTCGGACACTTTTCTTCTTTTGTGCTATTTTTCTATCTCGAATCGTATGTCGTGCGCAGCGAAAAGGAAGACAACCTAATCCATCACATATCTATTACCGAATCCCACCGCACCTTAGGCAAGACAACTTCACTTCTCGTAGAGGCTGGGCCCGTAAACCAAGGGCGTGGGGCTTGTAACCAGGTATCTGTTGCTCCGGTGCCCATAACTTTTGATCCGTAAGGAGTTACGTGGTGCACATTATACCGTTGAACAGCTCTCCGAGAGCTCTACGACGGGAGCAGCAAGCATACTCGGCTGTGCTTATTTTCGGAGCCCAAAATCGAACATTTTTATCAGTTTCGGGACACTTTTCTTCTTTTGTGCTATTTTTTCGTCCCGGATCGTACGTCGTGACCTGCGAAAAAAACGACAACCTTATCCATCACATTTCTATTACCGAATACCACGGCACTTGGGCAAGACAACTTCACATCACGTAGAGGCTGGGCCAGCAAACGGAGGGCGTGGGGATTGTGACCAGGTATTCGTCGCTCCGGTGCCCATAACTTTTGATCCGTACGGAGTTACGCAGCGCACATCATACCGTTGAATAGCTCTCCGAGAGCTCTACGACGGCCGCAACAAGCATACTAAGCTGTGCCTATTTTTGGAGCCCAAAATCGAACGTTTTCGTCAGTTTCGGGACACTTTTCTTCTTTTGCACTATTTTTTTTATCCCGGATCGTACGTCGTGAGCCGCAAAAAAGACGACAACCTAATCCATCACATTTCTATTACCGAATGCCACGGTACCATAGACAAGACAACTTCACATCACATAGAGGCTGGGCCCGCAAACCGAGGGCATGGGGCTTGTGACCAAGTATTCGTTGCTCCGGTGCCCATGACTTTTGATCCGTAAGGCGTTACGGGGTGCACAACATACCATTGGAAAGCTCTCCGAGAGTTCTACGACGGGGGTAGCAAGCCTGCTCAGCTGCGCCTATTTTCGGTGACCAAAATTGAACATTTTTATCAATTTTGGGACACTTTTCTTCTTTTGCGCTGTTTTTCTATCCCGTATCGTATGTCGATAGCTGCGAAAAGGATGACAACCTAATCTATCACATTTCTAATACCGAATACCACTCCACCTTGGGCAAGATAACTTTACTTCACGTAGAGGTTGGGCCCGCAAACCGGGGGCGTGGGGCTTGTGACCAGGTATCCGTTGCTCCAGTGCCCATAACTTTTGATCCGTAAGGAGTTTCGTGGCGCACAGCATACCGTTGGAAAGCTCTCCGCGAGCTCTACGACGTGGGAATCAAGCTTACTCGGCTGTGCCAATTTTTGGGCAAGACAACTTCACATTTCTATTACTGAATACAACGGCACCTTCGGCAAGACAACTTCACATCACGTAGAGGCTGAGCCAGCAAACCGAGGGCGTGGGGCTTGTGACCTGGTATCCGTCGCACCGGTGCCCATAACTTTTGATCCGTAAGGAGCTACGCGGCGCAAAACATACCGTTGGAAATCTCTCCAAGAGCTCTACGACGGGGGCATCAAGCTTGCTTGCCTGCGCCTATTTTTGGAGCCCAAAATTGAATGTTTTCATCAGTTTTGGTACACTTTTCTTCTTTTGCGCTATTTTTTTTATCCCGGATCATAAGTCGTATGCCGCGGAAAGGACGACAACTTAATCCATCACATTTCTATTACCGAATCCCACGGCACCTTGGGCAAGACAACTTCTCTTCACGTAAAGGCTGGGCCCGCAAACTGAGGGCGTGGGGCTTGTGACCTGGTATCCGTCGCTCCGGTGCCGAAAACTTTTGATCCGTAAGGAGTTACGCGACGCACAGCATACCGTTGGAAAGCTCTCCGCGAGCTCTACGACGGGGGCAGCAAGCCTGCTCGGTTGTGCTAGTTTTTGGGGCCCAAAATCGAACATTTTCATCAATTTCGGGTTACTTTTCTTCTTTTACTCTATTTTTCCGTCTCGGATCGTACATCGTGAGCCGTGAAAAGGACGACAACCTAATCCATCACATTTCTATTACCGAATCCCACAGCCCCTTGGGCAAGAAAACTTCACTTCACGTAGAGGCCGGGCCGGCAAAGCGAGGGCATGGGGCTTGTGACCAGGTATCCGTCGCTCCAAAGCCCATAACTTTTGATCCGTAAGGAGTTACGCGGCGCACAACATACCGTTGGAAAGTTCTCCGAGAGCTTTACGACGGGCATAGCAAGTCTACTTGGCTGCACTTGTTTTCGAAGCCCAAAATCTAACGTTTTCATCAATTTTGTGACATTTTTCATCTTTTGCGCTATTTTTCCGTCCCGGATCATACATCGTGAGCTGCGAAAAGGACGACAACCTTATCCATCACATTTCTATTACCGAATACCATGGCACCTTGGGCAAGACAACTTCACATCACGTAGAGGCTGGGCTAGCAAACCGAGGGCGTGGGGCTTGTGACCAGGTATCCGTCGTACCGTTGCCCATAACTTTTGATACGTAAGGAGTTACTTGGCACACAGCATACCATTGGAAAGCTCTCCAAGAGCTCTACGTCTGGGGTAGCAAGCCTGCTTGGCTGTATGTATTTTTTGAGCCCAAAATCAAATGTTTTCATCAGTTTCGGGACACATTTCTTCTTTTGCGCTGTTTTTCCATCCCGGATCGTAAGTCGTGAGCCGCGAAAAAGGAAGACAACCTAATCCATCACATTTTTATTACCGAATACCACGGCACCTCGGGCAAGACAACTTCACATCACGTAGAGGCTGGGCTCGCAAACCAAGGGCGTGGGGCTTGTGACCAGGTATCCGTCACTCCGGTGTCCATAACTTTTGATCCGTAAGGCGTTATGCGGTGCACAGTATACCGTTGGAAAGCTCTCCAAGAGCTCTACGATGGGGGTAGCAATCTTGCTTGGCTGCGTGTATTTTCAGAGCCCAAAATCGAATGTTTTCATCAGTTTCCGGATACTTTTCTTCTTTTATACTATTTTTCGATCCCACATCGTACGTCGTGAGCCGCAAAAAAGATGACAACCTAATCCATCACATTTCTATTATCGAATCCCATAGCCCTTTGGGTAAGACAACTTCACTTCACGTAGAGGCTGGGCTCGCAAACCGAGGGCGTGGGACTTGTGACCATGTATCCGTCGATCTGGTGCCTATAACTTTTGATCCGTAGGAGGTACGTGGGGCACAACATACCGTCGGAAATCTCTCCGTGAGCTCTACGACGGGGGAAGCAAGCCTGCTCAGCTGTGCCTATTTTTGGAGCCCAAAATCGAACGTTTTCATCAGTTTCGGGACATTTTTCTTCTTTTACGTTATTTTTTCGTCCCGGATCATGCGTCGTGAGCCGCGAAAAGGACGACAACCTAATCCATCACATTTCCATTACCGAATACCATGGCACCTTGGGCAAGACAACTTCACTTCACGTAGAGGCTGGGCCAGCAAAGCGAGGGCGTGGGGCTTGTGACTAGGTATCCGTCGCTACGGAGCCCATAACTTTTGATCTGTACGGAGTTACGCGGCGTACAACATACCGTTAGAAAGCTCTCCGAGAGCTCTACGACGGGTACAACAAGCCTACTTGGCGGTGCCTATTTTCGGGACACTTTTATTCTTTGGCGCTATTTTTTTCATCCCGGATCGTACGTCGTGAGCTGCGAAGAGGACGATAACCTTATCCATCACATTTCTATTACTGAATACCACGGCACCTTAGGCAAAACAACTGCACATCACGTAGAGGATGGGCCAGCAAACCGAGGGCGTGGGGCTTGTGACCAGGTATCCGTCGCACCGGTGCCCATAACTTTTGATCTGTAAGGAGTTACGCGGCGCACAGCATACCGTTGGAAAGCTCTCCAAGAGCTCTACGACGGGGGCATCAAGCTTACTTGCCTGCGCCTATTTTCAGAGCCCAAAATTGAATGTTTTCTTCAATTTCGGTACACTTTTCTTCGTTTGCACTTTTTTTCTGTCCCGGATCATAAGTCCTGTGCCGCGAAAAGGACGACAACCTAATCCATCACATTTCTATTATCGAATCCCATGGCACCTTGGGCAAGACAACTTCTCTTCAAGTAGAGGCTGGGCCCGCAAACCGAGGGCGTGGGGTTTGTGACCTGGTATCCGTCGCACCGGTGCCCAAAACTTTTGATCCGTAAAGAGTTACGCGACGCACAACATACTATTGGAAAGCTCTCCGCGAGCTCTACGACGAGGGAAACAAGCCTGCTCGGCTGTGCCAATTTTTGGAGCCCAAAATCGAACGTTTTCATCAATTTTGGGATACTTTTCTTCTTTTACGCTGTTTTTTCGTCTCGGATCGTATGTCGTGAGCAGTGAAAAGCATGACAACCTAATCCATCACATTTCTATTACCGAATCCCATGACACCTTAGGCAAGACAACTTCACTTCACGTAGAGGCTGGTCCCGCAAACCGAGGGCGTGGGGCTTGTGACCTGGTATCCGTAGCTCCGGTGCCCAAAAATTTTGATCCGTCATGAGTTACGCGGCGCATAGCATACCATTGGAAAGCTCTCCGCGAGCTCTACGACGGGGGCAGCAAGCCTGCTCAGCTGTGCCAATTTTTGGAGCCCAAAATTGAATATATTCATCAATTTTGGGATACTTTTCATCTTTTACACTGTTTTTCCGTCCCGGATCGTACGTCGTGAGCCGCGAAAAGGACGACAACGTAATCCATCACATTTATATTACCAAATCCCACAGCCCCTTGGGCAAGACAACTTTACTTCACGTAGAGGCTGGGCTCGCAAACCGAGGGCGTGGGGCTTGTGACCATGTATCCGTCGCTCCGGTGCCTATAACTTTTGATCCGTAGGAGTTACGTGGCGCACAACATACCGTTGGAAATCTATCTGCGAGCTCTACGACGGGGGAAGCAAGCCTGCTCAACTGTGCCTATTTTTGGAGCCCAAAATCGAACGTTTTCATCGATTTTGGGACATTATTCTTCTTTTACGCTATTTTTTCGTCCCGGATCGTGCGTCGTGAGCCACGAAAAGGACGACAACCTAATCTATCACATTTCTATTACCGAATCCTATGGCACCTTGGGCAAGACAACTTCACTTCAAGTAGAGGCTGGGCTGGCAAAGCGAGGGCGTGGGGCTTGTTGCCAGGTATCCGTCGCTCCGGAGCCCATAACTTTTGATCCGTACGGAGTTACGCGGCGCACAAAATACCGTT
Organism: Ehretia macrophylla; assembly: GCA_037974665.1. Lineage (NCBI taxonomy): Eukaryota > Viridiplantae > Streptophyta > Magnoliopsida > Boraginales > Ehretiaceae > Ehretia > Ehretia macrophylla. Next base: position 55,906,210 of record CM075764.1, read on the forward strand.
GGAAAGCTCTCCAAGAGCTCTACAACGGGGGCAGCAAGCATTCTAGACTGCGCCTATTTTCAGAGCCCAAAATCGAATTTTTTCGTCAGTTTCGGTACACTTTTCTTCTTTTGCGCTGTTTTTTCGTCCCGGATCGTAAGTCGTGTGCCGCGAAAAGGACGACAACCTAATCCATCACATTTCTATTACCGAATCCCATGGCACCTTAGGCAAGACAACTTCACTTCACGTAGAGGCTGGGCCCTCAAACCAAGGGCGTGGGGCTTGTGACCTGGCATCCGTCGCTCCAGTGCCCAAACATTTTCATTTGTAAGGAGTTACGCGGCGTATAGGATACCGTTGGAAAGCTCTTCGCGACGGGGGCAGCAAGCCTGCATGGCTGTTTCAATTTTTGGAGCCCAAAATCGAACGTTTTCATCAATTTCGGGATACTTTTCTTCTTTTACGTTGTTTTTCCATCTCGGATCGTACGTTGTGAGCCGCGAAAAGGACGACAACCTAATCCATTACATTTCTATTACCGAATCCCACAGCCCTATGGGCAAGAAAACTTCACTTCACGCAGAGGCTGGGCCCGTAAACCGAGGGCGTGGGGCATGTGACCATGTATCCGTCGCTCCAGTGCCCATAACTTTTGATCTGTAGGAGTTACGTGGCGCACGGTATACCGTTGGAAAGCTCTCTGCGAGCTCTACGACAGGGGAAGCAAGCCTGCTCAACTGTGCCTATTTTTGGAGCCCAAAATCGAACGTTTTCATCAGTTTCGAGACATTTTTCTTCTTTTATGCTATTTTTTCATTCCGAATCGTGCGTCGTGAGCCGCGAAAAGGACGACAACCTAATCCATCACATTTCTATTACCGAATCCCATGGCACCTTGGGCAAGACAACTTCACTTCACGTAGAGGCTGGGCCGGCAAAGCGAGGGCGTAGGGCTTGTGACCAGGTATCCGTCGCTTCGGTGTCCATAACTTTTGATCCGTAAGGAGTTACGCGGCGCACAGCATACCGTTGGAAAGCCCTCTGAGAGCTCTACCACGTGGGCAACAAGCCTACTTGGCTGCGCCTGTTTTTGAAGCCCAAAATTGAACGTTTTCATCAGTTTTGTGACATTTTTCTTCTTTTCCGCTGTTTTTCCATCCTGGATCGTACATCGTGAGCTACGAAGAGGACGACAACCTTATCCATCACATTTCTATTACTGAATACCACGGCACCTTCGGCAAGAAAAATTCACATCACGTAGAGGATGGGCCAGCAAACCGAGGGCTTGGGGCTTGCGACCAGGTATCCGTCGCACTGGTGCCCATAACTTTTGATCCGTATGGAGTTACGCGGCGCACAGCATACCGTTGGAAAGCTCTCCAAGAGCTCTACGACGGGGGCAGCAAGCTTTCTAGCCTGCGCCTATTTTCAGAGCCCAAAATCAAATGTTTTCATAAGTTTCGATACACTTTTCTTCTTTTGCGCTGTTTTTCCGTCCAGGATCGTAAGTCGTGCACCGCAAAAAGGACGACAACGTAATCCATCACATTTCTATTACCGAATCCCATGGTACCTTGGGCAAGACAACTTCACTTCACGCAGAGGCTGGGCCCTCAAACCAAGGGCGTGGGGCTTGTGACTTGGTATCCGTCGCTCCAGTGCCCAAAAATTTTGATCCGTAAGGAGTTACGCAGCGCATAGCATACCATTGGAAAGCTCTCCGAGAGCTCTACGACGGGGGCAGCAAGCCTGCATGGCTGTGCCAATTTTTGGAGCCCAAAATCGAATGTTTTCATCAATTTCGGGATACTTTTCTTCTTTTACGTTGTTTTTCCATCTCGGATCGTACGTTGTGAGCCGCGAAAAGGACGACAACCTAATCCATTACATTTCTATTACCGAATCCCACAGCCCTATGGGCAAGAAAACTTCACTTCACGCAGAGGCTGGGCCCGTAAACCGAGGGCGTGGGGCATGTGACCATGTATCCGTCGCTCCAGTGCCCATAACTTTTGATCTGTAGGAGTTACGTGGCGCACGGTATACCGTTGGAAAGCTCTCTGCGAGCTCTACGACAGGGGAAGCAACCCTGCTCAACTCTGCCTATTTTTGGAGCCCAGAATCGAATGTTTTCATCAGTTTCGGGACACTTTTCTTCTTTTACGCTATTTTTTATCACGGATCGTACGTCGTGCGCCGCAAAAAGAATGACAACCTAATCCATCACATTTCTATAACCGAATCCCATGGCACCTTGGGCAAGACAACTTCACTTCACGTAGAGGCTGGGCCGGCAAAGCGAGGGCGTAGGGCTTGTGACCAGGTATCCGTCGCTCCGAAGCCCATAACTTTTGATCTATAAGGAGTTACGCGGCGCACAACATACCGTTGGAAAGCTCTCCGAGAGCTCTACGACGGGCACAGCAAGCCTACTTGGCTGCGCCTATTTTTGAAGCTCAAAATTGAACATTTTCATCAGTTTTGTGACACTATTCTTGTTTTGCGCTGTTTTTCCGTCCTGGATTATACGTCGTGAGCTGCGAAAAGGACGACAACCTTATCCATCACATTTCTATTACCGAATACCACGGCACCTTGGGCAAGACAACTTCACATCATGTAGACGCTGGGCCAGCAAACCGACGGCGTAGGGCTTGTAACCAGGTATATGTCGTACCGGTGCCCATAACTTTTGATTCGTAAGGAGTTACGCGGCGCACCGCATACCGTTGGAAAGCTCTCCAAGAGCTCTACAACGGGGTAACAAGCTTGCTTGGCTGCGTGTATTTTCGGAGTCCAAAATTGAATGTTTTCATCAGTTTCGGGACACTTTTCATCTTTTACGCTGTTTTTCTGTCTCGGATCGTACGTCGTGAGCCGTGAAAAGGACGACAACCTAATCCATCACATTTCTATTACCGAATCCCATAGCATCTTGGGCAAGACAACTTCACTTCACGTAAAGGCTGGGCCCGCGAACTGAGGGCATGGGGCTTGTGACCATGTATCCGTCGCTTTAGTGCCCATAACTTTTGATCCGTAGGAGTTAGGCGGCGCACAACATACCGTTGGAAAGCTCTCCGCGAGCTCTACGATGGGGGAAGCAAGCCTGCTCAGTTGTGCCTATTTTTGGAGCCCGAAATCGAACATTTTCATCAGTTTCGGGACATTTTTCTTCTTTTACGCTATTTTTCCGTCCCGGATCATGCGTCGTGAGCCACGAAAAGGACGACAACCTAATCCATCACATTTCTATTACCGAATCCCATGGCAACTTGGGCAAGACAACTTCACTTCACGTAGAGGCTGGGCCGGCAAAGCGAGGGCGTGGGGCTTGTGACTAGGTATCTGTCGCTCCGGAGCCCATAACTTTTGATCCGTACGGAGTAACGCGGCGCACAACATACCGTTGGAAAGCTCTCCGAGAGCTCTACGACGGGCACAGCAAGCCTACTTGGCGGCGCCTATTTTCGGGACACTTTTCTTCTTTTGTGTTGTTTTTCCGTCCCGGATCGTACGTCGTGAGCTGCAAAGAGAACGACAACCTTATCCATCACATTTCTATTACTGAATACCACGGCACCTTAGGCAAGACAACTTCACATCACGTAGAGGCTGGGCCAGCAAACCGAGGGCGTGGGGCTTGTGACCAGGTATCCGTCGCACCAGTGCCCATAACTTTTGATTCGTAAGGAGTTACGCGGCGCACAGCATACCGTTGGAAAGCTCTCCAAGAGCTCTACGACGGGGGCATCAAGGTTGCTTACCCGCGCCTATTTTTGGAGCCCAAAATTGAATTTTTTCATCAGTTTCGGTACACTTTTCTTCGTTTGCGCAGTTTTTCTGTCCCGGATCATAAGTCCTGTGCCGCAAAAAGGACGACAACCTAATCCATCACATTTCTATTGCCGAATCCCAAGGCACCTTGGGCAAGACAACTTCACTTCACATAGAGGCTGGGCCCGCAAATCGAGGGCGTAGGGCTTGTGACCTGGTATCCGTCACTCCGGTACCCAAAAATTTTGATCCGTAAGGAGTTACGCGGCGTATAGCATACCGTTGAAAAGCTCTCCGCGAGCTCTACTATGGGGGCAGCAAGCCTGCTCGACTATGCCAATTTTTGGAGCCCAAAATTGAACATTTTCATCAATTTCAGGATACTTTTCTTCTTTTACGCCGTTTTCCGTCTTGGAACGTAGGTCGTGAGCCGTGAAAAGGACGACAATCTAATCCATCACATTTCTATTATCGAATCGCACACCCCCATGGGCAAGACAACTTCACTTCAAGTAGAGGCTAGGCCCGCAAACCGAGGGTGTGGGGCTTGTGACCTGGTATCCGTCGGTTCGGTGCCCAAAACTTTTGATCCGTAAGGAGTTACGCAGCCCACAACATACCGTTGGAAAGATCTCCGAGAGCTCTATGACCGAGACTGTAAGCCTGCTCAGCTGTGCCAATTTTTGGAGCCCAAAATTGAACATTTTCATCAATTTTGGGATACTTTTCTTCTTTTACGCCGTTTTCCGTCTCGGAACGTAGGTCGTGAGCCGCGAAAAGGACGACAACCTAATCCATCACATTTCTATTATTGAATCCCACAGCCCCATGGGCAAGAAAACTTCACTTCACGTAGAGGCTGGGCCCGTAAACCGAGGGCATGGGGCATGTGACCATGTATCCGTCGCTCCAGTGCCCATAACTTTTTATCCATAAGGAGTTACGCGGTGCATAGCATACCGTTGGAAAGCTCCACGCGAGCTCTACGATGGGGGCAGCAAGCCTGCTCTGTTGTGCCAATTTTTGGATCCCAAAATCGAATGTTTTCATCAATTTTGGGATACTTTTCTTCTTTTACACTATTTTTCCGTCCCGGATCGTACGTCGCGAGCCGCAGAGAGGACGACAACCTAATCCATCACATTTCTATTACCGAATCCCACAACCCCTTGGGCAAGACAACTTTACTTCACGTAGAGGCTAGGCTCGCATACCGAGGGCGTGGGGCTTGTGACCATGTATCCGTTGCTCCGGTGCCTATAACTTTTGATCTGTAGGAGTTACGTGGCGCACAACATACCGTTGGAAAGCTATCCGCGAGCTCTACGACGGAGGAAGCAAGCCTGCTCAGCTGTGCCTATTTTTGGAGCCCAAAATCGAACGTTTTCATCAATTTCGGGACATTTTTCTCCTTTTACGCTATTTTTTCGTCCCGGATCGTGTGTCGTGAGCCGCGAAAAGCACGACAACCTAATCCATCATATTTCCATTACCGAATCCCATGGCACCTTGGGCAAGACAACTTCACTTCACGTAGAGGCTGGGCCGGCAAAGCGAGGGCGTGGGGCTTGTTACCAGGTATCCGTCGCTCCGGAGCCCATAACTTTTGATCCGTACGGAGTTATGCGGCGCACAACATACCGTTGGAAAGCTCTCCGAGAGCTCTACGACGGGAACAGCAAGCCTACTTGGCGGCGGCTGTTTTTGAAGCCCAAAATTGAATGTTTTCAATAGTTTTGGGACACTTTTCTTCTTTTGCGCTTTTTTTCATCCCGGATCGTACGTCGTGAGCTGCGAAGAGGACGACAACCTTATCTATCACATTTCTATTACTGAATACCACGGCACCTTGGGCAAGAAAACTTCACATTACGTAGAGGCTGGGCCAGCAAACTGAGGGCATGGGGCATGTGACCAGGTATCCGTCGCACTGATGCACATAACTTTTGATCTGTAAGGAGTTACGTGGCGCACAGCATACTGTTGGAAAGCTCTCCAAGAGCTCTACGACGGGGGCAGCAAGCTTTCTAGATTGCCCCTATCTTCAAAGCTGAAAATCGAATGTTTTCATCAATTTCGCTACACTTTTCTTCTTTTGCGGTGTTTTTCCTTCCCAGATCGTAAGTCGTGTGCCGCGAAAAGGACGACAACCTAATCCATCACATTTCTATTACCGAATCCCATGGCACCTTAGGCAAGACAACTTCACTTCACGTAGAGGCTGGGCCCGCAAACCGAGGGCGTGGGGCTTGTGACCTGGTATCCGTTGCTCCGGTGCCTAAAAATTTTGATCCGTAAGGAGTTACGCGGTGCATAGCATACAGTTGGAAAGCTCTCCGCGAGCTCTACGACGGGGGCAGCAAGCCTGCTCGGCTGTGCCAATTTTTGGAGCCCAAAATTGAACGTTTTCATCGATTTCGGGATACTTTTCTTCTTTTACGCCATTTTTTCGTCTCGGATCGTACGTCGTGAGCCGCGAAAAGGACGATAACCTAATCCATCACATTTCTATTATCGAATCCCACAGCCCCATGGGCAAGAAAACTTCACTTCACGTAGAGGCTGGGCCCGTAAACCGAGGGCGTGGGGTATGTGACCATGTATCCGTCGCTCCGGTGCCCATAACTTTTGATCCGTAAGGATTTACGCGGTGCATAGCATACCGTTGGAATGCTCTCCATGAGCTCTACGATGGTGGCAGCAAGCCTGCTCAGCTGTGCCAATTTTTGGAGCCGAAAATAGAATGTATTCATCAACTTTGGGATACTTTTCTTCTTTTACATTGTTTTTCCGTCCCGGATCGTACGTCGCGAGCTGCGAAAAGGACGACAACCTAATCCATCACATTTCTATTACCGAATCTCATAGCCCCTTGGGCAAGACAACTTTACTTCACGTAGAGGCTGGGCTCGCATACCGAGGGCGTGGGGCTTGTGACCATGTATCCATCGCTCCGGTGCCTATAACTTTTGATCCGTAGGAGTTACGTGGCGCACAACATACCGTTGGAAAGCTATCCGCGAGCTCTACAACGGAGGAAGCAAGCCTGCTCAGCTGTGCCTATTTTTGGAGCCCAAAATCGAACGTTTTCATCGATTTCGGGACATTTTTCTTCTTTTGCGCTGTTTTTCCGTCCCGGATCGTAAGTCGTGAGCCGCGAAAAGGATGACAACCTAATCCATCACATTTCTATTACTGAATACCACGACACCTTGGGCAAGACAACTTCACATCACGTAGAGGCTGGGCTCACAAACCAAGGGCGTGGGGCTTGTGACCAGGTATCCGTCGCTTCGTTGTCCATAACTTTTGATCCGTACGGCATTACGCGGCTCACAACATACCGTTGGAAAGCTATCCGAGAGCTCTATGACGGGTACAGTAAGCCTGCTCAGCTGCGGCAATTTTTGGTGTCCAAAATTGAACATTTTTATCAATTTTGGGACACTTTTCTTCTTTTGCGCTATTTTTCTATCCCGAATCGTACGTCGTGAGCCGCGAAAGGGACGACAACCTAATCCATCACATTTCTATTACCGAATCCCACGACACCTTGGGCAAGACAACTTCACTTCACGTAGAGGCTAGGCCCGCAAACCGAGGGCGTGGGGCTTGTGACCTGGTATCCGTCGCTCCGGTGCCCAAAACTTTTGATCCGTAAGGAGTTACGCAGCGCATAGCATACCATTGGAACGCTTTCTGCGAGCTCTACGACGGGGGCAGCAAGCCTGCTCGGCTGTGCCAATTTTTGGAGCCCAAAATTGAACGTTTTCATCGATTTCGGGATACTTTTCTTCTTTTACGCCGTTTTTCCGTCTCGGATTGTACGTCGTGAGCCGCGAAAAGGACGACAACCTAATCCATCACATTTCTATTATCAAATCCCACAGCCCCATGGGCAAGAAAACTTCACTTCACGTAGAGGTCGGGCCCGTAAACCGAGGGCGTAGGGCATGTGACCATGTATCCGTCGCTCCGGTGCCCATAACTTTTGATCCGTAAAGAGTTACGCATCGCATAGCATACCGTCGGAAAGCTCTCCGCGAGCTCTACGACGGGGGTAGCAAGCCTGCTCTGTTATGCCAATTTTTGGAGCCCAAAATCGAATGTTTTCATCAATTTTGGGATACTTTTCTTCTTTTACACTGTTTTTCCGTCCCGGATCGTACGTCGCGAGCCGCGAAAAGGACGACAACCTAATCTATCACATTTCTATTACCGAATCCCACAGCCCCTTGGGCAAGACAACTTTACTTCACGTAGAGGCTGGGCTCGCATACCGAGGGCGTGGGGCTTGTGACTAAGTATCCGTCGCTCCGGTGCCTATAACTTTTGATCCGTAGGAGTTACGTGGCGCACAACATACCGTTGGAAAGCTATCCGCGAGCTCTACAACGGAGGAAGCAAGCCTGCTCAGCTGTGCCTATTTTTGGAGCCCAAAATCGAACGTTTTCATCGATTTCGGGACATTTTTCTTCTTTTACGCTATTTTTTCGTCCCGAATTGTGCGTCGTGAGCTGCGAAAAGGACGACAACCTAATCCATCACATTTCTATTACCGAATCCCATGGCACCTTGGGCAAGACAACTTCACTTCACGTAGAGGCTGGGCTGGCAAAGCGAGGGCGTGGGGCTTGTTACCAGGTATCCGTCGCTCCGGAGCCCATAACTTTTGATCCGTACGGAGTTACGCGGCGCACAACATACCGTTGGAAAGCTCTTCGAGAGCTCTACGACGAGAACAGTAAGCCTACTTGGCGGCGGCTGTTTTCGAAGCCCAAAATCGAACGTTTTCAATAGTTTCGGGACACTTTTCTTCTTTTGCGCTGTTTTTCCGTCCCGGATCATACGTCGTGAGCTGCGAAGAGGACGACAATCTTATCTATCACATTTCTATTACTGAATACCACGGCACCTTGGGCAAGAAAACTTCACATCACGTAGAGGCTGGGCCAGCAAACCGAGGGCATGGGGCTTGTGACCAGGTATCCGTCGCACTGGTACCCATAACTTTTGATCCGTAAGGAGTTACACGGCGCACAGCATACCGTTGGAAAGCTCTCCAAGAGCTCTACGACAGGGGCAGCAAGCTTTCTAGATTGCCCCTATCTTCAAAGCTGAAAATCGAATGTTTTCATCAGTTTCGGTACACTTTTCTTCTTTTGCACTATTTTTCGATCCCGGATCGTAAGTCGTGTGCCGCGAAAAGGTCGACAACCTAATCCATCACATTTCTATTACCAAATCCCATGGCACCTTGGGCAAGACAACTTCACTTCACATAGAGGCTGGGCCCGCAAACTGAGGGTGTAGGGCTTGTTACCTAGTATCCGTCACTCTGGTGCCCAAAAATTTTGATCCGTAAGGAGTTACGCGGCGCATAGCATACCGTTGGAAAGCTCTCCGTGAGCTCTATGACGGGGGCAGCAGGCCTGCTCGGCTGTGCCAATTTTTGGAGCCCAAACTCGAACGTTTTCATTAATTTTGGGATACTTTTATTCTTTTACGTCGTTTTTCCGTCTCGGATAGTATGTCGTGAGCCACGAAAAAGACAACAACCTAATCCATCACATTTCTATTATTGAATCCCACAGCCCCATGGGCAAGAAAACTTCACTTCACGTAGAGGCTGGGCCCGTAAACCGAGGGCATGGGGCATGTGACCATGTATCCGTCGCTCCAGTGCCCATAACTTTTTATCCATAAGGAGTTACGCAGCGCATAGCATACCGATGGAAAGCTCTCCGCGACCTCTACGACGGGGGTAGCAACATTGCTCAGCTGTATCAATTTTTGGAGCCCAAAATCGAATGTTTTCATCAATTTTGGGATACTTTTCTTCTTTTACACTATTTTTCTGTCCCGGATTGTAAGTCGCGAGCCTCGAAAAGGACGATAACCTAATCTATCACATTTCTATTACCGAATCCCACAGCCCCTTGGGCAAGACAACTTTACTTCACGTAGAGGCTGGGCTCGCAAACCGAGGGCGTGGGGCTTGTGACCATGTATCCGTCGCTCCGGTGCCTATAACTTTTGATCCGTAGGAGTTACGTGGCACACAACATACCGTTGGAAAGCTATCCGCGAGCTCTACGACGCGGGAAGCAAGCCTGCTCAGCTGTGCCTATTTTTGAAGCCCAAAATCGAACGTTTTCGTTGATTTCGGGACATTATTCTTCTTTTATGCTATTTTTCCGTCCCGGATCGTAAGTCGTGAGTCGCGAAAAGGATGACAACCTAATCCACCACATTTCTATTACTGAATACCATGGCACCTTGGGCAAGACAACTTCACATCACGTAGAGGCTGGGCTCGCAAACCAAGGGCGTGGGGCTTGTGACCAGGTATCCGTCGGTTCGGTGTCCATAACTTTTGATCCGTACGGCATTACACGACTCACAACATACCGTTGAAAAGCTATCCGAGAGCTCTACGACGGGTGCAAAAAGCCTGCTCAGCTGCGGCAATTAATGGTGCCCTAAATTGAAAATTTTTATCAATTTTGGGACACTTTTCATCTTTTGCGCTATTTTTCTATCCCGAATCGTACATCGTGAGCCGCGAAAGGGACGACAACCTAATCCATCACATTTCTATTACCGAATCCCACGACACCTTGGGCAAGACAACTTCACTTCACGTAGAGGATAGGCCCGCAAACCGAGGGCGTGGGGCTTGTGACCTGGTATCCGTCGCTCCGGTGCCCAAAAATTTTGATTAGTAAGGAGTTACGCAGTGCATAGCATACCGTTGCAAAGCTCTACACGAGCTCTACGATGGGGGCAGCAAGCCTGCTCTGCTGTGCCAATTTTTGGACCCCAAAATTGAACATTTTCATCAATTTCAGGATACTTTTCTTCTTTTACGCCGTTTTCCATCCCGGATCGTACGTCATGAGCCGTGAAAAGGACGACAATCTAATCCATCATATTTCTATTACCGAATCCCACGGCACTGGACAACTTCACTTCACGTAGAGGCTAGGCCCGCAAACCGAGGGCGTGGGGCTTGTGACCTGGTATCCGTCGCTCCGGTGCCCAAAACTTTTGATCCGTAAGGAGTTACGCAGTGCATAGCATACCGTTGGAAAGCTCTACGCGAGCTCTACGACGGGGGTAGCAAGCCTGCTCGACTGTACCAATTTTGGAGCCCAAAATCGAACGTTTTCATCAATTTCAGGATACTTTTCTTCTTTTACACTGTTTTTGGGTCCCGGATCGTACGTCGTGAGCTGCGAAAAGGACGACAACCTAATCCATCACTTTTCTATTACCGAATCCCACAGCCCCTTGGGCAAGACAACTTCACTTCACGTAGAGGCTGGGCCCACAAACCGAGGGCGTGGGGCTTGTGACCTAATATCCGTCGCTCTGGTGCCCAAAACTTTTGATCTGTAAGGAGTTACGCAGCGCACAGTATACCGTTGGAAAGTTCTATGAGGGCTCTACGACGGGGGCAGCAAGCCTGCTCGGCCACGCCTGTTTTCGGAGTCCAAAATTGAATATTTTCATAAGCTTTGGGACACTTTTCTTCTTTTGCGCTGTTTTCCTTTCCCGGATTGTGCGTCGTGAGTCGCGAAAAGGACGACAACCTAATCCATCACATTTCTATTACCGAATTCCACGGCACCTTGGGCAAGACAACTTCACTTCATGTAGAGGTTGGGCCCGCAAACCGATGGCGTGGGACTTGTGACCAGGTATCCGTCGCTCCACTGCCCATAACTTTTGATCTGCAAGGAGTTACCCGGTGCACAGCATACCGTTGGAAAGCTCTCTAAGAGGTCTACGACGAGGGTGATAAGCCTGCTTGGCTGTGCCTATTTTCGGAGTCCAAAATCAAAATTTTCATAAGTTTTGGGACACTTTTCTTATTTTGTGCTGTTTTTCCGTCTCGGATCGTACATCGTGAGCCGCAAAAAGGATGACAACCTAATCCATTACATTTCTATTACCGAATCCCACGGCATCTTGGCCAAGACAACTTCACTTCACATAGAGGCTGGGCCCGCAAACCGAGGGCGTGGGGCTTGTGACCAGGTTTCCGTCGCTCCGGTGCCCAAAATTTTGATCCATAAGGAGTTACGTGGCGCACATCATACCGTTGGAAATCTCTCCGAGAGTTCTACGACGGGCGCAGCAAGCCTACTCGGCTGCGCCTGTTTTTAGAGCCCAAAATTGAACATTTTCATCAGTTTCGGGACACTTTTCTTCTTTTGCATTATTTTTCCGTCCCGGATCGTACGTCATGAGCCGCAAAAAGGACGACAACCTAATCCATCACATTTATATTACCGAATCCCATGGTACCTTGGCCAAGACAACTTCACTTCACATAGAGGCTGGGCTCGCAAACCGAGGGCGTGGGGCTTGTGTACAGGTATCCGTTGCTCCGGTGCCCATAACTTTTGATCCACAAGGAGTTACGTGGTGCACAGCATACCGTTAGAAAGCTCTCCGAGTGCTCTACGATAGGGGCAGCAAGCCTGCTCAGCTGCGCCTATTTTAGGTGCCCAAAATCGAACATTTTTATCAATTTCGTGACACTTTTCTTCTTTTGCGCTATTTTTCTATCCTGAATTGTATGTCGTGAGCCGCAAAAAGGATGACAACCTAATCCATCACATTTCTATTACCAAATCCCACGGCACCTTGAGCAAGACAACTTCACTTCACGTAGAGGCTGGGCTCGCAAACCGAGGGCGTGGGGCTTGTGATCTGGTATCTGTCGCTTTAGTGCCCAAAACTTTTGATCCGTAAAGAGTTACGCGGCGCACAGCATACCGTTGGAAAGCTCTCTAAGAGCTCTACGACGGGGGCAGCCAGCTTGCTTGGCTGTGCCTGTTTTCAGAGTCCAAAATCGAACATTTTCATTAGCTTTGGGACATTTTTTTTCTTTTGCGCTGTTTTTCATTCCCAGATCTTACGTCGTGAGTCACGTAAAGGACGACAACCTAATCCATCACATTTCTATTACCGAATTCCACGGCACCTTGGGCAAGACAACTTCACTTCACGTAGAGGTTGGGCCCGCAAACAGAGGGCGTGGGACTTGTGACCAGGTATCCGTCGTTCCGGTGCCCATAACTTTTGATCTGTAAGGAGTTACACGGCGCATAGCATACCGTTGGAAAGCTCTCCGAGAGCACTGCGACGGAAGCAGCAAGCCTACTCGGCAGAGCCTATTTTCGGAATCCAAAATTAAACGTTTTCATTAGTTTTGAGACACTTTTCTTCTTTTGCGCTGTTTTTTTGTCCCGGATCGTATGTCATGAGCCACGAAAAGGATGACAACCTAATCCATCACATTTCTATTACCAAATCCCACGGCAACTTTGGCAAGAAAACTTCACTTCACGTAGAGGCTGGGCCCGCAAACCGAGGGCGTGGTGCTTGTGACCAAGTATCCGTTGCTCCGGTGCCCATAACTTTTGATTCGTAAGGAGTTACGCGGCGCACAGCATACCGTTAGAAAGCTCTCCGAGAGCTCTACGACGGGGGCAGCAAGCCTAGTTGGTTGCGCCTATTTTCGGAGCCCAAATCGAACATTTTCATCATTTTTGGGACACTTTTCTTCTTTTGCGCTATTTTTTCGTCCCGGATCGTACGTCGTGAGCCGCGAAAAGGACGACAATCTAATCCATCACATTTCTATTACCGAATCCCATGGCACCTTGGGCAAGACAACTTCACATCACGTAGAGGCTGGGTCCGCAAACCGAGGGCGTCGGGCTTGTGACCAGGTATTCGTCGCTCCAGTGCCAATAACTTTTGATCCGTAAGGAGTTACGCGGCACACAGCATATCGTTGGAAAGCTCTCCAAGAGCTTTATGACGGGGGCAGTAAGCCTGCTCGGCTGCTGTCACGCCCTAACCAGAACTATAGAGTTTAGACTAGTGTGATCTAAACCTTCACATTCTTTTATGACTATAACTGATTAACAAAGAATAAGCTTATCCGTTAAACTAGAACTCCAACAATTCTCTGAAAAACCGGCAGCATAGCAACTGTAATTGGCTCTTTAGTTTGGCCTAATTTTCTAAACGCCTCAAAACTTTCAATCTCAAATTCGATTCCAACTAAGATTACTATTTATCACCAATTGATATGTCCCCTATTTATCTCAAGTCTCGTTTGATTAACACCTAGCATGGCACTATGTCTCGTTTATGTGTCAATTCCTGTTACACAAGTACCTGTTGGTCTTAGCTTACACATGAGTACCTGCTTAAGATTGGATAAATTCATTTTACTTAGCCCTTTGCCTAATACTTCATAAGCCTATAGTAGTTACTAATCAAAGTAGCAAAATGAGCAAATAGGGTGTCTGTCTAGTTAAAAACAGTACAAATCAAAATTAGACCCCAAATTACAACGGGGGTCTTTTACAATAACAATGACAACAACATAAGAGATAGTCTTCAAAACAAATATATCGTTCACAAAATAGCCACAGTTAAGTAAGGCACGTAGGGCAGGCAATCACTCCAAGGAGTCATCGATAAGCATGTTATCCTCAGGTACCTGTTCCTGATCTTCTTCACCTGAGATGATTAAAGAGGGTGAGTCCTTATGAACTCAGTGAGGGAGAACGAGAAATACGTTTTGAAACTCTTTTTCCGGTTCAACTTATGAAAACCCTTTTTGAAAGCATGACATATAACACAAGTAAGTTCATAATGTAATATAAATGTAAAAGAACACAATTACCCATCTTTCCTCCCCGAGGTCCTCTAGGAACCAAGCGAGAGTACTTATACACATAGTGAAATGGATACGTGAGCTTTCGCTCTCAATTCATTTCCAATAGTAGTTATTGCGGCCAACTTCAAATCATCCACTTATCACGCCAAATGGGTGTACTCCAGATATGTCACGCCCCAACTCGACCTATAGAGGCTAGACTAGGGTGTGAGCTAAACGTTCAGGACATGTCACATACTTAACCATTGATGAAGATTTAACACTTAACGTTTTGGCCTAAACTCCAAAATCTTCTGGAAAACCGGCAGCATAACGGCTGTAATTGGGCTCTTTGGTTTGACCTAATTCTCTAAACGCCTCAATTATTCTAATCATTAATCCAATTCCATTAAGGACTCCTATTTGACACCAACCGATTTGCCTACTGGTTTATCTTGAAAGTCTCGTTTGGTCAATAAGCCTAACATGATAACTATGTCCCGTTTATTTGTCAATTTCCTATCATGCAAGTACCTATTATCCTTTAGGTTGCAAATGAGCACCTAAGTGAAATTAGATAGAATTAACTTAGTTGATTGTTCATCTAGTGGTTTGAATGCCTATGATAACTACTAATTAAGAAAACGAAAGCAAACAACCAAATAAAAGTTCGTCCGGTTATAGATAGTACAATCCCAGAATTAGACCCAAATTACAACGGGGTCATTTACATCAATAAAATGAATAGTTTGCAATCAAACACAACATCCTTATAGCAACCACTTTCAGGCAAGGCACAAAAGCACGTAGGGACAGGCAATCACTCCAAGGAATCATCGTTAAGCACGTTGTCCTCGGGTATCTGTACCTGTTCTTGATCTTCTTCACCTGAGATGATAAAAGAGGGTGAGTCCTTATGAACTTAGTGAGGGGGAACGAGAAATAGGTTTTGAAACTCATTTTCCGGTTCAACTTATGAAAATTCTTTTGCAAGCATGAATGTAACAATAATATAAGTACAGGAATAGAAATACCAGTCTTTCTTCCCCGAGGTTCTCTAGGAACCAAGCGAGAGTACTTATACACACAGTAAAAGGATACGGTGAGCTTTTGCTCTCAGATCAGTTCCAGAATCAGTTGTTGCGGCCGACTTCAAATCATCCCCCAAACACGCCAGGTAGGTGTACTCCGGATGTACCCCGAAATCCTACGACCCAACTCTCCGAGGAAGTCTAGCCCCCAAGCGAGAGAGGGAATGAGACCATGGTAGTCACGGGTGCACCGGCAAGCCCGATGCCGCCCGGTGTGCGTGATCGCTACCATGCCAACAGGAAAGGTTGCAACCTTGTATGCAATGCACATTCATGACAGGTAATATATCACAGTAGGAGGACAACAAAGTAGGTTGCCTCCGGACAGTCATAAGATTGCACAATGACAGGTAACAAGCAGGGCACGATAAGACAGGTAACAAGCAGGGCACGATAAGACAGGTAACAAGCAGGGCACGATAAGACAGGTAACAAGCAGGGCACGATAAGACAGGTAACAAGCAGGGCACGATAAGACAGGTAACAAGCAGGGCACGATAAGACAGGTAATTTCACTTGAAAGGCATATAGAGTTATATGAAAATTAAACGGGCAGCCATGTAACACATGTAAAACAGGCCATATAACTCATTACGAAGCCCACGTGATCAAGTGATAAGATTATTCAACATGCAATGACATCAATCATGGGTTCGGGTGCAAGAAAAGCTTATTTGTCAACATGCAATGGTCAAAATCACATTTGAAGTTATAAGACATTAACGGGCAGCCCACTAAGCATATAATTCCCATACAATATCCAATTGATCAATACTTAGCAAAACTACCTAGTCATTAGGGTTTCCATTTCATGTATATTCGTGCAATTTGGGCCTCAACCCAACTCAAGGTCAATCTCAAACCATGCATCATTTAATTCAACATCCTCAAACATTCAAAACAGTCCATACAACATCCCGTAGCTACAATCCCAAGCATCTAATTCAACAAGAGGAGTCACAACAATATTTCCAAGCACAACATTAAGTGAAACCCTTACTGCAATAGGCTGTCTTATCACAATCAATCGAATAAGCAAAAAATCTCCAAATTCAGTGAATAAGATGTCAAATTAAAGCTTAAGAAGTTAACTAAAATCATAAACAAACCTTTCATCAATTGGAGTTCGGGATCATTAGATATAGCCGAAACAGTGGAATAGCACAAAACTGTCCACATTTGCACACTTTCAGAAATTGACGTTTTTGAGGTCCTTAGGGTCAGTTTTAGCCTTGGTCCATTTCAGGTAAAATTGTCCGGAACTGAAAAATATAGCAGCAAACAAAATTTCATAAATTTTGGACATCATTTACTAAGTCAAATATGGTTCGTTCCACAAGGTCAGTGTATCTGCCAAAACCTGCTTCATTTTTCCAGATTTCCAGATTTGGTCACATTTTAAAGATTTTCCATTTTGAGGACCTTAGAGTCAAAATTAGCTTCGGCCTATTTCTGGAAAACATGTTCAAAACTGTCCAAACTAGTCACCTACCAATTTTCATGCATTTTCAACATCATTTTCCTAGCTAAACTTACCTCGAACAGAATGGTCAGAGAGCTGTCAACAATTTCGACTTCACCTAGCATCATTTTCAAGCCAAGATCTTGCCATGCATGGTTGTTTAAGCTTATGAACGACCACATAGCTCAAGTACAGTAGCAAATACACACATTTATTAGCATGCATGTGGATTTTTGAAGAGTTTTCAAAAGGTTTTAGCCCTCACCTTTGCAATCAACCCAAAAAATGCTCAAAACCTTGTTGAAGCTCAAATCTCTTCTTCTTCTTGCTTAGCCGAGATTCCAACTAGCTTTTCTCTATTTTTCCTAGCTTAGTGATCAATCTCTTAGCACATGCACGAGGTTAGAACAAGAAGAAAAGAAATGGAAGCTTAAAAACTCACCAAGGCCGAAAATGGTGACTCAAAATGCTTGCATGTGTGTTTCTTGCATCCTAGCTTGCTTGGGTGAGTTTCTTTGCTTGTGGTTTGTCTTGATGCACCATAGGATGATGAAGATGAGCTAAGAGGTGGAGAGAACTCAGCCAAAACCGAAATGGAGAGAGAGAGTGAGAGGGAGAGAGAGAAAATGTGAGGAAAGTGAGAGAAATGAGAGAAAAATGAGGCTTTTGCAAAAGTTGAGGCATATGTTGGCCTTGGGCATGCAAAAATTCAGATTTGTGTCTTCTTTTGAATTTTTTTAACATGTGTGTAAGAGAATGTTGGGTATTTAGGGATTTTAGGTAGAATAGAATATAGGATATGTTTAGAGGTTTGTGAGATTTTGTCTTGTAGTGAGTTTAAAATATAATATTTAGGTGTTAGTGGATTTTGTAGGGATTTGAATTAGGATTATAATAATAGTTAGTGGTGTTTGTAGGATTATTTTATAGTCTAGTGCTTTGTGTAGGATTCTTTACTGATTAGCGTGCGGGCACGCTTTTCTAAGTCTAGGGCACGCACTACGAGACACACACAGAAATCAATACAGTGCACGAATCACGAGGTCAATACAAACTATGAGATAAGACACGGACTTCAAGACTAATGCACGCAATCCTAGGTGAATGCACGTAAACCAATGCAAGGCATGTAATTCAATGTAATGCACGCAAATCGAGGTACGACTCTTAAACCTAGGTTAAGGTACGCAGTTCAAGGTTAGGGCACACGAAATGAGGTAACGTACGTACATCGAGGTCAGGGCACGTATTTCTAGGTACCGCACGTGAGTCGGGGATTAGGGCACACTATTCTAGGCCAAGGCACGTATGACGAGGTATGCACGAAAACCAAGACAGGACACGTAATCCAAGGTCGATCATATAATTAGGGGTCTATGGCACGCAAATCAACGTAACACACGTTATTCGAGGTCGGGCCTCACAAGATATACCCCGAAATCCTACGACCCAACTCTCCGAGGAAGTCTAGCCCCAAGCGAGAGAAAGAATTGGACAATGGTAGTCACGTTTGCACCGGCAAGCCCGATGCCGCCCGGTGTGCGTGAAATGTTACCACGCCAGAATGAAAGGTTGCAACTTTGTATGCAATGCACATTTATAACATTTAATATATCACGTTAGGAGGACAACAAAGTAGGTTGCCTCCGAGCAGTCATAAGATCGCACATTGACAAGTAAACACACGAGGCATGCTTTGGCATATAATTTCACTTGTAAGGCACATGGAGTTATTTGAATATTAAACAGGCAGCCATGTAACACATGTAAATCAAGTCATATAACTCATTTCGGGGTTCACGTAATCAAGTAATAAGTTATACAAGCATGCAACGACGTCTACATGGGACCGGGTGCAAGAAAGGTCTACTTATCAACATGTAATCATCGGGAATCACATTTCAAACATACTTAACATTTCTTAGACAGCCCACTAATCACACAATTGGACACAATAACCATAGGATCAACACTTAGCTAGTTTTCATATTCAATAGGGTTTCAATTCATGCTTACACGTGCGATTTAAGCCACAAGTTGTCACGTAACTAACCCAAACCATGCATCGATTTATTAAAACATCCTCAATAATCCAAAACAGTCCACACAACATCCAAGTGCCACAATCCCAAGCATTCAATACCACAAGAGAAGTTACAACATTTTTCAAAGCATACCACTAAACAAAAACCTCACTGCAATGGTATGTTTTCTCACAATCATTTGGTCAAAAAAAAATCTCCAATTCCAGTGAACAAAATGTCAAATTAAAGCTTAATGAGTTATTTAAATCCAGAAACAAACCTCACCTTATTTGGGGTTCAGACTTAGGAGTTATGGCCAAAACCGTGAGACTACGCAAAATTGTCTAATTTTAGACACATTACGATTTTTGCTATTTTTGAGGGTCTTAGGGTCAGAATTGGCTTTGGTCTATTTCTGGAAAAAATGTCCAGAACTGAAACATCTAGTAATATACCAAATTTCATGAATTTTAAATATATTTTACTAGGTCAAAACTGTTTCGTTCTACAAGGACAGTGAACTGCCAAAAACCTGCTCCATTTTCCCAGATTTTCCAAATTTAGATACCTTTCGATGTTTTGCCATTTTGGAGACCTTAGAATCAAAATTGGCCTTGGCCTATTTCTACGAAAAATTCTCAGAACTGGAAAACCTAGTCACCTACCAATTTTCACACATTTTCAACATCATTTACCAAGCCAAATACACTTCGTTCTAACAAGTTAGAAATCTGCCAGCTACGCGATTTTGCCTATCTTCAAGTTTTAACCGAATATCTTGCCATGCATGGTTATATAAGCTCATGCACACACATATACAACAAGTACAGAGGTAAATCTAGACATATGAAGGCATGCATGTTGTTTTTGAAAGCTTTTAAAAAAAGATTAACCCTCACCTTAGCCTATTGACAACAAATGATGCTCAAAACTCTTGAAGATTCACAAATGGTCTTCTCTCCTTGTTTGGCCGAGAGATATTGCTTGATTTCCTTAATTCCTAGCTGAGTTACCATGTTCTTAGTATGTGCATGTGGTTAGAACAAAAGGGAGATGAAATAGAAGCTATCAAACATACCTAAGCCGAAATGAAGGGTTTTATGAGCTTGCATGCAATTTTCTTGCTTCTTGCTTGCTTGGTCAAGCTTCCTAGGGTCCTTGAGTGTCTTGGTGAGCTTTAGGAGATGAGCTTAAGCTATGGGACTTGAGGGTGCACCCTTGGTCGAGAGAGAGAGAGGAATTGAGAGCTTGAGAGAAGGTTTGAAAGCACAAATGAGGTTGAAGATGCTTTGAGGGTGTTTTGAGTGCATGTGTCGGCCTAGAGCTCTACAATTTCTGAAATTCCCTTAGTCATTGTGCAATCTTGAAATGTGAAGAAGCATGGAGTATTTTGGTTGAGAAAGTGAAGCTTGGTAGGTGTGTTTTGTTTCATTTTTTTATGCATTGTGTCATAGGCTTGTCTAGGAATGATTTTTGAAATTGCAAAGCATGCACAAGCTCTTCACATGGCCGGCCATAGCTTGTGAAATTTCTGAATTTTTTGTCTTGGTTAAGGCTTATTTTATTGTATGTGCTTGGAATATGCAAAAGAATTAAGAATAAAGAATGAGAATGTTTAGCTTTTGGTGAAATTTCATCTTCTAGTGCATTGACTTAGCATTTTAATATTAGTTAGTGGAGTTTGTAGGATTAATTAATAATCAAGTGCTTCGTATAAGATGCTTTCTTGATTAGGGTGCGGGCACGCTTTCCTAATTTTAGGGCACGCACTACAAGATAAAGCACGAACTACGAGACGAATGCATGTTTCCCAAGTAAATGCTTGCAACTCTACACGAATGCACGTAATTCAATGCAAGGCACATAAAACGAGACACGACTCTTACACCTAGGTCAAGGCACTCAATTCTAGGTAAGGGCACACGAAACGACATATCGCATGCAAATCGAGGTCGGGCCTCACAGCTGCGCATATTTTCGGAGCCCAAAATCGAATATTTTTATCAGTTTCGGGACACTTTTCTTCTTTTGCGCTATTTTTTCGTCCCGGATCGTACGTCATGAGCCACGAAAAGGACAACAACCTAATCCATCACATTTCTATTACCAAATTCCATGGCACCTTGGCCAAGACAACTTCACTTCACGTAGACGCTGGGCCCACAAACCGAGGGCATGGGGCTTGTGACCAGGTATCCGTCGCTCTGGTTCCCATAACTTTTGATCCGTAAGGAGTTACGCGGCGCACAACATACCGTTGGAAAGCTCTCCGAGAGCTATGTGATGGGAGTAGCAAGCCTACTCATCTGCGCTTGTTCTCGGTGCCCAAAATTGAACGTTTTTATCAGTTTTGGGACAATTTTATTCTTTTACGCTATTTTTCCATCCCGGATCGTACGTCGTGAGCCGCAAAAAGCACGACAACCTAATCCATCACATTTCTATTACCCAATCGCACCGCACCTTACGCAAGACAACTTTACTTCACGTAGAGGCTGGGCCCGCAAACCGAGGGCGTGGGGCTTGTGACCTGGTATCCGTCGCTCCGGTGCCCATAACTTTTGATCCGTAAGGAGTTACACGACGCACAACATACCGTTGGAAAGCTCTTCGCGGGCTCTACTACGGGGGAGGCAAGCTTGCTCGGTTGTGCCTATTTTCGGATCCAAAATCGAACGTTTTCATTAGTTTTGGGACACTTTTCTTCTTTTACGCTGTTTTTCTGTCCCGGATCGTACGTCGTGAGCTGCGAAAAAGACGACAACCGAATCCATCATATTTCTATTACCGAATACCATGGCACCTTGGGCAAGACAACTTCTCTTCAAGAAGAGGCTGGGCCCGCAAAGCGAGGGCTTGGGGCTTGTGACCAGGAATCCGTCGCTCCGGTGCCCATAACTTTTGATCCGTAAGGAGTTACACGACGCACAACATACTGTTGGAAAGCTCTCTGAGAGCTCTACAACGGGAGTAGCAAGCCTACATGGATGTGCCTATTTTCGGAGCCCAAAATTAAACATTTTTATCAGTTTTGGGATATTTATCTTCTTTTGCGTTATTTTTTCGTCCCGGATCGCACGTCGTAAGCCGCGAAATGGACAACAACCTAATCCATCACATTTCTATAAACGAATCCCATGATTACTTTGGCAAGACAACTTCATGTAGAAGCTGAGCCCGCAAACCGAGGACGTGGGGCCTATGACCAGGTATCTATTGCTCGGGTGCCATAACTTTTGATCCGTGAGGAGTAACGCGGCACACAGCATACTGTTGGAAAGCTCTCCGAGAGCTCTACGACGGGGGCATCAAGCTTACTTAGCTGCGCCAGTTTTCAGAGCCCAAAGTTGAATGTTTTCATCAGTTTTGGGATACTTTTGTTTTTTTGCGCTGTTTTTTCGTCCCGGAACGTACGTTGTGAGCCGTGAAAAGGACGACAACCTAATCCATCACATTTCTATTATCGAATCCCATGGCACCTTGGGCAAGACAACTTCACTTCACGTAGAGGCTGGGGCCGCAAACCGAGGGCGTGGGGCTTGTGACCAAGTATCCGTCGCTCCGGTGCCCATAAGTTTTGATCCGAAAGGAGTTACGTGGCGCACAGCATACCATTGGAAAGCTCTGCGAGAGCTCTACGATGGGGGCTATAAGCTTACTCGGCTGCGCCTGATTTCAGAGCCTAAAATTGAACGTTTTCTTTAGTTTCGGGACACTTTTCTTCTTTTGCACTGTTTTTTCGTCCCGGATAGTACGTCGTGAGCCACGAAAAGGACGACAAACTAATCCATCACATTTCTATTACCAAATCCCACCGTACCTTGGCCAAGAAAACTTCACATCACATAGAGGCTGGGCCCGCAAACTGAGGGCTTGGGGCTTATGACCAGGTATCCGTCGTTCCAGTGCCTATAACGTTTGATCCGTAAGGAGTTACGCGGCGCACAGCATACCGTTTGAAAGCTCTCTGAGAGCTCTACAACGGGGGTAGCAAACCTACCCAGCTGCGCCTATTTTCTGAGCCCAAAATCGAATGTTTTCATCAGTTTCAGGATACTTTTCTTCCTTTGCGCTGTTTTTCCGTCCCGAATCGTACGTCGTGAGCCGCAAAAAGGACGTCACCCTAATCCATCACATTTCTATTACCGAATTCCACGGCACCTTGGCCAAGAAACTTCACTTCACATAGAGGCTGGGGCTGCAAACCGAGTACGTGGGGCTTATGACCAGGTATCCGTCGCTCCGGTGCCCATAATTTTTGATCCGCAAGGAGTTAAGCGGTGCACAGTATACCATTGGAATGCTCTCCGCGAGCTCTACGACGAGAGAAGCAAGCCAACTCAGCTGAGCCTGTTTTCAGTGCCCAAAATTGAACGTTTTTATTAGTTTCGGAAAACTTTTCTTCTTTTGCGCTATTTTTCCGTACAGGATCGTACGTCGTCAGCCACGAAAATGACGACAACCTAATCCATCACATTTCTATTACTGAATCCCACGGCCCTTTGGGCAAGACAACTTCATTTCCCGTAGAGGCTGGGCCCGCAAACCGAGAGCGTGGGGCTTGTGACCAGGTATCTGTCGCTCCGGTGCCCATAACTTTTGATCCGTAAGGAGTTACGCGGTGCACAGCATACCGTTGGATAGCTCTCCGCGAGCTCTACGACGGGGGAAACAAGCCTGCTCGGCTGTGCCTATTTTCAGAGCCCAAATTCAAACATTTTCATCAATTTTGGGATACTTTTCTTATTTTATGTTATTTTTTCGTCCCAGATCGTACGTTGTGAGCCGCGAAAAGGACGATAACCTAATCCATCACATTTCTATTACCGAATCCCATGGTCCCTTGGGCAAGACAACTTCACTTCCCGTAGAGGCTGGGCCCGCAAATCGAGGGCGTGGGGCTTGTGACCAGGTATCCGTCGCTCTGGTGCCCATAACTTTTGATCCGTAAGGAGTTACGCAGCGCACAGCATGCCGTTGGAAAGCTCTCCACGAGCTCTACGACGTGGGAAGCAAGCCTTCTCATCTATGCCAATTTTCGGAGCCCAAAATCGAACATTTTCATCAGTTTTAGGACAGTTTTCTTCCTTTACGCTGTTTTTTCATCCCGGATCATATGTCGTGAGCTGCGAAATGGATGACAACCTAATCCATCACATTTCTATTATCGAATCCCAAGGTACCTTGGGCAAGACAACTTCACTTCACGTAGAGGCTGGGCCTGCAAACCGAGGGTGTCGGGCTTGTGACCAGGTATCCGTTGCTCCGGTGCACATAACTTTTGATCCGTAAAGAGTTACGCGTCGCGTAGCATACCGTTGGAAAGCTCTCCTAGAGCTCTACGATGGGGGCATCAAGCCTACTCAGCTGCGCCTGTTTTTGGAGCCCAAAATTGAACGTTTTCATCAGTTTTGGGAGACTTTTCTTCTTTTGCGCTTTTTTTCCGTCCCGGAACGTACGTCTTGAGCTGTGAAAAGGTCGACAACATAATCCATCACATTTATATTACCGAATCCCATGGCACCTTGGGCAAGACAACTTCACTTCACGTAGAGGCCAGGCCCGCAAACCGAGGGCATGGGGCTTGTGACCAAGTATCCTCGCTCCGGTGCCCATAACTTTTGATGCGTATGGAGTTATGCGGCGCACAACATACCATTGGAAAGCTCTTCGAGAGCTCTACGATGGGGGCAGCAAATTACTCGTCTGCGCCTATTTTTGGAGCCCAAAATCGAACATTTTTATCAGTTTCGGGACACTCTTCTTCTTTTGCACTATTTTTCGTCCCGGATCGTACGTCGTGAGCCGCGAAAAGTACGACAACCTAATCCATCACATTTCTATTACCAAATGCCACCGTACCTTGGGCGAGAAAACTTCACATCACGTAGAGGCTGGGCCCGTAAAATGAGGGCGTAGGGCTTGTGACTATGTATCCGTCGCTCTAGTGCCTATAACTTTTGTTCCGTAAGGAGTTACGCAACGCGTAGCATACCGTTGGAAAGCTATCTGAGAGCATAGCTGCGCCTGTTTTTGGAGCCCAAAATCGATTGTTTTCATTAGTTTTGGGACACTTTTCTTCTTTTGCGGTATTTTTCTGTCCCGGATAGTACATTGTGAGCAGTAAAAAGGCCGACAACCTAATCCATCACATTTCTATTACTGAATCTCACGGCCCATTGGCCAAGACAAATTCACTTCACGTAGAGGCTGGGTTCGCAAACCGAGGGGATGGGGCTTGTGACCAGGTTTCCGTCGCTCTGGTACCCATAACTTTTGATCCGTAAAGAGTTACGTGGCGCACAGCATACCATTGGAAAGCTCTCCGCGAGTTCTACGAAGGGGGCAGCAAGCTTGCTTAGCTGCGCCTATTTTTAGTGCCCAAAATTGAATGTTTTTTATTAGTTTCGGGAGACTTTTCTTCTTTTGCGCTGTTTTCCGGTCCCTGATCGTGCGTCGTGAGCGGCAAAAAGGCCGACAACCTAATCCATCACATTTCTATTACCGAATCCCACGGCACCTTGGCCAAGACAACTTCACTTCACGTCGAGGCTGGGCCCGCAAACCGAGGGCATGGGGCTTGTGACCAGGTATCCGTCGCTCCGGTGCCCATAACATTTGATCCGTAAGGAGTTACACGGAGCACAGCATACCGTTGGAAAGCACTCCGAGAGCTCTACAACGGGGGCAGCAAGCCTACTCGGCTGCGCCTATTTCGGTGCCCAAAATCGAACGTTTTTATTAGTTTCGGGACACATTTTGTTCTTTTCTGCTGTTTTTTCATCCCGGATCGTACGTCGTAAGCCGCGAAAAGGACGACAACCTAATCCATCACATTTCTATTACCGAATCCCACGGGCCCTTGGGCAAGACAACTTCACTTCCCGAAGAGGCTTGGCCCGCAAACCGAGAGCGTGGGACTTGTGACCAGGTATCCGTCGCTCCTGTGCCCATAACTTTTGATCCGTAAGGAGTTACGCGGTGCACAGCATACCGTTGGAAAGCTCTCCGCGAGCTCTACGACGGGAGAAGCAAGCTTTCTCGGCTATGCTTATTTTCGGAGCTCAAATTTGAACATTTTTATCAGTTTCAGGATACTTTTCTTCTTTTACGCTGTTTTTCCGTCCTGGATCGTACGTCGTGAGCCACGAAAAGGACGACAACCTAATCTATCACATAACTATTACCGAATCCCATGGAACCTTGGGCAAGACAACTTCACTTCACGTAAAGGCTGGGCTCGCAAACCGAGGGCGTAGGGCTTGTGACTAGGTATCCGTCGCTCCGGTGCCCATAACTTTTGAACCGTAAGGAGTTACGCTGCGCACAACATAGCGTTCGAAAGCTCTCCGAGAGCTCTACGACGGGAGCAGCAAGCCTACTTGGCTGTACCTATTTTCGGAGCCCAAAATTGAACATTTTCATTAGTTTCGGGACACTTCTCTACTTTTGCGCTGTTTTATCATCCTGGATCGTACGTCGTGAGCCGTGAAAAGGACGACAACCTAAACCATCACATTTCTATTACTGAATCCCACGGTAACTTTGGCAAGACAACTTCACTTCACGTAGAGGCTGGGCCCACAAACCAAGGGCGTGGTGCTTGTGACCAGGTATCCGTTGCTCCGATGCCCATAACTTTTGATTTGTAAGGAGTTACGCTGCGTACAACAGACCGTTGGAAAGCTCTCCGAAAGCTCTACGACGGGGGAGGCAAGCATACTCGGCTACCACCGTTTTCCGAGCCCAAGATTGAACGTTTCATCAGTTTCGGGACACTTTTCTTCTTTTGTGCTGTTTTTCCTTCCCGTAACGTACGTTATAAGCCGCAAAAAGAAGGACAACCTAATCCATCACATTTCTATTACCAATTCCCACAACACATTAGGTAATACAACTTCACATCACGTAGAGGCTAGGCCCGCAAACCGAGGTCGTGGGGCTTGTGACCAGGTATCCGTCGCTTTGGTATCCATAACTTTTGATCCGTAAGAAGTTACGAGGAGCACAATATACTGTTGGAAAGCTCTCCAGGAGATCTACTACGGGGGCAGCAAGCCTACTCATCTGCGCCTATTTTCGGAGCCCAAAATCGAATATTTTCATCAGTTTCATGACACTTTTCTTTTTTTTCACTGTTTTTCCGTCCCAGATCGTATGTCGTGACCCGCAAAAAGGACGACAACCTAATCCATCACATTTCTATTACCGAATCCCATGGCACCTTGGGCAAGAAAACTTCACTTCACGTAGAGGCTCAGCCCGCAAACCGAGGCCGTGGGGCTTGTGACCAGGTATCCGTCGCTCCGGTGCCCATAACTTTTGATTAGTAAGGAGTTATGCGGCGCACAGTAAACCGTTGGAAAGCTCTCCGCGAGCTCTACGATGGCGGAAGCAAGCCTGCTCGGCTGTGCCTATTTTCGGAGCCCAAATTCGAACATTTTCATCAGTTTCGGGATACTTTTCTTCTTTTACGCTGTTTTTTCGTCTTGGATCGTACGTCGTGAGCCGCGAAAAGGACGACAACCTAATCCATCACTTTTCTATTACTGAATCCCATGGCACCTTGGGCAAGACAACTTCACTTCACGTAGAGGCTGGGCCCGCAAAGCGACGGCGTGGGGCTTGTGACCAGGCATCTGTCACTCCGGTGCCCATAACATTTGAACCGTACGGAGTTACGCGGTGCACAACATACCGTTTGAAGGCTGTCCGAGAGCTCTACGACGGGAGCAGCAAGCCTACTTGGTTGCGCCTATTTTCAGAGCCCAAAATTGAACATTTTCATCAGTTTCGGGACACTTCACTACTTTTGCGCTGTTTTTTCATCCGGGATCGTACGTCGTGAGCCGTGAAAAGGACGACAACCTAATCCATCACATTTCTATTACCGAATCCCACGTCAACTTTGGCAAGACAACTTTACTTCACGTAGAGGCTGGGCCCGCAAACCGAGGGCGTGGGGCTTGTGACCAGGTATCCGTTGCTCCGATGCCCATAACTTTTGATTTGTAAGGAGTTACGCGGCGTACAACATACCGTTGGAAAACTCTCTGAGAGCTCTACGACGGGAGAAGCAAGCTTACTCGGCTGCGCCTATTTTTCGAACCCAAAATTGAACGTTTTCATTAGTTTCGGGACGCTTTTCTTCTTTTGCGCTATTTTTCCCTCCCGTAACGTACGTCGTGAGCCGCGAAAAGGACGACAACCTAATCCATCACATTTTTAGTACCGAATCCCACAACACCTTGGGCAAAAAAACTTCACATCATGTAGAGGCTGGTCCCGCAAACAGAGGGCATGGGGCTTGTGACCAGGTATCCGTCGCTCCGGTGCCCATAACATTTGATCCGTAAGGAGTTACGCGGCGCACAACATACCGTTGGAAAGCACTCCGAGAACTCTACAACGGGAGCAGCAAGCCTACTCGGCTGCGCCTATTTCGGAGCCCAAAATTGAACATTTTCATCAGTTTTGGGATACTTTTCTTCTTTTGCTCTATTTTTTCTTCCCGGATCGTACATCGTAAACCTCGAAAAGGATGACAACCTAATCCATCACATTTCTATTACCGAATCTTACAGCAACTTCGGCAAGACAACTTCACTTCACGTAGAGGCTAGGCCTGCAAACCGAGGGCGTAGGGCTTATGACCAGGTATCCGTTGCTCCGGTGCCCATAACTTTTGATCCGTAAGGAATTACGCGGCGCACAGCATACCGTTGGAAAGCTCTTCGAGAGCTCTAAGACGGGGGCATCAAGCCTACTTAGCTGCACCAGGTTTCGGAGCCCAAAATTGAACGTTTTCATCAATTTTGGGACACTTTTCATCTTTTACGCTATTTTTTCGTCTCGGAACGTACGTCGTGAGTCGTGAAAAGGACGACAACCTAATCCATCACATTTCTATTACAGAATCCCATGGCACCTTGGGCAAGACAACTTCACTTCACGTATAGGCCAGGCCAACAAACCGAGGACGTGAGGCTTATGACCAAATATCCGTTTCTCTAATGCCCATAACTTTTGAACCGTAAGGAGTTACGCGACGCACAACATAGCGTTCGAAAGCTTTCCGAGAGCTCTACGACGGGAGCAGCAAGCCTACTCAGCTGTGCCTATTTTCGGAGCCCAAGATTGAACATTTTCATTTGTTTCGGGACACTTCTCTACTTTTGCGCTGTTTTTTCATCCCAGATCATACGTCGTGAGCCGTGAAAAGGACGACAACCTAATCCATCACATTTATATTACTGAATCCCACGGTAACTTTGGCAAGACAACTTCACTTCACGTAGAGGCTGGGCCCACAAACCAAGGGCGTGGTGCTTGTGACCAGGTATCCGTTGCTCCGATGCCCATAACTTTTGATCTGTAAGGAGTTACGCTGCGTACAACAGACCGTTGGAAAGCTCTACAACGGGGGAGGCAAGCATACTCGGCTACCCCCGTTTTTCGAGCCCAAGATTGAACGTTTCATCAGTTTCGGGACACTTTTCTTCTTTTGTGCTGTTTTTCCTTCCCGTAACGTAAGTTGTGAGCCGCGAAAAGGAGGACAACCTAATTCATCACATTTCTATTACCGAATTCCACAACACCTTATGTAATACAACTTCACATCACGTAGAGGCTAGGCCCGCAAACCGAGGCCGTGGGGCTTGTGACCAGGTATCCGTCGCTCTGGTATCCATAACTTTTGATCCGTAAGGAGTTACGAGGCGCACAACATACTGTTGGAAAGCTCTCCAGGAGATCTACTACTGAGGCAGCAAGCCTGCTCATCTGCGCCTGTTTTCGGAGCCCAAAATTGAATATTTTCATCAGTTTCAAGACACTTTTCTTTTTTTTTTCGCTGTTTTTCCGTCCCAGATCGTATGTCGTGACCCGCAAAAAGGATGACAACCTAATCCATCACATTTATATTACCGAATCCCATGGCACCTTGGGCAAGAAAACTTCACTTCACGTAGAGGCTCGGCCAGCAAACCGAGGCCATGGGGCTTATGACCAAGTATCCGTCGCTTCGGTGCCCATAACTTTTGATTAGTAAGGAGTTATGCGGCGCATAGTAAACCGTTGGAAAGCTCTCCGCGAGCTCTACGATGGCGGAAGCAAGCCTGCTCGGCTGTGCCTATTTTCGGAGCCCAAATTCGAACATTTTCATCAGTTTCGGGATACTGTTCTTCTTTTACGCTATTTTTTTATCTTGGATCGTACGTCGTGAGCCGCGAAAAGGACTACAACCTAATCCATCACTTTTCTATTACCGAATCCCATGGCACCTTGGGCAAGACAACTTCACTTCACGTAGAGGCTGGGCCCGCAAAGCGAGGGCGTGGGGCTTGTGACCAGGCATCTGTCGCTCTGATGCCCATAACATTTGAACCGTACGGAGTTACGCGGTGCACAACATACCGTTCGAAGGCTCTCCGAGAGCTCTACGACGGGAGCAACAAGCCTACTTGGTTGCGCCTATTTTCAGAGCCCAAAATTGAACATTTTCATCAATTTCGGGACACTTCACTACTTTTGCACTATTTTTTCATCCGGGATCGTACGTCGTGAGCTGTGAAAAGGATGACAACCTAATACATCACATTTCTATTACCGAATCCCACGCCAACTTTGGCAAGATAAATTTACTTCACGTAGAGGCTGGGCCCGCAAACCGAGGGTGTGGGGCTTGTGACCAGGTATCCGTTGCTCCGATTCCCATAACTTTTTATTTGTAAGGAGTTACGCGGCGCACAACATACCGTTGGAAAACTCTCTGAGAGCTCTACGACGGGAGAAGCAAGCTTACTCGGATGCGCCTATTTTTCGAACCCAAAATTGAACGTTTTTATTAGTTTCGGGACACTTTTCTTCTTTTGCGCTATTTTTTCGTCCCGTAACGTACGTCGTGAGCCGCGAAAAGGACGACAACCTAATCCATCACATTTCTAGTACCGAATCCCACAACACCTTGGGCAAGAAAACTCCACATCATGTAGAGGCTGGTCCCGCAAACAGAGGGCATGGAGCTTGTGACCAGGTATCCGTCGCTCCGGTGCCCATAACATTTGATCCGTAAGGAGTTACGCGGCGCACAACATACCGTTGGAAAGCACTCCGAGAACTCTACAACGGGAGCAGCAAGCCTACTCGGCTGCGCCTATTTCGGAGCCCAAAATTGAACATTTTCATCAGTTTTGGGATACTTTTCTTCTTTTGCTCTGTTTTTTCTTCCCGGATCGTACGTCGTAAGCCGCGAAAAGGATGACAACCTAATCCATCACATTTCTATTACCGAATCTTACAGCAACTTCGGCAAGACAACTTCACTTCACGTAGAGGCTGGGCCCCCAAACCGAGGGCGTGGGGCTTGTGACCAGGTATCCGTTGCTCCGGTGCCCATAACTTTTGATCTGTAAGGAATTACGCGGCGCACAGCATACCGTTGGAAAGCTCTTCGAGAGCTCTAAGACGGGGGCATCAAGCCTACTTAGCTGCACTAGGTTTCGGAGCCCAAAATTGAACGTTTTCATCAATTTTGGGACACTTTCATCTTTTGCGCTATTTTTTCGTCTAGGAACGTACGTCGTGAGTCATGAAAAGGACAACAACCTAATCCATCACATTTCTATTACAGAATCCCATGGCACCTTGGGCAAGACAACTTCACTTCACGTAGAGGCCAGGCCAACAAACCGAGGGCGTGAGGCTTATGACCAAATATCTGTTTCTCTAATGCCCATAACTTTTGAACCGTAATGAGTTACGCGGCGCACAGCATTCCGTTGGAAAGCTCTCCGAGAACTTTACGACAAGGGCAGCAAGCTTACTCGTCTGCGCCTATTTTCGGAGCCCAAAATTGAACATTTTCATTAGTTTCGGGACACTTTTCTTCTTTTGCACTATTTTTTCGTCCCGAATTGTACGTCGTGTGTCACGCCCCAACCCGGCCTATAAAGGTTAGACTAGGGTATGATCTAAACATTCAAGTCCTTTCAAGTACTTAATCATTCAAGGAGGTTTAGCACTTAACGTTTTATCCTAGACTCCAAAATTTTCTGGAAAACTGGCAGCATAACAGCTATAATTGGGCTCTTTGGTTTGACCTAGTTCTCTAAACACCTCAAAATTTACCATCTCAATTCCATTTCCAACTAAGATTACTATTTTACCATCAATTGAATTGCCTATTGGTTATTTCGACATCCTGTTTGATTTATAACCTAGCATGATACTATGTCTCGTTTGTTTGTTTGATCTCGTTTCAAAATATACTTGTTTAAGATTGGATAAATTCATTTACTTAGTCCTTACTAATGCACCATAACCTATGATAATACTAGCGGTAATAAAAGCATAACGATCATAGTAATGTCTAGTATCAGTCTACTTAATATAAGTACAAATCAAAATTAGACCCCAAATTACAACGGGGGTCTTTTATATCATGACATCGAGTAACACAAAAGGGAATAGTCTTCAAGTAACATAAAGTTCACAAGTAGTCACGTTCAAGAAAAACAACAATGACAGGCAATCACTCCAGGGGTTCATCATTAGGCACATTGTCCTCACGTACCTGTACCTGTTCTTCTTCACCTGTGATGAAAAAGAGGGTGAGTCCTTACGAACTCAGCGAGGAGGAAACGAGAAATACGTTTTGAAACTCATTTTTCTTTTCAATTATGAAAACTCCTTTTTGAAAACATGTCACGTATTACAAATAATAATGTACGCAAATATATGAAACAAATCGAGTAACAGATACATTTACCAATCATTTCAAGGATACAGTGAGCATTTGCTCTCAATATCAATTTCGATTCATTTGGTGCGGCCGACTTCAATAATCCACTTATCGCTCCCAATTGGGTGTACTCCGGATGTACCCCGAAACCTACGACCCAACTCTCCAAGGGTGGAATGCCAAGCGAGAGAGGGAATTGGACCATGGTAGTCACGGGAGCACCGGCAAGCCCTATGCCGCCCGGCGTTCGTGAAACGCTACCATGCCACAATGAAAGGTTGCAACCTCGTATGCAATGCACATTTATAACATTTAACATATCACATTAGGAGGACAACAAAGTAGGTCGCCTCCGAACAGTTATAAGATCGCACGTTGTCAAGTAGTCAAACAAGGCACGATAAGACAAGTAATTTCACTTGAAAAGCATATGGAGTCATATGAACATTAAACGGGCAGCCATGTAACACATGTAAGTCAAGCCATATAACTCATTTCGAAGTCCACGTAATCAAGTGATACGATTATTCAACATGCAACAACATCTACGTGGGTTTGGTTGCAAGAAAAGCTTATTTAACAACATGCAATGGTCAAAATCACATTTGAAGTTATAAGACATTTACGGGCAGCCCACTAAGCATATAATTTCCACACAATATACAAATGATCAATACTTAGCAACTACCTAGTCATTAGGGTTTCCATTTCGTGTATATTCGTGCAATTTGAGCCTCAACCCAACTCAAAGTCAATCTCAAACCATGCATCATTTAATTCAACATCCTCAAACATTCAAAACAGTCCACACAACATCCCGAAGCTACAATTCCAAGCATTTAATTCAACAAGAGAAGTCACCACAATTTTTCTAAGTACAACATTAAGTGAAACCCTTACTGCAATAGGCTGTTTTCTCACAATCAATAGGATAAAAAAACAATCACCAAATCCAGTGAATAAGATGTCAAATTAAAGTTTAAGAAGTTATCTAAAATCAGAAACAAATCTTGCATCGATTGGAGTTCGAAATCATTAGTTATAGCCGAAACAGTGAGGTAGCACAAAACTGTCCAGATTTGCACACTTTTTAGAAATTGACGATTTTGAGGTCCTTAGGGTCAGTTTTAGTCTTGGTCCATTTCTGACAAACTTTTCCAGAACTGAAAAATCTAGCAGCACACCAATTTTCATGCATTTTTTACATAATTTACTAAGTCAAATATGGTTCGTTCCACAAGGTCAGTGCATCTGCCAAAACCTGCTTCATTTTTCCAGATTTCCAGATTTGGTCACATTTTAAAGATTTGCCATTTTTAGGATCTTAGAGTCAAAATTAGCTTCGACCTATTTCTGGGAAAAATGTTCAAAACTGTCCAAACTAGTCATCTACCAATTTTCATGCAATTTAAATATCTTTTGCCCATCTAAACCTACCTCTAAACAGACTGGTCAGAGAGTTGTCAACAATTTCGACTTCACCTAGCATCATTTTCAAGCCAAGATCTTGCCATGCATGGTTGTTTAAGCTTATGAACGACCATATAACTCAAGTACAGAAGCAAATACACACATCTATGAACATGCATGTGAATTTTTGAAGAGTTTTCAAAGGGTTTTAGCCCTCACCTTAGCAATCAACCACAAGATGCTCAAAAACCTTGTTGAAGCACAACCTTCTTCCTCTCCTTGCTTAGCCGAAAACCCAACTAGCTTTTCTCTATTTTTCCTAGCTTAGTGGTCAATATCTTAGCACATGCATGAGGTCATAACATGAAGAAAAGAAATGGATGCCAAGAAGCTCACCTAGGCCGAATAGAAGTCTTCAAAGCACATGCATGAGAATTTTTGAACTCTAGCTAGGTTGCTTCGACTTTCTTGATGGTTGCTTGACTTGATTAACTATGTTGTGAGGAAGAGAAGCTATGGAGGTAGTAATGTGCAGCTAGGGCCGAGAGAGAGAGAGAAATGAGAAGGAGAGAGAGAAGAATGAAAGAGAATGAAAGCTTAAGCATTTGGTCGGCTATATGCCTTGCAAGAATTCTGATTTTTGTGTTATTCTTTTGAGCATTTGAATTATCTAAGCATGGCATTTGAGTGGGCCGAGAATGAGAGAGAATTTGAGGCAAAAAGGAAAGTGAAATTGTTAGAAAATGGTGGCATGCTTGTCTCTGCCTTGGGCTTGGCAAAATGCAGAATTTTTTTGTCTTCAAGAGCATATTTGAATCATCTTTTAGCATGGTTGATTTTTGAAATAGCAAAATGTGCACAAATCCTCACATGGTCGGCCAAGCATGTGGGAAAATTCTGAATTTCGTCTTGGTTAAGCTTATTTTATTGCTTGTGTTTGGGAGTGCAAAAAGAAAAGGAATAAAGAATGAAGAATGTTTAGTGTTTGGTGCATTTTTTGTCTTCTAGTGAGTTGAATTAGGATTATTATATTGATAGTGGATTTTGTAGGATTGTTTAATAGTCTAGTGCTCCGTGAAAGATGCTTTCTTGATTAGCGTGAAGGCACGCTTTCCTAGGTCTAGGGCACGCACTACGAGGTAGGACACGAACTACGAGATGAACGCACGTTTTTCAAGTAAATGCACGCAACCCTAAATGAATGCACGTAATTCAATGCATGGCACATAAAATGAACACAATTCTTAAACCTAGGTCATGGCACGCAAATCTAGGTTAGGGCACACGAAGCGAGGTTTCGCACGCAAATCGGGGTCGGGCCTCACATCGTGAGCCGCAAAAAGGACGACAACCTAATCCATCACATTTCTATTACCGAATCCCATGGCACATTGGGCAAGACAACTTACACTTCACGTAGAGGCCAGGCCTGCAAACCGAGGGCATGGCGCTTGTAACCAAGTATCCGTCACTCCGGTGCCCATAACTTTTGATCCATATGGAGTTACGCGGCGCACAGCATACCGTTGGAAAGCTATCCGAGAGCTATATGATGGGGGCAGCAAGCCCACTTAGCCGCGCCTGTTTTCGGAGCCTATAATCGAATGTTTTCATCAGTTTCAAGACACTTTTCTTCTTTTGCGCTGTTTTTCAGTCCCGGATAGTACATCTTGAGCCGCAAAAAGGACGACAACCTAATCCATCACATTTCTATTACCGAATCCCATGGTACCTTGGCCAAGACAACTTCACTTCACGTAGAGGCTGGGCCCGCAAACCGAGGTCGTGGGCTTGTGACCAGGTATCCGTCGCTTCGGTGCCCATTACTTTTCATCCGTAAGGAGTTACGCGGCGCACAACATACCGTTGGAAAGCTCTCCGCGAGCTCTACGATGGGGGCAGCAACCCTGCTTTGCTGCGCCTATTTTCAGTGCCCAAAATCGAATGTTTTTATTAGTTTCGGGACACTTTTCTTCTTTTGCGCTGTTTTTTCGTCCCGGATCGTATGTCGTGAGCCACGAAAAGGACAACAACCTAATCCATCACATTTCTATTACCGAATCCCACGGCCCCTTGGGCAGGACAACTTCACTTCCCGTAGAGGCTGGGTCTGCAAACCGAGTGCGTGGGGCTTGTGACTAGGTATCCGTCGCTCCGGTGCCCATAACTTTAGATCCGTAAGGAGTTACGCGGTGCACAGCATACCGTTGGAAAGCTCTCCGCGAGCTCTACGACGGGAGAAGCAAGCTTTCTCGGCTATGCCTATTTTCGGAGCTCAAATTCGAACATTTTCATCAGTTTCGGGACACTTTTCTTCTTTTACGCTATTTTTTCGTCCTGGATCGTACGTCGTGAGCCGCGAAAAGGATGACAACCTAATCTATCACATAAATATTACCGAATCCCATGGAACCTTGGGCAAGACAACTTCACTTCACGTAGAGGCTGGGCCTGCAAACCGAGGGCGTGGGGCTTGTGACTAGGTATCCGTCGCTCCGGTGCCCATAACTTTTGAACCGTAAGGAGTTACGCGGCGCACAACATAGCGTTCGAAAGCTCTCCGAGAGCTCTACGACGGGAGCAGCAAGCCTACTCGGCTGCGCCTATTTTCGAAGCCCAAAATTGAACATTTTTATTAGTTTCGAGACACTTCTCTACTTTTGCGCTGTTTTTTCATCCCGGATCGTACGTCGTGAGCCGTGAAAAGGACGACAACCTAATCCATCACATTTCTATTACCGAATCCCACGGTAACTTTGGCAAGACAACTTCACTTCACGTAGAGGCTGGGCCCGCAAACCAAGGGCGTGGGGCTTGTGACCAGGTATCCGTTGCTCCGATGCCCATAACTTTTGATTTGTAAGGAGTTACGCGGCGCACAGCAGACCATTGGAAAGCTTTCCGAGAGCTCTACGACGGCGGAGGCAAGCATACTTGGCTGCCCCTGTTTTTCGAGCCCAAGATTGAACATTTCATCAGTTTCGGGACACTTTTCTTCTTTTGCGCTATTTTTCCATCCCGTAACGTACGTCGTGAGCCGCGAAAAGGACGACAACCTAATCTATCACATTTCTATTACCGAATCCCACAACACCTTAGGCAAGACAACTTCACATCACGTAGAGGCTGGGCCTGCAAACCGAGGGCGTGGGGCTTGTGACTAGGTATCTGTCGCTCTGGTACCCATAACTTTTGATCCATAAGGAATTACGAGGCGCACAGCATACCGTTGGAAAGCTCTCCAAGAGATCTAATACGGGGGCAGCAAGCCTACTCGTCTGCGCATGTTTTCGGAGCCCAAAATCGAATGTTTTCATCAGTTTCAGGACACTTTTATGCTTTTTCGCTGTTTTTCCATCCCATATCGTATGTCGTGAGCCGCAAAAAGGATGACAACCTAATCCATCACATTTCTATTACCGAATCCCATGGCACCTTGGACAAGACAACTTCACTTCACGTAAAGGCTGGGCCCGTAAACCGAGGGCGTGGGGCTTGTGACCTGGTATCCGTCGTTCCGGTGCCCATAACTTTTGATCCGTAAGGAGTTACGCAGCGCACAGCATACCGTTGGAAAGCTATCCGCGAGCTCTACGACGGGGGCACCAAGCATGCTCGACCGCACCCATTTTCAGAGGCAAAAATCGAACATTTTCATCAGTTTCGGGACACTTTTCTTCTTTTACGCTGTTTTTCCGTCCCGGATAGTACGTCGTTAGCCGTGAAAATGACGACAATCTAATCCATCACATTTTTATTACCGAATCTGACGGCACTTTGTGCAAGACAACTTCACTTCACGTAAAGGCTGGGCCCGTAAACCAAGGGCGTGGGGCTTGTGACCTGGTATCCGTCGCTTCGGTGCCCAAAACTTTTGATCCGAAAGGAGTTATGCAGCGTACAACATACCGTTGGAAAGCTCTCCGCAAGCTCTACGACGGGGGAAGCAAGCCTGCTCGGCTGCGCCTGTTTTTGGAGCCCAAAATTGAACATTTTCATCAGTTTCGGGACACTTTTCTTCTTTTGCCTTGTTTTTTCGTCCTGGATCGTCGCGAAAAGGACGACAACCTAATCCATCACATTTCTATTACTGAATACCATGG
The DNA here is from genome assembly GCA_037974665.1 of Ehretia macrophylla. Classification (NCBI taxonomy): domain Eukaryota; kingdom Viridiplantae; phylum Streptophyta; class Magnoliopsida; order Boraginales; family Ehretiaceae; genus Ehretia; species Ehretia macrophylla. The sequence continues at coordinate 55,944,490 of CM075764.1, forward strand.
CACCTTGGGCAAGACAACTTCACTTCACGTAGAGGCTAGGCCCTCAAACCGTGGGCGTGGGGCTTGTGACCAAGTATCTGTCGCTCCGGCGCCAATAACTTTTGATCCGTAAGGAGTTACGCGGTGCACAGCATACAGTTGGAATGCTCTCCGAGAGCTCTACAACGGGAGAAGCAAGCCTACTCGGCTGCGCCTGTTTTTGGAGCCCAAAATTGAACATTTTCATCAGTTTCGGGACACTTTTCTTCTTTTGCCTTGTTTTTTCGTCCTGGATCGTACGTCGTGAGCTGCGAAAAGGACGACAACTTAATCCATCACATTTCTATTACCGAATCCCACGGCAACTTTGGGAAGACAACTTCACTTCACGTTGAGGCTGGGCCCGAAAATCGAGGGCGTGGGGCTTATGACCAGGTATCCGTTGCTCCGGTGCCCAGAACTTTTGATCAATAAGGAGTTACGCAGCGCAAAGCATACCGTTGGAAAGCTCTCTGTGAGCTCTACGACCGGGGTAGTAAGTATACTCGGCTGCGCCTGTTTTTCGAGCCCAAAATTTATCATTTTCATCAGTTTCGGGATACTTTTCTTGTTTTGCGCTGTTTTTCCATCCCGGATCGTACGTCGTGAGTCGCGAAAAGGACGACAACTTAAACTATCACATTTCTATTACCGAATCCTACAGCACCTTGGGCAAGAACCTTTACATCACGTAGAGGCTGGGCCCGCAAACCGAGGGCGTGGGGCTTGTGACCAGGTATCCGTCACTCTGCTGCCCATAACTTTTGATCAGTAAAGAGTTACACGGCGCACAACATACCGTTGGAAAGCTTTCCAAGAGCTCTACGACGGGGACAGCAAGCCTGCTCGGCTACGCCTATTTTGGGGGCCCAAAATCGAAAGTTTTCATTAGTTTCAGGATACTTTTTTACCTTTTCACTGTTTTTACGTCCCGGATCGTACATCGTGAGCCGCAAAAAGGACGACAACTTAATCCATCACATTTCTATTAACGAATCCCATGGCACCTTAGGCAAGACAACTTCACTTCACGTAGAGGCTGGGCCCTCAAACCGTGGGCGTGGGGCTTGTGACCAGGCATCCGTCGTTCCGGTGCCCATAACTTTTGATCTGTAGGGAGTTACGTGGCGCACAGCATACCGTTAGAAAGCTCTCCGCGAGCTCTAGGATGGGGGAAACAAGCCTACACAGCCGCGCCTATTTTCGGAGCCCAAAATCGATTATTTTCATCAATTTCGGGACACTTTTCTTCTTTTGCGTTGTTTTTTTGTCCAGGATCGTACGTCGTGTTCCGCAAAAAGGACGACAACCTAATCTATCAAATTTCTATTACCGAATCCCATGGCACCTTGGGCAAGACAACTTCACTTCCCGTAGAGGTTGGGCCCGCAAACCGAGGGCGTGCGGCTTGTGACTAGGTATCCGTCGCTCTGGTGCCCATAACTTTTGATCCGTAAGGAGTTACGCAGCGCACAGCATACCGTTGGAATACTCTCAGCGAGCTCTAGGATAGGGGAAGCAAGCCTAAATGGCCGCGCCAATTTTCGGAGCCCAAAATCGAACGTTTTCATCAATTTTGGGACACTTTTCTTTTTTTGCGCTGTTTTTTCATCCCGGATCGTACGTCGTGATCCGTAAAAAGGACGAAAACCTAATCCATCACATTTCTATTACCGAATCCCATGGCACCTTGGGCAAGACAACTTCACTTCACGTAGAGGCTGGGCCCGTAAACCGAGGCCGTGGGGCTTGTGACTAGGTATCCGTCACTCCGGTGCCCATAACTTTTATTAGTAAGGAGTTATGCGGCGCACAGTATACCGTTGGAAAGCTCTCCGCGAGCTCTACGATGGCGGAAGCAAGCCAGCTCGGCTGTTGTCACGCCCTAACCCGACCTATAGAGGCTAAACTAGGGTGTGAGCTAAACGTTCAGGACATGTCATATACTTAACCGTTGATGAAGATTTAACACTTAACGTTTTGGCCTAAACTCCAAGTTTTTTCGAAAAATCGGCAGCATAACGGCTGTAATTGGGCTCTTTGGTTTGACCTAATTCTCTAAACGCCTCAATTATTCCAATCATTAATCCAATTCCATTAGGGACTCCTATTTGTCACCAACCGATTTGCCTACTAGTTTATCTTGAAAGTCTCGTTTGGCTAATAAGCCTAACATGATAACTATGTCCTATTTATTTGTCAATTTTCTATCATACAAGTACCTATTATCCTTTAGTTTGCAAATGAGCACCTCGGTGAAATTAGATAGAATTAACTTAGTTGATTGTTCATCTAGTGGTTTGACTGCCTACGACAACTACTAATCAAGAAAACGAAAGCAAACAACCAAATAAAAGTTCATCCGGTTATAGATAGTACAATCCCAGAATTAGACCCAAATTACAACGGGGTCATTTACATAAATAAAATGAACATTTTGCAATCAAGCACAATATCCATATAGCAACCCTTTTCAAGCAAAGCACAAAAGCACGTAGTCACTCCCAGGAATCATCGACAAGCACATTTACTTTGGGTACTTGTTCCAAATCTGCTGCACCTGTGACACAAAAGAGGGTGAGTCCTTATGAACTCAGCGAGAGGGAACGAGAAATAGGTTTTGAAAATCATTTTCCGGTTTAACTTATGAAAATACTTTTTACAAGCATGAATATAACAATGATATAAGATACAGGAACATGAATACCAGTCTTTCCTCCCCGAGATTCTCTAGGAACCAAGCGAGAGTACTTATACACATAGTAAAAGGATACAGTGAGCTTTTGCTCTCGGATCAGTTCCAGAATCAGTTGTTGCGGCCGACTTCAAACCATCCCCCAAACACGCCAGGTGGGTGTACTCCGGATGTACCCCGAAATCCTACGACCCAACTCTCCGAGGAAGTCTAGCCCCCAAGCGAGAGAGGTAATGGGACCATGGTAGTCACAGGTGCACCGGCAAGCCCGATGCCGCCCGGTGTGCGTGATCGCTACCATGCCAACAGGAAAGGTTGCAACCTTGTATGCAATGCACATTCATGATAGGTAATATATCACAGTAGGAGGACAACAAAGTAGGTTGCCTCCGAACAGTCATAAGATTGCACATTGACAGGTAAACAAGCAGGGCACGATAAGACAGGTAATTTCACTTGAAAGGCATATAGAGTTATATGAAAATTAAACGGGCAGCCATGTAACACACGTAAAACAGGCCATATAACTCATTACAAAGTCCACGTGATCAAGTGATAAGATTATTCAACATGCAATATCATTTACGTGGGTTCGGGTGCAAGAAAAGCTCATTTGTCAACATGCAATGGTCAAAATCACATTTGAAGTTATAAAACATTTACGGGCAGCCCATTAAGCATATAATTTCCACACAATATCCAAATGATCAACACTTAGCAAGACTACCTAGTCATTAGGGTTTCCGTTTCATGCTTAACCGTGTGATTAAACCCTAAATCAACTCAAGATCATTCTCAAGTCATGCATCATTCAATTCAAACATCCTCAAGTACTCAAAACAGTCCACACAACGTCCCAACACCACAATTCCAAGAAATTAGTACCACAAGAGAGGTTACAACAATTTTCCAAGCATATAGCTAAGTGAAACCTTTACTGCAATAGGCTGTTTTCTCACAATCAATAGGATAAACAAACAAACTAAAAATTCAGTGAATAAGATTTCAAATTAAATCTTAACAAGTTAACTAAAATCAGAAACAAACCTTGCATCAATTGGAGTTCGGGATCATTAGATATAGCCGAAACAGTGGAATAGCACAAAACTGTCCAGATTTGCACACTTTTCACAAATTGTCGTTTTTGAGGTCCTTAGGGTCAGTTTTAGCCTTGGTCCATTTCTGACAAAGTTGTCCAGAACTGAAAAATCTAGCAGTACACCAAATATCATGCATTTTTGACATCATTTACTAAGTAAAATATAGTTCGTTCCACAAGGTAGTGCATCTGCCAAAACCTGCTTCAGTTTTCCAGATTTCCAGATTTGGTCACATTTTAGAGATTTGCCATTTTGAGGACCTTAGAGTCAAAATTAGCTTCAGCCTATTTCTGGGACAAATTTTCAAAACTGTCCAAAATAGTCACCTACCAATTTTCATGAATTTTAAACATCATTTGCCTTGCTAAACTTACCTCAAACAGACTGGTCAGAGAGCTGTCAACAATTTCGACTTCACCTAGCATCATTTTCAAGCCAAGATCTTGCCATGCATGGTTGTTTAAGCTTATGAACGACAATATAGCTCAAGTACAGAAGCAAATACACACATTTATGAGCATGCATGTGAATTTTTGAAGAGTTTTCAAAAAGTTTTAACTCTCACCTTAGCAATCAACCACAAAGATGCACAAAAAACTTGTTGAAGCTTCAAATCTCTTCTTCTTCTTGCTTAGCCGAGATTCCAACTTGGTTTCTCTATTTTTCCTAGCCTAGTGATCAATCTCTTAGCACATGCATGAGGTTAGAACAAGAAGAAAAGAAATGGAAGCCAAGAAAACTTACCTAGGCCGAAAATGGTGACTCAAAATGCTTGCATGTGTGTTTCTTGCATCCTAGCTTGCTTGGGTGAGTTTCTTTGCTTGTGGTTTGTCTTGATGCACCTTAGGATGATGAAGATGAGCTAAGAGGTGGAGAGAACTCAGCCAAAACCGAAATGGAGAGAGAAAATGAGAGGGAGAGAGAGAAAATGTGAGGAGAATGAGAGAAATGAAAGAAAAATGAGGCTTTTTGCAAAAGTTGATGCATGGGTTCAGCCTTGAGCTTAGCAATTCTGATTTTTATGTCTTCAAGAGGCATTTTGAAATTCCTAGCATGGGCAAGGAGCACTTGGTCGAAAATGGTGTGCATTGGGTAGGGTTTTGGGGCTATTTTTATGCATTTGTGTCATAATATGTCATAGATTGTCTAGGACTAATTTTTTATGCATTTGTGTCATTAGAATTGTCTTAGGAATGTTGGAAAATTAGGGAATCTAGGTAGAATAAAATATAGGAATGTTTGTTGATGAGTTGAATTATGAATAGAATAATAGATAGTGAAAAATGTAGGAATAGTTTAGTATTATTTTATTGTTAGTGGAGTTTGTAGAGAATTTGAATTAGGAATATAATATTGGTTAGTGGATTGTGTAGGATTATTTTATTGTCTAGTGCTTTGTGTAGGATTCTTTCTTGATTAACGTGGTGGCACGGATTCCTAGGTCTAGGGCACGAATTACGAGGTAGACACAAACTACAAGGTAAGACACGAACTACGAGATACAACACGTATTTCAAGACTAAGGAACATACTTCAAGATAAGTGCACGGATTCTAATGCTAACACACACAACCCTAGGTGAATGAACGTAGACCGAAATAAGGCACGTAATTCAATGCAATGCACACAAATCAAGGCACAGCTCTATATCTAGGTTAAGGTACACAATTCAAGGTTAGGGCACACGAAACGAGGTAATGCACGTACATTGAGGTCAGGGCACGTATTTTTAGGTACCGCATGTGAGTCGGGGATTAGGGCACACTATTCTAGGTCAAGGCACGTATGACGAGGTATGCACGAAAACCAAGACAGGACACGTAATCCAAGGTCGGTCATTTAATTTTAGGTCTAAGGTGCGCAAATCGAGGTAGGACACGTTATTCGGGGTCGGGCCTCACATCCTCCCCTCCTTAAAAGAATTTCGTCCCGAAATTCATTCTTACTTGTTAAGGTCATTTAGACGGATTCCAACCATTGTTATTTTTCAACTTCGGGTCGTCCTTTGCTCTGTGACTTCTCTTACCACAACGAATTTACTTCCTAGCTTTCTCCAATCATTTAATTCGGTGTGACCCCTACATTTACAGTTCGTTCCTTTGAACAACTCTTTTTTCTCCAATTAATCTTAAGGTCGAGTTCATTAACTAAGGTTAGAATCTCCAAACATAGTCATCAAAGCTGCATCGGTATTCTAACAATATAACAATAACTCCAAAATCATGACTCATGTTGTGTCAATCTCGCATTCATACCTCAAAAGGAATATCACAATAATTCCATGATCCTAGGGTGACATACTCTAATTTCAAGATGATAGGTCTATATCCGATTTACATATCCTATCTACTAGCTTCAGAACTGTTATCACATAGGTCATACACAAGTTACGGATCATTTCCACGATACGACCCTATTTTTAGGTTGAACTCACCAAACAAACTAATCCATCTCAAGTCGTCATCTATCGGTAGTATCATAGTTCTTATCTTGAAGGTACATTGGATTAGTAAATCTTCTAATGACTAGTCTTCTGGTTATAAGCTCCTATTCACTAACATCCTTTCCTAGCTTTGTTAACCTTCACGCTCGTAATCAAGGAGAAAGACCGTTGAGATTCATTAAACTCGAATTCTAAGGTTTATTAAGTATCACCAACAAATTGCCATCGAAATTGCATGGGTAAACTAATCATGTTACACTAGTTCAACTCTTACAAGTAAAATTCATCAGCTTATGATCCACAATCTATCTTCTTATTCATATCTCTATTTTCACGTCACGAGGCTTCAAAATTTTCTTTTAATCTTATCCAAAACTCCTAAGGTGAATAGTTTCAACCTCAAATAAATTCCACTCACCTCGATCCAAGGTTACGTCATACTTAAGAAGACAATGGTCCTACTCATTTAGCGACCTAGTCATTCCTTCGAACACTTAATGCCCGTCCGTCAATATATCTTCGACATTAATGTTACTAAGCTAGGTTCATAGCCATGTAAGCGAGATCAATTCTCTACTAGGTTACCAGTCATACAACAACAATCCTAGGACTATAAATGGGTACCGAAATGATCTAGCTCATAAGACACTTACAATACTAATCCAAGTAGCTCGTTACACAAAATAACTTCAAGGTCGTGTCAACATAAGGATTATAACCACAATATAATCTAATAGAACTTCAAAAGTAATCAACCACTTATTTAACTATTACTACAAGATTCACCCCTCTTATTCAACGACCACAATTTGAAGTCTACCGATCGCTAGTTTCTAGATGTGAAATGGTGCACATAGATAAAGTGGTCTAACAATAGTTTCTTGGGTCATTATGACTCTAATTCATCTCTATCTTAACTCTATGAAATCTTACTCTTCTCATTTACATGTTCAACTAGCTAAGAGCATCAAGACTTATCGACCTTAGGTCCTAGGGTTCACCATGAATCATCCTGCATACTCACAATTAGATATTTAGGATTTTAAATCACACCCTAACGACTCCACTTTGTAACCAGATGCTTAATATCATTTCGATGGTTTATATAATAGGTCCATCGGTATTACTTAGGGATATATGCTTCCTAATATCCTCTAGGGTATCCAAATAACGAGAGCATAGAATGACTTACTTGCGTATTTATAGCTAAGTTCGAGGGACACCAAACTAATACCGTGTTTCTTAATATCATAAATATCCAACTTAGGACCTTTAGCAACGTTAGTCATTTAATGCATAATTCAATTCCTTAAACTTCTATCTGACCTAACATTTTAGGTGCAGTTTTCCAAACACGAGTTCTAGCTACGTGAATTCCTTGATTCTAGCATCCCCATATCTTGTTATACTAAAGATTCATCAACCTTGTTAAATTCGGTCTTCAGAGTTGCCTACATGTCTTGAGGTTATCCATTGCTAAGTCACTCAAATACACTATCCATGTCTCAATAATCTAACCCCTAAAAGTAACTATCGTCAACTTCCACGAATTCATCTTTTAATTTCTAGGTTATGATCTCAACATTTAGTGAACTTGAAACTCGTTAGTATACACCATATCAAATTCATCAATGCTTAATTCCAATCAAGTAAGGATTCAATCGTATGAGCATATTGCTAACTTCTTAGATAGCCTACCAAGCCAATTTTAAGATGTGAGAAATGGATTCAAAGAAACCTTCAAGTCAACTTCCACTATCAGCACATGAGAATATATACTACTCTACATATTTAATAGTATACCCTTATATCTAAGGAAGTAGTATGTATTTAATCCTTTATACTTGAACCACAATGAGAAGAACAGTTTAACAGAATCAAAACTTCATAGCCATAAAATTGACAACTTAATCACAGGTATAGGTATTCCAAAAATAAGGAGATAACTTTACCTCAACAATTATACCTGTGCTACGCATTTTATATACATGCATATCCAATAATACATACTATCCATCAAGTACCTGTGAAGATGCCAGAAATCTCTAACCGAGACTTTTCGTTCTTCCTGCATGAATTCACTTCCCTGAAAGTTCTAATCCTAACTATCTATGTGTATAAACAGTCATTCATGGTTATATAACATGCACATGTATCAAGGAAGGAGTATAAAAGTATGCATGCATTATTGAGGGCACTAACGTGTCGGTGTGCATGACACATAATACATATAGTCCACAAAGGCACATAGTATTCAATTCTCAAAGCAATTAAAGCACATTAGCACACATTAACACATATAAACAAGACATCATAATTACCTTAGGGCTTCTACCCATGGTCCGAGAGTTGAACCCGACTAATGCCTAGTTAGTAAACTAAGCTCTGATACCATTCTATTCTAAGGTATCACGCCCCAACCCGACCTATAGAGGCTAAACTAGGGTGTGAGCTAAACGTTCAGGACATGTCACATACTTAACCGTTGATGAAGATTTAACACTTAACGTTTTGGCCTAAACTCCAAGTTTTTTCGGAAAACCGGCAGCATAACGGCTGTAATTGGGCTCTTTGGTTTGACCTAATTCTCTAAACACCTCAATTATTCCAATCATTAATCCAATTCCATTAGGGACTCCTATTTGTCACCAACCGATTTGCCTACTCGTTTATCTTGAAAGTCTCGTTTGGCTAATAAGCCTAACATGATAACTATGTCCTATTTATTTGTCAATTTTCTATCATACAAGTACCTATTATCCTTTAGTTTGCAAATGAGCACCTCGGTGAAATTAGATAGAATTAACTTAGTTGATTGTTCATCTAGTGGTTTGACTGCCTACGACAACTACTAATCAAGAAAACAAAAGCAAACAACCAAATAAAAGTTCATCTGGTTATAGATAGTACAATCCCAGAATTAGACCCAAATTACAATGGGGTCATTTACATAAATAAAATGAATATTTTGCAATCAAGCACAATATCCATATAGCAACCCCTTTCAGGCAAAGCACAAAAACACGTAGTCACTACCAGGAATCATCAACAAGCACATTTACTTCGGGTACTTGTTCCAAATCTGCTGCACCTATGACAAAAAAGAGGGTGAGTCCTTATGAACTCAGCGAGGGGGAACGAGAAATAGGTTTTGAAAATCATTTTCCGGTTTAACTTATGAATATCTTTTTTACAAGCATGAATATAACAATGATATAAGATACAGGAACAAGAATACCAGTCTTTCCTCCCCGAGGTTCTCTAGGAACTAAGCGAGAGTACTTATACACATAGTAAAAGGATACGGTGAGCTTTTGCTCTCGGATCAGTTCCAGAATCAGTTGTTGCGGCCGACTTCAAATCATCCCCCAAACACGCCAGGTTGGTGTACTCCAGATGTACCCCGAAATCCTACGACCCAACTCTCTGAGGAAGTCTAGCCCCCAAGCGAGAGAGGTAATGGGACCATGGTAGTCACGGGTGCACCGGCAAGCCCGATGCCGCCCGGTGTGCGTGATCGCTACCATGCCAACAAGAAAGGTTGCAACCTTGTATGCAATGCACATTCATGACAGGTAATATATCACAGTAGGAGGACAACAAAGTAGGTTGCCTCCGAACAGTCATAAGATTGCACATTGACAGGTAAACAAGCAGGGCACGATAAGACAGGTAATTTCACTTGAAAGGCATATAGAGTTATATGAAAATTAAACGGGCAGCCATGTAACACACGTAAAACAGGCCATATAACTCATTACGAAGTCCACGTGATCAAATGATAAGATTATTCAACATGCAATATCATTTACGTGGGTTCGGGTGCAAGAAAAGCTCATTTGTCAACATGCAATGGTCAAAATCACATTTGAAGTTATAAGACATTTACGGGCAGCCCACTAAGCATATAATTTCCACACAATATCCAAATGATCAACACTTAGCAAGACTACCTAGTCATTAGGGTTTCCGTTTCATGCTTAACCGTGTGATTAAACCCTAAATCAACTCAAGATCATTCTCAAGTCATGCATCATTCAATTAAAACATCCTCAAGTACTCAAAACAGTCCACACAACGTCCCAACACCACAATTCCAAGCAATTAGTACCACAAGAGAGGTTACAACAATTTTCCAAGCATATAGCTAAGTGAAACCTTTACTGCAATAGGCTGTTTTCTCACAATCAATAGGATAAACAAACAAACTCCAAATTCAGTGAATAAGATTTCAAATTAAATCTTAACAAGTTAACTAAAATCAGAAACAAACCTTGCATCAATTGGAGTTCGGGATCATTAGATATAGCCGAAACAGTGGAATAGCACAAAACTGTCCAGATTTGCACACTTTTCAGAAATTGTCGTTTTTGAGGTCCTTAGGGTCAGGTTTAGCCTTGGTCCATTTCTGAAAAAGTTGTCCAGAACTGAAAAATCTAGCAGAAAACCAAATTTCATGCATTTTGGACATCATTTACTAAGTCAAATATAGTTCGTTCCACAAGATCAGTGCATCTGCCAAAACCTGCTTCATTTTTCCAGATTTCCAGATTTGGTCACATTTTAGAGATTTGCAATTTTGAGGACCTTAGAGTCAAAATTAGCTTCGGCCTATTTCTGGGAAACATGTTCAAAGCTGTCCAAACTAGTCACCTACCAATTTTCATGAATTTTAAACATCGTTTTCCTTGCTAAACTTACCTCGAACAGACTGGTCAGAGAGCTGTCAACAATTTCGACTTCACCTAGCATCATTTTCAAGCCAAGATCTTGCCATGCATGGTTGTTTAAGCTTATGAACGACCATATAGCTCAAGTACAGAAGCAAATACATACATTTATGAGCATGCATGTGAATTTTTGAAGAGTTTTCAAAAAGTTTTAACTCTCACCTTAGCAATCAACCACAAAGATGCACAAAAAACTTGTTGAAGCTTCAAATCTCTTCTTCTTCTTGCTTAGCCGAGATTCCAACTTGGTTTCTCTATTTTTCCTAGCCTAGTGATCAATCTCTTAGCACATGCATGAGGTTAGAACAAGAAGAAAAGAAATGGAAGCCCAGAAAACTTACCTAGGCCGAAAATGGTGACTCAAAATGCTTGCATGTGTGTTTCTTGCATCCTAGCTTGCTTGGGTGAGTTTCTTTGCTTGTGGTTTGTCTTGATGCACCTTAGGATGATGAAGATGAGCTAAGAGGTGGAGAGAACTCAGCCAAAACCGAAATGGAGAGAGAAAATGAGAGGGAGAGAGAGAAAATGTGAGGAGAATGAGAGAAATGAAAGAAAAATGAGGCTTTTTGCAAAAGTTGATGCATGGGTTCAGCCTTGAGCTTAGCAATTCTGATTTTTATGTCTTCAAGAGGCATTTTGAAATTCCTAGCATGGGCAAGAAGCACTTGGTCGAAAATGGTGTGCATTGGGTAGGGTTTTGGGGCTATTTTTATGCATTTGTGTCATAATATGTCATAGATTGTTTAGGACTAATTTTTTATGCATTTGTGTCATTAGAATTGTCTTAGGAATGTTGGAAAATTAGGGAATCTAGGTAGAATAAAATATAGGAATGTTTGTTGATGAGTTGAATTATGAATAGAATAATAGATAGTGGAAAATGTAGGAATAGTTTAGTATTATTTTATTGTTAGTGGAGTTTGTAGAGAATTTGAATTAGGAATATAATATTGGTTAGTGGATTGTGTAGGATTATTTTATTGTCTAGTGCTTTGTGTAGGATTCTTTCTTGATTAACGTGGTGGCACGGATTCCTAGGTCTAGGGCACGAATTACGAGGTAGACACAAACTACGAGGTAAGACACGAACTACGAGGTACAACACGTATTTCAAGACTAAGGAACATACTTCAAGATAAGTGCACGGATTCTAACGCTAACACACGCAACCCTAGGTGAATGAACGTAGACCGAAATAAGGCACGTAATTCAATGCAATGCACGCAAATAAAGGCAAGGCTCTATATCTAGGTTAAGGTACGCAGTTCAAGGTTAGGGCACACAAAACGAGGTAACGTACGTACATCGAGGTCAGGGCACGTATTGTTAGGTACCGCACGTGAGTCGGGGATTAGGGCACACTATTCTAGGTCAAGGCACGTATGACGAGGTATGCACGAAAACCAAGACAGGACACGTAATCCAAGGTCGGTCATTTAATTTTAGGTCTAAGGTGCGCAAATCGAGGTAGGACACGTTATTCGGGGTCAGGCCTCACGGCTGTGCCTATTTTCGGAGCCCAAATTCGAACATTTTCATCAGTTTCGGGATACTTTTCTTCCTTTACGCTGTTTTTCCTTCATGGATTGTACTTCGTGAGCCGCGAAAAGGACGACAACCTAATCCATCACTTTTCTATTATCGAATCCCATGGCACCTTGGGCAAGACAACTTCACTTCACGTAGAGGCTGGGCCCGCAAAGCGAGGGCGTGGGGCTTGTGACCAGGTATCTGTCGCTCCGGTGCCCATAACATTTGAACCGTACGGATTTACGCGGCGCACAGCATACCGTTGGAAAGCTCTCTGCGAGCTCTACGAGGGTAGAAGCAAGCTTTCTCGGCTATGCCTATTTTCGGAGCTCAAATTCGAACATTTTCATCAGTTTCGAGACACTTTTCTTCTTTTACGCTGTTTTTTCGTCCTGGATCGTACGTCGTGAGCCGCAAAAAGGATGACAACCTAATCTATCACATAACTATTACCGAATCCCATGGAACCTTAGGCAAGACAACTTCACTTCACGTAGAGGCTGGGCCCGCAAACCGAGGGCGTGGGGCTTGTGACTAGGTATCCATCGCTCTGGTGGCCATAACTTTTGAACCGTAAGGAGTTACGCGGCGCACAACATAGCGTTCGAAAGCTCTCCGAGAGCTCTACGATGGGAGCAGCAAGCCTACTCGGCTGTGCCTATTTTCGGAGACCAAAATTGAACATTTTCATTACTTTCGGGACACTTCTCTACCTTTTCGCTGTTTTTTCATCCCGGATCGTACGTCGTGAGCCGTGAAAAGGATGACAACCTAATCCATCACATTTCTATTACCGAATCCCACAGTAACTTTGGCAAGACAACTTCACTTCACGTAGAGGCTGGGCCTGCAAACCAAGGGCGTGGGGCTTGTGACCAGGTATCCGTTGCTCCGATACCCATAACTTTTGATCTGTAAGGAGTTACGCGGCGCACAGCAGACCGTTGGAAAGCTCTCTGAGAGCTCTACGATGGAGGAGGCAAGCATACTCGGCTGCCCCTGTTTTCCACGCCCAAGATTGAACGTTTCATCAGTTTCGGGATACTTTTCTTCTTTTGCGTTGTTTTTCCGTCCCGTAACGTACGTCGTGAGCCGCGAAAAGGACGACAACCTAATGTATCACATTTTTATTACCGAATCCCACAACACCTTAGGCAAGACAACTTCACATCACGTAGAGGCTGGGCCCGCAAACCGAGGGCGTGGGACTTGTGACCAGGTATCTGTCGCTTTGGTACCCATAACTTTTGATCCATAAGGAATTACGAGGTGCACAGCATACTGTTGGAAAGCTCTCCAGGAGATCTAATACGGGGCAGCAAGCCTACTCGTCTGTGCATGTTTTCGAAGCCCAAAATTGAATGTTTTCATCAGTTCAGGACACTTTTATGCTTTTTCGCTGTTTTTTCATCCCAGATCGTATGTCGTGAGCCGCAAAAAGGACGACAACCTAATCCATCACATTTCTATTACCGAATCCCATGGCACCTTGGACAAGACAACTTCACTTCACGTAGAGGCTGGGCCCGTAAACCGAGGGCGTGGGGCTTGTGACCTGGTATCCGTCGCTCCGGTGCCCATAGCTTTTGATCCGTAAAGAGTTACGCAGCGCACAGTATACCGTTGGAAAGCCATCCGCGAGCTCTACGACGGGGGCACCAAGCCTGCTCGGCTGCGCCCATTTTCAGAGCCAAAAATTAAATGTTTTCATCAGTTTTGGGACACTTTTCTTCTTTTACGCTGTTTTTTCGTCCCGGATCGTACGTCGCAAGCCGCGAAAATGACGACAATCTAATCCATCACATTTCTATTACCAAATCCTACAACACTTTGCGCAAGACAACTTCACTTCACATAAAGGTTGGGCCTGCAAACCGAGGGCGTGGGGCATGTGACCTGGTATCCGTCGCTCCGGTGCCCATAACTTTTGATCCGTAAGGAGTTACGCGGTGTACAGCATATAGTTGGAATGCTCTCCGAGAGCTCTACAACAGGAGAAGCAAGCCTACTCGGCTGCGCCTATTTTTGTAGCCCAAAATTGAACATTTTTATCAGCTTCGGGACACTTTTCTTCTTTTGCGCTATTTTTCTATCCTGAATTGTACGTCGTGAGCCGCAAAAAGGACGACAACCTAATCCATCACATTTCTATTACCGAATCCCACGACAACTTTGGCAAGACAACTTCACTTCATGTTGAGGCTGGGACCGAAAATCGAGGGCGTGGGGCTTGTGATAAGGTATCCGTTGCTCCGGTGCCCATAACTTTTGATCCATAAGGCGTTACGCAGTGCAAAGCATACCGTTGGAAAGTTCTCTGTGAGCTCTACGACGGGGGCAGTAAGCATACTCGGCTGCGACTGTTCTTCGAGCCGAAAATTTATCATTTTCATCAGTTTCGAGACACTTTTCTTGTTTTGCGGTATTTTTCCGTCCCGGATCGTACGTCGTGAGCCGCGAAAAGGATGACAACCTAATCCATCACATTTCTATTTACGAATCCTACAACACCTTGGGCAAGAACCTTTACATCACGTAGAGGCTGGGCCCGCAAACCGAGGGCGTGGGGCTTGTGACCAGGTATCCGTCGCTCTGCTGCCCATAACTTTTGATTAGTAAAGAGTTACGTGGCACACAGCATGCCGTTGGAAAGCTTTCCAAGAGCTCTACGCCGGGATAGCAAGCCTGCTCGGCTACGCCTGTTTTTGGAGCCCAAAATCGAAAGTTTTCATCAGTTTCGGGATACTTTTCTACCTTTTCACTGTTTTTACGTCCCGGATCATACATCGTGAGCCGCAAAAAGGACGACAACTTAATCCATCACATTTCTATTAACGAATCCCACCGCACCTTGGGCAAGACAACTTTACTTCACGTAGAGGTTGGGCTCGCAAACCGGGGGCGTGGGGCTTGTGACCAAGTACCCTTTGCTCCAGTGCCCATAACTTTTGATCCGTAAGGAGTTTCGTGGCGTACAGCATACCGTTTGAAAGCTCTCCGCGAGCTCTACGACGTGGGAAGCAAGCTTACTCGGCTGTGCCTATTTTTGGGCAAGACAACTTCACATTTCTATTACTGAATACCAGGGTACCATGGGCAAGACAACTTCACATCACGTAGAGGCTGGGCCAGCAAACCGAGGGCGTGGGGCTTGTGACCTGGTATCCGTCGCACCGGTGCCCATAACTTTGGATCCGTAAGGAGTTACGCGGCGCACAGCATACCGTTGGAATGCTCTCCTCGAGCTCTAGGACGGGGGAAGCAAGCCTACTTGGCCGCGACAATTTTCGGAGCCCAAAATCGAACGTTTTCATCAATTTCGGGACACTTTTCTTCTTTTGCGCTATTTTTTCATCCCGGATCGTATGTCGTAATCCGCAAAAATGACGACAACCTAATCCATCACATTTCTATTACCGAATCCCATTGCACTTTGGGCAAGACAACTTCACTTCACGTAGAGGTTGGGCCCGCAAACTGAGGGCGTGGGGCTTGTGACCAGGTATCCATCGCTCCGGTGCCCATAACTTTTGATCAGTAAGGAGTTATGCGGCGCACAGCATACCGTTGGAAAGCTCTCCGCAAGCTCTACGTTGGCGGAAGCAAGCCTGCTCGGCTGTGCCTATTTTCGGAGCCCAAATTCGAACATTTTCATTAGTTTTGGGACACTTTTCTTCTTTTACGCTGCTTTTCCGTCCTAGATCGTACGTCGCGAGCCGCAAAATGGACGACAACCTAATCCATCACTTTTCTATTACCAAATCCCATGGCACCTTGGGCAAGACAACTTCACTTCACGTAGAGGCTGGACCCGCAAAGCGAGGGCGTGGGACTCGTGACCAGGTATCCGTCACTCTGGTGCCCATAACATTTGAATCGTACGGAGTTACGCAGCGCACAACATACCGTTTGAAAGCTCTCCGAGAACTCTACGACGAGAGCAACAAGCCTACTCGGCTGCGCCTATTTTCAGAGCCCAAAATTGAACATTTTCATCAGTTTCGGGATACTTCTCTACTTTTGCGCTGTTTTGTCATCCCGGATCGTACGTCGTGCGCCGTGAAAAGGACGACAACCTAATCCATCACATTTCTATTGCCGAATCCCATGGAAACTTTGGCAAGACAACTTCACTTCAAGTAGAGGCTGGGCCCGCAAACCGAGGGCGTGAGGCATGTGACCAGGTATCCGTTGCTCCGATGCCCATAACTTTTGATTTGTAAGGAGTTACGCGGCGCACAACATACCGTTGGAAAACTCTTTGAGAGCTCTACGACGGGGGAAGCAAGCATACTAGGCTGCGCCTATTTTTCGAGCCCAAAATTGAACGTTTTCATTAGTTTCGGGACACTTTTCTTCTTTTGGGCTGTTTTTCCGTCCTGTAACGTATGTCATGAGCCGCGAAAAGGACGACAACCTAATCCATCACATTTCTAGTACCGAATCCCACAACACCTTGGGCAAGAAACTTCACATCACTTAGAGGCTGGGCCCACAAACCGAGGGCGTGGGGCTTGTGACTAGGTATCCGTCGCTCTGGTGCGTATAACTTTTGATCCGTAAGGAGTTACAAGGCGCACAGCATACGTTGGAAAGTTCTCCAAGAGATCTACTACGGAGGCAGCAAGCCTGCTCGTTTGTGCCTGTTTTTGGAGCCCAAAATCGAATGTTTTCATCAGTTTCAGGACACTTTTCTTCTTTTTCGCTGTTTTTCCGTCCCGGATCGTATGTCGCGAGCCGCAAAAAGGACGACAACCTAATCCATCACATTTCTATTACCGAATCCCATGGCACATTGGGCAAGACAACTTCACTTCACATAGAGGCTGGGCCCGTAAACCGAGGGCGTGGGTTATGTGACCTGGTATCCGTCACTTCGGTACCCATAACTTTTGATCCGTAAGGAGTTACGCGGCGTACAGCATACCATTGGAAAGCTCTCCGTGAGCTCTACGATGGCGGAAGCAAGCCTAGTCGGCTGTGCCTATTTTCGGAGTCCAAATTCGAACATTTTCATCAGTTTCGGGACACTTTTCTTCTTTTACGTTGTTTTTTCGTCCTGGATCATACGTCGTAAGCCGCGAAAAGGACGACAACCTAATCCATCACTTTTCTATTACCGAATCCCATGGCACCTTAGGCAAGACAACTTCACTTCACGTAGAAGATCGGCCCGCAAAGCGAGGGCGTGAGGCTTGTAACCAGGTATCCGTCGCTCTGGTGCCCATAACATTTGAATCGTACGGAGTTACGCAGCATACAACATACCGTTCGAAAGCTCTCCGAGAACTCTACGACGGGAGCAACAAGCCTACTCTGCTGCGCCTATTTTCAGAGCCCAAAATTGAAATTTTTCATCAGTTTCGGGATACTTCTCTACTTTTGCGCTATTTTTTTATCCCGGATCGTACGCCGTAAGCCGTGAAAAAGACGACAACCTAATCCATCACATTTCTATTACTGAATTCCACGGAAACTTTGGCAAGACAACTTCACTTCAAGTAGAGGCTGGGCCCGCAAACCGAGGGCGTGGGGCTTGTGACCAAGTATCCGTTGCTCCGATGCCCATAACTTTTGATTTGTAAGGAGTTACGCAGCGCAGAGCATATCGTTGGAAAACTCTCTGAGAGCTCTACCACGGGGGAAGCAAGTATACTCGGCTGCGCCTATTTTTCGAGCCCAAAATTGAACATTTTCATTAGTTTCGGGATACTTTTCTTCTTTTGCACTGTTTTTTCATCCCGTAACGTACGTCGTGAGCGGCGAAAAGGACGACAACCTAATCCATCACATTTCTTGTACCGAATCCCACAACACCTTGGGCAAAAAAACTTCACATCACGTAGAGGTTGGGCCAGCAAACCGAGGGCGTCGGGCTTGTGACCAGGTATCCGTTGCTCTGGTGCGCATAACTTTTGATCTGTAAGGAGTTACGAGGTGCACAGCATACGTTAGAAAGCTCTCCAAGAGATCTACTACGGGGGCAGCAAGCCTGCTCGTCTGCCCCTATTTTCGGAGCCCAAAATCGAATGTTTTCATCAGTTTCAGGGCACTTTTCTTCCTTTTCACTGTTTTTTCATCTCGGATCGTATGTCGTGAGCCGTAAAAAGTACGACAACCTAATCCATCACATTTCTATTACCGAATCCCATGGCACCTTGTGCAAGACAACTTCACTTCACGTAGAGGCTAGGCCCGTAAACCGAGGGCGTGGGTCATGTGACCTAGTATCCGTCGCTCCGGTGCCCATAACTTTTGTTCCGTAAGGAGTTAACTGGCGCATAGCATACCGTTGAAAAGCTCTCCATGAGCTCTACGACAGGGGCACTAAGCCTACTAGACTGTGCCTGTATTCGGAGCCCAAAATCGAACATTTTCATCAGTTTCGGGACACTTTTCTTCTTTTACGTTATTTTTCTGTCCCGGATCGTACGTCGTGAGCCACGAAAATGACGACAACCTAATCTATCACATTTCTATTACCGAATCCCATGGGACCTTGGGAAGATAACTTCACTTCACGTAAAGGCTGGGCCCGCAAACCTAGGGCGTGGGCTTGTGACCAGGTATCCGTCGCTCCGGCGCCCATAACTTTTGATCCGTAAGGAGTTACGCAGTGCACAGCATACCGTTGGAAAGCTCCTCACAGGCTCTACGATGGGGGAAACAATCCTGCTCGGTTGTGCCTGTTTTCGGAGCCCAAAATTGAACATTTTTATCAGTTTCGGGACAATTTTCTTCTTTTGCGCTATTTTTTCGCCACGGATCGTACGTCGTGAGTTCCGAAAAGGACGACAACCTAATCCATCATATTTCTATTACTGAATCCCACGGCACCTTGGGAAAGACAACTTCACTTCACGTAGTGGCTGGGCCCTCAAACCGTGGGCTAGGGGCTTGTGACCAGGTATCCGTCGCTCTGATGCCAATAACTTTTGATCCGTAAAGAGTTACGCGGTGCACAACATACCGTTGGAATGCTTTCCGAGAGCTCTACGACAGGGGTAGTAAGCGTACTCGGCTGCGCTTGTTTTTCGAGCACAAAATTTAACATTTTCATCTGTTTCGGGACCGTTTTCTTCTTTTGGGCAGTTTTTTCGTCCCGGATCATACGTCGTGAGCCGTGAAAAGGAAGACAACCTAATCCATCACATTTCTATTACCGAATCCTACGGCACCTTGGGCAAGACAAGTTTACATCACGTTGAGGCTGGGCCTGCAAACCGAAGCGGTGGGGCTTGTGACTAGGTATCCGTCGCTCTAGCGCCCATAACTTTTGATCAGTAAAGAGTTACGCGGCGCACAGCATACCATTGGAAAGCTCTCCCAGAGGTCTACGACGGGGATAGCAAGCCTGCTCGGCTGCGCTTGTTTTCGCGGCCTAAAATCAAATGTTTTCATCAGTTTCGGGACACTTTTCTACCTTTTCGCTATTTTTACGCCCCGGATCGTACATCATGAGTCGCAAAAAGGACGACAACCTAATCCATCACATTTCTATTACCGAATCCCATGGCACCTTGGGCAAGACAACTTCACTTCACGTAGAGGTGGGGCCCTCAAACCGTGGGCGTGGGGCTTGTGACCAGGTATCCGTTGCTCCGATGCCAATAACTTTTGATCCATAAGGAGTTACGCGGCGCACAGCATACCGTTGGAAAACTCTCTAAGAGCTCTACGATGGAGGAAGCAAGCATACTCGGCTGCACCTATTTTTCGAGGCCAAAATTGAACGTTTTCTTTAGTTTCGGGATACTTTTCTTCTTTTGCACTGTTTTTCAGTCCCGCAACGTACGTCGTGATCTGTGAAAAGGACGACAACCTAATCCATCACATTTCTGGTACCGTATCCCACAACACCTTGGGCAAGAAAACTTCACATCACGTAGAGGTTGGGCCTGCAAACCGCGGGCGTGGGGCTTGTGACCAGGTATCCGTCGCTCTGGTGTGCATAACTTTTGATCCGTAAGGAGTTACGAGGCACACAACATATGTTGGAAAGCTTTCCAAGAAATCTACTACGGGGGCAGCAAGCCTGCTCGTCTGCGCCTGTTTTCGGAGCCCAAAATCGAATGTTTTCATCAGTATCTGGACACTTTTCTGGTTTTTCGCTATTTTTTGTCCCGGATCGTATGTCGTGAGCCGCAAAAAGGACGACAACCTAATCCATCACATTTCTATTACCGAATCCTATGGCACCTTGGGTAAGACAACTTCACTTCACGTAGAGGCTGGGCCCATAAACCGAGGGCGTGGGGCATATGACCTGGTATCCATCGCTCCGGTGACCATAACTTTTAATCTGTAAGGAGTTACGCGGCGCACAACATACAGTTGGAAAGCTCTCCGCTAGCTCTACGACGGGGGCACCTGGCTTGCTTGGTTGCGCATGTTTTCGGAGCCCAAAATCGAACGTTTTTATCAATTTCGGGACACTTCTCTTCATTTACTTTGTCTTTCTATCCCGGATCGTACGTCGTGAGCTGCGAAAATGCCGACAACCTAATCCATCACATTTCTATTACTGAATCCCACAGCACCTTGGGCAAGACAACTTCACTTCACGTAAAGGCTGGGCCCGCAAACCAAAGGCGTGGGGCTTATGACAAAGTATCCGTCGCTCCGGTGCCCATAACTTTTGATTCGTAAGGAGTTACGCAGCGCACAGCATACCGTTAGAAAGATCTCCGTAAGCTCTATTACGGGGGAAGCAAGCCTACTAGGCTGTACCTATTTTCGGAGCCCAAAATCGAACATTTTTATCAGTTTTGGTATAATTTTCTTCTTTTGTGATGTTTTTCCACCTCTGATCGTACGTCGTGAGTCGCGAAAAGGACGACAGCCTAATCTATAACATTTCTATTACCGAATCCCACGGCACCTTGGGCAAGACAACTTCACTTCACGTAGAGGCTGGGCTCTCAAACCGTGGGCGTGAGGCTTGTGACCTGTTATCCATCACTCCGATTCCCATAACTTTTGATCCGTAAGGAGTTACGCGGTGCACAGTATACCGTTGGAAAGCTCTCCGTGAGCTCAACGACAGGGGCACCAAGCCTGCTCAGCTGCACCTATTTTCAGAGCCCAAAATCGAACGTTTTCATCAGTTTCGGGACACTTTTCTTCTTTTACGTTGTTTTTCTGTCCCGGATCGTACGTCGTGAGCCGCGAAAATGAAGACAACCTAATCCATCACATTTCTATTACCGAATCCCACGGGACCTTGGGAAGACAACTTTACTTCACGTAAAGGCTGGGCCTGCAAACCTAGGGCGTAGGCTTGTGACCAGGTAGCCGTCGCTCCGGTGCCCATAACTTTTGATCCGTAAGGAGTTACATAGCGCACAGCATACCATTGGAAAGCAGTCCACAAGCTCTACGACGGGGGAAGCAAACCTGCTCGGTTGTGCCTGTTTTCGGAGCCCAAACTCGAACAATTTTATTAGTTTCGGGACAATTTTCTTCTTTTGCGCTATTTTTCCATCACGGATCGTACGTCGTGAGTCGCGAAAAGGACGACAACCTAATCCATCACATTTGTATTACTGAATCCTATGGTACCTTGGGCAAGACAACTTCACTTCATGTAGAGGATGGGCCCTCAAACCGTGGGCGTGGGGCTTGTGACCAGGTATCCGTCGCTCCGATGCCAATAACTTTTGATCCGTAAGGAGTTACGCGGCGCACAGCATACCGTTGGAATGCTTTCCGAGAGCTCTACAACGGGTGAAGCAAGCCTACTTGGGTTCGTCTATTTTTGGAGCCCAAAATTGAACATTTTCATCTGTTTCGGGACACTTTTCTTCTTTTGCACTATTTTTTCGTCCTGGATCGTACGTCGTGAGCCGCAAAAAGGACGAAAACCTAATCCATCACGTTTTTATTACCGAATCCCACGGCAACTTTGGCAGGACAACTTCACTTCACGTAGTGGCTAGGCCCGAAAATCGAGGGCTTGGGGCTTGTGACCCAGTATCCGTTGCTCCGGTGCCCATAACTTTTGATCCGTATGGCATTACGCGGCGCACAGCATACCCCGTTGGAAATCTCTCCTAGAGCTCTACGGCGGGGGCAGTAAGCGTACTCGACTGCGCTCGTTTTTCGAGCCCAAAATTTAACATTTTTATCAGTTTCGGGATACTTTTCTTCTTTTGCTCTGTTTTTCCGTCTCGGATCGTACGTCGTGAGCCGTGAAAAGGTCGACAACCTAATCCATCACACTTCTATTACCGAATCCTACGGCACCTTGGGCAAGAAAAGTTTACACCACGTTGAGGCTGGGCCCGCAAACCGAGGGGGTGGGGCTTGTGACTAGGTATCCGTCGCTCTGGTGCCCATAACTTTTGATTAGTAAAGAGTTACGCGGCGCACAGCATACCGTTGGAAAGCTTTCCCAGAGATCTTCGACGGGGATAGCAAGCCTGCTCGGCTGTGCCTATTTTCGTGGCCCAAAATCGAATGTTTTCATCCGTTTCGGGACACTTTTATACCTTTTCGCTATTTTTACGTCCCAGATCGTACATTGTGAGTCGCAAAAAGGACGACAACCTAATCCATCACATTTATATTACCGAATCCCACAGCACCTTGGGCAAGACAACTTCACTTCACATAGAGGCTGGGCCCTCAAACCGTGGGCGTAAGGCTTGTGCCCAGGCATTCGTCGCTCCGGTGCCCATAACTTTTGATCTGTAAGGAGTTACGCGGCGCACAACATAACGTTGGAAAACTCTCTAAGAGCTCTACGAAGGGGGAAGCAAGTATACTCGGCTGCGTCTATTTTTCGAGCCCAAAATTGAACGTTTTCTTTTGTTTCAGGACACTTTTCTTCTTTTGCGCTATTTTTTCGTTCCGTAACGTATGTCGTGAGCTGCGAAAAGGACGACAACCTAATCCATCACATTTCTAGTTCCGAATCCACAACACCTTGGGCAAGAAAACTTCACATCACGTAGAGGCTGGGCCCGCAAACCAAGGGTGTGGGGCTTGTGACCAGGTATCCGTCGCTCTGGTGCGCATAACTTTTGATCCGTAAGGAGTTACGAGGCACACAACATACGTTGGAAAGCTCTCCAAGAGATCTACTAGGGGGGCAGCAAGCCCGCTCGTCTGCGCCTGTTTTCAGAGCCCAAAATCGAATGTTTTCATCAGTTTCTAGACACTTTTCTTCTTTTTCACTATTTTCCATCCCGGATCGTATGTCGTGAGCCGCAAAAAGGACGACAACCTAATCCATCACATTTTTATTACTGAATCCCATGGCACCTTGGGCAAGACAAGTTCACTTCACGTAGAGGCTGGGCCCGTAAACCGAGGGCGTGGGGCATGTGACCTGGTATCCGTCACTCCAGTGACCATAACTTTTGATCTGTAAGGAGTTACGTGGCGCACAGAATACCGTTGGAAAGCTCTTCTCGAGCTCTATGACGAGGGCACCAAGCTTGCTTGGTTGAGCATGTTTTCGGAGCCCAAAATTGAACATTTTCATCAGTTTCAGGACACTTTTCTTCTTTTACGTTGTTTTTCTATCCCGCATCGTACGTCGTGAGCCGCGAAAATGACGACAACCTAATCCACCACATTTCTATTACCGAATCCCACAGCACCTTGGGCAAGACAACTTCACTTCACGTAAAGGCTGGGCCCACAAACCTAGGGCGTGGGGCTTGTAACCAAGTATCCGTTGCTCCGGTGCCCATAACTTTTGATCCGTAAGGAGTTATGCAGCGCACATCATATCGTTGGAAAGCTCTCCGTAAGCTCTACAACGGGGGAAGCAAGCCTGCTCTGCTGTGCCTATTTTTGGAGCCCAAAATTGAATATTTTTATCAGTTTCGGGACAATTTTCTTCTTTTGCGCTGTTTTTTTGCTCCGGATCATACGTCGTGAGTCGTGAAAAGGACGACAACCTAATCCATCACATTTCTATTACCGAATCCCACGGCACCTTGGGCAAGACAACTTCACTTCACGTAGATGCTGGGCCCTCAAACCGTGGGCGTGGTGCTTGTGACCAGTTATCCGTCGCTCTGATGCCCATAACTTTTGATCCATAAAGAGTTACGCGGCGCACAATATCACACCCCAACCCGACCTATAGAGGCTAGACTATGGTGTGAGCTAAACTTTCAAGTCACGTCTCGTACTTAACCGTTCATGAAGATTTAACACTTAACGTTTTGGCCTAAACTCCAAAATTTTTCTGAAAAACCGACAGTATAACGGCTGTAATTGGGCTCTTGGTTTGACCTAATTCTCTAAACGCCTCAAAATTTTCCAATCTCAATTTCATTTCCAACTAGGATTACTATTTAACATCAATTGAAATGCCTATTGGTTATCTCGATGTCTCGTTTGATTTATAACCTAGCATGATACTATGTCTCGTTTGTTTGCTTTATCCTCGTTACAAAAGTACCTGTTGATCTTAGCTTAATAGCGAGTACCTGTTTAAGGTTTGGTTGGTTCATTTTACTTAGCCTTTACCTAATACTTCATAATCCTATTTTAGATACTAGCAGTAATAATAGCAAAACGATCATAGTAGTGTCTAGTGTCTGTCTAGTTAATATCAGTACAACCCAAAATTAGACCCCAAATTACAACGGGGGTCTTTTACATTACAACATCGAGCAACATAAAAGGAAATAGTCTTCAAGTAGCATAAAGTTCCCAAGTAGCCATAATCACGCAAAGTACACAAACAGGCAATCACTCCAAGGATTCATCGTTAGGCACACCGTCCTCGGGTACCTGTTCTGGATCTTCTTCACCTGAGATGATAAAAGAGGGTGAGTCCTTATGAACTCAGCGAGGGGGAACGAGAAATAGGTTTTGAAACTCATTTTTCAGTTCAACTTATGAAAATCCTTTTGCAAGCATGAATATAACAATAATATAAAGTAAAGGAACAAAAATACCAGTCTTTCCTTCCCGAGGTTCTCTAGGAACCAAGCGAGAGTACTTATACACATAGTAAAAAGGATACAGTGAGCTTTTGCTCTCAGATCAGTTCCAGAATTAGTTGTTGCGGCCGACTTCAAATCATCCCCTTAACACGCCAGGTGGGTGTACTCCGGATGTACCCCGAAATCCTACAACCCAACTCTCCGAGGAAGTTTAGCCCCCAAGCGAGAGAGGGAATGGGACTATAGTAGTCATGGGTGCACCGGTAAGCTCGATGCCGCCCGGTGTGCATGATCGCTACCATGCCGACAGGAAAGGTTGCAACCTTGTATGCAGTGCACATTTATGACATTTAATATATCACATTAGGAGGACAACAAAGTAGGTTGCCTCCGGACAGTCATAAGATTGCACTTTGACAAGTAAACAAACGAGGCACGGATAGACAAGTAATTTCACTTGAAAAGCTCATGGAGTTATATGAACATTAAACGGACAGCCGTGTAACGCACATAAATCAAGTCATATAACTCAATTCAAGTCCACGTAATCAAATAATAAGATTATATAACATGCAACAACATCTACGTGGGCTCGGATGCAAGAAAAGCCTATTTGTCAACATGCAATGGTCAAAATTACATTTAGGACTATAAGGGCATCTACGGGCAGCCTACTAAGCATATAATTCCACATAATATCCAAATGATCAACACTTAGCAAGACTACCTAGTCATTAGGGTTTCCATTTTGTGCATATCCGTGCAATTTAAGCCCCAAACCAATCAAAATCAATCTCAAGCCATGCATCATTTAAGTCAACATCCTCAAACATTCAAAACAGCCCACACAACATCCCAAAGCTACAATCCCAAGCATTTATTTCAACAAGAGAAGTTACAACAATTTTTCTAAGCATAACACTAAGTGAAACCCTTACTGCGATAGGCTGTTTTCTCACAATTATTAAGATAAGCAAACAATCTCCAATTCCAGTGAATAAGATGTCAAATTAAATTTTAAGAAGTGAACTAAAATCAGAAACAAACCTTGCATCATTTGGAGTTCGGGATCATTAGTTATAGCCGAAACAGTGGGATAGCACAAAACTGTCTAGATTTGCACACATTTCGATAATTGATGTTTTTGAGGTCCTTAGGATCAGATTCAGCCTTATCCAATTTCTGACAAAAATGTCCAGAACTGAATAATCTAGCAGCATACCAAATTTCATATATTTTGGACATCATTTACTAAGTCAAGTCTGGTTCGTTCTACAAGGTCAGGGCATCTGCCAAAACCTGCTTCATTTTTTTCCAGATTTCTAGATTTGGACATATTTTAATGATTTGCCATTTTGAGGACCTTAGAGTCGAAATTAGCTTTGGCCTATTTCTGTGAAAAATGTTAAAAACTGGAAAAAATAGTCACCTACCAATTTTTATGCATTTTAAACATCATTTTCCTAGCCAAACTTACCTCGAAACAACTGGTCAGAGAGCTGTCACATAATCCGACTTCACCTATCATCACTTTCAAGCCAAGATCTTGCCATGCATGGTTGTAAAAGCTTATGAACGAACATATAACTCAAGTACAGAAGCAAAGACATACATTTATGAGCATTCATGTGAATTTTTGAAGGATTTTCAAAAGGTTTTAGCCCTCACCTTAGCAATCAACCAAGAGGATGCACAAAACTTGATGAAGCACAAATTTCTTCTTCTTCCTTGCTTAGCCAAGACACCACCCGATTTCTCTCTATTTTTCCTAGCTTAGTGACCAAGTTCTTAGTAGATGCATGTGGTTAGAACAAGAAGAAAAGAAATGGAAGCTAGCAAACTCACCTAGGGCCGAAATGAAGACTCAAGAGCTTGCATGTGAGTTTTCTTGCAACCTAGCTAGCTTGGTTGAGTTCCTTTGCTTGTGGCTTGTCTTGATTAACCATATGATGATGAAGATGAGCTAAGAGGTGTATGAACTCAGCCAAAACCGAGATTGAGAGAGAAGAATGAGAGGGAGAGAGAGAAATGTGAGGAGAGTGAGAGAAATGAGAGAAAATAGAAGTTTTTGCAATTGTTGATGCAAATGTTGGCCTTGGGCATACAAAAATCTGATTTTGTGTCATCTTTGAATTGTTTTAGCATGTGTGTAAGAGAATGCTGGGTATTTAGGGATTTTAGGTAGAATAGAATATAGGATATGTTTAGAGGTTTGTGAGATTTTGTCTTGTAGTGAGTTTAAAATATAATATTTAGGTGTTAATGGATTTTGTAGAGATTTGAATTAGGATTATAATAATAGTTAGTGGTGTTTGTAGGATTATTTTATAGTCTAGTGCTTTGTGTAGGATTCTTTCTTGATTAACGTGGTGGCACGGATTCCTAGGTCTAGGGCACGAATTATGAGGTAGACACGAACTACGAGGTAAGACACGAACTTCAAGACTAATGCACGTACTTCAAGATAAATGCACGGATTTCAATACAAATGCACGCAACCCTAGGTAAATGTACGTAAACCAATGCAAGGCACGTAATTCAATGCAATGCACGTAAATTGAGGTACGACTCTTAAACCTAGGTTAAGACACGCAATTCAAGGTCAGGGCACACAAAATGAGACAACGCACGCAATTCGAAGTTGGGGCACGTAAGTCGAGGATTATGGCACATAATTTTAGGTCAAGGCACGAATGATGAGGTATGTACAAAAACCAAGACAGGGCACGTAATCCAAGGTAAGTCATATCATTCTTGGTCTATGGCATGCAAATCAAGGTAACATATGTTATTCGGGGTCGGGCCTCACACACAACATACCGTTGGAATGCTTTCCGAGAGCTCTACAACGGGAGAAGCAAGCCTACTCGGCTGCACCTTTTTTTGGAGCCCAAAATTGAACATTTTCATTAGTTTCGGGACACTTTACTTCTTTTGCGCTGTTTTTTCGTCCTGGATCGTACGTCGTGAGCCGCGAAAAGGACGACAACCTAATCCATCACATTTCTATTACCGAATCCCATGGCAACTTTGGCAAGACAACTTCACTTCATGTAGAGGCTGGGCCCAAAAATCAAGGGCTTGGGGCTTGTGACCCGGTATCCGTTGCTCCGGTGCCCATAACTTTTGATCCGTAAGGAGTTACGTGGCGCACAACATACTGTTGGAAAGCTCTCCGAGAGCTCTACGACGGGGGCAGCAAGCGTACTCTGCAGCGCCTGTTTTTTGAGTCCAAAATTTAACATTTTCATTAGTTTCGGGACACTTTTATTCTTTTGGGCTATTTTTTCATCCCGGATCATACGTCGTGGGAGGCGAAAAGGACGACAACCTAATCCATCACATTTTTATTACCGAATCCTACAGCACCTTGGGCAAGACAAGTTTACATCAAGTAGAGGTTGGGCTTGCAAACCGAGGGGGTAGGGCTTGTGACTAGGTATCCGTCGCTTTGGTGCTCATAACTTTTGATCAGTAAAGAGTTACACAGCGCACAGCATACCGTTAGAAAGCTCTCCCAGAGCTCTACGACGGGGATAGCAAGCCTGCTTGGTTGCGCCTGTTTTGCGGCCCAAAATCGAATGTTTTCATCAGTTTCGGGACACTTTTCTACTTTTCGCTGT